>CP032581.1:53348297-54646883 GCA_008044935.1 Gossypium turneri
AAGTAACCTCCTAAATTAAATTAAAAATTACTAAAAACCTTATAAATTCCTAGTTTCACACTCGAAACTCGAAAAATATACTTGAAACTACTAGACCTTGTTTAGGGATATTACAGATAATATTATGTCAGACTACTATTATACCTGTATGAGTTTAGTTATTGAACACATTCTTGAAATGAAATAGAAAGAGGGTATTTATATTTTCACTTGACAAACACATGCAATGTCATCACCTATTTATATGTAGTCTCGAAGCCTAAGTTCATAATAAAAATTCTTCTATTAATCGGTGTGCTCTAATTGAGTTCATTTGAATTTCTGTAATTTAAATTTTTTTTAAAGTTATTGAACTATTCAAAAGTATTTACTTAAGTCATTGAGTTATTAAGTTTTTTTTTTTTTTCCGTAAGTTCCATCAGTGAGCTCTAAGTGATGATTTGATGATTGGTACGGTGGATCACTACCCATGGACAAGTAGAAGAACATACCTTAGATCCAAGCCAATCTAACGGTCAAAGTTGTTTCATGAAAAAAAATGAATTGTAAAAGGGAAGGGAAAAAGAGCTTTTAATTAGTGCAGACAGTGCAAACTAGAAAAATTCGTATACCATCGGTTTTAACAACTCATGAATGACTTAAATAAAAACTTTTGAATAGTTCAATGACCAAATTATAACTTTTTTTTAGTTAAGTGACTAAAATGAAACTCACCCATAGTTTAGTGACTAATGGTGTAGTTTACCCTTTTGAAATTTATGTCTCAACCTAAATGGTAGTACTTAAACCCATTAAAGTTAAATTTTATAGTTAATCTCGTACTATGCGTAAGTTGTGAATTTAGTTCTTATTTTTTAATATGATCATTTTTAGTTTCTTATACTTTTCAAATTTTAAAATTTTAATTATAACTGAAATAGTAGCAGTTAAATTCATGAACTAAAATGACTTGATCTTTTTCTAAATATTTTGTGGAAAAAACAAGAAGACGTGATATTACAAATGTGATAATATATTTATTGTATGAAATTTTAAAAATAACATAATTTAACTTAATGAATTTAACAATTATCTTTTGAATTAAGACTAAAATTTTAAATTTAAAAAATATAAAAACTAAAATTAACCAAATTAGAAGATAAAGATTTATTTTACAACTTTTTCGTAATATAGGGGTTAATAGAAGAATTTAACTTTTAAATATAAGTTATGGGTACGGGATTTTTTCTTTACATGTTATTCAAGATTTAATAAATTATTTTTTTATATTTAAAATTCAAAAATAAAATAGAATACTAAAGCTTATTTAGTATTGTTTTTTTCATATTTGTACTTTTACATATATTAGTATTTTTTTTATTTCTTAATGTACCTACCGAAGCGAACCCAATAATTAATCTTTCGCATTTTGTAAGACCATTAAGGGGGCAGATACTAGTCACAAGTTTTAAAACTGCTCCATACCCAAGACGAGGATCGAACCCTAGATCACTGGTTAAGATAGGAGAGACCCTTATCGTTGCACCTAACTCCCGTGGTTATACTAATATATTTTAATGTTAAGTGCTTTTTATTCAACAAATAAAAAATTTTTATTTCATGTAATTAATATGAAATTAATATTATTATACTTAATTAAAATATATTAATTATTTTGATAATTAAAATATTACAACAATGTAATTAAAATTTGAATTGAAATAATAATGAAAATTTAAAAAAAAAAGAATTTTGTGATTTCCTAACAACAAATTAAACACATTTTTTTATAGTAAATTTGAGTTTGAAATATTGACAGTAGCGCAACTCAACATTAAACAATTTAAAATTAGAATGGACGTGTAATTTAATAGTAAAAAATAAAGAGTTGAAAACGTGCATTATATATGTATTCATTATTACAAACCAAGAACATAGAATGTCTTAACAAATGTCACTTTATTATAACTTCCCTTCGATTGGGCATAAGTACTTCCTTAATATAGACTTCACCACTCTTATATCCTTATGACGCAACTTCATCAATCAACACTGTACTAAGAGCAATACGTTACTAAAATTAAAATTTGTGATATATGTAAAAATAAAATGGAGAGAATTTTCCTTTTCAACTAAAAATGCAAGTGATTTAAAATTTAAAAATATTATTACTTCAGGCCATGTAGTTTAAACATTAAAAATATTACTTCAATTAATTTAATAGAATATTGCTAAGAAGTGGGATTAACAAGGAGAAGTGGTGGATTGTATGGTGGTTGGTCTCTGAGTGGGGTGGAGAACCACTAGAAAGGGAGTTGATCTTTGGTGGGAAAGTTTAGGAGGAAGAAGTTTCCAATATGGAAAAGGAAATTAATCTTCTTCAACTATTATTGTGGGCTTTTATACTGGAAGACAAGGTTACATATGTGTTTATAGATGGTTGATAGTGAGACTATATCCGGTTCCCTTACAGAAACAGTAAATATAAATTTTTTTTTTTTGTTACATGAATATCAAGTGAAGATTTTTACACCGATAAATTTAATTGAAAAAAAATGTAACAACAAATGAACCTAAATTTTTAAATCCAAAAAATAGAGAGAGAGATTAAATTTCAAATATACGAAATGAACAAAAATTTAAGCATATTGTAACAAATAATATTTTACTCTATATTTTTCTAAAAAATAAATAATTAACGGTGAAACCATACTTGCACAATCTAAAAGTGGCAGGAAGCACACAAAGTCTTACAGATTTTTGAACAACTACACATTATTTGTTTCCTTCTTCCCCTATAGAACTGTAAATACCTAGAATTGAACATATCTTTCTTCATGTCTACTTTTTAGCATCAAGGTCACCTCTCTCGGTTGACAATTTGGTCAAACTCACTATCATGGACCACATAGTATGACTATTGAGTAATGGAAAAGTAATTGCCATTTCACGGTGAACTTGATGAAGCAAACTCTTCAAAGTTTTTACCTGGTTTCTTGGTTCTTTTCAATCAGTTGTACTCTTCCTACTTCCTGCAAAAAAAATGGCCGTCTCGGATTATAAATTAAAATAAATATAAGACTTTTTGCTACTTTGAAGAAGAAAGTGTTTTTTGAGATCATGAATGAGTGTGGAGAAATAGAGTTGTTTTACCTTTCATCATATTGAATATTAATTCCAGCTACAATAAGTTTTATAGTAGAGCAAACCAAAATTTTTTGTTTTGATATATTATAGAAGTGAGATATTCTATTGAATATTTCTCATCTCAATTCATTTTAATTCGTAGAGTGAAAAATAATTAATCATAAGAGAAGAATGAGCTTTCCTCACCGGAGCTACAATCAGCTAGAACTTGAAGAGCTGCTTCTTGCACAATGAGAGCAGATCTAATCTTCTCCTTAATCTTCTCCTTAATCTTCACCCTCTCAATGCGATCTTCATTGAAGTGGAACCACTTCTGGTAATCGAACAATTCTACAAGCAAGGTGGATGGTGGGTTTAAAGCTTTAAGTACCTCTTCTTTCTTTATATTCGGTGAGCAGATCCATATATCTGTTCTCTTGAGATGTATTTTATTGTGAAGCTTGGCTCTCTTAGCTTCAGCCCAATTTAGTTCATCTCCTATCAACTCAACACAAAGGTTTCCACCCAGGAGGTCTAAATTTTCTAGATCCCCAATACTGAATTCATTACCATCACTTTGATCTACTCTCATCTTGATGCCACTTAATCTCGTGAGAGAGGTTAAATGACGTATCCCTTTAGGGTAGTAACTCAGACAAGGACATTCCTTAATACAAAGATACCTCAAGTTAATCAGTTTCCCCATTCCAACTGCCAGTTTCTTAAGATCCAAGCAATCTCGAAGATTCAAAGATTGTAAATTAATCAATTCACAAACTGATTCAGGTAGATTTTCTAACCCCGAGCAAGATATCAAGCTAAGGTACCTCAAGTGAATCAAATTTTTCATGCCACCAGCAATTTTTGCAGGGTGTAGACGAAGCCGATCAAACTCCAAGAACCTTAGAAGCTTGGATCGGCTGAACAAATCTTGTAAAGCATCACCGGATGTTAAACCATCGGAGACTACTACAAGGCTTCGCAATTTCTCTCTGAGGCAAATGGACAAAGGAGAAGCGTCCCAACTTGGAATTGCCAACCTCAAATGGCGAACTCTTTTGGAAGATAAGGAATTTCTAGCCACCACTTCTGTCACAAATCTATGTTCAGTCAAAAACTGAACAAATTCATGTACCATGTCATGCATCTTACAAGAAATTATGCTGCCAGAAGTATCTTTTTCAAAATCTTGGAAAAAAGAACGAGTGGCTAAGTACTTAAAGTAATCTTCCCCTTTCAATTCTGTTCTTCTGTTGTCATCAGAGTTCAGATAACCTTGTGCCATCCAACATTGGATCAATTCATCTTTATAAATTGTAAAGCTTTTAGGAAAGATTGCACAATATGATAAACATTGCCTTATGGGTGAGGGCAAATCATAATAACTCAATAATAGAGGTGAAAAAATTTCATGTGCAAAACTTGATTTCCAGATCACATTATTTAAAACATTTTGCCACTCTTCTCTTCCTTGTTTATCTTGTAGTAAACCTCCTATAGTTTTTGCTGCAAGCGGTAAACCTTTGCACTTGTTTGCAATCTCCCTTCCAATGTCTTCCAAAATTTCACGGCTCGCTTGGCTCCTTCCAGAAAATGCTTTTTGAGAAAGTATCAACCAACACATTTCCTCAGATAAAAGTTGTAGAGGAACAACATGAGGCGACTCCATTCGCCTAGCAACTGATTCCTTACGAGTAGTCACTAAAATACAACTCCCAGGCATGCCGTATTTAAAAGCCACTTTTAATGTTTCCCAGTCTTGATCACGATCCGTCCACACATCATCAAAAACAAACAGGAATTTCTCCCTTGTAAGCTTTTCGCTTATTTTACTTAAAACACTTCGCAATGTTGGAGTTTTGAGGGATATTAGTGAATCAGGGTCAAGATCACCCAGAATTGCTCTTGCAATTTGGGTTTGATCAAAGGGATCCGACGCACAAACCCCGATTGTTTTGCTGAAATGAGTCTGAATTCTATGATCGTTATAAATCAATTGGGCTAGAGCGGTTTTCCCTATCCCTCCCATCCCTACTAAAGTGATAGTGGGAACATTTCTACACTTATAATCACATAGCAAAATGCTGATTATCTCTTCTTTCATTGCATCTCGACCAATTAACTCTGAAACATCCACAAAAGAAGTAGTTTCTGGACGTTTGGGTTGGTTGATTTTTCTTTTTATCAACTCAAACCTAACTTTGTCTTTAACAATCTCATCTACTTCTTCATTGACTTCCTTTATTTTGGTAGCAATATTATAACGCCTGACAACTTGAGAACCGGAAGAAAAGCATGAAACAAAGGGGCATACCTTCCACTTACGAACAGAAGCAGAGCCAGAAGGATCTGTTTGCAACTGCTGAACTGCAGTTTCCCACTCATCTAATACATCTTCCATGTCATAAGAAACCTCTCTGAACTTTTCTAACCAATGTTTAACCCGTTTGTCCACGTATTCTTTCTCCTCTGCATCTTCAAGCTCCAACCGGAGTGCTTTAAAATTGGTTTCAAGCCTTTTCACCTCTTTCTCAGCACCTTGCACCAGACTCCAGGCTTCGATTGCTTTATCAATGGTGATTGCAGTCATCTGCTCCAAGATCGCCGAAACAATCGCTTCCGCCATGTCTTCAAACACTGATCGATATATAGGAAGTACAAAGTAGAGAGTTGCAGTCGACGTTCAGTGGGTAACTAAAACACTGCGTAGAATTGATTTTGAGATATGGATACTGCAAAAGCAGTAAGAATCACTGGATCTGAGTGATGGCGTGTACCGTGTGAAGTCAATAATTTACTGTCTTTAAATTTTTTTTTTTTGGCTCTGTAACAACCCCCCCCCCCCTCCCAACTACATTTAGGTCAAACAACAGGGTGTTCCTTAAGCTATTTCCATATTTAAGAGGTCCCAGGGCATGATTAAATGCTTTATCGTCGGGAACAATGGTATCATAGAATGACCTTTGTCAGATATTTTTGTTACAGAATAATCCTCCACTATAAATGCTAAGTTGAGAAACTATATTACGTACTTTCGGCAATTTGAAGATGAGACGCTATATTTAAGGAGTTGATTAGGAAATGTCTGATGCGAGCAAAATGCACATACACGAATGGTAGTTGATGTCTCGGAAAATGGTACTTTGTTGGACAAGACATATAATGAAGCATGTGAAATTTTGGAAAAAATTGACAACAATGATAACCAGTATCTGACTACACGAGTTGGGATGGGTAAAAGATCTGTCGGTACGACCGAGCTCGATGCAATCACTTCATTGACAATCTAGGTATCTTTTCTAGCTAATATAATTAAAACCATGAAATCTTCAACTATTATGCAGGAAATAAAAGGCAGTTGAATCATCATGTGTTTATTGTGGTAAAAGTCACATGTTTGATGAATGTCTGTCTAGTCCAATGTAAATATACTATACGGGGAACCCTAATCAAAACAATAATTCATACTCCAATACCTACAATTCGAGGTGGAGACAACATCCGAGTTTTAGTTAGAATAATCAAAGTGTAGGAAATTTCAATACTGTCGCAATGCAAAATGTCAACAATGTATCGCCAGGATACATTCAACCAATGCCCCGACAAAATAATCAGTATGGTCAGGCGTAATCGTCTACTTCTATGGAAGCTTTGTTAAAGGAGTATATGGCCAAGAATGATGTTGTGATCTAGAGTTAGGTTGCATCCTTCCGAGCACTTGAGAATCAAGTGGGGCAGATAGCCAATGCTTGGAACATAAGACCGTATGGAGCATTACCCAGTGACACTGAAAATTTGGGGACATAAGGTAAGGAGCAATGCAAGGCTATTACTCTCAGAAGTGGGACTTAGTTAGATGATGTTGTTCAAAATGTCGCGGCAGAAGAGGATGACTCAAGACATGACCAGGTAAAGATCCTAGAGCCATCTGAAAAATATACTGCACTTGAAAAGGGTAAGCAAAATAATGTTGTGGTAGAACCAGATCAGGTTGCCAACAAAAATGCCACAGCAAAATAGTATCAACCTGAAAGACAACCACCTCTACCATTTCCTCAACGATTTCTTAATTTTAGGAAAGATACTTAGTTTAAAAGATTTTTAGATGTCTTAAAACAACTTCATATCAACATACCGCTAGTTGAAGCATTAGAGCAAATTGCCCAACTACATAAAATTCATGAAGGACATAATGTCGAAGAAACGCTGATTGGGAAAATTTGATACTGTTGCTCTCATTGAAGGGTGCATAGCAATATTGATAAATAAATTACCTCCGAAGTTAAAAGATCCTGAGAGTTTTACTATCTAATGTGCAATTAGAAACCATTATGTAGGTAAGGCATTATGTGATTTAAGAGTGAGTATAAATTTGATGCCTATGTTTATTTTCAGGAAGTTAGGAATTGGGAAAGCGAGACCTACTATGGTTACATTGTAACTGGCTGATCGATTTTATGCCTATCTAAAAGGTAAAATTGAAGACGTATTGGTAAGGGTAAATAAATTTATCTTTCCTACATATTTTCTTATTTTAGAATGTGAAGCTGACCATGTTGTGCTAATTATTCTTGGAAGACCTTTTCTTGGTACCATTATTTGCATCTATGCCAATAACTACAAGCAAGTAGACACCATAATAGCCCTTTAAGAAATATCCATCTAAACCTACTATCCTCCTACAACCAGCCTTATAGCCATCTTTGCATGCCTGCAGACAGACATACATCCTTTGAAACAACCTGTTATCCAGATAACAGATTGTTGTTGTTCCCTCATTTTAGGTCCTAACCTCTAACAAATACTCATAAATTTTCTCATATTGAGCATTATGAGCTCCTTCAATTAATTCCAATGCTCTAAGTTTAGCCTTCCTACATTTTGTTAGTGAGACTATGCAACATAAATCTCTTTGGACATCTTGTTCTAATGATTTCAGAGAATAATCAGGATCAACAATGAATTTTTCTTTATAATGTTCACCTATCAAAGCTGAGGTTACATTCTTATTTTTATAGACTTTAGAACAAGTATGGTTAAGGTTTGAGCTCCTAATTTGCCAAGTCTGGTCAATAGGGTCATTAGGGTTTAGTCTAGAGGCCCATATGAACCAAGAACATTTTTCACCGCAGACTACCTTTAACCTTTTTAAATCATTTTTGGGAAACTTAATAAAAATAACTATTCAACCTACCATATTGCTTGACAACTTCTTTTAGACTGTCTTTAGACTTAAATAACATTCCAACCTTAAGTCTAGGATTACTCATGTCATTCTCTAGGTTGAACTCAGGCCAATTTTGGCCATCAAAGTTAGATTCATGTGCACTATCTAACCTCCCAGAATCATCACTATCACACAGTTCACCTACTTCTATACCATCCATGTTTAAACCATCTAAATTAACTCTTATCCTATTCGACACATCACTTTCAAATGCATCACTACCAGACATATCACTACCAGAAATTTCTTCTGCATTCTCATTAAAATTGTCATCAATTAAACCTACCAAACAAATTATTCATCAATAAAGGCAGACAACATAGGCAAACACTTTAACCATTTTTGTCAGACAATGGCCAATACAAAATAAGTTAATACAAACTCAACCATTTTTGTCATGCACATGGCAGACAATAACTGACAATAACTATTACAATATAGAATGTAAATAACAAATTTGATATTGCCACATTATAGCAGCTTGGATACAAACAATGATAGATATAAACAATAAACATCAGTGTGATAATGCCATTCATCCAACGGCAGATACAAACAATAAAAATCATGCACATGGCATACAATACACATTATATGTCATTCACTTTAATAACCAAACCCTAATATGTCATGCACATTAATAACAAATAAACTAAAATTGAAATAACCTTAAATCGAAATCAAAATCAAAATCAAAATCAAAATCAAAATCAAAATCAAAATTGCAATCAAAATCAAAATCAGTGAGTGTTTCAAAATTGAAATCAAAATCAAAATTGAAATCAAAATTAGAATCATAATCGAAATCAAAATTGAAATCTAAATAACCCTAAATAACCCTAATTGAAATAACCCTAAATTCAAAAAATAAAAAACTAAATATAACAACCTACCCGTTAAAGTGGATGTAACAATATTGGCAACTTCTTTTCTATTGCCCATTGTCGCTGAGAATCAAAAATACTGAATAGTTTCTAGTTTCTGGTTTCGTCTTCTTTCTCCCTAAACAAAAAAGACCAATCGTACCCTAAACCCTTATACCCTGTTAATCAATTATTGAATCTATTTCTAACCTTAAACCAACCTTCTTAATCGATTTTCGAATCAGTTTCAAACCAAAACCAACCCAAATCACAATCGAAATTTCCCAAAATTGATTTTCTTTTTCCCCCCCCAAATCCCCTTAATCGAAATATGTTTCTAATTTTTTACCTAAACCCCATAACCCTTCATTTTTTTCCCTAAACCCGCCCCAAACCAAGACCTATCAGCCACTTCACCAACATGACAAGTTAACTTGCCATATCAGTTGGATAACTTGCCACATCAGTGGTCCCGTTAACACCCTAACAGAAACTGTTAATCAATGACTATTTTGTCACTTTTTTATAACGTTAGTGACTGTTTTGTAACTTTTCGAAAGTTGAGTGACTGAAATGAAATCTAGGTGACTGTTTTGTCAACTACCCCAAAGTTGGGTGACTGTTGGTGTAATTTACCCTTCTCAGAATTTCCTATTTTACGGGCCATTAACGCGATTCTTTCTCAACTAAATTCGTATTAAAAATTCTGCTATGCATGACTAGTAATTAAATTATGGATAAGTTCTTTTTTTTGGTCACTTAATTAACAAAATTATAATTTAGTCACTGAACTATTCAAAAATTTTTGTTTAAGTTATTGAACTATTCAAAAGTTCTTACTTAAGTCACTGGGCTATCAAGTTTTTTTTTAAAGTTCCATCAGTGAGCTCCAAGTGATGATTTGATGATCGACGCGATGGATCACTACCCGCATCGATAAGTAGAAGAACATACCTTAAATTCAAGTCGATCTGACGGTCAAAGTTGTTTCTTGAAAAAAAAATTGAATTGTAGAAAAGAATGGGAAATAGAGTTTTTGATTGATTGAGGCAATACGAACAGAGAAAGCCATATAGCATCGATTTTAACAACCCATTAACTTAAATGAAAACTTTGGAATAGTTCAGTGACCAATTTGTAACTTTTTTAATTAAGTAACCAAAATGAAAACTCGCTCATAATTTAGTGATTAACGATGTAGTTTACCCTTTTGAAATTTATGTCTCAGCCTAAATGGTAGTACTTAAATCCGTTGAAGTTAAATTGTATGTAAGTTGTGAATTTAGTCCTTATTTTCCAACATGGTGATGTTTAGTTTTGAGGTCTTAATTATAACTGAAATAGTAGTAGTTAAATTCACGAACTAAAATGACATGATTTTTTTCTAAATGTTTTGTGGAAAAAGTAAGAAGACATGATATTACAAATGTAATAATATGTTTATTGTATGAAATTTTGAAAATAATATAATTTAACTTAATAAATTTAACAGTTATCTTTTGGGTTAAGACTAAAATTTCAAATTTAAAAAGTATAAAGATTAAAATTGACCAAATTAGAGCATAAAGATTTAATTTACAACTTATTTATAATACAATGGACTAATACAAGAATTTAACCTTAAAAATAAGTTTTTCTGCTGTCATGGGATAATATTATGTCAAACGACTATAGGATTTTTTTTTTTTACATGTTATTCAAGTTTAATAAATTAATTTTTTTATATTAAAAATTCAAAAATAAAATAGAATACTAATGCTTATTTAGTAATTATTTTCCATATACTAGTATATTTTAATGTTAAGTGTCTTTTATTCAACAAATAAAATATTTTTATTTCATGTAATTAATATGAAATTAATATTATTAAACTTAATTAATATATTAATTATTTTGATAATTAAAATATTACAACAAGAAACAAACTGTAATTAAAGTTTGGATGGAAATAATAATGAAATTTAAAAAAAAAAATCTTGTGATTTCCTAACTACAAATCAAATGAAAATATCTGAATGTTGAATATTAATACATTTTTTATAGTAAATTTGAGTTTGAAATATTGACAGTGCAACTCAACATTAAATAATTTAAATTACATGAACATAGATTCACTACACCAAAACAGGCTTTTAGCGGCATCATTTGTGGCGTTTGATGAAAAAACGCTGCTAATAATCGAGCATTAGCGGCGCTCATTCTAAAACGCCGCAAAAACCCGAACATCTAGTGGCATTTATTAAAAAAGGCCATAAAAGAACATCATTAGTGGCGTTTATTTTTAAGCGCCGCAAAATACCTTAAGCAAAACGCAGCGTTTGGTTTTGAGGTAGATTAGAGTTAGTGGCGCTTGAGAGAACACGCCGCTAAAGAACAGTATTAGCGGCGTTTTAAAAGAAGCGCTGCAAAAGATCTTAACCAAAACGCACCGTTTGGTCTTGAGGTAGATTAGAGTTAGTGGCGCTTGGGAGAACACGCCGCTAAAGCACAGTATTAGCGGCATTTTATAAGATGCGCCGCAAAAGATCTTAACCAAAACGCACCGTTTGGTCTTCAGAGTCGACTTGATTTAGTCCAAATGGGAATTCGGCCTGATCTTCATCCCAATCCACTTCCGAATGGGAAATATCGGTTGCCGCCTTCTATTTTCTCAATGTCCAAGACGGAGAAAGAACTGTTTTGTATGGTGCTGAAGGATATGAAGGTTCCAGATGCGTATGCATCAAATATATCTCGATGTGTTAGTGTTAAAGATCAAAGATTATATTCACTAAAATCACATGACTATCACATCTTGATGCAAGATTTACTGCCAGTTGTTTTACGATATTGTATGCCCAAGAAGGTGACGTCTTGTATCATTAAACTATCCAACATAATGAAAGCCATTTGTGGCAAAGTTTTGGATGTTCAAGAACTTCAGAAGGTACAGGATCAAGCCGCTTTGACTTTATGCAGCATGGAGAAAATCTTCCCACCTTCCTTCTTCACCATTATGATTCACTTGATAATCCATCTCCCGCACGAAGCAATTCTTGACGGACCCCGTTTTCTATCGATGGATGTATCCCATAGAAAGGTGTTAATTAAAATTTTTAAAATTTTCCTTCATTCACCTCTATGCCTTTAGTTACAACTTTTGATAATGTTGTATATTGTGTTTAGGTTCCTATCCAAATTAAAGTCTTACTGCCGCAACAAGCGATATCCAGAAGGATCGATTGCTGAAGGCTACTTGGCAGAGGAATGTATGACCTTCTGCTCAAGATATTTGGAAGATGTCAAAACAAGGTTGAACAGACCAAATAGGAATGCTGGACTCACGGACTATAACTTAGCCGATACTTATTTGTTCCAAAGTTTTGGAGAACCAATCGGCAAAGTTGAAATTGCAAAATTAGATCATTTATCGTGGGTAAAGCACATCGATATGTTCTGTTTCACCACGAATCATTGGAACCTTTACGGAAGTAAGTTCTACAAATTTTATAAATATTTATCAAACTAAAAATTGTTTATCTTCTAACAAAGTGAACATTTTTTTAACATAGTGAGTACAAACAAATATTGAGATCTCTTTCGCGCTCCCGAAGAACACAACATCGAGATATCAATAAGTTGTTTACAGAATCTTTTTATGAATGGTTAAGCCAAACGGTATGCAATTGGAGCTTCCGCTTACAAATAATAACATTTTTAATTACTCAGTTTATTTTCCATTCAAAAGGTTTGGAGTGGGAAGAACGTAAACGACGAAGTTAAATGGCTCTCCCAAGGTCCAAATCGAGTGGTTAAAAGATATAGTGCGTTCCTCATCAACGGATTCAGATTTCATACAAAATATCGCGAGAGGTTGAGGAGAACGCAAAATTATGGAATAGTTGTTAATTCTGCAATTACAAATTATGCTAGTGCTAGGGACAATAATCCTGTCGAGGGAAATGTGGAATATTTCGGACATCTTACTGACATAATTGAGTTGGATTACTATGGCAAATGGAAAGTTGTCTTATTTCGAGGTGATTGGGCTGATGTTAATACAGCTCGTGGAATTAAGCAAGATCAATTTGGTTTTACAATGGTGAACTTTGACCGATTGATTCACACAGGACAACAACTGATAGATGAGCCGTATGTATTCTCATCTCAAGTCAAACAAGTTTTTTACTCAAAAGATCTGTACTCCGTAACATCCCTAGAGACTTGTTTGACATGGGCAGTGGAAGTAGAGATAACATCGACGACAGATCAGAAACTTTGCCCTTTCCAGAACAAAACTTAGACGATAATATCCCTAGTACTAGTGCACAATTTCAATGGGTTCGTCAGGATACGGATGAAGATATTTACGAATAATGATGTAGTAAGATTTTACGATTGTTTAATTATATGTAATATCATAATTTAAATCTCGGTCTTATTATATATTTCAACTATTTTATATGTGCTGTTATTGCTGTAATTAGTTATTAAGTTTTCAACTATTTTATGTGTATTGCAGATAAAATGCCTAGAAGAAAAATTCTAAGGGGAAGCATTGTTCAAAATGATCCAAACTCGACAGAAACAAATAGTACTGAACAACAGACAGCAATTGGATCTTCGAATGTTCCGATTACATCTGAGGATCCTACAGAAGTTCAAAGTAATTTTACATTTAATTTACATGCGTGTTGACTTATAGTTGATTTATTTTTCAAATTCTTATATTATAGTATACGATTTGTAGATGAAAATGGTGGGAAGCGCAGAGGTCGAGGACGCACGCTACTTAGAGAGTTATACGAGTTAGATCCAGTCGAGCGTGTCAAAGTTGTACGAAACAGTTTTGGTCAGCCTGTTGGATCAGAAGCTCGACTTTTAGCAGGATACATGGGCATTTTAGCACGAAATCCAAATATGTTGCCTATCAACTACGAGTCATGGCATCAAATGCCCGATAGCAACAAAAACCAAGCCCTCGATAATATTAAGGTAACAAAATGTTAAAGTCATCTGTAATGCTTGGGACATAGTTTCATTTATATTTACTTTATTAACTTGTGTTTTTTGTTTTTTGTAGGCGAGGTTTGCTTTAGAGGTCTCGGATGCTTATGTAAAGAAGGCATTGGGAAAAAGATGGAGAGACAATAAAAGTACTTTGAAGAAAAATTATTATAAGACAAAAACAACCCTCGATGAGAAATTGCAAAATGTCCCGCCGGGTATGTTGAGGTACCAATGGGAAGATGCGGTTAGATTTTGGCATTCGAAGAAAGGCAGGGTATGACATACTTCCAAACTATTGTAATTATTTTGGTTTATAGTATTTTCTATTTACGTACTAAAAATTTCATAATGTAGGATCCTGAACAAGTTGGAAAAAGCAGCAGGCAGAAACAAAAATTCACCCACACAGCCGGGTCGAGAAGTTTTGCATGTGTAGCTGAGGCAGAGGTATTTTTAATTTTTTAATATTGTAAAATATGTATAACTTTCTATTAAATAATATTTTTACTACTATATTGTAGGAACTGTCATCCGGTCAAAAAGTTGAACGCCTTCAACTTTTTGAAATTACACATAGGAAGAAAGATGGATCTCCCATGACTCCTGAAGCTGGTGAAATAATGGTAGGTTTACTTAATACGATTTGACTTGTTTTAGTTATTTATAGTGTTTATTTTTTAATGGTTTAATTCATTGCTTGTAATGCGACTATTGTTATGTTGCATATGTTTTTTAATATATATTGCGTTCCTAATTATGTGATATATTTATTAGGAAAAACTAAAGGATAAAAAGGTGGAGTACAAAACGATTGCTTCTAGTGATAGTTCTGTTCATCTTGAAGACATTGATAACCGAATTATTACTGAAGTTTTGGGTCCTGAAAGGTATGGTCGGGTTCAATTTCAAGGATCTTTTGTTAGCCCAACCCAATATTTTGGATCCAGCTCGCACCAATACATGGCTTCGGGGAGTCAGGCTCAAGCTGAAGTTCAGAGGTTAAAAGACCAGATGACTCAGATGCAAGCGACCACAGCTGAGGTTCAAAGGAAATATGAAGAACTCCAGCTACAACTTAAAGCAGACGCAGCAGCGAGGGAAGCAGAGGCTGCAGCGAGAGAAGCAGAGGTTCAAAAGAAATATGAAGAACTCCAACTACGACTTAAAGCTGATGCGGCATCGAGAGAAGCAGAGCAGAGCAGAAAGTACGACGAACTCCAGCAGCAGCTTCAGAGTATGATGAAGATGTTTCAGTCGCAACTTCCGCCGTCATAGTGTATTGCATAAATATTTTTATCATTTTAACTTTTAACATTTTTGCAAAAATAATATGAATTCACTTTTATTTATTGATATTAATATTATTTTATTCGTTTAATTTGAAATATTATATAAATTTATTACTTTTGGCTGGTTTAGATTTGGTAGCTTTTGATTTGTTGCTACAAGAGGGCTGAAAAAATGAAAAATTTAATATAAAAAAATTCTAAAAATAGTGGCATTTTTATACAAAAGCGCCGCTGAAGAACATGTTCTTTAGCGGCGTTTGTAAAAAAAGCGCCGCTAAAGATTATGATCTCTAGTGGCGTTTTTATATAAAGCGCCGTTAAAGAACATGTTCTTTAGCGGCGCTTAATAAAACACGCCACTAAAGAACATGTTCTTTAGCGGCGCTTATAAAAAAACGCCTCTAAAGAACATGTTCTTCAGCGGCGCTTAGAAAAAAACGCCGCGAAAGAACATGTTCTTCAGCGGCGCTTAGAAAAAAACACCGCTAAAGACCATGTTCTTTAGCGGCGCTTAAATAAAAACGCCGACCATTTTCTTTAGCGGCGATAAAATAAAAACGCCGCTGAAGACCATGTTCTTTAATGGCGTTTTTCTCTAAGCGCCGCTAAAGAACATGTTCTTTAGCGGCGTTTTTGGTCGTAAACGCTGCAAACGTTTGCGACGTTTTCGTTAGCGGCCTTTTTTGCGGCGCTTGTAACTTTAGTGGCGTTATAAAGCGCCACTAAACGCCTAAAAAAACGCCGCTAAAGACCTGTTTTGGTGTAGTGATTATCTTGACAATTGTCACTTTATAACTTCCTTTCGTTTGAGAGGAGGAGCAATTGTTACAAGTACCTTGCTCATGTAACTTCACCACCCTTATATCCATGTAACACAACTTTGCCAAGAGTAACACGTTGCTGAGACTGAAATTTGTTAACATACATAAACATAACACGTGAAACTCTTATGATCCATCTCGTCAAAGATAGGTGTTGGGTCCTTTTTTACATCACTCACATGTGGGACCTTACCTAGTTATCTCCATCCCAAGTGACTGATCAAGATAGAACTTGCGTCATACATATTTCACGGCCCAAAGCTAAAAAGAAGATCACCCTCACTTATAAATACTTGTCATTATCCCTAAAAAGGATTCATGTTTCTCCATGACATCTCCACTTACGATATGTCTCTCATCGTGTGAGCTTTTATCTCTCTTCTCTCTTTTATTTATCTTTAATAAAAACAAATAATTAGTTGAATAATAAAATATAAATAATTATAAATAAAATTAA
This sequence comes from Gossypium turneri, assembly GCA_008044935.1. NCBI lineage: Eukaryota > Viridiplantae > Streptophyta > Magnoliopsida > Malvales > Malvaceae > Gossypium > Gossypium turneri. The sequence goes on from CP032581.1 coordinate 53,365,049, forward strand.
AATATAAAAATAAATAATTATGGATGAAATAAACAAATGAACGCAATAATTAAAAGTAAAAATGTTTCAAGTCTCATTGATTTTCACTATTATTATTTTTCTAATTTTGATTTAAGTATTGGAAAATATGTTGAAGTTAAAACTCTAATACCTTTTAATTATCTTTTATCTAACATATCATTATCTAAACTCACCGGAAAGAGTCATCAACAATTGGTGTTATATATATGTAAGGATGAGGCTCTGGAGAGAACTTATTGTAATTGAGTATTTAGAGTGTACTTTTTAAACTATTAGCTGCTTAGATCTAAAATTCAGCTCTTGTTTAATTAATAAGACATCTACTTAGGGACGTTACTAGCTCACACTTTGTGAATAGTTTATGAGATATATGTTAGAAAATATGGACAGAGTAATTATATATTATTATTTATTATCATAAAAGGTTAGTCTAAATTAAACGTGATCTAATTTGATTAAGATTTATTGGGCTTTAGTTATTAAATAAAGTATGGCCAAAGATGTCTAGATACTCTAGTAACTAATTTCTAATTAATTATGGACTGATTAGAAATTAGAGTTAATATGCAAAAGTTATATATTAGGGTTATGGTCACCAAATTGCACATACGTAACTTTTCTAATATCTCATCTTCATAAAAGAGAGGGCCACCCTTCTTTAAAATATTTGTGTGTTAATTTGGAAGATCAAAATCACAAATCTTGAAGATTTCAAGATATCGATGGATTCAAGTACGTTTCCGCACCTGGTTTGATTCTTGATTTATTATTAAATATGATTTGATATGACGGATCCTGGTTTACAGTTTTAAATTTATATTAGATCTTGCTTTACAATTCTAACAAGTGGTATCAGAGTTTCATCATATTGAATTATTAAAAACGAATTGATTCTCTATTAATTTTGGATTGAATCTTTTGAAGTCTTTAGATTCTTTGATTAATTATGCATTGGAGTTATGAAGAATTTATTATGGGCAGTGGCGAAACTAAGGGGGGCTGGTAGGGGCCCGACCTCCCTAAAATGAAATATTTTTCATATGACTCCTTTAAAATTTTTAAAATTTTAAATTAGTAAAAGTGAAGTCACACTTTGGCCCTCTTAAAAATATAAAAATTTGATTTAATCTTTTAAAAATTATAAAGATATAGTCTATTAAAATGGTGAAATTATATTTTTTCTATCGTAAAAATTATAATTTAATGTCGACCCTAAAAACGCCTCTGATTATGGGTTACTTGAAGAACTGAAAATCTAATAATTGATACTCTTAAATAATTATGAGTGATGTATGTGTAATATTACTTGACCGAATGATAAATTTCAGTTCAAAGATTTAGTTTCAAAGTTAGGTACATGGGTTATTTCGATTCTGTGTTTCAATTTCTATTTGCCAATTCCATACATACTCTTGGCATTTAGTTTAAAAAAAAAAAAAAGTAGTCCTAAGTGCCATCACCATCGAGTACCCTAAATATGTTGGCTCTTTCTTTGTACTCTGTTTTTGCCATTGCCATCAGCTGCAAATACTTCAATGTTTTGTAAGGATAAACAAATCTGATATGAAGATTTAAAACGAGGCAATAGAAAAGGATAGAAGGGTTTGAGATGAGTTTTTTTTTGTTTGGGAAATAAATAGGAAATAATGAAATTTGTGATTCATGCAATTCTTGCTCACCTAACTTCATATTAAAAATTCTGCTCTGCCCTGAGTTAATTTTAATTTTTATACTTTTAAAATATTGAAAAGGGTAAACTATACCATTAGTCACTAAACTATGGTTAGGTTTTTGTTTTAGTCACTGAACTATTCGAAAAGTTTCATTTAAGCCACAGAACTATTTAAAAGTTCTTAGTTAAGTCATCGAGTTGTTAAGTTTTTTTTTTATTGATTTTAATCTAAAATAGACTTATTCATAAGTTGGGCTACTTGCTCAAGTTCGAAGGTTCGTCCAAATTTTGAGAGGATTTGGGCAAAATTATTAGGCCCATTTAAAATATGAGTTAGGTTTGAGCTTAAACTTTTAAGGTTTAAGCCTGATTCAACCCATTTTTAAGTGTCATATTTTATATTATGTAATTTATAATAAATAAAAATTAAATATATAATAGTATACAATATTACCATAATGTAAACATTAAAAAATGTAAAGATAATTATCTTTAAAATTTTAATAAAAAAATATTAAATAAAAAATGTAATTATTAGAATACAAAGATTAAACTTACAACGTCTTATACATAATTTAGGAACTAATAGAAAATTTTAACCTTAAAAAATAAGTTTTTCTGCTGTCATGGGATAATATTATGCCAAACAACTATAGGATTTTTTTTCTTTACATGTTATTCAAGATTTAATAAATTAACTTTTTGTTATTTAAAATTAAAAAATAAAACAGAATACTAATGCTTATTTAGTAAACTTTTTCCAAGATTTGTACTTTTACGTATACTATTTTTTAACGTTACGTGTTTTTATTTAACAAATAAAATATTTTTATTTCATGTAATTAATGTAAAACTATAATTATAATTAACGTTATTAAAATTATTAAACATAATCAAAATATACTAACTATTTTAATAATTAAAATATTACAACAATAAACAAACTTCAAACTATAATTAAAGTTTGGATGGTAACAATAATGAAATTTAAAAAAAAAAAAATCCTGTGCAACTCAACATTGAATCATTTACATTATAATGGAGGTGTAATTTAATATAGATATAAAATTTAAGAGTAAAAAATAAGGATTAAAAGTCGAAAACGTGTATTACAAGTGAATTTATTATTACAAATCAAGAAAATGTCACTTTATAATCTCCCCTTGATTGGGAGGCAATTGTTATAAGTATCTCACTCATACAGATTTTGTCATTCCTTGGGCCACAACTTCGCCAATCAACACTTTACAAAGAGCAACACGTTGTCGAGACTGAACTTTGTGAACATACATACACATGACATGTGTGTTAAAGTATAGCTTGTAGATGATACAAAGCATATACATCTATTTCATTATTTCATAGAATAGACTTGATACAGTATTTATAACAATAGCTGCTAAGCTGTTAGCTTCTTTAACAGAATAACTACTAACTGCCTAACAGACTAACGGTCATTATATTCTATCATTCTCCTGGTTGTGAACATCTTTGAAAGCTGAACTTCGGGTTGAAACTTGAAGAGCTTGTCGGAAACCAGCAAAAGACTTGGGAGGAACAGGTTTAGTAAGTACATCAGCGATTTGGTTTACCGAGGGTACATAGTTGACTTGAAGCTGACCCTCAAGCACTTTCTCACGAACAAAGTGCTGATCTATCTCCACGTGTTTGACTCTTGCATGATGAGTCGAATTTGCGGCCATAGACACAGTGGAGGTGTTATCACACCAGATCACTGGGGTTTGTTCTAGTGACACCCCTACTTCCTGCAACAGTTGCTGCACCCATACCAACTCAGAAACACAATTGGCTAAGCTGCGATATTCAGCTTCAGAGGATGACCGCGAAACCACCGCCTGCTTCTTTGAGCACCAGGCAATGGGATTAGACCCTAAATACACCACGTAGCCTGTAGTTGAACGCCTGTCTTCAACAGAAGATGCCCAGTCAGCATCGGAGTAGCATACTAACTGAAACTGCCCCTGTGTAAAGACCAGTCCATGCTCTAAAGTGCCCACCAGATATCGAAGAACTCTTTTAACAGCCTTCCAGTGAGATTCATTAGGGGAGTTCATATACTGGCTGAGTTTGTTAACACAAAACGACAAATCAGGTTGTGTAACACAAAGGTATTGAAGCATACCAATAGTGCTGCGATAGAGTTGCCCATCAACAGGTTTTTGATCGGGGGAAGTGGCAGTAAGTTTAGGAAAACTAACCATAGGCGTTGGAGTGGCAGCTGCACCTGTCATACCCGTTTTTGAGAGAATCTCTTGTACATATTTCTTCTGACTGAGAAACAACCCGCAACTAGTGTACTGCACCTCAATACCAAGAAAAAAATTAAGACAACCCAAGTCTTTGAGCGTAAACTGATTATGTAGCTGATGGACGACATGATCAATGGCTTCATTTGAATTGCCTGTGATGACAATGTCATCGACATAGGCCATGAGAAGAAGCTGGCTTTTTTCAGTGTTACGTATGAACAACGATGGATCAGCTTTGGACGCACGGAAACCCAGATTGCTGACCAAGAACTGCCTAAGAGTATGAAACCAGGCCCTTGGAGCCTGTCGCAACCCATATAGGGCTTTATTTAGCTTGCAGACCAGTCGCTGATCATTAGGACCTGACACTTCAAAACCCGGCGGCTGATCCATGAATATATCCTCAGACAGTTCTCCATTCAGAAATGCGTTGTTTACATCTACCTGCCGAAGAGGCCATCTTTTCATGGTGGCTACAGCAAGAACCGTTCTGATGGTTACTGCTCGAACAACTGGACTGAAAGTGTCTCGAAAGTCTGTCCCTGCATGTTGAGAGTAACCTTTGGCAACCAGACGAGCCTTATACCGATCAACGGTGCATCAGCCTTCTTTTTTATTTTAAATAACCACTTACATCCAACTGTGCGACGGTGTAGCGGTAACGGACAGAGACTCCAGGTGTTGTTGCGAGCTAGAACTTCCAGCTCGGCTTGAACTGCATCACGCCAATAAGAGTGTGTCATGGCTTCATGGATGCTAGTGGGAATTACAGAAGCTTCACTTTCACCAACACTGCTCAGATAAGCCTTGGGCTTGAATATGCCATTTTTGCTGCGAGTAAGCATTGGATGGGTGTTTTGTGGTACAGGATACACAGGTGGAGAACTTGTTGGAATGTTTGACTCTGGGGAATTATAGGAAGGTGTAGGAGAAGGGGGTTGTATTGTAGACTGAGCAGGTAAGGGATTAGTTGACATAGGGGAAGGTGTGAGAGTAGGTCGTATTGTGGACTGGGTAGGTAAAGAAGTAGTTGACATATATTGTGGACTGGGTAGGTAAAGAAGTAGTTGACATAGAGGAAGGTGGGAGAGTAGGTCGTATTGTGGACTGGGCAGGTAAAGAAGTATTTGACATAGGGGAAGGTGTGAGAGGAGGTAATGTGGACCTAGCAGGTGACGGAGAGAAAGTTGATTGGTAAGGGTTGGATTTTAGAACTAGAAGTTTGGAGCTGGTTGACACTGGTTTGTTGCATGAGGTAGTGTTTGTATGGACAGTCTTAAAGGGAAATTGGTTTTCATGAAAGGTGACATGTCGGGTGATATATATCCTCCCAGTGCTATCTTGGCATCGATATCCTTTGTGAGTGAAGGAGTAACCGATAAAGGTATAAGGGGTGGAACGGAATTGTAGTTTGTGAGCATTGTATGGTCGTAGGTAAGGGAAACATAGACACCCAAAGATCTTAAGGGAACTGTAATTAGGCTTGGTATGATGAAGTTTTTCATATGGTGAGACAAAGTTTAGAGGGGCAGAGGGTAATCTATTAATAAGATAAATGGCACAGCTAAATGCATCACTCCAGTAAGTCAGAGGCATAGATGCATGAGCAAGCATGGCGAGACCAGTTTCAACCACCTGCCGATGTTTGCGTTCAATAATTCCATTTTGAGCTGAGGTATACGGGCAAGTAAACCTATGAGCAATTCCATGCTGAATAAGATACGACCTTAGACCCTGAAATTCACCCCCGCCATCCGTTTGCAGCATTTGTAGTTGAACTCCAAGATTGCGCTCAACTTGTTTGTAGAATTGAGAAAACACAGTCAAAACCTCAGACTTTTTGTGTAGGAAATAAACCCATGAATACCGGGTGCATGCATCAGTAAACATCACGTAATATCGGAAGCCATTTGAGAGAACTGGGGCTGGCCCCCAAACATCGGCAACAACTAACTGCAATGGCACAGAATACTGAGACATCGACGTAGAGAACGGCTGTTTGTGCTCCTTGCCAAGATGACAGGCAACACAGGCAACTTCTTCTTTATTCACATCAAATGACATATTACAACTCTGTAAAGCTTTGAGCAACACACTTTTACAAGGATGCCCTAGTCTAGAGTGCCACACATTAAGCGGGGTAGTACTTCTAGCTATAAAACAGTGAGCGGAATGCACTGATGGATGCTTGCGGGTGTCAGAATTCAGCTGGAGCTTGTAGAGACCATGTTAGACTGATCCTCGAAGAAGCACTTCCCTGGTCTTGAGATCACGTACCTGACACTGTGATGGTAGGAACTCAAACATCACCTGGTTGTCTCTGGTGAACTTAGACACAGATAGCAAATTTTTAGTAACACCTGGTGTATATAAAATGGACTTCATATAAAGTGGTCGAGCTTTAGTAAGGAAAGAAGACTGACCAGAGCAAACAACAGGAAGAGTGCTACCATTTCCAACATATACCATACCTGGTCTGTTGTGCGACAGATTTTCACCAGCTGATGTTACTGTGTGAGTAAGATGATGCGTGGCTCCGGAGTCGGGATACCAAGCAGGATCCCCTATAGTGTCAGGCGAGGCTATTAGCGCTTGTGGAGGAGAAACTGCTGATGGTGGTGGAACGACATGCTGATTGGGAAGATTCATGAATGGGTTAGCCCAGGTCGTCGAAGCTTGTGACTGAGGAGGCCAGTTGGAAACAGGCTGAACCATAGATGGCATTGAACATGGTGTCCATGAAGAAGCACTGGGTGTAAGCATGCAGACATTAGCTTGTAGAGGGGGCCTGTAGTTGGTGCTTTTGTAAGAAGCATCAAATCGATGATAACATCGATCAACCAAATGTCCAGTTTTTCCACATAGCTGGCATTGTACGCGAGCTCCAGACGATCGTCCACGGCCACGACCCCTAGTGTTGGACCCACGATATGATGGCATAGATGTATCAGTGTTGGTCTGTGCAGGCTGTTGAGACACCAGATTGGCAGAGCTGGGAGTGTCAGCCAATATAGTTTGTTGCCTTGCTTCTGCATCTAGCAGCATTGTCATGACACCCTGGACTGTGTAGACTTGTTGACCAGCAAGTATGATAGACACAATTGGTTCATATTCATACGACAGCCCATTGAGGATGGCTGTGATATGTTCATGGGCACTAATGGCCTCTCCACAGCTGGCTAAATTATCACAATAGGACTTTATTTTCAAAAGAAACTCTTTCATAGGCATATCTCCTTTTCTTTGAGAGTGAAGCGCTCGACGATAAAACATCAGTCGAGAGGTAGTTTTGCTACCATACAGATTGACAATAGAGTTCCAAATCTGAGAACTAGTATCGAGTCCAATAAGATGAGGAAGAACTTCAGGACTTACTGAGTTCAGAAGCCATGAGGCAAGTGCACTATCTTGTTGCTCGAACTTCACAAATTCGGGATTTTCTTGCAGCACTCCTTCATCATCTAGGACCATCGAAGGAGGCGACTTTGTGTTGATATCAAGAAACTGCTGCAGTTTGTGAGCTTTAACTGCTAACAGCACTTGTTGCTTCCATAAGAGATAGTTGGAATCATCGAGAAGGATACTCACTTTCTTGGTAGAGAAAAACTTGCTATCAAGAACACTGTTCGCTAGAGTGGATGCCATCAGCGGAGCAGCTGAATGAACGGCAGAAGGACTCGACGACAGGTCCATGCAACGAAAACAACTGAAAAAAAAACAAACTTAACCCACGAAGGCCAGGATTAAAGAAACCTCTGATACCATGTTAAAGTATAGCTTGTAGATGATACAAAGCATATACATCTATTTCATTATTTCATAGAATAGACTTGATACAGTATTTATAACAATAGCTGCTAAGCTGTTAGCTTCTTTAACAGAATACTTTAACAGAATAACTACTAACTGCCTAACAGACTAACGGTCATTATATTCTATCATGTGAAACTCCTACAATCTACCTCGTCAAAGGTAAGTGTTGTGTCCTTATATAACTCACACGTGGACCTTACCTAGTTATCTCCATCCCATCGTTGTTTATTTGCAGGACTATAGTGCTCCCCAAGTGACTGACTGAGATAGAACTTGCGCCATGCACATTTCAAGACCCAATGCTAAAAAGAGGATCGTCCTCACTTATAAATACTTACCATCATCCCTAAATAGGATTCATGTTTCTCCATTGCATAACATTGTCTTCACTTACGACTCTTTGTACGTCCTTTACCGTGTGAACTTTCACCTCTCCTCTTTCCCTTATTTATCTTTAATAAAAATAAATAAATAGTTGAATTAAAAAATATATAATTATGAATAAAATCAAAATATAAAAATAAATAATTATGAATGAAATAAACAAATAATTAAATGAATGCAATAGTTAAAAGTAAAAATGTTTTAAGTCTCATTGTTATACAGGCCTACAACAAAGTCGGTTTTTTAATATTCTTCATGTCCGTTTTACGGTTAATGTTCGGAATTTGTGGTTGCTTCTCTCAACACTATCGTCTCCAAGGTTTGAACCTATGTCTCCCATTGAGAATACAATGTGTTTTACCATTACACTCAATGCTTGTTGATCTAAACAACTTGATCTTTCTATTTTATATTTAATATTAAATTTTATTATTTTATTTTATTAAAAAATTACTTTACTAAGAATTCCGAATATAAACAACAAAATAAACATGTAATAAACATATATTTATATAAGACTTGCATTAACACCCAAATTCAATTCTGCAATCTCTACTCCTTATAAAAAAATTAATTTATAAAAATTGACCTGAAAAATAATTTTATTAATAAAATTATGAAAAAAATTAATTTTGGATCGTAATATAATGATAAATTTGATTTTAAATCCCCAGAAGGGAAAAAAAAGGACTATAAAATAATATGTATCTCCCTTGATGATGAAATGATTGATGAAAGTGGTGGGTTTGCCATAAATCTATGTATGACAACATAAGGAATGTCCCTACAAAATAATGACATAATTTGAGTGCATATTATTTTATATAAGGAAACTGCCCCTTTGCACATGGTTTCCAGCCTTCTCCACCTTCACTTATGCTTTGCATTATTACCCTTTCATCTATTATCTCTAATTATTCACACACATATATATATATTTCTCTCATATTGGATTCTTACAATATAATAATTGCTAGAGGCCAGATAGGTACATGTGAATATATATCAAGAAATGGGCTATAAAGTTTTTTAAAGAAGGAATAGTGTTTGGTGAGCAAGAAAATGGAGTTCAATATTTCATTATTATGATCCATCAAGCTTTCTCTCTTAGAAAGTTCCAAGTTGTCTATTTTTTTCCCTTTTAAAAAAAAAAAATTGGTAAACTCTATAACATGAACATGAAGAGATGCTTTTCTTTTCTGCAAAAAAAAAAAATATATATATATATATATATATATATATATTTATACTTATGTCTGTTCATGCACAATAGTAATTTATCATTACAGTTCGAACAATACTTGTATATCATAATTATAAATTTAGTAATAGTTTACGAATGAATTTTTATGTAAAATTCGTATCATTTATGTAAATATAAAAACAATAAAAATATATTTTTATGTTTATTGAATCCATTAAAATTAATTATCTCAAATTAAAATTTTGATTGGGGAATGGATTGGGAAATGGACAACTCAGTTTAAAATATTCTCTGTACTGTGTAAGAATAAATAATTGGTATGTCCTTTGGCTTTATTATTAAACTGTTATAATTATGGTATAATGATAGAGAATGATTGTGAGAAATGTTGCTTTGTTTAGAAGCCAAAAACTACATATTTATAGAAAAAATGCAAATAAAAGAGATAAATTCAACCAGGTAAAATACATATATATATATATATATATAATTGCTTTGATACTGTCAAAAACGAATATTTAATGAAAAATAAAAAGTGGGACTTAATGATAGCTTTAATTTCCACCATGAAACAGGAAAATAACTTGGGAAAATATTTTTAACTAGTTAATCACCCACATTGGGTTGACTTATACTATGATAAATGATTGAAGAAGAAAAATATAAAGAACAATCTCTGGGAACACATTCCATCCATGTTTTAGTGTCTTGGAGATTTGTAATAAGTCCAAAGCTTTACGGTCATTAATGGTGGATAATTATCTGGTGTCAATCCCAAGAACCCACGAACTGATATTAAATTAATCAATCTACCCTGGTCACTGAGTTTTATTAACTATTACTAAGCTAATTATAAGCTTAATTATTCTCATATGTCCTACATATTAACTTTCGTGGTCATCCTCTAGCTCCTTTGTTCCACCATACCCAAAAATGCAAAACTTTTGGTAGGAACAAACTTAGAACACAATATTTTTCTTTTTTTTTTTTTAAATGGAACCCAAATCTTGTTTGCTGTTCTTCTACTGTTGCATTGGTCTCTTTCTGGTTATTGCAGAGGGTGCTAATAGCATTTCAGTGCCAAATGATGAAGAATCAACCTTACTTTTGATGAAAAGAAGTTTGATCGATCCGTTGAAGAAGCTCGAAGATTGGAAAGCGGTGAGTAATGCGGCGGAAACCAGATTGGCTCATTGTAACTGGACTGGTGTTTGGTGTAACTCCAGAGGCTTTGTTGAGAAACTTGATCTTTCTAATATGAATCTCAGTGGCATTGTATCGGATCGTATTCAAGGTCTGCGCAGTCTCTTGATTCTCAACCTTTACAACAACAGTTTCGATACGTCTTTGCCAAAGTCATTTGCGAATCTCACTTCACTGAAGAGCATTGATGTGAGTCAAAACAACTTCATTGGCAGCTTTCCAACAGGTCTTGGGATGGCTTCAGGATTGACTTATGTGAATGCATCAAGCAACAATTTCTCAGGGTTTCTCCCTGAGGATCTTGGTAATGCAACTTCACTTGAAACTTTAGATTTCAGAGGCAGTTTCTTGGAGGGCACGATTCCTACATCTTTCAAGAATTTGCAGAAACTGAAGTTTCTTGGGCTTTCAGGCAATAATCTGACCGGAAAGCTTCCGAGAGAGCTCGGACAACTTTCAGCATTGGAAACTACCATTCTCGGTTACAACGAGTTCTTAGGCGAAATACCAGAAGAATTTGGCAATCTCACCAATCTGCGGTACCTTGATTTGGCCGTTGGAACTCTCAGTGGTCAAATCCCATCATCATTGGGTAGGCTTAAACAGCTAACTACAGTTTATTTGTATAAAAATAATTTCACAGGAAGGATCCCACCAGAGCTTGGCAATGCTACTTCGTTGGTTTTCTTGGATCTTTCCGATAATCAGATATCAGGAGAGATACCAGTAGAGTTAGCAGAGTTGAAGGATTTGCAGCTATTGAATTTGATGACAAATCAGTTGAATGGTTCAGTTCCTGTTAAACTTGGAGAATTGACCAAACTAGAGGTACTTGAGCTATGGAAAAATTCATTCACAGGTTCTTTGCCGATGAATCTCGGACGAAACTCGCCTTTACAGTGGTTAGATGTGTCATCAAATTCATTGTCAGGTGAGATTCCACCAGGTTTATGTGATTCAGGAAATCTGACTAAACTTATCCTCTTCAACAACTCCTTTTCTGGTCCAATCCCAGTAGGTTTATCAACATGTAAGTCACTGGTTCGTGTTCGAGTACAAAACAATCTGATTTCCGGGACTATTCCTATCGGCTTTGGAAACCTCCCTCTACTTCAACGTCTGGAATTGGCAAAAAACAATCTTACAGGCCAAATTCCAGACGATATAGCTTTGTCAACATCTCTTTCTTTCATTGATGTATCTTGGAACCACCTTGAATCAACCCTTCCTTCCAGCATCATTTCCCTCCCTAATCTCCAAACAATCATTGTCTCCCACAATTACTTGGCAGGCAAAATTCCTGATCAGTTTCAAGATTGCCCATTGTTATCTGTGCTTGATCTTTCGAGCAACCATTTCTCTGGAGAAATTCCAGAAAGTATAGCTTCTTGTGAAAAGCTGGTAACTCTAAACCTTAGAAACAATCAGTTCAGTGGAGAAATCCCAAAAGCACTTGCAACAATGACCACGCTAGCCATGCTTGACTTGTCGAATAATTCTCTAGTTGGCTCAATACCGTTAAATCTCGGCACCTCACCAGCCTTGGAAATGCTGAACCTGTCATACAACAAGCTTGAAGGTCCGGTCCCTGCTAATGGTTTGTTGATAACAATAAATCCTGAGGACCTTGCTGGCAATGCTGGTCTTTGTGGTGGCATACTCCCACCGTGCTCTTCAAGTCCGATAAAAGCACCAGAGCAACCAAGGAAAATGCACATTAAACATGTTGCGGCCGGGTTTATCATCGGAGCATTGGTAATATTATCTGTTGGCATAACATTTTTTGCTGGAAGATGGGCATATCAAAGATGGTACTTATATAACAGTTTCCTCAGTGACTTGTTCGAAAAAAGTAACAATCAATGGCCTTGGAGATTGGTTGCATTTCAAAGGCTAAGTTTTACAAGTAGTGATATCCTAGCCTGTATAAAAGAATCAAACATCATCGGCATGGGAGGAACCGGTGTAGTTTATAAGGCTGAAGTCCATCGTCCACGAGCAGTGGTTGCAGTTAAGAAGCTGTGGAGATCACAGGCCGATATTGAAAGCAGTGACGATCTATTCGGAGAAGTGAGTCTCCTCGGAAGACTTCGGCACCGTAACATTGTAAGATTGTTGGGGTATGTTCACAATGAGACTAATGTATTGATAGTATATGAGTACATGCCGAATGGAAATCTTGGGACAGCTTTGCACGGTAAACAAGCAGGGAAGGTGTTGGTAGACTGGGTTTCAAGGTACAACATAGCAGTTGGTATTGCACAAGGGCTGAATTATCTCCACCATGACTGCCATCCCCCAGTCATTCACCGGGATATCAAGTCAAACAACATTCTTCTCGATGCAAATCTAGAGGCAAGAATCGCGGATTTCGGACTAGCAAGGATGATGATTCATAAGAACGAAACCGTTTCAATGGTTGCTGGATCTTATGGATATATTGCTCCTGGTACGTTTCAAATCTATGATTTTATATATCAAAGCTTGTTTTCTTCCACAAGAACCCTTTACTAATGTTATTATTGAAACCTTTCTTATGACAGAATATGGGTACACTCTGAAGGTTGACGAAAAGATCGACATCTATAGCTTTGGTGTAGTTCTGTTAGAGCTTCTATCTGGGAAAATGCCATTAGATCCTTCTTTCGGAGAATCAGTCGATATAGTCGAGTGGACTCGAATGAAAATCAAGAAAAACAGAGGGTTCGAAGTACTGGATCCAGCCATAGCCGGTCAATGCAAACATGTCCAAGAAGAGATGCAACTTGTCCTAAGGATTGCACTTCTTTGTACTGCAAAGCTCCCAAAGGACAGACCATCCATGAGAGACATCATTACAATGCTTGCTGAGGCAAAGCCCAGAAGGAAAAGTGTGTGTCAAAATGGAGGTCACAATTCTAGCAAAGAGGCTCCTATTTTTAGCACTTCACCTGTAACCGGGCTTATGTAACAGTTCCATTAAAATTTCCTTTTCAGGCTAATGTTTTTCATTAATTTCTTGTTTATGTAAATTTTATTGAAAAGCCGGCTCTATTGTAGGCTCAGTTGCAACCATGCAGGCAAAGGGATAAATGTGCATATACAAAAGTATCTTTAATCTTTTGCAGAATACATAATAAACTTAATACTCGATAATACTTCGATCCCACTGCCTCTATGACAGGAAAGAGATTGCATGTACAAGTAGTACTTGTTTATAAATGTGAAGTCAAATAGATCTTGCAATAAGCCTTTGTATTGATGATTACAAGACAAGCATAACTAAAATCTACAGTCAGAACATTTGATACTTATCCTCTATTATGTTTTGTCCCGCAATAAGTTAACAAATCAAAAGATACTACAGAAAAGAATGGAGAAATAAAGGAAAGAACAAGGAACAGGAGTATAACCGGAATTTCAATATTTTTCCAAGCCACAAACAATTGCATATACAGTCATCACCTTGGCCATGAACACTGGAAAATGTTATCTTTAGCAGATTTGAAGTTCCTCCATGGATTTCCTTGGAAACAACGGATTGAGGATTTTATTTTTTTTGCTACCATATCCAGAAGATGATCCCCGAGCAGTGAAAACTGGACACTTGATGTGGATACAAATATAATTATACATGCTGAGCACAAAATATTCCTTAAAACATGTTTCATTTTGATAAGAACATCAAGGAAACAATTACCTGAATCATTACTGACCTTTAAGTCCAGTAAAATAAAGATAAGGTTGAGAAGGAAAAATATGACACCTCTTCTCAATCCAAAGAAAGGTTACCCCTCTGTACAACTACTTTCATATCCTAAGCTCAAAAGATTGAAAACCTTTTGCACAATTCGCCTTTGAGGTATGAATGTAAGAGCTGGATGTTATTTTGGTCCTATGCCGCAACATCTAGAAAGGTGGTTCCTGATGCACTCCCTTCATCAAGAAAGCTTCTAGACAATGGCTGGAAAATAATAACAGATAAAGAGACTCAGTGCTTAAATCAAGTTACATAACTTTAAAAAGTAAATAGTCATATTTGGCATCAATATGGATTCTAATGAGAAAGTAGCAAAATGTTTCCATCACAAATTTTTAAAACTTTATTAAACCAAAAATAATACCAAAAGAATAAATGTCTAGAGTATACCTCCTTATAATCAACATGCAATAAAGAAAAAGGCTCCTTCTCTCTGAGACCTCCATTTTCATTTAATATTCTGTCCAAATCCTGCAAAAAGAATGAGCCAACTATGAGACTTACATTACTTGTAATTCCTGAAAAATGTACGGACACAATATGAGTCAATCCAACTCTTTAAGATGTTCTACGCTTTAACTAAAGAGGTGAATAAAAGCACCAAGCATAAAATATTAGAACATGTTTCACAATGCAGATACAAAGTATTTTGTGCAACACCTTTGCAAGCCAACATAGAAGATGGGGATCGCAGACCGATTACCCCCACAAGTTTCATTATCAATTAATTGGCTAGTCTAAATTTTCCAACTATAATATTGCAACATAACTGGACAACAGCTTCAACAGAGCCTTAATTCAATCACCTCAACATTCCCTTACATTTCAAAGTTCCCTATACAAGTTTATAAATGCGTAACTGCAAGCAGAGACCATATAAGAGAAAAACCAAGTTCAGAAAAGCTGTATGATATTTTAATTTAAACAATTTAAACCAACCATTTTACCTTTCCAGTCAAGATTTCAAACTCAAGCAACTCTTCCACAATCTTTTCAAGAACTTGACGATTTTTCTTAAGCATTTCCCTTGCCTTTTCATATGCTAAATCGTAAATCTGCATATATAACAAGCATCGTTATAGAGTTACAATAGTAAATCAACCTCAATGGTTTTATCAAGAATCACACAGTTAAATGAATCTGTGTATCAAACTTGGCATATACCTTTTCAACTTTAGCTGCCATCTCAAACTCATGATTGTTTCCCATGCTCAAAGCTGTAACCTAATATCAATGAAGAAAAGTCCAACATAAACAATCTATTGAGCAGTTGCAGCAGATATCAACAAAGCATATTATTCCAGAACTTAAATAAGAATCATGTGCAATTGTTTCAGTATTTGGATCTATAAAGAAAAGAGAGTACCGCATTAGTACTATAGTAAACTGCAGGACTATCATCAGGACCCCATCCATACTGAATCACCATCCTTGTAGCTATCTATTGCAATTTTCACAAAAGTAACCCAGACAAAATAGTTAAAATGAAAATTATTTCAAGTAACAAAGTTAATATGCTCAGGCACATGAAACAGTAAGAATAGGATTATATCAACCTCCTGAGCCTGCTTTAATTCTGACGCAGAAAGAAAATTTTCTTCTCCAAAAGGTAGCAGCAGTTGGGCTGCAATATGTGATCCAAAGCAGAATACAAGCTTCTTTTCAAGGTAAGACCTTGATTCTGCATTTCCATACATAGACCCTTCATTTCTTGCCTTGGTAATCTTTGTACATCCAATTCCCTGAAAGACAGAAACAGTTAATTAGTACTATATTCATCCTGCCCTAAACACAGGCTGATTGCTGGTGTCTGTTGCCAGTAAAATATGCAAGAATTATAGATTCACATATTTAGAATACAAAAAACACAGCAACTGTGATGTAGACAAAAGAGTTTAAATAAAAAGATGAGCTGAAAAACAATATAAACTAGCCATGCTCCCATAGAGCTTTCCTGAGGTTCACCAGTTCCTGATCCATCTTCATGCAGGCAGAATAAAGAAACACTATTTTTGGCCTAAAGAGTAGCATCATAATCATTTGATGTGCATCACCCTCTTATTTTCTGAGAAGAACCATGTTTTGTTTCTCATGGGTAATTTGAATTGGGCAGATGTCTCATAAAGCTTACAAGCATACTATATATTTAGATTCTCCCTATTACTATTTTTTGTAATCTACCTAAGCAAAGGATGCCCCCTACAGCAGATACAAGACTGCAATAAAATGGGGAGGGAGAATATGGTCTGGTGTCAATAATCACACTCTGCAAGTTCAAAATTTATATTAGGATGTATAGTTATTGATAGAACATGATGCTGCTACTGGTATTACAAAAATGGCAGGTAAGAACATTCTTTTAATCTTCGGCTATAAAAGTTTCAACAAATAGATAACAAAGAATTAACATTTAACAGACAGAAAACAAGCAAAAACTAACATAATTGAAGTACCAGCATCATCAGTTTACTACTCATACCTAAAGAAAGCATTAACAGCCCACTTGCAGTTTTGAATTAAGCATGAAAGCACAATAGTGGCACCATAGTCATAGACTCCTTAAAGATAAATAGCACTTATAAAACATACTTCAGAAATGTAATCTGAAGATATTAGAATTGCTAACCTCCCATGAACAAGGTTCAAGCCATAGATTATCCACAACATCAAAATTTGGTAGAAGTAGTGCAATGAGACCACGACCAGCAGCCCAAACAGAATGTGGGAACTTAGTCTCCCTTGTCCACTACAAATAATCACACCGACATTAATAAAACTTTCATGATAAAAGGCCAAAAGTTTCTATCATTGTGAGTATCCGAGTACAAAAATCAATACAAAGATTTATAACCTCAAACTATCAAACAATTCCATTCATCTAAAGACATCCATAGAACATTTATGAGCACTATGTCATACTCATTTATCAGCTCTTAAAAAATTAACAGCATGTATGACCTTGCAATTCAATTAATCACCACATTTCGTCCAGCAAGCACTTTATTGGCTTTCTATAAAATTTAAGATTCTTAGACTAGCCCCAGAAATTATTTTTCAGTCCAAAAAGAATCCAACAGAAAATTATTAATAGCAATTGACTTGCATATTTAAAATGACAAGCAAGTTAGTTACTGACATCAAGGGGAGGATTTAGATATTCTATTCCATTGCTTATCTGACCATATGGCTCCATTAAATCAACCACGTTCTGCAGATCATCTTTGGTCAAATTTAGTCCAAGGTGATTCACCAGCATTTGGCTAATTTGCTTGACAATTTTGGTTTTCCGCAGCCATTTTGGGATCATGCTGCTGAAAGTCTGCAAGCAGTACAAATTACACTTAGATAATTTGGTTAAAATTGATTAGTGCCTAAAACATGAATTTACCACAACTAAGATGGATTAGTTAAATATGAAACTCAGAGAAACAGAGGTAAACATGTAAACTGAATGAAAACACTTAAATAACTGATTCTTCGAATTTCAGGAAGAATAAAACAAGACATTAATGAGATTATATTGACCTGGTAAGGTACTAACACCCACAACATAAGATCCTTGCAAAAGAATGAAAAAGGGCAACAGAAATATTATAGACGGTGAAGTATTAAACCATTCCAGGTACCATAAAATAGCAATAGGAGTCATTTCTTACCGCAAACCAGCTACAGTAGCTCATAAGTTCATCCGTATCAAGAAACTTGCTTCTAAATGCACTGCCTTCCAAGGCCACAGGAACAAGTTTAAGTTCTATAGGCCGCAGAAGAGCAGTCTTCTCAGCAACCTAAAGATATAGAAGGATCATGATTTAAGAGTATATTGGCAGACACAACTTAAATTTAAAATAAAAACCATTAACAACAACATAAATTCCGCAAGCAAATACATGCAGACAGGCAAAATAGAGAGAGAGTGAGAGACCAGTAAGCAATGAAGGTTTAAAGATTCATTTAACAAAATTGATTCATAAATAAGAATAGCAATTGGCGATTTGGGTGGCAAAAGTTGAAAAGAAGCATGACTATGATATGACAGCTTAAACACATGGATGAACTTGCAAATGGAACTTCAAGAGAAAGAAGTGCAGAAACTACCTTTTTCCAGTCTACCATATCTATAAGCTCCTCATCCATAGTTTCTTTTGCAGCAATCTGTAGTATCCTCTCCCTTTCCGCTTGAGTTGGCCTTTGAAGATGAAATACTCTGTCCATACGACCAGGCCGTTGTAAGGCCTCATCGATTTGCTTGATATTTCTAGTAGTAGCCATCAAAACAACCCCATCTTGTTTCTCAAACCTGCAAAAGGTCCACAGTGCATTAGGAAAATAAAAAGATGCCAACCTTTCCACTTTTGTTAATAAAGGTCAATGACTTCACACAGTATTGAAATTACATGAACACAACAAACTTTAAGGACAAAAAAAGAAAATATCAGCTCCAAAAGGCAAGGATACATGATCAGAAAAACAGGCAGCTTGGCAAACTATTTGAAAGCTTCCAACAGAACTTAGCAACCACACCTTCCATAAGAGAAAGTTGTATCTCATTGCCCAATCTTTTAAAGAAAAGCTCCAAAAATTACGTTCAAAGATAGATTCCTTCCAGAAGATACACAGGCAGGAATAACTTAAAGCATAAATTATCAAATTATTAAAGCACTGTCTGCCTACTAGAATCCCCAGTCAGTTATCATGAGCAAGCCATATATCTCATGAGCATCTTAATTAATGCATGTAGAGAAAGTTTAGTGCCGGTGAACCATATGAACAAAAGGGAAACACAGTATATTACCCATCAAGTTCCACAAGAAGTTGATTGATGAAGGCCTCATGGTCCTGCTTTTTTGTGTGAATAAATTTTCCACGAACACCAGCAAAGAGGTCAAAATCCTCCACAAATATAATTACAGGTGCCTAGAAAAGTGGATTAGACAACTCAGCAAAGATTGAATAAAATATGGTTATAAAGTGTATATAGTCCTCCCAAGGATAGCAAATTTAAGAAACCATACAGACACCACAACTAAAAGGTTAGTTTTCTAAAAACTGAAAAATATTTTTTCAAGAGCCAAATATATTTAGTTATTAAAACTACAACAGTTACAATTGTTTTATGCAAAAGAATGTTGGTTTACATCTATAAGATATAAACAGAAATGGTACAGTAACAGAAAGTGGAAAACAAATTGGTCACAATACGCTCCAAGTCTCTATACTCTTTGTACATTTGAAATTTAGTCCCTCTACTTTTATTTTCAGGAATTTAGTCCCTCTACTTTTATTTAAAAGAAGAATGTTAACAATTAAGCTTGCATTTTCAAATCTGAAAAATAGAGGGACTAAATTTTAAATGTACGAAGAGTGTAGGGATTTGGAGCATATTTTAACCAGGCAAATTCCAAAAACAAAATCATATCATGTTGGAAATATAGCTAAATGGTTTGGTCAAGTCAAACAAAGCCCAAGGATAAACAAGGAGCAAATAGATAAAAAATTGCATGACTGAAGTACTAAGAAAAAAATTAGAATGGAAAAAGAGCATGATTTCGAAATGTAAGTTGAACATGGTGAAACATTGCCATTAGCAAGACAGACCAATTTTGGAGGAGAAACAAATGTACAAGGTAGATTGGAAACTAATGGAGAACCAAATCATCACCATCATTCCACATCTATAACTTACAAGTCTATTCTAGAGAGAGAAAAGGTATAGAAGAATGTAGAATGACATTATTGTATACTTTTGTATCTTTCACCAACATTTCAATCAGGGCAGTTAGACCTCGAATCTGAACCATGTTATACTTGCCAATAAATTATTTAATTTCTAGCAAATAAGCAAAATCTGAAAATCAACAATAAGGCTCATAAAGGATTACCAAATCCCTGGCTGTCTGAAAAAGCTCCCTAACATTTGATGCACTTTGGCCAACCCACAGCCCAGCTTCCAATTGTTGAGCTTCAACATTGACAACTGGCACCCTTGCCTCAGCAGCTATGGCTAGTGCAAGAGATGTTTTTCCTGTTCCTCTCTCTCCAACAATAAGAACTCCCTGAAATATAATAACAGATTACCTGACCTTGTCCACACCAAATTCAACATGGATATCTATTTTCTCAAGTGAAGGATCTTTACAATGCACAGATTAATTTACATGCTCATGCTAACAAGTTAAAATGCAACATTTTTATAGTTGAATAGTTTAAAACAGTTTCAAATCACATTAACCTCAGAAAATATATAATAGAGGACAGATATTATGTTCATGACATTGATTGCATAATTTTTTTTCCAGCTGATTGCTGGTCTTCCATAAAATGGGAGAGATTGCTAAAACTATCCAAGTATAAACAGCTCTGTTAATGACTGAGATTACCACTGCTGTGGAAAGCTCCCCATAACAAATTTAGAACATGAGAACCAAAAAGGAATATTATCCAGTTTATTGGTTGTAAAAATCTGCCAAAGAAAAGAACCTGAAAAGCAGGACAACCTACAAAATCATCCTTCTCCCCTTCTCAGTGAGAGGAGATGGCAGCATGTCATGCTGTACTAGCCCAAAGGAATTCAAGACCATTATTTCTTTTTTATATTTTTATTTTTGAGATCAAACCACAATTTCATTTTAAGCATCAACACAAGAGTTTAGAAAGGAAAAAAGAACAGTTAAAAGGCATTCCAACTCCAAAATGATGCATAACAAGGAAGAGGGAAATAATATTATGGCAGGATATGGGTCATTGTTAGAATAACATACCCTAGGTGCACGGGCACCCATTTCTTGGAATGCACCAGGGTTCTGTAGAAATGCAACTACTTCATTGATTTCCTCTCTCATAGACTCAATGCTAGCAAAATTCTTCAAGGGGATTGGAGGATTTTTCACTCTCTGCATGCCAAAACAAACTTAAAAATAATCTCATAGAAAACTCCAGTTATTGAATACTTAAATTGTGTGTCAGAATTGAACCTTCATTCCATCAAAAGCAGTTCTTATGGGATCAATGCCAGCCTTTTTCTTGCGTTTGATCCACCTCAACCTATAATTAAAATAGCCTTTCTGCAAAGTAAGATAAAAACAATCTTAATACCAGACCACAAAAGTCCAGTGTAGAGAAAACAAATGCCTAACAAAGCCACAAGAAAACCTCTACCAAAACAGCATCATAAGAATTTGCACTCATAAAAACGCTGTAGTTATAACAAAAAAAAAAAATGGAATAAAGTAAAAAGGCAATATTAAAAAGGGAAGGAAATAATACCACTCTCCGCAGTTTTCTCAAGTTTGGATCTTTACGTATAGGTCCATAACCGAGAACTCCTGGAACTTTTCTTCTAAGGAAGCGGAATGCATGATACAAAATATATCCATAGATAGCACTTCGAATGAGAAACCAAACAAACCATTTAAAGTCATCTGTCTTTCTGGACTTGAAATTCATTTCGGCTTCAGACTGCCATTTCAAATACCAAGTGGAGGCCACAGTTTGACCTATTTCCTCTGGCCATGCCATCCCCAACTGCATCCTAACCTGTAACCAGGGCAAAGCAGAACTTTTTGAAAAACATAAGCAATGAAAGAAATTGGGAACTATTTTCTGAATGCACTTACAGAATCCATACCGGGTAAGGAATGATATATTCAATGAGTGGAAATACAATAACCATCATTATATCATCGTTTATATTTCTAATTTTCTGATAAACCCAATCTTTTCCATATGATACAAATTTTGTCTTCCATAACCCAGTGAAGCATCGATGAGCCAGCCTTATTGTCAAGAGAAACTGTTGACGAAAATCCAACTCTGAGAAGGGGATATACATCAATTGAACAGCGGTTGGGATGCCGCAAGCAAGCATTTTCATGTATAACCCATCAAATCCTCCAAAATTCTCATATAGCATGTCAAATTCCTGGAATCAAAAGGAAAGGGAAAAGGAAAACATTAAGTAAGAAGAATGCCAATATCGCTCATGGAGCCACTAGAAAGGTTTCTACACTCATGTAACCTTGATGTCGACAAAATATTCCTTATCATCCCCTTTCAGTGCAATATACATCACGGCCCAGTCATGCCTGATTCGAGCATGCTCTACTAACTTCTTAGACACTGCATAAGGAACAGCCATTGGATCCATTTCCCACCTGCTTCTCTCTTCATTGTACCAAGTCTTTGCAACCACTCTATCTCGATCCAAGAGAATCCGTTCCTGCGATAAACATTTTATACAACATGAACCACACACTGAAAATAGTCTCATAATAGGTCTTTTCTTCAATATGTGGAAAATAAGGCTTATGATATCTGAAGATCAAATATACACCTTCCACATCATTGAGCTTCATGATATGAAGGAAGGATGAAATAACAGAACATTTGTAACGGTAACATATGCATCCTCCCTGTTTTACTTTCTAAAATGAGTGTAAATTTAAAATATATATATCTCCACAAAACGAGCTTCTGTTAAGGGAAATGCTACCTGTCTTTGAGCTACATAATGTTTGCCAAAATCAACATCTTCCAACAAGTGTCTTTTCAGGTCAGCTTTAGCTTCTTCACGCCACTTCTTCCAACCATGGTGCAAATGTAGACCAATAGCTTTAGGAACAACAACTTCCTTATCTCCAAACATCCACTTCAATTCAACTTCTGGAAATCCTTTCACAATTTCATCCTCAGGTGTTTTTACAACAAAACGCTTTTCACTGCCAAATTTTTTCATCTTTCTTCTTATGCGAGATTCCAGATTCCTTTGCATCTGCCTAGAATCTTTAAGACATTGTTTTATGCGTAAAGCAAAATCCATAGAATCTTGATTAAAGAATGGCCCAAGATCTTCAACCTCCACAACACTAGGCAAAATCATCTGTTCAAAGAGCTTTCTTTGTGCCATTTTAAGTTCATCTCGAATTTCAGACCTCGAAAGATTGGTAATAGAGCTTTTAGGCGGACTGCAAGCACAAACCCCAATACTTTAGATAAGGAGATGAAGAGTTATCTAACAAAAATATTTTCAAAGTGAAATTAAATTTCCAAAGGGAGATACTCAAGTACTCATGTAAATTATACAACAATTTAGAAAGACGATTACAGTCAATATATCAAAATCAGCATCAGGACAAAGTATGCCAAAACTGTTGGAAGCTAAACTTACAAATCATCCGCATCATCAAAGTTAAAAATGTTAAGAGTGGTTGCAAAGAAACTCCTTTAACACATGAAAGCTAGGTGCAAAGAAACTCCTTTAACAAGCACTGCAAACTAAAAGTAAAATAAAATAACAACTGCAACGCTATTTACTCTTTGTAAGAGGTAGAAAATAAACATTTAGATAACCAAATAATTGCATTTAGATTAGGTAATGAGATAACTTTAAGACTGCGAAGTCTATACCACAAAATAAAGAATGAAGAAGGGCAGAATAAGAGAAACAAGATAAAGTGATAAACCATGTGAGCAGATAAATATGGATTATAGGATACACCAAATATTTTATAATTTTACTCGAGTAAACTAATTCAGATTGAAATCCTATAGATGAGAAACAACATATACAAATATATAATAATCGGTAGAAAAGGTTTACCTCTGGAAAAGCTCCTTCCTCCTCATTTGGTTATTAAACCTTTGCACCAACTCCTCACACTCCCTCTCAATAAAACAAAGCTCCCTCACACCAATACTCAGTGCTGTGGTCTCTCTCCTCAGTATCTCATCCTCAATCTCCCCAATTCTCTCCCATATCCTACTATACTCCTCCTCCATTCTCTCTATTCCCTCTTCCAACTTCTCCACTGTATTCCGTCCTTGTCCTTTCCCCTTCCCCTTCCCCTTCCCCCCTCTCCCACTCATCACCTTCTCCTTCTCACTCCCCACTTTCACTGCCTTATCCACAATCTCCTCAGCTTTTTTCTCTAACTCCTCTTTCTCTCTCTTCAACTCCCTAAATTCCCTATATAACCCTTTCATTATCTCCCGTTGCAACTCCTCTTTCTTCACTTTCACAGCTTTTAACACTTTCCCAACTTCCTTAACATCACCATTTCCATTCCTAACCTCCTCTACCCTGCTCAACAACACCGAAACCACCTCTAACAACCTCCTTGTATAATCCGAAAACTCGTGCTCATTTTTCCTCAAAGCCCCTTCCTTTTCTTCTTCTTCTTTTCCCCTCACACTCAGTTTTTCCACTACTGCAGCCATTGCCACACATTTAAACTCCCCATTTGGACTGAAATTCGATAACCCAATTGCAAAACAAAGCAAAGTAAAAGCAATACTCTTAACCAAACATTGAAATGAAGAATACCCAGACGAGACTTTGACTTCCTTTTCACAATTTTCCTTTCTGGGTAGCACCAAATTTTTATGTTTCACAGGTTTGGAGCCTTTGGGATTTCCTAGGAATGCAAAAGCTTTGAAGTTGAGCTTAATGGAGAGGGTTCTGGTGGGTTTCTTGATATACCTATGGGTTCTGATAAGATGCCTTGTTCTGAAATTGGGAGGGGAGAGTTGAGAGAGGCATGGTGAAGTGAAGATGGAGTCCATTGAAAGGGATGAATATTGGCGAAGCTAAGGAGAGTGTATTAATTGATAAGATGGTAGAAATTTGGTGGTCATTTTGGAATGTGGGAAAACGTTTGAGGTTAGTTTCGGAAATAGCAAAGTTGGAAGACTGCAACAATGAAGGAGAAGAAGAAAGGTTTCAGAGACGGAGAGGTTTATGTAGGGATTAGACTTTAGAAGTGGGAGAGATATCATAAACCGATGTGGTTTTCTAACATTGTTTGATTTGGATTGAACCGGGTTCATAATGATCAGTTTTGTTTCTTAAGTTTATAAAAGAGGTCAAATTATTATTTTTATCCCTCTACTATGTCCAAATTTATATTTTGACCCCTTTGTTTTAATTTGATAAAGTTTAGTCTTCTTTTTCTAAAATAAGTTTAATCTTCTACTTTATAATTTTATTAGGTAGCTCATGGAATTTTTTAAAATATAGTTTAAATTAATAATTTTAATTAGTGTGCTTTTTCTTTTAAAATAATTTTTAGTACTTTAATAATTAATTAACAGTGTTCATCATTTAAATCAATTAATATATTATAAAAATAAAAAAATCATATCAAATTAAAATATAGAAATTAAATTTCAAATTTAATTATATTAAAGGATTAAAATCTTAATTTTATATTTTCGAAAATGCCCTTCCAAAATGACACAACCACCAAAATCCCCCTATTAGAAGCACCCTAAAATTTGTTTTAAGAAAATAAAAAGAAAATGGTTTAAGCATTCAAAAAATAATAATAATTGTTTTAAAGATGATATAATTTAAAAGCCGAAATTTTTAGTTCTTTGGTTCTAATTTTCCAATTTTTTCCGTGTCCTAAAAAACGAAGTATATTAAACGTTTCCCTCCTCTAAGAAATCTGAGTTGGATTTCCGCTTCAATCGCAAATCTTCTTACCTTCTGGTGAGTCAACTCGTTCTCTTTGATCCCCGATTCCCAATTCACTAATCTTTTAGGCAGTGGCTTAGCAGAGTAGCTCGTGGTCGAAGTTGAATAGAGCTTGAACTTGGAATCGCGTGTTCGTTTTTTTATTATTTCTAGTCTTAGTTCTTCTGTTTCTATAAATTTCATTATTTTAGGGTTTTCAAGTGATTTAGCATTATGTTAATGGCGTTGTTGTTATAGGAGTTCAAGAGAGTTTTTATATAAAAATGAGAAATTTTGCAAATGTGAGGTTTTTAGGAGGGTTTTTTTACTGTTCCTAGAAGTTGATATTGTGTTCTAATTTTGATGTTTTATTACTTCTTTTTATCAAGGAATTGCTTAGTTCAAATTGATAACCTGGTATTAGTTAGTTGCGGCCACCTGTTTTGTGTTTATGCTGTCATTAGCTTTTTGTTGTTGATTTGTTTTCTGTGCTTTTCTTTTAGTTAGGGATTTTTTACTGCTTAACTCTCTTAGTATGAAGCAAATTTGTAGTTGGAAAAATATTAGGATTTGATTCCAAAAATCCTAACATAAATGTAGAAGTTTTAGTTCCGTTTTCCTGAGTCATCCTTTTGTTCTAACAAAAGTTGGTGTTTTTTAATGCGTAATGTAACAATACAGAGACACCATTGGTGGAAGCCACTTGCAAGTAATTTTGAGGGTAGTTTGAGAAAATTAAGGAAACCAGTTTCAAGTAATCATGAATGTTTGCCATCTCTGTTTCCTTTTTGTTGTATGCCAAGACTATGTGATTCTCTTGGTTGATTGATCGGTGCGTTTCTTAGTTTGCTGATATGTTTAGTTGCCATCCTTTTAGCTGCTGCTGCTTTGGAGGGTTATTCTCTTTCTTGATGCAACTTGAATAAAGATGGAGGAAAAGCATGATGAAGTTGAAGATGTTGACAGAGCATCTAGTGGTTCTTTTATCATTGGTTCAGATGATGATGATGAACCATCAACATCTGGACAAGATGATGGGTTGCATTTTGAGGTAAGTCAATACTGATGTTTCTTATCATTATATTACTCATCTTTTTGATGGATTTTAAGAACTTCACCATCATCATCACTGTTGCTACTTATATTCTTCTGTGTTTCTAATGCTTGAATTCTTTTTGTACTTATACACACTTTTTTACATAAATTTGCAGGAGCCATTGACTGAGAAGGAAATAGAAGAGCTGGTATCTGAGTTTTTGGAGGTTGAGAGCAAGGTACCATGTTTATTCAGACAACTTTGATGCTTTATTTTTCTTTATTATGTTGGAATGTTTTCTCACATTCATTTCAGGCTGCAGAGGCTCAAGAAACACTTGAAAAGGAATCTCTTGCTAATGTGGAGAGTGAAGTGAGAGAGGAGCTGGCACAAACTCTTAAGGGGGATGATGTTAGTAAACTCTCTTGGTTCTATCTCATCAAAATTATGCCGCTCTTTCCCATCTCTGATTCTTTTTACTTTGTTCATAGTTGGAGACAGCTATAGCAGATGAAATGGCCACTTTTATAGAGCAGTGGGAAGCTGTGCTAGATGAGCTTGAAACAGAGAGTGCACAATTGTTGGTCTGCTTCTTTCTTCTATCTTGGTTGAAATATTTGCTTCCTGATACATATATTTTTGTGTGAATGAGTATTATTATTCATAAAATTAATTTTATGTGGAAAATTAACATTTGAATGTCAGCTCGGATTTTATCTTTTATATTTTAAATTGTGCTCTGTAGGCCAAACTTGACTTCTTTTCCTTGGGAGATGAAAATTTTTCTGTTCAATGATGTCTCAGCTCAGCTTTTCTTCTTTTGATGCAACCTAGAGACTAATCTTGAGTTTCTTTAATATTCCCTTTCAATCTGTTCCTTTCTTACTATATTTTCTTCCAATGAATTACTGGTAACCAATATAATTAATAATTGCCTTTGGTATATCATTGTTAACTTTTTGAATCATATGATTCTTCTCCCGAAGTTTATTTTAGTGGCAAATACAGTTTCTTATGCTCCCCCACCCCCACCCCCTTCTTTTTTTCTTTTTTCTGCCTAGAAAGTATGGTTGTTCTTTACATCTGTCTTCTGAACAGGAACAACTTGATGGGGCTGGTATTGAATTACCCAGCCTTTATAAGTGGATTGAGAGTCAAGCTCCAAATGGTTGCTGCACTGAAGCTTGGAAAAGAAGAGCACACTGGGTAGGATCTCAGGTGACTAGTGAAACTGCTGAGTCTTTAGCTGATGCTGAAAAGCATCTTCAAACCCAGAGGCCTGTAAGGAGGTATGATTCTGTCTTAGGATTCTGAATTATTGAGCAGCAATGAACCAGTTAAATTTGGCCACACCATTTGAGAGAGTGTTGCTAAATGTATTGTACCATACAAAGTAGATAAATATTACCCTTGTCCATGTGTGACATTTTAATCCTTAGCTTTTATTTTTTATGCTTCTTGGTTGTTGAACTATACAGAAAAAGAGGAGAAAATTCTGTTAGTGCTAGTTAATTAGCCACCATTTTGTGAAATAAACATTGCTTTTGTATGTGTAGTTAATTAGCCAGCCACAGGTAACTACTGCTCAGCCTAAGGCCTTGACCTAAACCCAAGGTCCTAGTTTCAAGGTTTGATGTTATCTTGACATGTCTAATTCTAGAACTAAAACAAAGTATATGTGCTGTAAAAGTTCATCCACCACGTCAAGGTTTTAGCAATAAATTTGGTCCCCTTAGTTCTGCTCTAAAAGGCTTAAGTTGATTTGTAGATCAATGTTTTTGATTCAGGAAACATGGTAGACTATTGGAGGAAGGTGCTAGTGGATTTCTGCAAAAGAAGCTTTCTGATGATATGAGCCAGGAGGCACCAACAGGGAAATCGGACATAGAGTGGAGCTCTTTCATGAAAATTTGTTCTAATGGTTTACCTGAGGATGAAACTGGTTTTGGCAGCAAGAACTGGGCTTCTGTCTACTTGGCCACCACCCCACAACAAGCTGCATTAATGGGACTTAAATTTCCTGGAGTCAATGAGGTGACAAATTCCTTTTCTTTCATAAGCTAGGACTAAAACCCTTTTAGAAATCTTGTTCTTTTATCATCAACATGGTGTTTCTAGCTCTTAAAATTCCTTTTTCTTTCGTTCTTTTTTTTCCCCGGGGTATAGATGAGGAACTAGGGAGTATTGAAGAAGGGAATTGGACTTTGGATCACAAACCTTAGAATAATGTCTTCCCTAAAATTACCGCATGCAATTTTATCTTGTTATTTATCAGGCTGAGACAGATGCTCAAAAGCTTTTTGGATTCACCTGAGCATTTGGCTCCATGGTTTGTGAATTTGTTCCTTACTCAGAGCTGGATTTGAATCCCCTCATCCCACCTCTACCCCTTGTACCAAAAAATAATCTAAGTGGCATGCCTTGACCCCTTACCTATTCTACCATGCCCTAGGATATTCTTCGTTCCTGGTTTTGGTACCAAAAAGTTTGGCAATCAATTTATACCTAGTCATTTTTTCCATTCATGGACATGATTTCTGTCAACTCAAATGTCGTATTTCTTCTTAACAAAAAGAATTTACGATGATTACCTTTTATGTGCTTAAAATTTCTCTTTTTATAAAATCTTTTGTGGTCTGTATAGATTCAGTTGTTCTGTGGATGAAGTTTCTGGTAACCATTTTTTATAGGTGGAGGAGATTGAAGATGTTGACGGCAGTTCAGATAATCCACTGGTTGCAGATGCCATAGAAAATGAGAGAGAGCTGATTCTTTCTGAAGAGCAAAGGAAATATTTTAGAAAGGTTAGTCAGCATCGTTTGATGTAATTATTCTTCATTCCCAGAACCTTTACTGCATGGGAATGTATATTCAGTTTCTTATATATCAATCTATTGATATTTTTAATAGCAGCTCCCTGCATTGATCACCTTGAGCTGTATCAATTTTTCCAATAATTTTCTGTCATGTTTTTCAGTTGGTACATTGGAGTGGTCATCTCCTTTTCAAACACTTGTTTCTAAATGTTACTTTTTGTTTGAATCTCTTTTCCTCAAATTGATTATCTGGTCTTTTTTGGAAGATGCATCCTGGATGATATTCATCTGGATAGTGACTACTGATAGAGTTTGCTCAGGGTCATGGACATTCCATGGTGTAATATGTAACCATATGTTATCTTCTACAGTATCATGCTTGTCAATATTCCTACTCCTACAGCTCATCTATCCTTGCTTTAACATCTATGATGTATTGACAGGTCAAAGAGGAAGATGATGTAAATATTGACCAGAAATTTCAGCTGCATTTGAAAAAGAGGAGACATCGAAGGATATCTAAACAGGTTTTATGGTCAATTACATTTATTGTTTTTCTTCTTGTGCTGCCCTAGATTAGTTCATGTGTCTATATGGGGACACCTTGTCATTGACTTAAAGTAACAAAACTCTCATGCACTAAGGCTGAAGATTGATGAAATTTAAGTTCCCTTTGATATAGTATTTAATTAGTTTAACAGTAAATGAAATAGATCATGATGTTTAGTAACATATGATGTTATATTAGTGAATTGACTTACCCTTATATAGTACAAATCTGATAAATCATGTGGCTTTTTGGTGGGTTTGGCTCAAGAAATTTCAAGTGTTGCAGTTATAGTATAATAATAAGAAAAAGTTGCATGGATTTAAAGGTCATTTGGAGTTTGATCTAATTATTCTTGAAGGAGTAATAGTGGTTTAATGGGACAACTGTGTTCCTTGTATCAATAAAAGTTGGATTCTCAGTTTTGCTTAGAAGGTCTATTGGTAAGAGTTGGGCAAAATATTTTTTGAAGGTTCAGTTGTTTGATGGCACAAAGCAGAGGACTTGATTTCATTAGGACAAAGAAATTAGTTTAAGGGGTGCTGCTTTTGTGTTGTCAATAGTTGTGAGGAAAAACAGTCAGTTTTGTTGTCAGAAATGTACTAGATAATGGGAAGTCTGATGATGGTATTTGCGGAGACTTCTGGACTAGTCCTTATGCTTCAAAGACTGTCTCCTGCATAGGAGACTACCTAAAGGCACCCTCCCTTCTCAGGAAAAAAAGGAGCAACAAATTTTCAACTTTATTCCCATCACATGATACTCTAGGAACTGCTTAACAATAAAACCCAATTACACAAAAGAAGAAAGCTTCTTTGCATATTCATCTATGCTAGTTGATCAAATGGAAATAATTTAGCATGTCAGAGGACCTAACATTCTTTAGGGCCTAAGATGAAACTTAAATGATATATGACTATGCATGCCAGGACTTTTAACATTCTTTCTCCTTTTATGTTA
Organism: Gossypium turneri; assembly: GCA_008044935.1. Lineage (NCBI taxonomy): Eukaryota > Viridiplantae > Streptophyta > Magnoliopsida > Malvales > Malvaceae > Gossypium > Gossypium turneri. The sequence goes on from CP032581.1 coordinate 53,396,163, forward strand.
CTAAAACCTTGTCCCTCAGAGAATTTTGCTCTTTTGATCAGGTGACAGAAAGCAAATTAGATCAGTCCCAGCCTTTAGAAGACAATTCTAACTCAATTTCAAACAAGGCAAGTCGAGAAGATAGGGAATGTGTGCCTAATAATGAGAATGGGGTTGCTTGTCAGATTTTGAAGGATGATGTGCTTGAAAGTTTTGAATCATGTAAGCTGACCAGGACACAGTCTAGTCCTAATGGCATTTCCGAGTTAGATATGTCTGGTTCTGGAATACCTGTTGGGTCCAAGCGTTCAAATGAAGATATGGAGGCTAATGAAAATAATAAGAAGGCACGGACTGTTATCACAACTAGTGATGATGAAGCCAATATTACAGTGAAGGATGACTTGATTTCCTCCAAATTGGAGGATCAGTTTACTATTCCCGAAAAAAGTGATGCTGATGTGGGTGTTGAATCTATTTCTTCAGAGTGTCTGACTGACAAGTTCATTTGTACCGCTTGTCATAAACTGGCTGTTGAGGTGCAGCAACATCCACTTCTTAAAGTAATTATTTGCAGGGATTGCAAATGCTTCCTGGAAGAGAAAATGCATATGAAGGTAGAAATTGCATTGTTGACAATATGTTGGCGATGCTACTAAATAGTCCCATGAAATAACCACTGCATAATTTGTTTCATCAGGTTCTTCTGTTAAAAGTATCAGTAAATATGTAAGATATGACCTTTTTTCTATTGTGACAGGACACTGAGTGCTCAGAGTGTTATTGTGGATGGTGCGGACAAAGCAATGACCTATTGAGTTGCAAGTCTTGCAAAACATTATTTTGTACAAAGTGTGTAAGGAAGAATATTGGTGAAAAATATTTGCTTGAGGTTCAGGCCTCCGGTTGGCAATGTTGTTGCTGCTCGCCAACTATTCTGCAAAAATTAACATCAGATTTAGAGAGAGCCATGGGATCTTCAGACACAACGGTTTCTAGCTCTGATAGTGAGTCAGAGAATTCAGATGCTGATATTAGTACTTCCGTCAGGTACCTGATATTCCTTTGAGATCTGAAAATTTTAGACAATCTGCATCTCTTTTTCATTTCTTCCTTTTTTTCATCATTTATTTGATTTAAAAATATTTATATGCTTGTCTTCTCTGAGTTTGTATTAATAGTATTCTGCAACATCTTATTGGAGTCAAGAATGCTCTTGGCAAGTGTTGTTGTAGGATGTTAAGGTTGCTTGTTCCATAATTTTTATTGGTCATACAATAGAAGCTAATGTTTTCAGTACTCATACTTAATTTCTTCCCTGGAGTCATGGCAGACCCAATATGTTATAATTAATGCTTCAATGTATCCCTTGTTTCTAAACCATGCCTCTCATGCATGTGTCATTGATATGACACAAATATCATCATCTCTTGTTATATAAATTACTGTTCAGGCTTTTTTATATAGGTGCAGTTTGTGCAATTTATGCCCTCCTTTTTTTGCAATTTAGCAATTTTTAGTAGTCTTCATTCAATGTCTTCTTTTTCATGGATATTCTGTGCCATTTTATTTACAATTTGACAGTTAAACTATGTGGTTGATTCAGCCAGTAGGTCTAATGTAATTATGCACCATTTTTCTATATAGCCTATGTCCTATTAGCCATCGATGTGAATGTGTAGGGGTTTCACGTTGTCTGTTTTGGCATATTTAAAATTTGACCAATTAGCATTTAACAATACCAAATATTCTAAGGCTTGTTTCTCTGAGTTAATAACCGGTTGGGTGCTTCTGTACTAGTTCTAAGCGAAAGCAAAAAAAGAAAATTCGAAGGATTCTCGATGATGCTGAATTAGGAGAAGAGACAAAGAGGAAAATTGCAATAGAAAAGGTATCTTATGCTAAGTTTATTCTTTTTAAATCGAACTGGTTTCTGGTACTGAGTTTTGTATTGTGTTCCAATTTTGTAGGAACGTCAAGAGCGCTTAAAATCAATGCAGTTTTCTGCCAAATATAACATGAACTCTTCAAGCTGCAGTAGGAACTTATTAGATGAAGCTAGTGTAGAGGTGCTTGGTGATGCCAATACTGGTTATATAGTGAATGTTAGGAGGGAGGATGGTGAAGAAGCTGTAAGGATTCCCCCAAGCATATCAGCCAAATTAAAAGTCCATCAGGTTTCGCTTTCATACTTGTATAAGTTATTGATATATAAGCTTGCAGTTGATATTGTTGTTTACTTGGGATATTCATCATTTGTTTTGAGCAAGCTATCATTTAATTTGCTTGATTATGTCACATCCTATTGTACCGAAAATTGTCATCTGGTTGTAGTTACTCCCTTTTTTTAATTTGCTTGGTAACACATCCTATTATGTAGCTTTCAAGTTTTAATTCTGACATAGTAAACCTGGATTTCATGAGAGTTCTCATGAAAATATATGCTATTGCTCTTGGTTGGGTCTAGATACATCAAACCATTCTCATAGCAATATTTTTACCTATTGACTGATATTACAACGCTTTATGTTATTTTGAACATACAGAAGTGGGGTTGGGGAGGGTGCGTTAAGATGGGGTTTTTTTTTTTTTCCCCACCCTTTTTGGTTCTGGCTCTTATTAGAGAATTTGGTTGAAAGTCTTTATTGATGATGCTGCTAGTAAGTTCAATCACTGTTGAATGTCTTTTTGGTTGATTTATTGCTGCAGATAGCTGGGATTCGATTTATGTGGGAAAACATTATACAGTCAATCACAAAAGTGAAGTCTGGGGATAAGGGTCTTGGTTGCATTCTAGCTCACACAATGGGCCTTGGTAAAACATTTCAGGTATATTTACTCCCTCTTCTTCATATTTCTCTATTCCTCTCTTTCGGCCCCTGTCCTCTTTTTGGTATGACCCTGCAGGCATGCCTGCTAGTATATGTTTTGGTGTCATAGTTCTGACCTTATGCTACTCCCATTGCTAACACTCAATTTGTGCTCCTTGTGGTCCAAGTTTTTTGGTGGTTAGCTTGCCTGACATGTCTAGTTCCAATTGCAGGTTATAGCTTTCTTATACACTGCAATGAGAAGTGTTGATTTGGGATTAAAAACTGCACTTATTGTCACTCCTGTAAATGTGCTGCACAACTGGCGCCAGGAGTTCATGAAGTGGAGACCTTCAGAATTAAAGCCCCTCCGTGTCTACATGTTAGAGGATGTGCCAAGGTTCAGTTAATGTTTTTTGAAATATTCAACTAGAAGTTTATCCTATTTTGCCATGCCTTACTATTGTTATAACCTTATATGAATGTTTTTTATGCGTGTAAATGATGGTGTACCCAAATTTTATGCCTCTGCAGGTGTCATTGTAAAACAAAGATTTGTTTTCTTTGGCAAGAGCACATTTGATCTGTATAGTGTGGAAAATCCTGCCTTGCAGTTGCCCTTGGAGAACTGAAACTTGTTAGCATAAAATAGGATGCATTTTGTAGTTCTAGAAGCCAAGTTTTATAACATGTGTCGCTAGAGGAAGCAACCATGTGGCTAAGATTAGTTTTATCATTGTCAGGATAGGATAAGGGGGAAGTTTTGCATGTTCTTCTGGATGGATACTAAGATAAAACTATGGGAAGAATAGGAGCTATAATTGGAATCATCAGTGTTGGAGAAATAAATTTGCATTATCTTAGAAATGATTGTGAACTTGCGTAATCAGGTCTTTTAGTGAAAAAAGAAAAAATGAAATGTTTGGGCTGCCCTACAAATATGCCAGTTAACTTTTATGAGGCAGTTACCTATTCTCTCTTCCATTTTGTGGAAAATTGCTACTGATTTAGGTGGGGGTAGAAAGGAAAATATCAACTGTCTAACATGCTTGCTGCAATCATTATTTTCTTTCAGGGAGAGACGGGCAGAATTGCTTGCCAAGTGGAGAAGGAAAGGTGGAATTTTTTTAATAGGCTATACTGCTTTTCGAAACTTGTCTCTTGGAAAACATGTGAAGGATCGCAACATGGCTAGAGATATTTGTTATGCTTTGCAGGTGATTGTTATTAACTTCAACAACTTGCCAGGAAATTTTTATTGATTATTCAAATGGTATAGTTGACTTGTAGGAATAGTGAAATGTACGGTCAACATAGATTATTATCTGACTAGTTTAAATATTGCTGCTTTAGTAGCAAAACAGATTTAGATTGCATTGTATTGAAACCATTTGCCATGAGCATTCTTGGTTATAAACTAGTATAGCTTTTTTATGCACTGTGCTGGAATGCTAGGCCTGTGTGGTTATTGAAGCATTGCTTTGTTTTCAAATTGAAAATGGACGTGGATATTGTATGACTTGAGGTGATTTGACTGTGGTATAGGTCAGTGACTGATAATTTGCTACATATATACGTATATCATATTTTGCATCATTTCTGGACAAATCGTCTCTGTTACATCCATTTATAAGGATTTTCTGTCTCTGACTCAAGCTTTGTTTCTACTTCCAGGATGGTCCTGATATACTAGTTTGTGATGAAGCCCATACTATTAAGAACACCAGGGCTGATACAACCCAGGCGTTGAAACAAGTGAAGTGTCAGAGGAGGATTGCCTTAACTGGATCACCACTTCAGAACAATCTCATGGAGTACTACTGTGTAAGCTATTATTTTTTAGCTAGAAATCTCCTTTTCCCACGTACCAAACACTGTTCTTATTGGGTTTCCTTGGAACAGATGGTTGATTTTGTAAGAGAAGGTTTTCTTGGAAGCAGCCACGAGTTTAGGAACCGGCAAGGCGCTAACTTCTGTATCATCCTCATTCATCTATGTCTCCTTTTTTTGTCAATTTGATGTGATCTTGGTTTTCTGTGTATGCAGCTTCCAAAATCCAATAGAAAATGGTCAGCACACAAATTCAACGGATGAAGATGTAAAAATTATGAATCAAAGGTCCCACATCCTTTATGAACAGTTAAAAGGATTCGTTCAGAGGATGGATATGAGTGTGGTGAAAAAAGACTTGCCTCCTAAAACTGTCTTTGTTATTGCTGTAAAACTTTCTCCACTACAGCGTAAGCTCTACAAGAGATTCCTTGATGTACATGGTTTTGCAAATGACAGACCTTCTAATGAAAAAATTAGGAAGAGCTTTTTTGCTGGGTACCAGGCCTTGGCTCAGGTACAATCTATACAGCTTGTTCTTTAAGTTTATAAAGCTGCTTTATCACATGATACATGCATGCATGGCAAAACAATCCCTGTATGTGTTAAGATTATGGTGGAAATGAGGATGTCCTGAATTTTGTATTGGCATGTTTGTCTATTAATGAACCAATCACAAAGAAGAAGATGAAAAAAAGAGGTAGAATCAGTTAACCAAATCAAATGTGTTGAGATGCATGGAAAACTTAAAACTTGAGCTCAAAACCGGTGAGGTTCCACATTATCCTGCTAGTCTCACCAACAGTTGTCCAAAACTCTTTGTATGCAACATCCTTGAGTGTTAATGAATGCAAATACAAGCCACAGCCCCCATTTCTTCAGAGGATCTTCAAGCCTAATGCCCTTCTGGAATTACTGTGTTAGATAAAAGTTGATTGTTAAAAAAAAATTATGAAATGACATGATAAGTTACAATAGGTTTACACCTGAGATTTACAGGATTACCAAAGTAGATCCATGATATCTTATAGAACTGGACAAACCTTTCTTAATCTAAAAGCAGGTGCACTTCAACCTTTTAGAAAATAATATGGTCTTCACTTTTTTTCAGTATTTTATAGGCAGCCTTGTTTGAGTGATGCATATATCTTTGTTCTTAAAATATTTTGGTGCCTTATGTTTGAAATGATAGAACGTCATCTATCTCATTAACTTTGGAGCATTATTTGAGTAATTCAAGAAAAGAGGCTCATTGATTGGTTTTAGTAAATTGTCAACTAATAGACATTTACAGTGAGAGATGAGAATTATGAACAAACCTAGATATTTTCCTAAGTTCTTGGTTCCATGATGCTTTTAGGATTCTTTTTACTTGCAATTAAATGTTTGAGCTTTTCTAGAATCTATGGGTTGAAAATGATATGGTAGAAGGGTTCATATCAATTTTTTTCTTGTTTTTCTCTCTCTACTTTTTCCCTTAAAAGAAATAATTTTGATTGCATGTTGTTTTGACTTAACTATTTATTTTAATTAGTAGATATGGAACCATCCTGGGATACTGCAATTGAACAAAGAAGATAGAAACTATATTAGTCGTGAAGATGCTGCTGAAAACTTCCTTGCAGATGAGAGCTCTAGTGATGAAAATATAGATTATAATTTGGGTGTAGGAGGTATTCACTCTTTCTCTTCATATTTTCTGTACCTAGCATTATTTACATGTGGACATGTCAATTTGCTTGCTAAATATGTTAGTTTTGAATTTATGGCTCGACTAGATAAGGTTGATATTTTTCTTTTTCCCTGAATGCAGTGAACTAATGTTGCGTGTTTAGATTCATATCTTGTTTGTTCTTATGATCTGTGGAATTTGTAGGGTATTAGTTTTTTTTGTTGAACTGCTAATAATAACAATATATATGCTCATTATTAGTAAGTTGGATAAATCTAGAGTAAGTCTCAACTTATTAGCATGTATGAAAAAATAATAATAAATAAAAGAGAGTGAGGCGGCGGAATCAGAAACATACTGTCTTTTTAGGGTGTGAAATTGCAGAGTTAGTGTGACACAGTGGGTGATAGCTTTGATTTTCCAAGTATTTTGATATAACAAATCGTCAAGATTAAAATTATATTTTATATCCCTTAACAGTTTTAATTGAATAGGTCTCAAATGTCTTCTAGTGTCAGATAAGCTCCAACACAGGCTCTATATGTGTTTTATACTTGATCAAATGTTTTTGAGTTGCTCCTAAAGTATTTTCAAGTGTTTTAAATGTTTTCAAGGCAATAAGGGATAAGAATTGATACCAGAGGTCCAGGAATTAGTACATGGCAAGTCAGTAGTCAAATTTGCAAGACAAGGGAGCAATGTATCTGTACATAGATGGGATGTATCAGTACAAGTCTAGTCAGTAGCCAAATTTGCAAAACAGGGGAGCAAGGTATCGGTACCTGCCTGAAGGTATCAGAACTTGCTTATGAGGTATTAGTACATGTCTTGAAGTATTGATACCCAGGCTTTTCCAACAGCTATATTTTTAGCAAAGTCTCGAGACTTGACCCTGTAGACTGCATATAATGCACGAAATAAATACTTGCGACGGCTCTAATTCATCTCCAACAACTCCAAACTGCTAGATTTCACTTCTTTGATATAAATGCAAGCCAAGAACATTTCAGGACACGAGAGATATTCAAGCATCAAACTCGAGAATCAGCTTCAAATATTCATTTTCTTCATTTCTCTTGTACATATTCTTTTGAGAGCTTATTGTAATATCTTTAATCACTCTCATTTCATTTCTTTGGGATCTTAAATTGTGTAGACATATTCCTTATAGAGGATTTCTTTGTTTACTTGCATTCATTCATCAATTGTAAACTGGGAGTATTCTAGTTGAGCCACAGAAGGTATCAATTTTAAGTAGTGAAAAGATAGTGTTGCAAAGTTTATACCTTATCCTCAAAAGGTATCAATTTTAAGTAGTAAATTGTGAAATACTTGGTTGAGGTATACCAAGGTAATGGAGGTAAGCAATTGGGGCTGAACCACTATAAAATTGAATTTGTAAGCTTTTCTCCTTTCTCTTTTAATTTTTAAAAAAGTTTGTAGATATTTTAGAATATCAATTCACCCCCTCTTGGTATTTCCGGGCCTAACAGGGGGCAATCTGGTAGGTTTCCAGGTCTGGTCTGCTTACTGCTTTCCCTACCCAGGCAATTAATGTTACTGATTATATCAGTAAATGAGATTGAAAACAAACTTTGAGTAATTTGTAGTCAATGAGTATTGATTTTTGCAGCCTCGTCCATTTCAAGTCATTGAGCCATGTTTATAGTTTATTGAGTCATTGGATAGCTTTCTCTGTTCAATAGGTTTTCATATATTTAACCGTGGTGTCTAAATGGTCTGGCTTCTTGTATTTCAGATAAAACAAGGAGTATGAATGATTCACTGCATGAAAAAAATGATTACGGGTTTATTCAAAAGGTATGTGAATGTTTTTTGGGTTTTGTTTTTTTAATGTGCCGTTGTGAATCTTCATTAGACAATAGCTTATGTATATATTAATTTTCTTATCACGCTGATGCTTGAATGTTTCTCCTTAATAGGGTTGGTGGAGAGATCTTCTTCACCAAAATAATTATAAGGAACTTGACTACAGTGGCAAAATGGTTTTGTTGCTTGACATCATAACCATGTGTTCAAATGTGGGTGACAAGGCACTGATTTTTAGTCAGAGCATTCCAACTTTAGATCTGATAGAACTATATCTTTCAAGATTACCTAGACGCGGAAAAAAAGGGAAGTTCTGGAAAAAGGGGAAAGACTGGTATAGGTGTGTATATCACTGGAAACTGTTTGGAAGTTGTTAAATTTTTTTAATATCATCCTCTTTTGACACCGTATCTTTCTGTTAATTTACTTATTTTTATGGTGAAAGTGTGTTTGCATATATAGGATTTTTCTGCGAATGGTTCTTGCTGCATAAGCATTTTTTTTATTATGCTCTAAGCTTCTCCAAAAATGTACCTGATTTTGCTGGGAAGCTGGTTTATTTTTAATATGTAGCATATTGTGATCCTTAACAAGACTGCTATTCGTAAATATGATTGTTGTAAGAAATTCTAAAAACAAAGATGTCTCATGCACTCTTTTCTTTGCCATGCACCATACAGGTTGGATGGAAGAACAGAAAGTTCTGAAAGGCAAAAGTTGGTTGAGAAGTTTAATGAGCCAATGAATAAAAGAGTCAAGTGTACTTTGATCTCTACCAGAGCTGGATCTCTTGGGATTAATCTATATGCTGCAAATCGTGTAATTATTGTTGACGGTTCTTGGAACCCTACATATGATCTTCAAGCTATATATCGGGCCTGGAGGTGGGTTTAAGTCAATTATTTCTGTTAAATTTGACTCGCATGTTTTGACTGCATAATATGTTTGTTATTATAGGTATGGCCAGACAAAGCCGGTGTTTGCTTATCGATTGATGGCACATGGGACTATGGAAGAAAAAATTTATAAGCGTCAGGTAAGAGAAACTTTGTCCTTCTTTGGTTTTTGTTTCTTGAATAACCTTTTGACTAGAAAATGGTGCAAATAGGTGACAAAAGAAGGTCTTGCTGCAAGGGTGGTAGATAGACAACAAGTACATAGGACTATCTCCAAGGAGGAGATGTTACATCTGTTTGAATTTGGTGAGGAAGAGAACTTTGATACTTTGATGGAACTTAGTGAAGAGAACGGAAACCAGAATATGGCTAGTGAAATTGGAAAGTCACTGAACCCGAAGATTCCTCTCTCCCATGGAAGCTGTTCCTCTGACAAAGTAATGGAAAGTTTACTTAGTAAACATCATCCAAGGTACGGTCAATCTGTTTTTGTCTATTGGTCTCAGCTTTTATTAGCAAGGAATAGGTATTCTCCATTCTTTCTGTTGCGATTATGTTCATTTTCGTTTAAAAAACAAACCAACAAAATTAGAAGCTTCTTTATCTGATTCTGCTGTTTGAGTGCTATGTTATACAACATTTGTTCCCCTAATAATTAGAGTAGCTTACCTACTATTGATGTTTTTAGGTGGATTGCCAATTTCCATGAACATGAGACCCTTTTGCAAGAGAATGAAGACGAAAAGCTCTCGAAAGAAGAGCAAGATATGGCTTGGGAAGTCTTTCGGAAAACCTTAGAATGGGAGGAGGTACAGCGAGTATCCCTTGATGAATCTGCAGCAGAGCGCAGGCCTGTTGTTCCTGATGTGGCCCCTCCTCCTAAACCAGAGCCTGTGATGAATCACTTAACAAAACCCCAGGGTATTTTCAGGAGTCGGATTGTGCAACGAAAATGTACTAATCTTGCCCACCTACTCACTCTCAGAAGCCAGGGGACAAAATTTGGTTGTAGTACTGTATGTGGGGAATGTGCCCAGGAGATAAGCTGGGAGGACTTAAATAGGGACAGCAAAATAGCAAGGTAACAAAGATAATGATCATTATTTTTTCCTTCATAATATGGTCATTCCAGTGTAATTTGTTGTGATTGTACATGACAACTTATATGATGTCAGTTCAATCCCCTTTTGAACACAATACATTCTTTCTGGGGCCCCTTCATTTACAGTCATTTTTGTGTATGTTTCTTTGGGGGCATGCTGAGGCCTGGGGTGTTGGATTCATGTTCTGGTTTGATGAAGATCATGAAGGTAACCTTTTTTGAAAATTTTGAAAGGGCACACAGGTTGGAGGCAGTGAAAATTTGGACTGGCTGGAATTTGCCCTCTGTTAATCTGAGTTCTAATATATATTTTATTGAAATGAGTACATCAAAGTTTTATCTGCTTCTCTGCCTTATTATAAAAGCTTTTGCTATTATTTTCATGCTAAAGAGGTGAAGTCTGAAATAGGCGAAAATTACAGAATTTTGGACTATGCTGCTCCAAATTGCAACTCTTTTTGGATATCAAGTTTTAATACATCCTTAAGGCTTTAATGGTACTTTATGTTTATGGAGTTATTACAGCTCATAACCAGTTAAGATTTAATCTAAAGGCAAGGGTACATATCCATCTAGAGTGTCAAGCCATGGTTTGCGATGTACAGGACAGCCATCTATTATTACATACCTTAAGATAAGCTTGATTGCACTAAATGTCTTTTAACGTGTTAAAAACTAAATTGGTTGTATAATTTCTGAAGTTTCTAGTTGAGTTTTAATATTATTACTATTCTTTCATTCATGTCTTCCATTAGTTTTTTTTTTTTTTTTTTTGTTAAACTCTTTCTTTGCGGAAGTTGTGCATTTAATTCTTATATTTTTCTTTGATCAATTTTAGTTTATATAGTTTTCAAATTTTGAAATTTTAAATTTTAGTCTTGATTCAAACAATAGCGGTTAAACTCATTTGGTTCAATTCAACTATTAGTCCTGTACTATTTATATGCTTGTTTGGCGCATTAGACTTTACAAATATCAGAATTTAATGAATTTAATAATTACTGGTTTGTGAGTATTAAAATTTTATAAAATTTTAAAAGTATAGGGATTAAATCTATTTTTTTTATTAGATGATGTTTCATTATCTGGTTGTAGGCTTGCAGCATGTCTCATTATTTTCTTTTAGTTCTCTTTTTCCTTATTCACACTTTTTATCTTTTCATTTTCATAAACAAATACAAATTAAAATAAAAAATAATGTCATGATTAAAATAATTTTTAGATTTATAATGAATTATAATTAATTGTATCACTTTTAGCAAAAATTAATTTCCTTTTTTATATGAATATACCATAATTTAAATTAAATGTTTTAATGAAATATTTTATGAATTATTATTGAACTAGTTCATAATTTATAATTTAATAGTAATGCTTATTGCTTCATTTTTTTTCATTTTTTTCTTCTTTAAACTACAAGGAAAAACAAATAATATTATTTCTTCACATTTCTTCTTTTCGTTTTCTTTATTTTTTTTCAATTTTTCCTCGTTAGAATACAAACAAACAAATAAAAATTGTATCTTCCTATTTTTCTCTTCTTTTTTTTTTGCAATTTTTTTTTTCTTTAGAATACAAGCAAAAATAAAATAAAATTTATTGGCTCATAAAAATACTTAAAATATTTTTCTTATATTTTTTTATATTTTTTCTTTTTATCTATTTATAAATAAATATGAAAAAACAAGGAATAGTTCATATCAATAGGTATTTTAGTTGCACTAATTTAATTGAAGCAAATAAAAATAAATAAAGTAAAATATATAGTTCATAAATAATGTACTTTTTACATAATTATTTTACTCAAAAGAAAATAGGTGGTTGGGGGAGAATACTTTAATTATGGTCAATTATTATTATTTTTGTCCATTTATAAAAGGGAACCTAATAGATGTGGCCATCCACGCCACCAACTGAAATCTATTGGAAGTCGAACAAAAATAGAAATCTATTAGAAAAGTCAATGAAATGGTTGTTGGAAGAACCAAATTAGAATGATAATGACAATTTGAGGACTCAATTTTGAAGTTTAAATTTTAAATCGTAATTCAGGGACCCCCGGTGCAAATGCAATTAACCCAATAAGACAGAAAAATTGGAGGAGAATGACAACAGGTTTCACATATACTTTCGGTTTCAGATTTTACAGATCAAACTCAAGGACTAGTGCACAACCTTTAACCATAACACTATACATTTAAGGATCAATGCCAAACAACACATTTTTATAGAACTTCCCCCATTTCAACCTACTCTCTATCCACCTTAAAAGAATTTGTATATAGCCACACGGATGCATACTACCTCTGCACTCTGCATTCTGCATTCTGCATTTGATTCATCAATTTGTGGTTTCTCGCTATGCCGGGAGCATGGGCACATCCTTTGTTCTCGACCGGTTCCCCATGCCGACTTTAAACAGTGGAAGGTCTATGAATGCCATGCCAGTATGAATGTACACAAAGCAAGATAAGGTATCAACTTCTTTCATCTCCTACCCAATTATCCTTTTCCTTGGGTCCAGTCGGACCTTCCTCACCGTAAAGCTCTGTTGGAAACAGGTCAAAGATGTTTTCCACCGAAAACCGAACAAACAATGGGAGGAGGCTAATTATCTTATCCAGTTCAGACCTTGAATCATATACTATGGTTGGACCCCATTCTCTCATGTACTGCAACCAACACGGTTCTGTAACTACTCCTCCAAGATACTCAGCTGCAACAATCTGATACCTAGTGCTTGAATCTACAAAATAATTGCTTCGAGCAGTATCGTTTCTAATTCCAATTCCGAGTTTATCTGACCCCTGAAGGTAAATCCCGGGATGTGGAAAACTAGCATGCCCGTGTTTGGATGAGTAAACGATCAGCTTATTACCTTCAATAAATTCCAAGTTGAAAGCATCAACCCACTCACCACCACTATGCTGTGAGAAGTATACTTGCCATAGTTCACCAGTGAAGTTGCTTATCCGAAGAGTGAAGTGTTCCCAGTCACCTACATGTTGCCCGATTTTGTTCATTTGTATATTCATTAACCCGATCTTAAGGTTAGCCGGTCCGTTGAAGGGACAAAATATCCACATGACAATATCAGTAAATGTTCCACCTAATGCTGGTTTTACATGAACATAGAGCTCTGCACTTTCCAAGTTCCCATTTCTAACATTTTTTCTTGCATTATCATCTCTTGGTAAATCTATCCAAAATGCACCATCATTTGCCCCTCCACTCGGCAAGTTTGAGCCCAAATAATCAATAGGTTCACCATTAACCTTGCCATCTTTGTACAAAAGTGCCCCGTTTTTGAAAAACCATTGCACAGATGACGGCATACAATCTTCCTTGGGATGAAAGAAAACCGTTGCACCGTAGTGCTTGATGAGAGCGTGAATTTGGTCCAAATTTGGCATTGCGTGTAATGAAGGATCAAGATTCTTCAAGCATGCAATCTCCAACTCTTGATTTTCAGAAATAAAGTAGGTGCAACAGAAGAAAGTCCCAACCGAAACGCCTTTGCAGAACATTCCCCTTTTGCAAGGTCTAGTGGTCCAAACCTGAAATGTGTTTGCATCAGTAGCAAGTATGGTGTCCATAATTTCACAAGTCTCGGTAAGATCTTCCCTGACACATCTAACTTCTTCCACATCAGGCTCATCCAGGGTGTCAGTAACCAAAATTCCCATCGCTTTGTATCCCAAAGGCGGGTTCGGCAGCCAGAAGAAACCACAACCACTACCACAATCTGTACTCCAAATCAATGAGTAGTTAACAGGCTTTCTCAGTGCAGGAAAATCTGTATCGGAGTCATAGTCACAATAAACTTCTGTACTCGAAGCTACCCTCTCCCGAGCCGCAAGAACATACCCTCTCAACGGCTGGTCATTTGGTTGACAATAATAACCGAGACAGAAGAATCCATCCGGAATCCCCACAGGCTTATAAAACGTGACACCTTCCGCTTTACCTCGCAGCAAACTGCAGCTCCATACCCTCTCAAACTCAGTAATTTTAACCACTTCTAATTCCCCTAGGTTAATTTTTCCAGTACCAAATCCTTGACCTGAGAAAAATATGGAAGTACATCATTATCAAAGTGAATAATAAAGCTCAACTACCATATAATGATTGAATAATAAAGTAGGCAAGCTTATCAGTTGTTCAGACAAGAAATTTTGCACGGAATTTTAGTTAGCTTGTTTCTTGGTTATCAAGTCATCAAGAAAACAACCATCATATTGCTACCCTCTTTGAAGTAAAGGGTAAAGGGGATAGATACCCCACACCTCCAAAAGCAATCTAGAATGTTTGTAAAAAATATAAATATTGACTAACTTGTTCAAGTTGCTTAAGCTATTGAAATTCTTCTTGAAACAAGAAATAACCATTTTTTTACAAAAGGAAAAAAGAAATAAAATAATGCAACTAAAGGTATTGGAAATGAAAATATACATTTAAAAAAAACAGACAAACAATATCCTTATGACTTTTTCTTTCTGACTGTGGTGTGGGAGTCCCAAAGAAAAAGGATGACTTTATTAATGAAAAATGTTGGTAAACATCTAACATCATTGGTAAAACCATATTTATAGAAAGAAAAACATGCTATTTTATTTTTTTTAAGAATTGGTAATTAAATAAAAATATTTTATTTATGAATATTAATTAAAATTTAATATTTGGGAGCCTAATTGAACGAAAACAGTGGTGTATATATAAGGTAGAAGTTAATTTGATGTCAAAAGTGTATGGAGAGAAATTCTTTCAAAAGGGGGGGAAGAAAAATAAGAAAACATGGTTACATTGATAAAGGCAACAAAGAGTAAAGAAAGTTTTAGATTTTTGGAGGCAATCAAGTTTCTCCAGAGTTCCAATGCGTCAAAGAGCCATTAATTTACAAAATCCAAAGCAAATATTGGGGTCACCACCACATCCATAAATGCTTTTTAATTTTTATGTAAGGTAAGAGAAAGGAAGCAAAAGCCTCTAGAGCCATACAAGCATATTCCTTCTGCTACTTAATTTTGTTTATATTCATAAATTTATATTTAATAGTAATAACCATATTTTTTTTGGATTAACTATTTTTTAAAATAATGTTTATATTATTATCCAAATAATTAGCTAAAAATCTTCATAATCATCATACTACATAGTTATTTTTTTCAATAATTAAAAGAAAACAATTGTTGCAGAAGAAAATAGTGGGAAAAAGGAGAGAGAAAAACCCTCCATATCTCAAGTAATCATGATTATATTTAGGAAGGGAAAATAAACACATAATTTGAATCAGAAATTCCTGAAAATTAAGAAGAAATCAAAGGAAATAATGGGTTGTGAATAGAAAAAGAGAAAGGCATACCTAAAGGCCATTCTGGAATTGGAGAAGGCAAGAAAAAAGGCTGAGGCTGAGGCAACGGGTATTGATGATCAGTATGTTTGTGCCAACAAAAACATTCACACCCAAACATCTTACCTCCCAATAACTCAAACATAAATCCCACCCACAAAATTATCTTCAACAGTATCACCCCCAAACCCTCTTTCCACTTCAATTCCTTTTCATACTTCAATACAAAGAAACTCCAGGAGAAAGAGAAGATGGAGGAAAAGGAGAGAGAGAGCTCCCCTTCTCTCTATGAAAAGAACAAACAAAGATGACTAAACAGAAAGTCTCTAACTTTTTGGTTTTATAAAAGAGGAGAAAGTCTGGGTTTTGAGAGAAAGTTTTGATGGGTCGTGATGACGGGAATTATGTTAAAACTTGTACTCTAATACAACATAAATACATACATATATATATATATATATATATATATATATATTATAATAGCTTTCATATGTATGTAATTGTTTGGTTTGGGTTTGGAGTTCACTTTGCTTCAAATATTCATTATAGGAGGAAACCTACCATTATTTTCTTTTTAATATTTCACACCAAAGATTCCTACTCTCTTTAAAGAAATTGTACTCCACTCTCTCCTCTTCTTATTTTCTTTCGACAAATCTCAAGTTTTGATAAAAAAAAAAAATTTAGGTTAAATTACGTTTCAAATCCCTATATTGTTCTGTATTCTTCGTATATTTGAAACTTAATCTTATTTTTATTTTCAAATTTTAAAATTTAAATCTAATTAAGTGCTGTATTCCTTTCTTTTCTTTTCAAATGCTTTTATTATTTTAATAGATTTCATTATTAATAATTTTTTTATTTTTTTGTCATTGCAATAGTGATATTTAATTTAAATAAAAATAGTTTAATGTATTTATTTCAAATATAATTGAATTAACTATAAGTTCAAAATATTTAAAAATTGCTTGAATTAAATATAATTTAATTTACCAATAGAGTATTAATTCGATTAGCATAAGCATTACTATCGACGTAGGTTTGAGTGCGCTGAAGCGGATTATTCTCCCATTTATGTATTGGAGAGAGGCTAAACCTATAATGAGATTATTTAAATATATATAATTTAATATTATAGAAATTCAAGATAATTTTAAAACCATTTAAATTTTCATTATTTAGTAATTAAAATTTTAAAAATAGTATAATTAATTTTTATTTAAAATTAAAATAATATCAAATAATAGTGAGATAAATTTCCAAAAAATAAGGAGATAAATGTATTTTACAAGAAACGTGAACTTTAGGCTGCTTTTAATATGTCTTCCACCATGTGGCCCACATTTTGGCTCTTCCTTTTGTTTTCGTTTTTTTCAATCTTTTATTTGAGGATTTATTTTACTTTAATAATTATCTTATCCATAATTCTTCTTTCTAAACATGATTTAAGCAATAAGTCTACCAACTTCGTTTTACTAATATGAATTTTATTTTAGTTTATTTACATAAACATTTAATTAATTTAATATTTTAATTTCATTTTAGCATGTATAAACTCTATTTTATCTCTTATGCTAACATTAGGGCGAGTTTTGTTCAAATCGAGTGAAAATTTTCGAGTTAATCAAATTGACAAGTCCTATTTTATCATCCTAACTCGATTTGAATTTTTTTTCGAATCAGGTCGAGTAAAATGAAATTCAAGTAGAATCGAATCGAGTGAAATTGTTCGAGTTAAATTAAAAATTAAACATGTCAAATTAAATTCTTGTTACAGTATAGCACATAAATTTGAAAATTTTTTCAAAGCAAAATAATAATAATAAATAATAAGATAATAAACTTGAATCATTAATTAACTTATTTAGGTCCCAAAATTATTATTTTAGAAAAATTTTGAATTTTGATTTTTAATTTTTTTTTTTTGTAATTTTTGTTGACAGAGAGATCAATTTGCTCATTTACAAAATTGATAGAGACTAAAGTGGTATTGCAACGCCCTCAACTCGAACCGATTCACCGGGTTTGGGTCTCGGGTGCTATTACACAGAATACTTAACTGAATTATCGAAACGGTTGACAAATACTCCTTACTGAAAACATTTTTCTTATTATTTTAATTGAAATACTGAATATCTAAGAACAAAGGAAAGTATTTAAAATAAAATAAAATATTACAACAGGCTTGTTACAACTCATTACAGGATAAAAGTTTGTTAAAGACAGACTATTAGGGGTAACCCTAAATTACACCATTATCCCACTGCATGCATAATAACTCACTTCGCCGCTAACTTGGTGTGTTCCTAGCCTAATCCTCCTAGCGCATTCAAACAACTGTCACACTTGAAAACAAGAGCAAATCTTATAAGTTCAAGAAAACTTGGTGAGGTTTATCACAAAAATACTCTGGCGAATAGTTAATCAAATTGGAAGAACATCAATGTGCCAGCTACTTTTTTGAACCACTTACTTCCATTTCGGGCGGATACTATCATAGTTTTGTCTTACACTTACACGCCAACTATCATTATTTTAATATATCAATTCTTTCTTAGTTGTCTAACTAAAAATCCTTCTAAACATTTCATAAATCAGAAGTACTTCTCAAGAGAATTTACCTTTATAGCCCCCATTTCATATGAACCATCTCTTAACACACACACTTAATCCAGAATAGTTGTTCACATATATTAATCACTAGCGGATACATACACATTTGGTGAATACTTGTGCAGATTTGAATATCATCAAACTCATAATGATAATATACTACATAGATCATTCAGATGAATTCCACAACCACTTTATCATAAGATATCAAATACTCATGATAAAAAAAACTCAGATCCCATTCGATTTCGGAAGAAGACATAATACAACTCAAATATGGCAAATTTCAAATAACTTAAATTTACCGATTACATAACTCAGACGAACTCACATCAACAATTTCTTATGTCTATTATAACTACGAATACACCTAATTTCAACACTAATAGAATATCTTGGTGGATAACCTTTTTTAACACATAGATACATACTTTTTTTCAGAACTTCCTTTATCTAATTCAACCAAATTAACCTTAGACGTTTCATAACCTTATCATAGCTGTATCTATCACAAAACAATCAGAATTTATCCAGAACTTACCATAAAGGCGGATAACTACGTCTTACCATATAGACTTAGCTGAGCACGCCACAAAGGCAACCAGAATACACCATAAGGCTTCATACAGAATCGCGTGCTCACTGTCCCAGTGAACTATTACAGAAGGTGTCATGGGTTTCTTCCTCATGGATTTATACATAATTTCATGTCTCGTGATCTACCATTTATATTCATACATTATCGAAGGCTACACCATGAACATACATACAAACATATCTTGCCATGGGTCTTAGCGATATGGACTTACACACACATTCATGTATCTAACCTGCCATTCCTAACTTCGTCTTACTGGAGGCTACACTATGAGTGGTTCCAAAACATATTAAGATGTCATGGGTCTCAACCTTATGGTCTTACTCTTGTTTTCATATCGTGATCTACCTGTCTGGTTAGCAATATAACTACCCTACCAAAGGCATCACATAGGAACATTTGCTTAATAATCACTTACCCAGATGATCGCCTTTTTCTAATTCATACAACTCGTTTATCAGACCTTACCTACATGTTTACCATCAATTATTCTTTTAACAGAACCTTATACATATCATCATGGCACATTTCTCATCTTTACTATACTCATACTCTTACCAATTACTGTAGACATCATCATCCCATATATCTATATTTCTTATTTGAATAGTTCATATGAAAAACTCGGGATAAAAACTCACCTGACACTCACCTACTGTAGTTCAAAGCTCCAGGCTCAACCATCCTTCTCGAACTAACAGCAACAACTGCTTACAAAACATAAGATCACCATTAAAACTCATTTACATACAAATTATTACCATCTTAATCGCTAATAACCCCAATGCAAAATATTATACTTATAGCTTACTGTTCAAATACCACATACAGACTTACTCATTCAGAACTCAACATGCAGAGCTGTAATACTTACCCGAATATGGAATAACCACTCATTAACTAAGAATAATAGCTTCCAACTTATCGAAGAAGAGATACCATTAGACTTAAGAAAAAGAATCAGAGAGTACTTTTGAAGGAAGAAGATGAACCTTTCTCAGAACCCTTTTCACACATATAAATATGACCCATCCTATTTAGTGGAACTTAACAAGTGTCACACATTTCATAATTTGCCTTCTTAATGGTCTACAGTTTCCGAGAGAACCTTGCAGTTACAAATATCATACTAATCTATCCAGATGATTCCTAATCAGGTTACTTTCCAACCTAATTAGCACAGTACTTCAGAAAAACAAGACGTACTATACCTTTGACCATAACTCATATCATACTTACCCATTTTCGCTGAACACCATCTTGTCCTTTAAATAGCAGAATATCCTGAAATAAAATCTTTACTTATTTATATGGCGGTTACTATACGCTCACACATAGACGCCAAAGTAAGCAACTGGACGGACTATACTTCGCTAGACAAATTATTTTACTAGAATACGCCTAAATCTTAGACCTGCAAGACTGTTATTCGAATTATTCGAGTTGTTTGAGTTGTAAAATTCAACTCGATTCGAACTTGAAACTCAAATTACTTATTTGAGTTGACTCGAATAACTCGATTTGATTAACTCAAAATTTGAACTTTTTTCAATTTTTTGAATCGAATCGAGTTTTACTCACCCCTACATAACATATTGGAAATTTGAAAAAACTTGAATATATTTGTATCTAGATCATAATAAAGTTGGATAGGACTCATGGTGAGACCGAAACCCTAAATAATTTAGAAAAACACACATGACATTTACATATGATAAGACTCGAAGCTTATCTAGGGACGAAGCTAAAGGGGCAAGCAAGGGCTCTCAAAATTATATTTCAATCCCTCTCAAAATTTAAAATTCATTATGTTCTCTCCAAAAATAAAAAATTTATAATTTAATCCTTTAAAAATTATAAAATTTTACATTAATAGAATAACAAAATTACAATTGTAAGTCTCTTAAAAATTTATAATTTAAATTCAACCCTTTTCTTAACGTTATCCATTAAGATCCAAAACCTTAACCTTTCCAACATAACATCATCAGCAACAATAACTTTTTTATACCTACGAAGTGTCAAACTACTTTTTAAAATATAAATTATAGGATCACCATAAATCGGAATTATTATTTTTAAATCCCTGTAAGTTTTTAAAATTTTGTGATTTTTAAGTACAATTCTAAATATTCAAATAATATTATGACGGGGTTTCAGATATTAGAAGCACATCTAAAGGTGATGAAATTTTGAGGGACTTGTATAATTTATAGTGGCTAAATATAATGGGAGCCAAAAGGGTTTTGCCTCAAAATTTTGGAAAATTTTAATTAATTTTTTGAAAATTTTAAATAGACCCTCAAATTATTTTAAAAGTTCGTATTAAATCCTTCAAAAGTTTTGGAAATTTTATTTACTTTTCAAAACATTTAAAAGTTTTCATTAATCCTTTTAAAATTTTAATTAAAGCTTCAATTTTTTAAAAGAAAATTCTCATTAATATTTCCAACATTTTTTTTAAGATTTTAAGTAAACATCTCAAAATTTATTATAAAAAAAAAATTTAATTAAATAGGGTCCTCCAAAATCTGATGTTCTGGCGCTGCCGATTTATATACACACGACAAGACTCACGCCCCACGGGCCATGTTGGATAGTGAGGTGATCTTATAATAAATGCTCTGCATTCGGCTGTGTTTCTATTTTTATTTTTTTTAATTTACAAATAAATTTAAAATTTTATCAATTCTTTTCGTTATATAAATATATTCAGCATTATAATAAATTTAGAGAAGAAATTATTTGAAAGGGTAGCCATGTATTTTAAAACAAATATAAATAATATAAAAGAATCAATTATAAAAAGTTACTAAATAAAGAATTTATACTAAGGGTGCATTTGGTTCGCTGTATTAGATTAAAGGTGTATTGGATTAGAGGTGTATTGGATTAGAGGTGTAATAGCAAATCAACTGTTTAGTTGAATGTAATAGAATAGAGGCGTAATAGTAATCTTGTGTTTGGTTGAATGGAATAGAGGTGTAATAGCATAATGGAAAAAACTAAAATGACTAGAATACCCTTAGCATAAATTTGTTTGGGTAAATGATTATTGTTATTGTTATTTAAATTTTAATAAGATTATTAATATCAATAATAAATAATTTAATCATATTTTAACATAATTATTATTAATTATATTATAATTAAAATATATAATTTAATAAAATTCTTAATAATCAATATTCTTATATGAATTTACTCAAATCATAATATATGATACTATAAAATATAATTTTAAATAATTAATATTAAATATATTTTAATTAAAATATATGATTTAATAAAATTTAAAATAATTATAACTAATAAATTTTCTTATATGAATTTGTATAATTTAAAATAATTATTATTAATTATAATTTAATAATAATATATTATTTCATAAAATTCTTGATAATAAATTTTCTTATATGAATTTATATAATTTAAAATAATCAATATTAAATATAATTTAATAATGATATATAATTTCATAAAATTCTTGATAATAAATTTTCTTATATGAATTTATATAATTTAAAATAATTAATATTAAATATAATTTAATAATGAACGATCAATGGTGTTGGTATTTTTAATCAATAAAAGCCAACATGAACGATGAAAATGGGAATGTGTTAGCCACAAATGCGGTTTAAGAGAATAGTCACTTAAAATATACATGGTTGTAGTAAATACTGAACATGGCTATGCTTAAATAATATATTTTTTAATTATTTAAAAATATTTTTAATTAAGAGAATAGTCACTTAAGTAGTTGCCACCAGTTCAAAAGTCGATATATATGTAATATTATTAAAATAATATTTTTTAATTATTTAAAAATATTTTTAATTAATGCGGTGTAAATGAATATACACATTTAATTAGTTTTATTTTTAATAAAATTTTTCTAATTTATTCATTCAATTTTAACCACCTTACAATTTATTCATTGTATTATATCTACTGATCCAATTTTAATATATTGAATATTTGTTTTTTAATCAAGTTCTTTACTTGATTATATCTAATGTTCCAATTTTAAAAAATTCGATTAAAATTTTCGAACTACATCAACTTAAGAAATTCGATCCTAAATTCAAAATTTTCAATACCAATAAAAATCAACTTACTACATCACCACTTGCAAAATATAACTCTCCAAACATTACTATGGAGTAAACCAAAAAAAAAAAAAACAGAACATATATTCTCGTACATCACCACTCAGACGCAAGTTCATTTTACTATGGAGCAAATCGGTAGCTAACAGTCCAATACCTACAAAATTCCACATAGAACATCAATTACTGGAACAACAGTGACTGTTCAGAATAATAATATATGACTTATGTAACTATTACACAAGTAATGGTTTTACATTTCAATGATGTGTTCAGAATAATGCATATATTGACAACGCTACTATGACTTGAGAACAATTCAGGGACAACATGAAACTGGAAAAAGATCATCAATACAAACTACTACAGCAGCAATAAAATTTTATTGCTTAAGTGGGGGCGGCACAGCAATATGTTGACTCAAATTTCCACATTTTCAACACTATTAAGGCCATGTTCTGTCATGCCACTAAAAACCAACAAATCAAACACCTTTTTTCTTTTAGCTTCAGGCTGGTTGGACAAATGAAGGCCATGTTCCTGTTTTTATTAAGGCCATGTTCCTGTTTTTATTGTGGCCATGTTCCTGAGTTGAACAATATGATTAATAGAAACAACCCAAACATCTTCTATTTGATATGAAGGTTACTAACTCAGAAAAATATATATATGAAGGTTACTGGGCTAGCTACCATAATTAACACTTGTCTCGTGACAATGAACTTTAAAATATAACATAGGATAGAAGCAAATAAGGCCTTTTCATATGGTTCAAAGGAACTTCATCAATTATATGCAGTTACTTTAGAATTTCAGAAGTATTCCATATAAATGCTTTCGATAGAAAAACAACAGGATACCTCATCTGCTGCATGAAACTCAGATAAGCTAATTCTTCGTTCCACTAGCTCAAATTTTTCCTTTACAACAAGCTCCATAATCTGCAATCCAAACAGCATGAAAGGCATATCAGTGCCAATGATACAATATAAAAGTACAAATGAAATAGTTGAAATTCTCATGACAAAATTGTCTGCTTGAGACCAGGAAGTTCTGATATTTACGAGCCTAAATATAAATTAAAGCTGAAATGAATGTTTAAGAAACTTACAGTTGCTCGAGTAATCCCAGGAAGACAATAATCAGCATGAGGGGTTAAAACACGGCCTTTCTTGACCAAGAACTGCAACGTAAAACATAAGAATGTTTCAGTTAGAGATTTTTCAACTTTCAAAGCATATGCATTAGAAAAAAAGCTTTTCCTTCTATAACCAACTAAATGCATTTGAACATTCCACACCGTCAATGTTATCAGTTATCGAGATGAATGGCAAACTACGGTATTTTTGCAGTTTTCCATTTTTGGTAAAAACAACGGAAAATAACCAAGAACAAAGTTCCCCAAACCTTTTTTGCAGTTTTCCATACTCAGTCTTAATGTTCCCCAAACCCCCAATTCATATATAGATCTAAGCTATTGGGGGGAAATCCTAGTCTTACAATGTTTGTGGCATTTGTTTCAGATACATAACCATCCTTGTCGAGCATGATTGCATCATTGGCATTCGCATTATTCCCTTCTATCTGCATTGGACCACACAAATCATTTTTTTCCCAAGAGATAGTTTAACAAGAATGCATATCTGGCATTAGTCTGAGAAACATAATCTCCACCATAACACAGGAAAATATACAGGTCATATCATCCATCATGGTTTACACCCTTAACCCAAACAAAACAAAAATAGCCAAACCTAGAGAGAAAGGTCTACTGAAGCTTTCAGGTAAGAAAATCTAAAACTAAATACAGTTGTTATCTTGCGAAATTTGATTAATCAGTTGATAATACTGTCAGAAGCATTTAAAGATAGTAAGCCGTCAAATTGAGAACAATACTTGCTCGAATAGCATGAAAGAATGAAAACAACATTCAAATCATAGATCAGATATTAGAACATCATCTACTCTCAGCTTTATCGTAAAATCAAATGAAAGTCCTGCATTGGACAATACCTTTGCCAGTATGTTATTAGAACATATTTTTTATGCTCCATGATTAAAGATTTTGTGTGATCATTCATACACAACAATCAGTGTTCATTTATCAGTGGGTTTGTAATTTGTTTACTACTCTTTGTTTAACACAACTTGCATGGTAGATAGGTAAGACCAAAGTTTTCCTTAGAGCTGGTCAGATGGCTGAGTTAGATGCTAATAAAACAAACACGAAAAATAGAAAATAAAATTATTCAAAAAGAAGTAGAAAAAACAATAAAAGAATGTAAATTAAATAGATAATCAATCTCTGCAAATAGCAAGACAATTTCATAGAACAAACAGAGAGCAATTTACACAATATAAATGGACTTAAGCAGGTTTGGCCAACAGCAGCAAGGTTAGAAAACAATCCAAAGTTATTACTCCATTAAAATTCCACAACTTCAAACAAAGAGCAATTATAAGTCAAAGTTAATAACATGCAGAACCCAATCCACAATATACACAGGTTTTCTGCGTGGACAAAACCTTTCGATATTGTTGAAAAAAAACCAAAGAAAGGTTACCCACTAATTAGATATGCAAAATGGCAGCCAGCTCTCAGAAATCATTTCCTCTTTCCCCACGCTGCATTATTGTATTATAGGATTGAGGTGCGTTGCTTTGTTTTGCCCTCAGTCCCTCACCAATTATGTTACTATGCTTGCCAGAAATTGGGGCAGAAAAAGAGAATTTTGAGAGAATAAGAAATGGTGAAGAAGAAGAAAACAATCTAAAAAACTAACCCAATCTCAACAAAAAAGATAGAAGGAAGGAAGACAGTGGAGAAGAAAGGTAGAAGGAAGAATCAGAAGACAGTGGATTTTGGGTAAGACAGAAGCGTGAATCGGAAGGTAAAACAGGGACCAAAACTGAATTCGGACCTAAACTGTGCGCAAGGAAAGGATTAGGAATCGGTGAATTTTGGGAATTACATCAGTAATGTAATAGTCCCGTATTAAGCTAATACATCCAACCAAACGCTGTATTAAGTGGAGCCCACGAGCCAATACACCCAACCAAACATGCTCTAAGTGAATCTTAACCCAGTTATCATTTGTATTATTACTATTTTGAGAAGATAAATGTTTGAACACATTGGAACACGTCTAACTTTTTATTTAAGGGTTAGAAAGGAAATTATAAATACTTTTAGAAGAAATTATTTTATGTACGCTTCCCACCATATCATTTATAGTCCCTTTTCAATTATTTAATGATATTTTAGTAATTTTTTCTATGTTATTGATACAAAATTTTGATTTTTTTATTCAAAATTCTAAACCTCGAATCACAAACTCTAAATCTTAAATCCAAAATTCATAACCCTAAACATTAAACCTCAAATCTTGATTCAGGATTCGAGATTCAAGATTCGAGTTTAAAGTTTAAGATTCGGGTTCAGAATTAAAAAAAAACCAAAAATTATATATCAATTACATAAAAAAATTGACAAAATGTTATTAAATAATTAAAAATAAACCATAAATAATATGACAGGAAGGGTCTGTAAAATAATTTATGATTTTTTTAGGCATTGTAATTAAATTATAATAATCAAAATAAACAAAACATGAAACACGTGGAGTTTTGGAATTGAACCAGCAACTTTTGGTAAACAATGTAAAAACGTGTTCGTTTATGCTTACTTCTTCGACAGGGGTAGATAGGGCTACGCGTCCTAAAAAAAAAAAAAAACTATTTAAGTTTGTTTAAAATTTTAAATTAATAAAAATAAAATTGTATTTTAATCCCTTAAAAATAATAAAAATTTAATTTAACCTTTTAAAAATTATAAAGATATAGACTATTAAAATGATAAAATTATATTTTTACTATCATAAAAATTACAATTTAATTTTAACCCTTAATAAATTTTTCTAACTTCGCCCAGTTCTTAAATATAGAAAGATTCATTAGTAAACAAAAGAATAAAATAAGCATTTTAAAAAAATTAAAAGTATAAAATATTGTAAACTGTTATTTTAAGTTTATTAAAAAAACGCATTTAGAATTAAGTTTGACATATTTATGTTTAAATTCGTTTGAATTTAAAAAATGGTTTATACGTAACGAAACTTTTTAATAATTTTATATTTTTATAATTTCAAAGGAAAAAAATTCTAATTTTAATGGGATGAAATTGAGATGCATTTACCCAGTTTCATTATCAACATGCAGACTTTTCCCCAAAAATGTGCATTTTTAATAATATTTTATATTTTTATAATAAATAATGTAAAAGAATCTCATACTTCTATTTGATTTATTTGTTATAATTTTGTAAGAATTCTAAGGGCAAAATACCATTAAAGACCCCTTTTTTCTAAATTTACCGAAATGGGCTCGGTATTTTATTATTTACCGGAATGGACCCTTTCTCCGAAAACGTGTCCTCGTCAGCGCGATGTCAGGGGACATGTCAGCAAAATGCGTCCCTGGGGGCGCGCTTTGCTTGCCTGGACACAAAGCGTGCTGACGAGGACGCGCTTTGCTGCCACGTAGGCAAAGCGCGCCCCCAGGGACGCGTTTTGTTGCCACGTAGCGCGCCCCTGGGGACGCGTTTTCCCGGCGCGTGAATAGTGCAACGGTCATTTTTTTTACCGTTGCCCCCCCAACGGTAAAAAAAAAAAACCTATAAAACCTCCCACCCTTTCATTTTTTTTCACAAACTAATCCTCTCTCAATTATTTTCTCAATTTTCTCTCAATTTTCTCTCAATTTGCTCTCAATTTCCTTCCAAATTTCTCTCAAATCCATATTTAATTTTATTTTGCTCTCAATTTCCTCTTAAATTTCTCTTAAATCCATATTTTTAATTATTTTAAAAAATTTAATTTTTTTAAATCGTAAAAAGTTGTACGAATTTAGAAATGGCCAGAGAATTGATTCGTCTTGATAACAAGCACATATCCGTCGGACAAATGAAAATGGTAAGTGTTAAATTTATTTTTTAAATATTATTTAAGATTTTTTTATTTATGCATTTTTAGATAATTATTAATTTATTATTTGTTATAAAAGTCTGTAGATCGGATATTGGAATGCTATATCCGGAATATGCATGGTCCTCCATCACCGTTGGTAGAGAATTACCTGCGGGAAGCGGGTTTTTGGCACGTGGCGACTGTAGGCCAGGGATGCAAGTTGGACCCGAAACTGATCAGTGCGTTGATCGAGAGGTGGAGACCCGAGACGCACACATTTCATCTTCCATGTGGAGAGTACACAATCACTTTGGAAGATGTTAATCTGCAATTGGGATTGCTGGTGGATTGGTACCCAATCACCGGGTCTGTTCAATCTGGCGATTGGGGAGCGGTGTGCTACGAGCTTTTGGGCGCTATTCCGAAGAAAATTAACAGAGGTTGGATCGAGATGGGCTGGTTACGAGACACATTCCCAAATCCAGACGATGATTCAACCGAAGTAGAAAGAATCCGATATGCTCGGGTATATATTTTTCAGATAATTGGAGGTTATCTGATGCCGGACTTGTCACGGAACCTCATACATCTAAGATGGCTACTAAAACTCGTTGATTTTAGAGCAGCTAGTGAATTGAGTTGGGGGTCTGCCGTCTTGGTAACATTATATCGGGAGATGTGCGGGGCAACGCGACCGAGTAAAGCGAAAATAGGAGGTTGCCTTTCACTACTACAGTTATGAGCACGGTTTCGCTTTCCATTTCTACGTCCTCGAATGGACCACCCATATACATTCCCACTCATAACGAGGTAAATTTTATATTAGATTTTACAATTATTATGTAGATTTTTAAAAATAATAGTATGCTAAAAATTTATTTAATTAGGTGGAACCATCCGGCAAGTTATGCTCGATTACTTACCTCTCTTGAAGATATACGGCTTCTATTAGACAACAGTCGGAAGCACATGTAAGTATTAAATAAAATTTATATTTCCATCATGAGGTAGTCATTGGTATTTAGTATTTAGTATTATGTATATAACTAATATTTGTATCATGTTCATATAGTTTCAATGGACACCATACGAGGATCCGGCAATTCGGGTAGTAATTCCGAATGAGTTATTCCAAAATCCAAACGCTTGGCACGTGAAAGTCGCATTGATCAACTATGCGACTGTGGAGATGCACCAGTCAGACAGAGTGTTACGACAATTTGGATGTAGACAACTGATTCTCGTGGCACCGGAGGTGTTTGATGATCACCACAAAATTGACCTACGGCAATTGCATATGGATTGGCCGAGATTCTGGTCCCACTACATCCAAATGTGGGAAGATCGGTATGAGTATCTACCTACTATGGAACCGATCATCGTTCTAGAGTTAGCCTGCGTGCCGGAATACATGCCATGGTTTGGGATCCATGGCAAGCTGTATTTACTGTCGCTAGAGGAGAAGCAGCGACAATTACGTGTACAAAGGGAACGACGTGGGCTTTAAATCCAAGATGAAGGGACGACGACGATGGCCCATCAACGAGGCACAAACAGTCATCCGGCCCATCATCAGCGGCCATTCAATCACCAGGCCCAGCGAGAGCACCGACATAGTCACCCTACCCAGCAGTTCAACCAACGATACCGACGGCACAATCTTTTCAGATGATGCTAGGTGCATATCCTAGCCTTTTTATGTATCCTAACCCTTATATGTTTCCTTTTTCGAGTCCTATGGCAGGTTGGAGTCAATGGCCTGGTTCATCTCCATTTTCTGTTACGCCGAGTGGACCGCCGATGTATAGGCCAGCGTCGCACGAGGGATCGCAAGAGGAACCGTTAGGGAGCACTTTTTTTTACTAATCCCCATCAACGTATGGGTTTCAAACAGCTTCGCTGTTGGTGATGCAAACACCTCAATATTCAATATTCTATCAAGGTGGCTCATCGTCCCAACACTGACAACCAGATGCCTTACCAGATGCCCTACCGAATGAACCAAAATCCCCACCGGAGCAACCACAACCCTCGCCGGGAGCTGGACAAAGGAGGAATCCAGCGCGTAACCGTCGACGGCCGCCATGTGGCACTGAATCCGGCGGGCACAGAGATTCATTTGTATTTTAATATATTTGTACAAACATTTTGAATATTTTGATATTATTTGATGTAATAAAATAGAAATTTATTTGAGTTATTACTTAAAAACCCTAAACTAATTTATTAAAAATTTATAAATTTATAATTTATAATTAAATTTATACTTTAGTTGACAAACCTAACTCGAACCCTGACCCTAACCCTTAACTTAAAACCCTAACCCTAAACACTTAAAAACCTAACCCTTAACTTAAAAACCCGAACCCGAAACACGGAAAAACCCGAACGCGGAACGGAAAAACCGGAAAGCGGAACGGAAAAACCCGAACCCGAACCCTTAACGGAAAACGCGAACCGGAAACACGGAAAAACCGAACCCGGAACGGAAAAACCCTAACCCGAAACACGGAAAAAGCCGAACCCGGAACGGAAAAACCCGAAAGCTTAGGGAAAAACCCGAACCCGGAACGGAAAACCCGAACCGGGAACGGAAAAACCCGAACCCGAAACACTAAAAACCGGAACCCTTAAGGGAAAAACCGAAACACGGAAAAACCCTAACCTTTAAGGGAAAAACCCTAACCCTTAACTTAAAAACCTTAAAGCTTAACGGAAAAACCCTAAACCTTAACTTAAATCCCTAACTATTAACTTAAAAACCCTAACCCTAAACACTTAAAAACCCTAACTCTTAACTTAAAAACCCTAACCCTTAACTTAAAACCCTAATTTTTAACTTAAAAACCCTAACCCTAAACACTTAAAATCCTAAACCTAACCCTAATATGATATAATTTGATAATTTTACTAACAATTAATACAATTAACAATTAATAATTTTACTAACAAAATGTTAGCTTTTACAAAATGTTTTGACTGGTACTAATAATTAACAATTTTATATAATTTGATAATTTTACTAACAATTAATGCAATTAACAATTAATAATTTTATATAATTTGATAAATTTACTAACAATTAATACAATTAACAATTAATAAATTTACAATGGCATTCAACTATTGTGATTTGGGCATGATCGACTTGTATGGCCTGGATTCCTACACCATCCGCACAACTTCTGTTGACTGGCTGTTTCTCGGATATCCATATTGTTATGTATTCTAGTCGAGCAAGGTCGACCCTTTGGTTTGCGATGTAATTCTCTATCCGGTAACAGCTCAAAAGGAGCAAGAGATACGGGCGACCACTTATGTTCATCTAGGACCGGGGAAAAACGTGTCTCCAGACATTGTACATGTTTTTTAATTTGTACACTTCGTCGACATAGCTCATCGGATCCAGATGGAGATTCTGACAAGCTGTAATAACATGAGCGCATGGATAACAAGGTGCATCAAACATCCCACAGTCGCAAGTCCTATTTCGTAAATGTACACGATATTGTCCTCCAATAATACCTTGGTGCGGTCTGTCAAACTCTGTCACGCGAAACCATAAGTTGTCTTGATCGTGACAGACTGTGTGCATAGTGTTTGCCTGCGCCTTGGCCTTGTTAATTTCTTGCACTACCTTACTGAACTATACATGGCCTCCCTGCATCTGGCCTGCATAACTCGCTACTTGCTTTGGAAATAGTGCCGCCAAACAAAAATATGTCTCTCGCACAACCGATGTTATCGGTAGATGGCGCGTTCCTTTTAGGATAGAATTTATGCATTCAGCCAGGTTTGAGGTCATATGACCATATCGTAGGCCGCCGTCGTATGCTTGTGCTCACTGTTCGAAACGTATGTTACAAAGGTAGTCCGCCCCTTCTCTGTTAATTGAACGTAAATTTGCCAATATCTCGTGAAAACGGTCTTTATTTATTTCATACCCTGCCAATATAAGTTCATAGCGAATATTACATACCACTTCTTTATTTACATCTAATTCAAATTAACAAACAAAATAACATAGATAGAGACTAAATACCCATGTTAGTCACTTGTCAACGTTCGCTCTTAGATGGATATTGCCTGTAGTAGTTGGAAGCAATGTACCTTAGGCAATATCGATGGTGTGTGCGCTGCCATAAGATTCCCTGTCGATCAAATGCAGCTAGTATACCTGTACCCTGATCTAAAATAACACAGATATCAGGTTGGGGGCACACATGCCTCCTTAACCTAGATAGAACGAAATCCCAATCATTAGATGACTCCCCCGGTGTTATTACAAACGCATTTGGAAGAATTCTCCCACCGCCATCCTGTGCCACTGCAAGCAATAGCCGATGAGTATACCTACCAAACATAAAGGTACCGTCAATTTGTACCAATGGCTTGCAGTATGGAAATGCGTCTCGGCATTGCTTAAAGGTCCAAAACAGGCGTTTGAACACTTGGCATCCACGTAGCAATCGGCCGTTGTAGTACGCATGTTCCGTTTCAAGGTCTGTGATGGCATCTGGGACGTATCTCTCTAGCACTTGACACCACAGCCATATTTCATTATATGAGGCGTCCCACCCACTATACATCTTCTCCAACGCCTTCTGCTTAGCTATCCAAGCCTTGCGGTAAGAGGGCGTGTACCCTATTTGGCTACGAATATTGGCAATTAACACCGACACTGAAGTCCTGAGATCTGCTTTCACCGTTGGCAGTTTCAAGCTAGCTAACATAGCTGAATCCATCTTGGGATGATCTTGTAAAACACCTATAAACGGAGTACATTAAATAATAGAACATTACATAATAACAGTATTATTTAAAAACCGTTAATACTGTACCTGCAGCACATGTATGTAGACGTTTGTACTTTTTTATCTCCCACAACCCTGTCCTTTTCCTTAACGAGGCGTAGATTTTCCATGCACATGTGCCGTCTTGTACGGCACACTTCACCTCAAACTTATCAGATTTGGATTTAACGATATGGTAGTTAACGCCGTTTTTGATGCTATGTTATTTCAAAGCACCAATAAAACTATTCTTGTTAGAAAACTGATTACCAACTTTAAATTCACCCAAATCTAGCCCCGAACTTGTACGATCATGCAACCGGTGTGGTAGATCTGAAAACTCCAACGCATCATCTACAGACAGATCGACATTATGTATGTGGGCTGAAGGTGAGTATGCTTTGAATCATGGATTTTCTTCTTCATCTGAACTCCTTTCAACATCTTCAGGTTTTGTTGGAATAGGCTCCAATTCAGAAAATAAGCCAACTTTTGCACTATCGGGCCCGGGCTCTCGAGATGGATCCACATCGGAGTCATCTTCTAACCCACTATCATCTGCAGCGTACGAGGTCCCCTCACCGGTGGACGTCGTAGGGAGTACATCATCCCTTCTTCTGAGCATTTCATAACGTCCCCAATTGGATGTAGATTGCCAACACTAAAACTTGATGCCGTTCCCCAATACGTATTTCCAGCATCAAACATCGAGCCACCGACGTACATATCCCATCCACTGACAGAGTGTCTTGCAGGGGATGTGTATTCTATACCGCTACCAAACATGGGTTGTTCCGTGTTTTGTAACCCACTAACCGAGTGTCGTCCAAGGGTCGTGTATAATCGAGTGTCGTCTAGGGGTCGTGTATACATCTCGAACACCGGTCGTAATTACATCATTTGATGATGTAAATTGTACATATAACTCAATATAAGGTGCTCCACTAGCAAGATAAGTCTGCACTATTGCCTCTAAGCTACGAGCACTTTTATGTCGAACGAGTCATATGTCACCGGATCAACAGAATAACAAAATCGATACGTAATAGACAGAACTTTCATTGGCTTCGTTCTGAAAATTTTACGCCTAATTCTTTTACGAAGTTCTGTCAAATCTATGTTCTGGTTAAAAATCAATCGCACCGTATTCTCCGAAAAAAAACAACACCGTTCTCGGTGTGGCAAACCTCACCATCATAGTAAATAACAGTACTAATACGTTCACTCATATTTAATTTCTAACCTTCTCAGCCTCTCTAAATTTTTTTCTCTGTAACTTATGCAATCTATCGACATTTTCTGCCTCATTTATAGCCTCACCCCAAACATGCTACTGTAGCAAAAGAGCGTCCACAAGGGCGCGATTTCATAAATTCTTCTGATAAAGCATCCTACTTGAAGCATTTTTATACTATTCGCTCAGAAACGTCAACTCGAAAATATTTTTCAGGACCTACTGTAGCAAAAGCACGTCCATGTGGGCGCGATTTTAGAAATTCTTCTAATAAAGCATCCTGCTTGAAGCGTTTTTTATACTATTCGCTCAGAAACGTCAACTCAAAATTATTTTTTCAGGACCAACTGTAGCAAAAGGGCGTCCACGTGGGCGTGATTTTAGAAATTCTTCTGATAAAGCATCCCCTGCTTTGATTTTATCTTAAAAACCCATAAACACGAAACCTAATATAATTTTTAAAAAATTATAATTAATTTAATTAAGAAACCCTAAACCCTAATCTCTTATTTGTTTAATTTTTTCTCTAAAACCCTAAAAACCTTAAACCCTAACCTTAAAAACCCAAAACCTAACGGTGGAGAAACGGCAAAAACGCGTCCCCAGAGGTGAGCTATGTGGCAGCAAAAAGCGGCCCCCGGGGTGCGCTTTGCCTACGTGGCATCAAAGCGCGTCCTCGTCAGTGTGCTTTGTGTCCACGCAAGCAAAGCGCGCCCCCAGGGACGCGTTTTGCTGACACGTCCCCTGACAACACGCTGACGGGGACGCGTTTTCGGGAAAAAGGGCCCATTCTAGTAAATAATAAAATACCGGGCCCATTTCGATAAATTTAAAAAAAGGGGCTTTTTCTAGTATTTTGCCCAAATTCTAATATTTACTTATTTAAATTATTTATAAGTTTTGTAAATTTCTAAGATTTTCTTAAAATCTAATTAATGATTTTGTCATCCCGAGTTTTTACCGAATTCAAATTCAAAAACTAATATAAAAAAATTTCAGTTACCTATTTGAAAAAAGAAAAAAATTAAGCCTCTATTTGTTTCAACGTAAAAATATTTTCAGTTTTTCCGATGTCTGTTTCATGTAAAATAGGATGATCAACATAAAAGATTTTCCGGTTAACGTAAAATTACCCCCTTATTCTCGTAAACTATCTTATCAATTTTTTTCCATAAGACATTTTCCAAACTGATAAGACTCTGTCCAGTGTAGCACCCTCATACCCAACCCGAACATCGGGTTACCACATTCTTCACTTATCAAATATTTTTTTATAAACTTTCATAACTTTTTAATTTAGTTCCTTTTTGTCATAAGAGTTCAATATTCAGTAATTAATCATATTAAATCAAATTTCTTTCTTGTTATTTATATGTATTTTACTTCTATATTTCATTCACATATTTTCTCAAGTTTAACAATTTAATCCTTGTCATCATAAAAATTCTATATTTTTCCACAAGTCACTTTTACAATACTTTATGTGTTTTCATAATCTCATAACACATTCATTAAACTTTTATCATAATTTTCTTATTCACATATAAACTGTTTCACCCTAAAACTTTTGTACAATTTTTAATTTAATCCCTATTACCATGTAATTTATTTTCACTTCAATGAAATAATTCATTATAATTATTTATTTCACATAACAAATTTTCATGCATATCACTTCTCTTATTTCAATTATAAATTTCAAAAAGTTTACAATTTAATCCTTAATATGATGAAAATTCATTATTTACTATAATATCTAACATCACTTTGTAATCAATTCACTACTTCATTTAAACTCTTTATCATAAATCTCAAATATATGTTTGTTGCATTAGAAAAACAACTTTTATGAAATCAAACACCAAAAAAAATATTTTACACAAAATTATTTAAACACCAAAAACAGCCTAAAAAGCTTCGTTGCAAAACAAAAACTTGAAAATGCAAAATAGCAGCATTTAATTAAATGTACAAATCACGCGCCTAAAGACACGTGAGGTTTTGTTTATTTTTTCCAAGCATTTAAAGTGCCGTTAGCTAAAACTCTCTCTAAACAAGTAGAATAAGC
This sequence comes from Gossypium turneri, assembly GCA_008044935.1. Lineage (NCBI taxonomy): Eukaryota > Viridiplantae > Streptophyta > Magnoliopsida > Malvales > Malvaceae > Gossypium > Gossypium turneri. Next base: position 53,432,014 of record CP032581.1, read on the forward strand.
GGTGTGTTTTCAGCTAGCTACACTTCGGAGCAGTAGCACTAGATTTTTTAGAAAAAGTAACTAATTATTGGTTTAAGGTAAGTCATAAATGTATTCGCCCAATTATTAACATATTTTTCGGATCTAATTTTTTTATTTTAATCTTTAATATTATCAAAATTTAATATTTTGATCACTTTTCCGTTAAATCATTAAACATTTTTATTGGTATAATGTACAATCCCAAATTTGCCTGGGGCCCAAAAAAAATCTAATACACCCAAACCTCAGCCCAATTACAAATTTAGCCCGACAAAACCCAATACTCAAAATAAAACCCAAAACCCATTTACAAAAATAGGCCCAAACATGGCCCAAACCCAATGAAAACTAGGGTTTCAGAACCCTAGTCTCTGCCACCGCCCTAGCGCCGCACCCCCACTTGCTTCTGCTATCGCCGTTCGTCACGTCCCATCCGCACTGACTCCCTGCCCTCTGTCACCTACCCACCGCCACTTGCCACCATCAAGCACCTGCAAAGCAACCAAAGTAGTGACAGAAAGAATAGAAAGAAATAAAAAAGAATACTTTTTGTATTATTTGGGGGGAGAATCGGTTTAAAAACCGATCTTTACATCTGTAAGGGGGTTCTTTTTCTTTTTTCCAAAAACATTAAAGAAATAAAAAAAGAAAACAGTTTTAAAGGTGATTCCTTTTACATTTTCCGATTGGCTTTTTCTCTCGGTCCATTTCTTCATTTTTTTTACATACGAAATAAATAGAATAAAAAGAGAAAGGAAAACACACTTGAATCGTCGTGCAAGTGTCGTCACCGGAGTTCTTCTTCGGGTCAACGAAAGCAGACGGGGAAGGCGTCATTTGGGGTTTCTTCCCACGGCCCTAGGGTCATGAAAACTCGGTCTTCAGATGGCCCTTGAAGCGGGGTTTTAAAAACCCGACTTTTGGCCTTTTGACCACCGCCCACGGCGGGGCCGATGGTGGCCCATTCGGCCGACGACAGGAGAGTTGAGAGGAGAGTTTCTTCCTCTGTAATTTTTTTCTAAAACCCTAAAAAATGATTTTTTTAAGAAAAAATTATTTTAAATAAAGGTTATTAAACGGCGCCGTTTTGCTGTTTAGGGTCAGGAGCCAAAACGACGCCGTTTTGGCCCTGACCCGCGCAGTGACCCGACCTTGGGAAGGATCCGCATGTTTTTTTACTTTTGAGGGATATTTGCGCATTAAGCCCTCCACCTTTGCACTTTGTTTTGATTTGATTTTTTTTATTCTTCAAATTAGACTGCATAATTTCTCACTGATTTCATTTTAGTCCATTGCAGCGCTGCATTTTGGGGGACTTGGTTTATTTCTTTTTCTGGTCCTTCTACTTTCGTGCGTTTCACGATTTAGTCCTTTTCTTTGTTCTTCATTTTCGATTTCAGCCCTAAGGTTTTGTCTAGTTTCAATTTAGTCATCTGTTTGGTATTTTAGTTATTTATTATTAAATTGATCATTTTCATATTATTATTACTATTAAATTACACCATTAATCTTGTATTATTATTATTGTTTACTTATTTATACCTTTTAAACTTCAAATTTTGTTATATATATATATATATATATATATACACGTGCATACATTTTATAATATATACATATATGTACATATGTCTTAATTTTTATAAATATATATATAAACATACTTTTATATATCTTCTATGCCTCATAATTTTATGTACATATTTATATATTTTTTTACATTTTAAAATATGTACATTTTATATATTTTTTATTTGTTATTCACATACATATATATTTTTCTTATATGTACATATATATATTTTTATATTTTATAATTTTTATCTATTCCCTTTGTTGTTATAATTGCTTCACTTGGTGTTTATTTATTTATTTATTTACTTACATGTCCATTATTATTTTTTTTTAAAATTCTTTAGTTTTTATTTGTTTGTTACTTATTATTGTGTATACATGATTGATTTATTTTATATATATATTTCTTCTTATTTATTTATCTTTTTGTTTTTGCTCGTATTATTTTTACTTACATTATCATAATTGTTATTCCATTACATCAATTTTTACCCAGATTCGTAGAAAAGAAAATTTTGAAAATAAAGGCAATACTCAGTATTTGGGATCTTCGAGAGAATTGAGCCCTAACGCATTGGGTTCCAATTTTCTTCGTTGAATCTAAATAATCAAGAATGTTCTTTAATCAAAAAAATAAATAAAAAGTTCATTATCGGGAATTCAATACGTTGTGTCCTAACGCATTGGATATGACACGTTGTTTTCTCGAGATGAGGATTTTTTCTAAAAAATAATAAAGGCAATATTCAATGTTTAGAACTTTGACAAATTGTGCCCTAATGTATTAGGCTGCGATTTCTTCATCTGACTTGAACAATTGAATATCCTTTTAAATTTTATTGCACGAGTTTTTTGGACAAGCTCATTTTTGAGGAGGTGAAATATTATGCCCTAACTCATTGGATGCAACATTTTCTCTCTTCGAAATGAGAGGGTCTTAACGGGTAATTTGATTTATACAAGTTTTTTAATAAAGGATCGTATTTTAAATCTCTTTAAAATTTTCAATTTTCTACACTAAGACATTAGGTAATCAACTAGGTACCAATTTTGGGCGTATCGAGGGTGCTAATACTTCCTCGTGCGTAACCGACTCCCGAACTCATCTTTCTGAATTTCGTAGACCAAAATTGTTGTTTTAATAAAATAAATTGTGTATTAAAAACAACCACTCTTTAAGGTGACCCGATCACACCTTATCAAAAAGGATTGGTGGCGACTCCTATTTTCGTTTTCGTTTTCAAAATCCAAGTCGACCCCGTTTTCACAAAAAAATGGTGTCAACATATAATAACAAATTTTGCCCTCTAATTTCTATAAAATTTTGTCATAAATATAAAAAAGTTCAACAATTTACCCCTCAACTTTATACATTCTATCAGTTTAATATTATTCTTAAAAACAAAAAATTATTTAAAAGTTCATTTTAAATAAAATACGTAAAAAATTACAAATAACATTTATAAATAAATGAATATATATTATTTTCTAACACAAAATTTATTTATTAAAATACTAATTTTATAAGTAAAGCAATTTAAGGGGAAAAACATCATGAATAAGACTTATGCAGATTCAACTTTTTCCCTTTTCAATATTAATGATCACCATGTTCATGTTGGATCAAAAACTATAATCTAAGGTTGAAACGAGTAAGACTCTATGTTTTTAGGTTGTTGCCCAAAACGACTTTGTTGCATTTGAGGATAAGAATGATTGAGGAATATTTTGGTGAATATGAGCTCTTAAAGATCTAGAAGGTGAAAGGTCATGTTGGCAATTCCATAATCAATTTCTAGTTCATTGAAGCGATGATGGAGGATGTGGAAATCGAGGAGTTTAAAGTAAGGGTTATTTGTGTCAGTGGTTGTGGACAAAGGCGATGCCCAACTCTTAACAAATTTGATTAGGGCTAAGGAGTAAGGCTAAACGTATAATAAAATTTATTATTTAATAATAATCTAAAAAATGTTTAAATCTAGTTAAGTATTGTTTATGGGTTTTTCTAAATATATGTTTTATTTACAAAATTAATATTTTAATAAATAAATTTCATGTAAAAAAAAAAAAAAATGGTATTCATTTATTTTAGATTTGCATGTATTATTAAAAAATTTTAAGTATTTTTATCAAAAACTAAACTTTTAAATCATTTTTATTTTTAAAATTTTTAGAAAAAATTAACTTTGGATTTTTAAGAAGTGAAATGAAATTGACAAAATGTATAAAGTTGAGGGCTAAATTTATCATTATGCTAATAAAAAAGGTCATTGTTAGTGATTTAATTAACGAGTGATCAAAATATTAAATTTTAATTATTAATTAAAATAAAAAAATTTAAAATTGGTAAAAGAAGTGAATATTGTATAGTTTACCCAATTTTTCATTAAAAATAATGCTTTTTTTACAATAAAAATATTACTTTTTTTGTTAACTACAAAACCAGACCAATTTGTTTTTGTTTCTTTAATTTTTTTACTCTCTCTTTTTTTTTTTCCCATACCTCCTTATTTGTAAGATAAATAATTAAATAATTAGAGTAAATTATTTTTTTCTTCTAAACTTATTCATGATTTATATGCTTATTTGATGGTGAAATATTTATATAGTGTGTTTGTCACTCTCTCACTAAATTATTATTATTTTTTATAACCTAAATTAATATTGAAAAAATAAATAATTCATAACTTGAGTTTTAAAATATTATTATTAATCCAAGGTTAGTATGATTAATGAATTATAAAAATTGATGATGATGGAAGGTCCACAAATCCAATGTCTTTATTTAAGCTTTACATAGCAAAGCATATCCACCATTTGCTCATTAAACAATATTTAAAAGATAACAATAAAGTCAAATAAAGTGTACCCATAAATGCTTAATTAGTTATCTCTTTTTTCAGGTTATAAATTATATTTAGAATTTGACCTTATCGTTCTCCTATTCAAACCGGCTTTGGTTTAATAATAAACTTCACATTTTAGGTTGGGTCCAATTCCCAACTTATGAAATTATGTATGGCTTTTCAATTAAAATTTAGTTTGGTTTTAAATATCATTTCTAGTTTTAGCTTAGGTTTAAATGTATTTCGATTTTAGTATTTTATTGAAATGATTAATTCTAGTCGTAATTATACGAATGTATTACTTGTTACTATAATATCTCTTGTACATTGTATCGATTGATTTTTAGTTAGCTCATCGACTTCCTTTGCATGATTCAAGGGAAGAAGGGCCCTTTGTATGGTCAAGATGTTCAGTTAGCTCATGGGCGCTCTTTGTTTTCTTCCCAGCACCACTGTCAACATGAGAAACCTCTCATTGCCTTATGTGAGAAGTTATCATGGGATTCCTACACATATATTTAATAAGCATATAAAGCAAATTTCTTGCAAGAAAAGAACAAACAACATTAGTAGAGGATCACCAATGTAAAGAATGATAAAACTTGAACACACACCGAAATTCTCTAAAGCTAAAGATTCTTGAATATCCTGTCTTGCAATACAAACAATTATTCCCTCGTCTTGAAGAGAGGGAGTAGAAAGATGAACCCTCCACTTCTTTAGAATTAAAAAGCAATAAATTTTTTTTGTCATCATGTTATTAGGACCCATACCTACATCCGCAACTTCGCCAATGGTCATAGCAAGGGCCATTTATCACGCTGCATCGGCTAATTTGAAATGTCTAATGTGCCCTTGAAATGGTATGTATAAAAAAGACCCGTGCCATTTGGGTTTTTCTCCTCCATCCAGTAAACTCAAATCTTATTCAACTTTAAAAGGTTCCTAATAGAGAAACAAGAGCCACAAGCATAACAAGTAACTTAATATATGGCGATGTTATCCTCTAAGACAAGCATTTACATCGTCAAAACACAAGCATTTTCTAAGATGTGGGAAAAGGAAAATCATTCCTTTACATATCCTCCTTGTCACTAAAATTTTAATCAAGACTTGGCCATAATGGATTGGAGACCCTGGGTTATTTTATATGTTTCAATTTGATCCTACGACGTCCTATTTTTACCAAATTGTAAATTTTGGAGGCTAAATTGGGCATTAATGAGGATTGTAAATTTTTTTTTGAAAGACCTGTTGGGAAAAATGGCTCGTTCTAATATTTTATATTAAAATTGGGTTAGTGCTTGCATGGAAAATGTTAAAAGGTCAGTATAAGAGTGGCTATATAAGGGGACATGGAAAACAATTAACATATATTATTTTTCCTTTTTCCACCTTCTTCTCAATTAACATTTTCTCTCTGAATATTTTGGGACTATAGACAAAGGAATGAAGGGATCTGTAACAGCCCAATTTTGGGGCTAGATGGAACAGTGGTTTCAGGACCACAAATTCGACAAGGAAAAATTTATTTTAAAATTATGACATGGGTTGCATTATGATAGGAAGGTTGCATGAAAATACTGATATGGTAAAATAAGAAAATATAGTGATAAAAAGGGTAATTGAGTTATGTCAACATTGGAAAGTATATTTATGACATATTAATCCAAGAAAGGATTAAATTGCAAAAATGAGAAAAGTTTTGTTGCCCAAGAGTAAATACTCAAAACTTGAGGGTTAAAGTGTAAATATGAAAAAGTTGAAGGACCAATAGTGTAAATATTTTAAGGGAGGAATAATCTAGAAACTAAGAAAAATGGATGGATTAGGACCAAATTGAAAAAGGTGAAGAAGTTTGAGGGACTAAATCACAATTTTACCAAATTAAGTGATGACTCAAGGATGGAATTTTAAAAGATCATAAAGGGCAAAATGGTCAATTAGAAGAGAGAGAAATCTAGAAGATAATGACGATGTTGGAGATATTTTAGATTAATAAATAAATAAATATTAGTTTATTAATATTTTAATTTGATTTTTTTTAATGATATTATTTTATTATTATTAATTTATTTAGTATATATATATGTGGAAAGAAGGATGAAAAGTATCCATCCATTCCCACCATTTTTGCATGCATTAACGTGAGAAGAAGAGGGGAAGAAAGAAAGCTTTGTTTTCTTTACAATTTGGTCCTTTCACCAAAAATCCACTATTTTCACTTAGAAATCAAAAGAATTTCCATATCCATCAAGAGAGAAAGATGACAAGGAGACTATGGGGAGCTAGAATATCAAGTTAGATTCAAGAAATAGAAGCTGGAGGAGGGAGAAAATCAAGTTAAAAATTGAAATCAATGGCATAAGGTAAGAACATCAAGATTTTTATATACTTTTGAGTTTGATATTATTGAAAAAGTAGGAAACTAATGTTAAGGTAAAGTTTCATTATATAAGGTTCTATATTCTTGTTATGTTAGTAAACGGAAATAAGAGAAAGTGATGGAAAATATTGAAGAGAAAGGAAAGGAAAGTGTTATAAATTTAGTTATCAACATTTTACACTAAAATAGTTTTGAAACAGCAGCAGTAGTCTGAATTTGAAAATCTACCAAAAATCGTATAAATTGAATTAGAGGATGAAAAAAATATGAAATTAAAGCTTATTGAGTCTAGTTTCTCATAAAAGAAATGGTTTAAGCAATGGAATTGTAAATTATGAGATATAATAGGTTTTGTGAGATAAGGTCAGAATGATTTCGGGTTCCCCTGTACTGACTTTGGAAAATCATAAAAAATTGGAGAAAAATAATTAGAGGCTTAAATTTATATGTTTAAATCCTTACTAAGTCTATTTTTAATAGAAATAAACGGTAACATCATCCGAATCCCGTACGATGAGATAATTAATTTTTAGTGAAGAAGGGTCGAAAATGTCAGACAGCAGAATAGGGATGACTTTAAAGAATAAACTGTACTTATTGGCTTCATCAAAAATTCTGAAAATTTTATGGTAAGAAGATATGTGAGTATAGTTTCAGGAAAAATTAGCGGATACTAATTTGGAGTTCTGTATCTCAAGATAAAAATAATTTAGTGACTATAACTCAGATGGACAGCTTTGAATAAATTTACAAGTAAATAGTGAAATCATAGATAATGATACTTATAAGCATGTTATATAAATTAAGGATGTGGAATGGAGAGGAGGAGGAGGAAAATAAATGTATAGATATTCTGCTAGTATGGGTTTGCATTATAAATGGTTAATTTGCATGATTTGGGCCGAGGACTAAATTGAATAAAAGTAAAACTTTAGGGGTAATTTTGGAAAAATGTCAAAAATGACCATATTGCATGAAATGAGTTGTTTTATTAAATGAAAAATTAATTTAGATCAAGATCGGGTAGAAAATTGAGAAAAAATGGAAAATTACCAAAATGCCCTTGTATCTTGGTATTTCTGCATATTAGCCTGGTAAGTTCGTATGAACTATATTCTGTATAATTTTAATTAAAGTGAATGTTATTTTATGATGAATATTATATGGATATGTGTTTTATTATTGAAATTGAATTATTATTGGTAATATGTACAATTATTAGATGCAGTGAGATGATTATCGGAAGCTTGATTGTGGTTGGTAGGAAATGTTGCATTATTTATATTGTGAAGAATTATAAAAGCATGTTAATAATTTGAAAGTTTAACAATTTATGGAATTTTTATAACTCGGTTCAATACATTTACAAGTGCATGTGTTCTGGTAATGCCTCGTACCCTATTCCGGTGTCGAATACGGGTAAGGGGTGTTACAGGATCAAGCTCCATGAGGGTGAAAAATAGCAATTTAGTTTAATCAAATGTGAAATTTGTGAACTGGTAACATTCCTATACTCTTATGTATCTTTTTTATTTTGAAGGAAAGAAATAAACTCTAGATATCCGGCTAAATGTTGGTTGCAAGGAAAAAGAAGAATGCTAAGTAGAGAATTTACTATGCATGTTGTCAGAGCTCGATTATCATACTCGTAAATGTCTCACTATAACACCCTATACCCGGCCCGATCACCTGACCAGAGCTATAAGGTATTACAGTTGTAAAACATTACTATCATACAAAGATTCGACATAAATAATCAACAAATCTATTAAACATCATTAATACAAGTGTGATGTGATTTACAATCAAAATCGGGCATTAATTAAGCATACAAAACCTTTAAACCAACTCAAAATCATCTTAGGACTAAACTGAAACTCGTACAAAAATTTAGGTAAAAAATGCAATAGGGGTCACATGGTCGTGTGGCCAGGCCATGTGACAAGGTTGAGATCGTGTGGTCCTAAGACATGGTCGTGTTGCCTAACTGTGTGACAAACTGATGTTGTGTAATCCAAGGTAAGGGTGAGCAAAATTCGATTCAATTCGAAAAAATCGAAAAAAATTTCGAATTTCGAATTATTCGAATCAAGTTAATCGAATCAACTCAATTTTTTTTTCGAATTTCGAGTTCAAGTCGAGTTGAATTTTTGAATTCGAGTAACTCGAATAATTCGAATAAATCGAATATAAACTATATTTTTATTTTTAAAATACACTACATATATTTTTCTATTTTTAAAATACACTAATACAGTGCAATTTCCCCATTCCCATTTCCCCTTTTCCACCGATCAAAATCCCTAAGCCCGTGCCCTCCTCCCTTTTTTTCCCAATTCGAAAATCAACCTTCACCTCCACCAATCCACCTCCACCGATCCACCTCCAATCCTCCACGGCTCCACCCAATTCCAGAATCAGAGGTTAGAGCGGTGCTTCTATGTCTTCTACCTTTGAATTTCAAAGGTATGTTAACTTTTAAAAGGGAGTTTGCTGCTGTTAACAGTGTTAACCCTAGACATTTAGTTTGATTTTTTTCCCCCCTCTTTTACGGTGCTTCTACCTTTGAATTTTTAGTTCTCGAATTATTTCCCCTCTGTATTTGTAAATCTTCAGTTCTTCACCTTTTCCGCATGTTAATTTGTTAAATTATTTTTCATGTTTTTTGCTTTTTGCTTTTTTATTTTTGGATTGATGAACGGACTGATCTCTGTTATATTAATATGACCAATATGGTGGTTTTCTGATTTTGATTTTAAGAATATATTTTGATGTTTTTGCTCTCCTCTGCTTTGAAGAGTTTTTCAGCTTCTTCACCTAATTTAGAATTGTGTTCACAAATTGTATGTATAATTGAAGCTAAAAATGAATTATGATGGATTAATGAAATAAGATGTGAACCTGAAGAAAAAAGATGGGTTTTATGACAAAGAAAGAAATCAAATTTGAGTGCAGTAATAATGTGATGGATCAAACTTTGAGCCTTTTATGACAGTCCACTTTTGTTATATATATTTGGAAACTCTGGATTTTATGCTTTCTGTTATTGCTGCAGATGCAATTGAAGCTCATTTCTACCTATCTTTTTCTAAATTATAAATGTTCGTTTATTAGAAAAAGAAGTGAAAGTCTCATTCCAATCTTTTGGTTGATTTTTTCTTTTAGAAGAGAAAATGCCTTTTTGGGTTTTCTTAAACCAAACTTAATGTTTGATCATCATTAAAAATAGTGCCTTCCCAAGTTTTACCTGTAAAAAACACTTTCCCTTGATTTGGGGTTACTCGACAAAGTTTGCAAATTCACTGCTTCATTTCCTGTTTCTATGTTCATTCTCCAAATTCTACTGCAAAGTTGGATTTAGATTTATCTAACCTGGTTTCTTAAAGGGTTAGTACTCATGCATATAGTAGAAACATACAATCACACTGTTTAGTATTTACACATAAAGTAAGAGCATACATCACACCCGCACGCATCGAAAATTTACCACTTGTTAGTTAAAAATTGAAATCCAAATAGATTCTATAAGCAAATCTATAAGAATCCTAAGATCAAGTTATCAACTTTATATTTGTATGATATTCGTATAATATATCTAATGATAATTACATTTATTAATATTTTAAATAATTTTAATTTAAAATAATTTATATGGTATAAATTCTATGCGACATTCATGTATTCATTATCATTTTGAGTATTATATTTATAGATCCAAATCCAATCTCAAAGCATATACATATTAACCTAAGTTGGAGGCATAGAGCTCAGTATTCAAGAGGATTAGATTTTTCATGGATTGCCTCGCAATTCTAAATTAGATGAAGAAGCTGAAAAACTCTTCAAAGCAGAGGACAACAAAAACAACAAAATATAGATTTCATACTATACTATACAACATTAAGAAGTAGGAATGTAATAATGGAGAAAGTTAATTGCAAGTGGAAATCATGAGTATTGTCTCATTAGATTCCAGTTTTTACTCCTTCTGACCCTTGTGAACCAACCATTATGTGCCCAATTTTAAAATACATTAATTATTCATTTCCTAATTAATATGAAGTCATCTGTCTTATGGATTAAATGATTAATAAAGTGATTGTTATGTTTTGGAATCTGATTTTAGATTTATTAAAACATTTCTTCTCATTCCTCTTTTTTTCTTTACCTAACTTTAAAGTTTAAACTATAGTTTAACATACTTATTTTTTGTTTAATTTATGCTGTTGCACTATTATATTAATTAATTTTTAATTTAATCAATTTATTAAGTTTGATTTTAAACCAATTTTTGGTCATGGTTAGTGATTGCAACAAATGTTTACTTGTAGATGAGTGATCCAAATCGAGATGGTTCAACTCAAAGTTCACAAAAGTCTTCCCCAAGTAGAGATGATCAAACAACAATCAAGGAAAATGTTCGAAAAAAGATTACTGCAAGGGCAGCTTGTTGGAACCATTTCACCAAATTTGTGACTGAAGAGGGGGAGAATAGAGCAAGGTGCAATGCATGTGATGTTACTTACACAATGGAATTAACTTCAGGTTCTACAACGAATTTGAATAACCATTTGAAAGCATGCCTAAAAAGACCTCGAGGTAATACTTCTAATCCGAAGCAATCATAATTAACATTTGTGAAGGTTAGCCAAGAAACAACGGATTTATCAACTTGGGTGTTTGATAATTATGGATGAACTACCTTTTAAAATTGTAGAGGAGAGGGTTTCAAATACTTTCTTTCTATAGCATGCCCACGGTTTGGTCTTCCATCTCGTTGGACAATTAGAAAGGATTGTCTTGATTTATTTAACTCCATGAAGAGTGTGATGAAGAATTATTTTGAAAAAGATATAAGTAGAGTTTGTTTGACGACAAACACTTGGACTTTATTGCAGAGGATATCTTATATGGTTTTAACAGCACATTAGGTGGATGATGAGTAGAGGTTGCAAAAAAGGATTATAAATTTTTGCCCAATATCCGCTCATAGAGGTGAAAGCATAGGTCAAGCCATTGAAAAATGTCTTCGAGATTGGGGGATTGAGAGAGTCTTCACTATTACAGTTGATAATGCATCTGCCAATAGTGTTGCCATTGAATATTTGAGAAAGAAATTGAATCATCGAAATGCTTCTGTTGCAAATGGAAAATTTATTCATATGAGATGTGTTGCACACATTCTTAATCTCATTGTGCAATACGGTATTAAGGATGCTTCTGTGTCTGTGGATCGAGTTAGAGGTGCTGTAAGGTATATAAGAGCATCATCATCGAGGTTGACAAAATTCAACCAACGGGTAAAAGAAGAAATGATAGATAGTAAGGCTCAATTGTGTTTAGATGTGCCTCCTAGATGGAACTCAACATATATGATGTTAAAGGTGGCCGAAAAATATGAGCGTGCATTTCAATCATATGTACGTGATGACCATAATTTTTTTCTTGACCTTATTGCTGGAGATAGAGTTCCTACATTTGATGATTGGGAAATTGTTTGAAGAATTATAAAAGTATTAGAGCCTTTTTATCATCTTACATTGAAGGTGTCCGGATCTTTGTATGTTACCTCTCATTCACTTTTTGAAGTATTGACGGATGTGCATTGTCTTTTTGATGGGTGGCAAGATTGTGGAGATCTAGACATAATTTCTATGACTTCCAAAATGAGAGAGAAATATAATAAGTATTGGGGTGAAGGAAACAAGATCAACATACTAGTTTACTTGGCGATCATCTTTGATCCGTGATGTAAAATGAGTTTTATGGACTTTGGGGTCAGCTTGCTTTTTTCTAATGTTGCTAATGACAAAATGATTGATAAAGATTTGCATTGCTTGTTCAATGAGTATTCTTCTAATGCTGGGAGAATTGAATTATTTAAAGGTAGATCTAGTTCTTCGACAAATCTTTGCAGTTCAATGGAAATGGATCAGTTAGAAATGAAAACGGGCTTGGCCAAACAAAAATACCTTAAGAAGAAGAAACAAGTTGGATTAGAAAGCAAATCTGAGTTGGATAGATATTTGGGTGAGGATGAAGAAGTAAACAATTCAAGTTCATTTGATTTACTATTGTGGTGGAAAATGAACAGTCCTAGATTCCCTATTCTTGCACAAATGGCTTGAGATATTCTTGCTATTCCTATCTCAACAGTTGCCTCGGAAAGTGCATTTAGCACTGGTGGACGTGTTCTCGATAGTTTTAGAAGTTCTCTAACTCCTCTCATGGTCGAAACTTTGGTTTGCACACAAAATTGGCTTCGGAAATCTAATGATGCCATTAATCTTGAAGATTATGTTGATGAACTTCAAACCATGGAAGATGGTAATATATAAATTTTAATTTATAAAACAAGCTTTTGTATTCTTTATATTAGTAAGCATTCCCATAATTTAACTAACACTTTTGTTTTTAAATTTGCTAGACTTATCCAAAATACCCGAAGATCAAGAAGGTAACATACTTAGCATTAGTTTATAAAGTTAAATGTTTATTTAATTTATTTTTGCAAATTTTTTTATTATTTAACTAACTCATTCAATACTTTTACTAGATGTTTCAAGATTATCAACGATGTTTGAAGCACAAGAAAAAACTTAAACGTTTCTATAATGGTTTTTGAACTGATGTGTTATTGTTATTAGTTTGGTTTGGTTTGTTATTGTTGTTGGTTAATTGGACTTTTGTTGTGTTCTTTTGGTGTAGGTTTCTATTGTATTTTGGACTTTTGCTTATGTTTTTTTTTATAATGTTGTTGTTTATTTCGACTCATGATATTTACTTGGACTTTTACTTATGTTTTTTTATTATAATCTTTTTGTATTATTTTTGTTGTTTATTTGGAATCATGTTGTTTATTTGGGTTGATGTTGTGTTGCTTTTATTTATTCACTTATTTACTTCAATTTTTTGTTGTATGATCATGTTTAAAAACTTTAAAGAAAATTATTTTTGAAAAATTACATAAAAATAAACAACACTAATTTTATTTTATTTTTAAATTTAACTCGAACAAATATATTCGAATCGATACGATTCGAATTCTATCTCACTCAATTTGATTCGATTCGATAAAACTTCAAATAAAGTTAGGATGATAAAATAAGATTCGAAAACTCAATTAACTCGAAAATTTTCGATTTGATTCGATTGAATGCTTACCCCTAATCCAAGGTCACATGGCCGTGTAACAAACTGATGTTGTGTGAACAAACTTGCACCAAAATCAAACAGACATAATGTTGTGTAATGCAACCGTGTTCTTCTAAACCAAGCAATCTCACCTAAGTTGACTTATGTTACAAGCCATGCAATACACCAACCATTTAACCTATTCAAATGCATCAAAAACCTGTCAAAATATACCAAATGACATCCATCCTGAGTGTCTAACCAATATAGCATAATTGGCACCACAATTCAAGCATATTGCCATTAGCATTCAATTAGCATTCAATCACATTTTATCTTTGATTCCATGGCTATCATAATACCAACCAAAGTTCACTAAGTTACCTAAGACATATAGACCAATTCAACAATCTAAAATGCATTTAGGTACCACAATATGTCTATGTCATCACACACCATAACCAACCAAAATAACCATTAAAGATTTACATCTAAATACATATCTCATATCTCAAATGGCACAAAACATAACCAAAGCGCTTATAAACATACATAGCCAAGATCCTATTTACATACCACTTATAACTGGGTTAAAATAAGTGAATAGCTACCAAAAGTATTTACAGATAGTGTGATCTCCAATGATGATCCAATCGACAACTTGAATCTGACAATCTACAAGGAAATCAAACGAAACGAGGCAAGCTTACTTAAAGCTTAGTAAGTTCGTAAAAATTAAATATCACATACTTGTCATTTAAAGCATATAATATAATTTAACATATAGCAACAATCCTTGCCATAATTCACATTACCTACCATACCAAAATATTAGTAATATTCATAACATTGGCAAGATTCACAAGATATGTGTTCCACATACCATTTCACTTCTATATAAGTAAGCAACCATTCATGCCACAAGTTCCATTTCTGTATATTTCACTAATTGTTTTGCATGGAGAACTTTAGTAACTAACTTTGGATACATAGGGAAATAATTGCTCACACGAGCTGATCATTGAAACGTTAACCAATACACAATGCTGCTTACACAAGCTGACGAGAATCTACAACATTAAAAAATATTAAAATTTATAAAATGATTAGTAATTTATAACTTTTAATGAGAAGTAATTTTCTATTCTTGTAATTTCTAAATTTTTATAAAATTTTAATAAAATTTAAAAACTTTTTTAATAAAAGATTACAACTCTTTTTTATTTTCCTTCGCACACTACCTTACATCATACCTTAGTTTATCCTTATCGAGTTCCCTCACTTCACCTCTCTTCAACCAAAACATTACTCATTGCTTACCTTAAGCCACTAAACATTAAACTCATTATCACTCAAACCTTTTACTCGACACCCCATACAAGTGTTAGGAAATATGTCCATATTGTAGTAAACATGTAATTGTTTTCCATGTATTTAAACGATTAATAAATAAATTTCACATTCAGTGTTATGTCTTTTGTATTTCTGTCTTTGATATTTTGCATGCATAGAAAAATTGTGACAAGAAAATATTAGCTCATTGATTGTCCAAGTTCAAACTGATAATAAGTGGCATTGTAAGAACATTTACGTTGTGAGAAAGACAACTTACTTTAGTAGATAATCTAAACGAGTCCGTAATCCCGTAAAAGAATCAAAGTGAGCATTTGATTCAAATACTGAGAAGGATTTTTATATCGTCTACAATTCCAATTGAGGAGATGACTAGTCTTGGCTATCGGAGAAGTTGACTCCAAGGGTAGAGATATAGATGTATTCATAGGGAGAATGATAAATTGGACTGGACCCAAGATGAATTAATTCTGAATTCATTTGTGAATTAATTCACTTGTGACATTCATGGTGTGATTTACCTAAATCCTGAGTTAGTCACTGACCATGCGTATGTAACTCATGTGCTTTGATATGAGTGGATGTTTATGCCCTAAAAATGATCTAGTCGATAGCCGGTTTGTTGGGTACATGACTTGTGTATGGCATGACTTTACTAGCAATAGTGAAATTCATAGCTCAATTAAAGAGTTAACGATATTATTTCATTGGTATTGTGTGGATTGATAAATATGGAACGTGGCCACGGGTTGCTTGTTCTCGAACGAGTAATTTATCACAGTCATTTTTTAACAGTGATCATATTAATCATTAAGAAGACACAATGGTGACAATGAGATAAAATATGATTATATTGAGTGAACGAATTTAACTCAAATGAATCAAGGATATCATATGAGGGTAACAAACACATGATGATGTCATTAGACAAAGTAGTTGGATGAATTACTTTTGTAAAAATTATACAATAAGAAGTTTTCAATCATGACACTTCTTGTGGACTAATTCCATGATTAAGTAATTGCAAATTATCGGAACGATACTTCCAGATATAATTGCAATTACTAGAGCCTAATTGTATATGTTCGATTGTTCTTTCTGCTAGCTCAACAAAAGCTCGATCAAACTGTATTTGAATTAGAAGTAAATTCGACGACTTTGAAAATAATTTAATTGAATCGATTTATTCGATGTGGAATTAAATTGGGCGACCGTAAGAATTGTTCAACTAGAGAATTTGATTAAAGAATTTTCTTGAAAAATTAATTTGAAAATTTTAATTAATTTTTGGGAAAATTAATTTTGATAAAGTAAAATTAAATTAATAAAAATTAATATAATATTTTTGGAAATTCATTTTCAAGTTAGAAAATTTGCCCAATGGGTAATTGAACTTGAAAATTAAATCTGAGATCGTAAATTGGTCCCGGAAGCCTAAAACCAAGACCAAGACCCAAAAATTGATTGAACCGAGCTTGGTATGTGAAACTGGATCGACAATCCAATCGGTGGCTAGATCGGACCAGTCGGGCCGTCACTGGCTTTGACTAAACCAACAGAAATCGAATCGCTCGGGGTGCCGATGATTATGACAGCGGCATTCCGATGGCCGGCAAATGTTCGGCGATGGTGGGCCTTCGGTGATTGAGCAGTGGAAGAATTACACTTCTACTAAGACTCTACTACAAAATTTGATTTCAAATTAAATATTCAAAAAATAATATTATTTAATAGATTTAATATTAAATTTAATCTAATATTTTTAGATTAAATTTAATATTAAAGTGATTAAGTTTAATCATAGTTGAACTCCCTAAATTCTCTATTTATAAAGAAAGCTTTGGGTCATGATTATTTACACACTTGAATTTAAGAGAAAGTTGTAGAGAGAAAATTCTCTGAAGAAATTATTTAAAAAAATTTCTAGAAATATTTTTTATTTACAACTTTACCCAAAAGTTTAGAGAAGTTACAAAATTACCCTACTGGTAATTTTTGTGAAAAAATTTATGATTCTAGTGAGTCTACACTAGGGAGATATAAACTTGAGGATAGCAGAGAAGACTATTCAGTCGAAGCGTTAATCCCAGACGAATTGAAAAGGTACAATTTTGATTAAGTGTTTATTACTTTAGATATCACAATCAAGTTCTTATTTTGAAATTCTTTTTAAAATTCTGGTTTTTTCCTAAACTTATTTTCCGTTGCGTTTTTCAAACCCGATTTTCCGACAACAAGTTCGATCACCATCTCACTTTAAGCTCTCAATTCCTTATTATTGAATCCAAAGACTCCAACCTTCAAAAAAAACAAACATTTTCTATATATATTTTTATATTTTTCATAACTATTTAATATATCTTTTTAAATTTTTTATCATTTTAATATTTTTATATAACTTTCTATAAGTTCTATTATTATTTTTCATTATTTTAATAACGTTTAGGGTAAACTACCATGTTAGTCACCTAAAATAAAGATTGTTTCTATTTTAATCACTTTAATTTTTTTATCAATTTAGTCATGACAATCAGAAAAAATTTGTAACAGCCCGGTTTAGACCCTAGTCGGACAGTGATTTCGGGACCACGAATCCGAGTCAGAAAAATATTTTAAAATTATTTTTGGTGTTTACAGTATGTGAATTATAATGTGTGAAAATTTCCTGTGAAAATTCTATCGTTTGTGTGCTCAATTTGATAAAAAGGGCTAAATCGTATAAAATGTAAAAGTGGCATTCTAATTATTAAAGTACTAATTTGCTATGGTTATTTAATTGTTAAGTCCTTAAAGTGAAATTAGGCCACTATTAAAGTTAATGGACGGTAAAGGACAACCATTAGGTGTTTTGTAAATTAAATTACCAAGGTTAAAATTGTAAATGATGCATTATTATGACATAAATAAAATAAATTAAAAGGTTAGTGGAGTATTCATCTTTGCATGGCCGAATGTTGAGAAGAAAAGAAGCCATAGTTCTTGTTTAGGTTCGGCACCCTTTGAAGCTTTGATTTAGGTATGTAGGTTGCTCGGTTTTTAATAATTTATACGTTTTTGTGATCGTTGCAATGTGTTCTCTTAAGCCCATGCATCAATTTCAGAATTTGATAATGATTTTAAGTTGTGCCATTGATGATTTTGTGAGTTTAATGATGTTAATTGATGAATTATGAAAGCTTGGTATGAGATTAATATGTTTTGTGTTTGGATTTTTGATGAATTTGAGTATTTTGGGCTAAAATGTGAAAATAATAAATAGAGGGGTTAAAATGTGAAACAAATGAAATGTAAGGGCATATATAAAGTGTATAAACATTCGGCCTAGCATGTGTAAAATGAAATTTTGTGTATTTTGTGATTTTATGAAATAGGGATTAAATTGTGAAAAATGTAAATTTTAGGGGCTAAAATGCAAATTGCCAAAATTTTATGTTTATGGTTTAAACTGAATGAAATGTGTTATTAAATAACTAAATTTGAATTTATTTAGATCAAGAACAAAAGAAAACGGAATTAGAACGGGGGAAGTCAAAAGTGGTCGAGTAGTCGATTCCATCTGTTTGTGTTCGTCCGAGGTAAGTTCGTAAGTGAATAATTGATGTTAAATTTAACGTATTTAATTTATACATAGCTGAATCGAAATTTATGTATGTATACTATAATGCCGAATAGTATTTAACATAGAAGTATTAATTACGGGTTTAATTCGATTGATTTACGACATCCGAAAGTCATACGAACCACAGGATTGCTAAAATGAGATTTCGTGTAAGACCACATCTGGGACGTTGGCATCGATTTGAGACTTACATGTAAGACCATGCCTGGGACATTGGCATTGTATATGATTTCGTGTAAGACCCTGTGTGGGACAGTGGCACCGTTATTTGATTACATGTAAGACCACGTCTAGGACGTTGGCATTGTACGAGCTTTTTTAGTCGTCTGAGGATCTTTTCTTTGAATCCGAATGGTATAACGAGAAATTATATGGCAAAACCGAATGTGAGTTTGAATTAAACAATTTCAGGTATGTTTGAGTTATACGAAGTTGAAAGTAAAGGTAAGTATTATGTATAACATGAAAAGATGAATTAATCATTTAAATATGAGTATATATATGTATGTGTACAAGATTAGTAGAATTCGGCCAAAAATGTATAATTTATATGTGTACTTTGAAAACTATTTGATTACAACTTACTAAGCTATTCAAGCTTACTGTGTGTTTTGTACGTTCGTTGTTTTATAGACTTTGGAAGCTAGTTACGAGCTGGGGGACTGTCAAGGATCATCGTCACACTATCGACTATCTTTCGGTATTACTAAAGTTTGAATTTTTGTACATGTGGCATGTATAGGCTAGTTTTAATGTGTTTGTATTTTTGAATTAGTATATATACTTAGCCATGCGAAAATGGCTTAAGTTGATGTTAATGCTTGTGTGAATTTGGTTATGCTTTGAACTTATTTTGGTAATGTGTTTTATGGTTTGTTTCATGTGATATATGGACTTACAAATTGGTTGAGTTAATGTCATTGCAAATAATGGATGCGTTTTCGGTTGTGAATTAGTTGGATAATCTAAGTTATGAATATAACATTACTTGTGTAATTGAATTTTGTTGGTGTGGATTTGGAGACAAAGGATGTTCATGACTTATGGTTGATTTGTTGGTTATATAGTCAAGTATGATGTGATTAGTTAATATGACTAATTGGTTGTTAAAGTTGATATAAATATATATTTCTTTTTATATAATTATCTTATTAGCCGAATAGATGAAAAATCAAATTGTCTTGGTAAATGGTAATTTGGCTTGATGCATAGTATAGATAATTTAATATGTTTGATTCGGAATTGATATTAAGAAGATAAGTAAGGTTAGTTAAGTGAATGGTGTATGAATTAGTTATAGATACATTTGAAATTCGTTCATATGGTAATGCATGATCATGTATTTACTAATTTGCCTATTAAGTCGTGTGGGATAGTTTAATATAGATTGATATACAAATGTGCATAACAGGTGAATTAATATAATTATTAATTAGTAAATGGAATAGGATGGTATTAATGTGGTATTTTTGCATAAGAATGGCTTTTGTTTTTGTTTTTTTAAGGTAAGGTGCGCATAATAAAATAACATTAAAAGTACGTTAGGCTATACTGTAATATTACGATGTTGTATATGTGAAGGCGTATTAAGCAACATGTGCAGAAATTGTAATCATATAGGCTTGTATGTTCTTGTATAATATTGCCCATTTTGTCATGGGGTCTAGTTCAATTTAAATTAATATGTACATGTACAAAGCTTATAAATAAATTATATTGATATTAGTTAATGTTATGAAGTGATTTGGTTAGTTGTGGTTTAATCATGCACAAGCGGGTAAGCTTATATATATTGAATGTATTGTTGCAAGTTGAGTATTTGAAAGTGACATATGATTGATGTTTATTTAAGTGTTCAGATGCTTTACTATATAGCCACAAGTTTCGGCTAATGGAATTACAATATATATATGTGTTATGTTATGATTTTTTCTAATAAGTAAAATATGTTTGGTTAGTTTGATTAAACATTTGATGTGATTTGGTTTTATGATTTATATTTTATATTTTTTTCAAATCTAGTATAACTGATTCATGGACATCTGAGTTTTAGTAATGTTACAAATGTATTGTTATTCATTGGTATATGAAAGATGACAAATGTTTGTGCCGAATTGTGTCTTTTTCAATAATGCCTCGTAACCCTAATCTGGCGATAGATACGGGTTAGGGGTGTTAAAAAATTGTTCAAAATGGTCATTCAATTGTTTTCTCACTGGTGGACCACGTCAACATTTTTTTTCACGATATTCTATTGAAAAAAAATACAAAAAAATGAAAAAAATTGTCCTATTAGTCCCTTTAAAAATTACAAGTTTTAAGTTAATTCCTTAAATCCCTGTCAAAAACCCAAAAATGCTAGAACCAACTTTCAATATGCTTTTGTTGTCGTCTTCCCCCTCTATCTTCTCTGATCTCAACACCAAGTGAGTATTAGTTTTTCAACCATTATTTTCCAAGCTCCGTCACATTACAACCACCAATGTCTTTGTTGGAAAATAGTTATGAGTGATGAATGATAATTGTATCTCTTGGTTTAATAGTGCATTTTTCCATACAGTTGTATCTTTTGAAAAAATGTATCTCTTAGTTTAATATTGAATTTTTTTATTCATTGTCTCTATTCACTCATGTCTATTAAATTTTCAACAAATCTCTTCATTCATTTCCTCTCCTCTAAATAAAGCCAAGTTAGGAGATTTCAAAAACATATCATCAAAACTATCAATATAAAAAATTCCTTCTAAATTCATTTCTCTTAGTAATAGAGAAAGGTATGATTTTGTTCGATTGATCACTATTGTTGTGCTACTACTGTGATTGTTTGTTGTTGTATCCTGGGAGACAGACATCCAACGTTACTCAAAGCACCGAGGAGAAGAAGAATTTGTCTTAAGGAAACTATTTATATAGGCCTTGACAAAATTCTTTTTCTAATTTTTAACTTTGTCTAATTACAGGTATTCTATTGTGTTACTGCTACTGCATTGTACGACATTATCATTGTTATTGACATATTAATACTACATACAATATCAGATTTTCTTACATTCTTAAGATAGATTAATGTTGTAGTTTTAAACCAAGGCATACAGTTTACCATCATAACTTATTAAAGATTGGTTTATACTTCTGTTTCGGATTTTAATTTATATACAGATTTTGGTTCTTTATTCTGATTACAAAAATGTCTCATATGTCAAACAACTCATCCAATTCAAAGGCTGAGGCGATTGTCGCTGTTCAGGCTCATGCTGCAAGCCAAACGTTACCTGTGACTATGAGTCACAATGAAAAGCCTGCGAAATTCACTGGAGAGAATTTTAAAACATGGCAACAGAAAATGTTGTTCTATTTGACCATGTTGAATATGAACGAGTGGTTCACGGAGTTCGTTTGAACAATCTGGCTGCTCAACAACCTCCACCCTCGCCTAATCCCCCTTAGACTTCTATTGTGTCTCTGGTTATGAGTCCGATTCTGATGAATAAGCCTTCGGTCGATAAAATTTGAAAATATGGGGCTAAAAAGTTCAGGGCCACTAATAATGACGATGATGAGAGAGCCGAGTTTTGGCTCAAGAATACGATCCGAGTGTTTGAAGAAATGTCGTGTACTTCCGATGAATGTGTTAAATGTACCGTTTCTTTGTTGAGAGATGCAACCTATCAATGGTGGAAAACTCTAACTTCTGTTGTTCCGAAAGAAGGAATTACCTGGGATTTCTTGCAATCTAAATTTCGAAAGAAATGCATCAGTCAGAGATTTATTGATCAAAAATGAAAAGAGTTTCTTGAGCTTAAACAGGGTCGTATGTCCGTAACAGAATACGAGCAAAAATTTGTGAGACTTAGTAGATATGTCCGGGAATGTGTATCAACTGAAGTAATAATGTGTAAAAGATTTGAAGACGGGTTGAATGAAGACATTAAACTGCTAGGTATTTTGGAAATAAAAGAGTTCGTGGTATTAGTCGAGCGAGCGTGCAAAGCTAAAGAACTTGGGAAAGAAAAGAGAAAAGCTGATTTTAAAGCTAGAGATTCACGAAAGAGACCCTCGAGTAAATCATTTCTATCTGCATCAAAAAAATTTCAATATGATTTTAGTCGTTCAAAGGCTAATATGGGACATTCGAACAGAGATCGAGCTAGATCGCATTTGAGCTTCAAAGCTTCAGCTACTTCTGTTGCTAGTGTTGGAAATGTTCGATCCGATCGACCTGAATGCAACCACTGTGGAAAAGACATCTGAGAAGTTTTAGATTAAATGATCGAGCTTACTTTAAATGTAGATCTTTATATCACTTTATCCGAGACTGTCCCGAATCTACTGAGCAAGAGATTGCACAGAATCCGAGACTGAGTAACACCTCAGCTAGAGGCAGGCCTCCTAGAAATACGAGAAATGTGAGTGGAAGTCAAAGAGCAACAAAAGGCACAGTTGTTAGATCTGAGGCTCGCGCACCTGCCAGAGCTTATGTTTTTCGCGCCCGCGAAGATACTTCATCCCAGATGTTATTACCGACACTTTCACTCTCTATGATACTAGTGTTATTGCATTGATAGATCCTGGATTGACTCATTTTTATGTATGTGAGACTTTAGTATCCAGTAAGACTTTGCCTGTAGAGTCTACTGAATTTGTGATTAGAGTATCAAACCCTCTTGGCAAAAGTGTCCTGATCGATAAAATGTGCAAGAATTGCCAGTTGATAATTCGAGATATCTGTTTTCTGGCTAATCTAATGCTGTTACCTTTTGATGAATTTGATATAATTCTGGGTATGGATTGGCTAACTTTGCACGATGCTATAGTGAATTGAAAATGAAAAACTATTGATTTGAGGTGCAAGAATGACGAGATAATCCAAATTGAGTCCAGTGATCTGAACGGGTTGCCAGCGGTGATATCTGCAATGAAAACTCTGAATTATGTGAAAAATTGATGCGAAGCCTATTTTGCTTATGTGATTGATTCGAATATGACAGATAAGAAATTAGAATCAGTACCTGTTGTTTGTGAGTTTCCTGATGTGTTTCCTGAAGAGTTACTAGGTTTGCCGCCAATCCAAGAGCTTGAGTTTGGTATTGAATTAGTGCATGGGACAACTCCGATTTCGATAGCTCCGTATAGAATGGCTCCGACCGAATTGAAAGAATTAAAGTCGCAGTTGCAAGAATTGACAGATAAAGGGTTCGCTAGACCTAGTTTCTCACCTTGGGGTGCTCCGGTTCTGTTTGTGAGAAAGAAAGATGGCACGATAAGAATGTGCATTGATTATCGTCAGTTGAATAAAGTGACTATAAAGAACAAATATCCTCTGCCCAGAATTGACGATTTGTTTGATCAGTTGAAAGGTGCTATTGTGTTTTCAAAGATAGATTTAAGATCGGGTTACTATCAGTTGCGAGTTAAAGATTCTGATGTGTCGAAAACTGCTGCGCTGTGATTTCTGAAGTAAACTTGGTTGATTCAAATCCAAGAGAATGGTGGCTTGATACTGGTGCCACACGTCATATTTGCTGCAACAATGACTCTTTTGTTGAGTTGGTTCCTTGTAAGAAAGGGGAGAAACTCTATATGGGCAACGCTGCAACTTCCAACATTAAGGGGAAAGGCACTGTGATTTTAAAGTTGACTTCTAACAAAGAGTTAAAACTTTAAAATGTGTTGTATGTGCTTGACATACGGAAGAATCTTGACTTTGGGACCCTCCTAAGTATGCATGGCTTTAGGATGGTATTTGAATCCTAGAAGTTAGTTTTGTTAAAAGGGGAACATTTGTGGGAAGGGGATATGTATTAAATGATATGTGGAAACTCAATGCTATCTCTGTAAAAGCTAATACTATAAATAAGAATAATACTTCTTCTTCTATTTATATGCTTGAGTCATTTAATTAACATAGAGCACATTCATTCATTTCACATTAATTATAATCATAAATGTGAAACGTGTGTTGAGGCAAAACTAACAAGGTCTTCATTTTAATCT
Organism: Gossypium turneri; assembly: GCA_008044935.1. Lineage (NCBI taxonomy): Eukaryota > Viridiplantae > Streptophyta > Magnoliopsida > Malvales > Malvaceae > Gossypium > Gossypium turneri. The sequence goes on from CP032581.1 coordinate 53,456,942, forward strand.
ATTGAAAGAAATACTGAATCACTTGATCTAATACATAGTCATATTTGTAACTTAAAGTTTATTCAAACTAGATGAGGGAATAAATATTTTATTACTTTCATTGATGATAGCACAAAATATTGCTATGTATATTTGCTTAAAAGCAAAGATGAAGCTATAGAGAAATTTGTTCTCTATAAGTAGGAAGTTGAAACCCAACTTAATAAAAGAATTAAGAGGGTGAGAAGTGACCGTGGTGGTGAATATGTTGAACCGTTTGGTAAATTTTGTGCACAACATGGTATTTTTAATGAAGTGGCACCACCATACTCTCCTCAATCCAATGGAGTAGCAGAGCGTAAAAATTGAACCCTAAAAGAAATGATGAACGCAATGCTAGGAAGTTCTGGGTTGTCACAAAACATGTGGGGGGAAGCTATTTTATCAACGAATTACCTTTTAAATAAGGTGCCTCGTAAGAAAAAAAAAAACACCATATGAGTTATGGAAGGGCAGGACACCTTCCTACAACTACTTGAAAGTGTGGGGTGTCTTGCAAAGGTAATGGTTCATTTGCCGAAGCAAATGAAAATAGGTCCTAAAATGGTAGATTGTATTTTTATTGGTTATGCACGCCACATCAATGCATATCGGTTTCTTGTACATGAATAAAAGAATCTTGAAATTATCAAGAATACAATATTAGAATCTAAAAATGCCTCATTCTTTGAAAATATATTCCCTCGTAAGACTAGGGAAGAAGAGTCAAGTTCAAGAAAACGAACTGCAAAAACTATTGATAGTCAAAACTTTCAACAAGAAGTTGAAGTCAAGGCAGAACTAATAAGAAGTAAAATGGCAAGAGTGGAAAAGTCCTTTGGATCAGATTTTCTAACCTATACGCAAGAAACTGAACCTCAAACTTATAGTGAATTTATATGCTCAGCTGAAAGCATTTTTTGGAAAGATACTACCAAAAGTGAATTTGATTCCATCATGAAAAATCATACGTGGAAATTAGTGGATCTACCTCAGGGAATTAAACCACTAAATTTTAAATGGATTTTCAAACAAAAAATGAAAGCAGATGGAACAATTGATAAGTAGAAGGCCAGATTGGTTATAAAAGGTTATAGACAAAAGGAAGGCATTGATTACTTTGATACATTTTCTAATGTATCAAGAATAACTTATATAAGAATGATACTTGCTATTGCCACTTTACGAAATTTAGAAGTTCATCAAATGGATGTTAAGACAGCTTTTCTAAATGGAGATCTTGATGAGGAGATTTACATGAAACAACTTGAGGGTCATATAGCTCCAGGAAAAGAAAGAAAAGTCTGTAGATTGGTAAAATCTTTGTATGGACTTAAGCATGCACCAAAGCAGTGGCATGAAAAGTTTGACAGTGTCATGATATCAAATAGATTTAAAATTAATTAGTGTGACAAATGTGTGTATGTCAAAACCACTGTTGATGGATATGTAAGTCTATGTTTATGTGTTGATGACATACTCATTGTTGGTAAAACATAGACTTACATATCCATCAACAGTGGTTTTGACATACACATAAACATAGACTTACATATCTATCAACAGTGGTTTTGACATACACACATTTAAATTTGGTATGTCATCAACAATGAAATGGTAAAACATACCGAAAACTTGTTAAATTTAAGATTTGATATGAAAGATATGGGACATGCTGACGTGATATTGGGCATCCAAATCAAAAGGTCATCTGAAGGTGTCGTATTGACTCAATCACACTACACATACAAGATTCTTGAGAAATTTCGCAATAATGATTTTGGTGTAGCCAGAACTCCGATAGATATAAATCAACATTTGTCCAAAAACAAAGGTGAAAGCATTGACCAAGTGGAATAAGCAAGAGTCATAAGAAATCTAATGTACCTTATGAGTTGCACTAGACCTGATATTGCTTCCACTGTAAGCAGTTTAAGCAGATTCACAAGCAATCCAAGGGAGAACCATTGGAAAGCGATTGTGAGGGTATTGAGATATCTCATATATACTCAGAACTACAAATTACATTATTCCAAAGATCTTGCTGTGCTAGAAGGATTCTCCGATGCCATTGGATACCTGATATTCAAGATACCAAAGACACAAGTGGTTATATTTTCACTTTGGGAGGATGAGCTGTGTCATGGAAATCCTCAAGGCAAACGATTATAACACAATCCACAATGGAATCTGAGTTTGTAGCTCTAGACAAATCTGAAGAAAAGGCAGAATGACTACGAAACTTTTTAGAGTATATTCTTGAATGGCCAAAGCATGTGCCCACAATATGCATATATTGTGATAACTAAGCAACAATTGGTAGAGCATAGAACATAATGTATAATGGTAAGTCGAGACACATGCGTCATCGACACAATACTGTTAGACAATTCATCTCAACTGGAGTTATCTCTATTGATTTTGTAAGATCAAAAGATAACACTACGGATCCGCTAACCAAAAGGTTAAATCGAGATTAAGTTGATAAAACATCGAAAGGAATGGGACTAAAGCCCATGAATATTTAAGCACTAGGTGAAGGAAAACCTAACCTAATTAACTGGAGATCCCAAGATCTAGGTTCAATGGGACAACCTACTTGCATAGACCTTGTGAGGTTACTGTGGGGGTTCTTATCCCCAGTCCATTCCTATGATAAAAAATAGTGATTAAAATGTGGAAAAGGTTAAGTAATGCTTTTAATGACTATTGTTTGTTTCGATGAAACGGACAAAATAAGTCACCTATGTGAGAGTGAAGTGGGCCGCTTCAAGGAGACTATTGGGGCATAATTCTCTAAGCTCTTGTAGAACCACAAGGATGTTCACTGCCATATGAACATACCCATGAGAACCAAAAATCTTGCTAGGGAGGTATTTGCGTGAGGAATATCATCGTTTCCACTAACGACAGAACAGTTCATAGACACCATGTCTACTGGTCAGCTAGTAAAGAAAATATACTTTCACAAAGGAAGGTTCAAGGGTTGATGGCTACCTATCCTATACAAATATTGAACATAGAATCTATCACCTCTTTGAGTCTTTGAGTCTCATTGATCCATCAATTTCATTCATGTGGGGGATTGTTGGAAAATAGTTATGAGTGATGAATGATAATTGTATCTCTTGGTTTAATAGTGCATTTTTCCAAACGGTTGTATCTTTTGAAAAAAAATGTATCTCTTGGTTTAATATTGAATTTTTTCATTCATTGTCTCTATTCACTCATGTCTATTAATTTTTCAATAAATCTCTTCATTCATTTCCTCTCCTCTATATAAAGCCAAGTTAGGAGATTTCAAAAACATATCATCAAAACTATCAATATCAAAAATTCCTTTTAAATTCATTTCTCCTAGTAATAGAGAAAGGTAAGATTGTGTTCGATTGATTACTGTTGTTGTGCTACTACTATGATTGTTTGTTGTTGTATCCTGGGAGACAGACGTCCAACGTTACTCAAAGCACCGAGGAGAGGACGAATCTGTTTTAAAGAAACTGTTTATATAGGTCTCGACAAAATTCTTCTTCTAATTTTTAACTTTGTCCGATTACAGGAATTCTATTGTGTTACTGCTACTGCATTGTATTGCATTATCATTGTTACTGAAATATTAATACTACATACGATATCATATTTTCTTACAGTCTTCCCCCAAAGTAATGGCAAAGGAAGATTCAATTTAACATCGAATAAATTTGGGGGAATAGTTATTTTTCCCTACCAACTCAAGCTAAACAAAAAGTTTCAAATTTGTTCAACCATTTCTATACATGTATCCTGCAATTTTGATCATTGATTGTAGCCAAGAACCTCACACTGTTTTTCCACTATATGTCTTCTAGTGTTTCATCTCTAATTCCATGTGAAGCAAATGATGTTGATATTGGAAAACGCAACATCTTCATCCTTCCTAGACATCATAATTATATTTTTTTTTCAGAAGTGCTCTTCTAATTGTTGACCTATGAGTTCTCCTTGCATTGGGTGAATGTCTTAAACCAATAGTATTCGACCAAGAAAACTACCAAATCCATAGTTTCTTAAGGGGTATAACTTGCTCAAGATGTAATGGCTATTGCTTGACAAACTAATTTTATCCATTCAGTGTGGCACTTTGCGGGAAGATGGCGGTGATTGTGCTGTGATGGAGCTCAGAAAGTAATGGTTAGAAAACTTACATGCATTTAGTGTCAAGATCAGAAGAGGAAATGGAGGAGATAGTGGGAGAAGGCTATGGCGGAAGCATATTAGAGGCTGGATCTAGCATTTTTGGGTTTTTGATGGGGATTTAATAGATTAAATTAAAATTTTTAATTTTTAAAGAGACTAAAAAAAAGAAATTTTCATTTTGTAATTTTTTCAAGAAAATATGGTGAAAAAAAATGCTGAAGTGGCAAGTTCAGTCAGCAATCTATTAATGAGATAACAATTGAGTGACCATTTTGAATATTTTTTTAACTGCAGTGACTAAATTGACAAAAAAAATTAGAGTGATCATATTTTAGGGTGACTAATGGGGTAATTTACCCTAATTTTTTTAATTTCTAAATTTTTTTATAATTCTTTCATTTTTTATAATATATTAACAATATTTTATATAATTTAATACTTTTTTTTATAATTCTAAGATTTTTTATATATTTTTTATAATTTCTAAAATTTTATAATGTTTTTCGTAAAATTAATAACATTTTGTAATATTTAATAATTTTAGCGTTCAATTAATTGTAGTTTTTAATTAAAAACTTGAATGCCCTCTAAAGAAGTAAACCACTAGTCATGAAATGTGATACAATATTATCATAAACAAAGATTGAACCTTCAAGCATATGATCAATTGGAAATCGTAAAAAAAAAAAAAAATGTATCAAAAAGGCCCTTTAACCGTTTGACCATTAAAGTTAACGACCCCTAGTTTTCTTAGTTAAAGTCATCACGTCGCAACACAACGTGACATATGGCGAAAAATGATAAAAAATAAAAATCAATAAAAGTTATAGAAAATATTAAAGTTTTATTAAAAATAGAAAAAAAAAAGTTATAAAAATCACAAATTATAAGAAATTGTAAAGAATTTATGAAAATTTTAATTTTTTTAATAAAAATATTTAAAAAATTACAATTTTTTTAAATAATTTCTTTTACGATTTATTATTTTTTCTATTTTTAATAAAATTTAAATTTTTATATTTTTAATAAAATTTAATAATTTTTATAATTTTTATTGATTTTTATTTTTTATCATTTTTGTTACATGTTACGCCGTAATTGTGACACGTGTTGAAAAAAATTAGGGGCAATTAACTTTAACAGTTAACTGTTAAAGTTAACAGTTAAATGGCTTTTTTTATTCATTTTAACAGTTCAAGTATCCAATTTAAAAAAAAGAAACTTAATTACTTTTCTTAAAAAAGTTTGAGGGGTCACTCTTAAACCTTTAAAAGTTAAAAAAAAATATTTTTGAATTAAAAATATAAAAATGATTTAAAAATGTAAAAAGTATAAAGAGATGGTAATGAATCACATCGTAATAGACATGTATCGAATTTGGACAATATTATATCTGCATTTGATCAATAAACTCCTAAATTGGTAGAATGGAGTCACTTGTTTTGCCATCTTACTTAATCTCAACCAAATCCCAATACTTAACTAATTATAACAACTCTAATCCCTTGTTTTGCAAGACTAAAATGGAGATCCTCATCTTCAACCTTCCTGCTTTTCTTTTACTCTTTGAAAATCCTGTCCCTATACCTTCTTAATTTCTTTTTTATTTTTTTAGAACCAAATTGATAAACTTATTGATAGTTATTCACGTGTCAACTTTTTATTACTTTTATTAGTTACATAAACATTCACTACCTATCAATCATAATTTTTTTTATCTAATTAAGTTTTTTATAGCAAAAAACTTAATTGAGTACTAAATTATGTTATCAAAATTTTAGTTAAATTTAATTAAATAAAAAAGGATCCAATATTGGTAATAAACATATATTTCCTCTCTCTATATTTTTTTACCAATTTCATTATAGGTTCGGATCATTTTTATTTTTTATTTTATACAATATTTAAAACTACCCATAATTTATTCCCAACTCATAAATAAAAAATAATACGTGATCAAAATTGAGTGCCATTATTGATCCATTTCTTCTAAAATGTAAAATTATAGATAGAGTTAAAAAAAAAAAAAAAAAGGGGGCACCAACCAGGATGCTTGGGATCTTTTGTTATATACTCATATCCTTCCAATTAATTTATTGAAATAATGTTCCCCAAATTTCATTATCAAAATCATAAAGCTTTTGGTTGTGGATGTGAGGTTGGTTCAGAAATTAATTAATGCTTATTATATACACCACAAAGCTGGACACCAAATTTATTTGGAGTTTATGAGTAGGAAGAATGTAAAGCTTTTCTTCGTTTATATCAACGAAAATTGGATAATTTACTCTGTTAGTCACTCTAAAATTATTTTATTCTTGTTTTGGTCATTTTAATTTTTTTTTGTCAAATATAACCTTGCCATTAATAACTATTCCTGTTCTGATCACTGTTCTGTTAAAACTCAAATGAAAATCTGACTAGGCAGTCATATGTATATATAATTGTAAACATAAAAAAAATGACAGTCCAAAAAAATAAATGGCGTTTCAAACCGTAAAGTAGAAAATATTAAAAAACTGGAGGTAAAATATATGGTTTTTTCCCGAAAATTTTGAGATATTTTCGGGATTTTTATTTTTAATATGTGTAAAATTATATATACATGTGACGGATTTTCGCACAGGAATAGTTATTAATAATAATGTTATATTTGACAAAAAAAATTAAAGTGATCAAAACAAAAATAAAATAAATTTAAAGTAATTATCTGAATAATTTTTAATTATTCTCAAAAGAGAAGTTTCTTTATCAAATATCTGCAAATCCAATCACACGATTTTATAATAAGAACAAGAGATTTTTCTTAACCAATCCCTTTGCCCCTCATTCTTTGAGAATCAAAAAGATCATTTGTTCATTTGAAATCTAGATTCTTTTGCTTCATTTTTATTTACTTAATTATTATTTTTATCATTTTTTCTCTTTTTTTATTTCTTTTTTTTATTTATTCTCTTCCATCATTCTCTAAGTCCCGTAGGTTTTACCCCACATAATCTAACACATTTTTTCATTGAATGAGGGGTACAAAATCAATCAGATTGATTTTTCGATCAAAAGCATTATGTAAAATCTTCAATTTTTCCTCTTTCTCTATCCCTATCCCATTCCTCCTATATGGATTGATATTACTACATTCCAATTCTTTACCATTAATTATGCATCAATTACCGAGGGGCAATTTTTATTCTTTTTCTATATAGTTATTGAGTTGTTCCTAGTTATGTTATTCAGAATTTTCTTTTTCGGATTCCATCGTTCTCTAAACATTGCCATTTGGGTAGTTATGAGAGAGGATATATAACCAAAATGTATTCAAATATCATTTTTCCATTTTTTTAAACAAATTTTAATATATTTTTTTACTTAATCATTAGGTATGGTGTAATAATTGTTTCTCATCTTTCAATTATACGATCGTAAAGGTGGCAAATAGGTAGGTTTGGGTAGGCTAAGATCGGATTGTCTTCAGATTTGAATCAGCTTGAACTATGATATTTTTGGACTTAAAATTTTTTTTGAGCTCGAAAATTTTCAAATTTAGATTTTCTCATTTTTTATTGGGTTTGATTCGGCATGCTTAAGTAAATTCAAATAATTTTTATATTTTATAAATTATATTTCAAATGTAATAATTAATTTTACTTTTAAATGATGATAATATAATATAAATTTGCTTCATATAAAGCAGGAATTTTACATAAATGTTTTATTTTAATAGAAATGTTGTGTTTAACAACTAAAAAATGCTTATTTATATGTAATGTTTATGATTATATAATATATAAGAATTTTATAAACACAATTATTATTATATAATATGTATATGAATTTGTATGTCATATTTATGGTTGTATAATATGTATACAAAATTTATTTATTTAAATTATTATCTAATATATATAAAACACGAGTTTGGAAAAACTTTTAAATTTACAAAAATGATATTTATTATTTATTATATTACTAAATTTACATTTAAATCATTTTTGTTTTATTATTAAAATTTGAATATTGAAAAATATTCATTATATTTAGGCTCAAGGGTAAGAAAAGTTTTTAGTAAAAAATTTTCAAAAAATAAATCCTTAAGAAAGCACTCAATTCAACCTTCAAAGACAAAAAAAAAAAAAAATTATCTGGGCCCTTCTAATAATGAAAACTGTAAATCAGTGAGAAACTAGTACATGACATGCCATCTGGACAAATATACTAATGTGACGTGCCACGTACCATATATTAAAAGGATTTAAAATTTTAAAATTTATAAAAATACACTAAAAATGCATGTCTAGAATACCTGGACAAATGAACGTTCAAGTTTATTTGAATTTGAACACTAATTTGTCCAACTCATTCTAAATGTAGTTTTGAATATTACAAAAAATTATAAAAAAAATTACAATGTTGTAAAATATTATAAAATTATAATAATTAACTATAAATAATAAAATTTTCTAATAAACTACAAAAATTATAAAATGTTAAAATATAAATAAAAAGTTATAAAAAAAAAATCTAGAATTTGTCCATGTCATGTGGTCATATATACCCCTTATAGAATTTTTGAAACCTATTGGAAATGGACACAAAAGTCATGTTATTTGATCAGTTTCGTAACTCAAGTTGGTATTCATCAAAAAGTCTCAAATTAACAATAAAATTATTTTAAGAGGTTTTCATTTTCATTTTTCATATGAATTATAGGTACAATAAACACATACAAAATTGACTTTTCGTTAACTAAAAGTTTAATAAATTCGATAAGTAAATTCTTTAGGCTTAATTTGATTTTCACATCATTAATTTAATATATTACATTGTTATATATTTTATATAATCAATATATTTAAATTTTGTAAATGGATGGGATGCCTACTATTCACATGTCACATATAGTTATTCTCTAGATATGCCAACACATACATTAAGATCTTCCCAATACAACCAACGATGACAAGACATCAATAAACCAACTAACTTATAGGAAGTTTGAAACTAATAAAGGAGTGACATGTAACACCTTCGGAACTATTAGAGAGAACCCCCTTAAAGGCTTTTGGGCACCAAGAAAAAGTGGTTGATACCTTCTCCTCTAACTAAACTCTCAATTCTTTCCTCCCCTCTTTAATCCTCTTCCAACACTCATATTCTGGTCATCCTAACCCATCTAGGACTCTGCACCCTTCAGCGGGTAGAGATGTTCTAACAATCGATTTGGTTATTAATTGAATCGAACCACCATTAACTAAAGTTTTAGAACTCTTAGTCATTAATTGAATTAATTTTTTTTTCAAAAATAATTAATTGAAAGTTAATTCGATCGATTTTCGAATTAACCTGAATTTGTAACATGTTTTTTTTTTCTTTTGGTTCAAATGAGTTTAAAATATGACTAAAATTACAATGATAGTATTTTTTTACTTTGTTTTAGTTCAAATAAGTTAAATATATATATATATGTATAAAACAAAGAACACAATGGCAAGAATTGCATTCATCTCTTACTCATGTCATGGGATCAAGTCACAAGAATTGTGTGCCAGTGATTTGTCCGTGTGTATATGAGTTGTACCAAAAAGTTCAACACAATAGCAACACTAAATTAAAATTATTTCTCTAAATACATAATTCTTAATTCTTAATTGTTTTTTTTATTTTAATTAAATTCATAATACTTTTTTTTTGCTTTGGCCCATTATATCACACTCAATTGGGCCGATTAAGTTAAAAAATATATATACTAGGCTTATATATAATATTTATTGTTATTAATTTTAGTTAATTGGTTAATTAAACGTTTTTGAAATAAATTAATTGATAATAAACATTTACAAAACTTTTAATCAATCGAAATCAATTTAATTTTGATGGTTGACCCATTAATCTAACTAATTTGATTTAGTTGATTGGCCAGTGTTGAGAAATATGGAATGACTGAGATGTGCTTGAGGAAGTTTACTTAGTTCCTTCCTCATTGCGATAGATAGCAACTTTCCATATTTAGGAGATTGGTAATTTATTAAGTCATATCTTTGGGTTGAAATGAGATCGTAGATTATATTTAGCCCATCAACGAAGATAATATTGGGAGATATATTTTATTGTTAATTTGTTACCATGTTATTTTCTGGTTTGACTAAAGGTGGGTTTGGATGGGCGATTGGGTGCAGTGCGGTGCGTCTAATTTACTTTTTGTCTCACGCTATAGTATCGCCACAGTATCTAATCTCACCACCACCGATGTTTTTACACTAACCGCAGGTAAATGCACCACCCATCTAAACCCACCCTAAATCATTAAAAGTGTGATCTTTTAAGTTATCATTATCTTAGGAGTTTGTTAGTCATGTTTACCCATGTTCCTTTATTTTAGCTGAGTTTATTGATGTAATTGCCTATAAAAGGCACTCTTTTGATGGAATGATTGAATTACATTTCAACTTATTATTTTCTTTACTTTCTAACACATATCACTTGGAGAAACTTATTTGGATGATCAAAACGGATTGGATTAATTTTATTTTATCTAATCCCTTAGATCGAAGAAGTTGGATCGGATTGAAATGTTGAAGACTTAGTTGTCAACAGTCCTCATTTACCTTATTTGTTATTATTATATTGTATTCAATTAGTTTAATTGTTGTTTAATAGAGATTGTGATAGATCTTCATTATGTTAGCAAGTTTCGAAAACTTCATATAATTGAGAGACTTGTATAGGTAAATATAGTAATTTTTTAAGAGGACTTAATTTGTTGAAGTAAGGAACATTATTTGTGATAGTGCATTTGATTGTAAAAAGCTAAGTTCTCAAGGAAGAATTTGGTGGTAAAAGTTCTAGTCTTTAAATATACAAAAGTGAAGAAATTGTCATTGGGGTACAATGGATTTAACTTCACATTTTGTAAGTGTTTGAAGGTAGTAAATACTTTTTACTGAACGAGATTCCACAAATATAGAGAAACCGAACTATGAAAACAAACTTGACTCTCCCTGTTGTGTCTATATTTTCATAATAGTTGGAAAAATACCAACTTCTGTAGTCACTTTTCTCAATACTTGTTACTTAGCAACTTGCTTTGAAGTCAACAATTGATATTAAGCATGCACAGCCCTACTTTTGGATGAACCGTCTCAAACAAATATCAATTTAAAACCAAAGCATCATTCAATTAACCCTTGCGGTATATATATTTTATACAGAATGCTCAAACATTACAAACAAAATACAATATGAGAACGAAGACTATAGTAATAAGCAAACAACCACACACTATGAGAAAAACTAAATTAAAGTTAAAATAAAAAGAGCTTAACAATGGCTCCTTTTGCCTTTTACATCGATTCATCATTTTTTGGTTTCTTCATTCCCCCATCCAACTCTCCATTCTCCACTGCTTCTTGCTCATTGTTCAATTGAGGAGATCGTGGCTGAAAACGATATAAATTGGCTCCTTCGTTGTCAATGAACGTTATGCTAACCTGCTTCGTCACTTCTTTGCGATGAAAATTCCGATGACAACCACACGCTTCACAATCAAAATCCACGACATGTCCCGTTTCCGACGACGGCGACATTCCTTTGGGAGCGAACTCTCCACAACCATCCACAACATTGATACCAAGTTGAGGTGCATGGTTACGCTTGCATTCTTTGTATTTAACGTCGAGTGTTTTTGTTCTCCTGGCTATGATCTCAAAAGGTGGCTTGAAGGGCTTTTGTTCGAAGAAATTGCTGGCCATGACCAAAGAAAAAACTGGGCAAACAATGGGGGTTTGGGTTTGTGTTGAGGCAAAGGGGGGTTTGATTGATTTATAGTTGGAAGCTGGTACCTGCTTCATTGTCTCTATTGGTTGCATGGCTGACACACAAGACAACTGTGATGATTAAGCGTTAAGGATGATGAGCTTGTGAGCGTTAGAAATTGCATGTGTATCAATATCTATAAGATTCTTTCACCTTTTCATAAACACATTCATTTTGTTTTTCAAATTTTCCGAGTTTATTTATTTTTGGTTTAATATATTCTTTCCTACTTCAATTTAACATTTTTCTCTAATATGGTACCTCGGTTATTTTTTAGTCCAATACTTATATTTGACAAAAGTTATATATTTTGATACTTGAAAATAACGGTGTTAACTTTTTCAATACTTAATTTAGGTTTTAGGATTGATTTGACGAAAGTTAATTTCTAAAATTATAATGTTTGAATTTTTTCTTGATTTTTTTGATAGAATAAAATTAGTTTTGATTGTAAATTTGTTTAATTTTGCTTTTAATTTGTCAAATGCAGTCAGATGGATATGATTTAATTTGGATTTAATAGTCAATTTGATAAAAATTAATAGTTAATATTATTAATTAATTTTGAATTGTCATCGAATCGACTCTATAACCCAAATTAAAAACTAAAACTTTAGGTACTAAAATGTATAACTTTTGTTAAATACATGTACCACACCGGACCAAAAAATAACTCAAGTACCACATTAAAAAAGAGTGTCAAGTACCAAATTATATATTAAATTTTTTTTGAATGAAGATAATTTCATTGTGTTTATTATTTCAAAAGAAGAAATGAAAATGAAAAAAAAAAGTATGATAATTAAAACCAAGAGGTATTTTACGATTTTTGTGGATTATAAAAGGATGAGTTACTTGCATTAGATATTCCTAAATTATGACATTCATTTTAAATTGGTTTTTAAATTTTAAAACATTTTAATTACATCTCTAATTTTAATTACATTTTTAAACTATCGATGTTATACGAATTACATTCTTTCATTATTAAATCTGTTAATTTAACTATTAAATGACACGTCAAATCTTATAGAATTAAATTTAAAATGAAAAATTGAATATTGCTAAGATGACACTTTTGGGCCGACGCTTTCTTAAGTGTCGGGATAGACTCTTTGTATAAGGGTTGGGATATGAATGCCTGATGCAACGCTTAAATAAGAGTTGGCTTTGTCCAACACTATGTCGATTTTTGTTATACTATTCTCAACTATATAAAAGTGTAGCCATATGAAAAGCCTAAGATGATTCTTTTTTGACTATGCCGGCCCTTTTTTGTATCGTTTAAATTTGTACCTTTAAGCAACTTTTTTGGGTGTTGGCAAAATCTAACTATATAATTACTTTTTAGGAAAAGTTGGGAAACTTATCCCAATTTTTATTTTTTGTTGGCAAATATTTTAAATCGATTTTTTGCTTCTTTGAATCGATTGTTTTAGAATCGATTAATATTTGTAACAAATTGATTAATATTCATTATTGTCGTTTTAAATTGATTCTTTACTTCTTTGAATCGATTGTTTGTTGTTTTATTTATTAAATCAATTATTTAATCGATTCTTTGCTTCTTTAATAAATTAATTAACAATTTTCATCATTTAAAGTAATTAATAATATTATAAAAATAAAAAAAACATATCAAATTAAAATACAAATATTAAAATTCAAATTTAATCATAATAAAAGATTAAAATCTTAATTTAATATCTTCAAAAATCCCCTTCCAAAATGACACAATTACCAAAATCCCCCTATTAGAAACGCCCTAAATTTTGTGTTAATTTATTAATTTAGAAGGGTCAATTGATGTTAATTTAGTGCTTCCCCTCTTGAAATTCAAAACCTCTCAAAACTTCCATTTTGAATCCCCACCTTTCTGAATCTCAATTTTCCCTCTTTCCCCCCAATTTACCTCTCTTTATAATTGTCTAAAAACTCCCATCCCAAAATCCAACGGCTCTTATCCTATGGCTCCAAACTACTTCTTGTTGTTGTTTTTATTTGTTAATGGTCTACTGTAACGCCCCAAAACTTGAGTTTTTGATTTTTTTTTTAAAATTTACCAAGTAGTTTGTTTTGTTTTAGTGGTTAAATGTGGTGTTTATGTGTGAAAGGTTCTGGGTTTGAATCATTCTCTTTAAATTTTTTGCTATTGTTGTCCTTATCTTTATCTCTTTAAATTTTTTGTGTGAAAGGTTCTGGGTTTGAATCATTCTCTTTAAATTTTTTGCTATTGTTGTCCTCATCTTTATCTCTGAACATCTGACTCAAATTTAATTTCCGCACAAATATTGACAGAACGAGTTTGTTGGTTTAGTGGTAAGACTTTAACTTATCCTTTGGTCTTGTATTTGAATCCCTAAGTGAGCAAAATAAAATTATTTTTGCTAATATCCTTGTATGCCGCCCATCTACTGGTATTTGGGTTAAATTCAAACCCTAACAAATCCCTTTAGATAAGGATCGAATTAGTGGTTAGTTTTCCTTTTGCCATTTATTTTTCCTGCTCTCCCCAATTTCCCAATCATTTTCTTTTTTTTTTTTTGGTTGGCCTCAACTTGTTTTCTTCTTCTTGCTACTTTTCTGTTCTTTAATCACAAACCTTCACCACTTTGGGTTCTTTTTCCTTTCGTGGCCATCTCCTTGCCAATTTTTCTTTGCCATTCACTCCTTAGTTTTTGTGTTGGCTGCTCATGGGTAGAAAGTTTCGGTCTGGTAAGCGAGTCTTTCTTTGGTATCATTCGTTTATTGCGTAAGTACATTGTTTTGGGTTTGTGTGAAATTTTGAATGATGATTTGGTTGTTCAATTGGGAATAGGTTTAATTATCTTTGGAATTATTATTTTAGGTTAGACTTTTGAGATGAACCCTTCTCCAGCAATTTAGTACTGTTGGAAGTTGTGAGTTATTCGATTGAGGGTAAATGCCTAATTGCTCTTTGGGAGCTAATTGTTGGCGTTCATGGTTGAATTTTTGATTAGGTTGTGCGTAGTGTTGCTAAATAACTTGTTTAATTGTCGATTTAGGTACTAGAAATCTCACTTTTGGGTTCGCATCAGCATACATCTAGGTCTGTGACTCGATCTCGTAAAAACAACGAATGACAGAAAGCTGAAAACCCCACTATTGATGTTACACGTCCGTGTGCCAGATCGTGTGAGGCACACAATTTAGGTTGTTTAGGCCATGTGTAAACTATGTGTGGGTTTTATGACTGTGATTCGTATTTAGACTCCTTGTAGGGTTTATACTGCTTAAATAAGACTTAGAAACATGATATTTATTAATATTCCTCTGTGTGTGATATGATTAAGGTATGTGATTTATACATGTATGATTTCTGTTCGGATAATTCTGAAAGCATGACTACATATAAAAAGCATGCATGACATCCATATATTGAATTTCTATTAATATGTACATGTACATTGGGTTGGGATATGATATGACGGAGGAAGTGTTGGTAGTCTAGTTATCTGCCTTATTTTGTAGTTTAAAACCACATATATATGTTCTGGTGGCTCAGCCACATATTTATGTTTCTAGCGAATTACCATATATTATTATCTAGCAGCTTGCCTACACTACTTCTGAAAAGTGATATATGCATACTTATTGGTGTGTGGGGTTGGATAAGTATTTGATACCCTATTTGATGTGCAGGAATGGACATAGATGGTGTGTAGTGGATGAAAGTAGGATCTGTTTATACATCTGCATTTGAATCTGTTTATGAAATGCATCTGATTCCGTATTTGAGCATATATATGAAATATCATCTGTTAAATCATTTGTATCTGATTTATTGATTGAGATAAGTTACACATTGAGCTCGTAAGGTTACTTTCTGTTTGTTTTCCTCCCAAGTAATCGACAAACTTAGGATGGATTGGTGCGACAGGAGCTCGATTTAAAATTTGTTGATTCATACTTTTTGATTAAGTTTAAGCATTACTTTCAATTGGATTTTTTTTGGACTTTTGGAGAATGTTTTATGTTTTGGATTTTATTTCTCGTTTTTTAGAAAAGATGGTTTTAAAACCTCAAATCCAACGAGTGAGTCCGTAAATATTATTATTTAATATTTAGGAGTCAAATAAAGTATTATAATAAATTTTGATTTGATAATTTTTTTATTTGAATGAATAGTTAAGTTCAAGTGGTTTGTCGCTAAAGTTAAGTGGTTTTGGAAAATGAGGTTTCGGGACCTCATTTTTGTAAACCGAGCTCGTAAATTAAAAATATTTATGGAGTGATTATTTTGGTACATTGAAATTTGGTTTAGAAATTTTGATATTTGGTTAGTTAATTAAGTAAAAAGGACTAAATCGTAAAAATTACAAAAGTTAATCGTTATTAGTTTATTTGTGCTAAATGGTTATGAAAACATAATTGAATGGATTTATACAGTAATTTAACCATATTTAAAGTGTTGGACGGTAGATATATATGAATTAATGTCATTTTGGTACATAATAAAAAGTTAAAATAATAAAACAAACTTCATCTTCTTCATTTTGGCTTTGAAAACCGATTCCTCTATGCTTAAAGAACACAAGCTTCAACCTTGACAAATTTCTATTGCATTGTGAGTATTTCTTGTCCATTTTTAATAATTTTTATGTTTTTGAGTTCTTTTTAGCTTAATTTAGCTAACTCAGGGAGTAATTTGTGAAACTGTCAAATGTTTTGAGTTATGCCATGGATGAATTTGTGATTTTTTTGAAGTTTAATGATAGATTTATAAGCTTGGTTGTTAAATATGACAATTTTGTAGAGTGGATTTGGTTAATTTTAAAGTTTAAGGACTAAGTTGTTAAAATTGTAAAGTTACATGAAATCTTTGTAAAAATATGATAAATATGGGCTGTAAGGGAATTATATAAAATTTGGCTAGCCTTGTTTGGATTATTCAAAGTTTCGGGTTTAGGACTAAATTGAATAAAAGGTAAAAGTTTAGGATAAAAATGTAAAATATTAATAAAAGGTCAAAATGTTAATTTTACTATTTAAAAGTATTTGAATTGGATAATTAAATTAAATTATTATATTTAGATCAAGAAATGAGTCAATTGGACATTAATTGCGGGAAAAGAAAGTTAGCGGAGTAATCGTCGTTCGTAACTGTTTTTGATTAGGTAAGTTCGTATGTTGATTAAACTAGTTAATTGTTGTTTTTGATAATTTATTAAATATTATATATATTTAATGTATGTAATTAATTGAATTATATATATGGCAACTAATGAATTGAAATAAATTGCAGAGTTAGCTAAGTTGATGATTATGTCTAAAAATGGAAACTATATGGATGAGTTTTTGTAATGGTATAACGTGAATAAAGTTAAATTGTAACACCCTTAACCCGTATCCATCACCGGAACTGGGTTATGAAGCATTACCGGAGTTTACAGATCAAACAGACAGAAATTTCAAATATTTTATATCATATAATATTTAGATCAGAAACCAATCAATTCATACATACTGTCCCTTATTCGGGCCCTCGAGGCCCAAAATACTCATTAGAAACAAATAGGGACTAATTCAGAAACTCAAAAATTTTTCAAAACTGCAGGGTTCACACGGGTGTGTGGTCAGGCCGTGTCTGTGCCTGTGTAACTCTCTGACTTGGGTCACACGGCCAAGTCACACGCCCATGTGCCAGGCTGTGTACCCTTTTGAAATGGCCTCGTACGCCCGTGTGCTAGTTGTGTGTCTCACACGGTCGAGTCACATGCCCGTGTGTCTGGCCGTGTGGACCTAAAATGTGCCCTAAACAACAAATTTACCATTTCCTACATGCTTGGACATTAAACAACTCAAAAACCATTCATTTAACCATTTCAAAACAAGATCAAACACATTCAAATCTAAATTGTAAACATACCAATTTCAATCCATTTTGCCTAGTTCATAAGCACTTAAACACTAACTTAAATTCACATGCACATATCTAGATTTAGTTCAATTTATCATGCCATAATATGGATTCAAAAACAATATATAGCAAACCAACATTAAACTTATAACCTCATTTACAATCAATCTACAAAATAACTATTATTTAGACACCCTAGGTACATGCCGACACAAAAGATAGACATCACCACATTTGAGTTCGGGATCATTGTTGGATGTTGAATCTGCGATAAAAAAGTTAAGTACCTAACTTGCGCACGGAAAACAAAACCATACGCTGAGTAAAACTCAGTGGTATTTCTATAATCCGAATATTAAACACAAGATAATATCATATGCACAATTTAATTATAAGCGTATATTAATATCTAGTATCATGACTATCAAATTTCATTTGTTAAACAATGTCCCAATCCACACAATTGCTATATAAATAATTATTCACATATCAAACCACCTTTATTCATACAATGGCATTAGCCATTCAATACTCAACTCAACTCATGAATACATCATTTGCTATATAATAACTTTTCACAATTTGATCCACATATCATTTAAACAATAACATTATCCATTCCATATTCAATTCATGAGTACATAACTCATGTATCTCATTTTCATGTTTCAAATTACTATCCCGTTTTCAATTCACATACAATATCATCCAATATCAATCATAGTACCATTTTATTTAATTACCCGTATTAACACGACTCGGACTCATACGGATACACGGATCCAACTAATACACTAGTTTGGCACTTAGTGCCTCATCGGATAAATCCGAAGTAGTAACTGCGCCTAGCGCTATATAAATTTGACACCCAGTGACTCATCAGTTAAACCGAAGTAAATTGGCACCCAGTGCCTCATCGACTTGAAGTCGAAAAAATCCCTAAACTCTTTCAATCCTATGGCATGCCATCTATATTTGACTCGACCCGATACAGTTAATAGGGTTCTAATTCACTTTTCAAATATAACCAATATCCAATATCAAATTTTCATATAATCACATTATCACATATATACATATGAATTCAATTCAATTCATATAAATTCAATAAATTCATCACATACCAAATCAATCAATTTCAATTGTAAAACACAATAGTTCTCACCTCCAATACTTACCATAAGCAAGAAATCAAAATGCAATAATTTTACAACTTAGTTCGGATTATAGAAATACAAACCAGGAATTCTGAGCTATTCGATGTCGACTTTAGCTACGGAATTAAAACAATTAAAATTCATCAATATAACACAATTCAATTTCATATTGAATATTTTAATTTTTTACTCAATATTTGTCTAATTTCAAATTTAGTCCCTAAACCGAGACTAATTTTTATTCTTCACATTTAATTCTATACTTTCATACAAATTCCACTTTAAACTAAATTTAACCCCTATTTTCACTTAAATCCCAAAATTTCAAAATTTTCACAATTTAGTCCCTATTACTCAAAATTTACAATTTATTCTACAATTTAATCCTTTTTCATTTCTAGCTTAAAAATCTATCGATTTAATCCCTAATACTAAAATTATTCAACATTAACAACCTTTAAAAACTCAATCAATGCTAAAATTTCGACATGAGTTGGGTAATACTTAACACCGGAATTCCAAAAACATAAAAATTACAAGAAAAAGGAACTAAATTGACTAACCAATTGAACTTGGAAACTTTGAAACCCCTAAGCCTGGCGTCTGGTTTTTTCTTCTTTTCTTTCCTTTTTCTTTATTTTTCTTTCTCAATTTTGATTTTGCTTTTGCCTTTCTTTATTTCATTTACTTATTTCTTTTATTATATTTTCTTTATTATTATATTATATATTTATATATATACTCAATACTTCAGTAAACATATTATAATATATTTTAACTTTAATATTATAATATATATAAAATAAATTTAAACATGTAAGTTACTAATACCGTCCACTTAATGGAATAAGGTATAATTGCTTTTTTAGTCCCTTTAATTATTCTTTAATCTATAATTCAACTTTCACTCTATATGCAATTTAGTCCTTATACCTAATTACTTTTAATTCAAGCAAATTCACTTAACCGAAACTTAATTAACTACACAAATATCTTCATAAATATTTTTTAAAAAATATTTACGATTTCGATTTACGGGAACTGTAACACCCCAAACTCGGCCCAGACGTTATTGTCGAATCTGATGTGTTACATTGAAGTGTTTTTTGAAAACCATGTTTCTATTGAAAACCCTTCTTGAAATTCCAAACTTCTTGCCATTTAAAACTTGTACAAAACCTTAGTTTGTGTTTGCTTATTTTTAATCGAGGTTTATTAAAGAAACGTTGTTACCTTCAAAACCTTATTGTTGCGGAAGCTTAATTTAAAACAAATGATTTGCAAAAACGTGTTATTTAAAAATTGAGTTGCGGAAACATAGCATTTGAAAATAGTTATTTTTTTGAAAAATCGAGTTCTCTTTCTAGCAGATAAGAATCACAATCAATAAAATCCTGAATTTAAAATTCAGAATTTTTGAGGCCTTATTACAACCCGAATCAAAATCAAAGTGCTTTAGTAAATGAGCAAGACAGAATAAAACTTGTGCAGTTGTGTGGCCCTTTCTGAGTCCCTCGCAGCTCTGAACCGTCTAGCGCTGGGGATTACCTGAAAGGTTAAAAACGGGGTGAGTTTACAAAAAGTCAGTGTGTAATCCCCTATCATTCAGTCAGTAATATAAGCAGTAACAGTCTGGGCCTGAGCCTTTTTCAGTAACAGAACTATGTGGCTTTAGCCAAAACAGTAAAAGTGTAGTGTGGGCCTTAGCCTATTACAGTATCAGAATCAGAAATATAATACATGTGGGCCTAAGCCCAATACAGTGACAGAATCAGTAGTAGAAATGCAACAATGCAATCATGCAACCCATCCCAATCCAGCCAACACACCACCCGTACCAACCAATATACCATGTGGGGATAAAATAGACCTACCCAGCCAACACACTAATATTAGCACCGGTTGTGGCACTAATCAGTATCGCAGTAAAGTTTTCAGTAACCAGAATGGCTAAGAGTCGTAAACAGGATAGCTATAAGCTATAAACCGAATGACTACAAGCCATAAGTATAGTAATATAATTGGTACAAAGCCATCAGTAGCAGTGGTATGATCGATACACAACTATCAGTAACGATAATATGATCGGCATAAAGCCATCAGTAGCATTGCAGCAAAGCTGCTAGCAACAGTATTGCAGCAAAACTGCCAGTAATAGTATATGTGGCCAACCCACCAATAATAGTGATTGTGGCAGATCCACCAGCACAGTACTTCCTCTATAACAGTATCCCAACCCCATGCAGTATGTCGTGTATGTAGAATGCCATGCTCAGAATCAGTCATACAAATCACAGACAAATCAATCATACCAATCACAAACAAATTAGTCATTTAAATCACAGACAAATCAATCATTTACATCACGGACAAATCAATCATTTACACTCGAGGGGCAAAATAGTCATTTACCCTCTAAGGGCATTACGGTTATTTTACCTTACAGGGGTATTTCGGTCATTTAATCCTATGAGGGTATTACTGTTATTTTACCTTACAGGGGCATTACGGTCATTTTACCCTATGGGAGGTTTTTCGGTCATTTTACCCTATAGGGGTATTACGGTCATTTTATCTTATAAGTGCATTACAGTCATTTTACCCTACGGGGGCATTGCGGTCATTTTACCCTATGAGGGGTTTTTGGTCATTTTACCCTACAGGGGTATTACGGTCATTTTACCTTACAGGGGCATTACGATCATTTTACAAATATTGGGGTCTCGATACTTATTATGACCTCTTAAAAGGTCTATCGTTGCTTCGAGCGACTCAGATAACCTACACGGCCAGAACAATGCATATGGGCCCAAAACTCGCTATTGGGCCCAAGTGGGCCCACACGCTCATGTGGCCCATTTAGTTTAGATTCACATATGGCATCGTGAGCCTCATAAACCAACCTATTAATGATCACTTACCGAGGATTTTACCCGTGTGGGCCCATAAGCCCATTGGTCCCACGCGGCTTATTTCGACCCATCGAGGCCCATAACGGCCCCAGCTATGCAAACGTCACAGTCCAACAACACTTACCACATCACATACATTTTATCCGTGTAGCCTACAAGCCCACTGGGCCCACACAGCCCATTTCAGCCCAACGAGGCCTAGAATAGCCCAAGACCACGAGAGTGTTCGTGGTGGCCTCTACAAACTAACGTCTGATCGCATGCTCGTGTAGCATCATAGCCATATTTCTGAATTTTTGGTATTTTGTCGATCTACAGTCATAGCAGTGTAATAACACATACTTTCGACTTTTCAGTTGATCATCAAATATCGCATACAAATACACGAAGAGTGAAAATAATCTGGAGCACAAAACCTATAACCAACACAACACAAGATTAACGCATACTTTTAATCTATAAACTTTATTTACTAAACCACAAACACTCACCTTGCTTGATCTAACAGATACTAGCACCTCACTGCTGATCAAGGGCGAATCCCCCTTCTAACTAGATTCGGCAAATCAAAAGTTGTTAGAAAACAACCATACATTTGGCCCCTAAGAGAAAGAAAAGGGAAAATCGAAGCTTGTTAATAGAGCCATAAGAAATTTGACTAAGAACGAAATAATAAAGTGGTTGTAACACCCCCTTACCAAAAAAATAAATGTATTTCGGTAATAGTAAGTCAGGAAGATTCGGCCCGAAACAAGAAGAACAAAGAGATTTGAGAGGGAGAGAGTATAAGAATTCGGCCTAACAGAGAAAGGAAAAACAAAATTGGAAAAGAAGTAGAGATGAAAGTAAAAGAGCGGGTCGACTATAGCAGAAAATGATTAAAGAAAAGATGAGTCAGACGTTTCAAGCAGAGAAGAAACAGTATTCGGTTTCTTTTAGAGAAAAGAAGCAAAACTAAAGCTAAAAAAGAGAGACCAAACGGCAACATACAAAAGAGCTAGCCAAGAAAACCACTCCGGCACTTCGGATATACCTAACAAAAGCCCCTAGCCGAATTTCCAAGACTAAGAAACCTATTTTGGCACAACTTCTCAAGCCTTCAAACTCCTTGAAAATCTCCACCCCCTCTCCTTGATTTTCTCCCCTTATCCCTCTTTGATATCCTCCACAACCAACTCACAAGACTAAATCAAACTCTCCAACAACAGAGTTCAAATCCAACACCAACTCTTGCCTCATCATGAACAAAATATATAATCCTATTTGCATGCAGTGAGACTCAAACCCCAGTCCCCTACCAGAAATAGAACGCCACGTTGCCACAGTGAAACTACTATTTTTGACACCACTAAAAAACGGGTTGTTACATAAATGATTTGGATATGTAATGTGACCCGTATGAACCTTGTGAAGGCTTAGGATACAAATTACATGTCATTAGGGTTATTACAGTTCGAGTGTTGGTCTTGGATGTCTTACCGATGGCTGAGGTTCAACATTTGTTGCAGATTCTCCACAACTTGTGTGAGCAGCATCGTGTAGCCTAACATCCCAACCCACAGCTCGTGTGAGCATACCCATTTCACAGCTCATGTAAGCATTTACAATTCTAGTTACAGTCACACTTTGTATGAGTATTTACAATTATAGTTATAGTTACAATCACACTTTGTGTGAGCATTATTCCCGTGTATCTAGCGCTATTTCATTATGGCTTATCGAGTGGAAAATGAGTAAACAGAAATGGTAATATGAAATGGACATGTGATAGCCCGAAATAGGGCCTAATCGGAATAGTGGTTTCGTAACCACAAATCCGAAGTGAAATAGTTTAATTTTATAACTTTCTATTAATTACTGATTGATTGAAATATTGTGTGAAAATATGGATAGGAAATTTTAATGATTTAGTGCCTAATTGAATTTTTAGGACTAAACTGAGAAAATATGCAAAGTGTGTCTAATTAGTGATTAAATGACTTAATTGAATTATTGGATGAAATTGGAAGTGTTTATGTGGCAATTAGACCATAAATTAGTGTTATGGACATAAAAGGGTAATTCTAGAAAAATATCTAAGTAATGGGTCAAGGGCATTTTTGTCCAAATTGAGTAAAAGACAAAATAAAGAGAAAATAAGTGTCCATCTTCTTCAAAATCAGACGTTTGCTGCCAAAAAAATTCATGTCACCATAGCTAGGGTTCTTGATTTTTCTAAGCTCAATTGTAAGTGATTTCTTGCCCCGGTTTTAATTATTTTCGTATTTTTATGCTTATTGAAGCTTGAATTTCATGTTTCTACCATTTAATTTAAATGAAATTAAAGTTTAAAAATTGATCCATTCATGATATAATTGTAAATTGATTAGTGATGTTAGATAATGAATGTTTGAAGTGTTAATTACAAGTTTTAATAGATGAATTTCGATGAAAATGTTGAAAAAGGGCTAAATTGTGAAAGATGGTAAAGTGTGCATAAAGTTGTGATTTTGTGAAATTGAGGACTGTTATGAGCATGAAATATCATGAAATATGATTTAGTGAGGTTTGAAATTTAAGAATTTAGTGAATTTTATTTTTACGAGCTTTGGGACAAAAATGGAATTTTTGAAAAGTTATGGGAGAAAAAAAAATGTAAGTTTGCTAAAATATTGTGTATGAATTGTATTTGAATGGAATATTGATAAAATGCATTAAATTGTGTTAATATAGATCAAGAAAGAAGAAATAGTGGAAGTGATCGGGGAAAAGAGAAAGTTAGCGACTAAATTACAATAATAGTCGTTTAGCATCCGAGGTAAGTTACGTGTTAATAATAGCAATATATTTTTATAAATTGTGAAATTTATTTGATATGTGAATCAATATTGAATGTGGAAGGAAAATTGTTCATGAATTATTCAAGTGATAAAGTGTTTATAATAAAGTGTTAAGTGTAAATTCCCGGTTGAGCTTAGGAATAGAATTGGATACAAGTGACATGTTACTAGAGATCAGTGTTACAGTGTTACAGTGAGTCCCGTGTGCTGGGTGATCTAGCATGTGTTGCAGACACCTGACAGCTTGTGTGAGCAGGCCCGTGGACATTTCCAGTGTTATTGATTAGTGGTAGCTTCGGCTACATTTCAGTGGTAGCTACGGCTACATATCAGTGGTAGCTTCAGCTACATATCATTGTGGCACTTATGTGCTAATTCTCTACGTATCCGTGTATATTCTGAGTGTTCAACGGGATTAATAATGAGTTAAAGTGAATATGAAATGAAGTGTGTATGCAGGTATGTTTAAAAGAATGAGCATCTGTGATAAATGTTAAGTGTATAAGTGCATGTGCAAGTGAAATGGGTAAGATTATGCATGTGTAAGTGATTGAAATTGCTAAGAAATGTTTGATTAGTTATATGAGAGAAATGTCAATTATTAAATGAGTACTTATTGTTTACATGTAACTTACTAAGCTATTTGTAGCTTACAGATTTTCTCCTTTCCTTTGTTTTATATTGATTTGAGCTTGTTCGAATTGGGGATCGTCGGAGCTCGTATCACACTATCATAACCATCTCGGTATTATATGTTTTTCAAAATGTTTAAACTATGGCATGTATAGAGTCTTAATCATTTTGAGTATGTTCCAATGATATGGCTAAGATTAGCTATTGAAATGGTTAGTAAAGATTATGTTTTGGTGTAATATATGTGTAAATGGTAGCTAATACAAAGAAGCAGATTCTTTGACAGCAGCAGTCACATGAATGTGAAAAATCACCATAAATAGTAGAAATGGAATTAGAGAGTGAATGATATATAAAATTAAATCTTATCAAGTCTATTTTTACATGAAAGAAACAGTGTAGGCAAAAGGATTTTATATTTTGAGATATTTTAATTTCAGTGTGACAGGGTCAGAATGGTTTTTGAAGTCCCCAGTTTTGATTTTAGAAAATCATTATAAATTTTACAAAGAGAATTATGGGTCATAATTTATATGTATGGATTACTTAGTGAGCCTATTTTCAAAATAAACAAACAATAACCTTATATGAATTCTGTAAAATGAGATAATTGATTTTTAGTGCCAAGAGGTCAGAACTGTTTAGTAGTGAAACAGGGGAGAATTTAATGAATAAACTGTACTAATTGGATAAACCAAAAATTATAAAAATTTTATGGTAAGAAGGTATATGAGTCTAGTTTCAGGGAAAATTTACGGATTTAAATTTTGAGTTTCATAACTCAAGATATAATTAAATTAGTGACAGTCGTGCAGGTGGACAGTTTTGTTGTGAACAGTGAATTTAATTTTAAAAGCAAATTTTTATGCTCCGAATTGGGAAGTTAAATTGGATGACATCTCGTACTCGATTCCGGCAACGGTCTCGGGTAAGGGGTGTTACAGGACATACGAATTATTTATATGGATCTAGATATGTGAAAAGGGATAATTGAAATGAATTCTTGAAATGAAGATGTAAAATGTTAAACGAATATGTGATGGTTGGTTTATGTACCAAATGTGTTTTTCATGTTTATGTTTGATAACATTATAAAGTTACATGCTTCATATATGAACTCACTAACCTTGTGAGACTTTTGATGTGTATAGGTAATTAATGAACTCATGACCATGATATTGAAATATCTTATAAAATGTTTAAATTACATCTTTTACGATAAGTTAAAGTTTAAGCTTATTACGAACTTACTAAGCTTTACGCAAGCTTACCTCGTTTTGGTTTTTTTTTCCTTGTAGATGGTCGGATTCAAGTTGTCGATTGGATTGCTTTTGGAGATCACACTATCTGTCAACAATTTTGATAGTTATATATCTAATTTGACCATGTTATAAGTGGCATGTAGATAAGATTTTTGGTATTACTATAAGTGATAAGTATTTGGTTATGTTTTGAGCCTTTTGGTATAATGGTTGATTATGACATATGTTATTCGGGACTTATTTGATGATTGAATAAGGTTGATATGTTGAGTTTGTTTTGCTTTGGGTAGTTGTTGTTTTATAGTTGATTATGAAAGGTTGTGGTTGTATTTTCTTGGCACATTTGGTATATCTTGACCATGTGTATATTTGAGAATTTTGAACTAAGTTTGGTAGGTTTGATTGTGGATGGAATTGATGAAATGGTATAGTTAATAGGCTTATGAGTCATGAACTTTTTATGGACGAATGTGAATTTATTTGAAATTGGATATTTGGTGACATTGAAGGCATATTGGTTAGGCATTTAGGTTGATTGCTATTTGGTGTACTATGGTATGTTTTGATGCAATTTGAATAGGTAAAAATGGTTAAAAATGGTTTGGCTTGGAACCTAAGCAATGGAATATGTAATGACTTGATTTTGAAGTTGTTTTGGATGCACAGGGCTTGGGACACGAGCTGTCACACGGCTGTGTGTCTTATTGATTTTAAGTGCAAGATTTTTCACATGGTTTACGAATGTTACACGGCTTGGCGACACGATCGTGTGACCCTGAGTTACATGGTTTAGGCTCTGTCACACGGTTGGCCACACGACCATGTCTTTGAACCACACGATCGGAGCTCTGTCACACAGCCGTATGACCCCTTTTCAGTTTTTATCATATTTTTCTGTTTTGTTTCAGATTAGTCCCTATTTGTTTCCATAATGATTTTAAAGTTTCGTAAGTTCGATTTAATGCCCGTATTCGTATATATGCTATGAATAAATATTGGTTTTGAATCTTTGGTATTTGAATTAAAGTTTGAAGGGTTTTATGTTGTCACTGGTTTCGTAAACTATAGTAATATTTCGTAACCCTAATCCGACAACAAAGATGGGTTAGGAGTGTTACAAAACTGCTTTAACATTTTTAGATTATTTTTATTCGAATTGCAACATGTTTTATTTCAAAACCAAATCACGATTTTCCAAAAATCTGTTTAACTTAAGATTTCTGTTGCAAAATTAAGTAATCTTATAATTGTTTTTTTGAAATTTAAATGAATTAACCGAATAATGAATTTTTCCTTAAAACTGGAACTACGATTATCAAGTATCGATTTACAAAACGTTTTCAAATTGTAAGTTGTTGGTTTCCAAACTAACATATGTAATGTAACACCCCTATACCCGGTTCGACCCAAGGAACCTGATATAGGAATATTACAGTTGGTGCCAAAGTGATTTTGACTAATCACTAATATATTTGAACCTAAAAATAAATAAATTTTTATAACTTATATTTTAGTCCCTACTACTTGGAACACACTTGATCTTCCTAATGTACATGTCATTCTATTCAAAATTTTGAAACATACCCTCTTGGCACTTGGAGATGTGATGAGATGGATTTTCACAAACTCAATTGCAACTCTTCAAAATCACTGTACCTAATCTGCGCACGGAAAACAAAACCGTACGCTGAGTAAAAAAACTCAGTAGTATTTCTATAATCTGAATATTTAAAAACAAGATAATATGATAGGCACAATTAAATTTTAAGGACATATTAATGTCTAGTATCATAACTACTATTTTTCATTTGTTAAACAATATCCTAATTCACACAATTGTTATGTAAATGGTTATTCACATATCAAACCATATTTATTCTTACAATGGCCTCAGTCATGCAATACTCAATTCATGAAAACATTATTTCATACCGTACTCAATTCTCATCATTTACTATATAATAGCTTTTCACAATATGATACACATATCATTTAAACAACAATATTGTTCATTTCATATCCAATTCATGAATACACAATTCATGTCCCTCAATCCATATTTCAAATCACTGTCCCATTTTCATTCCACATACAATATCATCCAATATCAATTATAGTGTCATTTCAATTAATTTCCCCTATTAACACGAATCGGACTCAGACGGATACACGGATCCAACCAAAACACACCAGTTTGGCACCTAGTGCCTCATCGGATAATTCGAAGTAATAAATTGACACCCAATGTCTCATCAGCTAAACCGAAGTAAATTGGCACCCAGTGTCTCATCGAATTAATCCGAAGTAGTAAATTGGCACCTAGTGCCTCATCGAATTAATCCAAAGTAGTAAATTGACACCGAGTGTCTCATCGACTCGAAATCGAAGAAATCCCTGAACTCTTCCAAGCCTATGGCATGCCATCTATATCCGACTTAGCCCGATATAGTTAATACGGTTCCAATTCACTTTTCAAATACAACCAATATTCATTTCAATTCAAATAATCAATATATTCAAAATATATATATACTAATTCAATCCATTTAATCAACTTAAATTCAATTCAATGATAAAGTGTCAAATACTCACCTCAATACTTACCATATGCATTAAATAAAAAAATACAACAAATAATAATTAAGTTCGGATTATAGAAATACAAATCGAAAATTCCGAGCTATTTCTCGTCTACTTTATCTTTTCCCTTTTTAGTCGAGGGTTCCGGTACTGCTTTAGCTACGAAATTAAAATAATTAAAATTAATCAATACAACACAATTCAATCTCATATTTAACATTTCAATTTTTACTCAATATTTTCCTAAATTCTAATTTAGTCCCTAAATCGAGACTAACTTTATTTCTTTACATTTAATTCTTTATTTTCATACAAATTCCACTTTAGAGTAAATTTAACTCCCTATTTTCACTTAAATTCTTAAATTTCAAATTTTTTCACAATTTAGTCCCTATTACTCAAATTTTAGAATTTATTCTACAATTCAATTCTTTTTCATTTCTAACTTAAAGATCTATCAATTTAATCCCTAATACTAAAATTATTCAACATTAACAATACTTAAAAACTCAATAATTTCTAAAATTTTGAAATGAATCGAATAGTATTTAACACCGGAATTCCAAAAATATAAAGATTACAAGAAAAAGTGACTAAATTAACTAACCAATTGATTTTTAAAACTTTGAAACCCTTGAGGCCCTTCGTCTCCTTCTTTCTCCTTCTTTCTTTCCCTTTTTCTTTTCTTTCTTTTCCTTTCTGTTTTCGATTTGCTTGTCTTTTTTTTTCTTTTATTTATTTGTTTTATTTTATTATAATATATAATATATATACTTAATAATTAAGTATAATTTAATATAATATATATTAAATTTACTTACTTTTAACTTATGTCGCCTCATTAATAAAAAATGGCATAATTGCTTCTTTAGTCCTTTTAATTTTTCTTTAATATATAATTCAACTTTTACCCTATATGCAATTTAGTCCTTTTACCTAATTACTCTTAATTCAAGCAAATTCTCTTAACCAAGACCTAATTAACTACATAACTGGCTTCGTAAATATTTTTAAAAATATTTACGAGTCCTATTTACGGGAACAAATTCTCAGGAATTCACTTTCTAACACCCTTGACTATCGAGTCGTTACATGTAATTCCTCAGAATTCGACAGTAAAGTTTTGGCCAAATATGGGGTGTTACGCCATATGGTACAGCTTCCTTGCGACAGCGATGGCGAGTGTATGCGCTGTAAGGTTACTCCTCTGATGGAAGAAACCCTCTCTTGTAGCACGCGCGCCACTCCTTGGCACGTGGCCTGCTTAGCTTCTCTGCCCGAAACTTTAGCTTCTACTTTGCAATAGCATTATTTTAACTGCTCCGGTGATCCTCTGCCTTCAGCCTGGGTTACCGTAGATGGAAGCTCCAGTGAGATTTTAGCGACGATAAAGGCAATAGAGGTGGATGAGTCGTTGACAGAGAATGAGAAAGTGAGGAAGAGACAGGATTTGTTGAGCGGGAGAGTTGAAGAAGATGGTGATAAAGTGAAAGAGAAAGGTAAGGATAAGGAGAATGAAAGTTCTGTTTTGGATGTTCTTGATGGAAGCAACTCGTTCTCTTTGATCCCCGGTTCCTAATTCTAGGGTTTTTTTTATTGTTCCTAGAAGTAGATATTGTGTTATAATTCTGATATTTTACTACTTGTTTTTATTTAGGAATTATTTAGTTCAAATTGATAAGTTGGTATTAGTTAGTTGCGGCCACCTGTTTTGTGTTTATGTTGTCATTAGCTTTTTGTTGTTGATTTGTTTTCTGTGATTTTCTTTTAGTTAGGGATTTGAATCATATTGTCTTAATAGGAAACGATAGCTTTAGACTTAATGAAAAATATTATGGTTCAAGTTACCTGTAACTTAAAGGAAGTTACTTAGATTTTTTTGCATTTATC
Source organism: Gossypium turneri (assembly GCA_008044935.1). NCBI lineage: Eukaryota > Viridiplantae > Streptophyta > Magnoliopsida > Malvales > Malvaceae > Gossypium > Gossypium turneri. Next base: position 53,488,079 of record CP032581.1, read on the forward strand.
ATTCTTAGTTTGTTTGGTGAATTGGCTCCTAAACTAAGAAATCTAAGGATTATTAGGAAGAAAACCACTAGCAGTTTGGAAGATCCAACTAAGATATAAGCTTGCTCATAAAATTACAAATTTCTTGGATGATTATTTTCTGTAGTTTTTGGTTAGGTATATCTGCTTTATCTTTGAGAAGCTTTTTATACTACAATGTGATTGAATAGAGTGATGATTAATATATGATTTGCTCAGGCCATCGTTTTTGTTCTCTAACATATCAGAAATTTTCAGCAACAAATGTTTTTGAACAAATCATTTCTAGACTTTTTTTATGGTTTTCATATTGTTAGTCTAACCATGAACAAAATCTAACATATCAAATGAAGTAAGCATAACATGAGTCTGTACACCTTTTGCTAGACAAAAATCATTTCTTATATTCCTTTCAGTTAGTCTATTGTTTGGATAACTATCAAATACTTGTTTGCTTTCAGTGTGAAGCAATTAGAAGAGTCGTTGATGTTATTCAGATTCCAACATTCTTATGTTGTCAGGTTAACCTGATATTCATGAAAAAAGAAGTTATGATTGACCTTGGTCTATGGTTGACAGACGAATCTTCTAGTTGAAGCAGCCAAGACTGGAACAATTATCAATATTAAAAAAAGGCCAATTCTGTGCTCCTTCTGTGAGTGTAAACTCTAGTTTTCTGTTATTATCCAAGGTTGTTCATTGTAATTATGCATATCTGTAGAAAGCAAAATCTCAATTTCGTGCGGAGGTCGCAGGGCTAGAAGCTCTTTTGATAGTTGAGATAGAAGAAAGGTTTATGAAATTAACTGAAATTCGAGAGGCAAAGTTCATGGATATGATGGATGCTTGTGAGAAAAAGTATAATGCTCTCCTGAATGAGTTGATGAATGCAATTGTCCCATAGTTTTTTGATGTAATGGGAAATAGGTTGACAACATGTTGGCAACGCATTCACTGAATGTAGTTACCAAGTGATGAAATGGACAATAAGCTGACAATATGTTATCAATGTGTTGACTGCTTTTATTAGGATTTTGTATATAAACTAATAAGTGTATTATTCAATGGTAATTTTGTAAAAATATGATCAATTTATGTTAATTAATTGTTCAATTAATACCGTATCAAACTTGTCCAAACCCAACACATACAAATTTGCTCATATTTCGCCAAAATAGGCTCTTCAAAAGTTGAGAAAAAAAGTCGTAAAAAACATGGGACCTGAACCAACTATGTAAGGTGTTGGCGCAGACAAGGTCTATCCCAACCTTTTTAAGGTTGACATAGAATGGTCTATCCTAACTCTTTTAAAGTTGGTATATAAATGCTTTATTCCGATTTTTTTTTGGTAGTCTATTTCCTCCTATTCCAATCTTTTTTAAAGGTTGGCCTTAACTATGTCTTTGCCAACCCTTCAATAAAGGTTGGCCTTAACGACGTTTTTAGAAGTCTCGAGAGAATCGTCGGGATAGCCTATGTCAACTTTTTTTGCGTCATCCTAAGTAAAAAAAAAAAAGTGTCGCCGTAGGCCTATTTTATTGTTGTGTTTTAAAAGTAAAAACTGAAAAATAAAAAAACAATATAACTTATGTAAAAACTTTAAAAACCTCTTTGAGATTTTGAGAAGAGTTGCTCTTTGGAGAGCACAATACGATGAAAGTTGTAAGCTGTGTTCTGGGGGGGGGGAGTTATTGTCTATCGTTGGCCTCTATGGTAGAATTAATCAGTGGCCTGAGAGGCGGTGGTTTACCCTGTAGCGGATGTCAGCGGTTCGAGTCCGCTTATCTCAAACTCGTGAACTTAGCCGAAACAAAGCTATATGATAGTACCCAATTTTTCGAAACTAAAATTTTTTAAATAAATTTGTTATTCGTAGTTCTTATTGCTTTGTTACTATAGAATATTGTTACTATAAAATATAGAACACTGTGTTCTATAACAACAAAATCAGATTTTATTGAGTTAATTTTATTGATAAAAAATATAGTGAAAAAAACAAGTGAATAAATGAAGTAATTGCATTTAAACATTTTAAAAAATAAAATAACATATAAAAAGGAAAAAAATATTAATAATAATTAATAAAAGAATAAAAAAATGGACTTAATTCATTTTTTGTTCATTGTATTGTTATAGTATTTTTTATATTCTTTATTTTTTTTTCTCAACTCTCAATATTTATATTCACAACAGTGTATCCAACCCCAAAAAGCCAACTATATAACTCATATTTTCCAGAAAAATAAAATTAAAGCTTCGAATTCTTGCTGTTCCATATGTGAATTGAATAAGATTCAAACAATAGATTGGCTATAATCATCATCCGCATCGCTTAGATGATAAACTTTATAATTGCTGCCATTGCCATTAATGCCTCCTTGTGCTTCATTTCCTCCACAAGTAATGGAAATCTCAATCCCGAATGAGTTACTAAAACATGAGAACAACTTGGTACTCCCTCCCTTTCCTTTTTTCCCTCTGATCGATTTCCGGGATACGGTTGCCGCCGGTGGGATTTTCGTTTCCCACCTCTCTATCTTCATTTCTAGCTCTTCTTCTTCTCTCTCTTTCCTTGTCCATTCCTTTATTCTTAAATTTTCTTTCGTCTGAACTTGGTTGTTTACCGGTGGTTTGTACAAGCCATGTGCAATGGCGGCGGCTACCACGGAAGCTGATGGCCCCACGTCGGTGCTACATACAGAGCCACCGTTCACCATGCTACCACCATTCACCATGCTGCCATTGCATTTATCGTCCAACTCACTAGCATCGAAACCACCATTGATAGTCGAACCCTTTACAGGCCTTTCCATTGAGTTATCTTCCATTTTTAACTCGGTTCTGTCGCTTTGTGAACGGGTCATTTTCGCATTAACGTTTACATTTAGCTTGTCGTTTTGCGATTCATCGTCCTCGTGGTGATCATTTTCAGTTGGTTTTGGTATAGGTTCTTCTAACAAAGGCAAGCTACGCATGGTACTATCAACGAGGGAAACTTCCATGTTGAGAATCCCTTGAGGGCGGCCCGAGGGACGGCGGACTTGAAGCGTGACGGTTCTAGCCGTGGAGTTGTTGTTGATCTTAGAGTCGGTAACGGAGCGTAAATGGAAAATATCGTTGATGTTAACGTTAACGCATCCGACCAAGGCATCTTTAACCCAAGCGGCCGCGTAAATCTCAACAAAAATCTTAGCGTCCTCCTCGGAGCTAAGAAACTTGTCATCGACACGGAACGAGAACTTGTCATTCCAAGCAGGATGGGTTCCGCCGGTTTGGTCAATACCGGTTGCGAGTTTCCGGTCGGGTTGGACCCAAACAATGGCGTAGGTCTTCATGGTTTTGTAGACCTCGAGAAGATCTTCGGCGGAAAGGAGTGTGACCTCTAGGATCCTGGAATGAGCCATCGTAGTTGGCTGTCGAGACTCACCCACGATAATCTCTATATGGAAGATGCATGAAAAATAGTGGGATTGGAGGCTGGGGGGAATAAATATGGAGACGAGTTTTGGGGCGAAATGGTAGGAAATTTGTTAGCTGCCATCGAATTTAGGCCATCACTTTTTTTAAACAAGGGCTGTTTATTTTGTTCAGTAGAATGCCAATTTTCGGATTCTGTAATTTCGATTAAGCAATCTAAAAACAGGATTGAAGTGAGTTTTTTTAAGTAGTTTTGCCCAAGGTTTATATGACTTGGCTGTATATTTGCTAAATTTTCTTGGTATTATTATTATTATTAGGAAAATCTGAGTAGTCCAATTAAGAAGGAATTGTGGAATTGGATGAAGCTTTATCCATGAAAAGGTTAGTAAAGATTGAGATTAATAATCAGGTTATTGTTCCAGGATGGGTCCGAAATTTGGGAGGGTTTAGATAAAAATATAAGACTCGAAAAATAGACTTGGACAAAAAGATTAGACCCATTTAAAATATGGGTCGGGCTCGAACTTGAACATTTAAGGCCCGAGCTCGGCCCAATCCTTTTTAAGTTTATAATACTTTATATTATGTTATTTAGAATATATTAAAAAAAAACCTATACTAAATATATAATATTACTCTAATATAATATTAAAATAATGTTAAAATGACTATATAAAAACTTTCAATAAATAAAAAAATATAAAATTTTATTAAATATTAAAATAATATAATATAAATATTAAAAAAATGAGCGGATTTGGACAAAATTTTAGGCCCATATTTCGAGCTAGGTCGGGTTTGGGCAAACATAAAGTATGTTAATATCATGCTTAGACCCAACCCGAATTCAGCCCGACCCGAGCCATGAGCATCTCTAAATTAATAATAAATTGTATTTGGATGTAATTGCTTATAATTACACATATACAATCATTATTATAATTAGTAGGTTCTACTGAATTGAGCAATTTTTAGGGGAAGATGATAATTGAAATAATTACAAATAATATCAAATTTAATTACTTTATATAGATTTTCAAACATGCCTAATTTAAGTTTAAAAAAATATTTTTATACAATAATAGTATTTTAATTTTGGGATATATATATATATATATATTATTTTAAAAATATAATTATATGTTATTTTATTAATTTTATATAAATAATTTAAAATTTTATTGATAAGAGGAGTATATACTTAATGTCAGCGAGAGAATAACACAACAAAAATGAAATGTTAGAGTAATTAAATAAAACTACATAATATGTTTATTTTTTTGTTAATTTTATTAATGATTGTATTATCAAAATACTTTATTTGACTACGTATTATATACATAAATTTGATTTTTAAGTTTTGTTACTTGTATAGAGGATTTTTTTTTCATGTATTATTGATAATTTTTATGATAATTAGTATTTTTTAGAATTTAAAATTATGTAGTTGTATAATTACAAATAATGCTACAAAACATAGTATAGAGAATTACAATGTAATTACACTTTGTGAGCAAAAAATGTTTAGGTAGTGTTTGGAAAGTCACCTAATAATTGGATTTGGATGTAATTGTTTATAATTATACAAGACTGACATGTTTTAGTAACTATTATAATTTGTGGGTGCCATTGAATTGGATGTAACTGAAGCACCGTAATTACACTTTCTATTTTTTAAGGGGAGTTTGAGAATTGGAGTAATTACATCCAAATCTAATTTAAAAAAGATTATTATCAAGTTATAAACATTATATTATAAGTACGAACACATATGAGATTTTGATATAATTATGACAAAAAATTTCTTATATTATAAATCACAAAAAACTTATTATAAAAATAATTTGTGTATTTTATAACAAAAATATATTATTTAAATCCTAAATTTATGATAAAAAAGTTTATTATAAAAAATAAATTACGTGTTATAAAAGTGTTATAATATATTTATCTATAAAAAGTCATGGTCAAAAAGTATGGACATAACTTATTTATGTTTCTATGCTATATATTATAAAAATAATATATTTATTCATAAAAAAAATGTTATAGTTGTTTTTATCATAACTTATTTATAAAAAAAAAAACTTCTAAAATTATAACAAAAAGTATATTATTTATAGGAAGGTTATGAAAGGTTTGGAAACTTTATAAAATATTATTTTTTATTTAATTTATGTATTATAAAAGAGATATAATTTAGCATAAGACTTTCTCCAAATTAAGTTTATATAAATTTTTATAATTAAAGTTATAAACTATTTAGACTATGACCCAAATATTCGATGCTAATTATGTAAATAGAAAATTTTTTCTTGCACCATATCATGAGATATGATACCATTTGAGAGAATAATGCCAAACACAAGCACTATAGATCGCGCAAAGACTCTTTACTTTGAGATATTCAAGGTTTTGAAATGTGATTGAGAAGATGTTTGTTGTTTTAAAAAATATATATTTCTCATATTAGCACCACCACCTTGGTATAACATTAAAAAAATAAGGTTGGATTGTATTAGCATGTTGCATATTTCATAATTTCAATCATAGGTGGAATTAAAATGATCAATAATTCTAAGAGTGTATGGAAGAATGAGGTTTTAATAATCCTAATGATGCATATTCAAATTCAAATGATGATGAACTTGGTCAAAGACCAACAAATGATAATGATAAGAAACATATGTTAGATATTAAAGAGGGAATAACAGATAAATATGCACTAGAACAATCAGATAAAATTATATATGATGTTTATTTTTCTTATTATTTTTAATAGTAGTCGTATTATCAACTACTTTTTTAGACTAACATGATTTGATTTTAATTTTTGTTATTTGTTTAGAAATTATTTTATCAGACCGATTTTTTATAGTAATTAATCTTTTTTAAAATTATGAATTATGTAACTCTTTAATTACAATTTGTACTACTAAACATGACATTGGGAATTATGATGTAATTTCACTCTGTCAGACAAATAAGTCTTGGCTCTTGGGAATTTCTATTCTTTGTAATTACAAGAGAGTGTAATTACTATCATTCAATTACTTTGTCTTGTCCAAACAGACCCTTAAGAATTTAGAATTTTTTTGAACAATCTTATTATAGGTTCTAATCATATTTGCTCTTGTTGATACAATACCTATAATTACCTATAGCCCCTCCTCAACCCATAAATAAGAGGTTCAACATACTCGAACCCACGTCCTCTTGCATTGGCCAAAGTAAAACTCAACTGACAAAAATTTAAAATTTCTTATAATTACAAGAAAATATAATTACTACATTAATAATGACATTTTCATCTAATTACCGTAAAGGGAAACAAGAGAAACCATAAAAACTTTTTCTTGTTTTAAGTCCACTTTTTTAAGGGAAAGTGAGGAAAGATGAGCATATATTACCTTCCCTCTAAATACTCAATTTATTTCATACAACAGTTTGGAGTAAACCGAAAAGAAAGTCAAATTTTTATAATTTGATACAATTTAAAATTTAGTTTATAAAATTTAAGTTTTCTTATTTTTACGATTTTAAAATATTGTTTATTACTTTTGTTAGTATTTTTTTTATTAAAATTCATTAATTTGACATGTTGATTAAAGACTATTCATATGATCAGTCGGCAAAAAATAAACATACAAAATTGAAAAATTTTGAAAAAAAAAAAACTAGCAGTTTTAATGATTGGTAAGACTTTCATATTGAAAATGTAAGGGATTTAATTTTATAACTTTTTAAGTATAAAATTAAATCTCAAATTTTATTAAAGTAGAAGGACTAAAAGCATAATTTCTAGAGGTTCATAAAAACAAGAAAAGTTACAATGAGAAAGAAATTATAATCAACAAGTTTCCCAATGTTAGATGAAGGTAGGAAGGGAATACAGAACCAAAATCCCAACTCCCTATTGTCACTTTCTGAACTATTTTAACCACTCAACTATCCAATCGAATCATATTCAAACTGCTGATTCATTCTTTAATCCTTTTTGTCTTTCGAAAAACCAGCTACATATGTTGTCTGAAACCCAACATAAGAAGTACAAAACCAGCTTCAACATCCAAGTTTCCATATGGAATCATGGGTTCAACCTTGAAACCAATGTCTCTTCTTCCTCAAACACTAACCCTTTTAGCCTTTTCACATATAGTAATAATCCTATCAAATGCAGAAACCACTTCAGATTATAGTACCTTTATATTCAAAAACTGCACCACCAACACATTTACAGATTCAACCAAGTTCCATTCCGAATCCCTTTCGACCTTTTTCGAAGAACTTGTATCCAAATCTTCCCAAGAAAAGTTCTACAAAACTACCACGGGAGATGATAACAATGGCATTTCGGGCTTCTTTCAATGCAGGGGTGATCTAAACAACAATGACTGCTACAAATGCATAACATCTCTTCCTGAAATGTTGAACACTTTGTGTAATAAAGCTGTTTCGGCTCGGATTCAGCTCCATGGCTGCAACGTTCACTATGAAGCTGATGAGTTCATAGAGGAAAGGTCTAAATTCGAGTTGCTTCACAAGGTTTGCGACGAGAAAAAGGCGGTGGTTGTGGAGTTCGAAGAGGTGAGGGATGCAGCATTTGCAGGTGTGGAAAGTGGGGTGATAGATGGAGATGGATATTGTAAAGAAAATTATGGACTGATGCAGGTCATTGCACAGTGTGAAGGGGGTTTGGGGCCTTGTGATTGTGGTGAATGTGTGACCGCTGCACTTCAGATTGCTGAAGAAGAGTGTGGTACCTCACTTTCAGGACAAGTTTATTTGGACAGTTGCTTTATTAGCTATGGTTACTACCCAGATGGAATACCGCCAGACAAGTTCAATCATGGTAATGATGATGTGAAATTGAGAAAAATTTCTATTATTTGATTTTTATTTGAGTAATTATGGATTTGTGTGACAGAAAGAGAAGGTGGGAATAATAAGAATGGGAAATTGGTAGCAATTGTATTGGGAGGGGCAGCAGCTTTATTCATTGGCTACATAGTATTCTTGTCTCTCAAGAACTTGGGGAAGAAAGAGGATGGTATGTACAATTTTTAAAAAAACATTGCAAGATTAATCTCACGTTTGCCTGAATTGTTTTGTAATAATTTAATTGAATATTATATTAACACTTGAATTGATTTGTTTGTAGATTTTTGAAGAAACATGCCTTAAATTTGATCTGTGAAGATGGTGAGAGCATTGTTGTTTTAGGTAGGAAAGAAAGATCAAATTTTCTTCAGCTGGTTGTTTAAATTTGGTGAAAGAAGAGTGTAAATTACAAAAAAAAAAAAAAGCAATTTGATCATGATTTCTCCTTATTATTTCATAACCTTTGAAACTTATTATATATAAAATTTTAGTTATATAGTCAACTCTCTTTATAATAGAGGTGATCATGGGCCGGGCCGGGCCCAAAAAAATTTTGGCCCGCGTCCTAGGCCCGACCCGAAATATGGGCCTAAAATTTTATCCAGGCCCTGTCCGGGAAAAAATTCCTAAGCCCGAGCCCGACACTTTTTTTTTTTTAGTAAACACCAAAATTGTATAAAAAACCTGCAAAATATAATCAACCAACCAGAATATCCATACATTAACCAATTAACATATTTAATTTTATAACAAAATATAAATTGTAAGCTAAATTAAATTTTCAACAATTAGAAAGGAAGTATCCTAAAAAGCAACCGAAGAAACATAGTCCTCATCGTCCTCATCGTCCTTTTTGCAACCAATTTATTATATCCGGAAATGTATTTTAAAAATAAAAAATAAAAAAAGTATGTTAAAAATACTTTAAAATAAAAAAATAAAAAATATATATTTATTATATATATTTATTATATAAATACTAAATGTCTAATGGGAAATGGGGAAATGGGAAATGTATTTTAAAAATAAAAATATATATATTTATTATATATTCGGGCCGGGCCAGGCTGGGCCTAGGCTAAAAAAGTTTTGCCCTAGGCCCGACCTGTTTTCTAAACGGGCCTCGTTTTTTGCCCAAACCCATATTTTAGGCCTATATTTTTACCCGAACCCTCCCATATTTTGGGCGGGCCGTCGGGCCGGGCCGAGCCGCCCAACCCATGATCACCTCTACTTTATAATAGCCACTAATTATAACAATCAAGTTTCTAGTAAAATTGATTTTTCATGTTTTATTTTAACCTTCTATAATAGCTTTTCACTTATAACAACAATATCCATAGTTATTAAGTACATTCTTTATTAAGAATATTTGCTAATAGAGGTGAAAGCATAGGTCAAGTCCTTGAAAAATGTCTTCAAGTCACTATTGCAATTGATAATGCATCCACCAATAGTGTTGCCATTGAATATTTGAGAAAGAAATTGAATAATCGAAATGCTTCTATTGCAAATGAGAAATTTATGCATATGAGATGTGTTGCACATATTCTTAATCTCATTGTGCAATATGGTATTAAGGATGCTTCTGTGTCTGTGGATGGAGTTAGAGATGTTGTAAGGTATAAAAGAGCATCACTATCAAGGTTGACAAAATTCAACTAACGGGCAAAAGAACAAAAGATAGATAGTAAGGCTTAATTGTTTTTAAATGTACCTATGTAAAAACTTTTGAGAGAAAAACGACTTCCTTCCTTTATATTAATAAGCCAGAAAGGGCCATATATATACATGATAAGCATGGAAAATAAATCACCCAATAAATCTATGTAAATCTCTAACTTCTCTCCTAAACATATTATTTACATAACTAAATATAGTATTTACATGTTTAACAGATATTTGTATATCTTAATATATTCATTGATTTCTTTCCTAATACCCCTCAAGTTGGTGCGTGAAGATTACGAACCCTCAACTTGCGTAGAAGATACCCAAATTGTTGTGTCCCCAACACCTTAGTGAAGATATCAGCTAGTTGTTTAGAGCTGTGAACATAAGCGGTTTGAACATGTCCATGTTGAATCTCATCATGAATAAAATGGCAATAAATTACAATGTGCTTTGTTTTCTCATGAAACACGGGATTTGCACTAATATGTAAGGCTGCTTGACTATCACAATACAACAACATATGATCAAGGTGAACAACACCAAGAGACCATTTAACCATTTCAATTCACACACAATTGTAGCCATGGAACGATACTCTACTTTAGCAGAAGACCTCGATACTGTATGTTGCCTTTTAGTCTTCTAGGAAATAGGAAAGGTACCGAGCATAATAAAATACCCAGTGAGGGTTTGTCACGTTAAAGGATAACTTCCTCAATCAGAGTCACAATAACTGTATAGTCGTAGATCATAATTAGCTCGTAGAAGTATTCCTTGTCCAGGACTTCCTTTCAAATAACAAACCACGTGTTAAGTTGCTTTCCAATGAGCTTCCTTTGGTTGATGCATAAATTGTGCCAAGATATGGACATTGTAGCACAACTCAGGTCGAGTGAGAGTCAAGTAAATCAATCTTCCCACCAATATTCGATACTTCTCCGAATCTACCAACAACACACTATCTGCCAAGGCTAAATGATGATTTTGTTCGATAGGAAAACCAGATGGTTTAACACCTAATAGGCCAGCTTCACTAATAATGTCCAAAGCACATTTGCGTTGGCAAAGAAAAATTCCTCCGTGATTCCGTGCCACCTCTACACCCAACAAATATTTCAATGTCCCCAAATCTTTCATGTAGAAATAGTGGCATAAATAATCTTTAAACTTTTGAATGACAACAATATTATTTCCCGCAATAACAAGATCATCAACATACACTAGTATACTCAATTGTATCTTGTCCTGATTTAAAGTAAACAGTGAATAGTCATACTGAGATTAAAGAAACCCATACCACTTTAATGTAGTTGTCAAATTCGTAAACCAACACCGAGGGTCTTGTCGTAAACCATAAAGTGATTTACGTAATCTACAAACTTTGGTAGCCTGTTGAGTGATGAAACCAGGAGGCATCTTCATATATACCTCTTCTTCTAAATCTCTATGCAAGAATGCATTATGAACATCCATTTGATGAAGTTCCCATGTCTTTTTTGCTGCCACAGAAAGAAAAGTAAAAACTGTCACCATTTGAATCTGATTATTGTCAAGTATCACCAATCGAGCTTTATAGCGTTCAACTGACCCATCTGAATTTTATTTGATTTTTTAAACCTATTTACTCTTTATAGCTCATTTTTTTGGTGTTAAATTTTTCAAATTCCATGTCCCATTAGCCTCAAGAGCCTCAATTTCTTTCATTATAGCTTCCTTCCATCGAATATCTTTTATGGCTTGAACATACGAGGTAGGCTCCCTTTTGACTGTCATAGCTGCTAAGAAAGAATGATGTTTTGGAGAAAATTTATCACAATTTACATAATGTGCTATAAGATAAGAGATACATGAGGACATGATTGGTTTGGATGAACGTGCAGAGGGGCCTATTCGTTGTATAGTATATGTCACAAAATCTAGTAGTTGAGTAGAAACTTCTTTTGTTCTATGACTGCGCCCAAGTTGTTCTTGAACAAATTCACCCGACACTTTATTGATACTTTACTAACACCCCCTATCATCATTATCACATTGAGTCACAATTGAATTCTCAAGCACCTCACTTTCTTCATCCTCATTCAAGTCACCATCAGCATGATTGGTGATACCGAAAGGAGCATTCTGTAATAGATCTGGTCGTGCACCCTCCTTACTAACACCAGCAAATGAAAATTCATATTTAGAGAACACAACAGCTCTTGATACAAAAAATTTCCTGTATCAAGATCATAAACTCTCCACCTTTTTTTTCTAAAGGGATATCCTACAAACACACAACGTTGACTTCTACTAGCAAATTTGTCTTTTTTCTTATTCAAATTCCGAGCATAATAAAGACATCCAAAAGGTCGAATATGATTATAACTAGAAGGTTTACCAAATAAGATCTAATAAGGAGTCTTTCCTCCTAAGAGTTTAGAAGGTGTCCAATTGATCAAATATCCAGCTATCAAAACACATTCTCCCTAAAACTTGATGGGAAGATTGCCTTGAAATTTTAAAGCTCTAGCCACATTTAATAAATGACGATGCTTCCTTTCAACACGACCATTCTGTTGAGGTGTTCCTACACATAAAGTTTGATATAAAATTCTATTTTCAAAAAAATAGTATTTCAAGTACGCAAGTTTAGTCCCATTATCAGTTCTAACTACTTTTACATCAGAGTGAAATTGTCTTTTAGTCATAGCAAAGAAATTACTCATGACAAGGTCCACTTCTCTTTTTTCAGTCAACAAATATATCCATACACCCTTAGAAAAATCGTCAACAATGGTAAAAAATATGAGGCATCACAAGAAACATTAACACGATAAAGTCCCCACTAATCTCAATAAATTAATTCAAAATTTTCATTCACTTTATCGTCACTAGAAACAAAAACCTACCTTGTTTGCTTAGCTCTCAAACAAATGTCACATGGTTTATTCTTCAGAAAACTGTTACTAAGTTTAATTTAAGGAAGAGCTTCAACTATTTTTGCACATGGACGCCCTATTCTCCTATGCCATAATTCAAAGAATCTATATGACTAATCTTGCATGCTTAGACTGATGGTGCTGACTTCAAACAGTAAAGCTCCTTGCGTTGTTCACCCGCTCTAATCAGCATCCTCAAGGTACGGTCTTGTATAACACAAATTTTATTAGTAAATTAGACATCATAATTAGATCCATTAACCAATTATGACATAGATATCAAATTGCAATTTAAATTTGGAACATAAAGAACATTGTCCAGTTTGATATATTTTCCCAAGCAAACGGATCTGTAACACCCTTAACCCATATCCTTGGCCGAAATAGGGTTACGAAACATTACTGTAAAATATTAACTTAAAACATTCATTTCCAAACATTAGATAAACCATAGCATAAGTCATTCAAACACATACATATCGTCTCTTATTCGAGCCCTCGAGGCCTTAGAAACACTTTAAAGACGATTCGAGACTAAATTGGGAACATAAGAAAACTTAAGGAAAAAGTTAGAAAAATTCACATTGCAGGGGTCACATGGCCGTATGACTCACATGGCTGAGACACACGCCCATGTTTTAGGCCATGTAACATTTGAAATAGGGACACACGGCCGTGTTTCAACCCATGTCCGTGCACATGTAACTCTCTGACTTGGGTCACATGGCCAAGCCACAAGTCCGTGTGCCAGGCCGTGTAACTCTCGAAATAGCCTCACACGCCTGTGTAACAGGCTGTGTGCTAGGCCCTGTAACTGCCTGACTTGCAACCCTATTAAACCTTTAGGGGACACACGATCGTGTCGCATAGCTGTATTTCACACACTGCTGAGACACATGCCCGTATCTTAGGCTATGTGGACAAGAAATTGACCAAAATCAAGCTATTTCTTTCACCCATTTCCAACAAGTACCTACAAGCCAAATGCACCTAAGACCAAAGCACCAAAACATGCCAAAACATACATAATATAACCATTTCAATATACAAACAATTTATTCAACCAAAATGCCAATAAAGCACCGCAAACATAATTTATCTAATCTACTTAAACATATACATATTTTAGCCATTCATCAACCATTCACATCTAATCTATTTTCATACCAAACTTACCACAATGACCACATACCAAATCACATCCTAACATACCAATTTGGTTATTCAAAACATTCATTCACTTAGCCATATCAACGCCAACCATTAAAGCATCAAAGTGCAAAAGCACACCAACCAAAAATACCATATATACATGCCAAACATATCAACTAGATGAATAAACACTAGTCCACCTATACATACCATTATAACCATGACTAAAACATCAAAGTCTACTGATATAATCTCTAGATAGTATGATAGGTCTCCGATGAGCTTCCAAATTGATCGAGCTTTCTATAATCTATAAAACATAGGAAAGAAAACTACGTAAGCATATAATGCTTAGTAAGTTCGTAATTCATGAACATGGCTTACCATTTCAATGAAAAAACCTTATAAAATAGACATGAATCAATCCAGCATAAGCTTGGCACAAGCATAAGCATCATCAATAACCCAAGTTAGTGCTTTAACACATAACTCATCAACATCATCACATGGTAAGGTATAATACATGAGCATAGCATCATTTAACTCATACTTTCCATCAAACTTCAAAAATCACACAAACACTTTCATGGAAAAACCCTAACCCTTTAACAGTTTTGCAAATTAGTCCCTGCGCTAACTAGATTAAGTTATAATAATCCCGAAAACATAAAAATCCTTAAAAACGGGACAAAACAACACTTACATACAAGGAGAATGTCTAGTTGAATGTTCAAGCTCCGTCAATGGAGTTTTTCACCCTTATTTTTTATGGAAAAAATGAACAACCAAGATGATGTTTTTGTTGTCATTAATTTACTAACATATATTTATTAAATTACATATATAACCTTATTATTTAACATTAAAATCACTTAATTCATGTCCATGAATGTCCGCTATATAATTTAATGTTCTAATTACTACTTAAATCCCTTAACAATTTAACTTCATAGCTAATAGACACCTTTAGCTAATGGAACTATACTTTTGCACCTTTTACGATTTAGTCCTTTTTACTTAATTGAGATACGACACTATTAACATGTCGTAGATATTAAAAAATAATAAAATAAATATTTTTACGTCGAATTTGTGGTCCCGAAACTACTGTTCTGATTTCGCTAAAAACGGGCTGTTACAAGATCCCTCCTTCAATGCCATTACCTCCTCACTGTTAGGCAAACCAATTGAACATGCCTCAATTTCTTTCAAATTTGTTAAACATTCTAAAGTACCTATCATATGTTGGGAAGCACCTAAATTAATGATCCAACTCAGATTACTTTTACCATTCAACTTTTCATTAGTACTCAATTTGTACGAGTTCAACAAACTGTGAAAGAGTGTCCATTGTTCAGCTATCAGGGCCCCAAAAGTTATATTTTCTCCTCTTATTGCCATTGATGATGATGGTTGCCCAATTACATAAGTTGTATTAACCTTTGACGTATTACTACATCCTTGCCCTGTACTCTATCCCTCTTGTCCATGTCCAGTCCCTTTGGATCGGTCACCCTACCATTATGGATATCCAATGAGTTGGAAACATGTTTCAGAATCATGTCTCTTTCTTTTGCAATGTGAGCAAACAATTGATTTGTCTTTTGTTTTTGTTTTATACTTTCAGCCTCTTATCTTAGCTTGCACTGCAAAACTCACAACTTCTTCATGTTCCTTTTTTCCTCGTAAAATTTTTTTAATGCGTTCTTCTTGGCATACCAACGGGTATGCCTTGTTTAAGTTTGGGAACGGATCTGTGCTCAAAATATTGATACAAATAGTTCTATATAACACATCTTCCAACCCCATCAAAAATTGATAAAGCCTCTTTTCTTCTGGTTTCTTGTCGAGTTCAGCTGCAATGTTACAATTACATTTTCCATAACAACAGATGGAAATCTGCTCATAATTCGTGAGTTCTTCCCATAGTTGTTTCAATTTCCCATAATAAGTCATTATTGGAAAACCTTTCTGTTTGCAGTTGGCAAGTTTTGCCTTGATCTGCTGAACACAAGGTCCATTAGCAATTGAGAATCGTTCTTTGATACCAAACCATAAATCCTTTACAATCTCCATATAAGTTATAGTAGACCACAGGGTTGGCTTCATTATTTTGAGCATCCATGAAACCACCATAGAATTTACAATCCACCAATCCTCCAATTCAGAGGAATCATCATCGAGTTGTTCAATTATTCCATTAATAAATCTGAATTTGTTCTTGGCTCTCAACGCAGTTTGTATCACTCGAGCCCATGCATCATAGTTGTCTCATTTCAATTGCACTTGAGTAATTATATTACTAGGATTATTGCTCGAAGTCAACACGTAGGTGGAAGCAAGTTTCTTTACCTTACTATTCATGACTATTTTTTTTTTTCTTTGGCTCTTGATACCATGTAAAAACTTTTGAGAGAAAAATGACTTCCTTCCTTTGTATTCACAGGCCAAAAAGAGCTATATATACATGATAAGCATGGAAAATAAATCACCCAATAAATCTATGTAAATCCCTAACTTATCTCCTAAATATGTTATTTACATAACTAAATATATTATTTACATATTGAACAGATATTTGCATATCTTATTATATTCCTCTATTTCTTTCCTAATAACTTACAAGATGGAACTCAACATATATGATGTTAAAGGTGGCTGTAACAGCCCGTTTTTGAGTCAGATCGGAACAGTAGTTTTGGGACCACAAAACTGAGTTAAAATATTTATTTTGTTATTTTAATAAGTTTTATAGTAGGAGAAAATTACTATGTGAAAGCTTCATAAAGAAATTTTACTGTTTGATTGCTTAATTTGTCAAAAAGGACTAAATCACGTAAAGCAAAAAATTTGTGTTCTATTAGTTAAATATATTAAATAGCTATAGAACCTTAAAGTAAAGGTCCTTAAGTGGTCAATAGACCATTGGAGAGTTAGTGGAAGATGATAGCATGGCAAATGGTGTAGCTTTAAATTTTTTAAAGGTTAATTTAGTCGTTTGGTTATTAATGTTAATAATAAATAAAACAAACAAAATTCATTAATTCATTCATCTCCCTAGCCAATTTAAGAAGAAGAAGAAGAAGAAGCCATTTTTAGGGCTTGATATTCGGCCAAGCTTCTCAAGCTCAAATAGGTACGGTTTTGACTCGATTTTTAATGATTTCTACGTTTTTGAGCTCGTTACAACTTAATCTATCTAGCTCGTACCTTCATTTTTGAAACTGTTATAGATTTCAAATGATGCCATTGTTGAATGCTTGGTTGTTTAAGTTTTTAGTGATATATTATGAAGGTTTAATGTTAGATACAAGTTTGGTTAAGTGATTTTTGACAAAAATTTTAATTAGGGATTAAATTGAGAAATTGTGAAATATTGTGGATAAAAGTGTGAATAAAGAGAAATTATGGGCCGCTAGTAGCGTGTGATAAATTCGTCTAGGCATGGGTTAAGGTTTAATTGCATAAATTTGTAATTTTATGTGATAAGGACTAAATTGCAAAGTAGTTAAAAGTTTAGGGGCAAATGTGTAATTTGCCAAAATTATGAAATTTAGCTTAATTGAATTGAATAGAAGATTGAATGTGTTAAATTGATATTATATAGATCAAGACAAGTAAATACCGGAATTGGATTGGGGAAAACGTAAAGTCGACGAATAGGCGATAATTTCTATCTGAGCGACTCGAGGTAAGTTCGTATAATTAGAATCGAAATTTTATTTAATTGCAATTGTATGAAATGAATATGTATATAAATGTGTTCTATAATTAATTTATGGTTGATCGGGAATGATAGTTTTTGGTTGAAAAAAATTTCTTTTTAAAATGTTGTTCGAATGGTATACAGGCTGTCCATTTTTAGGTTGAGTAATGAGGTTGAATTAATACTTAGCAATGATGTCTAAAGGTTGTTACATGCTGTCCATTTTTTGTGTTAATGGTTGAAGTTGATACAATTCTTAACTACGTTGTTTAAAGGATGTTACATGCTGTTCATTTTTATGTTAAATAATAAGGAATCATTTAAGGCTTTAATAATGTTGTCCGAATGGAGATTAATGTATTGAGTAATACGGAGCCCCGTTTAAACTATAGAAAATCATAGGATATGAGTGATATGTCACTAGGGTTACCGTTTTGGTTAAGCTCCTGCATTTGTTGCAGACTCACCACAGCTCGTATAAGCTTACTGATATATCAGCTCTTATGAGCTTACCGTTTCAGCTTGATAGAGCTTACTATTTCAGCTTGATAGAGCTTACCATTCTTCAGCTCAGAATGAGCTTACCGATCCTGGCTCGAAAGAGCAGAAATGATAATGAATTGACGGATTACCGATTAATGCACATAGTGTGTATCACCCGAGTATCCTTCAATGTTTCATTAGGTTCAACGGGCATTATACTGTTGCTGGTTATATGATTGAGATTGAAATGGAATGTGATCTATGTGAATTGTATAGATGAAATATGATATGTGTTATGAGGACGTATGAAACTGGAAACGAAATTTTATGAAATGTATGAAAGAAATCATGAAAGAGTAAAATTTGTAATAAAATAGTTTTGGACAACAACAGTTTTATAACTTTGAAAAATCACTAAAAATTGTGGGAATCTCATTAGAGGTTGAATAAGACATGAAATTAAAGCTTATTGAGTCTAGTTTCACATAGAAGAAACTATGCAAGCAAAAGAATCTTGTATTATGAGGTATTTGAATTTTTGTGAGATAAGGTTAGAATGATTTCGGAATCCCCTGTTCTGATTTCGGAAAATCATTAAAAATTTTATAAAAAGAGTTATGGGTTAGAATTTATATGATTAAAATTATTAATGAGTCTATTTTCAATAGAAACAAATGAGAATATCATCTGAATCTCGTACTAAGAGATAATTAATTTTTAGAGAAGAAGGGTCGTAACTATTAGACAACAGAACATGGATGATTTTGAAGAATTAACTGTATTTATTGGCTAAATTAAAAATTCTAAAAATTTTATGGTAAGAAGATATGTGAGTCTAGTTTCGTTAAAATCAAGCGGATCTTATTTTGGAGTTTTTTAGCGCAAGATATAAATAATTTAGTGACTATAACTCGAGTAGACAGCTTGATGTAAACATGAGTAAATAGTGGAACTATGTGCAATTTTGATTGTATTATCTTCAGAACATGTTGTGAGGATTGGTAAAAGCATGTTAACAGATTGCTTATTATTTACATATCAACTTACTAAGCTTTAATGCTTACTCAGTTTATTTCTTCGTGTTTATTAGAGGTTCGTTAGCTAGCTCGATACGGACGACGTTGGAGATAAGTATCACACTATCCAATCGATTTCTGGGTACTTTTGAACTCATGGAAGTTGTGGAAATATGGCATATATAGGCTAGTTTCGTTATGGTTCATTTTGATTTATATATATATATATATAGCCATGAGAAAATGGCTTGATAATGATGATAATACTTGTGTATATTAGGCCATATATTTAGCTCATTTTGGTAGTATGTTATATGGTATATCTTGTGTGGTGGATGGTCATATAATTTGGTTTGAGTAATGAGATAAATGATGAATATATTTATTGATGTTTGTACTAGGATATGAAATATTATGTTTAGGCTAAATGTATTTAAAAATGGTTGCATGACTATGTTAAGAATTGAGCATATATTAAATTAGTTTCGGTTGCTTAATTGAAATGTGATAATTGTTGATAAATATATGTATTGAACCGTGTTATGAACTGTAATGTCTCGTAACCCTTTTCGGCGACGGATATGGGTTAGGGGTGTTACAGTGGCAGAAAAATATGAATGTGCATTTGAAACATATGTACGTGATAATCATAACTTTTTTTTCTTGACCTCATTGCTGGAGATGGAGTTCCTACATTTGATGATTGAGAAATTGTTCAAAGAGTTATAAAACAGTTAGAGCATTTTTATCATCTTACAATAAAGGTGTTCGGATATTTGCATGTTATCTCTTATTTACTTTTTGAAGTGTTAGCGAATGTGCATTATCTTTTTGATGGGTGGCAAGATTGTGGAGATTTATACATAATTTCTATGACTTCCAAAATGAGGGATAGGTATAATAAGTATTGGGGTGAAGGAAATAAGATCAACATACTAGTTTGAAGGCAAATCTAGTTCTTTGACAAATATTTTCAATTCAATGGAAATAGATCATTAGAAATGCAAACAGGCTTGGCCAAGCGAAAATACCTTAAGAAGAAGAAACAAGTTAGACTATAAATTAATTATGAGTTGGATAAGTATTTGGGTGAGGAGGACGAAGTAGACAATTCAAGTTCATTTGATTTATTATTGTGGTGGGAAATGAACAGTCCTAGATTCTCTATTCTTGCAAAAATGGCTCAAGATATTCTTGATATTCCTATCTCAACAGTTGCCTCGGAAAGTGCATTTAGCTCGGCTAGACATGTTCTCGATAGTTTTAGAAGTTCTCTAACTCCTCTCATGGTCGAAGTCTTGGTTTGCACACAAGATTGGCTTCGAAAATCCAAGGATCCCATCAATCTTGAAAACTATGTTGATGAACTTCAAACCGTGGAAGATGGTAATATATTAATTTTGATTCATAAAATAAGCTTTTATGTTATTTATATTAGTAAGCATTCTCATAATTTAGCTAAAACTTTTGTTTTAAAATTTACTAGTCTTATCCAAAATACCCGAAGATCAAGAAGGTAATATACTTAGCATTAGCTTATAAAGTTAAATGTTTGTTTAATTTATTTTTGCAAACATTTTTTCTATTATTTAACTAACTCATTCAACACTTTTACTAAATGTTTCAAGTTTACAGATAGTGTTTGAAGCAAAAGAAGAAGCTTAAGCTATTTTATAACGTTTTTTGAACTGATGTGTTATTGTTACCAGTTTGTTGTGTTATTGTTGCTGGTTTATTGGAATTTTATTGTGTTGCTTTTATTTTTTGTTGTTTGTTTGGACTGGTGTAATTTTCTACTATATTTTAGACTTTTGCTTATGTTTTCTATATAATCTTCTTGTGTTGTTGTTGTTGTTTACTTGGATTAATGTTGTGTTGCTTTTATTTGTTCACTTGTTGACTTCAATTTTCCTTTATATGGTCATGTTTAAAAACTTTTATAGAAGAATATTTTCAAAAAAATATTACATAAAAAAAACACCAAATTCATTTTTTTTAATTCAACTCGAACAAATATATTCGATTCAAATTTCATCTCACTCGAATTTCGATTTGAGAAAATTTCAAATCAAGTTAGGATGATAAAATAGGATTTGTCAACTCGATTAATTCGAAATTTTTTCATTTAATTTGATTGAGCGCTCACCCCTATTGTCAACAAGAAAGCTATCATCGAAAATCCTTTAACAAATCGCCAATAATATCTAGTTAGTCTCTGGAATTTCGCACCTCTGTGATATTCTTTGATGGTCTTCAATTCACAATTACTGAGATTTTATTCGGATCAACTCATGTGCCTTCAGTCGATATCACATAACTCAGAAAGCCTTTTCGTAATTAGAACTAACATTGTCTATAAGATTGTTTTCAAATTCTAATCATGTTTAGTTTCGGGACATATGGTTCTATGTCTCTAGACTTGTATACCAAAGCACTTTTAAACATTTTAAACACCTTAGAACACTTTGGTATTGTCCCAAGAACATTTAGACAAATTAAAACACAATTAAAACATGTTTTTGAGTATATTGCAAGTATTTTAAAATATTTGATAAAATTTTCAACTATATTTTCACCAAATGAGTTAGGAAATATAACACATATAAAATTTAGTTTGGATGTTGTTATATCAAAGCTAACAATAAGGGATTAACTTGGAATAAAATGTTCAAGCCCTAATTTGGGAACAATTGTTAAGTTCAGGGATTAATTTGGACAAAAAAAAGTTCAAACCCCTAGGTAAGAACACTTGTCAAGTTTAAGCCCCAAATAGTGCATTAACCTTATTATATAAGTATGGAATCAATTTGTCATGACAAAGAATAATTTATAAAAAATTAAAATTGAAATTAGAAGTATGAGTAAAACTCTAGTTATGGCAGGGTATTCTCCTTCATAAGTAAAAATAAATAAATAAATAAATAAAAAAAATAAAAACTTTCCTCTCTCTTTGCTCAAAACAAATCTTAAAATAAACTTCAAGTTATAGTCTATTGTCGGGTATTCTCCTTTCTAAGAAATAGTTTAAGTTAAATTTGCTTGGTTAAATTCAATTAGTGTTATGTATTATGTATTGTAGATTTAATTAATATTTTTTAATTGAATTATTTTAAATTCTTATATATTTTTTAAATTTTAAAAATTCAATCTACATTAATATGATCAATTTAAATGTAAAATCTAATCAATACATCACATAACAATGGCAAATCAAGGGGGTAGAGTCCCTGTCCTCTCTAAAATAGAAATTTTTTTATTTAGGCTATTTATAATTTATAAAATTTTAAATTATTAATGATAAAATTACACTTTAATCCTAAAAATGATAAAAAATTAATTTAATTTTTAAAAATTATAAAAGTATAAACTGAAATTATAATTTTATATCTAAAAATATATAATTTAATCCGTCTAAAAATAATTTTTCGGATCTGCCGGTGTGAATGAATTGATAAAAACTCACCTATATGTCCACACGTAACAGTTACAATAGATGAAAGTTACACTCGAGATGTCATCATCAACCATGCCAATCCCTCGTTGTTGGCTTTTAATTTTAAAATATGCAAGGGCTTTAAATGGTCAATAACCTGATTCTACCTACACAGACCTGCTTTTGAAATCCAAAATATCTTTGCTCTCGTCTCAAACCCTCCAAAACTCCAACCTTTCTTGCTCTTTCACGATTGCAACCAAAAAAATAAAGCTTCAGCTTTTCAACAAATTCTCCAATGTTTCCAAGTTTCCAGCAACTATTTCGTAAATGCTGTATAAACTGTTGCTACTTCTTTACTTGTTTTCGATTTTCTCTTGCTCGTGTGCCATTGTGGTAGAATTTGTAGGATTTTTTAGCTAACAATTTGTGGTTTTCATGCTTTATTATAGGTGAGTTGTTAAACTTAGAGACTGTGTGGGCATTGAGAAAATTGGGAAATGAAATTTGGATGTGGTTATAATTTTGAGTTATGGCATGAATATCTCTGCTAGACAATCTTGAAATTATATTTCTGTGGGTTAAATTGTTTATCACAGTTTCATACAAATTACTCTTGAGATTTCCTACTCAAATTTCGCTATTGTGGATTTTGTTTGTGCTAGAAAATTTTTGGATTTTAGAAATTAAATATTCGCCATATGGCTAATATTAGCTGATAGTGATGAGTTGGTTGAGATTTCGTTTCATAATTCTAAAAATATAATGCATATTGAGAAACGGAGCATTTAGTGCATTCTTGGTTAGTAGTTCAAGAGTAACTTTGTTGATTGCTTTGTGATATTTGGGGAACATATAATTCTTGTGTCTCTTGAGTGTGTTTTAATTGTGCGAAAAATTTCATCATTGTTGGTTGTGAGTAGAAGATTATGGCACCCAAAAGTTGAAAGATGGTGGCTTTGAGTTCTCAACCATTTGACAACTCAAAGTTTGTTTTGGACACTAAGGAATGGTATGACCATTTCCTTCTTAAGAAAAATCTGGTACCCTATCGTGGATTTGTGCAAAATAGTATGGAGTTAACTGAGATTTAATGCACACATTAAGAATAGCAATTGAAAAGTGTTTTTGCACATCCCCAAGCGGCGGTCCTCCAGGTCGTACAGGAATTTTATGCTATTTTACTAGATTCAGGTGGAAAATCTGTGTTTGTCGAAGGGGAGCAAGTTCCCTTTGACGCTGCACTAAACTCTTGCCCACCCTAAAACATGACTGCCACGATTACATTCTCAATTGAGGTTTCGGGAAGGATTTCTGTTGGGAACCTTGTGGCAAGCATTGTGGTGCTGCTAGTGTTTAGCTATGTGTGCAGTGTGATTTTAGTTTCCATCCTAAATGTGTTAAACCATCTTCAGCTAAACATGGATATCACAGACATCTGCTTATCTGTATGGAATCGATTGAAGAAGACAATTTTGGAGAATATCATTGTGATGTTTGTGAGAATGAAAGGAATCTAAAGCATCTTGTGTATTATTGTCCAAGTTGGAGGTATATGGCTCATGGTGAATGTGCACTTGCTGATGTAATAATTCTTTTTCACCCTTCAATTTATTTTTGCTAATGTCTTTGCTATATTTAAATTTTTTTTAACCTTTTGCTGTCTTTAATTTTTTCCAAACTAAATAAAGTAAATAGAAAAATTATCAACAAAATTTGTCAAGCTCTTTTCTTTGATCAGTTTAGATGTATTAATGATTAATATTTGTTTGATCTATAGGATAAATTTCATCTGGAAAGGTCTCATCCTTATTTCCCCGGTCCATAGAAAACAAAGCTTTGGCATTTGAACGAAATGGAGCAGAATGAAAGGACCAATGTAATCCGCACGCAACTATATTTTGAATATATTAACTTACTTTTATTCAAACTAGCCAAAGTTTAGATGCTTCCTCAATTTTATAGTATATAACTTGATTTAGATTCAACATTCGTTTGCTATTTGTAATGAGATTGATATGTTAGAATATAAGTTGCTTTGCCTATGCAAATTATAGTATATAACTTTGGTTCCTTTTTGTTTCTTTGTAAATGCAGATTCAACCTATCAACCACCATAAGCTTGTACTTGGCTATTGTAATGACCCTATAGATGAAACCAAATGCACAATTTGTGAATTGCCAATCATAGGTCCAGCCTATTTTTGCCGTGAGTACGACTGTGATTATATTCAACACGAATCTTGCCTTAGGTTACCACAAAAGATAGAAGTCCCATTTCAATGGAATGAAATCCCATTTCAAATGCATCAAGTCCCATTTCATCAGGAACATGTGTTTGTTAGTTGCGTCTTCCCCCATGAAGATTCAAAGCCACAGTGTTATGCTTGCCCTTTTGCGTTAAAATCACTTATGTTTGCATATAATTGTGAACATTGTCCCATCAACCTCCATCCTACATGTGCTAGTTCCTTAAGGCGACCCTTGAAAAGTGAGCCCCACGGTCACATGCATGACCTTTACTATTTTGGGACAAATTTTCAGTTACTCATTGCCAAGTATCCACCACCGGCAGCAAGTTTTCTTTGTGTTTAATGTGGAAAACGCATTAAAAGAGAACCCTTTTATCGTTGTCCACAATGTCGTTTCAATTTTCATGTGAAATGTGTTCCCATTCCTGGTATGGTTAAATCCACATATCATGATTATGTTTTAACTCTGAAAGGTTCTTTTGTTGAAGATGATTCTAGAGATCATCGTTATGAATTTTATGAGGAAGATAGAAATCCAAATGATCACGCATATTATTGTGCAGAATGCGTATTTGCTGGAGTAAGTCAATTACATCTATAACCTTTTAAATCTAAAGATAAAATACTTTTTGCTGCGGAAAATCTCCAACATGATATGCTTGTTGTCAGGCACTGGGGGCACTATTTTAAATTCGACCTTTGGGGCGAAAAGAGTCGCTTATTCTTCATGAAATGCAGGGAAGATCTGAAGATTTTAACCCAGCTATAATTGATAAGTAGTAAGAGCCTTGGTGCTAATTAATTTGAAAGGTTGGTGATTATTTTTGTTGTGTGGAATTGGGAATCTAGATATTGCTTTCTATTTCTAAGTTAAAAGTTCATCCATGACTCTTTGCTTATTAACAATTTCTTGCTAGGGTCGTGTTTTTGTGAGATAATAGTTGTTATGACACTTGTTATCACCGGCCCAAAACCCAAATGGGTTCGGATCGGATTACATCGAGCTCACAGGCTGAGTTCATGGACCAAGCTCGCTAGCATAATAACGAGTGCTCGCGGTAGAGTGCTTATATTCTCCTGTGAAGTCACATGTGAGATCGCCCATGAAACCGCATAAACACATGTTAAGTCTAGAATAGGATACGTGTCTATATATATGGAACTTACCTAGTATGTCATATCAGTAAATAGTACCCATATAATATATGTAGTAGGCCCAAATTAGCCCGGGCCCGTGTGAAATAAACAATGGGGCACAACCCAGTTTTTTTCAAGCCCAACAAGCAGCCCACAACATTTTCAGCAGCAACCTTAGCAGCTTTGGCCCCAGCGCCGCATCACCCCGCGCACCACCAGCAAGTGCCCAGTCGCCGCAGGACTCGGAAACGACCACCCCTCGCGCGCCAAACTCTCCACAAGCGCCTGCAAAAACGGACTCAAGGAGTCCAAAGGAGAAAACAGCAAGCAATAGCATTTTTTTCGTTTATTTCTTTTTTCTTTAGGCTATAAAAAGCCTCTTTGAATCTGTAAAATGTGGGGGGGAGAAAGAAGTCAGTGTAAAACGAAATACAAAAGGAATAAAAACATAGCAGTTCAATTTTGGAAGGTGATTATCTTCAATTTTTATCGCTTTCTCTGTTATTTCTTTGTTTTTTTTCGCTTTTTCTGGGTGTGCAAAACAGAAAATAAAGAGAAGGAGAGAAGACTCTTACCAGAAGAGGCGCGCCGTTGACGTTGTTGCTTGATTTCGGTGTGAGGAGCAAAGGGGAAGATGAAGCAGCCCTTGTGGCTGCTGTTGCTGTAAATGGAATTGGGTTTTAATTAGGAATTGAAAAGGGTTTTAAAGCATCGATGGGTTATTTGCGTTTTTAATCCCTTCCATTTTTATCCCATTGTTTCAAAATCATTGTTTTCTGTTTTCAATTTTTCCTATGAAATATTGAATTTGTTTTATTTTAATCCACTGCTGCGCAGTGTTTTGGGTGGTTTGGGTAAATTGCTCTTTTGGCCCTCCACTGTTACGCGTGCGTTCAAGTCGATTTTTTTTAAATTTATTCTAAATCCGCCCCATTTTTTTTTCGTTTTTAATTCAATTTAATCCATTTTAGTTTTTTTATCATAGTTATGCTATACCATTATTTTATTTTATTTTATTTATTGTTATTATTATTAACATTATTGTTATTATTATTATTTCATTCATACATACGCATATTTTATATATAATATACGTGCATATTTAATATATATATTTTGAGCTTTTATATATGCATGCATATATTTCATTCGCACATTTTTAAAATTTCTTTTTATATAGTTTTTATTTTTCTTTCACATGCTTATATTTTATACATACTTACACATTTTTTTTTTGTAAATATATATATACATAATTTTATATTTTTATTTTATTGATTCACATGTACATATTTTATTTATTATTATTTTATCTTCACCACTCCCACATTTAAAATACACATACATTTTCTATAATATATTTATGTACACATTTTTTTTTAAAATCATTATAAATATTTTTTTATTATTTTATATATGCATATTGTACATATATACATAAGTATTTAAATGTATACATATTTTCATGATTTATCTATGTATATATGCTTATACGTTTTTTATTTCTGTAAATATATACACATATGCATATCTTTATACTTTTATTTTATTTTTACAATTTTCATATACATTTTAAATTAAAGTATTTATTTCATGTTATACATTAACTTTTGTAGCATATTTTTTTTAAAAAATGTATATTTTGGTTTTGTCAAAGTATTAAAATTATCATATTTTATAAATTTTCAAAATATTTGGTACTCATGATTCTCGAGAAAGATCGTATCCTAACTTACTGGATTGCGATTATTTTTCAATGAATTTAGAAAACCAAGTATTCATTTTGCATTAAATTCGCAAATTTTAAATAAAAGCTTATTCTTGGGAGTTCAAAAATGTTGGGTCCTAACTTACTGGTCCTGATATTTTGACTTTTCGAAATAAGGATTTTCAAAAGCAAAAGGCAATATTCGAGTATTTTGAAGATTTAAAAATATTGTGCCCTAACTCACTGGGTGTGGTGTTTTATTTCTTTGAAATAAGAATGTCCTATTATTTTGATTCATTCATGAAATAAAAAGTTTCCTTTTAAAATCTTTTCAAATTTTCAACACCAAGGCATTAAAAATCAATTTGGTACCGATTTTGGGCGTTGCGAGGGTGCTAATCCTTCCTCGTGCGTAACTGACTCCCGGACTCATTTTCTCAAATTTCGTAGACCAAAATCATTTTAAGGTGAGCCAATCACACTATAATAAAGGATCGGTGGCGACTCCAGTTTTATTTTTTAAAGTCGACAACTAAATTTTTGTTTTCAAACAGTGGTTTCGACAATATAAATAGACAAACATCATCATCTAAAGGAAACAGAGAAAAACACTCAATAATAGTATAGTAGTATTATTAACAGTTTTCAACTAAAATTAACTAATATAATGTGTGTATATATATATATATATATATTAAATTCTAAGGATAGTTCTTGTAGTTATCGATTTATGCAAATTTAATCTTTATTTTTATTAGTTCAAAATTGGTCCTTCTACTTTTGAAATGGTTCACTTTCAGTCAGTTGAGCAAAAAAAATTAAGGATAATCATAAACTTAGCTCTCAAACCTTTATAACTTTGGAAAATTTGACCCCTACTATTTTTTCCTCATATTCATTCCCTTTCCCATCATTTTGAGGTGGGATGCCATGCCCAGGGCTGGCTTTCCTGATTTGTTCTTCTCCAAACGTTTATCATCTTTTAAACGATTATTTTATTAAAAAATGTGAATTATTTTTTTTTTAATGAGTAATTTTTTTGAATAAAAATATTTCAAATAACGAATAAATTTTTACCTAATGTTTTTTTTTTGTTACTTAGAGATATTGAAATAGTAAAAAATAATAATATTTACATAATTTTCTTTATAAAAATAATTTTAAATAAGATGGTATAATCCAAATTATAATAAGTAGAACTCAATATTGACTAGAGGGGATCATGGGCTGGTCGAGCCCAAGCAAACATTTAGGTTTGTTTGTTAGGTTTGGGTCTGGCCCGACTCGAAAAATAGGTCTAAAAATTTGTCCAAATCTGGCCTGGATAAAATGTTAAAATCCAGACTTGACCTGGCTCGCCCATATTAACTTTTTTATATTATGTTATTTTTTTACATATATATAATACATCAAAAATACTAAAAATATTAAAATAAATATTTTCGAATAAATTGAAAATAAATTTTAAAAAATATGTATATTTAAATAATACTAAACTAGATGCAACTTAACAAGAAAATGTCTCTAAAATAATAACAAAATTAACAATAAAACAAGTGTTATACAATATCCAAATAATAACAACAAAATAGTAACAACATAATAGTGAAATTGTAGCAAAATAGGGATGAAAACAATAAGAAAATATCATTAAAATAACAAAAAATAGCAGATTTTTTTTGTCATTTAGTGAATTCAGGCTGGGCTCAAGGGCCAAAAAGTCTTACTTGAGGCCCGACCCAATTTTAAAACGGGCCTTATTTTTTTGTCCAAGTTCATTTTTCAAATTTATATTTTTGCCTAAACTCTTTCACTTTTCGGCCGGACCTTCGAGTCGAATCGGATGACGCGACCCATGAGCAAATCTAATATAGAATAATAAGTGATAACTACAACCTAGCACATTCACATACAACATTAGAGGCATGATCAAATCATGTGAAATTGAAAAAAAAAAATAGCTATTGCAAACAAATTTCATATTCCTAATTATCATAAATTAAGAAAGAAAAAAAAGGGAAAACAAAAATTCTTTTAAGGGCATCAAGTCCCATTTCATCAGGAACATGTGTTTGTTAGTTGCGTCTTCCCCCATGAAGATTCAAAGCCACAGTGTTATGCTTGCCCTTTTGCGTTAAAGTCACTCATGTTTGCATATAATTGTGAACATTGTCCCATCAACCTCCATCCTACATGTGCTAGTTACTTAAGGCGACCCTTGAAAAGTGAGTCCCACGGTCACATGCATGACCTTTACTATTTTGGGACAAATTTTCAGTTACTCATTGCCAAGTATCCACCACCGGCAGCAAGTTTTCTTTGTGTTGAATGTGGAAAACGTATTAAAAGAGAACCCTTTTATCATTGTCCACAATGTCGTTTCAATTTTCATGTGAAATGTCTTCCCATTCCTGGTATGGTTAAATCCACATATCATGATCATGTTTTAACTCTGAAAGGTTCTTTTGTTGAAGATGATTCTAGAGATCATCGTTGTGAACTTTATGAGGAAGATAGAAATCCAAATGATCACGCATATTATTGTGCAGAATGCGTATTTGCTGGAGTAAGTCAATTACATCTATAACCTTATAAATCTAAAGATAAAATACTTTTTGCTGCGGAAAATCTCTAACATGATATGCTTGTTGTCAGGCAGTGGAGGCACTATTTTAAATTCGACCTTTGGGGCGAAAAAAGTCACTTATTCTTCATGAAATGCAGGGAAGGTCTGAAGATTTTAACCCAGCTATAATTGATAAGTAGTAAGAGCCTTGGTGCTAATTAATTTGAAAGGTTGGTGATTATTTTTGTTGTGTGGAATTGGGAATCTAGATATTGCTTTCTATTTCTAAGTTAAAAGTTCATCCATGACTCTTCGCTTATTAACAATTTCTTGCTAGGGTCCGTGTTTTTGTGAGATAATAGTTGTTATGACACTTGTTATCACCGGCCCAAAACTCAAATGGGTTCGGATCGGATTACATCGAGCTCGCAGGCTGAGTTCATGGACCAAGCTCGCTCGCATAATAACAAGTGCTCGCAGTAGGGTGCTTATATTCTCCTGTGAAGTCACATGTGAGATCGCCCATAAAACCCCATAAACACGTGTTAAGTCTAGAATAGGATACGTGTCTATATGTATGGAACCTACCTAGTATGTCATATCAGTAAATAGTACCCATATAATATAAATAGACAAACATCATCATCTAAAGGAAACAGAGAAAAACACTCAATAATAGTATAGTAGTATTGTTGACAGTTTTCAACTAAAATTAACTAATATATATATATATATATATATATATATATATATATATATATATATATATATTAATTCTAAGGATAGTTCTTGTAGTTATCGATTTATGCAAATTTAATCTTTATTTTTATTAGTTCAAAATTGGTCCTTCTACTTTTGAAATGGTTCACTTTCAGTCAGTTGAGCAAAAAAAATTAAGGATAATCATAAACTTAGCTCTCAAACCTTTATAACTTTGGAAAATTTGACCCCTACTATTTTTTCCTCATATTCATTCCCTTTCCCATCATTTTGAGGTGGGATGCCATGCCCAGGGCTGGCTTTCCTGATTTGTTCTTCTCCAAACGTTTATCATCTTTTAAACGATTATTTTATTAAAAAATGTGTATGATTTTTTTTAATGAGTAATTTTTTTGAATAAAAATATTTCAAATAACGAATAAATTTTTACCTAATGTTTTTTTTTTTGTTACTTAGAGATATTGAAATAGTAAAAAAATAATAATATTTACATAATTTTCTTTATAAAAATAATTTTAAATAAGATGGTATAATCCAAATTATAATAAGTAGAACTCAATATTGACTAGAGGGGATCATGGGCTGGTCGAGCCCAAGCAAACATTTAGGTTTGTTTGTTAGGTTTGGGTCTGGCCCGACTCGAAAAATGGGTCTAAAAATTTGTCTAAATCTGGCCTGGATAAAATGTTAAAATCCAGACTTGACCTGGCTCGCCCATATTAACTTTTTATATTATGTTATTTTTTTACATATATATAATACATCAAAAATACTAAAAATATTAAAATAAATATTTTTGAATAAATTGAAAATAAATTTTAAAAATATGTATACTTAAATAATACTAAAATAGATGCAACTTGACAAGAAAATGTCTCTAAAACAATAACAAAATTAACAATAAAACAAGTGTTATACAATATCCAAACAATAACAACAAAATAGTAACAACATAATAGTGAAATGGTAGCAAAATAGGGATGAAAACAATAAGAAAATATCATTAAAATAACAAAAAAATAGTAGATTTTTTTTTGTCATTTAGTGAATTCGGGCTGGGATCAAGGGCCAAAATGTCTTACTTGAGGCCCGACCCATTTTTAAAACGGGCCTTATTTTTTTGTCCAAGTTCATTTTTCAAGTCTATATTTTTGCCTAAACTCTTTCACTTTTCAGGCGGACCTTCGAGTCGAATCGGATGACGCGACCCATGAGCAAATCTAATATAGAATAATAAGTGATAACTACAACCTATCACATTCACATACAACATTAGAGGCATGATCAAATCATGTGAAATTGAAAAAAAAAAAAAAAAGAAAAGCTATTGCAAACAAATTTCATATTCCTAATTATCATAAATTAAGAAAGAAAAAAAGGGAAAACAAAATTCTTTTAAGGGCTTTGTGTCTTTTTTTCTCTTATAGATGATACGATTATTGATATTTTTATATCATTATAGATAACTATTTTTTTTATTTTTAAATTATTTAATGATGTGATATATAAAATAAAATAATATCACGTTGGAAATGAAATATAGATGAACAATCATATAAGTTGTCATATTAGTATTTGGGGTAATTTCTAATGATCTCTTTAAATTATAACAAAATTTATCCAATTTGACAAAAAATAAAGGTTGAGATTAAGACAAAGGCAAGGATAGGGTCCAATTTGAAAAATAATTGTAAAAGTTGAGAATTAAATTTATAATTGTAATTATTATTTACCTAGAAAACTGAAAATGAACAATTGGAAAACTAAAGGGATTAGTTTTAAGCTTTAAAACTGAGAGTTTTAATGAAAGCTTAAGTTTAAAAATAAGACCGTCTTGATAATGGATAAAGATGAGGTCATATGATGAAATTGTGATCAAAAGTGAATAAAAGATCCCACAATTCACTTTTCCTATATTTTATGTTAGGTGGAAGTGCTATTGTCAAATCTATTAAGAAAGTAGAGTTCTGGACTCAAAGTTAGATACAAAATGTATATAAACCTTCAGTTGTATGGTATTGATTTCTTGATAAAGAGAGAGTAATATCATAGCATGTGTTTCATACCACATGTGCATTATACGACCAATATGAGTACTTGAAAAATTGATCTTTGCTTTGAAGTTGTATAAGACCCATGAAATCAAATAGGATTTATATATTTTGTACCCCTACGACCCTTGACTGATTCTTAAAGTTTTAGTTTAATGTACACTATTTTACAATGTTATCAATGATCATGAAATGATTTGATCTAACGTGACATATCTATAGAGCAGTTTAATTGAAATGAAGAGATTCAAGAAAAAGGGAAAATCAATTTAGTGTTGGATTCAATTGTATTTACCGGTCGACCAATTGTATTGTATATTGTAAATACAGTTGTGAATACAAAAAAAATTATTGATATAAAAAGAGGTCATTAAAAACTTGGAATGTGACTAAATGAATTTAGAGTCCTGCATACTTACTCAACTTAACCAACAAATTTTGGGCACAATGGTAAGACATATTGTCATGCCGCTTTATTAGTTTAAAATCGCATTATGTCAATAGGGAAAAAAATAGCATTTGGCCATTGGAATGAAAATGGCAATTTTCCATTGTTATTTAATTTTAAATGGTTTTCTTATTAGAAGATATTTTGCCGTTAATGAAATTAATGACACTCAAATATAAAGAAAAATAAATTTATTTAGACAATGGATATCTATATTATGAAAATTTTAAGCTGTAAAATTGTAGACAATTTTCATCATGTGATCTTGTCTCTGACTAATAAATCAAGACGAGTGTTCTATCAAACGATTATGTAAATTCACTAAATTTTAAATCCGTATTTATTTTTGAGTAATAATTTTCATATATAATATCATATTCATGGATACTTTTACTAGATTTATTTTTGTATCTTGTAAATCATGGAGAAGTTAACCATTGATGCTATTACTGGTGTTACCATAAGTTTTTGTTTACACAGAAAATCAAGTAAGTTTTTGTTTTTCAATGAAATCTAAAACTGAATGTAGGAGAACAAAATGCAGCCTCATTGTTCTTTATATAACATACTATATTTTGATTATGATTTGTAATTTTATCCTTACGTATAACTCCATTTAAATAAAGATTTATATTTGTGATAGAAGGCCGTATTAGCCTTGCTACTATGCTTCTACCAACTTGCTTAGAAATTCGAGAAATTGCAGCATTGATAATTCAATAATAGACTGGAATTGAAACCTTTTTACGGGACAGCAATGGTGGGGCAAGGACAAGACTTCTATACGTGTTTGCTACTCATGCTTGACTAACTGAAAGAAAAGGCGAATAGATAAGAAGTAATCCACTTCCACAGGGAGAAGACTCTTAATGCTAGGCTGTTATTAGTTTGAACTTTCAACCTGTGGAATTAAAGTACATGCATATGGTTATATTTGCTACTTAATGGTGCAAGTTTCTAGGCTTCTTTCTTGTCTACACACAGTGGAGAGTCCTCAGCTTCAGCTATGTCTAAGAAGAACCAAAGCATGGCCAGAAGCCGAATGCCCTCCATGTTTGGTATGTTGTTGTCTTTCTGCAGTTTCTTATTTACAACACATAATAATAATTTGGTGGCTATCTCTGTTGAGGTAGCATCTTCTTATGAGCCCACAGATATCTCATTCCTAGATTGTTCCTCATCTGATCTACCATTCCTTATAGGCAGGAATGATATTGGTTCCCTTCACGTTCCTAGAACTAATTTCTCTGTCGTCTCGAAATATTATGCCTTGGCACCTGTTTATCGTCAAAATCCAAAAGTTTGCATCCACAAAAAACCATTCACATATACCTTTCTTGTATCTTCAGGCCCCAAGTTCATTCGACTTCATTTCAATCCATTCTCACTTTCAGGCTTTCATATGTCCAAAGCATTGTTCTCTGTCAGTGTTGCTCACTTCACCCTTCTCAAAACATCCAATGCTTCATATTCTAAACTTCAGTTACATGATAGTTACACTGTGAAGGAATTTTGCACCAACGTCGATGATGGGGTGCTAAATGTAACATTCACCCCATCACTGGATGTTTCTGATGCATTCGCATTTGTGAACAAGATTGAGGTTGTCTCGATGCCTTCAAATCTTTACATCCAAGAAGCTGTTTCGCTGCCCTTGATTGGACAAGCTTCTCCGTATTATATCAAGAATTCGAAAGCCCTTGAGATGATGTACCGATTGAACATAGGTGGAGAGTTCATTCCTGCACTGGAAGATACTGGTATGTTTCGCACATGGATACCCGATGCAAGTTTTTTGACAACTGATGGAAGTAACTCGGGTATCGTCATCTCAGATGTTCAAATAAAGCAAAGTTCCAGAATACCAGCTTATGTTGGTCCTAAGCAAGTTTATGCTTCCGCCAGGACAGTCGTTGCTCATGGAAGTAATCAAAGTAGAGCTACATGGTTACTGCCAGTTGACTCTGGTTTCTATTACCTTGTTAGACTCCATTTTTGTGAGATCTCAAATGAGGCTAAGGGTGTTGGTTACAGAGTTTTCCATGTCTATATTAAGGATCAAACTGCTGAAGATCAGGCAGATATATTTCTCTGGAGCCATGGAGCAGGTATTCCGGTTTATAGAGATTACATCGTAAATTTTTCAGAACATACCAAAAGGAGAAAAAATCTGTCACTTTCAATACATAATGGAAATGGTTCAATCAGGACATTCAAGCCAGCGATCTTAAACGGGTTAGAAATTTTCAAGTTGTCCGATTCCAACAACAGTCTTGCCGGACCATTTTCATTTGGAATGGCAAAGTACTCAAATCCATGGAGAAAAGAAGGTGCAACTTATATCAAAATTTGCGCCCTAATCATTGGTTGCATTATTTTTCTATCTTGTCTACCTACTCTTTGGCAAATAGTAGCTGCAATTGATTGGAAAGGGCAGGGAAAAGCTTTCATGCAGTCTCAATCATCTGACCATTGCCAGAACTTCACATTTGATGAGGTAAAGGTAGCCACCAACAACTTCTCTGATGCTTTACTTCTTGGAGCTGGAGGTTATGGGAAAGTTTACAAGGGATCCATTAATGGTGGCACCAATCTTGTTGCAATAAAACGAGCCAATCCATGTTCTCACCAAGGACTAAATGAGTTCCAGACAGAAATTTTTCTGCTATCACAGCTCCGTCACCGCCACATAGTCTCTTTGATCGGATGCTGCAAGGAAAGAAAAGAAATGATACTCGTTTACGATTATATGGCAAACGGCACCTTACGTGATCATCTATACAAGATGAAGAAGCCTCCACTTTCGTGGACGCGAAGGCTCAAAATCTGTATTGGTGCAGCTCGAGGATTGCATTACCTTCATACAGGTTCGAAGCATAGCATTATACACCGTGATGTGAAGAGTACTAATATCCTGTTAGATCAGAATTGGGTGGCCAAGGTTTCAGATTTTGGACTATCAAAAATTGGCCCCAACATGCTAACCCAGTCGAACACGCATGTTACTACAATAGTGAAGGGAAGCTTTGGGTACTTAGATCCAGAGTATTACAAGCGTCGGAAATTAACTGAGAAATCAGATGTGTACTCCTTTGGGGTAGTGTTGTTTGAGGTATTGTGTGCCAGACCTGCTGTTCTACAACTGACAGAAAACATGGAGGAAGAGCAGGAGAAGGTAAATTTGGCTGAGTGGGTCATGCATTGTTACCAATCAGGGAGGTTTGATCAAATCATTGACCCGTATCTACAAGGAAAAATGGATCCAACAAGTCTGAGAACATTCACAGACATAGCAAGGAAATGTTTGGGTGAGAAGGGCAGTGAAAGGCCAACGATGGGTGAGGTGTTATGGAATTTGGAGCAGGCATGGCTGCAGCAGCAGGAGAGTGATTGTTTCCAAAATGATGGCAACTACGGTGTAGCTGACAAGACAACAGCTAATGGATTATCTGTAATCGTAGACGTTGATGGAGTACCTCTGCATGGTGCTTCAGATCCCACCCCAGGAGTAGAGTTTTCCGAGATCGTAGCCCCGATCGGGCGCTGAAAAATCCCAAGTTTTCGGCAGTAAGGTCTGATTTGTCTTCCTAGTCCTAGGACTTAATTAGTAAACTAATGGCTTTTAGATTCAGTGGAACTTCAATTACAAGTGATAATTCAACAGAGAAGGCTGGTGAATGCACTGATCCTTAATATTTAAATAATTAGAATTTAAAAATTTTATGAAAGAATAAATAAAATTATTTAAAATTTTACGAATGGATAAATAATATTTTATCCTTAAAATTATAACAATCAAAATATTTAAAATATTATTTATCCTTAATCTTTTAAAATTTTATGAAAGGATAAATCATATTTGATTCTTAAATTTAAAGAGTTAAAATATTTAAAATATTATTTATCCTTAAAATTTATTTATTTTTGCTCTTATCGCAAGTGAAATTAGTTGTATCCAGAATTTCTCATTTGTATTATTCACAATTTATCATTCTTTTAATCATTAGTTAATAAGTAAGCAGCTTCCTTGGATCAATATATAATATATAATTTTTAATTGATTTAATAATAAATTTGACCACTAACATTTGCATGTTTTGTCAAAATGGCCCTAATTATATTTTTGTATCTTTTTTTGCCATTAACCTTTATTATTTTTTTCAATATGCTCTTTCTAACAGATTTAATAAATAAATTCAATGTTTTAGTTTTTCTTTTCTTTCTTTCATACGTTTGTTTATTGAAAAGTTGAGTTATTTTTTTAGATAATTATGTTTATTTTCTTTAAATTAAGAGTTGTTTTTAATTTAATGTATTATTTATTTATTTTATTATTTTTCACGTGTAATTATCTTATTGGGTTATCTTAGTAATAAAGTACATCTCATTAAAAATATTTCACATATAAAATTTCATATCATTCCTGTTAACTTTTTTAACGATATTTTTATTAAATTTATTAGAAAAAGCAGATTGAAAAAAAGAACAAAGGTTGATAGCTAAAAAATACTCAAAAATACAATTAATGCCATTTTGACAAAACATGTAAACGTTAATAGCCAAAGTTGTTATTAAGAACTTTTTAATTTTATGAAAGAATAAATAATAATTTTAAAATTTTTATGAAAAATAATAATTATCCTTAAATTTATAACAGTCAAAATATCTAAAATATTATTTATCCTTAATATTTAAATAATTAAAATTTTATGAAAGGATAAATATTATCCTTAAATTTATAAGAGTCAAAATATTTAAAATATTATTTATCCTTAATATTTAAGCAATTAAAATTTTATGAAAGGATAAATAATATTTGATTTTTTAAATTTAAACCGTTAAAATATTTAAAATATTATTTATCCTTCAAATTTATTTTCTTCTCATATCGCGAGTGAAACTAGTCGCTTATGTAAATCCATACGCATCCAGAATTTCTCATTTGTATTATTTACATTTCATCATTCTTTTATTCAGTAGCTAGTAAGTATTTTAGCTTCCTTGGATAAAAATATATATTTTTTATTTTTTGAAAGAATAAATAATTTTTTAAAATGTTACGAAAGGATAAATAATAATTTACTTAAAGTTTAATTCTCTTTTTGGCTCTTACCGCAAGTGAAATTAATTGCATCTGTATCCGGAATTTTCTCATTTGTATCATTCATAATTCATTATTCTTCCGTTAATCATATCATTTAATTTTAATCTTTTTTTGCTCTTATCGCAAGTGAAATTAATTGTCTAAAATTGTCTTCAGTTAATCATTACTTAGTAAATAAACATTTTAGGATAAATAATATATTTTTAAAATTTTATCAAATAGTAAATAATATTTTATTCTTTAAATTAAAACCGTTAAAATATTTAAAATATCATTTATTTATTTATTTATTTTTTATTTTTGGCTCTTTCTATATTATTCACAATTCATCTCCAGTTAAACATGATTAGCCAGTACAGAGCAGTTGCAAAATGTTGAAGTTGGGAAGCAGTTGAAGTAGTTAGCTTAACCGGTTATGATTCTGTTGCAATTAGTATTCTGTTACAATTAGTTACAGTTTCTTGAGCCTCTGTTGCTTCTGTTGTCTCAGTGTATAAATGCAGACCTGATGTATTGAGCAAATTATGAATGAATTTTATATTTTCTCTCGTTTTCTAATAATCATTTTAGCTTCCTTTCAGGTTGATTTAGCAAAACTTGAAAGCCAATCACCGTTAAATGTCGATTCCCTGAAGGAGAAGAAACAGCAACTGAGTTGTTTATTATCATCCTTTTTCACTTTCTCGAGAAAATCCTCAAAAGCAAAAAGTTCTTGAAATATCGATGGAGTCTTCCAGAAATGCCATTGAGGCATCATCCCCTGCTACCTCTCCTCCGGAAAAAGAAACAACTCATGCTACCTCTCCTCCGGAAAAAGAAAACACTCCTGCTACCTCTCCTCCGGAAAAAGAAACGACTCCTGCTACCTTTCCTCCGGAAAAAGAAACGACTCCTGTTACCTTTCCTCCGGAAAAGGTAACGACTTCTTCTACCTCTCCTCTGGAAAAAGTAACGACTCCTGCTACTGCTACCTCTCCTCCGGAAAAAGTAACGACTCTTGCTACTGCCACCTCTCCTCCGGCAAAAGAAACGACTCCTTCTACTTCTCCTTCGGAAAAAGTAACGACTTCTGAAAAAGTAAACAATTTGGCTTGTATATTTTCCTTTTTTATTTTCCCCAAACATGTGTACCTAAAAGTATAGAAATGAATAAACACATAATTGGTAAAACCTTTGTTTTTATTGTAGAAATCTCCGGTTTCCGAATTTCTCAATGGTCTCTCTCCTATAATGCCATCCAGAGCGAGAGCATCACTGTGTAATCAAAGGCTTTCTGAGTTCAGTTTTCCATCGATTTCTTCATTGGTTAACTCACCACCTCTAAATGTATACCAACGACCAATATGCTTAAGCTTCGTTGAAAGGTGTTTTTTTTTTCACTGATAATAGTTTTGGAAGTCAACTAATCACTTTGCTCATAACTAAAGATTGTTTTGTCTATGCTGATAGAGATAAAATTGCTGGGTCAAGTTCAAATGGTCACAACCAAGACGATTCTATGATAAAAAATGGTGAATACTGGGCTCAACATGACGAAACACGTGGTGCTTGTTTCAATTCTTCAGAAGTGACGACTGAAAAAACTAAGGATAACGCAAATGATGGCGTGGTTGAGATTTCCGGTGATGAAAGGTGGCGTAGGATGTTGGATTTTTCATCTAAAAACATCTCGGAACATGTTGAATCTGATGAATTTTTGGAACATGTGAGTCAAGGTTTCGATTCTCAGCCCACTTTCCTTGGTGGAAATCAGGGCATGTCGATTCCGCTCCCATCTTATATTCTACCATTAAACCATCATCCTTTCATTTCACCAGCCGGGGGAGTCGTACCATTAAACCATCATCCTTTGATTTCACCAGCTGGGAGAGTCAGTGATCATGTTGATAGTGATCACCATGGAGGTATTGTACCAGAAAAAATGGAGGATTCTCAGGAAGTGTCATTTCTTCACTTGCTTAGAAGTAAACAATTTGCTGACAGGGTTGACCAACAATCCAAATCCCAAGTTAGCTCAAAAGGAGAGAGGCAAGTTTACATAATATTTTTTACTTGAATGATTTTCACATTGCTTTTTAGCTGCGGGATTCGTTGAATTCAGGAATAGAGAAACATTCCCAGTGAAGATTCAAGCCTGGAAACACTGCAACTGCATAAGATCCAGATGTTTGAAACTGTAAGTTCACATGCTAGATACAACATTTCACTTCAGTACTATGTTACTCGGACTCAGTTTAAGCATATACCCAAGATCGGTATGTTTAGTTTTCTTCATGTATTTAGAAGAAGTTTGGAACATCATACCCCCAACGTCCAGAGGGTGCTGAAAAAAAGAAAAGAGTTTGGAGTACATCTGTTGAGTTTTGTTGTTTGTTGTGATTGGCAGTTATTGTGAGTGCTTTGCAGCAGGGATTTACTGCGAGAATTGTGCATGCCAGAACTGTTCGAACAATCCAGATTATGACGATACTGTTCTTGATACTCGACAACAAATTGAATTGCGTAACCCTCTTGCATTTGCTTCACCTATTGTTTTCCCATCCAATGATTCTCCTAATGTTACTGTAATTATAACTTCTATAATCTTACACCTTTTTCCCTTTAAATTTGTGTAATCCCGTAAGTGTTTGACATGAGAAACTATGCGCCAGGGTCATGGAAACTTGATGGACGATGGATCACCCAGGCACAGAAGGGGATGCAAATGCAAGAGGACAAAATGCCTAAAAAAGTACTGCGATTGCTATCGAGTATGTTTTAACTTTGTAGCTCCATCATGTGTAATATACTCCTTGGCATAGATATGTTATATGACTCTCTAAGTATATGAAAAAGAACTCTTTAAAATATTGAACAAGTCGGTGTTAGAC
The DNA here is from genome assembly GCA_008044935.1 of Gossypium turneri. Lineage (NCBI taxonomy): Eukaryota > Viridiplantae > Streptophyta > Magnoliopsida > Malvales > Malvaceae > Gossypium > Gossypium turneri. Next base: position 53,529,636 of record CP032581.1, read on the forward strand.
ATAAACCGACAACACTCGAATTTGTGTTTAAAATATTCTTCATTTATTTATAGGCTGAAGTCGGATGCTCTGCCATATGCCAATGTGACGATTGTGACAATTCTTTTGGCAAGAAGCTAGGTAATTTCTAAACTTGAAAATGATTGAACGTATCTATAATGGACACATTTCTGGATCCTAGGGTTGAAACTAGAAATTTTTTGAGATTGCGATTAAGTCACACATTTTTGTTTGAGCTAAAATGTAATTTCATAATTATATTAGTTTATATCTTCATACATTTTAGAATGATTAAATCAAGATTTCATTATTTCGAGGGGCAAACTATAATTTGACCATGCATTAACATATAATTTTATAGATTTTGGGATCTAACGAATAATTATCCCATTTTTGTGGGTGGGGGGAGCAGTGCCCCTGCCTCCCCTCCCTTGTCTCGTGCTGAATCCGATGCTCACACCCGATCATTAGTGACATGGACCATTAAGTACTTATTTTTCCTGATTTGAATGATGAATGCTTAAATCCTTGCTGTGATGCTTACATACAAGTATTATATACCCAATTATTAGTGACTAACTAACTTCACCAGGGAGATACAAAATCAATGTTCCGCTCTCATGAGATGTTGAATACAACGCAAGTTATGTCTGACAGCACCTTGGTCGGGACTGCAAATCTGTTTTCATCAGTGTGGGAAAAACTTTCTGATAAGAACCATCTCACCGTATCAGCACATCCTCATTCAAGAGCACATGATATGAGGGACTGTCAAAATGTCTCACAGGCAATCAGAAAAGGGAACTAGCCTTCATTCTCCTCTGCCTTGAGTCCTAAGCAACCATGGCGGAGTAAGGAGAGTGATATATGTTAGATCATGGTAGATAGTTTTCTTGACTACTTCATGGAAACTTCCAACCCCATCAAAACAGTGAAATCTGGCTCGGGTTTGGGGCTTTATAATGATGAATGATTTTGGTTTAATTTTGTCTGTTGTGCCTAATAAAATTGGTGAATGCATATCCCTCCAATTATGTTATCTCCATATTTTTCCTTTACATGAACAGAGGCTCCGATGCATATGACCTTTGTGTTTGTGTGTATTTTGTTGCAAGTGCCATCCGTTTTCTTTTAATGTTTTCTTTTAAATATTTTGCGTTTATCTCTCACTTTTACATTTTAATTTTGACATAGACACATTTTTCTAAAGGGACATTTAGTACGGTTTAATTTCATTTGTTATAAGAGAGGGATTTAAGCTCATTACATAGGAATGTTGAGATAGCACTTTTCTTAGCTGTATTCATGCTTACCTTTCTCCTAGATTGTGGGCTAAATATATAGCGAGTGCTCTTATAGGATAAAGCATTTCATATCTCTATATTTTGGGGCTCTTTGCTTATTTAATAATTTAAAAATCCAATTTGCCTAAGCCCTGATCAAATTTCTAAATTGGACTATTTTTGAGGGTTTAGATGGCTTAATTGAGTCACTACTTTTGCATTTTAGCATTGCATGAATTTTGCTGAAAGAACGCTGTAGCAGGAAGGTAGTCTGGTCACATTTGAAAGGTTCACATTGTCCCAATTTTTGTATCTACATATATTCTGATTATATTAGAACTTAAATATTATCATAGTTAGTGACTTCTGGTTTTAATGTTCATTGGTGACAAATTTAAAACAGCAAAGGCAATTGCCTTAGAGAGATGTGGACATGTTGGAGCTTAATCTCATTGAAGGAAAAGTTTTGAGTTTGCTATCTGATTCGCAAAGAGGAAAACTTGTTTAGAAAATATTTGTATGCTTTGCTTCTCCATTCATTTTCTTAACTTTTTTGCAGTTTAAAAACAATAAAAGAGTATTTAAATTTATCATGTTGTTATACACCGTGATGTGAGAGTACTAATATCCTGTTAGATCAGAATTGGGTGGCCAAGGTTTCAGATTTTGGACTATCAAAAAAATGGGCCCCAATGTTGTTGCAATAAAACGAGCCAATCCATGTTCTCACCAAGGACTAAATGGGTTCCAGACAGAAACTTTTCTGCTATCACAGCTCCGACACCGCCACATAGTCTCTTTGATTGGATGCTGCAAGGAAAGAAAAGAAATGATACTCGTTTACGATTATATGGCAAACGGCACCTTGCATGATCATCTATACAAGATGAAGAAGCCTTCACTTTCATGGACGCAAAGGCTCACAATCTGTATTGGTGCAGCTCGAGGGTTGCATTACCTTCATACAGGTTCGAAGCATAGCATTATACACCATGATGTGAAGAGTACTACTATCCTGTCAGAAGTTAACTGAGAAATCAGATGTGTACTCCTTTGGGGTAGTATTGTTTGAGGTATTGTGTGCCAGACCTGCTGTTCTACAACTGACATGCATTGCATTGTTACCAATCAGGGAGGGTTGATCAAATCATTGACCCGTATCTACAAGGAAAAATAGATCCAACAAGTCTGAGAACATTCATAGACATAGCAAGGAAATGTTTGGGTGAGACGGGCAGTGAAAGGCCAACGATGGGTGAGGTGTTGTGGAATTTGGAGCAGGCATGGCTGCAGCAGCAGGAGAGTGATTGTTTCCAAAATGATGGCAACTACGGTGTAGCTGACAAGACAACAGCTAATGGATTATCTGTAATCGTAGACGTTGATGGAGTACCTCTGCATGGTGCTTCAGATCCCACCCCAAGAGTAGAGTTCTGAAGAATCCCAAGTTTGCGGCAGTAAGGTCTGATTTGTCTTCCTAGTCCTAGGACTTGACTAGTAAACTAATGGCTTTTAGATTCAGTGGAACTTCAATTACAATGATAATTCAACTGCCTATATATTCATCCAAATATTTTAACAACAATACTAAAATTCAATTCCTAATTCTTAGTTCAATCTAAGCAAACCTAGTTGGCAATTTCTAAGCCATAATCTCACAATTTCCCCACACACACACCAAAAAAAAAAAAAAAAAACCCTAAGACCTGTGTTCCTAATCCAAACCTCCAACATAGCATGAACAGAGTCAAAGCTATTTATATAGCAAAAGAACAAAAATGATCAATTCAATCATATTTCCAAATTGCACAAGAGATATCATATTTCCAATTCCCAAAGTGATGAGAAAAAAAAAAGGAAACAATTCATAAAACCTTCAACTCATAGACTCTTTGTTATTAATCAGAAACAACAAATCACAATTTGAAATTGAAATTGAAATTGAAGTAGAAAAAGATAGAAGATTACTGGGTTTTGGAAGCTTCAAGCCATGGCATCCATTGCAAGGGAAGGTCTGTTCTTTCGGGGGGGGGGGGGGGGGGGGGGGGGGGAACAGATCTTGTATTCATTGCACCACGTTTTAATTGTTTAAATACAAATATATAATTTATCATTTTCATATAATTGTTTTAGAAAATCCAGATTCCCAGAATTTTCATCTCCACAAGTTAAACAGAACTCTTTGGCAAGCGGTACCTTTAATTTGACCAAATTCCAAAATAAACTAATCGACAAATCTTATCTTAAGTGGATTTGCATCTATTAACAAAAAAGAAAATTTATGTCCTCAGCCTCTCATAATAACACACGCCAACAAACCAAAATGATAAATTATGCTTAAACCCCCTTCAATTTATTATTCTTTGAAATAAAACATAATGAAATTTGATTCCCTTGTTATAAAGCTCACAATCATAATTCACAATAATAGTTTTTTGTATAACATTCAGAAAGAAATATATTTCTATGTAGTTAAAATTGTAAGGGGAATGAAATTCCATTGTTATTTGACTTGTCAATAGAATCGTAGGGTGTCATTTGTAAAATGTGAAAAAGTAAGGGATGAAAAAGGTGTTTTCCCCCCAAAAAAAAACAGGAAGTACTTTTTTTTTCCTACTTGCAATAAAATTCGTGACCATGTTGAAACCGAGAAGAAAACAAAACCAGAGCCACCACGTGTGTTAATCAAAAAAGAATATTTCATTCCTATGCTGCTCTTCCCTTTCCTTGTTTTGGTAATTCGATTTTTTTGGGTCTCCAAAACATCTGCCCTTTCTATCCAATCATCGACTTCCCACTGATTCATTCACCTTTGATTTCACACCGTTTCCAAGTAAGATTCGTTAATATTTCTTCTTCTTCTTCTTCTTCTTCTTCTTTTCATTTTCTTAAATCTACTTTTATATGTTGACCTCAACTAAGATTAACCTTCAATACCCAATTCTTAAAAGTGCTCCTTGTCTGAATTTTGATTTTTCTTAGCTTGTTATAAAATGGGTTGTTTCTGTTTTTGCTTAGTAACCAGGTTTATTTCCTGATTTTTGTTGGTTTATTTTGTGTTATTGACTGTTTGCTTCATGGATTGATTTTCAGGTTTTTGTCTATAAATTTATTGATTGAAACTGGAATAGGTACACTTTTTGTATGTGTGTGCATGTAGTTTACTTTCTTGTTAACTTTGGAGACGGCTAATGATTATGCTGGTGAGTGGTGACTAATCTGATATTCCTGCTTTTTTTGGCTGTAAATAAATTGTCTTTTTTATTATGGCGATTTTCTTCCCTTTTTAGATATATCAACTTGTTGGTCAACATGTTGGGAGCTTTTGGTGAAAAATCACTCAAGTTGTTCTTGTTGATTCTTTGCTATACGACAAAAGTAAAATGAGTGTATTTCTTGCCCCCTTATGGTTTCCTTTTGTGGCTTTGACTTATTGGTACTGAATTGTAGGCCAGTTGCAAATACTATAAAAATTCATCTTTATAAGGAAAATCGATGTTATGGTTTTGGTTTAGGTTGTGCTGTTGTGGTGTTGGGATCCTAGTTTTTTTTTATCTCTTTCCAACACATTCAACATCACTGTTCATATGTGTAGGATTCATCCATGAATAGAGACGGTCATACTTGTCAATAGTGACTAGAATTGTATTGAAAAATGGACGGGAACCAAACCCAAGTGAAGTGAAATTACCGTGATGCTCGCAATGTGCTTTTTCCCGGTAATTTTCTATGTACTAGAAATTGTTTTGTAATCATCATGTCAGCTTTAGATGTATTGTTTCTAGAGATATTTTAGTCATTTATTTGTTTGGCTGATATTTTAGTCATTTATTTGTTTGGCTGTCTATGTTATCAAAGCGAAAACTTGTCTGCAGTAAACTAAGAGTATAGCAATGATTTGTTTGATGAATAAATGTGTAAAATATGTTAGAGCCGCTGAAGCAAAGATTGTTGAGTTTCTCGATATCTGGCATTAACAGGCATCTTGCTTTGCTTATTCAGGTTGTTGATATTTAGATATAAAACAGCTGAGAATCAGGAACTTAGGTCTTGCTGCTATGCCTTCATCTTTTCTGGCTCTTACTTCTTTTAAAGACAAGTATTCTACTTCGCCGAGTTCTTTTCAGGTTTCCTCAGGAAGGAAAGTGATGGAGAATTCTGCATCGCTTCAAGAATCTTCCTTAGCTCCCAGCAATGGTACCCTTGGGAATTCGTCTTTGTCCCCTTCCATAGTCACCGACCATATGTGTGCCTCAGCTCTACCATATGTTCAACATTCTCACAATCCCGCATTCATTTCCCAGTCATCAAGGGATTTAGCATCTTTGCCACCACTAGATGCTTCTTTTTCACAGTCCACAGCTTCACTTATTCACACACAAGGAAATAAGGATGTTTCTTGGAGTTTAGACCGGCTTCAAATGTTTCTCGATTTGCCTGAAAATACTCCAGCTCCAAATCAACTGGTGGAAAGCAGCACCGGTGTCTTGGCATCTGAGGATCACAACAAGAAAACTAATTGGCAGGAATGGGCGGATGATTTGATCAATGTTGTGGATCCAGACTGGAGTAAGATTCTTGATAATACGAATGTCTTAAACCCCAGAGTGGAGGTATGTTCCTAGATTCTATTAGAAGCAGTAGGTGCAGAAATGTCTCGAGCGGCTTTTGATCTTCATTCTTTAATTTCTTTCACATAGCTTCACTAGCTTTGTCATTCTTGAGGTGATACAATTTTGCCACTGCTGCTATAATGTTAACTAATAGATTTTTTTTTTTTTTTTTTTTTTTTTTACTATTTCGGAATTAGCTATCAAGGCCAAGACTTGTTCATGGCTGAAAACCCCATTACCTTAGCCTTTGGCTTACGTAGATGATATGATCTATCTACCTTATCGATGTACTTTTTCTAGTTTTTCCTATCTTTTGGTCAATGAGAAAACTAAAAAATGTATCAGGTGCCAAAACCTTCTGGAGATATCTCAAAGCAACAGCCTCAGTTTCATCAGAATCAACTTGTGCCACATGGAGAATTTTCTAGCCATGCTTACCCATCATCCACTGCTCCTCCTACAAAGCCTCGTATGCGTTGGACACCTGAGATTCATGAGGCCTTTTTGGAAGCTGTTAATCAGCTGGGTGGCAGCGAACGTGTGTATTTTCATCTCATTAGCATGTAGGCAAATTATCTGTTTACATCATTTGCTAATTCCATCGAGTAATTTAAACTTACAGGAGCTACTCCGAAAGGCATCTTAAAACTAATGAATGTTGAAGGCCTAACAATCTATCATGTTAAAAGTCATCTGCAGGTCTGTATGTAATCTCGTTTTATGGATCCTTTTTACTTTCTCAAACAATCTTATAAGTTTACTGGAACATTTTCCTGTTCGGAATCCAGAAATATAGAACGGCCAGATACATGCCAGAAACATCAGAAGGTAAGACAGCTATAATACTTTGAACAACATTTCACTGTATTTTCATAATATCATTTTGATTTTTCTTGTTTGTTAAGATGTATAATTTGCTTCTCATTGCAGGAACATCAGAGAAAAGAATCACTTCAATCGAGGAAATGAAATCGATAGACTTGAAGACGTAAGTAACCTTCTCTTTCCTTGTATCTTGAAGTAAAGTTTATCTACCATTTTTAAATTCTATTGAAGTCTCAATTATCTCTGTCTTGAGCTTCGATCTATGATCTGCAAATTTTTCAGAATGTGTAGTTTTAGCATAGTGAGATTTGGCACTAACCTCACTTTCCTGTAAGAAAGTTTGAGTATATCTGTATGGTTCTGGCCTTTTTATTTCTCGTCACAGGAGTATAGGAATTACTGAAGCACTGCGATTGCAGGTGGAAGTTCAGAAGCAGCTCCATGAACAACTTGAGGTATGCTACTGGTAACTAAGCATTTATTTGTTTGTCACAAACTATGCAGGTTAACTCAAAGCACGGCTATGCCTTCTTACTTATATTATAATAACTTCTTTTCCAAGATTTCACCATGTTAGGGTCTCGGAGCTTTTTATAATTAGCTACTTTAACATTGTTATGTGGAATTTTAATTTTCCCAGCATACCCCATTTCTAATTTTCCAAACAAAGTCATGTTGAACCCTTTTTTATTGAGTTGCTGCAGATCGTTTGCACCCCATGCATCATTAAAAGCATGGATGTATGTGCTATACAGATGCACATATATTTTCTAATGCCGGTGACATTTTTTCTCCAGATTCAGAGAAATTTGCAGCTACGAATCGAAGAACAAGGGAGGTATCTGCAAATGATGTTTGAGAAACAAAAAAAGGTGGAGGACGAAAAAGGTGGGGCTCCCTCTTCTGCCTCGGATGACCTTCTTGCACCATTACCAGGCTTAAAGCATCCACCTTGCAACAACGGTAAATCAGATTCAGAAGCTTTAGAGCAAGATCACTCAAGAACCGGGATTGGTCCAGGAAATGCTGGCACTAACGAGGACAAAAGCTCCTCAGGTGTAAGCACGAAGCAGAAGATGCTGGAAACAGAATCGACTGTCCATGATGAGTCCGGTTTCTCAGTCTCAAAACGTGCAAGAACAGAGAAATAGCAGGATTCTTAGACTTTTTAACATCTGATAAATAATCTTTTGTAGACAACATATCTCTGCTCCTGGAGATGATGTTGTTAATACAGATAAATATGCTGATAGAAACCAGGAGTTGTTGAAACATTACATCATACATCCTTCTTTATGTGTATTTCTCTAACATTTGACCACATGCAATATATTCTTTCATTTTGAAAGAATTGTAAGCTATATGTCATGATCATAAAAGGGTCTTGGGTGGAAGCAGATGAATGACATTTGGTAATAAAATCTTACGAGCAATTTGCCTTTCACAACTGGTTTCTTTATGCTGAGCACCAAACTGTTTTTTCTTCGATTTTTTTTTTTAAATAACAAGGAAACCCAAAAAAGAAAAAGAATTAAAAGGTCATCACAGTGAAACCTAAATGTAAAATTAAAATTATGACGAAGAAATACCCAAATTAATCTAATAATTAAAGGGTTAATGTTATCAAACGTCCCTAAACTATCACCAGATTTTAAATTTGTCCTTAAACTTCAAAATATTTTTAATTGACCTGGTATTTAACACCCAAGTTAATGGATTTGCTGAGAGAATGATCTAAATTAATTTGATATTGATACCTTGAGTATGCAATTAGAACATTTTAAAGTTTGGGACTAATTTAAAATCCAGGTCATAGTTGAGGATGTATAATGTAATTAACCCATACTAAAATGTAAAATTGTTGTCATCCTAACGTGCTGAACCAAAGACCCTTGAAAATCGAAAACTCTGTCATCTGAAGACAACTGAAACAAAAAGAAAAAGCAACTAAATTAATATTCTAGAAACCAAATTGGAAGAAAAAAAAAAAAAGAAACCTGGTCGAACCCGAAATCAAGATAGCCGAAGCTGGATAGTTTCAGGAGAAGAGAAAGAAGCGGCGGAACAAGAAGAAGATGTTGTTTCAAGTGGGAGGACAAGGGGCTCGTCCCACCTTCTTTGAAATGGCTGCTGCTCAGCAACTCCCGGCTAGTCTCCGTGGAGCTCTCACTTACTCAATTGGGGTCACCCTCTATCTGTCTCTCTTTGCCTTTTTTTATTATTAAAAAAGCACTTTTTTTATGTATTTATGGAATACCCATTTTAGTTTTCCTTATTTGTTTCTCAAAATTGTTCAGTTTTTCTATAAATTTTGCCTAGAGGGTCAAATCTTGGTTTTTGTGTATATTCTTGTCTCTGAAACTTTTAGAATGAAATAAATTGATTGTTTAAATTAAGTACCTGGGAAACAAGTTTCAGTTTGTTTCAAATTAGCTTCTTTTCTTTTTGTTTAGTAGCATTTTTAGATTTATTACAATTTCTATTTTCAGATTGTTGCATTAATTACAATTTTTTTTGGCTGCAATTATTGTTATTATAATCGAAGATTAAATACTTTGAGGTTTATTTGTGAATTTATAGGTATTGGCATTGAGAAGGCCGTTCCTTCATAAGGTGTTAGACTATGAAGATGAATTCTTTGCTTTGCTGATGTTGGTCCTTGAGACTCACAGTCTTCGAAATACAGGTTTCCTTCTGCTTTCATTTTCTTTTAGTTTCTTCATTACTTAAATTTCCTTTTTAGGTATTTTTTGCTCAGCATGTATTTGAATCTTCCTATTTTCGCATTCTAGACAGTGCTTTATGTATCCTAGTTTTAGGTTTCTTCCGAATTACATTTTTTTTTTTAAAACTTTAATGCTCATTCTGATTTCACTACCATGCTTTCATTGTACATATAGAATGATAATCAATTTTCCATTTTGTGTCTCTGTGAACTGTGGATTTGTTTTTGTTGCTTCTGTGTGATATATGTTGTAATCTATGATAGAAACAGTCTTCAAAAATGTCTGATGTGTTATATATGATTATTCTTCCATTCACCCATTGAAATTTATTCCCTTATGAAGATGTGAGTGTTAAGGTTGTAGGGTGTAGGAGAAATAAGCAGAGTCTGAGCCATGTATAGGATCTTGTGATAATGTATTTCATTCTGGTTGTTCTAATGTGATATGGAAAGCTTCTTAAATTTCAAGGCATGACTGAACTCCATGATCTCACTTGTTCAAAATGAGTTTTGTAAGATCATCTCACATAGAACGAGCTTTCCTTGTTACTTTTTTAAACATCAATGAACCTTAGCCAGAAGCCTAGAATCGACCAGCTTGTTTGTGGAAGGAAGTTGTAGTACAAGGGCTTTTCCTTTTTTGAGAAAACTTAATTATTTGATGCATATGCAAAACTATCACTATCAGCCCTTAATGGAATTCAACATCTTGTTAACAAGTTTGTTATATTGGAACCTTATAACAATGCCCATTATATGATGTTTGCACTGTTGGTGTAAATATTACCTTAATTTTGTTTGTTGTTGTTGGAAGATGCATGTTTGTTTCAATTGATGAGATTCATTTTTCTAATATACCGTTCTTATACAGATGCTTCTTTTTCTGAGTCTCTATATGGTTTGCGGAGGAGAGCAGCAAAAATAAGAACAAAACAGGCTGATATCCGATCAAAGTCTAATGATGGGATCCAACACTCTAGTCTAGAAAAGCGCCAGAGAGTTCTTTCAGTTGTATTTTTGGTAGAATTCTACATCTTTTTTTCCTTTTTTTTTCTTATTAAGATGTTTTATGAACCTTATAATCAAGGAATCTACTGAAGTTCTTCCGTATAAGCGATTATATTTTGTCGTAGAAAATTACTTTGTGTATTTACAGCGTGAACTCATTTACATGCTGTATGACCAACAACCTTTACTAGAGCAGTAGTAACCTCTGATTTGCTATGTGTTTCTAGGTTGTTTTGCCCTACCTTAAGTCAAAATTGCATTCAATTTATAACAAAGAAAGGGAAGCCAGGCTTCAAGCTAGTTTATGGGGTCCTGGTGATGAGAGATTTGAAGATGTTGACTACTTTGATGAAGCTGAGGCTTCTATTGCTTCAAGAACATCCACAGAAACTGAAGCAACAATAAGAACACGATTGGCAAAGAATATTCAGAAAATTATAGGTGTATGTTATCCATGGCTTCATGCTACCACTGAAGGTGTGTTTAGATCTAAGTTATCATTTTGTACCCCTGTTTTCAAGAAAGAAAGTAATTTATTAATCCAATCATTGTTCATGGACTGCCGTGACCTAAAGTGGTGACCAGTTAATAGTTAAATTGTGGTTGCTGAGCATGGTGCTTTCTAATATTTATATTTGTAATGATTTACAACATATCTAGTATAAATCTCCATGATGTAGGTTTTCTGAGATTTATATTTGTAATGATTTCTTGAAAGAGCTTTGAGGGTCCATTAGCTGTTTTTGACCGTGCATTGGTTGGATCTCAAGTTACATGCTTTAATCTAATCTGGATTATTGTGGTGCAGGACTAACATTTACTTATCAACTTTTATATCTTCTGGATGCTACTGGGTTCTATTCTGTTGGATTACATGCACTTGGGATTCATGTTTGTCGAGCAACGGGGCAAGAATTGGTATTAGATTCAACAATAACTTCTGTTCTCTGTCTGCATGTATTACATTAATATCCATGGAGCAGTATTTGTGTTGCTTAATGCTTTTTCCAAGCCCTATAGACATGCATAGAGATACATGCTTGTTTACAGAAGACCTAAGTGTTGATGATAATTTTATTTATTGTGCATTTTGTTCTTATTTATATTATATTTATGCACACATACTCAGTATACTCATTTTGATGTCAAGGTAGATGGATACGTCTTCTAGAATATCCAAAATTCGAAATCGTGAGCGTGAGAGGCTTCCAGGTCCTCCGTGGTTAAAGGTATTTTTCTATAAATATTTTAGTTAGGACTATTGAGATTGTTTTCAAAGATATTCCATCTAACTTTAACTAATGTTATGTTAAATTTAGCATATTGATTAGACAATATAATTCCTTCAGGCAGTACAAGGAGCTTTGCTTAAATGCACATATGCGGTGTTGGACTATGCACAGACCGGTTTAATTGCTGCGGTATTTATCTTTAAAGTAAGTGTGGTTTACTGGTTATTAAATTTACCATCTTTTGTGGTTTAGCCGTTTAGGGGTAATATATATCATTGCTATCTAATAACTTCATCTGAAAAACATAATTTATGCAAAATATATGATATTACATTTGCCAAAGCAAAAATCTGTAATAGTTGGACCAAAGGAAACTAAACCAATCAATTGCTTATTTGTTCTAGTCCAAACCCGTGAGCTCTACAATTAAGTTATTGCCATGATGACTTGTAATATTCCTTGATAGATGCTTTTTTAAACTCGTATGAGTTTTTTCTTTAACCTTCATTCACTTTCCTTAAACCCATGCAATCACTGAGATTTGTTATTGATATTATTTAAATCTGACAATTCTTAAAAGTGTCATCCTTTCTGGAGATAATATTTGTGTGTTAACTATTCTATGCCACTTTTTGTTTCTTGAACCTTTATTTTTATGTAACATTCATGCTTTTCTGGAAATAGTAATGGAATTTGCTATGATTTCATTTTCACTATGGATAACCATTGTTCGTGTACAATAATCATAGATGATGGAATGGTGGTATCAATCTGCCGAGGAGAGAATGTCAGCTCCAACTGTGTATCCTCCACCGCCGCCACCACCACCCCCAAAGGTGAAAAATTCACCTCTCTATATTCTCACACATGGCCATGCAGACAAATGCAAACAAAACCATTCCTCAGTCTTTTGTGGACCATTTTCTTTTAGTAAAATGGAGAATTATGTAGGAGCATGTTTCTACATATGTTTCATTGTATGCATTGTTGGATATTAAACCTGGGATATGTCACCTAGGATATGATGGCATTTGTTTCTTTCATTGTATTTTTCATAAACTATGCAACTATTTGAGGATTTTGGCAGCAGTTTCTATTTATCAAATGTCAGTCTGAACATAGAAGGAATAAGGAGGAGCAAGCTTTTATCACTCTGGTACTCAAAAACCAAATAACTCACTTATCATCTATGCAGGTCGCCAAGGATGGGATTCCCTTGCCACCCGATAGAACAATCTGTCCATTGTGCTCACAGAAGCGTGCAAATCCATCAGTAGTTACAGTTTCAGGGTTTGTCTTCTGTTATGCTTGTATACACAAGTATGTTTCTCAGGTAAGGCCTTCAAACACTATTTGGTGAACCAAATAAATTCTTTCACAGTTCGCATATGATGATATAGGGGAACTTGCCAAAATGGCTTCATTGATTCATACTTTTTATGAATTCTTTTTGAACGGCTCGCTTTTGTAGTCTAGTAATATTGAATATATCTTCTTAAATCACCTTCAATACATGGTTTTTCTAAGCAAACGAATATATGTTTTGTCTTGTTGATTGAGAAACAATTTCTCTCTTATCCAACTTCAAGGAGACCCACTTCTTCAAACCAAAGTGTCCCAGCACAGCTATGAAAAGATCTAAAGATTTGTTTCATGCATTTACGGATTTAATTGTTTTTACTAGTTTACAGTGAAATGTACCTTGTATGCATAAATTTAGATCATCCATGTGGATCTTCATCGTTATTTCTATTTAACTTCGAGTAGATTTGTTTTACATGGAAGAACTTATATGGTTTGTTCTGTATTTCTTTGCCACAGTATAAGCGCTGCCCTGTCACATTAATGCCAGCAGACATTGACCAGATAAGGCGACTCTTTCACGACATGTGACATCCTTGCTGGATACTGTGGATGTAAATTAATTCATTTTTATACATTTTCAACAGCCAAATCATCGATAAAAGTAAAGCTGCCAATGCGCAATGAGGGCCAAGACGAACACAAGAAGATAATGTAGGGAATTCCTGTTGCCATTATTTCTGGCGTTCTCAAAAGTTACTTTATATGTAAACGCTTAGATAACTTTGAAACTACAAATATCCTACTATGGTCAGTCACCATAGAAACACTATTGTACACCCCAAAAAAATCCATTTACAGTAAATCTATAATTTCGTCATTAACGTGTACCACATTGAACATTTTTAAAAAAAATTCAAGTATCACGTTTGACCTTGTGAGCTGCTCTATTTAGCTCCCCTGTTTCTTAGCCATGTTCTTGCCTGGGTAATTGCCGAAGGGTGCAATGCCAAACTTTGACCGGGATTGCTTAGATGATTTACGGGATCCATTCCATGTTTGAGAGGTTTAAAATAGCTCAAATCTTTGAACTTGGTGTCAAAGCAGATTGTTATTTTCGTGCAAAAATATGTAGACAAGCTAACAGGACAGACTTATCATCCAAATAAGGAATCATTTAGAGAATCTAGTCCCGAAGGATCTTCAGTTATTGACTAATTCTAATTCTCGCACAAAGCCAAATCAACTAAAAAATCAAACAACAAAAACTAAAAAGAGCATATAAACAGAAGCATTCATGGGAATGCACTATGCAGCAGAAAATTTATCTCCCAGGATCTCTCATAGTGATGAGACCTACTATACTCCTGCAATCCCTGTATCCAGAGCTCTCTCCAACCTTGCTCCAAATGGTATGGCCTTCAACTTCAGTCTCTCTTCCTGCGAAAATAATCATCACTTCCAACATATATATATGCAAAATGTATATATGAACACCAACGACAAAGTCACTTTGTATACCTGAATGTGTCTCGGTGTTCGTTTGCTAGGAGAGCTTGAATCAGTATCTATGTTCTGGCCAGTATGACTCCAATAGCTCCCAACAGTCCCTATGATAGGCGCTTCATCTGGACTCCAGCTCCCGCACTTTCTTGGAGAACTGGATGCAGAACGCTGTTTAAGCTCTCCCATTGTTATTGCTCCTAAAATAGGCCTATCTTCATGGCTTCTTGGTGAATCCATCTTCTGGGATATTGCTGAATTCCCTGAATTAGTACTAGCCTTTGAATTCGGTGTGTTTTCAGGTTCCACTAACCAGCTTGAAAGACTTGTATCAACAGCACTTTCTTTCCCCGCCATCCTCTTCCCATTGGAACATAGTTTTGAACTTGCAAGCTTAAAACTAGGCTCTGCACTAATCGGTATACCAAAACCTTGCTCTACATTGATGTTCTCCTTTTCTTGAAGATTCAATGGTATGCTTGCTTTTGCTTTCACTTCTTTCCATTGAGCAAGATTTTCTACAGGATTCAAAACTGATTGAACATACTGACCACCCTTATCTTTACCATTTCGATTTAACACAATTGGCATTGGACTATTAACTTCCTTCTCATCTGATTCAACTTCACAAACCTGTTTCCTAGACTCTATTGACAAAGAAAACAGTGACTCAGATGACTCTTCTATTACCAATTGTGACTCATTTTTAGCCTTTTCAATGCCATCATCCTCATTACCATAATCTAAATCATTTATTTCTAAATCCAAATCATTCAATTCATCCTCACTTTCTGCACTGTTCTGATATCTATTGTTTTGAGGCTTAAAAACTACAGTCTCCTCACTCTCCTTCCCCTCATCATTTTTCAACAACTTCTCAGATGATTCAACAGCCAATTCCTCATGAGTCTTCACATACAAATCAAAACTTAACTTCTCTTCACCACTGTTATTCAATAGCTCCCCTAGCTTCTCTCTACATAAATTGACATGAAACAAGCAAATCAACACGTGCATAAACATAAATAATAATTTACAAAAAAGGGCCTGAAACTGGATTGCCATAACTTACTTTTTCAGTATAATGGGATTAAAGGGTATCCCAAAATCTTCTTTACTTGATTGAACAGCTTCATTGGCTTCAGGTTTCTGGATGATACAAATTTATTAAAAAAAAAAAAAAAAAAACCCAAGAATCATAAACCATGAAAGTGAAGAACAAAACAAACCTGATCAACAGAGGAAGTCCCATCCACCACATGCTGGTCTTTTTTATTCTTGGAAGCAGAAAAACAAGCAAAAAGAAGGCAACCCATTATCACCCTAACTGACTTCTCCAAAAAGGTTCACTTTAAAAAGTTCCCTGGTCAAGAAAATAGTCTTCTTGGAGAGTGAAAGAGAAGAGAAAATCAATGGAAAAATAAAATAAAAATAAAAGCCAAAGAAACTGGTCAATGAATTTGAAGAAGATCTTGAAAAATATGACCGTTACAAGGTAGATTCGTATAGGCTTCATTTAAAATCAAGTATCCTATAATAAGGCAGAGTTTTGGCACTGAGATTAATGCAACTGTTGGGCTTTAAAAGAGGAAATGGGCTTTCGCTTTTTCACAATTTTGTATATTGTTTTGTGCATTAAAGAGTTTTTATAGGATTTGTGGGGCAAACACAATAATAATGGAACTATCTCTAAATTACTTCTTCTATTACTGTTACCATTATTGTTAGAGCTCTCCATGATTGAGGTGGTGTTGGGTCAAAGTAAAATATTTAGATTCGTCTTTTAGGTACGACTTGAAAATGGACTTAAAATTTTGTCAAAATTCAACTCGAATAAAAATGTTAAAATTCGAGCTCGACCCGCCTGTACTAAAATTTTTTATATATAAAAATAAACTTTAAAAAAATGATGAATCAAACACACTAAAAACATTAAAATAAATATTTCCCAACAAATAAAAAATAAACATATATATACTTAAATAATACTAAGATAAGTGCAATTTAACAAGCAAATACCTCTAAAATAGTAACAAAATTAATAATAAAATAAGAGTTATACAATATCCAAATAATAACAACAAAATAGTAGCAATATAATAGTGGAATGATAGTAAAATAATGAAAAAATAGTAATAAAAAAAAGGGAGTAAAAAACAGCAACAGTATTTTTTTTTCTGCAAATTCAGGTTGGGCTGGGCCCGAGAAAAAAAACTTACCCAAGGCTCACTCCATTTAGAAAACGGGTTTTATTTTTTTTGTTTAAGCCTATTTTTTGAACATATATTTTTTATTCAAACCCTCTCACTTTTTGAACAGGCAAGTCTAATTTTGTAGTAACATTTATTTACAAAATTTCTTTTTCAACTTGTTCTTTTATATATTTATTCATTAGTTACTTTTATTTTTAGTTAAAATATGTTGTTAGTCCTTGTACTTTGATCAATTTTGAAATTTAATCTTTTCATTTTAAAATTTTAAAAAAATTTAAATTCTTCTACTTTTTCAATTTAAAAACTCAAGGTCAATCATTAACATTGTTGGTAGTTTTTGTCAAAATTTATCAACTTAATATGTTTATTTTTGTCAATTATATGCCACATCATATACAGATGACGTAACCAAAATTTTAAATTGACAAATTTTCACAAAAAAATATAAAATAATTAGATTGAATTTTTCAAATAAAAAATTTAAAATACACATTTCAATTTTACAAATTCAAGAAATCAATCTACATTTTCATTTTTTAAAGAATTATTGTTTCGGAAGAAGTTACAATCACCAATAACAATCATAAACAATAGTTATAGTAAATTATTGAACAAGGACTAATAATTAAACTCACTAATAAAATCTACTTACATGGTTGCTACTTAAACCTCAAACTTCAAATTTTTCTAAAATCTCTTTGCCAAAATATTATTAGCAATTTTTTAACATTATTTTTTAAAAATATATCCTAACCCTTTTAAATATTCTAAAATCTCCCAATATTGATAATGAGAAACATGAGTAGTTAAAATGATAAAATTTTGATTATTTTATTTTTATATTAAATTTGAGTTTAGCATTTACATCAGTTTCAGGTTGGAATTTTTCTTTTGAGTTAAGATTTTCCAAATTCTTTTTTCCTTTCAGCTCTTTCTAGATTTAGCTTTTTCTTTTTAAATTTAAGTCAATTCTGGTAAGAACAAGTTCGGCCTCGAAATTTGCGACCTCTGCACATAGTCGTTGAAAATCAAAATTAATTATGAAAAGAATATTAAATTTATATATTCATACGTATTTAAATAAATAAAAATTCATGCATAGCAAAATTAGAAACTCTTGTTTTTAGTGACAAAAAAAAAGTATTTTTCAGTAACGAATTAAAAAAATATCTCTTTTTTACTGATAATATTACATTAAGTTTTGAAATTTTATTTATTTTTTAATTTTAAAAAATAAGCCATTAGAGTCCTTGCTAATAAAGTTGGAGTGCTAATCAAGGACCTTAAGAGTGACCTTACTCATGCATTTTTGCACAAGTATTAGTGCCTAGGGAAGAGATATTTATACTTTTTCAACCATAATCTAAATGAGCTATTTGCCATATCTATACTTATGGTCTATTTTCATCGGTGTTGAAAAATTCAGTTTCAAGATCAAATTTCTTAAATTAAGTTAGCTGGAAATTTTAATTGAGTAGTACGAAACATAGACAAAATTATAAGATCGAATTACTAAGTGTTTAAACTAGATAAATTATTAAATTTAGTGCACGGACTAAAGGAAAAGATTAGTCATTATTGAATAAGGATTAAATTACAAGTAGTTATAACTTGAAGAATTAGGTCACTTTTTAACAAAGCCCTTAGTAATGATTAAATGTAGATAGTGGAGTACCATCATTTTTCATTAACTATGATCAAGTTCATTCCTACCCATTAACATTAATTAAAATGGAAATTAATAAACAATATGAATATGTAAGTGTTTTCTTCATTTTTCTTCCTTCTTATATCAAGACGAGAAGTTTTACGATGTTGTGAGGTGATGGGTTCCTCCTCAACTCAATAGAAGGATA
Organism: Gossypium turneri; assembly: GCA_008044935.1. Lineage (NCBI taxonomy): Eukaryota > Viridiplantae > Streptophyta > Magnoliopsida > Malvales > Malvaceae > Gossypium > Gossypium turneri. The sequence goes on from CP032581.1 coordinate 53,548,196, forward strand.
ATGCACTTCAGTGTACTCAAACCCACATCCTCCTATATTGATGACAATACACATGTCAATCGAACTAAGATTTAATCAACTGCTCATGTTGTTGATTTTATATAATCTTTATGGTGCTTCTTTGGAGTTCATCTTCTTCCTCATTCAAAAAAGCATTTGGTATCCCTTGTATTAATGTAATTGTTCTGTTCATACTCAAATAAAATGTTCCCACCCAACTTTCAAAGAGCTTAATAGTTGAGTTACCTCCAATTATATCAAATCTCCAACTATATCACCCATACTGTTTTAATTGATCGGATCAATTCGCTATGATTTATTATAAGGGTGAGTGTTTGGTCGAACCGAGTAAAAAAAATGTTGAGTTACTTAAGTTGACGAGTTTCATTTTATTATCTTAATTCGATTTGAAATTTTTTTGAATCGATTCGAGTAAAATGAAATTTGAGTCGAGTCGAATCGAGTAAAACTGTTCGAATTAAATTTAAAAAATTAAACATGTCAAATTAAAATCTTATTACAATATAACTAATTCTATTTTAAAGCATATGAATTTAAAACCATAAATATTTGCAAGCTCTTTTAAAGCAAAAGAAAAGAAAAAAATAAAATAATTTAGTCCGATAAACTTGAATCATTAATTTACTTATTTAGGTCCCAAAATTATTATTTTAGATTTTTTTAAAAAAATAAATTTTTTTATATATTCTTGAGAATTCTTTTAGAATTTTTAATATATTATTTAAATATAAATTTTGAATCTTTATAAATATTTTGATTTTTTTTTTGTAATTTTTGTTGAAAGAAATCAATTTGCTCATTTTCAAAATTGACAAGGATCGAATGAGTATTTACCCAATTTGTTATTTGAGTTATTCGAATTATTCGAGTTATTCGAATTTAAAATTCAACTTGACTCGAATACAAAACTCGAATTACTTATTTGAGTTAACTCGAAAAAATCGAATAACTTAATTTGATTTACTCCAAAATTAAAAAAATCAAAATTTTTTAGTTGACTTAATTTTACTCACCCTTAATTTATCAGATGAATTGGGATATTTCACATTCACACTTTAATTATGACACCAATTGTATATATAAAAAAAGATTATGACACTAATTACATAGTTAACATATAGGTGAATTGCATGATTTAATGGGGTTATATGTCATGTTTTAGATACATAAATCTATATATTGATTAAAAAAATCATATATCCATAAAAAAATTCAAACATATATAAGATTCTCTTCACAATATCGAAAAGTTTTAAGAATTTTAACACTTTTATTTTATCATATTATCTCTTTCCAATAGTTTATTGTCATATCAATAATTTCATCCTGAATTTAATATTTTCATTTTCATTTGATCTTTTTTCAAGATGGAAATACTGATGGTGCATTAAACTATTGAAAGAGAGATATAGATGATGTGACATCCTTGTTTCATACAATTATTTTCCTACTTGCAAGTAGGAATAAGCAAAACTTGATACGACTTGAAAAGATTGAAATTTTTTTTTCGAATTTCGAGTTCGAATCTAGTTTAATTTTCGAATTTGAATAATTCGAATAAACCCAATATCAAACTATAATATTTTACATTTTATCTTTAAGATAACTTTTATTAAAATAATCACATTTTTTATATTTAATATATTTTTTAATTTCACAATACATAGTAACAAAAATCAGAAGATAATTGAAGCAACTAAGCACATAAAGAAGCTAACTTGTAACACCCCTAACCCGTATCCGTCGCCGGATTAGGGTTACGAGGCATTACTAAATATCGAAATCTCATGCTTAACAAAATGAACCAAGTACCATAACTGAATATAAATATGCGTCATGTGTATATATATATTTAAACCCTAATTTATCTCACCTAATGATCAAAACAGTTTATACGTCAAAACATAGGTCAAGCCACACCAAATATCAATCATACTTTACTAATAAAATTACATTTTCAACTCAAGCTTCGAATTTCAACCCTTTCATTAATATTTACCTAATCAAAATTTTATGTCAATCAAATACTTAAAACATCTTTCAAACATTTGTCGTTACATATCATATACCGAGCATATATCAAAACATCTATTTGTCTATATATATTTCATTAATAAATTATTAACTATGCAACATAATACAAACGTAGATAACCTACCCTGTTTTGGACAGCCTTTATACATCAAACTTGGACAGCATTAATATGCTCAAAATGGACAGCATTATAACATGTAAAAACAGCCACATTTGAATATCATAGTAACAAGCGAAATAATCACATTTTAATGTCTTTCAAACAAATTTGTAGCACAATTGGGCAGCATCAATCAGTCACCATTAAGACAATTATAAACAATCATTTAAACACATTCGAGCATAATGTAATTGTAACACCCCTAACCTGTATCCATCGCCGGATTAGGGTTACGAGGCATTACTAAATATCGAAATCTTATACTTAACAAAATGAACCAAGTACCATAACTGAATATAAATATGCGTCATGTGTATGTATATATATATTTAAACCATAATTTATCTCACCTAATGATCAAAACAGTTTATACGTCAAAACATAGGTCATTCACAAGCCACACCAAATAGCAATCATACTTTACTAATAAAATTACATTTTCAACTAATGCTTCGATTTTCAACCCTTTCATTAATATTTACCTAATCAAAATTTTATGTCAATCAAATACTTAAAACATCTTTCAAACATTTATCATTACATATTATATACCGAGCATATATCAAAACATCTATTTGTATATATATATTTCATTAATAAATTACTAACTATGTAACATAATACAAACGTAGATAACCTATCCTATTTTGGAGAGCCTTTATACCCCAAACTTGGACAGCATTAATATGCTCAAAATGGACAGCATTATAACATGTAAAAATAGCCACATTTGAATATCATAGTAACATTATAGTAACTTAAATCTTCTAGTAACATTATAGAACACTCAATGTTTCACACACTAATTGCCAATCATATAGCCGAAGCTATTATAATTCCGCACACTAAGTGCCTTACATAGCCGAAGCTATTACAATTCCACACACTAAGTGCCTTACATAGCCAAAGCCATTCCAAATCGCACACTAAGTGCCATTAATAACCGAAGCTACCTCGAATTTCATATGAAGTGCTAAACATAGCCAATTTATCATTAAACATGACTGCATTCTCCTGTACACAATTTATGCAATATCAGAGCATTAAAAGCATAATTGCAACAATATTTATCGTGTATAAACTTATCTGGGATGCTAAAACGGCGATTCGAGTCGTTTAGTCGATAACTTTAGTATCCTCCGATTTAGGTCCGAATTCCGCTTTTCTTGATCTATATAATATCAAATTCAGCTTATTAAATCACTACTTTATTCAATTTAATCCAAAACACACATTTGGGTATGTTTACACTTTTGCCCCCAAAGTTTCACATTTTTTACAATTTAGTCCTCATTTCACAAAATCACAAATTACACAAAATTTCAGTACACCCATGCTTAGTTGAATTTATTAGAGGTCCCTAGCAGCCCAAAACTTGCATTTATTTCACATTTCAACCACTCAATTTACACATTTCTCAATTTAATCCCTAATTAGCATTTTTTTATCAAAAATCACTTAATAAAATATAATAATCTATCAACAAATATTTATTTTTCATCATCAAACAACAAAAATCTTGAATATTCATTAATGGCATTGTAATGGCCTAAATTCAAGGTTATCGAAATAGTGGTTCCGGGACCACAAATCCGATGACGAAAAATTTATTTTTCTTATATTTTTATGGTCTATGTTTTCACAAAATTATTTCATGAAAATTTCGTTCGAAAATTTCGACGTTTGGGCACTCAATTTAGTCAAAAGGACTAAATTGTAAAAAAGTATAAAAGTTGAGTTCTACATGTTAGAAGTGTCCAATTGTTATGAAATTTTAAATTGGAGGTCCTTATATGGTAAATAGACCATTGGTTAAGTTGGTAGACAAAAATGGACATGAGATAAGTGAAATAGGAAATTTTTAAGTTAGGGGCAATTTGGTAATCTAGTAATTAAAATGAATTAAAAGGGAAAAAGATGGCAAAAATCATCATCTTCTTCATTAGGACGAAATCAGCAAGGGGGGAAGCCATAGTTAGGGTTTTCAAGCTTCCAAGGTCCATAGTAAGTGATCCCAAGCCCCGTTTTTAATGTTCTTTACGTTTTTGGAGTCCCTGTAGCTTAATTTGGCTTATTCTAGCAATAATTTAACCTAGGGTTTATATCTGGAAAAATACCCATTGGTGAAAAGTGTTTATTTTGATGTTTTATGATATAATATGAAGCTATAAATTATGTTAAACAACTTTTGCTAGCCGATTTTAAGCGAAAACGAGTAAAACGACATAATCGGTAAAAATCCCTAATGTACATAAGTAAGTGTTAGAGTGAGAATTTGATGTTGTCATAGAAGAGAAAAATGTTCAGCATGTTATAAAACTTAAGAATAAGAGATGAAATTTAATTTCCGAGCCTAGGGGCAAAAATGTAATTATGTAAAAGTTTAGGGGCAAAATCGTAATTTTGAAAAAGTTAGAGTCGAGGGCTGTTTTGATAAATGTGAGTATTAAATAAGTTAAATTTGCTATTTTAGATCAAGAAGAATAGGATGCGAGAGTAAACAAAGGAAAGAACAAAGTTGAGGACTAAATTGAAGAATCGAGCTATAATTGATACCGAGGTAAGTTTACGGTAAATAAATACAATATTTCAATAATTATTATTAATATTGTTATTTTACAGCAATTATGTATTTATTTTATGAATTTATTTAATGTTGATCCAAGCATGAAATGATAGAGAATTAAAATTAAAAAGTCCCGTTGATACATAAGGACGGTACTGGATACGAATGTCATGACATTTGGGTAGAGAGGTCCCATGTAAGACCATGTCTGAGACATGGCATTGGCACCGAGACGAGAGGTCTCATGTAAGACCATGTCTGGGACATGGCATTGGCACCGAGACGAGAGGTCCCATGTAAGACCATGTCTGGGACATGGCGTTGGCACCGAGATGAGAGGTCCCCCATAAGACCATGTCTGGGACATGGCATGGGAACCGACATGAGTACATCCCATGTAAGACCATGTCTGGGACATGGCTTTGGCATGTTATTATTAGAGGAGACCCGAGTATCCTTATTATTCCAATGTAGCTCAACGGGCCAGTAAACGAATTATGTTCATGAAAGTTCAGTTAAAAGCATGAATGGCAAGCTCAGGTAAGTTATAAGAGTTAAGAATTTATTATATTATCAATTGATATTTAACGATGCAGCAAGAAAGAGTAAGTTATGCATACGAGTATACTAAGTAAACAAGTAAGAGAACTAGAATGAGATTAACTAAAGAGTAAACTAGAGATATAGACATTTGAGCTTAATTATTTGTGTTTAATGTTGTTATTTATTTGCTAGTAAACTTACTAAGCTTAATGCTTACTTCTTTTATTTCTCTTCCTCTTATAGTATTGTAAAGCTACTTTCGAGGACTTAAAGACGTCGGAGATCGTTCACACTATCAACGACTACAACTCGGTATTTTATAGAGTACAATGTTTAAGTTATGGCATGTATAGGGACTTAATTATTTTGAATGTTTGTATATATGGTTTTGTTAAAGAACGTTATGTTAGTATTTGATGGTGAAAGGTTGTTAAAATGGCTAAGAAAGAAGGTGTTTGTTATTATATAAGTTTGGTGATAAATCTTGCATGGAAATCATAAAAGAAGTAAAATTTTGTAAAGAAACAAAATCAGGCAGCACAGTGATGTGATTTTGAAAAATCACCTAGGATAGTATAAAATGAATTAGAAGGTGTATGATATATATAAAGAAATCTTATTGAGTCTATTTTCACAGAAAAATAACAAATTAACAAAATAAATTATAAATTTTGAGATATGTGGATTTTAGTGAAACAGGTTCAGAACAGTTTTTGGGTCCCCTGTTCCGAGTTTATAAAATCACTAAAAATTTTAAAAAAATATTTATGGGTTGTAATTTACATTTCTAAAATCCTTATTGAGTCTATTTTCTTTAAAAAAAAGTGGGAACACTATATGATAATCATACTAGGAGAAAATTTATTTTTAGTGTCAAGAGGTCAGAGCAGTTGAGTGGTGAAACAGGGGAAACTTTAACTAATAAAATGTACTAATTGGCTACACCAAAAATTATAAAATTTTTATGGTAGGAATATATATGAGTCTAGTTTCAGGGAAATTTTACGGAATTAAATTTTGAGTTTTTTAGCTCGAGTTATAATCGATTTAGTAACTACTGCGCAATTGGACAGATTGCTGTAAATAATGAATTTAATTTTTCAAAGTAACTTTTTATGCTCCGAATTAGTAAAGTAAGCTAAGTAATGCCTCGTGCTCGACTCCGGCAACGGTCTCAGGTAAGGGATGTTACATTTGTTGGTATCAGAGCAGGTTTAGTCTGTGATAGCCCGAAATAGGGCCTAATCGGAATAATGGTTTCGTAACCACAAATCCGAAGTGAAATAGTTTAATTTTATAAATTTTTATTAGTTACTGATTGATTGAAATATTGTGTGAAAATATGGATAGGAAATTTTAATGATTTAGTGCCTAATTGAATTTTAAGGACTAAATTGAGAAAAATGCAAAGTGTGTCTAATTAGTGATTAAATGACTTAATTGAATTATTGCATGAAATTGGAAGTGTTTATGTGGCAATTAGACCATAAGTTAGTGATATGGACACAAAAGGGTAATTCTAGAAAAATATCTAAGTAATGGGTCAAGGGCATTTTTGTCCAAATTGAGAAAAAGACAAAATAAAGAGGAGATAAGTGTCCATCTTCTCCAGAAATCAGAAGCTTGCTGCCGAAATTTTCATGTTACCATAGCTAGGGTTCTTGAATTTTCTAAACTCAATTGTAAGTGATTTCTTGCCCCGTTTTTAATTATTTTCGTATTTTTATGCTTATTGATGCTTGAATTTCATGTTTCTACTATTTAATTTAAATGAAATCAAAGTTTAAAAATTGACCCATTCATGATATAATTGTAAATTGATTAGTGATGTTAGATAATGAGTGTTTGAAGTGTTAATTACAAGTTTTACTAGATGAATTTTGATGAAAATGTTGAAAAAGGGCTAAATTGTGAAAGATGGTAAAGGGTGCATAAAGTTGTGATTTTGTGAAATTGAGGGCTGTTATGAGCATGAAATATGATTTAGTGAAGTTTGAAATTTAAAAATTTAGTGAATTTTATTTTTACGAGCCTAGGGACAAAAGTGGAATTTTTGAAAAGTTTTGGGGAAAAATGTAAATTTGCCAAAATGTTGTGTATGAATTGTATTTGAATGAAATGTTAATAAAATGTGTTAAATTGTGTTAATATAGATCAAGAAAGAAGAAATAGTAGAAGTGATCGGGGAAAAGAGAAAGTTATCGAGTAGATTACAAAAATAGTCGTTTTGCATCCGAGGTAAGTTATGTGTAAATAATAGTTATATTCTTATAAATTGTGAATTATATTGATATGTGAATCAATATTGAATGTGGAATGAAAATTGTTCATGAATTATTCAAGTGATAAAGTGTTTATAATAAAGTGTTAAGTGTAGATTCCCGGTTGAACTTAGGAATAGAATTGGATACAAGTGACATGTCACTAGAGACCAGTGTTACAGTGTTACAGTGTTACAGTGAGTCTCGGGTGCTGGGTGATCTAGCATGTGTTGCAGACACCTGACAGCTTATGTGAGCAGGCCCGTGGACATTTCCAGTGTTATTGATCAGTGGTAGCTTCGGCTACATATCAGTGGTAGCTTCGGCTACATTTCAGTGGTAGCTACGGCTACATAACAGTGGTAGCTTCGGCTACATATCAGTGTGGCACTTATGTGCTAAATCTCTACGTATCCGTGTATATTCCAACTGTTCAACGGGATTAATAATGAATTAAAGTGAATATGAAATGAAGTGTGTATGCAGGTACAATTGAAAGAATGAATATATGTGATAAATGTTAAGTGTGGAAGTGTATATGCAAGTGAATTGGTAAGATTGTGCATGTGTAAGTGATTGAAATTGTTAAGAAATGTTTTGATTAGTTAAATGTTAAAAGTGTTAATTATTAAATGAGTAATTATTGTTTACATGTAACTTACTAAGCTATTTATAGCTTACACCTTTCTTTCTTTCCTTTGTTTTATAGTGATTTGAACTTGGTCGAATCGGGGATCGTCGGAGCTCGTATCACACTATCATAATCATCTCGGTATTATGTGCTTTTCAAAATGTTTAAACTATGGCATGTATAGAGTCTTAATCATTTTGAGTATGTTCATATGATATGGCTAAGAGTAGCTAATGAAATGGTTAGTAAAGATTATGTTTTGGTATTATGTATGTGTAAATGGTAGCTAATACAAAGAAGCAGTTTTTTTTTTACAGCAGCAGTGACGTGAATGTGAAAAATCACCATAAATAGTAAAAATGGAATTAGAGAGTGAATTATATATGGAATTAAAGCTTATCAAGTCTATTTTTATATGAAAGAAACAGTGTAGACAAAGGACTTCTGTATTTTGAGATATTTGAATTTTAGTGAGACAGGGTCAGAATGGTTTTTGAAGTCCCCTGTTCTGACTTGAGAAAATCATTATAAATTGTACAGAAAGAATTAAGGGTCATAATTTATATGTCTAGATTCTTTAATGAGTCTATTTTAAAAATAAACAAACGGTAACTTTATATGAATTCTGTACAATGAGATAATTGATTTTTAGTGCCAAGAGGTTAGATCTGTCGAGTTGTGAAACAGGGGATACTTTAAAGAATAAACTGTACTAATTGGCTAAGTCAAAAATTCTGAAATTTTTATGGTAAGTAGGAATATGAGTCTAGTTTCATGGAAAATTTACGGTTTTAAATTTTGAGTTTTTTAACTCGAGATATAATTAAATTAGTGACAGTCGCGCAGATGGACAGCTTCACTGTGAACAGTAAATTTAATTTTAAAAGCACATTTTTATGCTCCGAATTGGTAAGTTAAATTGCATAACATCTCGTACTCGATTCCGGCGACGGTCTCGGGTAAGGGGTGTTACATTTAGTGGTATCAGAGCTACGGTTTAGTCGATTCTCGGACTAACGTAGCGAGTGTGATAGACTATCTATACATGCCATAATTGAATAATGATAGTGTGACGACTCCTGACATCTTAAAATATTTTTTTTATAGTAATGGATCCTAATCAAGATACAGCTGATGATGCTCAAAGTAATGTGCCTGTTGAAAGTCGACCCGAGACTCAGGGTCAAAGAGATGAGGCTAGAGAAGCTTTTCTCCATATGATGAGTAATTGGTACACTGAGTTTGTTAGAACTAATCCTAATGCTCAACCTCCTCCGCCCCCTCCTATTCCTCAAGCTGTTCCCATAGCTCCTCAACAAACTGAAGTGTTAAGATTGTCAAAGCCTCCAGTGGATAAAATTCGAAAGTATGGAGCCGAAGAGTTCCGAGCTAATGTGAATGATGATCCTGAAAGAGCAGAGTTCTGGCTTGATAATACCATCAGAGTGTTAGATGAATTATCTTGTACTCCAGAAGAAAGTCTCAAATGTGCTATCTCATTGTTGAGAGATTCGGCTTATAATTGGTGGAAAACTTTAGTGTCAGTGGTGCCTAAAGAGAAAGTTACATGGGATTTCTTTCAAGAAGAATTCCGGAAGAAGTATGTGAATCAGCGTTTCATTGATCAAAAGAGAAAAGAGTTTCTTGAATTGAAACAAGGGCGCATGACGGTAGCCGAATATGAACGAGAATTTGTCAAATTAAGTAAGTATGCCCAAGAGTGTGTATCTAATGAAGCTACATTGTGTAAAAGGTTTGAAGATGGATTAAACGAGGATATCCGATTGCTAGTGGGAATTCTTGAAATTAAAGAGTTAGTGGTACTAGTTGAAAGAGCTATCAAGGCTGAAGAATTAAGCAAAGAGAAAAGAAAGGTGGAAAGTGAAGCAAGAGATGCAAGAAAAAGACCAATGGGCAAGTCATTTCAATTTCAAGCGAAGAAGTCTAGAGAAATGAATACTCAATCGAATGCTTCTAGTGTGAATTTTCAAAGAGATCGAGGAAGACAATATTCAAGTTCTAAAGCTCAAGCGACTTCTATGGCAAGTGTAGGTAGTGTTAGACCTACTAGACCAGAATGTCAACATTGTGGAAAATGACATTTGGGGGAATGTTATTTAATCAGTCGAGCATGTTTTAAATGTGGATCTCAAGGTCATTTTGTGAAAGATTGTCCGGAAAGAGAAGAGATAGAAAGGTTTCAGAATGTGAGATCGAGCAGTGTGACTACTAGAGGAAGACCACCGAGAAATGTGGGGACTGGAACTAGTGGTAAAGGTGTAACAAAAGACACGACTGTAAGATCTGAAGCGGGAGCTCCAGCAAGAGCTTATGCCATCCGAGCTAGAGAGGAAGCATCTTCCCCTGATGTGATCACTGGTATATTCTCTCTTTATGATACTAATGTTCTTGCATTGATTGATCCTGGTTCTACTCACTCATATGTATGCATGAATTTAGTGTCTGATAAGAATTTGTGTGTTGAATTGACTGAGTATGTGGTTAAAGTGTCAAATCCTTTAGGCAAGCATGTGATAGTTGATAAAATATGCAAAAATTGTCCTTTGATGATACAAGGTCAGTGTTTCCCTGCCAACTTGATGCTGTTGCCATTTGATGAATTTGATGTTATTTTGGGAATGGATTGGTTGACATTACATCAGGCCAAGATAGACTGTAGTCAGAAAATTCTTGAGTTGAAGTGTAGTAGTGGTACAGTTCTTCGGGTTGAAACAGATAAGTCAAATGTGATGCCAATTGTGATTTCTGCCATGTCTGCTCAGAAATGTTTGAAAAATGGTTGTGAAGCATATCTTGCTTATGTGTTGAATACAAAAATGTCTGAAACAAAGATCGAATCAGTGCCAGTGGTATGTGAATATTTAGATGTGTTCCCAGAAGAGTTGCCAGGTTTGCCTCCGATTAGAGAAGTAGAGTTTGGTATTGAAGTAATGCCAGGTACCGCTCCAATATCTATTGCTCCCTACAGAATGGCACCAACTGAACTGAAAGAGTTAAAAGTGCAATTACAAGAGTTGACGGATAAAGGATTCGTAAGACCAAGTTACTCTCCGTGGGGTGCTCCTGTGCTATTTGTGAAGAAAAAGGATGGGACATTGAGATTGTGTATCGATTATCGTCAGCTTAACAAAGTGACAGTGAAGAATAAATATCCATTGCCCCGAATAGATGATTTGTTTGATCAGTTAAAGGATGCCACAGTGTTTTCCAAAATTGATTTGAGATCCGGATATTACCAATTGAGGGTTAAAGAGTCAGATGTGCCAAAGACTGCTTTCAGAACCCGGTATGGTCACTATGAGTTTCTTGTAATGCCTTTTGGTCTGACTAATGCTCCAGCTATTTTTATGGATTTGATGAATCGAATTTTTCGGCCTTATTTGGATAAATTTGTTGTGGTGTTTATAGATGATATTCTTATTTATTCCCGAAGTGAAGCCGAGCATGCTGAACATTTAAGAATTGTGTTACAGACTCTGCGAGAAAAGAAATTGTTTGCTAAATTTAGCAAAAGTGAATTTTGGCTCAGTGAAGTTGGATTTCTGGGGCATATTGTCTCGGGAGATGGCATTCGAGTGGATCCGAATAAGATATCGGCAATAGTTGAATGGAAGCCTCCAAGAAATGTATCTGAAGTTAGGAGCTTTCTGGGCTTAGCGGGATATTACCGTCGATTTGTAGAGGGTTTTTCGATGATAGCTTCACCAATGACGAAATTGTTGCAAAAAGATGTTAAGTTCGAATGGACTGAGGAATGTCAACAAAGTTTTGAGAAATTAAAGAAGTGTTTGACTGAAGCACTAGTGTTAGTGCAACCCGAGTCAGGAAAGGAGTTTGTTGTTTATAGTGACGCGTCGTTAAATGGGCTCGGATGTGTATTGATGCAAGAAGGAAAAGTGATAGCGTATGCTTCTCGACAGTTGAAACCGCATGAACGAAATTATCCTACCCATGATTTAGAGTTGGCTGCTATTGTTTTTGCTTTGAAGATTTGGCGTCATTATTTATATGGTGAGAAATGTCGTGTTTTTACAGATCATAAAAGTTTGAAATATGTTATGACACAAAAAGATTTGAATTTGCGGCAACGAAGATGGTTGGAATTGTTGAAAGATTATGAACTTGTGATAGATTATCATCCGGGAAAGGCCAATATAGTTGCTGATGCTTTGAGCAGAAAGTCTCTCTTTGCTTTGAGAGCCTTGAATACGAGATTAACATTGACTGAAGATGGATCATTGTTTGCAGAGTTAAAAGCTAGACCATTGTTTCTTCAAGAAATTTGTGAGGCTCAAAAAGTGGATAATGAATTGCAAAGAAGAAGGACTCAGTGTGCAGTGGATAATAATTCTGATTTTCGAATTGATTCAGATGGATGTTTGATGTTTCGTGACAGAATATGTATTCCGAAAAATGTTGATTTAATTCAGAAAATTTTGCAAGAAGCACATGATAGTTGTTTGGCAGTTCACCCTGGTAGTGTAAAAATGTACAATGATTTGAAGAAATTATATTGGTGGCCGGGTATGAAACGGGATATCTCCGAATATGTGACAAAGTGTTTAGTGTGCCAACAAGTAAAAGCTGAACACCAAGTGCCTTCAGGGTTACTTCAACCTCTTATGGTGCCCGAGTGGAAATGGGATAGAATTACTATGGATTTTGTTTCAGGATTGCCATTGTCACCGAAAAAGAAAGACTCAATTTGGGTAATAGTTGATCGATTGACTAAGTCGGCTCATTTCATTCCTGTGCGAATGAGTTTTTCACTTGACAAGTTAGCTGAATTGTATATTGCTGAGATAGTCCGATTACATGGTGTGCCTATGTCTATTATATCTGATAGAGATCCACGGTTTACTTCAAGGTTTTGGAAGAAATTACAAGATGCGTTGGGTACTAAATTGAATTTTAGTACAGCATTCCATCCCCAAACTGATGGACAGTCTGAAAGAGTAATTCAAATACTCGAAGACATGTTGAGATGTTGTGTATTGGAATTTGAAGGTAATTGGGAAAGATATTTACCTTTGGTGGAATTTGCTTATAATAATAGTTATCAATCGAGCATAAAAATGGCACCTTATGAAGCGTTGTATGGACGGAAGTGTCGGACTCCATTATATTGGACTGAACTTCATGAAAATCAGTTACATGGAGTCGATTTGGTAAAAGAAACTGAAGAAAAAGTGAAGATAATCCGTGATTGCTTGAGAGCTGCATCGGATCGACAGAAGTCGTATGCAGACTTGAAAAGAAAAGAGATTGAGTTTCAAGTGGGTGATAAAGTATTTTTGAAAGTGTCTCCATGGAAGAAAATTTTGAGATTTGGCCGTAAAGGTAAACTAAGTCCAAGATTTATTGGTCCGTATGAAGTGATAGAAAGAGTTGGTCCAGTGGCCTATCGATTGTCTTTACCACCGGAATTGGAGAGAATTCATAATGTGTTTCATGTTTCTATGTTGAGGCGATATCGATCAGACCCATCGCATGTGATTTCACCGACTGAAGTGGAAATTCGATCAGATATGACATATGAAGAAGAGCCGATTCGAATCTTGGCACGAGAAGTAAAACAATTGAGAAACAAAGAAATTGCTTTAGTGAAAGTGTTATGGCAACGACATGGAGTGGAAGAGGCAACATGGGAAACCGAGGAGGCTATGAGGAAACAGTATCCCAACTTATTCACTGGTAAGATTTTCGGGGACGAAAATCCCTAAGGGGGGGAGAATTGTGATAGCCCGAAATAGGGCCTAATCGGAATAATGGTTTCGTAACCACAAATCCGAAGTGAAATAGTTTAATTTTATAAATTTTTATTAGTTACTGATTGATTGAAATATTGTGTGAAAATATGGATAGGAAATTTTAATGATTTAGTGCCTAATTGAATTTTAAGGACTAAATTGAGAAAAATGCAAAGTGTGTCTAATTAGTGATTAAATGACTTAATTGAATTATTGCATGAAATTGGAAGTGTTTATGTGGCAATTAGACCATAAGTTAGTGATATGGACACAAAAGGGTAATTCTAGAAAAATATCTAAGTAATGGGTCAAGGGCATTTTTGTCCAAATTGAGAAAAAGACAAAATAAAGAGGAGATAAGTGTCCATCTTCTCCAGAAATCAGAAGCTTGCTGCCGAAATTTTCATGTTACCATAGCTAGGGTTCTTGAATTTTCTAAACTCAATTGTAAGTGATTTCTTGCCCCGTTTTTAATTATTTTCGTATTTTTATGCTTATTGATGCTTGAATTTCATGTTTCTACTATTTAATTTAAATGAAATCAAAGTTTAAAAATTGACCCATTCATGATATAATTGTAAATTGATTAGTGATGTTAGATAATGAGTGTTTGAAGTGTTAATTACAAGTTTTACTAGATGAATTTTGATGAAAATGTTGAAAAAGGGCTAAATTGTGAAAGATGGTAAAGGGTGCATAAAGTTGTGATTTTGTGAAATTGAGGGCTGTTATGAGCATGAAATATGATTTAGTGAAGTTTGAAATTTAAAAATTTAGTGAATTTTATTTTTACGAGCCTAGGGACAAAAGTGGAATTTTTGAAAAGTTTTGGGGAAAAATGTAAATTTGCCAAAATGTTGTGTATGAATTGTATTTGAATGAAATGTTAATAAAATGTGTTAAATTGTGTTAATATAGATCAAGAAAGAAGAAATAGTAGAAGTGATCGGGGAAAAGAGAAAGTTATCGAGTAGATTACAAAATAGTCGTTTTGCATCCGAGGTAAGTTATGTGTAAATAATAGTTATATTCTTATAAATTGTGAATTATATTGATATGTGAATCAATATTGAATGTGGAATGAAAATTGTTCATGAATTATTCAAGTGATAAAGTGTTTATAATAAAGTGTTAAGTGTAGATTCCCGGTTGAACTTAGGAATAGAATTGGATACAAGTGACATGTCACTAGAGACCAGTGTTACAGTGTTACAGTGTTACAGTGAGTCCCGGGTGCTGGGTGATCTAGCATGTGTTGCAGACACCTGACAGCTTATGTGAGCAGGCCCGTGGACATTTCCAGTGTTATTGATCAGTGGTAGCTTCGGCTACATATCAGTGGTAGCTTCGGCTACATTTCAGTGGTAGCTACGGCTACATAACAGTGGTAGCTTCGGCTACATATCAGTGTGGCACTTATGTGCTAAATCTCTACGTATCCGTGTATATTCCAACTGTTCAACGGGATTAATAATGAATTAAAGTGAATATGAAATGAAGTGTGTATGCAGGTACAATTGAAAGAATGAATATATGTGATAAATGTTAAGTGTGGAAGTGTATATGCAAGTGAATTGGTAAGATTGTGCATGTGTAAGTGATTGAAATTGTTAAGAAATGTTTTGATTAGTTAAATGTTAAAAGTGTTAATTATTAAATGAGTAATTATTGTTTACATGTAACTTACTAAGCTATTTATAGCTTACACCTTTCTTTCTTTCCTTTGTTTTATAGTGATTTGAACTTGGTCGAATCGGGGATCGTCGGAGCTCGTATCACACTATCATAATCATCTCGGTATTATGTGCTTTTCAAAATGTTTAAACTATGGCATGTATAGAGTCTTAATCATTTTGAGTATGTTCATATGATATGGCTAAGAGTAGCTAATGAAATGGTTAGTAAAGATTATGTTTTGGTATTATGTATGTGTAAATGGTAGCTAATACAAAGAAGCAGTTTTTTTTTACAGCAGCAGTGACGTGAATGTGAAAAATCACCATAAATAGTAAAAATGGAATTAGAGAGTGAATTATATATGGAATTAAAGCTTATCAAGTCTATTTTTATATGAAAGAAACAGTGTAGACAAAGGACTTCTGTATTTTGAGATATTTGAATTTTAGTGAGACAGGGTCAGAATGGTTTTTGAAGTCCCCTGTTCTGACTTGAGAAAATCATTATAAATTGTACAGAAAGAATTAAGGGTCATAATTTATATGTCTAGATTCTTTAATGAGTCTATTTTAAAAATAAACAAACGGTAACTTTATATGAATTCTGTACAATGAGATAATTGATTTTTAGTGCCAAGAGGTTAGATCTGTCGAGTTGTGAAACAGGGGATACTTTAAAGAATAAACTGTACTAATTGGCTAAGTCAAAAATTCTGAAATTTTTATGGTAAGTAGGAATATGAGTCTAGTTTCATGGAAAATTTACGGTTTTAAATTTTGAGTTTTTTAACTCGAGATATAATTAAATTAGTGACAGTTGCGCAGATGGACAGCTTCACTGTGAACAGTAAATTTAATTTTAAAAGCACATTTTTATGCTCCGAATTGGTAAGTTAAATTGCATAACATCTCGTACTCGATTCCGGCGACGGTCTCGGGTAAGGGGTGTTACATAGTCGGTTCTCAGAAGTACATAGTATGAATAAGAGTCTACCTATACATGCCATAATTATATATTTTTTGATAGTGTGACGACTCCTGACGATTTAAAATGTTTTCTTTTATAGTTATGGATCCAGAACGAGCTAGTATGGATGAAGTAGAAAGTAATGCGCCAACTCCCGCAGAAGGGACGGCGCCACCAGATGCTAACATTAGTGAAAGGCCCATATCAGCTAGCCAAGGAGGAGGAGCTAGAGA
The DNA here is from genome assembly GCA_008044935.1 of Gossypium turneri. NCBI lineage: Eukaryota > Viridiplantae > Streptophyta > Magnoliopsida > Malvales > Malvaceae > Gossypium > Gossypium turneri. The sequence continues at coordinate 53,565,059 of CP032581.1, forward strand.
AGCCTTCTTCCAAGCCATGAACGACTGGTTTGCCGAGTTCGTTCGTACGAATCCGGCTGTAAGACCTCCACCCCCTCAAAATTCTCAGGTTCCCTATGTAGCTTCCCCAGCTGCAGTATAACTATCAGAGAGAGACCACCTGTAGATAAGATTAGGAAGCATGGGGCTGAAGAGTTCCGGGCCACTAAAGATGATGATGCAGAAAAAGCAGAATTTTGGCTCGAGAATACTATCAGAGTATTTGAAGAGTTATCGTGTACACCGGGGAGGAATGTATGAAGTGTGTTGTGTCACTCCTTCGAGATTCAGCCTACCATTGGTGGAAGACTCTTGTTTCAGTAGTGCCGAGTGAAAAGGTTACATGGGAAGTTTTTCAAGAAGAGTTTCGAAAGAAGTATGTTAGTCAAAGATTCATAGACCAGAAAAGGAAGGAGTTTCTTGAACTAAAACAAGGTAAGATGTATGTGACTGAATATGAACGAGAATTTGTCAGACTTAGCAAGTATGTCTGAGAATTTGTGTCCACCGAAGCTAGTATGTGTAAAAGATTTGAAGATGGGCTTAACAATGACATTCGACTATCGGTAGGGGTACTGGAAATCAGAGAGTTTGTCATTTTGGTGGAGAGAGCTTGTAAAGTAGAAGATATGTTAAAAGAAAAAGAGAAGGGTAAAGCTGAAGTTGAAATGCAAAGTACAAAGAAGAAACAAATGAGTAAATCATTTCAGTCTACGTCTAAGAGGCCCAGGGAGTTCTCTAGCGAATCTCATTTTCCAGCTAGATATTTCAGCCGAAGCAGAGGCAGAGGATTCGAGGGTGTTAGAACTCAAACTACTACAGTTGTAAGTACAGGCAGTACTAGACCCCCTAGACCTGAATGTCCTTAATGTGGCAGACGTCACCTTGGAGAATGTAGAGCAGGTGAGAATGTTTGTTTTAGATGTGGAGCTGCAGATCATTTTGTTCGAGATTGTCCTCAAACAATTAAAAGAGAAGAGATAACGAGTATGAGATCGGGAAATGCATCTACCAGGGGTAGATCACAAAGAAACCCAGGTATTGGAACGGGTAATAGGGGTAGAGGTGTATCCAGAGACTCAGTAATGAGACTAGATGATAGAGCACCTGCCAGGACATATGCCATCTGTACTAGAGAAGATGCTTCAACACCCGATGTCATTACTGGTACATTTTCTCTACTTGATACTGATATTACTGCATTGATTGATCCTGGCTCTACGCATTCATATATATGTGTTAAACTTGCATCTGTTAAAAATTTATCTGTTGAACCCACTGAATTTACGGTTAAAGTCTCAAACCCCATGGGCCAGTCTATGTTAGTGGATAAAATTTGTAAAAATTGTCCACTGATGGTAAGAGGGTATTGTTTCTTGGCTGACTTGATGTTACTTCCTTTTGATGAATTCGATGTGATATTGGGTATGGATTGGCTAACCCAACATGATGCAATAGTGAATTGTAAATGGAAGTACATGGAAATAAAATGTCAGAATGGTGAATTCCTTCGGATTGAATCTGATAAATCAGATGGGTTGCCTAGTGTAATTTCAGTCATGACAGCATTGAGATATATCAGAAAAGGGTGTAATGCATATCTTGCTTACGTATTGGACACTAAAGTATCCGAATCAAAAATTCAGTCAGTGCCGGTTGTGTGTGAATTTCCTGATGTATTTCCAGAAGAATTACCTGGGTTACCGCCAGAAAGAGAGGTGGAATTTTCTATAGATTTAGTTCCAGGAACAACCCCAATCTCTATAGCACCTTACAGAATGGCTCCTACAGAGTTGAAAGAGTTGAAATCACAGTTGCAAGAGCTTACTGATAGGGGTTTTGTTCGACCTAGTCATTCACTTTGGGGTGCGCCAGTTCTGTTTGTGAAAAAGAAAGATGGATCATTGAGATTGTGTATAGACTATCGACAGCTTAATAAGGTAACTGTAAAGAATAAGTACCCGTTGCCTCGAATTGATGACTTATTTGATCAGCTGAAAAGTGCCACAGTATTTTCGAAGATTGATCTCCGATCGGGTTATTACCAGTTACGGGTAAAAGAGTCAGATGTGCCAAAGACAGCTTTCAGAACCAGGTATGGGCATTATGAGTTTCTGGTTATGCCATTTGGGTTGACTAATGCACCTGCAGTATTCATGGATTTGATGAACTGGATATTCAAACCGTATCTGGACAGGTTTGTAGTAGTTTTCATTGATGATATTCTGGTTTATTCTCGAGATGAAAATGAGCATGCAGAACATTTGAGAATTGTGTTGCAAATTCTGCGAGAGAAACAGCTATATGCTAAATTCAGTAAATGTGAATTTTGGCTTCGAGAAGTGGGTTTTCTTGGACATATTGTATCTGCAGAAGGCATCAGAGTAGATCCGAGTAAAATCTCAGTTATTGTCAACTGGAGTCCACTGAAGAATGTATCCGAAGTTAGAAGTTTCTTGGGTTTAGCCGGTTATTATCGAAGGTTTGTACAGGGGTTTTCTATGATAGCTTCTCCGATGACCCGTTTATTACAAAAAGATGTTAGATTTGAGTGGACAGATAAATGCCAGTAGAGTTTTGACCGATTGAAAGAGTTGTTGACAAAAGCACCTGTGTTGGTACAGCCTAAATCGGGTAAGGAATTTATTATTTATAGTGATGCATCATTAAATGGTTTGGGTTGTGTCTTGATGCAAGAAAATAAAGTAATAGCCTATGCTTCAAGACAACTTAAGCCGCATGAAAGAAATTACCCGGTACATGATCTTGAATTAGCTGCTATTGTATTTGCATTGAAAATTTGGCGACATTATTTGTATGGTGAAAAGTGTCATATTTATACTGATCATAAAAGCTTGAAATATTTGATGACATAGAAAGATTTGAATTTGAGACAGCGCAGGTGGCTTGAATTGATAAAAGACTATGATTTGATTATTGATTACCATCCGGGTAAGGCTAATGTTGTAGCTGATGCTTTGAGCCAGAAATCTCAATTTGCTTTGAGAGCTATGAATACCCGATTGTCACTGTCTAATGATGGTTCAATTATAGCTGAATTGAGAGCTAAATTGACATTTCGTCAACAAATATGTGAAGCTCAGAGGAATGATGAGAAATTACAGGCTAAACGGGTGCATTGTGAGTCAGGTAATGATTCAGAATTTCAGATTGGGACTGATGGTTGTTTATTATTCAGAGGCAGAGTATGTGTACCGAAGAATTCAGAACTTGTATAGAAGATTTTACACGAAGCACACAGTGGTATTATGTCCGTACATCCGGGAGGTAATAAAATGTATAATGACTTGAAAAAGATGTATTGGTGGCCAGGTATGAAACGTGACATCTCTGAGTTTGTATCAAAGTGTTTGGTATGTCAGCAGGTTAAAGCTGAACATCAAGTACCTTCGGGGTTACTTCAGCCAATCACTATACCGGAATGGAAATGGGAAAGAATCACTATGGATTTTGTATCTGGGTTACCATTGTCTCTAAAGAAGAAAGATGCCATTTGGGTGATCGTTGACCGATTGACAAAGTCAGCACACTTTATTCCGGTACGTACGGATTATTCTTTAGATAAACTGGCTGAATTGTACATATCTGAGATTGTCCGATTACATGGAGTACCTATCTCTATTATATCAGATAGAGATCCCCGATTCACATCTCGCTTTTGGGACAAATTACAAAAAGCTTTGGGTACTCGGTTGCATTTCAGTACTGCATTTCATCCTCAGACAGATGGCCAATCTGGGTGTGTAATTCAGGTATTGGAAGATATGCTCCGATGTTGTGTATTAGAGTTTCAAGGTAATTGGGAAAGGTATCTACCTTTGATTGAATTTGCTTATAATAACAGTTATTAGTCCAGTATTAAAATGGCCCCGTATGAAGCTTTGTACGGTAGAAAATGTAGAACACCGTTATATTGGACAGAGCTCAGTGAAAAGAAGATACATGGGGTTGATTTGATCCGGGAAACAGAAGAAAAAGTAAGGCTGATACGGGATAGTTTAAAAGCAGCTTCCGATCGTCAGAAGTCATATGCCGATCTTAAACGAAGAGAGATTGAATTTCAGGTGGGTGATAAAGTATTCCTAAAGGTGTCTCCTTGGAAAAAAGTTCTTCGGTTCGGTCGAAAAGGTAAATTGAGTCCAAGATTTATCGGACCATATGAAGTCATAGAAAGAATTGGACCGGTTGTTTATCGATTGGCTTTACCATCGGAACTTGATAGAATCCATAATGTTTTTCATGTATCTATGCTACGACGGTATCGGTCAGATCCTTCACATATTATTGCTCCGACAGAAGTGAAGATTCAGCCAGATATGACTTATAATGAAGAACCGGTTAAGATATTAGCACGGGAAACCAAGGAGCTTAGAAACAAAAAGATAAAATTGTTGAAAATGTTATGGCAAAAACACGGTATTGAGGAAGCGACATGGGAACCAGAAGAGACAATGAGGAAGCAATACCCGAACCTCTTTACTGGTAAGATTTTCGAGGACAAAAATCCTAAAAGGGGGGAGAGTTGTAATGGCCTAAATTCAAGGTTATCGGAATAGTGGTTTCGGATCACAAATCCGATGAGGAAAAATTTATTTTTCTTATATTTTTATGGTCTATGTTTTTACAAAATTATTTCGTGAAAATTTCGTTCGAAAATTTCGACGTTTGGGCACTCAATTTAGTCAAAAGGACTAAATTGTAAAAAAGTATAAAAGTTGAGTTCTACATGTTAGAAGTGTCCAATTGTTATGAAATTTTAAATTGGAGGTCCTTATATGGTAAATAGACCATTGGTTAAGTTGGTAGACAAAAATGGACATGAGATAAGTGAAATAGGAAATTTTTAAGTTAGGGGCAATTTGGTAATCTAGTAATTAAAATGAATTAAAAGGGAAAAAGATGGTAAAAATCATCATCGTCTTCATTAGGACGAAATCAGCAAGGGGGGAAGCCATAGTTAGGGTTTTCAAGCTTCCAAGGTCCATAGTAAGTGATCCCAAGCCCCGTTTTTAATGTTCTTTACGTTTTTGGAGTCCCGGTAGCTTAATTTGGCTTATTCTAGCAATAATTTAACCTAGGGTTTATATTTGGAAAAATACCCATAGGTGAAAAGTGTTTATTTTGATGTTTTATGATAGAATATGAAGCTAGAAATTATGTTAAACAACTTTTGCTAGCCGATTTTAAGCGAAAACGAGTAAAACGACATAATCGGTAAAAATCCCTAATGTACATAAGTGTTAGAGTGAGAATTTGATGTTGTCATAGAAGAGAAAAATGTTCAGCATGTTATAAAACTTAAGAATAAGAGATGAAATTTAATTTCCGAGCCTAGGGGCAAAAATGTAATTATGTAAAAGTTTAGGGGCAAAATTGTAATTTTGAAAAAGTTAGAGTCAAGGGCTGTTTTGATAAATGTGAGTATTAAATAAGTTAAATTTACTATTTTAGATCAAGAAAAACAGAATTCGAGAGTAAACAAAGGAAAGAACAAAGTTGAGGACTAAATTGAAGAATCGAGCTATAATTGATACCGAGGTAAGTTTACGGTAAATAAATACAATATTTCAATAATTATTATTAATATTGTTATTTTACAGCAATTATGCATTTATTTTATGAATTTATTTAATGTTGATCCAAGCATGAAATGATAGAGAATTAAAATTAAAAAGTCCCGTTGATACATAAGGATGGTACTGGATACGAATGTCATGACATTTGGGTAGAGAGGTTCCATGTAAGACCATGTCTGGGACATGGCATTGGCACCGAGACGAGAGGTCCCATGTAAGACCATGTCTGGGACATGGCATTGGCACCGAGACGAGAGGTCCCATGCAAGACCATGTCTGGGACATGGCGTTGGCACCGAGATGAGAGGTCCCCCGTAAGACCATGTCTGGGACATGGCATGGGCACCGACATGAGTACATCCCATGTAAGACCATGTCTGGGACATGGCTTTGGCATGTTATTATCAGAGGAGACCCGAGTATCCTTATTATTCCAATGTAGCTCAACGGGCCAGTAAACGAATTATGTTCATGAAAGTTCAGTTAAAAGCATGAATGGCAAGCTCAGGTAAGTTATAAGAGTTAAGAATTTATTATATTATCAATTGATATTTAACGATGCAGCAAAAAAGAGTAAGTTATGCATACGAGTATACTAAGTAAACAAGTAAGAGAACTAGAATGAGATTAACTAAAGAGTAAACTAGAGATATAGACATTTGAGCTTAATTATTTGTGTTTAATGTTGTTATTTATTTGCTAGTAAACTTACTAAGCTTAATGCTTACTTCTTTTATTTCTCTTTCTCTTATAGTATTGTAAAGCTACTTTCAAGGACTTAAAGACGTCGGAGATCGTTCACACTATCAACGACTACAACTCGGTATTTTATAGAGTACAATGTTTAAGTTATGGCATGTATAGGGACTTAATTATTTTGATTGTATGTATGTATGGTTTTGTTAAAGAACGTTATGTTAGTATTTGATGGTGAAAGGTTGTTAAAATGGCTAAGAAAGAAGGTGTTTGTTATTATATAAGTTAGGTGATAAATCTTGCATGGAAATCATAAAAGAAGTAAAATTTTGCAAAGAAACAGAATCAGGCAGCACAGTGACGTGATTTTGAAAAATCACCTAGGATAGTATAAAATGAATTAGAAGGTGTATGATATATATAAAGAAATCTTATTGAGTCTATTTTCACAGAAAAATAACAAATTAACAAAATAAATTATAAATTTTGAGATATGTGGATTTTGGTGAAACAGGTTCAGAACAGTTTTTGGGTCCCCTGTTCCGAGTTTAGAAAATCACTAAAAATTGCAAAAAAAAATAGTTATGGGTTGTAATTTACATGTATAAAATCCTTGTTGAGTCTATTTTCTTTAAAAATAAGTGGGAACACTATATGATAATCATACTAGGAGAAAATTTATTTTTAGTGTCAAGAGGTCAGAGCAGTCGAGTGGTGAAACAAGGGAAACTTTAACTAATAAACTGTACTAATTGGCTGCACCAAAAATTCTAAAATTTTTATGGTAGGAAGATATATGACTCTATTTTCAGGAAATTTTACGTAATTAAATTTTGAGTTCTGTACCTCGAGTTATAATCGATTTAGTAACTGCTGCGCGATTGGACAGATTGCTGTAAATAATGAATTTAATTTTTCAAAGTAACTTTTTATGCTCCAAATTAGTAAAGTAAGCTAAGTAATGCCTTGTGCTCGACTCCGGCAACGGTCTCGGGTAAGGGATGTTATAGGCATTTCACAAAATCATCAACAATTTCAAAAATTAAGACAAGGGCTAGCTAGTATACGATGCAACGATTTCAAAAACATAAAAATCATCAAAAACGAAATATAAATGGACTTACAATTGAGCTTAAAAGTGGCCGAACCTTAGCAAGCTTGTTAATGGCTTTCTCTTCTTCAACATTCGGCCAACAAAAAGATGAACATGCATGATTTTTTTTTTATGTTTTGTTTTATTTATTACATAATAATATTCAATTTACCTATTTACCCTTAATGAATAAACATAAAAATTTTGTAATGCATGTCCATTAATGTCCATTAACACTACCAATGGTCTATTATCATTATAAGGACTTTTAATTTAATTAATAATAGCAATTGAGCACTTTGAACAAATAGTATGCAACTTTTGTATTTTACGCGATTAAGTCCTTTTATCAAATTAACTAACCAATCGGTAAAATTAAATCACAAAATTTTCACATATATCAAATAACATGTTGCAAATACCAAAAATAATATTAAAATGATTTTATGACCTCAAATTTATGGTTTCCAAGCCACTATTCCGATTTAGCTAAAACCGGGGTGTTACAACTCCCCCCTTAGGGATTTTCGTCCCCAAAAATCTTACCAGTGTATAGGTTTGGATATTGCTCTCTCATAGCATCCTCGGGATCCCATGTAGCTTCTTTAACCCTGTGTCGATACCATAAGACTTTCACTAATGAAATTTTCTTATTTCTCAGTTCTTTAACTTCGCGATCTAAAACTCGGATCGGTTCTTCTTCGTATGCCATATCAGACTGAATCTCAATCTCAGACGGGGATATCACATGTGAGGGATCGATCGATATCGTCGAAGCATCGATACATGAAATACATTATGAATCTTTTCTAATTCAGGTGGCAACAACAATCTATAAGCAACTGGCCTGATACGCTCGATAATTTCATACGGCCCAATAAATCTCGGACTTAACTTACCTTTTCTGCCAAATCTAAGTATTTTTGTTCTATGGAGATACTTTCAAAAATACTCGATCCCCAATATGAAACTCAATATCTTTTCGTTTCAAATCTGCGTACGATTTCTAATGATCTGGAGCTGCTTTCAGAATATCACGAATCACTTTCACTTTCTATTCAGTCTCTTTAATCAAATCAACCCCGTTAATCTTATTCTCACTAAGTTCGGTCCAGTACAAAGGTGTTCCGCATTTGCGACCGTATAAAGCTTCGTAAGGTGTCATTTTTATACTCGATTGATAGCTGTTATTATATGCAAATTCAATCAACGGCAAATACTTTTCCCACATACTTTCAAACTCAAGAATGCGACATCGTAAAATATCCTCGAGTATCTAAATAACTCACTCAGGTTGTCCATCCGTTTGTGGGTGAAAATCAGTACTGAAATGTAGCTTTGTACCTAGTGTATCTTGTAGTTTCTTCCAAAATCGCGATGTGAACCTCGGATCTTTATCCGAAATAATGGAAATAAGTACTCCGTGCAATCTCACAACCTCAGAAATATACAACTTAGCTAACTTATCAAGCGAATAGTTCGTTCGTACTGGAATGAAATGAGCTGATTTCGTCAATCTGTCAACTATAACCCAAATCGCATCTTTCTTTCTCGGAGATAGGGGCAATCCCAATACAAAATCCATAGTCACTCTATCCCATTTCCACTCAGGAATCATAATCAACTGCAATAAACCAGACGGTACCTAATGCTCAGCTTTAACTTGCTGACATATCAAACATTTAGAAATGAACTCTGAGATGTCACGTTTCATACTAGACCACCAGTAAAGCTGTTTCAGATCATTATACATTTTCGTGCTTCCTGGATGAATAGACAAACGACTACTATGAGCTTCATTTAAAATCATCTGAATTAACTCTGAATTTTTAAATACACATATTCGGTCTCTTAATCTTAAACAATCATTAGCATCAACTCAAAAGTCTGAATCAGAATTCAAATCACATTGAGCCGGTTTTGCTAACAATTCATTGTCAACTTTCTGAGCTTTGCAACTCTGCTGCATAAATAACGGTCTTGCCTTCAACTCAGCTATAATCAAGCCATCATCAAATAGAGCCAACTGAGTATTCATTGCACGTAGAGCAAACAAAGATTTCTGACTTAAAGCATCAGCAACAACATTGGTCTTTCCCGAATGGTAGTCAATCACTAGCTCGTAATCTTTTAACAATTCCAACCATCTTCGCTGTCGCAAATTCAAATCTTTCTAAGTCATCAGATATTTCAAACTCTTGTGATCTGAATAGATATGACATTTCTCACCGAACAAATAATGACGCCAAATCTTCAACGCGAACACGATAGCTGCTAATTCCAAATCGTACGTCAGGTAATTCTTTTCATGCGACTTTAATTGTCTCGAGGCATAAGCTATGACTTTGCACTCCTGCATCAAAACATAGCCCAAACCATTCAACTATGCATCACCATAAATTACAAATTCCTTACCCGATTCTGGCTATACTAACACTGAAGCTTCAGTCAATAGAGCTTTCAACTAATCAAAACTTTTCTGGCACTTATCCGACCACTGGAACTTAATATCTTTCTGAAGTAGTCTCATCAACGGAGTTACAATAATTGAGAAACCTTTTACGAATCGTCTATAATAACCGACGAGTCCCAAAAAACTTCAGACTTCAGATACATTTTTTGGAGGCTTCCAATCCAGTATTGTCGAAATCTTACTCGAATCAACTCGAATACCTGATGCTGACATAATATGCCCCAGAAAACTAACTTCTCGTAACCAGAACTCACATTTACTGAACTTTGCAAATAGCTGTTTATCTCGCAAAGTCTGTAGCACCACTCTCAGATGTTCAGCATGCTCAGATTTATCACGAAAATAGATCAAGATGTCATCTATAAACAAAACAACAAATCTATCCAAATACAGGCTGGAGATCCGATTCATTAGATCCATAAAAATAGCAAGAGCATTCGTTAGTCCGAAAGGCATAACTAAAAACTCATAATGCCCGTACCTCGTCTGGAAAGCAGTTTTCGGCACATCTGAGTCTTTAACTCGCAGCTGTAATAACCTAATCTCAAATCTATCTTAGAAAACACTATATCCCCTTTTAGCTGATCAAACAAATCGTCTATTCGTGGCAAAGGATATTTATTCTTGATGGTCACTTTATTGAGCTATCGATAATCAATACATATTCTCATAGTTCCGTCTTTCTTTTTCACAAATAATACTAGAGCACCCCAGGGAGAAAAACTCGGTCGTACAAATCCCTATCAGTCAACTCTTGCAACTGAGATTTCATTTTTTTAACTCGGTCGGAGCCATTCTATATGGAGCTATTGATATCGGAGTAGTTCCTGGCACTAGTTCAATACCAAATTCAACTTCTCGAATCGGTGGTAATCTCGGTAGCACTTCAGGAAATACATCTAGATACTCACACACAACTAGCACATATTCAATCTTCTTTTCAGTTATTTTTGTATCAAGAACATAAGCAAAGTAAGTTTCATAGCCTTTTCTCACATAACTCTGAGCTTTCATCGACAAAATCATAGCCGGCGACCCATTCAGATCATTTGACTCAATTCGGATAATCTCATTATTCTGACATTTCAAATCGATCGTCTTTCGTTTGCAGATCACAATCGCATCATGTAACGTTAGCCAATCCATACCCAGAGTTATATCAAATTCATCAAATGGTAAAAACATCAGATTAGCCAGAAAGCAAAAATTTCGAATCATCAACGGGCAGTTCTTGCACACTTTATGTATTAAAACACACTTGCCTAAGGGGTTTGATACTCTAATCACAAATTCAGTAGACTCTACAGGCAAAGTCTTACTGGATACTAAATTTACGCATATATAAGAATGAGTCGATCCCAGATCAATCAAAGAAATAACAGTAATCTCATAAAGAATGAAAGTACTGGTAATGACATCTGGAGACGACGCTTCTTCGCGAGTACTAATAGCGTATATTCGAGCAGGTGCTCTAGCCTTGGACCTCACAGATGTATCTGTTGTCCCTCTTTGACTACCACTCACAATTCTTATGTTTCTGGGTGGTCTACCTCTAGCTGTCGTGTTACTTGGCCTCGTATACTGGACATTATCTTTCTCAGCTAACTCCGAGCAATCCCGAATGAAGTGATCTCGTGAACCACATTTATAGCAAACTCTATTGTTATACTTGCCCCAACATTCACCACCATGCCATCTCCCACACTGTCGACACTCAGGTTTATTGTTTCTGACACTACCAACACTTGATTCCATTGCAACTTGAGCCTTAGGGTAGGAGTATTGTTTGGCACGATCTCTACTCGTATACCCAATTGAAGCATTTGAACGACTATGTGATTCTCTGAATTTCTTTGACAAAGATTGATAAGACTTACTCATAGATCTTTTTCTCTCGTCTCTAACTTCTGAATCAGCTTTTCTTTTCTCTTTCCCAAGTTCTTCAGCTTTACATGCTCGCTCGACGAGTACCACAAACTCTTTTATTTCTAGAATCCCGACTAACAGCTTAATGTCTTCATTCAAACCATCTTCAAATCTTTTACACATTATAGCTTTAGTCGAAACACATTCGCGGGCATATCTATTGATTCTCACAAATTCCTGCTCATATTCTATCACTGTTATGCGACCCTGTTTTAACTCGAGAAATTCTTTGCGTTTTTTATCTATAAATCTCTGACTAATATATTTCTTTCGGAATTCAGTCTGAAAGAACTCCCAGGTAACCCGTTCCTTTGGAACCACTGATACTAGTGTATTCCACCAGTGATATGCAGTGTCCTTTAACAAAGATACAGCACATTTGATACATTCATCAGGAGTACAAGATAATTCATCGAATACCCAGATTGTATTATGAAGCAAAAATTTAGCTCGTTCAGCATCATCATCAACAGTAGCTCTGAACTATTCGGCCCCATATTTTCTAATTTTATCAACCGGAGGCTTATTCAGTTGTATCAAATCAGTAACTTGAGGCATCACAGGTATTTGGAGAAAGTTAGGCAGTGGTAGAGGTTATTGAGCAGCTGAATTTATTTGGATATATTGTGCGAACCATTTGTTCATCATCTGAAAGAAGGCTTGTTTAGCCTCTCCCTCTTGGCTACTCATAATCGACCTAGAATCAGCCAGCACTGCTCCTTGAGTAGGAGCGTTCGCATTACTTTCTACATCATCAACTACAGCTCTATTGGGATCCATTTACTATACAAAAATACATTTTAATTGTCAGGAATCATCATACTATCGCAGTTTATATATATGGCATGTATAGCTAGACTCACACGTGCTACGTTAGTCCTAAAATCGACTAAACCGTAGCCCTGATACCAATCAAATGTAACACCCCTAACCTGTATCCGTCACCGAATTAGGGTTACGAGGCATTACTAAATATCGAAATCTCATACTTAACAAAATGAACCAAGTACCATAACTGAATATAAATATGCGTCATGTGTATGTATATATATATTTAAACCCTAATTTATCTCACCTAATGATCAAAACAGTTTATAAGTCAAAACATAGCTCATTCACAAGCCACGCCAAATATCAATCATACTTTACTAATAAAATTACGTTTTCAACTCATGCTTCGAATTTCAACCCTTTCATTAATATTTACCTAATAAAAATTTTATGTCAATCAAATACTTAAAACATCTTTCAAACATTTATCATTACATATCATATACCGAGCATATATCAAAACATCTATTTATATGTATATATATATATATATATATATATATATATATATCATTAATAAATTACTAACTATGCAACATAATACAAACGTAGATAACCTATCCTGTTTTGGACAGACTTTATACCTCAAACTTGGACAGCATTAATATGCTCAAAATGGACAGCATTAATATGCTCAAAATGGACAGCATTATAACATGTAAAAACAGTCGCATTTGAATATCATAGTAATATGCGAAATAATTACATTTTAATGTCTTTGAAACATATTTGTAGCACAATTGTGCAGCATCAATCAGTCACCATTAAGACAATTATAAACAATCATTTAAACAAATTCGAGCATAACTTAATATCCATATCCGAACCTTATGAAGTAAAATCGACAAACATACTTGGACATCCTTATTATCACACAATTATATACTATATAAAATACTTCCAAAATGAGCTCAATATAAAGCATAATATTCACAAACATTAACAGTATTTTCAAGCCATTTTCGCATGGCTTTATACACACTAATTAAAATGTACCATATTGAAACTAGCATATACATGCCATAAGTCAAAAGTACAAACTTATAAAGTACCGAAATAGCGATCGATAGTGTGACGATGTTCCTGAATGATTCCCGAACTCGCGCTAGCTTTCAAAATCTATAAAAACACAGGAAAAACAAACAGGATAAGCTACAAAGCTTAGTAAGTTCGTACTAAATATACTCAACAATTCATAAAACACTATCAGCAATTTGAACAATTTAATGTATAACTCATGATAATGTCAAACCTTCCATAAGCTTATTCATATACTTATGAGCAAAATCTTAACCTTTTCTATTTGAACTTCACACTTACTTGTATATACCTGTACAAATTCATAACAAACTTAAATCTTCTCGTAAAATTATAGAACACAATGATTCACACACTAATTGCCAATCATATAGCCAAAGCTATTATAATTCCGCACACTAAGTGTCTTACATAGCCGAAACTATTATAATTCCGCACACTAAGTGCCTTACATAGCCGAAGCTATTATAATTCCGCACACTAAGTGCCATATATAGCCAAAGCTATTCCAAATCGCACACTAAGTGCCATTAATAACCGAATTTATCTCGAATTTCATATTAAGTGCTAAACATAGCTGATTTATCGTTAAACATGACCATATTCTCGTGTACACAATTTATGCAACATCAAAGCATTAAAAGCATAATTGTAACAATATTTATAGTGTACGAACTTACCTGGGATGCTAAAACGATGATTCGAGTCGTTTAGTCGATAACTTTAGTTTTCCCCCGATTTAGGTCTGAATTCCGCTTTTCTTGATCTATATAATATCAAATTCAACTTATTAAATCACTACTTTATTCAATTTAATCCAAAACACACATTTGGCAATGTTTACTCTTTTGCCCCTAAAGTTTCACATTTTTTACAATTTAGTCCTTATTTCACAAAATCATAAATTACACAAAATTTCAATACACCCATGCTTAGCTGAATTTATTAGAGGTCCCTAGCAGCCCAAAACTTGCATTTATTTCACATTTCAACCACTCAATTTACACATTTCTCAATTTAATCCCTAATTAACATTTTTTTTATAAAAAAATCACTTAATAAAATATAATAATCTATCAACAAATATTTATTTTTCATCATCAAACAACAAAAAGCTTAAATATTCATTAATGGAATTTCACAAAATCATCAACAATTTGAAAAATTAAGACACGGGCTAGCTAGTATACGAAGCAACGATATCAAAAATGTAAAAATCATCAAAAACGGAATAAAAACGGACTTACAATTGAGCTTAAAAGTCGTCGAACCTTAGCAAGCTTGTTAATGGCTTTCTCTTCGTCAACATTCGGCCAGCAAAAAGATGAACATGCATGATATTTTTTTTATGTTTTGTTTTATTTATTACATAATAATATTCAATTTACCTATTTACCCTTAATGAATAAATATAAAAATTTTATAATGCATGTCTATTAATGTCCATTAACACTACCAATGGTCTATTATCATTATAAGGACTTTTAATTTAATTGATCATAGCAGTTGAGCACTTTAAACAAATAGTATGCAACTTTTTGTATTTTACGCGATTAAGTCCTTTTATCAAATTAACTAACCAATCGGTAAAATTAAATCACGAAATTTTCACATATATCAAATAACATGCTGTAAATACCAAAAATAATATTAAAATAATTTTACGACCTCGAATTTGTGATTCTAAAACTACTATTCTGATTTAGCTAAAACCGGGCCGTTACATAACTCATATATAAAATATTAATAAATAAATTGAGGAGATGAAAGTTAATAACAAATTTGATTACAGTGGGTGACAGTGGTTATAATGATCTAAAGTCATTATTTTTAATTTAACTCGAACAAATATATTCAATTTGATTCAATTCGATTCGAATTCCTTCTCACTCGACTCGACTCGAGAAAATTTCAAATCGAGTTAGGATGATAAAATAAGATTCGTCAACTCGATTAACTCAAAATTTTTTCATTAAATTCGATTCAATTCGATCGAACGTTCACCCCTACTCATAAGTATGAATTAAAAAATCAAGGTGGACTTCTGATTTGATCTAGCTATCATGTGATATTAATTATATTTTTTACTTTTTAAATGTTTTTTAACTTATACTTGCAAGTAAATAATTAGTTTTTTTGTTAAAATTAAATTAATATATAATGAATTTATCTTTTCTAATAATAAACTAATGATGGTTGAACCAATAAAAAGACACTAACTATGAGAGTATAAAAACCCTTACTTGCATGTATGTGTTAAAAAATAAAAATCTATCATGTGATATTAATTATATTTTTTTATTTTTTGAATAATTTTTGACTCATACTTGCAGCTAAATAAATAGCTATTTGTTAAAAATAAATTAATATATAATAAATTATTTTTTCCAATAATAAATTAATGATGATTGAAAAAAAAAACACTAACAATAAGAGTATAAAAAACCCTTACTTGTAGGTATGAGTTAAAAAATCAAGAATCTATCATGTGATATTAATTATATTTTTAAAAAAAATTACTCATACTTGCAAGTAAATAAATAGGGATTTTTACCAAAATATTACAAAAAAATAAAAAATTATCAAAATATTATACATTTTTTATTTACGAAAATAATACAAAAAAACAAAAAACAGAAAAAAAAGGCTGCTGCGACGTGACAGGACACTGGAGGAGGGTTTCCCATAGGCGGCACCACTTGTGTTATAAACTCGGGATCCGTCCAGCTGCTTCAGAGAAAAATAAGAAGAAGAAGAAGAGAAAGAGGAGGTGGTGCCGGAAAAAGAAAGAAAAAGAGAGAAAGAGAAGAGAAAAAAAGGTATTTTTTTAAAAATAATTGATTATCTTGTTGTTATGTTTTTTTGTTTAATTTTTATTATTTTTTGTTGTTAGTTTAGTTATTAAGATTAATAAAAACTCAAATTGATAGTTTTAGTTAGTATTATTATTAGTTTTTAGGATTTAGATGTTACTTAGTATTATTGTTAGTAAAAAACTAGTATTATTATGGTTAGTTATTATTTTTAGTAAAACCCTAATTATCATTGTTAGTTAGTATTATTTTGAGTATAAAACTTTTATTATTGTTATTGTGTTAGTTATTAGGGTTAGTGGTTAAACATTGTTCATGTACAAAATGATAACTGAAAAAGTATGAGCTTAAGGATGAAAAATTGCATATTGAAACATTAATTTTTTTTATTTAAGTAATTTATTTACAGTTGGAGATTTTTTTTGAGATTTTGTTTATTTTTTTGACAAATTGAATATTGAAGATGGATAATAAGTTTTTTGTATGCGTTTATTTCGATGGAGTCATCTTGACAACAAGTGTTGGATGTGTATTTCAATGTCGGTAACAAATAGCAATGAGATTTAATAGAAATGTCTCGTTGGATGAAATGAAGGCAAGGATTAATGCAAAAATTCTTAGACGTTGTGGGAGAAGGATATCAAAAATTTTCTACAAGTTTCCAGTTTTGACAAATCCGGTCAAATTCACCGAAATGGAACTTGTAGACGACGATGACGTGGAGACAATGGTCGCTCTTTATTGTGGGAATGGGAGTGATAAGAATGCACCGATTCACTTATTTGCTGAGTTAGCCGGTATGGAGCAAAATGAAGATGTCAATGCATCTGATGAAGAACACGTAGCTCAAGAACCGTGGATGGTGGCTCCAATATCATACGTTGATAGTGAATCGACTATGGGTGGGATCGGTATCGATCTGAATATTATACCCGATATTGATGTAGTTGGTGGTGAAGAAGAACGTGGTAGCGATCATTGGGATAAAGAGGTCGATAGTGACGGTGATCCCGATGTGGATGATGTACCTGATGATATTGATGCTGAAGATGTCAACAACGATGGAAACATTGACGCTTCTTTTGTCAGGGACCAGATGCGACATATTTTGATACACAATAATCCTGGGCCATACATGTCGCTCATAGACCCCGACGCAGCGTATGTAACTGAGTTCCTGGAGTACCCTGAAATAGTTCATCCTCACGGGCTGGCCGTAAATTCTGATTATGAGGAGTTATTTATAGGCCAGAGATTTAGCTGTAAAGAAGATTGCATATTTGCTATTAAACGGTACAGCATGAACATATCAGTGGATTATAAAGTCGCAGTGTCTACTCCGACAATATATATTGGGGAGTGTTGGATGGCAGCGGAAGGCTACAATTGGTGGGTACGAGCTGCATTCATTAAAAGTTCTCAGATGTGGGAGATACGAAAATTTTTATTGGTCCTCATACATGCACATCAACACGTATGACAGAAGATCATGGAAAACTTGATTCCAAAACTATCTACACGTGTATCATGCCAATGGTGAAGGACATGCCGACCATTAAAGTTTAGGTACTGATTGTCGAGATGCAAGCACGATTTCAGTATCGAGTATCATATCGAAAGGCATGGATAGCTAAACAGATGGCAATGGAGCAACTGTATGGGGATTACGATTCGTCGTATAACGAGCTACAAGGATGGATAACTGCTATGCGGGAGTACATATCGGGAACTGTGATTGAGTTGCAACAATGCCTTATTACGGCCCGAACGACCAGTTACAGTTGGTAAAAAGGATTTTCCATCGGATGTTCTGGACGTTTAATCCATGTGTGTGGGCATTTCCCCACTGCAAGCCATTTGTGCAGGTGGATGAGACCTGGCTATATGGAAAATATACACAGATCCTACTTCTTGCAGTTGCTCAAGATGATAATAGAAACGTGCTCCTGATAGCATTTGTCATCGTAGATAAAGGGAACTTGGAGTCTTGGGAATTCTTCCTCACTAACCTGCGGAGGTATGTTATTAGCAACGATAACATTTGCATTATCTCTGATAGAGGGAAAGGTTTAATTGCAACAATTAGGCATTCCGGTGTGCCATGGAGGTCCGTTTACTACATCCGTCACATTGCGGCTAACTTTCACAAAGATTATAAGAATGCAGACTGGAAGAGACAAGTCGTGGCAATGAGTAAATGATAACCTTATATTTTTAATATAAGTTGTAATGTTTTATGTTATCGAGTTACTAGAACTTATTTTTTCTTAATACGTATGCAGCGTATGAGTTAGAGCCACATATTTTCCGCCAAAGAATGATCCGACTTGAGAGTGACATGGAGGTGCAGGCAAACACATCTTTCCGACAATAGTTGGGCACGATGGAGCCGTGGCAATGGGCTCAAAGTTTTGACGAGGGCTTCCGTTATGGCCAAATGACCACAAACTTAGTAGAGGGGATCAACGCTGTGTTATTGAAAACACGTCATCTTCCGATTGCATCTGTCTTTTCTGCTACATTCTACAGGCTGGCTACCTTGATGCCAAGAATGGGTCAGAGACAAGTCGACCAGATAGAGGCGGGACACGTGTTTGTCGAACATGTCAAGGATGCAATGGTTACAAACCGTCGGATGGCGAGGTCAATGAATGTAGAAATATATTCACGACGACTGGAAACGTTTCGAGTTACTGAGACCATCAGTCATCGACCTGGTATACTAACTAGGTCCTATGGACTTGATCTCCGTAACAGACGGTGCGAGTGCAAGATGTTTGAAACACTTTTTTATCCATGTGCGCATGTCGTGGCAGCGTGTGCTAAAGTGAACCTTAATGTTGAACAATATGTCAATGATGTGTACACGCTCGAGCGCACATTGCGTGTTTAGGAAAATGAGTTCCCCGTCCTACCTGACCTATCTACATGGGAGGTGCCTCCGACAATTTTTGAGCTTCTCCCAGACAGAGGGCTACGAAGGAATCTAAGAGGTCGCCCGTATTCAAGCAGAATCCGTAATGAAATGGACATTAGGGAGAAATTCGACGGTAAGCGTTGTGGATTATGCAGGTTAAGTGGTCATAGTCGGAATAAATGCCCTCAGCGAAACTTTCATGTTGGACAGTCGTCCAGATCGGGTCAGAATTGACCTAATGCTATAAAATTTATATGTGTAATGATATAAAAAGTATAATTCATTAGAAATAATTAAAATTATTCAGCTTATGATTAAATTGTATCCAAATTAAGTTATAAAATAGTATATGGCGTTTGGAATTATTAAAATTATATAAAAAATGGAGCCATTAAACCTTAAATTCAGCTTTAATATAATGCAAAATTAGAATAATTAAATTTATACAAAAAAGTTCTGACTTGTTAATGTACAAAAAAGTGCCATGAACCCCTAAAATTGATGGTTCGATGGTGTGGTCCTAGGGGTATACCTATTCGGAGGTCGACGGTCACATTTTGAGTGTTCGCGACGACCAACATCATCATTTGGCGCAGGTGGGGGTCTCGTAAACATAGAGAGGAAATCATTTGGCGCAAGTCGCTCGTTCGGCATCGACGAACTTGATGCTGCGGAGGGAGTCCCATGATGCTGCGGATACGGGCCGGGCGGGTAGGATCCAAAGAGTCCAAAGTCGTACGCATATTCGTCCCCTGAAAAGCTCAGGATATAGTCAGTGCCCGCCAAATTCGAATGATAGCTATGTGAATCAACATGTGAAGGTGATTGTTTTGAATCTGGCTGTGGCTCTGGCTGCGGCTCCTGCTCGGGCTCTGGTTCCAGATCATAATATGGCATAGGCTCTGCCTCTATCGGGGCCGCTGGGTACGATCCCCCAGGTTGTTGCATGTGCAGGGGACTACAGTCGACTGGCCTCCAAGTATATATGGCTTCTCGCAACTATAGTACCATTGTATATATTCTAATGATGGTTGCAATTCGGAAGCCATAACCATCTAAGGTCTTCGACGCATTCGATCGTTCCACAGTACCACAAATTTTCGGTGCTTAATGCCTCAATCCAACTGCAGTTTTCCTCTTTTATTCATGCCGTGAACTCCCCACCTTGCATGGCAGATTCGGGATATGTTGGATGCAGCCAAACTGTCGTAGCACCTGATCTCCATGATACCACTCGACTGCATTGAAATTTATAATTGGTGCATTAGTGCACCATATGTGGGAATGAAGTATGCAGACGAGGGTGCCACATCTGTAATTTTCGGCCTACGGTATGGCATCCATATAAACTGCATGATTAATAACATGGTTATAATTAGCCATAACATGTGAGTAAGATATAGAAAGTAATATGTCATGAATATTAGAATAGCAGTTTACGCCTTCCCGGGCATACTGTTCGATCATGAGTCGGTATATCGGGACAGTGTGCGACCTCTCGATACCCGGACGAAGACTCCACCTACAAAAAACAAATATAAGGTTTAGGGTTGGTAACATTAGTCAATATACTATAACTATAAATAATGACACGTTATATTTTATCACCTGTTCACTAGTGGATAAACATACGGTTGGTGACTAACCGATGCCAAAAATGGCATTCGATAGAACACCCAGGACTGCAGCAATGTGAGGCATCCGCCCATGTCTACAACATCTGGGTTTGTCATCCGACAAAGCTCCCGATACAACACTGCAAGAACGGCGGAGCCCCAGCTATACGAGCGAATACTGGACAAATAAGCTAATAGGGGCAAGTACATCAAATGCACCTTATTGTTGTTTGCATCGAGCATGAGTACTCCCTCTAGGATATGCATGATGTACGCTCGAGCAGCGCACATCAACTCACCTTCAGTGGCAGTCATTGATAATTGTCCAAATTTGGCTTTCAACCATGTAAATTTTAAGCCCATAAAATTTGACTCATCGTCCTCTGGCGAGTCTCCTAGGAGCTGATAACAAAGTGCAGCCGAATCGGTAAATGAAGATACTCCCGTTATGGGACTCCCATCAATTAGGAGCCCAAGCTGCATTGCAACATCCTCCAAGGTCACCGTGCACTCCCCATACGGAAAATGAAAAGTGTGGGTCTCCGGGCGCCACCGCTCCACTAGCGCAGATAATAAATCATAGCGCAAGTCGAAGGTCCGGATCAATGCTGCTGACCCAAATCCGACTTGCTCCAAGTATGGCATCAATCGTGCATCCAGAGCTTTCTTTAAACCATTCAAAAGGCCCCTTATTACTCGGTACGAGTCCTGATAGTGTTAAATTACAGAAATAATATTACGATAACATGATTTATTTCTATATATTATGTATATCCTTTTTAAATAAATAGAACCCGTGATTAACTAATAAATCATACTGCCTTATTAGCCGCATCAGATATGTGTCTACCGGGTTGAATCAATGGAGCCATTGCGATGCCTGCAAGTTGAAAAAAAAGTTAGTAAAAAACTCTTACTTCGACCATTTGCTCGTATTTTTTTCTTCGCATTTTATTACTTTAAAAAATATCATAATTTCTAATTTTATAATTTTACATTATTTCAGTGCATTATGTTTGAAATTTATTAATTTAGTGCGCTTTTTAAATAATTTAGTGTTAAAAAAACCATTATTCCCACCCTTTGCTCGTATTATTTTCCCGAATTTTATTACTTTCAATAAAAATATATTATTTTCATATTTTATTATTTTATATTATTTCAGTACATTTTGTTTGAAATATTTGTATTAATTATTTTTAAATTTTTAAAAAAATTAGTAAAACACTCTTACTTCGGCCATTTGTTCATTTTTTTTCTCCGTATTTTATTATTTTAAAAAATATTATAATTTCTAATTTTATAATTTTACATTATCAGTGCATTATGTTTGAAATTTATTAAATTAGTGTGTTTTTTAAATTAATTTAGTGTAAAAAAAACCCTTATTCCTGCCCTTTATTCGTATTATTTTCCCAAATTTTATTACTTTCAATAAAAATATATTATTTTCATATTTTATTATTTTATATTATTTCAGTACATTTTGTTTGAAATATTTGTATTAATTATTTCTAAATTTTAAAAAATTTAATAAAACACTTTTACTTCGGCCATTTATTCGTATTTTTTTCTCCGTATTTTATTATTTTAAAAAATATAATAATTTTACATTATTTCAATGCATTATGTTTGAAATTTATTAAATATACCATTTTTTCGGATTTTATTACTTTCGGTGAATATACAAGTTTCGTTTTTTTTCTTTTCGTATTTTATGTTTTCTTAAACATATTTTTTTATTATTTTATTTTTAATGTTATTTTTCTAAAAAAAACTAATTATAACATCCTAAATAAATTTCATAAAAAAAATTCCTAATCAACATACAATGTACATAACATGAATTTTTTCATGCTAAATAAATTTCATAAAATATACATGCTAAATAAAATGATAAAACACGTACAATGTACATAACATAAATTTTTTACACATAAATATTACAAAAAAAATTAAATTAATAAAAAAATTACCTTTTTCTTTCTTTCTTTTTTCTTCCTTCCCTCTTCTTTTTTTTTTCTCTTCTCCTTTCCTTCTTTTTTTTCTTCTTCTCCTTTCCTTTTCTTTCCTTCTTTTCTTTCTTTCCTCTCCTTTTCTTTCTTTCTTTCTTTCTTCTTCTTTCCCTCTCCTTCTCTTCCCCCCACCCACCAGTCGGATGGCCCATTATATAGGCAGTGCCGCCTATGTTGAGGGGCACTATCGGTGCCGCCTATGGGAAAGGCACCTTTGGTGCCGCCTATGGGATACCCTCCTCCAGGGTATTGTCACATCGTTGCAGCTTTTTTTTGTTTTTTTGTTTTTTTGTATTATTTTCGTAAATAAAAAAAAGTATAATATTTTGGTAAAAATCCCTAATAAATAGCAACAAATAAATTAATATATAATGAATTTATCTTTTACAATAATAAATTAATGATGATTGATTGAAAATGAAAAACACTAACAATGAGAGTATCAAATCCTAGTATGAGTTAAAAAAATAAAGAATTTATCATGTGGGATTTTCACCAAAATATTATAAAAAATAAAAAATAACCAAAATATTATATTTTTTTATTTACGAAAATAATACAAAAAATAAAAAACAGAAGAAAAAAAGGCTGCAGCAATGTGACAATACCCTGGAGGAGGGTATCTCATGAGCGGCACCGATGGTGTCTTTCCCATAGGCGGCACTGCCCATATAATGGGCCATTCGGCTGGTGGGTGGGGGGAAGAGAAGGAGAGGGAAAAAAAAAAAAAAAAAAAAAAAAAAAAAAAAAAAAAAAAAAAAATGAGAAGAAAAAAAAAAAAAAAAAAAAGAGAAAAAAAAAAAAAAAAAAAGAAAAAGAAAAAAGAAAAAAAAAAAAAGAAGAAGAGGGAAGGAAAAAAAAAAAAAAAAAAAAAAAATGTAATTTTTTTATTATTTAAATTTTTTGTAATATTTGTGTGTAAAAAATTTATGTTATGTACATTATACGTGTTTTACTATTTTATTTAGCATATATATTTATGAAATTTATTTAGCATGAAAAAATTCATGATATGTACATTGTATGTTGATTAGGAATTTTTTTTATGAAATTTATTTAAGATGTTGTAATTAGCTTTTTTAGAAAAATAACATTAAAAATAAAATGATAAAAAAATATGTTTAAGAAAACATGAAATACGAAAAGAAAAAAAAAACAGAAATTGTTTATTCACCGAAAGTAATAAAATCTGAAAAAAATGGTATATTTAATAAATTTCAAACATAATACACTAAAATAATGTAAAATTATAAAATTAAAAATTATGATATTTTTTAAAATAATAAAATGCAGAGAAAAAATACGAATAAATGGCCGAAATAAGAGTGTTTTACTAATTTTTTTTAAAAATTTAGAAATAATTATACAAATACTTCAAACAAAATGTACTGAAATAATATAAAATAATAAAATACGAAAATAATACATTTTTATTGAAAGTAATAAAATTCGGGAAATAATACGAGCAAAGGGCAGGAATAAGGGTTTTTTTACACTAAATTAATTTTAAAAAATACGCTAAATTAATAAATTTCAAACATAATGCACTGAGATAAAGTAAAATTATAAAATTAGAAATTATAATATTTTTTAAAATAATAAAATACAGAGAAAAAAATACGAACAAATGGCCGAAGTAAGAGTGTTTTACTAAATTTTTTAAAAATTCAGAAATAATTAATAAATATTTCAAACAAAATGTACTAAAATAATATAAAATAATAAAATACGACAATAATATATTTTTATTGAAAGTAAAAAATTCAGGAAAATAATACGAGCAAAGGGTAAGAATAAGGGTTTTTTTACACTAAATTAATTTAAAAAACACACTAAATTAATAAATTTCAAACATAATTCACTGAAATAATATAAAATTATAAAATTAGAAATTATAATATTTTTTAAAGTAATAAAATGCGAAAAAAAATACGAACAAATGGCCGAAGTAAGAGTTTTTTACTAACTTTTTTTTTCAACTTGCAGGCATCGCAATGGTTCCATTGATTCAACCCGGTAGACACATATCTGATGCGGCTAATAAGGCGGTATGATTTATTATTTGTTAATCACGGGTTCTATTTATTTAAAAAGGATATACGTTGTAATACCCTAAAAATTTTTACAGTAAGATATTATCTTTGATATAATAAATAAGGAAATAAAGTGAAAAAAAAGGGGAAATTTTGGAGCTATGTCAACATTGGGAAGTATATTATGACAAATTAGTTCAAGAAAGGATTAAATCGCAAAAGTGAGAAAAGTTTTGTTGTCCAAGAGTAAATACTCAAATTTTGAGGGGTTAAAATGTAAATATAAAAAAGTTAAAAGACCAATGGTGTAAATATTTTAAGAGTGGAATGGTCTAGAAACTAAGTAAAATGGATGGATTAGGACCAAATTGAAAAAGGTGAAGAATTTTGAGGGACTAAATTGCAATTTTACCAAATTAAATGATGACTCAATGATGGAATTTTAAAAGATTATGAAGGGCAAAATGGTCAATTAGAGAGAGAGAATTCTAGAAGGTAATGATGATGTTGGTGATATTTTTAATTAATTAATTAGATAAATGTTATTTAATTAATATTTTATTAAGATTTTTAGTATTATTTTATTATTAAATGATTAATATAAAAGGGAGAAAAGATGAAGAGAATTCATCATCTTTCCCATGCACCAACGTGAGAAGAAGAAGAAAGAAAGAAAGTTTTCTTTTCTTTACAATTTGGTCCTTTTTACCAAAAATCCACCATTTTCACTTAGAATTCAAAGAAATTTCCATAACCACCAAGAGAGAAAATTGATAAGGAGACTATGGGGAGCTAGAATATCAAGTTAGATTCAAGAAATAGAGGCTGGAGGAGAGAGAAAATCAAGCTAAAGATTGAAATTAATAGAGCAAGGTGAGAACATCAAGATTTCAATATATTTTTGAGTTTGATATTATTGAAAAACTATGAAATTGATGTTAATGTAGGATTTTATTATATAAGGTTCTATGTTCTTGATATGTTAGTGAAGAAAAATAAGAGAAAGTGATGGGAAATACTATAGAGAAAGGGAATAAGGGTGTTATAAATTTAGTAATCAACATTTTGCACTAAAATAGTTTTGGACAGCAGTAGTAGGTTAACTTTGAAAAATCACCATAAATCATGGAAATCAAATTAGAGGATGATAAAAATATGGAATTAAATCTTATTGAGGCTAGTTTCTCATAAAAGAAATGGTGTAAGTAATGGAATTGTAAATCATGAGATATAATGAATTTTGTGAGACAAGGTCAGAATGAATTCGGGTTCCCCTGTTCTGACTTTGGAAAATCATCAAAAATTGCAGAAAAATAATTAGTGGTTAAATTTTATATGATTAAAATCCTTAATGAGTTTATTTTTGATAAAAAAAACAAATGGTAACATCATCCGAATCCCGTAAGATGAGATAATTAATTTTTAGTGAAGAAGGGTCGAAAATGTTAGACAGCAGAACAGGGATGAATTTAAAGAATAAACTGTACTTATTGGCTAAACTAAAAATTCTAAAAATTTTATGGTAAGAATATATGTGAGTCTAGTTTCGGGAAAAATTATCAGATCTTTATTTGGAGTTACGTAGCTCAAGATATGAATAATTTAGTGATTATTACTCAAGTGGATAACTTTGAATGAATATATAAATAAATGGTGAAATTATAGATAATGTTACATATAAGCATGTTATATACATTAAGGATGTGGGATGGAGAGGAGGAGGAGGAAAATATATGATTAATCAACTAGCATGAGTTTTCATTAAAAATGGCCAATTTACCTATTTTACGTTTAGAGACTAAATTGAACAAATGTGAAACTTTAAGGGTAAATTTATAAAAATGTCAAAAAGTGACCAAATTGCATGAAATGAATTGTTTTATTATTTAAATTAGTAAATTAAATGAAATATTAATTTAGATCAAGATTGGGTGGAAATTCGAGAAAAATAAAAATTTTCCAAAATGTCCCTGAATTTTGCTATTTCTGCAATTTAGCCTGGTAAGTTCGTATGAACTATATTTTGTATAATTTTAATAGAAGTGAATGCTATTTGGTAATGAATATTATATATATGTGTGTTTTATTATTGGAATTGAATTATTATTGGTAATAGGTATAATTATTATATGTTTTGAAATGATTATCGGAAGCTCGATTGGGTTGGAAGCTTGTTGGAGATATATCACATTATCCATTAGTTCTATTGGTAATTTTGGATGATTTGATTCTGGTTATAATGACTTGTATAAGTTAAATTGGTTAATGATAGCTCATAAATGTTTTGATTTTGATTGGTTATAAATATGAATGCTTGATGAAATGAAATGTCTGAAAATTAATTTGTAAACTTCGGTAATGCTCTATAACCCTATTCTGGAGAAGGATACGGGTTAGGGGTGCTACATACGTAATATATAGAAATAAATCATGTTATCGTAATATTTTTCTGTAATTTAACACTATCAGGACTCGTACCGAGTAATAAGGGGCCGTGTTAATGTTTTAAAGAAAGCTCCAGATGCACGATTGATGCCGTACTTGGAGCAAGCCGAATTTGGGTCAGCAGCATTGATCAGGACCTCCTACTTGCGCTATGATTTATTATCTGCGCTAGTGGAGCAGTGGCGCCCGGAGACCCACACTTATCATTTTCCGTATGGGGAGTGTACGGTGACCTTGGATGATGTTGTAATGCAGCTTGAGCTCCTAATTGACGGGAGTCCCGTAACAGGATTATCTTCATTTACCGATCCGGCTGCACTTTGTTATCAGCTCCTAGGAGACTCGCCAGAGGACGATGAGTCAAATTTAATGGGCTTAAAAATTACATGGTTGAAAGCTAAATTTGGACAATTATCAGCTACTGCCACTGAAGATGAGTTGATGTGCGCTGCTCGAGCATACATGATGCATATCCTAGAGGAAGTACTCATGCCCGATGCAAACAACAAGGTGCATTTGATGTACTTTCCCCTATTAGCTAATTTTTCCAGTGTTAGCTCGAATAGCTGGGGCCCCGCCGTTCTAGCAGTGTTGTATCGGGAGCTTTATCGAACGACAAACCCGGATGTTGGTGACATGGGCGGATGCCTCACATTGCTGCAGTCCTGGGCGCTTTATCGAATGCCATTTTTGGCATCAGTTAGTCACCAACCGTATGTTTATCCACTGGTGAACAGGTGATAAAATATAACTTGTCATTATTTTTAATCATAATATATTAACTAATGTTACCAACCTTAAACCCTATATTTGTTTTTTGTAGGTGGAGTGTTCACCCGGGTATCGGGAGGTCGCACACTGTCCCGATATACCGACTCATGATCGAAAAGTATGCCCGGGAAGGGGTAAGCTGCTATTCTAATATTCATGACATATTACTTTCTATATCTTACTCACGTTATGGCTAATTATAACAATGTTATTAATCATGCAGTTTACATTGATGCCATACCGTAGGCTAGAAATTACAGATATGGTACCCTCGTCTGCATACGTTCATTCCCACATATGGTGCACTAACGCACCAATTATAAATTTCAATGTAGTCGAGTGGTATCACGGAGATCGAGTGCTATGATAGTTTGGCTGCATCCAACATATCTCAGATCCGCCATGCGAAGTGGGGGCGGTTCACGGCATGAATAAGAGAGGAAAACCTCAGTTGGATTAGGGCATTAAGCACCGAAAATTTGTGGCGCTGTGGAACAATCGAATGCGTCGAAGACATCAGATGGTCATGGCTTCCGAATTGCAACCATCATTATAGTACATACAATGGTACTATAGTTGCGGGAAGCTATATACACTTATAGGCCAGTCGACTGTAGTCCCCCCGCACATGCAGCAACCTGGGGGATCGTACCTAGCGACCCCGATAGAGGCGGAGCCTGTGCCATATTATGATTTGGAACCAGAGCCCGAGCAGGAGCCCCAACCAAAGCCACAACCTATGCCCCAGCCAGATCTAGAACCATCACCTTCACATGTTGATTTACAAAGCTATTATTTGAATTTGGCAGGCACTGACTATTTCCCGAGCTTCTCAGGAGGCAAATACGCATACAACTTTGAACTCTTTGGATCCTACCCGCCCGACCCATATCCGCAGCATCATGGGACTCCCTTCGCAGCATCAAGTTCATCGATGCCAAACGAGGGACCTGCTCCAAATGATTTCCTCTATTTTTGCTACACCCCTACCTATGCCAAATGATGATATTGGTCGTCGCGAACACCCAGAACGTGACCGTCGACCTCCGAATAAGTATATCCCTAGGACCACACCATCGAACCATCAATTTTAAGGGTTCATGGCACTTTTTTAATACATTAACAAGTTTGTACTTTTTGTATAAATTTAATTATTCTAATTTTAGTTATGTTTACCACGAAACTTTTTTTTGTATAAATTTAATTATTCTAATTTTGTATTATATTAAAACTGAATTTAAGGTTAAATGGCTCCATTTTCGATATAATTTTAATAATTCCAAACGCCATATACTATTTTATAACTTAATTTGGATACAATTTAATCATAATCATAAGCTGAATAATTTTAGTTATTTCTAATTAATTATACTTTTTATATCATTACACATAAATTTTACAGCATTAGGTCAATTCCGACCCGATCCGGACGACTGTCCAACATGAAAGTTTCACCGAGGGCATTTATTCCGACTATGACCACTTAACCTGCATATTCCACAACGCTTACCATCTAATTTCTCCCTAATGTCCATTTTATTACGGATTCTGCTTGATTGCAGACGACCTCTTAGATTCCTGCGTAGCCCTCTGTCTGGGAGAAGCTCGAAAGTCGTCGGAGGCACCTCCCACGTAGATAGGTCAGGCAGAACGGGAAACTCATTTTCCCAGACACGCAATATACGCTAGAGCATGTACACATCATCGACATATTGTTCAACATCAAGGTTGACTTTAGCCCATGCTGCCACGACATGCACATATGGATAATGAAGTGTTTCGAACCTCTTGCACTCGCGCCGTTTGTTCCGGAGATCAACTCCATAGTAAAACTTTTTCACCACTAGTATACCAAATTACCTATATAAAAAATAAAATATAATTTTTCTTATTTCAATTGTAAAATGTTAAAAAAAAAATGTAATACTAGCATACAAATATTAACTTCATCTCCTACAAAAGAATCGACTTTATATAATAACTGTCACTTATTAAACATCTATTTTTACTTATATTTTCTCCTAAATTGTTAGTGTCAAATTCTTGAAGTTAGGGGTAAAATTCGGTAAATTTTTCTAAGTGTTTGGATTTTTTTTTTTATCTACGTTAATCTTGAAAGATGATAGTTTTCAATTTAATTTCTAAATTTAAATTTTATTAAAATATAATGATGTGATATTTCTAAAATACGTCCCTAAAGAATTTAATTACATAACAGACATAATAATAAAAATGACGATAATTACATATGTTTGAACATCCTCATGTGCCAATTAAAGAAGTTTTACAGGAAAATAATACTAAAGGCACTTTATTTATAAATAAGTCCATGTTATCATTTGTTCTTTTTATATTACAAAAAAATTAAAATATATATAAAATTTAAAAGAATATCAAAATATTATAAAAAAATTGAAGTGATGTTGTGGTAACATAAAAAACGTAAATAAAAAAAAAATACTCAAAGATGAAAATAAAAAAAAACTTTTACTAGACTAAACTTAATAATTAATCATTTGTATTCTATATAAATATTAAAAAATAATAAACATTAATTACGGATCTTAAAATGTAAAGATTAAACTCTCTATCATTAATTAGAAAAAAAAAAAAAACTTTTACTATCTGATTTAACAAAAAGAAAAGGCAACAGTGGCATGAGATAAGATATGATTGATAGTGTAACTCTCCATTGCAAATGAGCTGTGCTGATGACATGTTGACAACGAAACCAGAGACTGTGGGGGGCCCTCTCGAAATATGCGAGTATTCTCTCACCTGCCCCAGACCCCCACCCCAAAACAACCCTATATATTTTGCTTTGTTTAATGCTATTTGTTACAACCCCCCCGTCCTCTCAAGATAGAAAGACAACTGACACATCTTCAGTTCTCAAACCAAATGTTCCAATGTAACCATACCATTTAAACCAGTCCAAGTATATGACGTGTCGGTTTCTGTGTTTTCGTTCTTTCAGAACTCAAAACATGGTTGGTTTCCCAATGTCTTCTTCTTCATCCTTTTTTGATAAAAATTTTGTTCTTTTCTTCCTGGGTTTTGCTCAAAATATCTCTTTTCTTTTTCTGAAACTATAAATTTTGGAAATAAATAATGACCATACAACCACAAAGCACACAGTCACACACTTTTTACTATTTTTTGTTTGGGGGTGTTTAGTCTTGGGAAGATGCTTTATAATCTGTCATCTCATTTGTTTTGTAGTAATCACTTGGCATGTGTCTTTTTGCAGGTTATTTACTCACTTTTGTTTACGTTTTTTATCAAGACTATTAAAATTTAAGGTTTATCTTTATAATTTTCTTTTTCTCTTTTTTATGTTCTTAGAACTCCTATTTGAGTTCCATCACTTTATATGGTTCTTTCTCGGTCTCAAGACTTAGACACGACTGTAAGTTGTTGTTGAATTTCTTTTGGGTTCTTCATCAATCATCTCTTTTAATGGCTTTTTTTTTTTCTCTTTATTATGGTCTTGAAATTTTTTAAAAAAATTTTACTTGCTGTGTAGAGAAGTCAATTTTGATGAGAATTTTCAATTTAATTTGCAGCTGTAAGGAGCAAGATAGCGATGGACCACTAAAGCTAAGGAGTGTGTGATTAATTTATGAAGTGAATGGTTGAGAATTTGAGAGTGACAAATTAGTAAAATGTGTTTCTTCTTCTTTTTCTGTGTTTTCCTCTGATTGGTTCAACATAAAGCAACTTTCAAGCTTTCTGTGTCAGTTCAATACTTTCATGTGATCATAGTTGCCATTCTTAGTTGGCTATCTCATAAAAAGAAAAGAAGTTGAATAAAGAAGAAGAAGAAGAAGAAGAAGAAGAAGATGGAGCCAACAAACCAGAAGTTTTTGGAAAGAGTTGTTTCACAAAAAGCTCTGCAAATGGGAAGTTCATTCCCATGCCAAATTTGTGTGGTGGGTTTTCTCTGTGGAGTTTGCCTCACTTCTTTGTTCTTGGCTGTTCTTACTTCTGTTGGTACCTTTGGCTTTACTGGGATTTCATTTTCATCCTTATCAATGGGGAATTCTCCATTGAATTCAAGTTCTGAGATTATCAGTAAGTCAAAATTTACACTCTTAATTACATTTTTTGTAAATATTTGCAATTTTTATGGCTTAAAGTTAGATAATTGGTGTAAGATAAGTGCAGAATTGGGGATTCTTGAATTCCCAGTGAAGTTGAGTCAAAATTTGATAGATGGATTGATGCATGGGATGATGGATATGATCCAAGGGTGTTGCTGAAGCAACTGAAAGTTGGAATTACTTGTTGCACAATTTTGGTGTTTACTTTTTTTTTTTTTTTGTTCATTGCTTTTTGACTAAGTTTCTGGATAATAATAATCATGATTAGTTCTTTAATTCTGTTCACTTAACATACTTTAGCTAGAAGCCACCATTACTACTTTTGGACTTCCTAAATGTCATTCGTATTCATGTCCAAATACGTGTGTTAGTGACAAAAATCGCCATTATTACGAACAATTTTGGTGACCTTTAAAATAATTGGCAATCATGGACTTGAATTTGTTTAAATGTAGATGTTATTACGAGTTCGGACTACCAATCTAAAGTAAAAGAAACCGCGAGATGGGTGGATTCGAAGGGAAGGGAACCGGAGAGCGATGATGATGAGAGGGTTTCTTTATTGACTGAAGCATGGGGTGCTTTACTAGCTGACAGGGAACCTGAAGAAAGCGAGTTCTCGAAAAGATTTGGACTCAGTAAATCAAGTTTACCGAATACTCCTCATTTGGAGAACTGTAAATTAAGTGCACAAGTGAATAAGCGTCTCGACACACGTTCAGGAGCTGGGAGATTTCCTCCGTGGACAACTTGGAAGGGTTCGTTGAACATGTATCCTGCAACTGAAACTGATGAGAATTTAAGAAGCTTTAAGGATCAACCTGTCTCTGATGGTGCTTATCCTCCATGGGTATGTTACTTAGCTACATAATCCCTGGACACATGCAGATGTGATCATACATTATTCGTTTGTTTCGCGTTTATTGACACATTAATAATATGTATTTTCGCTTCTAATTTGTTTCTGGAAATTGGGATTGCTTTTTTCCAGATTGTGGGATCAGATGAAGAAAACTATCCTCTTACCAGGAAAGTGCAAAGTGACATTTGGATACATCAGCATCCGGTAAACTGCCATGATCCTAACATAAAATTTCTTGTGGCTGACTGGGAAAAATTACCTGGATTTGGCATCGGGGCTCAGCTTGCTGGTATGGCAGGGCTTCTTGCTATTGCAATCAATGAGAAAAGGGTGCTTGTTACTGGATACTTCAATCGTGCTGACCATGATGGTTGTAAAGGTATCAACTGTAACAACTTATTGCTCGTGTAAAATTTTTTGGGAACTGGAAGAACTGTCTTAACAATAACAGCAATGCTTTACTTTGCTTTGTGGATTATAGCATCGCGCGGTAGTTGGTCTTGCTACTTCTTCCTAGAGACATCCCAGGAATGCCGAGACCATGCATTTGAGCTTATTACCAACAAGGAGGCATGGGAAAAGGGAACTATAAAAGGAAAAGATAGTTATAAATCAAAGGAAATATGGACAGCGAAGGTTCCGAGGTATGATTCAAGGCATTCGCAATTTGCTTGTAAGAATTTTGTACTAACTTGAACTAAGAAAACATTACTGTATCTTCGGTCAACGATTTCACTATTCGATGCAGGGTATGGGGTGATCCTTGGAGTTATTTGCAGCCTACAACAGATATAAATGGAAGTTTAATTGCTGTTCACCATAAAATGGATCGAAGGTGGTGGAGAGCACAGGTACGACTTAAGATTATTTAAATGTTTAGCTATTTCATCTGTTGATTTCCATCTAACATGAAGTTTTCAAAGTTACTGGTTTGAGATAGTTTATAAATATATTATAGACTGACACATGCCTTATTTCGTATGGGAATAACATGTTTATTCTTTGACTTAACAGGCTGTTCGATATCTAATGCGATTTCAAACAGAGTACACTTGTGGTTTATTGAACGTTGCTCGCCATGCTGCATTTGGGAAAGAAGCTGCAAAAATGATTCTTGCAAGTATTGACAGAGATTGGCCAAAGGTATGTTCATCTAAACCGTGTTGGACCTACATCCATATCCAACCTTACCTTAAGTTCCAAGTAATGTAAATGGGAATCTAACTAGAAAGAACTGAACCTCGAGCACGTATTTAGAAGAGCTATTACTATGCATGCCAAACTCGTTGTTGTTATAAACTCTCTGTGGACTGCTACTTACTTGAGCTTTAATTAACAGGTGATCACGAACCAGCCAAAGTCAGAAATTGAAGAATTTGTGTGGTCAAATCATAGACCTTGGGCTCCTCGGCCGTTGCTGAGTATGCATGTAAGAATGGGAGACAAAGCATGTGAAATGAAAGTGGTCAAATTTGAAGAATATATGGAACTTGCTCACCGTATTCAGATGCATTTTCCACATCTCAAGAACGTTTGGCTCTCCACTGAAATGCAGGTTAGCAACTTTTAACATGTTTACTTGCTCGTAGAAACAAAGCAATGAACATGCTGCTGTTGTGCATGCATCTCATCTAAATATCACGAATGGTATAAAACTAAATTTGTAGGAAGTGATTGATAAAACGAGATCATACCCTCATTGGAACTTCTATTACACGAACGTGACACGCCAAGTCGGGAATGTATCGATGGCTACATACGAGGCAAGCCTTGGAAGGAAAACCAGCACGAATTACCCTCTTGTTAATTTCTTGATGGCAGTTGAATCGGACTTTTTTATCGGGGCATTGGGATCGACATGGTGCTTTCTTATAGATGGCATGAGGAACACTGGTGGAAAAGTAATGGCAGGGTATTTAAGCGTCAACAAGGACAGGTTCTGGTAGAGAAACCTGGTTAACTGTAGGCATGTAGTATTAGATCAACAATGTACAGCTATTAAGTTTGTTCATGCATGCCATTTTTCAAATAATATTGTGCTTCTTTGTACATATTTAAATGAACAAAGAGATCACTAACAACGTATCTACCACAAAAATTAGACAAAGTGATTGGATAGGTTTCATGTTCCAACTTTAAACGAGTATTTACTTTATTTCCTTTTTCTTTTTAAAACAAAACAGCACTAATGTGATAACGATATTAGCCAAAGGATCAATATCTGTCTTGAGTAAATTTTCTATCGACACCAGAATTTCTGTAACAATCTGCACTTCATTGCAATATAAATTTGGAAGTTTAATCATATGGTAACTTTGTTGTGGTCCCTTGAAATATGTTGAAGACGAAATCTCCAATCACATCCCAAGAAATGGTGAATTAAACGCAATTCCAACATCTACTATTTGCAGCACCACTTGTTAGAATAGTTTCAACTATACTTTATTTCCATTCTTCATCATTCTTAGATATGTACAAGGAATGATGTTTAAAACTTCTTTTAAACACAAAAATGTTCAGGCAAAAGAAAAATTAACATTGTTGAAGGGTTTTAGTGAAAATAAATCGTTGCAAACAAGTAGAATGGAATGAAATATTTCGGGATTTTCTTTACTTCTTTTGCTTTGGTGAAGTAATACCATGCAAAACATCTCTTGAAAATATACTTACTCGAATAATCTTTATTTTATGATGTGTTGTTCTATAAAGATGTCCCACGAGAGTGGCTATTCTCAAAGAACAATAACTCTAAATAAAAGTTGTTTTCAATGAGTTTAGTTTTGAATATAGTTCTTGAATGACAAATGTTTTAAACAAGAGCTAGTCTTAAACAACAATTGTTATAAATTAGAGCCTATCTTAAATGAAAATTATTCTCGGCTGACATTTTTTCTAAATAGAAGTTGTTTTGAAAAGAGTTATTTTAAATGTGATTTTCTCGAACAACACAACTATTCTAATACAGGTTTTTAAAAAATAAAATACTTAAATCATATTAAAATTAAATAAATAAAAAAGAATCAAATCGGTGAGGTCGCATGTGGGTCACTGACCGGAGCCGATCACATAATAAAATTGTTTTTCACCTCTAATCAAGGATGTGAATTACAGTTGAATGATATGAAAACATTAATTTTCTTCAGATTTAAAAACAACACTTTCGAAGCCTCTCTCTACCAACTCCAGATTTCGAACTTGGAGAATTCAAAACAAATCCGAAAACCTGGCCTAAGCAAGTTACCCAGTTAAAACCATTAAAAACCCCAATTTGGAGTGCAAAATAAATGGGCCTAAGAATTATGGGGTTAAAAAAATGTGTTGTTAATCCCGGCTATTTTACCAAAAAAAGCCGATTTTTTTAAAAATTTACCGAAATGGGCCGACTTTTTAATTATTTACCGGAATGGGCCATTTTCCGCGAAATCGCGTCCACGTCAGCGCGATGTCAGGGTACGTGTCAGGACATCGCGTCCACGTCAGCGCGATTTGCTTACGTGGACACAAATCGCGCCTACGAGGACGCGATTTGCTGACGTGGCATGAACAGTTTGTGTTTTTAGCTTGGAAAACTTTGAAAGGCCATAACTTTTGGCTCGGTTGTCCGATTGAGACGAATTTTTTTTTGATTTCGAATAACTTTTCGAGATCTACGCGCTGGCAAACTGCGGTTTGCCGAAGTTTTCGTTGAAAAAGATGCTTTTTTGCCCCTAAATTTTGATTTTTTCGGTTTAAAATTGAATTTTGAAACATTCAAATCGTTATTTTTCTCATTTATTTGAAGTAAACACCGGATCTCTTTTTACAGAATTGTCTTATATCATCCTGTTATAGGTATAAGTCAGCTCATTCCTCTTTTGAGAAGTTCCCTAAATTTTCCATTTTATTCAATTTAGTCCCTAAAACCTAAATAGTCATATTTTCAAATCTAAGCTTCGTTTTTCAATTCAAATTCAATTTCATCCTTCCATAACATTCAAATATTCTTAAATACAAAAATTTCATGCTAATTTTGAAATAATTATACTTTAGTCACTATACTCGTAACTAACAAATTATAGTTTACAAATTAGTCCCTATTCATCTCTAAGCAGTTTGTTAGCGCGTAGATCTCGAAAAGTTATTCGAAATAAAAAAAAGTCGTCTCAATTGGACAACCGAGCCAAAAGTTATGGCCTTTCAAAGTTTTCCAAGCTAAAAACACACTGTTCATGCCACGTCAGCAAATCGCGTCCTAGAGGGCGCGATTTCCTTCCACGTCAGTAAATCGCGCTGACATGGACGCGATGTCCTGACACGTACCCTGACATCGCGCTGACGTGGACGCGATTTCGCGGAAAATGGCCCATTCCGGTAAATAATCAAAAAGTCGGCCCATTTCGGTAAATTTTTTTAAAAAAAGGTTTTATTGGTGATTTGGCCGTTAATCCCTAATTTGAGATTTTGTTTAAAATTCATTCTTTCTATTTTTTTAATTTAAAAAAATTAACCTAAATATTATCATCATTGATAATTCTTATTAAATTTGTTAATTTAGTATTTTATTCTCAAAAAAATTAAGTATCTACAAAACTCAACATTTTTTTTAAGTTTAAATGTTTATGACACTCACATCCAAATTTGAGTATCAAATATAGCTTAAGATGTTAAGCTTAAAATTTATCTCAAATCTTTTAGTGGTTTATTTTAGATGAAACGGAAAATGAGAAAAAAATAAGAATAAGAATAAAAATAAAATGAATTATGAAGATGAAAAAGAATATCAATCACAAAAATGGAACATTTGGCGACCATGGACTTAGATGCATAGATTTAATGTCCAATAAAAATTAGAACTGAAACAAGCTAATAAAGAAACCAGGAGATTTTGGTTCCTCTCTAATTTCACATCACATAAAAGATTCGACAGAAGAAGACAAGGCTCTTCTTGCTTAATCGAAGTGATTCCTCCTACCAACCGTTCAGCTAATTAATTGTCGCGTTTTGCCAATTCCAAATACTAAAACGTGAGATGCAATGGTGAATTCAGAAATTTTACTAAAAGAAATTAAAATATTAAAAAAATCATATAAATTAATGCAAAATACTAATATTCGATAAATCAATTTTTGATATAATTAATTGTAGAATTAATAAAAAATTATTGAAAATAATTAAAAAATAGATGAAATAAATTTTAATAGCTTGTAAATTTCTCACCCATTATTCATGATAATTTTTCATATATTAAAACTATTAAATTACCTACTATCGTCAATGTTATAAACATTTTAGAGAGTCTGTATGAGGGAAAAGAAGGTTGAGAGAAAAATGTTAAATGTTAAAAGAACAAAATTATAGATTTTAGAATTTTAGTTATAGGGAAAAAAATTTATTTTCATATAAATTAATTTATTTTAAAAAAATAAATATTTAAAAAATTTGTGGGTCATTCTTTCAAAAAAAATTGATGGGTTGAATGTGGTCAGATGTGTGGAGGCAGGAACCTTACCTCCTCAATCTGTTGTAGACGCTACTGAAAGGGTAAAACAACCGGGATCCTGTAATTATTCTTCCACCTCTTCGCTCACCTGCTGCGGGCCTCCGTTCCCACCTTTGGCTGCTGCTGCTGCCTGCGTGCCTTTTCTGCTTTCTTGGCTAACATGCGGCGTTTTTGTTCGTTAGCATCAATCCAGGTATAGTTAGATGGTATGTGGAAAGGATCAACCTCGTCATGACTATCACTATCACTTGACTGGCCACCACGACTCCCTCTCATCCATGAAGTCCATGATGTTGAACCCTCTGATTCTTTTGACTTGGCATCCTGGAAATGAACCGGGCTGGAAGGAGGTGTTGTAAACTCCTCCATCGGCAGAAGCTCCTCAAATCTAGTGAAAGTCACAAGGACTCGAATAGTTGACACTATAGGGATGGCAACCTAGAACAAGGAACATGAGTCATCAATATGAATATGTTCCAAACTTAAATACATAACTTTCTATCATGCTTGCATAACAGTTTCCACAGACAAAACATTTAAAATGAAGATCTTTTAGCATAATGGCCATTCTTAAAGTTAACATATATACGTATTTTAATGAAGAGTTATGGGCAGATTCCAGCAATATGGCAAACCTAATAACAACTTAAGGATATGTTTAGATGGGTAAAAAAGTGGAAGAATAAAAAGAAAATAGAAAAGATAATCAATTTCTATCCTAATGTATAACAGTTAATTTTTCTAAATTGAAATGATAAAATATATATATATATATATATATATATTAATTTAAAATTATATATTTTTCAAATGTTTTCTTTTTTCAACTCTATCAAGTAATATAAAGATAAAACTACCATCTTTCCTACTAACAAAATTATATTTTTCATCTTCTTACTTTTTTTACCCTTTAATTTTATTTTCATTCTACCAAACAAAATTTAAAAAGCGACTTCTCTCAAATATTAAATGACAAGACACTCAATCAATTCCTATATTAGACCTAAGCTTTCACGAGCGTAGATCCAAAAGCATCAAGTAATGGCCAACCCTCCTAAGATTTTGTACCAGAAAAAATATATTAAACCATTAGTAACATAAGAAGGATTTATGGTATATATCCCCTTAAGGTTTCCTTGACCTTAATAAAAGTATTTCTCAAACAACAACAGGCTAACAGTCTATTGCACTTCCAGACCTCAATTCACTAGTTAACAAAAAACAGGTCCCTACTTCAGCACTCGTTCAAGTTAATTTCCAATCATCACAAATCAATGTGCTCGGATTTGAAACACCATAGGACCAAGGATACCATTAATGGACTCATTCCCTGATATTGTTAAAATTAATGTGAACAAACTGAGGAGATTAGATCACTGGAGATAAGCAAGTAAGGCCAGCAAAGCGCTCTTCATAGCAATTTAAGTATTTGCTCTAACCCAAGGCATATTTTCCTGCCTAAAGATATTGATAGCTCTTTATTTTCAGACTTGACTACCACTGTAAGTCAACTTTGAAGCCTTAATTCTACTTCAGTATCTTTTATCATCACTTCTGTTCCAACAACAAAATGAATAAATAAAGTAAATAGAGAAAATTGCACTTACATAAAAATAAAAATAAAAGCATGATTTATGCATACAATTAAAACTAAACTGGATTTTTACCATAAAGTAAGATAATTGTTCGAATTGTTGGCTTTATATGTCTTAAATTACCTTGACTGGAAATGTGCCCGGTGGCAGTTTTGTTGTCAAAATCTCCCTTAATCTCCTTATAGGCTTGACTTTCTTGCCTAATATGTCAAATAAAGGCAGGAGGTCCTCTGTCTTTAAAGGGAAATCTGGTGTTAGCCATAAAACAGGTCTCACACCCTTCTTAATCTCATTTCCATGTTTATCATCACTATTGCCCCCTTTCTTCTTCTTGCTGCTTTTATCTTTACGCTTCTTGCCATCAATAGCATCTTCCTTCGCAAATTCAGACGATGATCTACGATTATCAACTTGCTTCTGATTGCGGCCTCCTGGATCCGATTTTGAGAACTTTCCAATCTTTGAATCATCAGGATTATCACCGTTCTTTGAGCCTTTCTTATTCCTGCCAAACCATCTCTTCTTCTCCTTAGCAACACCATTTGATTCAACACTTTCATAGGCACCAGCTGAACCATTTTCTTGACAGTCAAAAGAACCATTTTCTTGACAGTCAACAAATCCATGCTCATCATCATCATCATCACAAAAGCCATCTGAATTTCCCTTACGAAGCTCCGAATTCAACTGCATCCTTTCCTCAGCTGTCAATACATCATCATACTCATTATTTTCACCGCTATTTGCCATCCTCTCTTCATCAGTCATTGCACCAGGAACTCCCCTTGACTTCATACTGAATGTCACATGAAGCATATCATAAATTTTAGCCTTCCAGTTTCCAACCATCTCACTTCTCTCTTGTCGTCTCCAATTCAGTTGAGGAGCAAGCTCAGCCTGAGCGACATCAATACGAGGCCTATACATATTAGTTTTAGACATCTTTCGCACTTCATGAGCGATTTCTGATTCAGTTGGTTGCTCACCAGCCCCCTCCAAGGCATTTATAACTTCTTTTTTCTTATGATAAATAACAATTAAAGAGCCTGCAGGAAGAGAAAGGTTATCATCCTCAGAAGTGTAGCCTTCCCCTAGAAAGAGAACTGTTTTGTGTGATCTTTTAATGTGGAACCCATCAAATCCAGCAAGTGTCGTATCAGCACGGAAATTTGAACCCCGCTTCCAAATGCAGTAAGTGTCTGATGGTGCAATGCGCCCAATAAACGGAATGACTGAACTTTCAAAATGAAAAGATATCTCCATGTAAAAATCACGGATTCGAGCTAATGAGGCAATAAACCTGGGAAGTCTGCGACACCATCTAGCCCAGGCAAGCGGTTCTGAGTGTCGAGCAAAGATCATGGCAATAGCCTCTTCCCTTGTCCAAACCGCTTCTTCCAAAGCTTTCCAACCCTGCTCATTCCGAAGAGTCCGATCTGCTCCAGCCAACATCAAAATTTCCACTGAGATTGGATCTCTCAATCGCACTGCTAAATGCAGCGGAGTCTCCCTACCTGGGACATCACGACGATCTATGACAGCCGAGATAGCATCAGCCCGTTCCTCAGCCTCAATAGATTCAGCTTCAGTATTAACCTCACCAGCCTTAGCCAGCCGAGGGAGTGTCGAGATAATACGCCTAAGCGCGGCATGGTCACGGCGAGCAACAGCTAAATGAGCAGGACTATGGGCATACTTGGAAGGATCCTCCATTATACTTTACTCTCTTCTTAGGTTTATGCTACTACACTATCGTTTCCTCCATGTCCAAAATACCCTATCATTGAAAACATAAATAATAAACAAAAATACACTCCCACCTTAATCTCAAATTCTCCAAAACGCTATATTTTAAGATAAACGATCCAAATTTTAATAAGGTTCCACAACTACTTCTCAGGGCTTTTAGGCTTTGCTATGCAACTTCAATACTAGCTTTAGTTTAACAATGATAATAATAATTGGCAATGTGGTAACTTCTTTACATCTGCTCAAACGACGTTCGTTTTTTTATCCTTCCATTTACAAAGAAGTTAAAGCTTCCACGGAGTACAAATCTGTATATGCGATCCCCATAAAGGAGAAGTAAACAAAAATGAGCTTCAATAAGTAAAATTTCCATATTAGCACAAGAATTTTGATTTTTAATTTTTTACATGAGAAAATGAAATTTTCACAAAGGAAAAACAAGGGAAAAAGACAATCAAACATAGAAGTTTTCACTAGTTTACACTGAATTAAATTTCACGTTTTTTTTCCAATAACCACCAACAATATTCATTTATGTTTCTTCCCTCTACATTTACTTTCGTTCATTTTCCAGGCAGCCAAACAAAAAAGAAACAAAATTTTAAAAAAAAATAAGAAGAAGAAGAAAGAAAGAAACACAAACATTAAGAAGCAGGTGCAGGCGCAGCATCCAAATAAATATCCGAAACGCGACCGGATCGAGAAAGTTTTCCTTCTCAAATTGGCTTCGTGGAAGTTGAAACTTCAGAGAGAGAGAGAAAGAGGGGGGGGGGGTGGGAAGCTAAATCGGACGGTTAACGTCAATTTGAGGAAACAGGATCCGACGGGTCAGGATCTGAATCTTCGAAACATAGACTCGCCTATAAAGCACGAGTCCTCATTCAAAATTCAATACGTAGCTCAGATCTCTCTCTGATGCAGCCTCAAGTGAACCAACAGAATTTAGAAGAGAAAGAAGAAGATGAGAGAGATGAGTTTTTTGGAGGGAAACCAATAACGCTTCCCTCTTTATAACAGAATTCCGGTAATTTGTTGGTTACGAAAGAAGCCATTACTAATAATGGAATCGGTACCAAGTACGGAAATTAGAGGAAGATTGTATTTAGGCACACTATTGATAAAATACATAAATTAATCCTAATACATTTCAAGGGTTAAATTTAAAAATATGCTAATTTTTTTAATTAGGCTTTTAAGTCGTTTTAAATTTTAATTAGGGGAATATGTCGGTTTTAGGAGAAAGAAAGTGAAAGCGCACCTAGCTAAACACACTTTTCTGCAAATGCATAGAAAGCGTGTTCAACTAGATGTGTTTTCCCTCAACGATAAAATGCAACAACTTTTTTATCGTTGTCACGCCAAATGGTAAAAATAAAATAAAGTCTCAACAGTAATTTTATTTTTTAACTTATAAATACCCCCAAATTTCATTTTTTTATTCACATCCTCTCTTAAATTCTCTCAACTCTCTCAAGCTTTTTATT
Organism: Gossypium turneri; assembly: GCA_008044935.1. Classification (NCBI taxonomy): domain Eukaryota; kingdom Viridiplantae; phylum Streptophyta; class Magnoliopsida; order Malvales; family Malvaceae; genus Gossypium; species Gossypium turneri. The sequence goes on from CP032581.1 coordinate 53,608,613, forward strand.
CAATATTTATTTATATTTTCATTTAAAAATATTAATTTTTTAGTTTTATTGTATTTTATTTGTTGGGATCAATTTCTCGAGAATGGAAGCCTCTCTAATCTGTTTCGACGACAACCATATTTTTGCTGCCCAATTAGCAATGGTAAGACGAAATTTAAAATTTTCGTTATTTTTAATTATGTTAAATTTTTTTTGACTAATCTAAATATTTTTTTATGTTATAAATAAGCAGATAATCGTGTGTTGGAGGCGTTCATACATAATACGGGAGAGCCTTTGATCCCTGAAATTCGTGGGTACCTGTAGAAGGTTAGATTCTTACATACGTCTCGCATGCAAGGGGGCTGCAAATTTCATCCCACACTAATCAACGTGCCGGTGAAAAGATGGAGACCCAAAACACACATTTTTCACCTTCTATGCGGTGAGTGTACAATCACAGTTGAGGACGTAGCGTTACAACTCTGTCTACTGGTGGATGGGTCAGTTATCACTGGATCAGCAGTGGTTCGGGGGAAAGTGGATCTCTGCACGGTAATGTTGGGGAAGGTCCCGAACAAGTTCGAAGGTGGTCGAATATTGATCAACTGGTTGGAGAAAAATTTCAATAAGTTTCCCGACGACGCAACGGAGGAGGTCATACAACAGTATGCCCGAGCATTCATCATGAGGTTAATCAGTGACATTTTAATGCTAGATAAATTTAGAAATTTGGTGCATGTAAGGTGGCTTCTACATTTCATTGATTGTGTAAAACTAAGTTAGGGATTTGTTGTGTTGCCCATGTTATACTGGGAGCTTTGTCGGGCAACGCAATAAGATAAGATGTCGATCGGTGGTTGCCTGTTGCTATTGCAGTAATGGGCCTGGTGGCGAATATTGTTTCTACGTATTAGAGTGACTAACCCATTTATGTTCCCGTTTGTGATGAGGTTGTAACACCCCTAACCCGAATCCGTCGTCGGAACAATGTTACGGAGCATCACCGAAATTTACAAATTAATTTTCAGACATCTCATTTCATCTAGTATTCATATTTGAAACCAACCAAAATCAAAATATTAATGAGCCAACGTTGGCTAAATTAACTTATACATGCCATTATAACTAGAATCAAATCATCCAAAATTACCGATAAAACCAATGGATAGTGTAATATATCTCCGACAAGTTTCCAACCCAATCGAGCCTCTGATAATCTGTAGGGTAAATAAAAAAAACAAATGCGTAAGCAATGAATGCTTAGTAAGCTCGTGTAGTCTTTAATCATATTAGTTCCTTTAAAATATGAAATCTATACATATCATGGATAACCCAATGTTGATACCACAATACCCATGAAGCTATATTCATCAATTTACAAGGTAAATAAATCCACAGTATCACTTAAACACATTATCTCAAGCTTAGTAGGATTTTATATAATTTCAACTCTTCATAATTTCTTTATTTTCATTTTCATTTCTTTACTTTCCACGCTTATTCCATATGCGTGACACACAAGTCATAAATATTTCATTCAACCACAGTCACAAGCTAATGCATTTCCAAAGTCTTTTTCGAATTGATCACATGATAAGTTATTTCATAAGAAATTGTATAATCTAAACCTTACCACTTTTTAGTGAGCGCTAGCATATTTTTACTTAAATACTTTCCAATTCAATGCATTATATAAACAATCAAAATACCATTCAACCAATAGCTTGGCACTTGCCTAAGCATCAAGCAAGAATACTAGTTAGTGTACTTGCACACATTACATATAAACTCATCATGCGTAATTTTCTTGTATCAACATATTAAAGATAATCATACATTTACATGTCATGATACATATCATTCTCTTGTCGTTTCTTCATAGACTTATATAATTCATTTCATTATTTCGATATTTCATGTACCATCATTTTCATGAATTTCGTACATACCAGCAATAGTTCATTTCAAATTCATGTTATCTCACTTCAGGATTTTACCCGTTTTATCATTTAAATATCAATGGTTATATTTATTTCAGATCAATACCAATAATAATCTATAAATCTTTCAATTCAATCACATAAATCTTTTACCATTTCCTTCTGAATCGAAGAACGACTTACGGATATGAGTACATCGTTCTTTGGTGCCATATTCCAACTATGGTCTTGCACATATAAACATTGCCATAGTCCGACCATGGTCTTACATTCATAGTGCCATAACCCAATTATGGTTTTATCCGTCAATTCCTTTTCAGAGATCCATCAAATTTTTCTTCCATTCAACCGAGATTTCTCCCCCTTTTTATCAAATACATCAATGTTTCATCAATTTTCATATAATGAAAATTCAAATCATATTCACATCAATAACAAACATTTCAGGCATTTAAGAATATAATTCAAGTTACATGAACTTACCGGGCTAAATTGTAGAAATATCAAAATTCAGGGACATTTTGGTAATTTTCCATTTTTCTCGAATTTCCACCCAAATCTTGATCTAAATTAATATTTCATTCAATTTATTAATTTAAATGATAGAACAATTCATTTCATGCAATTTGGTCATTTTTATTCAATTTAGTCCCTGAGTCTAAAACGTGCAAATTATCCATGCTAACTGAATATTCATATATATATTTTCCTCCTCCTCCTCTCCATTCCACATCCTTAATTTATATAACATGCTTATAAGTAACATTATCTATGATTTCACAATTTACTTGTAAATTTATTCAAAGCTATTCATTTGAGTCATAGTCACTAAATTATTTTTATCTTGAGCTACGGAACTCCAATTTAGGATCCGATAATTTTTTCTGAAACTAGACTCACATATCTTCTTATCATAAAATTTTCAGAATTTTTGGTTTAGCCAGTAAGTACAGTTTATTCTTTAAAGTTACCTCTGTTCTGCTGTCTGACAATTCCGACCCTTCTTCACTAAAAATTAATTATCTCTTTGTACAAAATTTGAATGATGTCCCCATTTGTTTCTATTGAAAATAGACTCATTAAGGATTTTAAAAATATAAATTATAACCCATAATTATTTTTTTACAATTTTTAATGATTTTTCCAAGTCAGAACAGGGGAACCCGAATTCATTCTGACCTTGTCTCACAAAATTTATTATATCTCATAATTTACAATTCCATTACTTACACCGTTTCTTTTATGAGAAACTAGACTCAATAATATTTAATTCCATATTTTATTCATACTCTAATTTGATTTTCATAATTTATTGTAATTTTTCAAAGTGAGCCTACTGTTGCTGTCCAAAACAGTTTTAGTACAAGATATTTATTACCATGTTTATAATACCCGTATTTTCCTTCTCTACACTATTTCTCATCACTTTCTCTTATTTTCTCTTCACTAACATTTCAAGAACATAGGACCATATATACAAAAACTTTACATTAACATCATTTCTATACTTTTTCAATAATATCAAACTTAAAAATATACTAAAATCTTTTTTTTTTGATGGAAAAAATATACTAAAATCTTGATGTACTTACCTTGTCATATTGATTTCAATCTTTAACTTGATTTCCTCTCTCCTCCAGCTTCCATTTCTTCAATCTAACTTGATATTCTAGCTCCCTATAGTCTCCTTGTAATCTTTCTCTCTTGATGGATATGGAAATTCTTTTGATTTCTAGATGAAAATGGTGAATTTTTGGTGGAAGGACTAAATTGTAAAGAAAGCAAAACTTTCTTTCTTCTCTTCTCTTCTAACGTGAATTGCATGGAAAAGATGGTGGGTTGGTTGCTTTTCATCTTTCTTTCCACATATATATACTAAATAATAAAATAATAAAATAATAAAATATCATTTAAAAATCAAATTAAAATACTAATAAACTAATATTTATTTATTTATTTAATCTAAAATATCTCCAACATCATCATTATCTTCTAGATTTCTCTCTCTTCTAATTGACCATTTTTCCCTTTATGATCTTTTAAAATTCCATCCTTGAGTCATCACTTAATTTGGTAAAATTACAATTTAGTCCCTCAAAATTCTTCACCTTTTTCAATTTGGTCCTAATCCATCCATTTTCCTTAGTTTCTAGATTATTCCACCCTTAAAACATTTACACCATTGGTCCTTCAACTTTTTCATATTTACACTTTAACCCCTCAATTTTTGAGTATTTACTCTTGGGCAACAAAAATTTTCTCACTTTTACGATTTAATCCTTTCTTGAACTAATATGTCATAATATACTTCCCAATGTTGACATAACTCAAAATTTCCCCTTTTTGTCGCTTTATTTCCTTACTTTATTATATCAAAGATAATATCTTACTGTAAAAAATTTTTTTTGGGTATTACAGAGGTAAACATCATTTATCAATAAATGCGTAGTTTGTGTAGTAAATGTTTTTATTTATTATATGTTTTGACTAATATATCACTTGTACAGGTGGAACCATAGGCCGAGTTACGTGGAACTACCCGACGAGTTGGAAGAAGTTAAGCTACTATTAGATCAACGCTCGAAAACTGAGGTTAATTACCTATCCTTTTCAAACTAATATTAATTACGCAATGATTCGTTAAAAAAAATCTGTACGTAACAATATTTACAATTCTACTTTTCAATTTGAATGGACGTCGTACGCCGACCCCGAGATCATGTCTTGCATCTTGCCAGAAGTGTTAGACAATCGGGAGATGTGGGACGCGAATGTACCGTTAATAGTGTACACGGCAGTGAAAATGCACGAACTGGACTGGGTTCTACGATAGTTTAGGTATAGGCAATGAATTTCACTGCCACCGCGAGACATGAAGGAACTACACAATATGGACATGCGAGGAAAGAACGACGAGAACTGGACAAAAAAGCACAATGAGCACATCCAGACTTGGGATCGTAGGATAGAATCCATACCCGCCTGTAAACCATTTTTCTCGATGGACACGACGGCAGTTGATGTAATATCTCGAAAATTACTACAGTAAGAAAGTAGGTATCCTTGATAGTCAAATAAGGAAATAAAGTGATAAAAAGGGAAATTTTGAGTTATGTCAACATTGGGAAGTATATTATAACATATTAATTCAAGAAAGGATTAAATTGCAAAAGTGAGAAAAGTTTGTTGCCTAAGAGTAAATATTCAAAAATTGAGGGGTTAAAGTGTAAATATGAAAAATTTGAAGGACCAATAGTGTAAATATTTTAAGGGTGGAATAATCTAGAAACTAAGGAAAATGGATGAATTGGGACCAAATTGAAAATATGAAGAATTTTAAGGGACTAAGTTACAATTTTACCAAATTAAGTGATGACTTAAGGATTGAATTTCAAAAGATTATAAAGGGAAAAATGGTCAATTAGAGAGAGAGAGAATTCTAGAAGGTAATGATGATGTTGGTGATATTTTTAATTAATTAATTAGATAAATGTTATTGAATTAATATTTTATTAAGATTTTTAGTATTATTTTATTATTAAATGATTAATATAAAAGGGAGGAAAGATGAAGAGAAATCATCATCTTTCTCATGCATTTCACGTTAGAAGAGAAGAGAAGAAAGAAAATTTTACTTTCTTTACAATTTGGTCCTTCCACAAAAAAATTTACCATTTTCACCTAGAAATCAAAAGAATTTCCATAGCTTCCAAGAGAGAGAAATGTTAAGGAGACTATGAGGAGCTAGAATATCAAGTTAGATTCAAGAAATAGAAGCTGGAGGAGAGAGAAAATCAAGTTAAAGATTGAAATCAATAGCATAAGGTAAGAACATCAAGATTTCAATATACTTTTGAGTTTGATATTATTGAAAAAAAAGTAGGAAATTAATGTTAATGTAGAGTTTCATTATATAAGTTTCTATATTCTTGTTATGTTAGTAAAGGGAAATAAGAGGAAGTGATGGAAAATATTGAAGAGAAAGGAAAGGAAGGTGTTATAAATTTAGTAATCAACATTTTGCACTAAAATAGTTTTGGAAAGCAGCAGTAGGTTAACTTTGAAAAATCACCATAAATCATGGAAATCGAATTAGAGTATGAATAAAATATGGAATCAAATATTGTTGAGTCTAGTTTCTCATAAAAGAAACGGTGTAGTAATAGTATTGTAAATCATGAGATATAATAAATTTTGTGAGACAAGGTCAGAATGAATTTGGGTTCCCCTATTCTGAATTGGAAAAATCATTAAAAATTGTACAAAAATAATTATGAGTTATAATTTATATTTTTAAAATCCTTAATGAGTATATTTTAAATATAAATAAACGGATACATCATCTGAATTTTGTACAAAGAGATAATTAATTTTTAGTGAAGAGGGCTCAGAACTATCAAATAGTGAAATAGGGGAAGATTTAAAGAATAAATTGTACCTATTGTCTAAACAAAAAATTTTGAAAATTTTATGGTAATAAGATATGTGAGTCTAGTTTCATATAAAATTTTTTGATCTCAATTCAGAGTTCTTTAGCTTAAGATATAATTTATTTAGTGACTATGACTCAAGTGAATAGCTTGTTATGAGTAAACAAGTAAATAGTGGTATTATGTATATATCAAGGATGTGGAATGGAGTGGAGGAGGAGGAAAAATATATGTGAATATTCAGCTAATATCGGTTTATTTTTAAAATAGCTAATTTACATGTTTTAGGTTTAGGGACTAAATTGAATAAAAGTAAATTTTTAGGGTAATTTTGTAAAAATATCAAAAAGTGATCAAATTGCATGAAATGAATTATTTTATTATTTAAATTAATAAATTGAATGAAATATTAATTTAGATCAAGACTGGGTGGAAATTCGATGAAAATGGAAAATTACCAAAATGTCCCTGAATTATGGTATTTCTGCAGTTTAGCCTGGTATGTTCGTATGAACTATATTCTGTATAATTTTAATTAAAGTGAATGTTATTTGGTGATGAATATTATATAAATATATGTTTTATTATTGGAATTGAATTATTATTGGTAATATGCATAATTAGATGCACTGAAATAATTATCGAAAGCTCGATTGGGTTGGAAGCTTGTCGGAGATATATTACACTATCCATTGGTACTATCGGTAATTTTGGATGATTTGATTCTGGTTATAATGGCATGTATAAGTTAAATTGGCCAACGTTAGCTCATTATTGTTTTAATTTTGATTGGTTATAAATATGAATGCTTGATGAAATGAAATGTCTGTAAATTAATTTGTAAACTCCGGTAATACTCTATAACTCTATTCTGGTGATGGATACGAGTTAGGGGTGTTACAGTTGATGATTAGCTAACATGGTTCAGAACCGTCGGCAAGTCTTATTTGCTACCACCGAAGGCGAGTAGTAGGCAAATTTGATCGAAAAAGTAATGTCGACCTCCATAGTAACATAGGAGGGGACTTGGTCGCACAACAGATTCGTCATCAGCTTTGGGAGAAGATGAGCCGCCTATAGCTACGCAATATCTGGGTTAGTTTAATCCTCTTATTCCCATTCAATTCAATAACCTTTTTTTTTCACAAGCACCACCGCATTACAGACTATCACTGCACTTGGTTAATTATTTTATTTCCGTAAGTATATATTTTGGGGCACCGATGTCCCCCGCATACTACATACCCATGCCGATGTCGATGTCGAACCCCATGTTAGAACAAAGGTTGACGTATGCATCGCCACTGATGATAATAGGACAAAGGTTGACGTATGCATCGCCACTGATGATAATACTAATGCAGACGCCCGTGCAACAGTGAATAACAATGTCAATACCCGGTACCTTTCTAATGTACCCGGGATTTAGGGTACCTTATGGTTACATGTCTATATTGACCCAAACATCACGCGCATTACTGTTTTACTGAGGTGGCTCATTATTGCAACTACCGAACACAAGAGTGGCAAATACACGATTGCAGGCGATGACGACACAGTAATTAACTACGAAGAAAGATGATGACTCTGGCGAACCTGAATAAACGATTGCCCAAGGGGCAGTGCTAGGTACATATTTAGACGACAATGACAAAGACGATGAAGTCTATAGGCCTGCACCTCCGGATGCACCTCTAGTTGTACATTCAGTTCCATGCAGAAATCCTCTATGGGGCCGTCGTCCCCCGCCTTGCGACACACATTCTCCCCAACGACACTATTGAGTGTATTTTTTGTTATAAATATTGTGAAGTAAATATAAATATATCATAAATAAAAAAACTGAGGTTATTCATTCAAACAATACATTTGTTATTATTATTATCTATCATGAGTAATGTGTAAGTTAACAATAAATAACAAATTGAACTAAAAGGAATACATGAAGCACGCTAATGAATATAAAATTTGGTAGAAAGTAATATTATTAACGCTGACGCCCTAACATATCCCTGTACAAAAAACATGTTGTCCTCATATGCCCTGGGTTTCTACAATCCTTGCATAATTTCTGTTGACAGTCTCCCTCCTGAATATCCATGTTGTTCCTTATCCGGGTGAAATTCGGGTGACCTTTCGAGACGTGATGTAAGTCATTGTTTGGCACCAACTCCAATTGTGTGTTATACGTCAGTGGTCACATATTCTCATCTTGGATGGATGGGAATTCAGGACTCCACGCACTATGAATGCGTTCTAGTCGGTAGATGTCATTGATGTAACGTGCGTACTCAATCCATACGTTCACACATGTGGTAATTACATATGCGCATGGAAATCGAAGAGCTTAGAACCTCCCACAATCGCAGGTCCTTTCCATTAGGTTCACATGATAGGATGCGCCTAACATTTCCTGGTCAGGCCTAACGTGCTCCATGACTCAAAAATTAAGATTTCGACATGAGTGGTGCATTACATACATGGTGTTCGCTCTCACTGTACTTCATCGAATCTCTTTTATCATGTCATTGTAGAATGTACCGTAGCCTACTATCTGTCTAGCATACATCGTCGTCCTCTTAAGAAATAAGGCAACCAGTTGAAAGTATGTCTTTTTAATAACTAATGTTACCGGCAAATGACGCGTCCCCTTCAGTATGGAATTGACGCACTTGGTCAAGTTTGACATCAAGTAGTCGTATCTTAGACCCCCGTCATACGACTGCTTCTACTGTTCGAACAATATATTCAATACATATGCTACACTGTAGGCATTAATGGTGCTTAGATTGTTCAACATTTGATGGAATCGATGTTGGACAAGCTCATAACCTATCGAGAAATAGCCAACTGTTAGTGGAATGAAATAACCTGGTATGAATATTTGATTAACAGTGAATACTTAGTTTGACCTACTAACCCATGTCGATGATTAGATCTCACTTAGTTTTCAAAAGATATTTTTAGTGGTAGTTTCACATGCCATATACAGTACCGATAATAAGTGCGATCCTAGAGGGCTCCATGACGATCAATTACCAAGAGTATTTTAGGTCCCCTGTTCGATATGACACATATGTCGGGATGTGAGCAAACGCAACGACACAACCTACTCAAGAAGAAATCCTAGTCATTTACCATTTCTTTGGGAGTTATTGCGAACGCTATAGAAGGAATTTTTCGATTACTGTCTTAAGCAACGGCAGCAACAGACGTTGTTGATACCTTCCATATAGCTAAGTGCCGTCAATTTAAACCATAGGCTTACAGTGCTAAAATGCCTCTCTTTATTGATCAAAGGTCCAAAAAACTAGTGAAATACTCTTTTTCTAGGGACAAACTGATCGTTGTAGTACATTGGGCGGGTTTCAAGATTGGTTACAGAACCTGTTACGTACTGATCTAATATTTGACACGATTTGCATAAATAGTTATACGAACCCTCTCACCCGTGATGCAACTTTTTCATAGCTTTCTGTTTTGTAACTCACACTTTGTAATACGTTGGAGTGTACTAGTACTAGCTATATATGTTCGCAATCAGCACCAGTATTTGAATCTGGGGACTGGTCTTCACAATTGGTAGAATAATGCCAGCAATCATATCTGAGTCTAGCCTCGGATAGTCTTGACTTGCACTTGTTGCAACACATGTATGGGGACCAGAATACTTCTTTATCGTCCACATCTCGGTTTTCTTCCAGTAAGATGCCATGATTTTCCACTTACACTTCTTATCCTTTATTGCGCAATTTCCTTTGAATTTCTCAGAACAGGACTTCATGATGTAGCAGTCCACGTTGTTCTTAAAGCTGTACCACTTCAATACAGCAAGGAAAGTATCTTTATTGGGGTATTTTGTTCCAACTTCCAGTACTTGTAAATCACAATATGTGCTTGTATGACTAGGTGTTCTCTGTGGAAGCCGCAGAAACTCTATACCACCATTGACCGATAGGTCGATGTTTTTCATGTGGGGTGGAGTTTCATACGCCCTGAATTACATATCTGGATTTGGAGCATTGTCCGAAACGTCATCGTCAGACTCGCAAAGTTCTAGCTCTGTTGTAACTGGATCTGGTTCAGAATATAGTGCCATTTCTGAACCTTTTGGACCGCGCTGCTGAATTGGCAGAGGTTCTAACTCCTCCCCCTTGTTTGCGTTTGCAACCCCTTCTTCCTCACATGCATCTCTTTTCTTGTCCGCGCTTTCATTGTCTCCTTCGAGCATGGCATTTGACGTACCCTCGTCGCCTCCCGTTGAAAGAAGTAGGTCATCGGTTCTCCTGTAACCCATGTACCTACCAAAATATTCAACGGGTTGATGCCGAATGTACGTTGATGATTCCTCGGTATAAGTTCTTCCACCCCATAACATCGATCCAATGCCAAAGTTGAAATCAAACGCACTGATTAAATGTTGAGCCTAAAGTATCTAAATTTAGGTTGTGTTGATACCCTAACTGGTACTAACCCTCAAATTTTAGATCGAAGCTGGAGACCAATATGTGTCTACCCATAAATGTTTCGGGAACATCGTAGTAGCAGTTTTGTAATAGGCTAAAAAACCCACCGCACAACCGTGTAGTAAGACTTTTTGATTCAACTTCGATACCCGTATTCACTGCGATAATAATCAAAGATGGGCCAGATCCATCAGCATCGACGAACTTGACATATAACTCAATAACAACATTTCTGCTTAATATGTGTAATGATATGGTCGTCTAGAGATGCGTCTCATTAATCACATCAAATAACTCATACTCATATGGGTCAATGGAAGAAATAAATCTGCATTGCGACCTTGTAATTCTTTCCTAGGCCTATCCACCTACTTTCCTCCTGATTTTGTTCCATAGCTCACGCGTTTGAATGGTACTATTGAACGTAAATTCCACAGGCTTCGCTCCTCAAACCCCACCCCAACCTTTGTATTATAGATTTAACCATTGTAGTATGTAACGAATTTCACTCGTCGACTTATTTTAATATCGGTCACGAATTGGATGAGCAAACGTAAAAAAATAAGTACAGAGTTGTCCAAAGGAGTACACACAACTCTCACAACATAAGGTTCTTCTTTTTAATATTAACTTGATGTGTGTCTATGTTATGAAAATTACGCCCCTTTTGTGAGAGAATTATATACAGAGAAAGAGAATACGTGTTTTGAATTCTGTTTATGAATACACATATTTTTTACATATTGTATGGTGCAAATAATTTTTAAAACGCATGCAGAACTCATATAATTTCATCACGTCTGTGCTCCCGAGAGATTCTGCACTGTATGACGTGCTCTATAAGCATCTGAAAAGGTACTTTCACTCTCAGAAGAAAGGAAATTTGTTAAAGGAAGATCGCTAAAAGGGAAGCTTTCCCAACAACATTTCATATATCGCACCGAGATGGGATTATTGCCTCCGAAGCTTGTCCTAGGGAAATTGGTTATGAGGTGATTTTGCTTTCTATAGTCAATGGTAGAAGTCGATGTGGAGGTCTTAATCGATGGTCGTTATGCGATAATGGATCAGAGTATAAAATAGAAGCCAGTTGACAGTCGTTACGAGGCCACGAGCTCAATCTTTTCGAATACCCAAAAATGATGCCCTATAAATACCATACAAAAGTTTAAGGGCATATTCATACGAAAAAAATTTTAGGCTTCCCTCTATAATCGGTGTAATTTTTTTATTTTTAGGGAACCGGTGCATTTAACCTCCTTCTTATTCGAAGGTTGGCATTGTCGTAGACGCAAGAAGACTCTCAGGCGAAAAACGACTTTGCAATGCAATAAAGGTGATGCTCCTTTCGAGGCGACGACAGTTGTCATTGTTACACAACCCATTAATAACTACAATTGCTGCCGTACCAACCGAGTTTGACCTCTACTATGCCAGAACATCTACTTTCCACCTAAGAGCCATCTTGTATCCACCTCAGTGCCAGCCTTCGGACATGAATGAAAGGTTAAAGATACCAAATTCTTGGAAATAGAGAAAAAAATTACGTTGATTACACCAGAAGTTCCTAGAGTTTTTCTATATGATTATGGCCTCAATCTTATGTATGGTATATATAAGGCATTGTTTGCAGGTATCCAAAAAGGTTGAACTCTTGACCGTGTAATGGTCGTCACCTAGCCCCCCGGTTATACTCGAACCTATGACCGTATCACAGCTGCCAACTGGGATCTCCACCTAGACTTCGCCCCCTGATCGTATCAAGCATAGTTACCCTAAAACTTGATTTCCTCACGATGAGTTTTTAAGGTGATGGTCCTATCCCGCCATGACATATGAAATGTATGTGTACTGATGGGCGTTATCAAATCTCCAACGCCTCAAAACTACCTAAGAACTTTTGTTGTTTCAGTCGAAAGCCCTGAACACTTTTACAATACCCTAACCCATAAAAATCTTAAAAACCTTAACCCTAAAAAAATAAAAGCCCTAACCCTAGAGAGAGAAAGTGAAAGCGCCCCACACCCAGCTGTGGGCACTTTCACTTTCTCTTTTGTAAAAACGACCTATTTCCCTAATTAAGGTTTAAAACAGCCTAAAGGCCTAATTAAAAAAAATGAGCATATTCTGCTAATTTAGCCCATTTCAAAATATATAAATTAGTCACTTCCTTAAATTTTTTCTGCTAAATGATGAAGTGGAACATTAAATATATGTTGGAAATTATTTTTGACGGATAACTATAAAAATGGTCACCTAATTATGCCTTCTGTTCTATTTTGATTACTCAACTACTAATTTTTTGATTTAGTCACTAAACTTTTCAAAATTACATATTTAGTCACTCTGGGTTGATGTTGGCTTTTTTTATTGGTTTTGTAACAAAATTAGTCCTCTAATGTTTACGATCCTAAATATAAAAAATTCAACAAATTTAGCCTTCAATATTTACAAAATTTGACATTTTAGTTCTAATTCTAAAATTTTCAATAAATTTGGCCGTCAACATTTACAAAATCTTTCAATTTAGTCCTAACTCTAAAAAATAAAAATATATATTTAAAAAAAAACATTTTTAGCCCTTTATAACCCATCTTACCCTCTTTTAAGTCACTTGTAAAAGAACTCAAAAAAGTTGAGATAAAACATAAAAATTAAGATCCAAAAGAAAATAAAGGCATTAAAAATGCTATATGTTCGAGTAGTAATGCAGCTAATTATCCAAGATAGGTTCCAAATTTTTAATTTTTTTTAAATTTTTAAAGTTAGGACTAAATTGATAGATTTTGTTATATTGAGGGCCAAATTTATTGAAGTTTTCAGAATTAGAACTAAAATGATAAATTTTGTAAACATTGAGGGCTAAATTTGTTAATATTTTCATGTTTCGGATCAAATTGATAGAATATTTAAACATTAGAGAGCTAATTTTATTATTAAACTAATAAAAATACCCACATCAACTGAGAGTGAAAAAAATATTTAATTTTGAAAAGTTCAGTGATTGAATAGAAAAATTAATACTTGAGTGACTAAATTAAAACAAAAGGCATAGTTGAATGACCATTTTTATAGTTTACTCATAAAAATAATTTTCAGATTTAACGTCACCATTTAATAGAAAAAAATTAACAGAAATTAATTTACACCTACTTTTCAGTACAGAAATCGAAATGCAATCCCCTACTATTACCCCTTTGAATGCTAACTATAACCCATAGATAAGTAATTTAAATTTCTATCTTAAATTATTATAAACATTACTTTTTTATGAAGATTATTAATTTATCATTAAATTCCTTTAATGGTTGGCATTAATTAAGCACTTCAATAATTTCATTCAATAAATCTATAGAAATCCAAACATGGTAAAAAATATATCAAAATAGATATAGACTAAGAACCGACACAATCATGGGATCTTAAAGTTTATTTTTAAAAAATCTATTCTCAATGAAATATTTGTTTATCTTCTCTTTTACTTTTTGTTTCTTTTTTAATAACTTATTTATACAAAAAATAAATTCTTGATTACACTAAAATTTGTAAATTTAAAAAATCTGGTCTTGAGGATGTCTACCGATAATAGCAGTTTAGGTTTTATTTTCATTTGTATTTAGTCTGCCTATAATAGCAGTTGTAGAGGTTAGTCCCGATTTCTTTAAATTTTCCAGGGTTTCAAACTAAGGAAAAAGCAAAATCGTAGACGACGGTTTATAGAGTAGTATGCAAGGGACTTGTTAGCGATTCTATCGAGAAGCAACCGTAAGGTTCATTGTTCGTTTCCATTACTGTTAGGTTTTTTGAGATTCAAAGAAACAACAAAATAGATCTAAAAAACTTGGGCCTAACAAACAAGGCAATAGAGGAAGAGATGACAAATTTAAACATAGCTGATGAGGAAGAGGAACTTGTTCGTGATCAAGAAGAAGAAAAGGAAAGCAATGATGAATTTAACTTGTGTTTGGTAGGAAAAGTCCTAACAAATAGTGCAGTCCACTTCCCATCTATGATGTTTGTTCTTGCTAAACTATAGCATCCAATTAAAGGTATCCATAATAGAAATCAAAGACAAAAGAATCCTCTTTCGTTTTTATAACAAGTTGGATCTAAGGAGGGTAATGGATGACATACCATGGTTTTTCAATAGACACTTAATTCTTTTCCACCATTTGGAGAAAGGAGAATATCCAACTCAAGTTTCTTTGATTTACTCGAATTTTTTTGTACAAATTCACAATTTACCCCTTGGTTCTATGTTAGAAAGAATGGCAAGACAGATGGGTAATTTCATTAGACGCTTCTTAGAATACGATGCAACGATAATAACAAAAGGCGTGAAGAAATATATACGAGTTAAGGTTTGCTCAGATGTATAAAGCCTCTTGAAAAGAAGAAAGTGTATAATATATGGAAAGGACAAATCTACCTATGCCACTTTCCAATACGAAAAGCTATCATTATTTTGTTTTTTATGTAGAAGGTTAGGGCGTAGAGAGAGTTTTTTCCCTTTATGATTAACTACAAAAATACAATGGATGAATCTAGGATGGGATCTTTCTCTAAGGGCCTTACCAAGAAGGAATGTACAATTTGAGAGTAGATGGTTGTGAGAGGAACCGAGAAATATAGTAAAAAATAAAAGTAGTGTTGAGGAGCGAAAGGGAAGAGCAATGCTGGTTGGTACATCGAAAACCCAATCATCCAATATGAGGGGTAAGAAAGTAATAACATGGCCCAACGATAGAGGCATTCTTGAGAACTATCAAATAGGTGTTGGTGGATATGATATTGACAATAATTTGGAGCATAACCCTTTATGGGGGATGGACAAATACCACGAAGATGATCCAATTGGCATCCTAGAAGGAAAGAAATGTCAGAGGATGGATCAACTAAATGAGGCACACACTATAAGTATGGAAACTGATCTTGACATCAATTTATTGGTAGCCACTAACAAGCAGGCCGATCAGTCGCAACGAAAACCCTCCGCAATTTGGAACAACCACAGACAGTAAGACATCTCAAAAATCAAATGAGACAGTACCAACCCTAGATTTTGTTCATTATAGAAACAAAATTTAGTTAAAAATAGATGGAACAAATACAAAAAAAGTATGGTTATGTAAACGGGATTGATGTGGGTGCGGGTGGATCTAGAGGGGGTCTCTTTTTAGGATGGAAGGAAAACTTATATATAGATCTTAAAAGTTTTTCTAGCTCGTATATTGATGTGAAGGTCAAAGAAGAAAGTGAAGAGGCCGAATGGACATTTAGAGGTTTTTATGGATCCCCAGCAGAGCATCTAAGGAGGGATTTATAGAATAAGCTACGATGCTTGCATGAGGATTGTCAACTCCCTTGGCTAGTAATGGAAGATTTCAATGAAGTAATGTACTCAGGTTGAGAGAAGAAAGACAAATGGAAACTTTTAGGGAAGTCTTGGAAGATTATGAATTAAGCGACCTTGGATTTTCAGGGCAATGTTTTATGCGGGAAAGAGGACGACTAACGAAAAATAATATAGTGGTGTGTCGTTGAAAGCACCAAAAATAATCAATCCCTATAAAATAACGAAAAAGAATAGTATAAGAAAAATAGGGTCAAATCCTCAGGGACTGAATTTGCACAACTTCTTGTCCCTCGAGATCCCCAGCACAGTCGTGCCCAAAAAAGCAGCATACCTAGAAAAAAACAAAATTAAAAATATGGAGGGGTTGAAATTGTATAAATTGAAATTGAAATTGTAAAGAGAAACAGAATTAAGAATAAAAGATTTTTTGATTGAAAAATTCCAGCCCCTGGTTATCTCGATCCTCCTTAGGTTCAATCCTAAGCTTTTAGGCGATCCTTCTCATAACAGAATAAGCCAATTATAGTGGAAGAGGACACCTACGACCACTAACTTCACTTAGATTTTAGACTTACGATTTAGAGGAACCTGACTCTAGCCAACCGTCACTTTTATGGGACCGTCTTACACTAGATCATCACTTCTTAATGGCGAATGCCACGCCATTTTGTCTCTTGGGCTCGACAACCATTGATGCAGTAAGCTAACGAACTGACTGTGCAACTTTCCCAAAACATACAAAGCGGTCGCCTTTGCATAAGATGGAAAGATCACTTTTGGAAGGACATGGACGGAAGCGTCAGTCTCGTAATACAGAGAAACGATAAATACTCGTTGAGAAGGCTAAATGAGGATTCTAAGCCTCATGAACCTTTTTTGGGAGAATCTCGACAACCTTTGGCTAGATGACCTTAGTAGCTCATGCTTTTTGGGAAAATAAATAAGTTTAATCAAATGAAATTTTATTGAATAATAAAATGAACAAAAGCTAAGAGCTTTAAGGAGACGGAGTTTTTATAGAAAAGATAAGTCCCTATTTATGTCATTTCATCCCCTATTTATAGTACACAGAAAACTAATTTGTTCCTATTAAAACTCTAAAAGATAAATAAAGATAAAAGCTGAAATTAAATCTAAATAATAATCCTAACAATAATCTTAATGAAATTTAAATTTAAATAGAGTCTTATCGTTTATAAATCTCTTCTTTGAACTTTTGCCGCCAAGTCTTTCACACTTTGTATTTTTGGCACCACTTCTTTCCTATTTCGCATGCTGGCCCATTTTATCTTTAAATTCATGCTTTTTGCCCCCAAATTTCCTTTTGCCTTCAATTTCGTCCTTAGAAGATAAAAAAAACCATAAAAGGCACAATTTAGTAGAATCATACTCAAAATATATATGCAATTAACATATAAAAGTATGTCATTTTAGAGTATTATCATATTCCCCTACTTAGCTCATGCTTGCCTTTAAGTATGGTTTCTATCCACGGTGTTATTTTGATTTTACCATGAAAGAAGTATCACTCTAAAGTTTTTTATAAAAATTAGGCATAATGCATATTACAAATAAAGAGAACCTTTAGTTTGCTTTAAGTAACACTGAAAAGCATTCCAACTTAAACACACAAAAATCAAAATCGACTTGGATTATTTCATGAAAATTAGGTAGTTTACTAAACTTACCAAGATACCCTATTTATTTCCACCCTTAGTCCCCAAATGCAATCTTTATTATTATTTTTTACTTGTTTTCCTTGTTCTTCTTTTTTTCTCTTTTTTTTTGTTTTTCTTTTCTTAAGAATATATTGAACTTTTTGACGCGAAAAAAGATGACAACCAAGCACCCCACCCCGGTTACTCAGCCCAACATACTACTAATTTGTTATATTTATATATGTTTTTCTTTTCTTAATAATATATTGAACCTTTTGACGCGAATAGAGATGACAACCAAGCACCCCACCCCAGTTACTTAGCCCAACACATTCTTAAAAATTTTTATTTAATTCCGGTTAGTGGAGTTTTACCTAACATGTCACACAACCTTTTGACGCAAAGTAGGATGACAACCCAAGCACTCTACCCCAGTTACTCAGTTAGTCACGTTTTAAGCTGTGCTCATAACCACAGAGGCACCAAAATTTATTATTATCGTGAAAAAGAATTTTAATTTTAGAGGACTAGAAAAAACAATCAAGTGCCAAAAATAAGTTTCGGCAACTACCTAACAGTCATGAACATAAATTTAGCATACAATTGTATTAAGTGTCCTCTTTGCATTTAAACTTCATCGATTTTACTATAAGCAAGATAGGGTTAACTCTATTAATCATAATTTTTTTAGACAAATTGAAATAAAACAGTGGAGATGAAATCAAAATAGTAAAATCATAACTAACTCAGTAGATAAGAATCATGCTCGCAGGTCAAACAATGGGCAACTCCTGGTTAAAATCTTGGGCATGAAAAGAGGCAGAATATTCTAAAAAAATAAATATGGGCAAAAACGAGCACAAGGAAGCAACAACAGTAAAACAATAGTAAAAGTAATAGATAAAATTACAAAAATAATGAGGAATGCCTCCCCATACTTAAAATACATTGTCCTCGATGTGAAAGGAAAAGGAAAAAAAAAATATATAGGTAAAAGTAAAAGGGTTTAGAAAAACTCCCCATGTAGTCATTGTCATTCAAGCATAGCTGTAATGAGGGGAAGGTTTGGCGTAAGGTGGAGGAAAGGAATGAGGCGAAGGCTATGGTGCGGCTCCTATTCCTAGCCATGGTGATTTGAAAATTATCGGTGGGGGTGAGGGAGAGGGCTAACGGTGGCTTGAAGGAGTTTTGGGTGAATATGGGTGAAAAATTAGGGTTTGAAAGTGTAAGAGGAAGGGTGTTTTGCTGTAGGGTGGTTGTTTGGGCGTAGGTTTGGGTGAGTTTAAAGTAGGGATGTGCTATTCCTACCTGGATTAGGGTAGAATATGGGGTTTTGCTAAAACATACACATTCCTTCAAGATATCGTTCTAATTTTAATTTTTCTTCTCGTCTATTTTCCTGGATATAAAAAGAAAGAATAAAATTTATTAACATGCAAGAAAATAAAAAAATGAAAAAATATATAAATAAAATAAAAATAAAATTGGGTTGCCTTCTAACAAGCGATTGTTTAACGTCGTTAGCTTGACACCTCAACTAGTATTAGGGTTGTTCCAGCTAAATTCTTTTGTTTGCATGGGCTTGGAAACTCTTTTTTTTTTATCACATCCACCATATTTGGGTTCGATCGTTGCCTTTTGCTTTGGTTTCTTGTTTTCCTCTAAGAAAATCTTATGTGTGCCTATCAAGGGGTTAATCCCTTTTAAGTCAGTAATGGTCTCATCATTCTCTAAAAATACGCATTTGAGATACTCGAGAAGTGGTTTGAATTCCAAATCTAGTACCTGTACAACAGAAGGTAGAAGTTTAGTATCCATAGGAGCCAATAATTCATTAACATTCACAAATATATCCTGAATCGAAATTATTATCAAATAATGTTTCAAGTTTATCTTCATAAGATGGCTCAAAAGTTTCTTCTACTAATGAGTCAATTATGTCGACACAGTTTACGTTCAAGATTTCACTCGGATGACTAATAGTGTTATAAACATTAAAATTCACGATCTTCACGTCGTACTCCATTGTGAGGGTTCTGTTACGCACGTCAATCTTAGTATTTGCAATATTAAGGAAAGGTCGCCCCAACAATATGTCTGAAGACCCAAGAGCATTATCCTCTTCCATTTTTATCACATAAAAGTCTGTAGGAAAGATAAGTCTATTGACTTTCACTAATATGTCCTCAAAGACTAATTCGGGATGCACAATAGACCTGTCTGCTAATGAAATGTTAACACCTGTTTTCGTCAAAAAACCCGCGTTAAGTGATTCATAAATAGAAAAAGACACTACATTTATGGAGACTCCTAAATCACACATAGCTTTTTTAATTCCTAAGTGGCCTATTTTGCATGGTATTCAAAACATGCCCTTATCTTTACATTTTACTAGCATCCTCTACTGCAACACCGCAAATGCACCAAAACTTACTCTTTTATTTCCAGTCAATTTTCGTTTGTTGGTGCAAAGCTCCTTAAGGAACTTGGCATATCGCGAAATTTGTTTGATGGCATCTAGCAACGATATGTTGATCTCGACATTTCTAAATGCTTCGAGGATCTCTTTTTCCTCCTTACCTCTCCTATGTTGGTTCAATCGTCCTAGAAACAGATGTTGAATTATGGGAAATAGAGGTTTTATTTAGACTTGTTCATCGTTCTCCTACTTTTTCTAGGCAGAATCTTGATCAAGATTCTTGCCAGGATTTGGTTCTAGTACTTTTCCACTTCGCAACGTCACTGCATTTGCATGTTGTCTTGGGTTAGGTTCCATTTGTGACAGTAACTTTCCTTGTGAGTTCATTTTCTCAATTGATGTAGTTAATTCTCTTATAGACGTCTCAGTTTTCTGTTAAAAATCAAGCATATTAGCTGCTAATTTATTGACCATGGTTTCTAGAGGTACATAAATCTCGTGACTGTTGTGGAATCAAGTTTTGGTATGGCTGGTTGTACCATAAGTTAGCTCCGCAACTCAAGTTGGGATGATCTTTCCACCCTGGGTTATAAGTATTAGCATAAGGGTCATATCGCCTTTGAGGTGGTCTAGGAAAATTTCTCATAGCATCTAAATGGGTAATAGTATCATCACACAAACTAGGACACGCGTCTATTGTATGTTCGGGTGTTGCACAAATTTCGCATGATCAGGTTGGTCCTGTTTTTACTACAAAAAGAGAATTCATGATATTAGTAAGTTGATCAACTTTATCTTCTAAAGCTGAAATACTTAGCTGGTGAACCCTTCTGGTGGGCTCAGGATTGGCTCGAAATTACTGAGTATTTACAACCATTGTGGATATCAAGTCCTTAACCTGTTGGGGAGTCATGTTAACCAATACTCCTCCACTGGCACCATCTACCATATTCATCTCTACATGCTTTAAAGCCTCATAAAATTATTGGAGTAGAGGTTGTTTTGTTATCCCATGTTGTGGGCAACTTGCACACAACTTCTTGAATCATTCCCAATAGTCGTAAAGAGTCTCCACATCTTTTGCCTTATCCCAACGATCTCCCTTCTTAACTTAACTGCATGCGATGCTGGGAAGAACCTGGCTAAGGAAAAAGGGAAAACATGCAATTTGATTTGATCCTCAGTTACACCATGAGGTTTCATACTAAAACAAACCATTTGAAGCTCTTTTAAATGTTTATGTAGATTTTCATTTTGTAATCTGCGAAAAGTCTGTTGTAACTGGATAATCCTGAATTTAGTTTATAATTAGTATCCATAGTAGGATACGTAATGCATAATGCCGATTGTTCTGCAGGAGTTTCGGCCAATTGCTGAATCATTTGAGCTATAGATTGATGTGCTAGATTCGAGTTTTCGATAACCCTAGCGTTAAGCACTTCTTCTGGTGGATCAATTCTTATTCTTTCATTTTCTAGTGTTTGAGTAGGGTTTCCGTTAACCCTAGACTCAACTTCGTCGTCTGCTTCTATTTCCAGTGGTGGGTTATTCTGAGTCCCTACCACCTCTAAAAAAGCTGCGTACCTAGAAAAAAACAAAAAAATAGAATTAAAAATATTGAGGGGTTGATATTGTATAAATTGAAATCGAAATTGTAAAGAGAAACAGAATTGAGAAAAAAGATTCTTTGATTGAGAGATTTCAGCTTCCGATTATCTCGATCCTCCTTGGGTTCAATTCTAGACTTTTAGGTGATCCTTCTCATGACAGAATAAGCTAGTTATAGTGGAAGAGGACACTTATGACCACCAGCTCCACTTAAATTTTAGACTTACAATTTAGATAAACCTGACTCTAGCCAATCGTCACTTTCATGGGATCGTCTTACACTAGTTCATCACTTCTCAATGGCGAATGTCATGCCATTTTATCTCTTGGGCTCGACAACCACTGACGCAATAAGCTAACGAACTAACTTGCAACCTTCCCAAAACATAAAAAGCGCCTTTGCACAAGATGGAAAGATCACTTTTGGAAGGACCTGGACAAAAGCATCAGTCTCGTAATGTGAAAAAACGATGAATACTCATTGAGAAGGCTAAGTGTGGATTCTAAGCCTCATGAACTTTTTTTTGGAGAATCTCGACAACCTTTGGCTAGATGAGTTTAGTGGCTCATGCTTTTTGGGAAAAAATAAATAAGTTTAATCAAATGGAATTTTATTGAATAATAAAATGAAGAAAAGCTAAGAGTTTTATTGAGACAGAGTTTTTATAGAAACGATAAGTCCCTATTTATGTCACTTCATCCCCTATTTATAGTACACAAAAAACCTAATTTTTTCCTATTAAAACTCTAAAAGATAAATAAAAATCAAAGTTGAAATTAAATCTAAATAATAATCCTAACAATAACCCTAATAAAATTCAAATTTACATAGTCTTATTGTTTGTAAATCTCTTCTAAAAATTTTTGCCCCTAAGTCTTTCACACTTTGTATTTTTGGCACCATTTCTTTCCTATTTAGCACGCTAGCCCATTTTATCTTTAAATTCACGCTTTTTACCCCTAAATTTCCTTTTGCCTTCAATTTGGTCCCTACAAGATAAAAAACCATAAAAAGCACAATTTAGTAAAATCATACTCAAAATATATGTGCAATTAACACATAAAAGTATATCATTTTAGAATATTGTCAATACGAGAAAAATTAAATAGATGAGTGGCAAATCCAGAATGGTGGAGTTATTTTCCTAGTTACTCTTTGTGTCATTTAACACACAATTTATCGGACCACTGTCCATTGCTATTGGATACCTTGGGGCATCGAAGTGGTACAACAATAAGAAGAAAATTCCCATTCCGTTTCAACGCAGAATGGGTACTTGAAGAAGATTTTGAGGTACAAGTGAAAAGAATATGTGACTCAATTAATGAAGAACTCTCGAGGAAACTTACAAGTTTGGGTAACTCCTTAAAAGAATGGGTCAGGATTAATAAAAATATTCTACACAAAACAAGAAAATGGTTAAGCCAAAAGCTCACTGAACTTAATAATGAAGACCCCGAAGAAGAGTGGCTAGCAAAGATCATAGAAGTCAAGCTAGCATTAAATATGGAAGCTAATAAAAAAAGAATTTTTTTAGGAGCAACGAGCAAGGGAAAACTAGCTTAGAATGGGTGATCGTAACATAACTTTCTTTCACAACTATACGTCTGTTGCAAGAAAAGAAACACAATAAAAGGGCTTGAATATGAAAATGGCAGAAGGATCGAGAGAGATAAATAATTTCTAACTTTAGCGACAAAATATTTCAACGATCTTTTCTCCTTAAAACCCTTGCAGGATTGCGAAAATTTATTGACAAAAATTCAACCTTGCATTCCTAGACACTTTAACAAGGAATTATCAGGTAGTTTTAAAGAAGAAGAACTGTGGAAAGTGCTAAAATCAATGGCTCCTCTAAAGGCTTCAAGTATGGACGAATTCTCTGCTATTTTCTTTCAAAAATATTGGCATATTATAAAGAAGGATTTATCTAGATTCTGTTCAGTAATTTTGAACAATCAAAAAGAATTAGGCGTTATTAACAGTACCAACATTGCCCTAATTCCTAAAGTTCAAACACTAAAAAAATATGGGGCAATTTAGGCCAATTAGCCTTTGCAATGTAGTTTATGAAATAATCTCAAAACCATTGTCAACATATCTAGAAGGCCCTTAGCTACTGTGTTGAGGAAACACAAGGTGCATTTGTACCAAGCAGACAAATTACTGCTAACATATTAGTGGCATATGAATTATTGCATTCTTTTAAGAAAAGAAAAAAAGATATGGACTAAGAAATTTTGCCACATGAGCAAAGCAAACAACATGGTAGAATGGACTTTCGTTGCAAATATGATGAGAAAGCTTAGGTTCTGAGACAAGTGGGTTTCATTGATCATGCGTTGCATCAAAAGCGTTTCATACTCAGTTGTGTTTAATGGAGGGAGAGGGTTTGAGTTCAGCCCCACTAGAGGAATAAGGCAAGGAGATCATTTAAGCCCATATCTATTCATCGTTTGTGCTGAGGATTTTTCAAGACTTCTTAATATCGCAAAGAGGGAAGGAAGAATGGAATGGGCAAAAATAGGGAAAGGTGGTTTTGTCAATAACGCACCTATTTTTCGCTGATGACAGCATTTCATTTGGAAAGGCAATAGTGGAAAGAGCCTTAGCCATAAGATCAGTTGTTAATGATTACGAAAAAATATCGGGACAGTTGGTCATTAATTTATTTCAGTAACAATGTTAACGAGGTGGTCAAAATGTAAATATGGAGTGATTTGGGGTTCGTATTGCCAACAACCTTGAAAAATATCTTAGGTCGTTGACGATGGTGGGAAGGAGAAAGAGAAATGCCTTTGTGAAATTTTTTTTGACAAAAGTGAAAAATTACAGTATTCGTAATTTGTCAATTGAAGGAAAAGATGTTATTAAATCAGTTTTACAAGCCATCCCAATCTATGCTATGTAATGTTTCAAATTACCAATTTCATTATGCCGAGAGTTAGAGAACATTATGTACAAATTTTGGTGGCGAAATTTAAAAACAAATAAAGGTATTCATTGGTGTAGTTGGGTGTCATTATGTATCCCCAAGGTGCAACGGGGGCTTGGGTTTAGAGACTTGTCGTTTTTTAATAATGCCTTGTTGGCAAAGTAAGGGCGGACGTTAATCATTAATCCCACAAGTTTACTCGCGCAAGTAATGAAATCTAAATACAACCCAAGAAGTGACTTTTTGAATGCTGAATTAGGGGCTTACCCTTCGTTTACATGGAGAAGCAGATGGGGCGCTCGAAGTATTTTGGAATTAGGCATGGGTTGGAGGACCGGAGATGGCAAATAAGTTAATATATAGAACGATGCATGGCTTTCTGGAGAAGGAAAATTACAGTTTCAGAATATAGATTACAAGTACACTTTAGTTGCAGATCTAATTAACTATGAATCTTTTACCCGGAAGGAAGAAACCTTAAGAGGGCTTTTCCCTGAAGAACAAGCTAAGATAATTGGCTCCATCCCCTTAGGGAATGCCTTACAACCAGATAAAAGGGTTTGGCGAGGTGACAAGTTGGGGGAATACACGACAAAAAACCGTTACAAACGGTGTGTCACAGAGGATCTAAACCTGTTGAGAAATGAAATAACAACATATCTGGAACAAACTAGAAATTATTATACAAAAATTTGGAGCCTAAAGATTCCCAGCAAGGTACGGATCAATCTATGGAGAATTAAAAATAATTTCTTTCCTACATTAAGTAACTTAAAAGCCCGTAGGCTGAGATATGATGCCCTATGCTCGCTATGTGGGGAAGAAGATGAGTCAGTTAGCCATATTTTTCGAGATTGCAACCTTGCGAAACAAGTCCTCTAGCAAATGACAGTGACATTGCCGCCCATACATGACAATCAAGAATGGAAACAATGGTTAGCTGAGACGTTCAATATCAATAATGCATATAAATCTACATGCCTAGCAGTATCGCAATGGGCAATATGGCATAACATGAACAAATACTACCACGAAGGTATTCAACAAAGAATATGCGAGATAGTGGCCTTTATCAAAGCATATATAACAAAAAATTGACATGCTATAGGAAGCACTGGAATGCAAACATATTACAGATAAAACCCAGTGGGAACCCCCAACAGAAAGTCGAGTAAAAGCAAACTTTGTTACCGCGTTTCAACAATAGAGCAACAGAACAGTTTCGAAAATAATCATCAGAAATCATATGGGGCTAGTTATGAGTTCATGTACTTACCGGATCAACAACGTTTGAGATCCGACAACCTCCAAAGTGTATGCATGCCTTCAAGGAGTTGTCTTTGCAGAAGAAATGGGGTTTGGCAATGTAATCATCGAAGGGGACTCAAGAACCGTCATAAAAAAGCTACAAAATTCCAGGAAACGACAGATCAATTATTAGGGGTGTTATAAACGAAATAAAAGAAAAGAAATTTTTGGAATATTGTGTTCCATTACGTACCGCGAGAAGCCAACGGAACAGCGCATGCGATGGCTGCCTGGGGAAGAGGAAGCGACTCTTCGGCTTTCTGGGTGGAAGAAACTCCGTTGGAGGTTGAACCCATGGTACTAAGGGATCAAGGGAGAAGTGCTTAGTGAAAGTAGTATCGGTGGTTGTGGTGGGCTGAGTCCGGAGAAGATAAAGGGTCAACGAAGCTCCGAGGAACTCGGAAAATGATGAATCTAGGGGAAAAAATTAAGACGAGGACGATGGGTTTGTTTACCGAGTCCATCGTAGAAGAGACATTCGGCGACGTAGCAACAGAACCGAGGCACCGTCCACGGTATGCAACGATTGAATGAGAAGTGGTAGTGTTAATTAAGTGGCTTAGGGTGGGTTTGGATGGACGATTGGGTGCGGTGCGGTGCGTTTAGCTTACTTTTTCTCTCACGCTACAGTATCGTTACAGTATCTAATCTCACCGCTACCGCTATTTTTACACTAACCGCAGGTAAACGCACCGCCCATCCAAATTCACTCTTAGCGATTTTTTAGGATTATGTATTTTTTTTTTAGTTAATTTTCCTTATTTCAATGCAGTGGCCAAATAAAATTCAAAAAGAAATAATTTCATTCAATTAAATTTTTTCAATAATGAAATATTAACAAATGAAAATGTTACTCAATACATATAATTGATGGCGTATTAATAATCATAAAATTATCTTGAAATTAATATTAAATTTAATAATTTTTAATATAGAAAGTATTCATATCTCTTTAAGTTTGATAAAAAAAATTCAAATTATCTCATTGTTTGAAAAATATTGATGAAATATTTATTAAATTTTGTTTGGATAGCAAATAGTAATTTTATGAAAGTGTAATTATTAGGATAATAGTTACACTCTCTTATAATTATAAATAATTATAATTCCCTATACGTATTTAGTTGAGAGAGTCTAATTACATCATAATTCTCTGTCATTTTTTGTAACAAAAATTATAATTAAATAGTGTTATACAAAACTTTATTTGATAATATATTTTGATATAAAAAATTAAAGTGTTTTTGAATAAAAGTTAAAATTGACAAAATAATGTTTCAAATGAAATTTAAAAGATAAAATTTTTAACCTATTATATTGAACTCTTAGAATTTTTTTGAATCAACCTTTAAATAAAGTTAAAATTGTTTCAATCAAGTTAGAACATAGTTGTTCTTGAATGATAAATGTTTTCAAACAATAGCTATTCTTTAATGAAAGTTGTTCTCAATGGCAACTATTCTAAACAAAAATTGTCCAGATACTTCATTCTTGCATTCTACCATACAATTTTGCTCAAGTGTTTTAGGTGTTGAGAACTCATGTCTGATCCCCTCTTCATCATAGAATTGGCCAAATTCTTCATTCTCAAATTCATTTCCACAGTCAATGTGTATCCTTCTCACCATCCCAATGATCCTTCCTTATTCATTAATCAACCCCCAGCATAGTCTCTTAAATTCATCAAATGCATTTGATTTTTCGCTAAGAAACCTTAACCAAGTATACTTGGAGTAGTCATCAACACACACAAGTGTAGGAAAAAATCCGGTTCAAAAACGATTTTCTTGCACAGTGAAAAATTAAAATTTTAAAAATCGACCCGATTTGTAATCTTTATAGCAATAAACCATTTACTAAAATCGCATCTGTGTTTTCGGCTAGACAGATCCTTGTCGTTCTTAGCTTTCAACCGAACGACCTTCTCTGTGATTCTCGTACCACGAACTGCTTTGAGTGTGGGCTCGAACAAATTCGAATCAAACACATAACTAGAAATTATTTACTTTACTTTCAGTAGAAAACAAATCTCTCTTCAATAGAAACCGGTAGAATTGTTATTTCGAAAAATATAATTTATACTTAAAAAATAAATTCTCACTGTTTTCGGTTAAAATAACAATATCTCAAAGTGGTATGGTGTCATTTATTTATAGGGAGAAAAAGTAAAACCCTTGTTGAATTAATAGAAGTCTATTTCAATAGAAAAATAAAATCCTAGTCTAACTAGGATGGGGGGTGACAACCCTAGTTAAATGTACTAGGGTTTGCCGTCCCAATATTTAGCATGAAGGGCTTGGGCATTTCCCGTATCGGGTTTAATTATAAGTACTTCCTAGACTTTTAACCAAGTACTTTATAATTCAATCTAACCTAATATATGTTTTTCTATTTTCCAAAATAAACATCATTGTTGGGATTAGACTTGTCTATGGGTCGGGCCACCTTGCCCAACCTGAAGGCCCGCCTAAAATGTAGGAGAGTTAAGGCAGAAATATAAGTCCGAAAAATGGGATTGGGCATAAAAATAAGGTCCGTTTAAAAAATAGTTCGGGCCTCAAGTAAGGTTTTTTTTGCCTGAGCCCGACTCGACTCGAATTTGCAAAAAGAAAAAAATTTTTGTTTTTTTTTTTTTGTTTTCTCACTGTTTTGCTACCATTTCACTATTATGTTGCTATTATTTTGTTGTTATTGTTTGGATATTGTATAACTCTTATTTTATTGTTAATTTTGCTACTATTTTAGAGTCATTTGCTTGTTAAGTTGCACCTATCTTAGTGTTATTTAAGTATAAAGATTTTTTTAAATTTATTTTCAATTTTTGGGAAACATTTATTTTAATATTTTTAGTATTTTTTATGTAATATATTTTTAAAAAAATTATATAAAATTTTAATATGGGCAGGTCGAGCCCAAGTTTTAGCATTTTTTTCCATATTGGGCTTAAGTAATTTTAGACTCATTTTTTGGGCTTGGACCTATCAAACAGGGCTAAATTTTTGTCAAGACTTGGCCTGGCCCATGAACAGGTCTAGTTAGGACCTTAGCTATCATGTATTTGAAGTTTCACCTCATTTTCATACAACTCATTGGGCTGCATGTTTTATCACCATGTTCTATCCCTTGTTCGAATACAAACATTTAGACAATAGTCTAGACATCTCTTTAGAGCAACCTAAGTGTAGCATAAAGTTGGCATTTTTTATTTTGATCTTCATGATGCATTGCACTGTCAGAAAATGATCTTTAGTATGTGTCTTATTCTTTCCTAAATGATGATGGTCAAATTTCAGTAAAGAAAATCATGAATGATCGACTTGCCTTATCTCAAGATATCATCTTTATCCTTTAAGCCTTTTTATTGGTGATTAACCTGACTATTCCACTTGTTTTCCTAGATGAAAAATCAAACTTTATTACTAACCTTGAATACACAACTTATTGCAAAGTAAGAACATAAAATGTTAGTAACTAAAGTATCTATAAACATATTTACATTAAAATAGGTACTCATATTTTTAGTATTGTGCTAAATTTGAATCTGACATACTAGACATGAAAACTTATATAAGGGATTAGCCACTAATCTTGTTTGTTAAGTGTGATTAGCAACTTAACCGAACCTATTTTATTTAAATTGTATTTTAACCTTAACCAAGGAATCCTATAAAGTACTAGTTTCTAGCCTATCTTATCGTAACTAGATTAAGAAGCATGTTTACATGTGCGGAAGTATAAATATCCCAAACGCGTGGGCAATATAATAGATCAAATTCTTCTATTAGTTCATATGCATGAGTTGTGAGATTCAATCACTATACTCTAAATCCGTCATTTTTAATTTATTTTTTAAAATTTGAAATTTCATTTTTGTCCAAATGATGATGACAGTTAAAACCATTAGGCATATAAAAAAAATCATCCATTTGTGGTTTTTAATTTTATACTCTAAAAACTTTAGTTGAGTAATTGTATAGATAATATAAATTAATAAATAAAACCAATTTGAGAATAAAGAATTAATGAATGCTCAGCTTATACAATAACTAAAACCTAAGTAACATTCAGATAAATAAAAATAATTAAAACCATATGATAAAATATCTAAAATAAAATGTTAACTACAAATAATCAAATCAGAATTTTTTTTAAAAAAAAAGCATAATTCATACGTGTCATGCCTATCTACTCAATTATATTTATTACTAAAAATTTTAAATACTGAATTAAATTTTAAATCTATGCAAAAAAATTTGAGAAAAAGTAATTATCAAAAACTAAATATAATCTTTTTAAAAATTTATAAATTTTAAACTATAAAATAAAACAACATAATGGGGAAAAAAAGAGAGAGAGAGACGAATGAGTGAGGTCGCATGTTGGTCATTGACCCTACCCGATCACATTACAAAAATTGTATTTCATCTCTAATTCATTCTATTCAGGAAACTTAGTATTGAGGTTTAACCTGTGCAATATGCATATTTTAGTGCGGACGACCTAAACCAAAAAAAGTAAGAAGACATAAGCACAAAGACTAAATCTCAAATTTTATCTAAGTACTATACCGCTACTAAAACCTCATAATTCAAGAAACATGAACCAATTGGATATTTAATTGCATTCAAAATGGAATGGACTTAAACCAAGAAATAACTCGACAAAATTAAGTGTGTACAGAATTTGACACTCATCTGGGTTTAGACTTTAGATGTTTGTAATACTCGCACCCAAATTCGAGTACCGAGTATCACTCGATGTTTCAAGCTTGAAATCTATCTCAAACCTTAACCAGTTTGCCTTTAGACAAGACGAAGGTGAAAAGAGATCATTATGAAGAAGTAACAATGAGAGGAAAAAGAATATCAATCACAAAAATGGAACATTTGACGACCATGGACTTAGATACAAAGATTTAATGTCCAATAAAAATTAGAACTGAAACAAACTAATAAAGAAACCAATTTCAAATCACATAACAATACAACAGAAGAAGACAAGGCTCTTCTTTCTTTAATCAAACTAATTCATTCCCCCTACCAATCATTCAGCAAATCAACTGCCCCATTTCGCCAATTGCAATTAGTAAAATGTCAAATGCGTATAGGCAGTAGCCTTACCTCCTTAATCTGTTGTAGATGCCACTGAAAGGGTAAAACACCCGGGATCCAGTAATTATTCTTCCACCGCTTCGTTCACCTGCTGCTGACCTCCATCCCCGCCTTTGGCTGCTGCTGCCTGCCTTTTGTGCTTCTTGCTTTTGGCTTTCTTAGCTTTCATGCGACGTTTTTTCTCGTTCGCATCAACCCACGTATAGTCAGTTGGTATGTTGAAAGGATCAACCTCGTCCCTATACCGGTGGCTATCACTATCACTTGACTGGCCACCACGACTCCCTCTCATCCATGAAATCCATGATGTTGAACCCTCTGATTCTTTTGACTTGGCATCCTGGAAATGAACCGGGCTGGAAGGAGGTGTTGCAAACTCCTCCATCGGCTGAAGCTCCTCAAATTTAGTGAAAGTGACAAGGACTCGAATAGTTGGGACAATAGGGATGGCAACCTAGAATAAGGAACATGACACATCAATGTGCAAGATTGGAATGTTTTATGATATTAGACACTACTCTGTACTCATAAGTCATCACCACTTTCTATCATGCTTGCACAACAGTTTCCACAGACAAACATTTAAAATGAAGATCTTTTAGCATAAGGGCCATTCTCAAAGTTAACAGTAACGATTAAAGTGTTAGAAGGAAAGACAATAGAACTGGTAAGAAGAAATAGGGAAGTATTTTGCTGCCACACTATAATGCACATTGCATCTGGTTCATTCACTACAAGGGGCCCTCCTGAACCAGAAATACAGATGGAGAAATGTAAATAACAATTAAAACCGTGCTTTGTAATGTCAGAATCATATATGCGTATTTTAATGAAGAGTTATGCGCAGATTCCAGCAATATGGCAAACCTAAATATCGACATTAAAAGTGGCTTCTCCGTCATTTTGAAATATTAAATGACAAGACAATCTCTTAATACCTATATTAGACCTAAGCTTTCGCCTAGTGACTTGAGCCTAGGTCCAAAAGCATCAAGTAATGGCCAACCCTCCAAAGATTTTCAACCAGAAAATATATATTAAACCACTAGTAACATAAGAATGGCTTATGATATGCATGCCCTTAAGTTTTCCTTTACCTTAACAAAAGTAATTCTCAAATAACAATAAGCTAACAATCTATTGCACTTCCAGACCTCAATTCACTAGTTGACACAAAACAAGCCCCTACTTCAGCTCTCATTCAAGTTAATTTCCAATCATCACAAAACAATGTGTTTGGATTTTCAACACCATAGGACCAAGGATACCATTAATAGATCCATTTCCTGTGTTTGTTAAAATTAATGTGAACAAAATGAGGTGATTAGATAACAGGAGATAAGCAAGTAAGACCAGCAAAGTGTTCTTCATAGCAATTTCAGTATTTGCTCTAACCCAGGACATATTTTCCTGCCTAAAGATATTGACAGCTCTTTATTTTCAGAGATGACCATCACTCCAAATCAACTTTGAAGCCTAAACAAGATTTTTACCATAAAATAAGATAATAGTTCGAGTTGTTGACTTTATATGTCTTACATTACCTTGACTGGAAATGTGCCCGATGGCAGTTTAGTTGTTAAAAGCTCCCTTAATCTCCTTATAGCCTTGACTTTGTTGGCTAATATGTCAAGTAAAGGCAGGAGTTCCTCTGTCTTTAAAGGGAAATCTGGTGTTAACCACAAAACAGGTCTCAAACCCTTCTTATACTCACTTTCATGTTTATCATCACTATTGCCCCCTTTCTTCTTCTTCTTCTTGCTGCTTTTATCTTTACGCTTCTTGCCATCGACAGCATCTTCCTTTGCAAATTCAGACGATGATCTATGATTGTCAACTTGTCTATGATTGCTACCTTCAGGAGCCGATTTTGAGAACTTTCCAATCTTTGAATCATCAGGATCATCACTGTTCTTTGAGCCTTTCTTATTCCAGCCAAACCAGCTCTTCTTCTCCTTAGCAACACCATTTGATTCACAATTTTCATAACCACCTGCTGAACCATTTTCTTGACAGTCGACAACTCCATGCTCATCATCATCACAAACACCATCTGAATTTCCCATACGAAGCGCCGAATTCAACTGCATCCTTTCCTCAGCTGTCAATACATCATCATACTCGTCATGTTCACCGCTATTTGCCATCCTTTCTTCATCATCCACAGAAAAAAGCTCTTCATCAGTCATTGCACCAGGAACTCTCCTTGACTTCACACTGACTGTCACATGAAGCATATCATATATTTTAGCCTTCCAGTTTCCAACCATCTCACTTCTCTCTTGTCGCCTCCAATTCAAATGAGGAACAAGCTCAGCCTGAGTGACATCAATACCAGGCCTATACATATTAGTTTGAGACATCATTTGCACTTCATGAGCGATTTCTGATTCAGTTGGTTGTGCACCAGCCCCCTCTAAGGCATTTGTAACTTCCTTTTCCTTATGAGAAAGAACAATCAAAGAGCCTGCAGGAAGAGAAAGATTCCCATCCTCAGAAGTGTAGCCTTCCCCTAGAAAGAGAAATGTTTGGTCTGATCTTTGAATGCGGAACCCATCAAATCCAGCAAGTGTCATATCAGCACGAAGATTTGAACCCCGCTTCCAAATGCGGTAAGTGTCTGATGGTGCAATGCGTCCAATAAATGGAATGACTGAACTTTCAAAATGAAAAGACATCTCCATGTAAAAATCACGGATACGAGCTGCTGAGGCAACAATCCTGGGAAGTCTGCGACACCATTTTGCCCAGGCAAGCGGCTGGTAGTGTCGAGCAATAGTCATGGCGATTGCCTCTTCCCTTGTGCAAACCGCTTCTTGCAAAGCACTCCAACCCTGCTCATTCTGAAGACTCCAATCTGCTCCAGCCACCATCAAAATCTCCGCTGAGATCGGATCTCTCAATCGCACTGCTAAATGCAGCGGAGTCTCCCTACCTGGGACATCACGACGATCTATGACAGACGAGACAGCATCAGCCCGTTCCTCAGCCTCAAGAGATTCAGCTTCAGTATTAACCTCACCAGCCTTGGCAAGCCGAGGGAGTGTTGAGATAATGCGCCTAAGCCCAGCATAGTCACGGCGGGCAACAGCTAAATGAGCTGGACTATGGGAATACTTGGAAAGATCCTCCATTTACTTGATCCTCTGCTTAGATTTATGCTACTACACTATCATTTCATCCATGTCCAATACCCTATCATTGAAAACATAAAAATTAACAAAAACACACTCCCACCTTAATCTCAAATTCTCCAAAACGCTACATTTTAAGATAAACGATTCAAATTTTGATAAGGTTCCACAACTACTCATAAGGGCTTTTAGGCTTTGCTATGCAACTTCAATACTAGCTTTAGTTTAAAAATGATAATAATTGGCAATGTGGCAACTTCTTTACATGTGCTCAAATGACGTACGTTTTTTTACCCTCAGTTCAATTTACAGAGAAGCTAAAGCTTCCACGGGGTTCAAATCTGTAAATGCGATCCCCATAAAGGAAAAGTAAACGAAAATGAGCTTCAATAAGTAAATAATTTTGAGTTTTCCATTTTTACACCAGAATATGGAATTTACAGAAAAGAAGGGAAAAAGAAAATCAGACATAAATGTTTTCACTAGTTTACACTAAATTAAATTTCACATTTTTTTTACAATAACCACCAAGAATATTCATTTATGTTCATTCCTTCTACATTTACTTTCGTTCATTTTCTAGGCAGCCAAACAAAAAAGAAACAGAACTAAAAAAGGAAAAGAAAAAGATAGAAGGACAAACCTGAGGAAGCAGGTGCAGCATCCAAATAAAAATCCGAAACGCGAGCGGATCGAGAAGGTTTTCCTTTCCCTTTCAAATTGGCTTCGTGGAAGTTGAAACTTCACAGAAAGAAGGAGCTAGATCGGACGGCTAATGTCAATTAGAGGATACAGGATCCGGCGGGTCACGATCTGAATCTTCGAAACATAGACTCACCTATAAAGCACAAGTCGACTCAGTACTCTTTAAAAATTCAAAGCTTAGCTGAGATCTCTCTGGAACAACTTTCGCTTTTTTTTCTGTATCTATTTTGATTTTCTATCTATCTAACCATTTTCTTTCCCCTCTGCATACTTTCAGGTCCCGTCTCTTAACTTTTTCGCTTTCCCTTTTTCTCTTGCCGTTTTGGAACGTTAAATGTCCCTCGTTTTCATATGAAATTACTTTTTCTGCCATTCACGGCAGTTATTCTGCCCGGCCTAAATCACTGATTCATTAAAGAATTCCCCATTTAGAATGTAATTAATTAATTTAAATATAAAAATGTTAAGGTAATTATTCTATTCGGTAGATATAATTTTTAAGTTTTAATTTTTTAAATATAATTACATTAAATATCACAATATTTATAACTTCTGCAATGATTTTTAATTGAATCTCAACTCGATTAGAATGGACATTATTGTCAATACAGGAGTACGTAGATTTGAGTGCGCTGAAACGTATTATCCTCATATTTATAAATTAGAGAAGGGCTTTAAATAATTTTAAGTATTGTGACAAAATAAGTAATTTTTTTTTATGTATCTACCAATAACCCTAAAATACAATGGTTATTTCAACAATAACTTTAACTTTTAAATTATTATAAACATTACTTTTTGAAGTAGATTTG
The DNA here is from genome assembly GCA_008044935.1 of Gossypium turneri. Taxonomy (NCBI): domain Eukaryota; kingdom Viridiplantae; phylum Streptophyta; class Magnoliopsida; order Malvales; family Malvaceae; genus Gossypium; species Gossypium turneri. The sequence continues at coordinate 53,644,478 of CP032581.1, forward strand.
TTAATTTATCATTAAATTCGTTTAATGATTAGCATTAATTAATCACTTCAATAACTTCATTCAATTAATAATGAAATTTAACTAATGAAAATGTTAATGATTACATATAATTTAATGCCATATTAATAATCAATAAATTATCTTGTAATTAATATTAAATTGAATAATTTTAAATATAAAAATGGTTCAAATCCCTTAAGTTTTGATAAAAATTCACTTATTCTATGATTTGAAAAATACCAAACTAACTTATTATGATTTGTTTGTTAAATAAATTTTAAATAAAAAATAACTTTATCTTTTATTATTTTATTATTATTTGTTATCTTCAATATTTATATTCAATAATCTACAAAATATTTATATTCAATCATTTTCAATTTAAAAAACCCAATTGGTTATAAAAATAGTTTTATTATTAAATTAAATTATAAATTATATTATATACTAATATAATCATATGTAAAACATAATATACTTTTTGAATTCATATATGTAAGTTTATTTTAAGTTACAAATATAATTACAATTAAAATTATATATTTAAATAACTATATTCAAAATTAATCATTAGAAAACACGACCAAACTGATAATTATTATAATATCTCCCTATTAAACCAAAATAAATATATAATATATAGATAAGACATAATCAAAATAAATGTAATCCTTTATCTTTTATATTTTAATAATCCTCTTCATTGAAATCTTCTAAATAATTGTAGCTAATTAATTTTACAAATATAAATTTAAAATGCATACATAAATAAAAATAATGGTCTTTTTGTTTAAAATTTATTTAGTAGATAAATTTTAATGGCGTTTATAAGATTTTCTTCGAATCGGAATGAGTAAATGTCTTTTCCCTCTTATTTATATTTGTAATATTGATAACATAATAACATTTTAATGGTATGTTAAATAAAGCTCTCTAATATGATAACATTCGATGGTGTTATTGAAAAATAGCAATACTAGCTAGAAAGTAATTGGAATGCATTAAATATTCTTACTCGAATTTTTTTATTTACTTAAGTTTCTTTTTACTCATAATTTAAACTGATTTGGTTCATTTTAATTTCGTTTGTTATTATTAGTTTCATTATTTGATGGATGTTATTTTAAAATGCAAACTTGTATTTTAGATACATGATTTCCACACACATATGTGTGTAATACAATTATAGTATTAATTAAATACGAATAGACCTGCAATTTGCATTATCATATATAAATCGACCAATTTGTGATCGCAACTAAGTTATTACCTTCATATAATTTGTACAATCCAAATATCAGTCCATTTGTTAATGTTCTGTGAAAGCGTATAAAAGAGTAAAATTATTATATTGAAAAATCACACTAAGTTCAATTCCTAGGAAAGAGAGGTGGATCACATGGATCACTTAAGTACCAGGTCTTTCCTAGCCAGAATATCCCTCTATCATAATTTAACTTCACAATAAATCACTACAGTCACTCTCACAAAATATGCAAAACAAATAATAAAGAACACAAGAATTTTAACGAGGTTCAACAAATTTTGCCTACATCCTCGGGCACTACCAAATATATTTCACTCCAAAATACAAGTGAAAATTTACAAATAAAGAGAGAGAACAATGCCTTAAGGAGAGAATGGCAAATGTGGGGGATGATCAAAATGAGAAATAGTTAGGCCTATTTATAGTTGAGATTCAGGGATCAAATTGCAAAGGCACTATACAATTAGGGACCAAAAATTGCAAATATCTCATGCCAAATTTCAATCCCACTTTCAGTGCCTTAAATCTCTTATTTCTAGTGCCAAGATTTTGATACCCATATCTTTAACTTTTCCAAATATGGATGGTTGCTAATAATCTCCACCTTGAAGATTTGATTAGGATAATTTTATATTCACACAATTCTTTCTGCCTTTGACAACCATACTTGATAGTGCATTCTTCAACTGTTAAACTTGCAGGATATTGACCAAGTTCCAACAATGTTCGAACTTGGTTGTTGTTACCACCTTGGTCATCATATCTGCGGGATTATCTGCAGTCTTAATCTTCTGAAGATGAATTTTCCCCTCATCAATAATTTTCTACACAAAATGGAATCGTACTTCTATATGCTTTGTACGTGCATGATAGACTTGATTCTTTGCTAAATGAATAACACTTTGACTATCGCAATACACTTTAATATACTCCTGAACCAATCCCAAGGTTTTAACCATACCTTGTAATCAAATAGCTTCCTTTACAGCCTCTGTTATAGCCATGTATTCGGCTTCTGTGGTTGACAACGCAGCTGTAGACTGCAGTGTAGACTTCCAACTTATTGGTCTTCTAACAAGTGTAAACACATAACTGGTGGTTGATCTTCGTTTGTCTAAATCACCGGCATAGTCAGAATCAACGTACCCAATAACATCTTTACCAAGTGTAGTATTCTGCTTAAACAGTAATCCAACATCCATGGTCTTCTAAATATACCGTAAAATCCATTTCACAGCTTGCCAATGTCCTTTTCCAGGATTATGCATATACCTGCTCACTATACTAACTGCTTGTGAAATGTCGGGTCTTGTACACACTATTGCATACATCAAGCTACCTACTGCATTAGAATACAAAACTTGTAACGTATTCTTATTCCGTATTCGTTGAAGGAGATAGTTGTGCAAAAAGCTCGAAATGAGAAGCCAATGGGGTACTTACAGGATTTGTCTGCTAGTTCATGCCAAACTGCTTAGTACCTTCTTCAAATATTGCTTCTGAGACAAGCTAACTCTGCCATGAGCTCTATCTTTACATATTTCCATGCCAAGAATCTTTTTAGCGTCACCTAGATCTTTCATCTCAAACTCAATGTAACACCCCTTACTCATATTCAACGCCGGAATAGAGTATGAGGAATTACCAGAACACAAACACTTGTAAACGTGTTTAACCGAGTTATAAAATTTCATCTAAATTAAAACTTTCAAAATTACTAACATGCTTTTATAACTCTTCACAATATATCCTTAAAATATTATAATTATAATAAATAGGGCCTACGAGACCCGATACATACTCATGCAATTCAATGCTTCATTTCCATTTCACTCAAGGTTGAGTTGAGTCTTCAATCTATCAATTTTAACTTTGGTCTTAGATGCTATCAACATATCATCAACATATAAGAGCAAATATATGAAAATTCCTTCTTGTAGCTTCTGAAAATACACGCAATGATCAAATTTACTTCTTGTGTACTTTGCCCTTTCATGAACTAATCAAATCGCTTGTACCATTGCCTCGGAGATTGTTTCAATCCATAAAGCGAATTTGTCAATTTGCAAACCCAATTTTCTTTATCAACAACCTTGAATCCATCTGGCTGAGTCATATAGATTTCCTCTTCCAAATCACAGTGTAAAAACGCGGTCTTCACATCGAACTGAACTAGTTCAAGATCATATTGCGCAACCAAGGCTAGCAAAATCTGAATAGATGAATGCTTCACAACTAGAGGAAACACTTCACTGTAATCTATTCTTTCTTTCTAAGCGTAACCATTTACTACCAATCTAGCCTTGTATCGAATTTCATTTTTACTAGGAAATCCTTCTTTCTTTGAATATACCCATTTGCATCCAATTGCCTTCTTTCCTTTGGGCAGTGTCACCAACACCCAAGTCCTATTTTTATGAAGAGACTGCATTTCTTCATTCATAGCTTTCTTTCACTTTACACCATAAATTTTAATTCTTGCTTCTGTGTAAGTAGAAAGAATATCATCATCTGTAATTGGAAGTGCATAGGCCACCATATCATCAAAGCGAGCAGGCATACGAATCTCTCTTATTGGCCTCCTATATGCAATTGAATCTTGTTATTGTAAAAGTTCTTGGGTCGAAACTTCTTTATCATTTGTTCCTTCAATATTAGGTGGATCATCATTAACCTTTTCAAGCTCCACCTGCTACAAAGTACTATTGGTTTTGTCATCCTTTTGTGAATCATTGTTCTTCATCATGGTTGATTCATCAAAAGTCACATCTCTACTGAAAATAATCATTCTTGTATCAAGACACCAGAGACGGTATCCTTTTACTCCACCAGTTATACCTATGAATAATGTTTTCTTTGCTCTTGGGTCTAACTTAGATTCTTTTACATGATAATATGCAGTGGAACCAAAAACATGTAAAGAATCATAATCAGTAGCAGGTTTACCAGTCCACATCTCTATAGGAATTTTTTCATTTATTGCAGCTGATGGCAACTGGTTAATTAGATGGCACGCATATGTAACTGCCTCAGCCCAAAATTTCTTGCCCAATCTAGCATTAGACAACATATATCGAAATTTCTCCAATATAGTCCGATTCATACGTTCTGCCACCCCATTCTGCTGTGGTGTATCTCAAACAGTGAAGTGTCGCACAATGCCCTCATCTTGACATACTTGTAGAAATAGATCATTCTTGTACTCAGTACCATTGTCTGATTGAATTCGTTTGACCTTTCGACTAGTCTGAGTCTCCACCATCTTCTTCCATTTCAGAAATGCATCCAAAACTTTACTTTTTCTTTTCATTAGATATACCCATACTTTTCTTGAATAATCATCGACAAAAGTAACAAAATAATGCATACTTCCCAAAGAAGCCACTTTGGTAGGTCCCCACACATCACTGTGAACGTAGTCTAGAATTCATTTTGTATTTTGAATTTCTAAACCAAATTTTACCCTCGTCTGCTTGCCCAGAACTAGAGGTGCTCATGGGCCGGGCTTAAAAAAATTTTAGCCCACTTCCTAGGCCCGAGCCCGACCTGGCCCGAAATATGGGCCTGAAATTTTGTCCAAGCCCGGCTAGAGAAAAAAATACAAAGCCCGAGTCTGGCCCGGCTCAGCCCGTTTTTTTAGCAATAAGCAACAAACCATAATATTCATACATTAATCCATCAGCATATTTAATTTTATAACAAAATATAAATTGTAAGCTAAATTAAACTTGTCACATGTCTTTAAGTAATACTAATAAAGTTACATTTAGATGCAAAAATGCATAATATATTGAAGAATAGCAATTGTAATTGCAACCTTGAATTTGAAGAACAAAGTGCATAGCTTTCATGTTATCTATAAAAATTATGTTAGAATTGATGTAGTATTACACTCTAAGTTTTGATTTTTAATAAATAATGAACTTGTTGTCCACCATTTACTATTGTTTTTTTAACAACTTTATAGAAAATAAAAGCAAATCGCATAGAGGAAGTAGCAAAAGAAAGAAAGAAATTAACCTGGAAGTACTTCAAGACAAATTAGAGCTTTTGAGTAGAAGAAGAAGCAAGCAAATTCATCCAAAATTGCATTAACTCAAATTGATTTAATAAAAGCCATAAAAGGGATGAAAAAAATATTGCAAACAAGATTTGCAGAAATCAAGCATGGTCGCCAGCTCCAAAACTCAATATCAAATTCAAAAGGTCATCAAAAAAGGTCATAAGGTGAACTAGTCCAAATCCTAGTACTTGCACATATCATGATAATGCCATCGACGCTAAGACTGCCATCGACACTAAGAATAAAAAGATAAAAAAAAGGTTGAAATTCTATCCTGTCACCTAAATTTTATAACAAAATATTTAAACATATTTAATTTTATAGCAATAAGCAACAAACCATAATATTCATACATTAATCCATCAACATATTTAATTTTATAACAAAATATAAATTGTAAGCTAAATTAAATTTTAAACATTTAGAAAGAAAGTATTTTAAAAAGTAACCGAAGAAACATCATCCTCATCGTCGTCATCGTCCTTTTTGCAACCAATTTCTAACATGAAATAAGAATAAATAATTAGATAATCAAATTGATGAAAAATAATATAAAATTTGAATAATAAAACGAGAATAATAATTACCTGCTGAAAATCCCTTAGCTCGCATCCAATCATCCAAGCAAACAACGGCTTGAACCGTTTTTGGCTTAAGTAAACTCCTCAAAGGTGTGATAACTTTCTTACCTATGCTAAAAGCCGATTCGGAAGCTACAGTCGATGAGGGAATTGCTAAAAGATCACGAGCCAATAACGAAAGCTCATTGTTTCGAACTGAACTTTTGCTCCAACAATCTAAAACATCTATTTCACTGTTCAACTCAAGCTCTGGTTCTTCCAAATAAATGTCCAACTGTGACTTTTCACTCCTAGTGCTAGATTCATTTAAATACCGTTTATAATCATCACTCTCATCAAAATATCCCCAAAAATCAGCACTATTATCATTGTGTTCATCCAAACCAGAATCAACAGGATTTTTATCCGAAACATTAGAACTCCCAGCCAAAAAGGAAGACGTGGATTTGGATTTCGTAACATACTCATCAAACAAGAGTCTAAGATTGCTAAGAATGGTCTCAACAAAATCTGAAGCATGAATACCATAGATTGTATTAAAGCAATACTGCACATAATTCAACTTGTAACGAGGATCTAAAATTGCAGCACATGCAATATCAACGAATACTTAGCCCAATACTTATTAAATTTCTCTTGCATTTGCTTAGCCATTAGAGTTAAAAATGAATAAGGACCTTTAACTGTATCAAGCAAGACCTTGTGAACCTTCCAAATCCCTCTAAAATAAATATTAGCCATTGGATAATTAGAACCAAAAAAAACACAAGTCACATCATAAAAGACTTTTAAAAATTTGCAAAGAATAGCAACATTTCTCCACTCCTCGTTAGAAAGTGCAAACATTTGATAATCTTTATCCCGTTGGCCCTAATAATATATCTTTATAGTAAAGAGAAGATTCAAGCATCAAATAAGTAGAATTCCATCTCACACACACATCTTGACGTAACTTTTTGGTCACATTCAAATGAAAACTTTTATCGGCCACATCATAAAATCTTTTCCTACAAATTCCTGACTTTTTTATGTACCTAATCCCATTTCGAATCTTACCAACATCATCATCAACAAGTTCCAAACCAGCTTTAACTATAAGATTCAATATATGTGCACAACATCTAACTTGAAAAAAAGCACCATCACACAAAATAGCTCGGTTTGCATGAAAACAATTTTTAAGACAAGAAACCATAACATCATTATAAGAAGCATTATCCAAAGTGATGCTAAAAATTTTCTTATCTATACCCCATTGAGATAAACATAAAATAAGTTTATCCGCTATGTTCAAACCATTATACGGAGGAAATAAAGCTCTAAACCTTATTATTCTCTTTTGTAGCTTCTAATCTTTGTCAACCCAATGAGTAGTAATGCAAATATATTCATCATTAGTATGCTCCGAATTCCAATTATCAGAAGTTAGACAAATTAAACCAGGTGCTTTAGCCAACTCTTCTTTAACACGATCCCTCTCTTTTGCATAATACATTAGGACATCCCTAGCAGCTGTATGTCTACTTCTATTCTTAAAATTAGGACTAACAATTCTCATCATGTATCTAAATCCCGGTTCTTCAACTGTCCTAAATGAATGCTTGTCACATACAAGAAAAGTAGAAATAGCTTGACGACACTCATCAGCATCAAACTTGTAGTTTTTTATAGATGGAACACCTTTTGGTGATGGTTGAATGCCTATGGTGTATTGAGTGATGTCCTTATTAACTTTTTTCAAACAACTATTTAGATGACGTCTTAAATGAGAGGTTCCACTAGAAGACTTAGCAGAGAAGATAGTCTTACAGTGATTACATTGTGCCTTCAATTCGTTTTTGTTCTCGCACTCAAGCTTTGTCATTTCATCCCACACCTTTGAAGTGGTAGACTTTTGACGTTTGAGAGCACTTTCATATTCATTAAACCCATCGTCCACAGGTATAGGAGTGTTCGAACTATCCATACTCATAAAAATTCAAGTCCTGAAATCCAAAAATAATCTTATTTATAACTCGGTTATTGAATATATTATATATATTCATGTATTAAAATTAAATAATCTTAAATTTAATCAATGCCATGCACCTTCAAAATGGCACTACATTTGTAGGTAAATTACGATTTACGACATCTAATCATAAAAATATTAGATTTTAAATTTCATTTTGGGCAATTAATGACATAGTTTTCTAGTATTTTATTAAAAACAGTAAGTAATTATTTTAAATTTAAATATTTTTAATGTTTGACAACACTATAATACATCAGGACATCAACATTTAATGTGTGAATTTATTTTTGGTAGAAAAAATACTTCTTAAAACGAAAAATTCAAAAAGTTACAAATTTTATAACAATAAATTAAAACAATATATTACATTAATAATTAAGGTGTAGTATTTATAATAGTATATTAAAACAGTATATTACATTAAAAATTAAGGTGTAGTATTTATAACAGTATATTAAAATAGTATATTTATAACAGTATATTAAAACATTATATTAAAACAGTATATTTATAATAGTATATTAAACTAGTATATTTATAACAGTATATTAAAACAGTATATTACATTAAAAATTAATGTTTTAATCAAAAAATTAACAATATTAATTATTTAGTTAATAACATTATAAAAATATAAGCACCAATTTATGTTAAAAAAATAAAGTATAGAAACTAAAATTTAATCATTTTGGTAAAAGGATATAAAGATTAAAGTTCAGTTGTAAGCATAATAGAGGGATAAAATGATATTCGACCATTTTCATATAAAAATAAATACATATTACATAATAGTATAATACCGAACTCATATATTGCACGAGATAATAAACTAGTTATTTAACTATGCTAGCCTTGTGATACAAGATCAAACTTGTCACATGTCTTTAAGTAATACTAAAAAAACACACATCATTTAGGAAAAGTCGCAAAGGTTGATTGTTTCGAAGGAAAGGGTGTGAGATAGTGATAGCAATTAGCAACCTGCCTGGGCCTGCTGTTTTTTCTGCCTCACTAAATAGCTTGTTTCTGCAATAAAACAAAGCAAACACAAAAAAAAAAAAAAAGAGATTAAATGAAGAAACTAAGCTTGTGATCTCAACCCTGCAAAATACATGCTCTATAAAACATAAATCAATTCTCAACCCTGCAAATTACATGCTCTATAAAACATAAACACAAATAATGAACAGTTGGGTCTGAATCTGTTATTGGAGCATTTATTACATTCTACTTGGAAGTCAAGGTCAAGAGAAACTGGTGTTTTTTCTCATACTTGACAAAATCAAACTGTATTATAATTTTTTGGCATGTTATCAGTCCAATCTTTTAAGCTTTAAACAACATAGAAGAAGGTCATAATCATAATTTGACCTAAAACAATTTTTGTTTAATATAATAATTTGGTATTTGATTTAATAAAAAGATTGTTTTTAATTAAAATTGATTCAAATAATTATGTTTTTTATCCAAACCTAAACTTAATTCAATGACAATGAAATATACTATTTATATTGGTAATTTAATGGTATAGTTTTTACTTTTTAAGTAAATAAAAAATGTTGCAAAGAATAAAAATGTTGCAAAAAATACTATACTAGTAGAAGGCGTAGGTTATGACTTGATCCAATAGAGTCAGAACACCTTTCTATCTAAAAGGAATGGTGCTCGATGAAACGATCCAGATTCCACACTATGCTGTGGGTTGGGAAGGGAGCTGCTCCGTGAAACTGGGCGTTCAATGTTCTTATGGGGAAACCATACTAGAAAGAGAATAGAAAGAGCCTTCAAAAAAGTGTGAGTGAGTGATGGGCAACCTTAGTCTATATGTTGCTTGTGAGCCACCAAGTACCAGTCTCGCAACAGTACTGGCGTTAAAGGATTGGTCCTTCACTTGCTGATCGTTCGCGAGTCGAACTCGCTCTCTTGCCACGCCTTTCATTCACTCGCTTTAGTCGGACTCAATCACTCTTTTTGTTGCAAAGAATAATATGTAAACACAATCAAAATCCCCCCCGATATGTAAACACAATCAAAATCCCCCCGATATGTAAACACAATCAAAATCCCCCCGAAGATTCAATGTCTCAAAATCAAAATCAAAAAACCGTTAATAGCAAAAATCAAAATCACAATCAAAATCAAAAAGCCAAAAACTACTTCAAATTGGGTTAGCAGGAAATAGGGTTAACAGCAAACTCACCTTTAAAATTCAAAGGTAGAAGACGTAGAAGGCTAGAAGCACCCACACCGTTAGAGCGGAGGTGGAGTCGTGGAGGACTAGACACCGGAGGTGGAATGGTGGATCGGTAGAGGTGGGTTTTCGATTTGGGGGAAAAAAAGAGGAGGAGGGAAGGGGTTAGGAATTTATCAGATGCACGAGGTCGAGGAAATGAGAAATGAGAAATTGGGAGGAGAAATGGGAAATGTAAATAATGTAATAATAAATTTTAAAAATAAAAAAATATATATTAATTATATCCGGGACGGGCCCGAGCCAAAAAAATTTTGCCCGAGGCCCGGCCCGTTTTCCAAACGGACCTCATTTTTTGCCCAAGCCCATATTTCAAGCCTATATTTTTACCCGAATCCTCTTATATTTCGGGCTGGCTGTCGGGCCGAGTCGAGTCGCCCAGCCCATGAGCACCTCTACCCAGAACACAATGTTCACAGAATTCTAATTTGCAAGAATTTGCACCTTTCAATAAGCCTTGCTTCGCGAAATTTTGCAAAGTTTTTTCACCAGCATGTCCCAATCGCATATGCCATAACCTGGTAGCCTCTGAATCTGCATCTTTCGCAGAAGCTGTTGATGTTGATCCAATAACTATACTTTCATTTAAATAGTACATGTTATTTCTTCTTATGCCTTTCATCACCGTCAATACCCCAGCTACTACTTTTAGAAATCCATCTCTCAAAGTGATTGTGAGCCCTTTAGATTCTAGGACCCTTAATGAGATGAGATTTTCCTTCAAGCTAGGTACAACATCTGTCAAGACTTGGATTGAGTCGTCGTGATTCTTCAATTGGACTGTACCTACTCCCGTTGTCTTACAAGCACTGTCATTTCCCATAAAAATAACTCCACCTTCTAGTTCTTTAAGACTAGAAAACCAGTCCTTATTAGGACACATATGGTAAGAACATCTCGAATCCAAAATCAACTCATCTGTATGACATGCCATTGCCATGCCAACCAAGCTAAAGTCTGACTCCTCATCATGCTTCGCTACACATGCATCAAAAATAGCCTTGCCCTTTTTTAACTTAGGACAATTCTTTTTCCAATGCCCTTTCTCACGACAAAAAACACATTCATCTTTGGTAGGTCTCCCTTTGGACTTACTCCTTCTACCAGGTTTGTTGCTGTGCGAACGGCTTCTTACTGTTAAGACTTCTGCAGTTGTATCTCTGTGATCTCTTTTATCTTTCTTTCGAGTTTTAGATCTATACAATACATTACAGACTGCATCAAATGTGATCGTATCCTTCCCATGAAGCAATGTGGTGGTAAGATGATTATATTTATCAGGAAGAGAATTCAACAACAATAATGCATTGTCATCATCTTCAAATTTCTCATCCAAATTTAACCAGTCTGCTAAAATTTTATTTAATGAGTTCATATGGTCATTCATCGACATACTAGGTGCATACGTGAATCGATAAAGTTTCTTTTCATATAAAGTTTATTTTCAAGACTTTTCGTTAGAAACTTTTCTTCCAGTGTATCCCACAACTTTTTCGCTGATGTCTCCCTCATAACAGAGTACTTCTACTCTTTGGCCAAACATAGGCAGATTGTACCACACACCTGTCTATTGATCTTGGCCCACTCATTGTCATCCATCTTGTCAGGTTTTTCTTCAATGGTTATATCCAGCTCTTGCTGATATAAGACATCCAGGATTTCACATTGCCACATACCAAAATTATTGGTACCATCAAAATTCTCTACTTCAAATTTTGCATTGGTCACAGTAGTCTTTGCTGATGACAATGTCTCTACCATTTTTCTCCTCAATCCTAACTACTGTATATGTGAACAGTATTGTCGACGTGAATAGTGTCATGGATGAGCAATATTGTATGCGTAAAGTATCATAAACGGTCGTATTTCCCAAGTACGAACTTGACTCTGATACCAATTGTTGTGCGAAAGCATGTAAAAAAGTAAAATTATTATACTGAAAAATCACACTAAGTTTAATTCTCAGGAAAGAGAGGTGGATCACTTAAGTACCAGGTCTTTCCTAGCTAGAATATCCCTTTATCGTAATTTAACCGCACAATAAATCACTACAATCACTCTCACAAAATATGCAAAATAAACAATAAATAACACAATAATTTTAACGAGATTCAGCAAATTTTGCCTACGTCCTCGGGCACTACCAAATATTTTGCACTCCAAAATACAAGTGAAAATTTACAAATAAAGAGAGAGAGAACAATGCCTTAAGGAGTGAATGACAAATGTGGGGAATAATCAAAATGAGAAATGGTTAGGCCTATTTATAGTTGAGATTCAATGATCAACTTGTAAAGTTACTATACAATTAGGGACCAAAAATTACAAATATCTCATGCCAAATTTCAATCCCACTTTCAGTGCCTTAAATCTCTTATTTCTAGTGCCAACATTTTGATACCCATATCTTTGACTTTTCTAAATGTGGATGGTTGCCAATAGTTAAAATGTTAAATGTAATTACTACTGTATAAAACACTTATAATCTAATCATTCTATGACATATGCTTATATTTTTACCTTTTCATGAGAGGAAAAGCATATAGAGCGAACGGCTAACAAAGCACCTTGTTTGTGAATGCCAAAACTATTAACGCTAACTGTATCTTCTAATCATTTGAAAAATGATTAATAATGAGAGATACATGAAAACAACAAAATTGCCAAACTGATCTGACATTGACACTCCTCTGATAAACTAGGGATGTAAGCTCTAAGATATTGAATGATGTAAACCTAAGTTGAAGTTTCAAGGGATTGTCGAATTAACTCTGGTAACTTTATAAATCACTCACTTCTTCAAAGAATGTGCTTAATAATCTAACAAGTACTTTTAGCAATGAGAATGAATTATTCCCATCCGCATGAAAAAATTAAAAAGTATAGGTTTTAAATTACCATTTTAATTAAAATTGAACGATACATCAGAAAGCACTTGAACTGATGAAAATGATTATAGCAAGGGAACTTAATTGACAAATTTGACCCAACATGAGTATCAAATATATAATTTAAATATATATATATAACTAATGTTAATTATCTTTATTTTAGAGACATCAACATTATTGTGAGTGCAAAAGTATATTGGTTTGAATGCGTTAAAATGTATTATTCTTCTATACAAGGGTTGGAGAGGATTATGAGTTATTCTAAATATTGTATCAAAAGAATATATATGATAAAAACTAACATGATTAATGTTCAAAAAAAATTATCCTTCTTTTGGAAAATAAAAAATTAGAGGAATAAAAAAATCTCTCTAAAATTTCCACATATTTATTATATTTATATTTATTAAAAACATAAAAAAAAAAGTTATACCAAGAACGACTAATAGGTCATCTATTTTCTAAGTTTAATTAGAATAATTATATATTAAATAAAATATAAATTTAAAAATTTGCTAATGTAATTGCAATTTGGGTGATTTTCTGCGTGTTTGGTCTCGTCGTCACAGCAAATTTTCGCATCTTAAAAGACGTAGCTGCCCTTGGTTTTGATAATATTAACCTTGGTTTGCCATTTATTTCCTGATGGCTGACTCAAAATTCAGCCATCGCAAAGTCAAACAAAGCATTTCTTGATTCCAACAATAATCTTCTTTTTTTTCTTTTAAAACTTCAAATTATTACTTAAAAAAACCTTTTATTTGATTTTTTTTTTTTCTCTTTTAACGCAATTTTTTATATATATTTTTAAGTAACGTGAATAATTCAACAATTTGATCATTTTTAAAAATCGAACGTGAAAACGTGTTGAAATTATTAATTTCTATTTCTAAGAAAATGTCGATTTTTGTTTCGTTTTTCAATTATGATAAAAGGTGTCTATTGTCTTCGCCCAATCCTCGGAGATAATAATAATAATAATAATATATTGAATTGTATATAATGCCTCATTTTGTTCCCAAAATATAAAAATAATATAAAGAATTTAGGATTAAATTATTATCAGTATAACTTTTTCTTACTCCTTTTTATATAAGTGCAATATCATGATTTCTGGTCTTTATTTTTTTATACAATATTTAGAACTACCCATAATTTCTCCACAATTCTTAAATAAGAGGATAATGTGTTTCAGCGCACTCAAACTCATATCCTTCTGCATTAGCAACAATCCTAATACCAACAAAATTAAGATTCAATGTACGGTGACTACGACTATAACTAAAAATAAATCAAATATCTAAATATCTAATCTAAAATTAATAAAGATTTGTACATAAATCTATTCCACGAGTTCATTTTTCCGTAAGATGTTTTACACCCTTATCTTCTATAAAACATCTCAAGCCTTTCTTTGTTTCTCCAGCCTTAAGAATCATGTCTTTCTTTCTAATCAGTTTCTTAAAGCTATTTCAGAAACAAATGCACCCTAAATATTATTCTTTTGGCATGTGGTATTTAATAAATTCGGGATTTGAACTTTATGGTTTTTTTTATAACTCCTTTTGTACAAAAATATAGGTTAATTTTTTATACTTTAAACTATGATCTAAATTTTAGATTCATCACTAAACTCCAAAACATTTTAATTAAAAATTTAAAGCAGATCAGATTCTTCCATCAACCTCAATGCTAAGTTGAGAGTTAAATTCAACAAAGAGGTAATCATCATCTCTTATTTCATGAATACATGAAGCAAACAATTGGACTCTTTTTTCTTTGTTTAGGTTTATTAATATTAGATCTGATGGGATTCCAAATTTCTAACATATTTCATGCAAAAAGCTAAACCACTCTTTACTAAAAACTTTAGTACTTTGTTAGGGCTATTTTAAGGAGGGATGTGGACCATAGAGGTTGAGGTCCATATGATTTCAGGGCTACTGAGCTCCAAAATGTGCTTTCTTTGCTTAACACACTCATCATTTTGCCCTTTAAAACTGTCATTGGTCCCCCTTTTTTTCCCCATGTGAGCTGTGATTTCCCATCATCAAAACCTTTTGTAATTTTGTTAATTTGTTGCTTTGCTTTGTGTTTCCCTATTAAAGAGTGAAAACACCATAACTTATGGGCATGGATATGATTGAAAACCTTGGCACTTATCACCTTATTTTTCTCTTAAGGACAGGGTTTGAAAGGAGGGTGTGGGTTCAGGATCTGACCCAATTCTCTGCCTCAAAGGTCTTTTCACTTATTCATAGCTGAACAAACAATGGTCCATTGAGAGATACATTTTGGACCTATGTTCTTTAGATTCTTTTCCTTTTAAAATAGATTCAATTATAAATTCCAAAAATTAAAAACTTAATTTCTCTACTTTAATATATCAAAATTTAGCCTTTAAACATTACAAATGTCAAGAAATTAATTCTATTACAGGTAGATTTGGAAATTTGAATTGTTGACTTTTGATAATGTTGTGTACTGATTTTCAATTTAGTGACATAATTTAACAATGCCATCTAAATTTGGACTAATTTCTTAGTTTAAAGTATGAGGATCAAATTCAAATAAATTAAAGTACAAAGATTATCTTCTCAATTTTCATATAAAGGAATGAAATTCATAATAGGACAGTTAAAAGTATTGAGTTTGACATCTATGTCCATATATTCAAATGTGGATAGTGGATATACATAGATGTTCTATATATATATATATATATATATATATATATATATATATATATATTAATCTTGAAAAAAAGAATATCCATATTTGATACTCATAATTGCTAATCGGCCACAATTATCACCATAGATTATGGGTGATATGATTGGTAACTGAGTTTGTACTTCAAGTAAAAACAGGCTATAATTTGTACAGTTGGTGACAACTCCTAAATTTCTTTGAATTATTGGGATAAAGTTTGTATGTATACAGGTTAAAATGTGTCAGAAGTCCCTGTACTTTTCAAAAATTAGAAATTTAGTCTTTATATTTTTATTTCATGGAATTTAATCCCTCTAATTTTTAGATTTCAAAATTCAAGTTTAATGGTTAAGTTCTTTTTGTTAAATTTATTGTTGTAACAGAGACTTCTGGCACATTTTAACCATGTATACACACACATACCTTCTACAAGCCAGGACAAAGGAAAAGCAGAAGGGTAGGTGAAGTTCCAAAAAATTGTTATTTCCTCCCATAACAAATATCTATATCTATCAAAATATTAACATAAAATGTACAGTTTATGAGCCTAAATTCTATATAAACCAACTTAAATTAGAAAGGGAGGGGGGGAGGGAGAGGAAAGATGTCTAATGGCATATTTCAATTTGGTAGCATTATATTACATTTAGAGTTTGCTGCATAGATAAAAAAGAACAAGGTAATTACACAGATATATCATGTAACATGAACATGATATTCCTAAAAACTAATATAATAATCCAATTAAACAAGTCGGGTTAATTGTGTTTATCACACTATTTTCTCACTTATTAATCATATCATAGATATATCATATCATGCTCGTGCCGTGTTACATCCATAATTACATATTCTTATAATAAAGCTATAAGCAGAACTCCAGACTTGACTGATTAGAAACTTTTCTTGCCAAGAACTAAAGGCCAAAATATAAGCAAATTGCTAGAAAGCTACTCATAACTACCAGAAAACAACAAAGCTAAGCAGCCTCATTAAGACAAATTAGAAGATGTGACTTGGCACAGAGTTTTCTCAAATGGTTGGACATGGGGCTTAGTCAAGGTTCTAATAATGATGATTTGATGCTTTGCAATCAAATTAGTAGGATGTTGTGGTGACAACCTAATTTTGATGAAATGAAGACATCTCGCATGCAAATTGTTTGCCCCAATTTGGTAAATCATTTCACTACACTTTATAGTTTACTTATTGAAAAAGCATCTAACCATTTCACTTCTTTTAAAATTAGCCCCTCTTTTTTTTATTGTACTCAAATAAGCTATTGTTTTTTTTTTATTTGTACCTAAATAAGCTGTTATTTCACATGACATGTTGATTTATGTTAAAGGGTTTGTTTAGATATAAATTAAAGCTTGGGACTTATTTGGGTACAAGTTATAGGTTAAGGGCTTATTAGATTTATTTTGGACTAATAAAAATATAGGGACTTAACTAGATAAAATGGTAAAGTTCAGGGTTTTTTTCTATTATTGAAGCCTTCTTATATATAACAGTAGACAAAAACAAGAAATTCCCAATCAGAATATATCACAAAATCTTGCAATTAACATTTAAATTTGACTTTACCAAGGTTCTTTAGATTCCTTGAAATGTAAAGAATACTTGATTGTAAAGACAAGAAATCTAACAAATAAATTGACCAAAAGCATTACCTCTTCATCCAAGAACAAACCACATTGGTGTGGCTGTTTTAACTTTCAGAAAGGAGTTTCTTTGATGACTGAACCATCCCTTGGAGAAAACAAATGATGGAATTGCCAAAGTGAAGTAAAGGATCAAGATTTCCGAGCAAACAGCTCACAGGTGATTATATCATTTGTACATGCAGCAGATATTCCGGCACCTAGGACCGGAACAAGATTGAAGATAGGCTTCCCGCCTACTTTGGTACCACCATTCATCTGATCAAGTTCCTTGAATCCATCCGCGAACAAGTTTGATAATGTCTCCAAAGGCACATGAAGGTTAGGTGGGAAGTAGAGTCTCAAACTCTAGAAAAAAAAAAAAGGGGCAGAAAAATGAGTGAGGAACTGTAATGAAAACAGTAAGGCATGAAAATAACACTTTAAAGGAGAGGATTAATAAAAAAAATGATAACCACAAGTGACAAATCCAGGAACCAATAACCAAAATAAACTTTCTGGGCGAAAAGCATTTTCCTAACCTTCAACAGGATATAACTCTATTTAGAATCAATGTAAAAGGAAAATGAGGTGCTTGCCTAAGAAACTTACCATAGTGTCTTTCCAAGAAAAATCATTTTCGATAATGGTTTTGTTTAGAAGAAAGATGCAAAACCTAGATATTCTTTTCATTTGACTCTCTGTGAGAAAATTCTGATGATTGTTGTTGCTCCAATCAGCATTCATAGAATCTGAACAAATCTTCATAGCAACTACACTTGTGATTGACAAAACCACTGCACATATCTTTCCGGGAATGACACATTTCTGAATACATGAATCATGCCAATCTGCAGGTTGAAAACCAAAAGAAGTAGGTGCCACTATGCTAGAAAGTTGACAGGAAGTTTCTTCAGGCGTTTCCATAGTCTCTGGGACATAAAGAATCGGCTTTATTTCTACAAGTGCTCTGCAATATCAAAAACAGAAGATGATGGAATGCCCTTCGGTTGGACACAACACAAACTACTACTTCTATTATACATCCAATAAGAAAAACCAACACAATTTCAAGGTGAACATTTCCTTTTAGAAGTTAGTTCATCAGCACCCTTATGATTCATCAAAAGTTAAGTGTGGACCATCTACCTTTTCGGCAGATCTGGAACTAGAATATAAAGGAAAATAGGATCAAGCACTTCAGGCTTGGTCCCTTTATCCAAATGAGACAGCTTAAGTTGTTTCGCAAATGTATCCAGATTGTCGTGAATTTTTGGTCTCTCATCTAATGGAATATTCGTCGAGCAGTAAACCACGAAGAGAATAGCAGAAGTAGAAATTGAACAATTAAAGCATTTTGCTATTGCCTCACTGTTCTGAAGCGCCGATTCAAGTTCTGCAGTTGAGCCACCATCACATAGAGTCATTGTCGGTGGATTGAGTCCCAGCTGACCAGCCATGTGTAGTATCTCCTTATGCAAAGTCGCCTAAAAGTAACATTGATCAAGTTAAAAGTTGACTGGACTGCATGTGGATAGAAAGAGTGCACATTCATTGAAATATCAGGCATGTTCAGAAAAAAAAACCAGTCATCTTTTAACATTTATGAATGAAACCTTAATGACTTATGATTCCAGTCAATCTTTTGCCATAAAGAAAACGATTACTGTGTTTCACTCCTTTCAATTAAGCCCCACCCCAACACACCCACCAGGAAAAAAGAATCAACCAGACCGTTAGAAGGGAAAAAGGTATCTTACTGGTCAGACAATTTCTTTTAATTATTTCAATATTCTTCTGAAAAATATAAAGTATAAAAATGCAACAAAAAGGAACCTTCTTTCATTGATGCCAATTGCCATGATTCAGAGTACCTGGCTATAAGGTCCAATGCAACTTGGTGCCCAGCATGAAATACTTTGAACATGCAAAACTCTTTTGCTCTGATCATTGGCCACTAGAACTTCAACATACGCTCTCCCTAAACCCGCTTGAATTAAAGGAAGTTCAATAGTACTTCGTGATGGAACACCAAAAGGGCATTTATCCTGGGTAATAAATCTCACATATGTCTCATTTGCCTGAGTGAACTGATCCATATCAGAAATGTAGAGATGGATATAAAGCACATGCTCCCAACCTAAACCACATCCTTCAAGCTGCAACTCAATTTGCCTAAGGATCAGCTTCAGGTCTCCTTGCAAACCTATCAAACAAAAAGTAACAGGAAACAGTTATTAACTGCAGCGTTTGATTTGGAAACAATGGTTAAATACAAAGGAACATTATGTTGCATGGGATGACAACAACAAATCTGCACGGCAGTCATTTTGTACCTGTGGGAGGTCCTGATGTATCTTGCAACCAACAACAAATAGAAAATGTATTATCTTTTTCCGTTTTAGAGAGGTGAAGCCTATGACTTGAAACTTCAATCAAATCATTAACTTCAGGATCAGGCTCGCCTGGAGCTTTGCATTCTTCCAGGTTTACTCCTTGCACTTCGAATACAGAACTGATATTCTCCCGACAGAGATCATTGGTTTTGTTATTACCACTTAATGAGTTGGACTGCTTACTTTCCAAATGAAATTTCAATGGATGCAGCACTCCAACTGGAGCTATGGAATCTGAAGAGTGCAGTACAACTTGGAAGTCATCAAGCATAATTCGAGCATTCTGAAAATTTTAGACCTTAAAAGTTATGAAAAAAATACTTGCAAAGAGTCTGTTAAATGCAACTGAGCTGCAACCCCCCCCCCCCCCCCAACAATTCAGAACATGAATACTAATTAAATCCTTGGGAATAAATAAAAGAAACTACTAAAATGAAAGAAATACAGAGTTGGGGTTGGAGGCTGGGGGAAGCCATGAGTAGAAGGTAAATATTTCACCAGGGGACTAGTCAACAGAAAAGTTTACCTGGAAGAGTGGGCAGTCAAGAGTCAGGGTCTCATACTCCCCTCCCTCGCCACATACATTTATTCCATACAAGCTGCCAAAAAGGAGTTCAAAAAGAAAATTCTAAGTTTCCAGCCACACTTGAAATATTAAAAGGTACATCATGCATCACACACACACACAGAGGAACAGCACTAACATACTCTTTCAGTTTATGAAGATAAGGTTCCAAGAATGCTATTTCTTTGCCCAAGTGCTTCGCAGGGTCCAGCCCCATGGCTGCAACCTATGGCATAATAGTCCAATATGAAACAGACAATACTTCAACTAAAATAGATATGATAAAACATCTCATAAAAGAAATAGCTAGAAAATAAATTTATATAGCACAAGCATGAAAGACATCACATGGTTTCTAAACAAACATTTTAAAAACAATAAGAAAGAATTCATCAAAGATACTACATACCTTGACTGTGATAGCCATAATTTCATTCGTTATCTGAACAGGAAAGAACAGACAGTAATATGTGAGAAAAACAAACCATCTAAATTTTTATTAAGTATTCATATTAACAAAATACAAATTACCATTTCTTGAAGAAGCAATGATTGATCTTGTTTCCACAAATATGCCAGAGAAACAAGCCCTAACCTTGAACAGACACTTTCCACCCTTAGCCTTTGATAATCTGATGCAATTGCACCAGAAGAAACTGCTGTTATAGAAGGTATCTGCTTCTTAACTTCATTCAACAAAATAAACATATCTTCAACTTCATCACCCGGTGTCCTTTGGTAGCTAAGTTTATGGTGCCTACAATAATCACCAAAAGCTTCAGAAAAGAATATGTGTACAGTGTTCATTTGTCAAGTTGAAAGGGCATATGCTTAGCTGAAAATTGACTAATCAGCAGCCCTTCTGAAAATCATCTCAACCAAATATTAAGTAAATTTCTTCATAATCTGCCTACTTACAAAATGGATTAACAAATTTTCAATGTTGTATCCTGATCATTATGCAGTAAAAGAGAAATATATGACTTGCCAGCATCATACTTAGTACAATCTGTTAATTGCATGATATGCACACAGAAAAGATTGCAAAGTTCTTAATAACATCGTGTAACCTGAAGGAAATGCCATAACTAAAAAACTGGAAAAGCCCAAGGTACACAACAAACAAAGTAATTGTGAAATGACAAGCAAAGATGCTGCTTTTTTCCCATTTCACAATTGTGATACAAAGTGAAGATCATAAATTCCCTGAACAAAGATGTATGGTTTTACCACAATACTGGTTTAAAGGGCTTGCCTTGTGGATCCTTGTATTCGTCTTCGGAACAATGGAACTCCCATGCATTCTGCATAGCTTACAATTATTTGGTGCCCTACCTGAAAGAAAAAAAAATCAATATTCATGTCCAAGTCATGCAAAGAAGCATACTTTGTATACTCTTAATGTCAAACAATTGAAGTAGTATGATTTTGCTACCACTTTCTTACAAAACATAAATAAATAAGTGAAATCAAACGACGAGAATCAGCAGAGACTTACAGTTTGGTACATGTAGCTATCCAACTCATCCACTGAATCATCAGCTGGTAATAAATTAGCCACAGCGACAATCTAAATAAAAAAGCAACAAAGAAGTCAATTTCTTTTAATAACTAAAATTTTTAAATTCTAAGGAAAAAAATGAGTAAAGGACATCTACTAGTACTGCTTTCGGGTACCCTTTTCGTATAAGACACTATAATTCCCAAATCTTTATGAGTTTTTAGTTAAAAATATTGTTGGTATTATTTTCTAGGGAAACAAACAGAAAAACCTGGTGGCCGTATTGGATGCATTTCATCATAGCATAACAGCTATCTTTTCCACCGCTGACTAAAGCAACCACCTTCATTTTCTGTATGTCTGTTGTTGAATCAAATTGCGGAAATTGAATTGACCAATCTCTTACTTGTGAGATGAAACCAGGAGGCCGCTTGGGAAAGGACTTAGGGTTTAACACACTCTTATTTTCTGTCTTCAAGTCAAAAAAACCCAGTTCAGCACAGCAGCTCGGTTTGTAGTTTGTACGGACAGCACAAATTTACACTTTGCAAATTCCCACTTCACTTTTTTCTATTTTAGAATTGAAATTATTCCTGGCCCAAAAAAATATTTAACTAAAATGGATTTATTTTAAGCTGTGTTAAAAGGGAAATGATTTTTTTAATATATTTTTATGTTTTGATAATAAAAAATTACTTATAGGTAAATGAAAAATAAGTCCTCAGTGATTTTTCGGAAAATAATTTCTTTTATGGTTAATTTTATTTTTATATAAAAATTAAATTAAATACACTTAATATTATTATATTAATAATAAAATTTATTTTGATTTTGATTTTTAAAAATATTTAAAATAATAATATAAAATATTATAATTTTCAATATTATTAAACATACATATTTAATTATTTATATTTAATCATATAATAAATTATTAATATAATTAATACAATTTATTGTTTTAATAAATTATTTACTATTTTAATTTTATTTAATAATAAATTTTAAAAATAATGATTTTAAGTAATATTCCTCACATATTATTGAAAATATTCAATATTAATATTTTAATAATAAATATTTCTTACAATTATAAATATATTAATAATAAATGGTTTGTAGTATAAAAATTAAAATATGCTATATAAGTCCATGTACACTTCATACATTTGGAATTTAGTCTAAGTATTTTTATTTTCAAGAATTTAGTCTCTCTACTTTTTAGATTTGAAAATCAAGTCTAATTGTTAACATTGTTTTTTTTTTTTTTGTCAATTTTGTTGATGTCACATTTTTAAATAAAAAATATTCACTTGGAAGTCATGTAACTAAAAAATAACGTTGTAATGAACCTGAATTTAATAAAATATTTTTAATGTATGCAAAAACAATGTGAAATATTAATTTATAGATATAAAATAAAGTCAATTAAATAATGAAAAGATAAGAAAATATCATATGTATGTTAGTTTCATTAAAAACAACTTTTATGAAATATTTTCAGGAAATCTAAAAAATAACAAAAAATATTTTACACAGATTCATTTTTCATCCAAACACCAAAAAACATTAGTTTTTCCAGAAAGTAAATCATTTTTCAAAAGTCATTTTCAGTGCAACAACATAACCTTAATGAAAACATTTCGTGGCAAATATATTTATAAAAAATTAATATAAATTTAAACGAGGCTTTGGTTGATAATAAAATTAAGATATTAAAATTTTATAATGCTTTAAGTTCAAATATTATCATGTGTATGCATTTTTTCTGAGATTGTATATAAAAATATGAAAAACAAAAACACTATCATAACAATATTTGTTACTTACCAACTAATAATTGCCGCTGTTTGACACATTACACTTATAAAGAGAGAACGTGTGTTTGAACAATGAAAACGATATTATTGAAAGAGGTAACTATAGACTTTATAAAAAGAATAAGTTTTTGATAATTCTTAACTAAGGCTTGTTTGATATGTCAAAAAATCAACCAACTAAAAATTAATATGTTTGATAACCCACAATAAAATCTACTAGAGAGAAACTTTTTTTTTCTAAGAATAAAGGTGTGGAAAATGATAATAGATAGAACCTACTTATCACTTAATAGAGAATAATTTTAATTATTTTTTATTTTAATTTATTTCTTTTATGATTATATTATCATTTATCAAACAATCTAATTATACTTGTGTATATAATTTTAACTAATATACTAAACAAATTTTATAACTTAAATTCAAAACTTATTTTTCAAGTACTTGTTTTTTCAAACATTTATTTTGTATGCACTTAGCTTTTCAATTTATCTAACATAGCTTAAACTGAGACATGTTGATCAATTAGCTTCTTAAATAGTATTGACATATTTTTTTATTTGTTGATACAGTGATACAACAAGGAGTGAATATGGAGGAGAGAGTCGTCGTTGTTGTGGAGATCAGATCTTTCAGTTGGGACAGAGAGCTAAAGGTTATGGGAAGTGGTGGAGAAGAGAATGTAAAGATTGAGGGTTGAAAGAAGGTTGACTAAGTGTAGACTTAGCATTCTTTTACAGTTGATCCTTTTTCATCGTTCCTGGAAGTATTTATAGGCAGGAGTCCTGTGTAAGATGGTGTTAACGTGTTGGACTTGTCATCTAATCATCATAATGGAGAGCATGAGAAGGATGTCTTCGATGGGACGAAGATATTTGTGATAGGGCAGATTCTTTCATTGATTCGAACTCTGATAGAATAAAACAGTTGAGCGCACGTGATGCTTGTTGACTAACAACTTAATGCTCCCAATAAAGATTAGGTCATCCGTTGCTTGGATAGTCATCTTGAAAGGGTGAACTCATAGGTGACTTCAGGGGTGTTCTTAGCTTGCCAGGTGTCCTATCGCAAGTGGAGATATAACATTATTATTATGGCATAAGGAAGTTATAAACTTTGTAAAAAGGGATTTCTTGTAGCACGTAACAAAGAAAACAAGATTTTGCAGTTTGGTATTTTAGTTTTGATTGCGAAAGAGACTGAAATGGATGCAGGGTTAAATTTCTTTTTAGATCTTAACATTCAGTAGCCAAATATTCAATCTCGAAATCTTAATTAAGAAACATTTAATTTCTTACACTCTAAACCAACAGACATAGGTGGTTTAAATTTTATGCTAAGTACATCCTAATTCCGCTTTTAGACTCGTTAAAACATGTTGAGTTCATCTAAAATGGACTTGTACAAATGAATAAAAAATAAAAGTATGAAAAAGCTTAAAAATATTGTAGAAAACTGTGAAGCAAATCGTATCGGGGCTTGCGCTAGTAAAATTAATTCGGATGACTCCATTATAGATTTGATTTCAAATTAGAATAAAAGCTCAACATATTAAACGCAACACTAAGTTTAATAAATAACACATTGTGTTCATGTTATGTCTGCATTCCCGAATAATGAAACATCGATCCATTCCCAGGAGGAATTTTAATCAATGATTCTTGATTGCACTTCCATAATAACTCCCACTTCTTTATTCAATTACCTTACAACAGATTTGAAACTTTGCATAATACAACACCATTAATCTATGTTCATTCATAACACAACTCAATGGTAAATGGACCGACCCAAGTTGAAAAATGACAAATAGAGGGAGCCAAAAACAATCGCTACACAACCAAACCATGATCCAAACTTAAAAATAGGACAATCCTACACTCAACCATACCACTGAAATTACACTACTAAATGAATCAACCCAGATCCCAGAGAGGAAAATACGGACTTAGTTTGTACCTTAGAAATCGAGAATGGAACGGGAATTAAAATGTTCAGAGATTCTTTAAGCCTGGATTTTGGTTATCGTCTTCGGCCATGTGAAATTTGTATACATAAAGCTCACTCCAATTGCATGCTTCATCATGTTCTGTAAAATCATGCATGCAAAGGCCTGGAAACCCGTCACTGGTGCATCAATATACGTTCCACAAGGCCAAGCCCAAAATTTTCCTCCAACGTGATCCAATGTATCTTCTTCGCCCATCAAGGCAACATTCTCTTTATGGTGCCCAGCATATATGTGTGTTGAGCTCTTCTCTGAGCATCTGTGGAGATATGACGATAGAGAAAAATAAGTATAAGTGATGAACAAACACTTGGTGTCTGAGTTTCCATGAACTTCCAGGTCACTTGATTATAAACGTTTATTCTTCAATCCGGTGCCTTTGCAGGACAGCCAGCATGCAATGCATTGGCTAGTGCATTCTTTTACACAGCTAATTTTCTTTTCTCTTTTGGAAAAATGGCTGGAAAAGTATAGAACAGCACAACATGAACCGGACAAGCTTACCCTATTCAACTTAGAAGGGAGCCTCAAGTGATTCATCCCAAACTTCTGCACTTCCATTAGAGGCATCTTCGACATCATCTTCCATTGAAAGCCTAATATATTCTCTATGTGCAAAACGGTCCCACTCTGTCAATGTAGGATTCTCACGCTCCTGTTTGTTCCGACATAAATGAGGCTGTTATCCAAAACTTGCATAGAATAGAAATACAATGGTATGTCGTTCCTAGTAATGGTAATATTAAACAAGTAAGAACTAAACTATCACATGTACCTGACGTATGAGGAATGGATCACGAGTTTCAAAGGCCATGAATTTGTTAAGATTGAAAAGGATATTGAAAACACTTCCAGAAAGTTTAGAGCCCTTCAGGTCACGCAATGTGATATAGCTCTCAGCCTGCAAACAAGAAAGCTTCAATTGCTAAACACGTAAAATAATCTATTTTCAATTGAGCCTATAGAAAGGAACATTCAATGGAAAGTCAACTCCTAAAAGATCAAACTAGTATATTACAAAGTGCCATAAATCACCTTCCAAAGGAACAATATAATTAGCTCATTAAATCACACTATATGATCAGTTACAAAGTGCCATAAATCACCTTCCAAAGGAACATGAAAAGAGATTAAACCCAAAATTTGCCAGAAACCTGCCCTCTAGACAGTTGTACTATACCAGCACAATTCTCTAATTTTGAATTTACAAGCTGTAAAACGAGTATTCTGATTCATTTCCATGAACACACTCCAACAGGAACCATACTGAACAGGCAGGAAATAAAATGAAAGCAACGATAAAATGGCAAACCTCCGGCTTAATCATATCAATTATCTGACATAAGATATCCTCAAAGAGCACAGGTTCCTGTGCCATGCATTCCATTCGATGCAACTGCTCCTCATAAAAGAATTGCATTTCATTACGTGTTAGAATTCCATTGCCATCCAAATCTATACACTTGAACCTACAAAAGGAAATAAAAACATTGGGAAAAACTAGCCAAGAATGAAAAATTACTTGGAACTCTAATCTTAATGTGATCAAATTTTCAAAATTTTTGGGTGAGGAGTACCAAAAATAGGCTTTCAAATATTTTGGGGGCATTTTTCAAACAAGTGAGTTTATAAGTAAACACTAAGGAGGTAAACTTTAAAATTGATAATCAGTGAACAATACACACTATAATACCCTTGACTGTACAGAGAAAGAGCACAAACATACCAATACTCAAGGCTAGGCTCGGATGACTTGTCCTCCTCCGCAAGGATAAAGTATACAAAATCTTCATACCCCATCTTTCCTTCAACCTTACTGGTAAACTTTCTTGGAACCTAAGATGTGATGGAAGCATAACATGAGTAAAAGTTCAAAATTTGTACATAAAATAAGCCAATCAATGAAACAGGAAAAGTGATAGAAGGGTAAAGTGGAATAGACTAAATTCAATTAAATGAAAAGCTTCCTTCTGCAAGTATAATGGTTTGGACCAAGGAATAAAAATGGCATCTGATTCAGACAAACCTGAGAAAATATCCTATCGACAATCCGGTAGGTAAGCGCATGGTTACCATATCTGATAAGGTTCTCCTTGTCGATCAAGAAATCATGATCTGTATCCAGCTCCCAAAACTTGCAGTATATCACGTAAAAGTGCTCATATGAAAAGTACCTGTACATAGAAATATTAAAGAAGAGAAAAAGATTGAAATGTCAAGATAACTGGTATCAGACAGAATGTATTAAGCATGCATCAGAAAGCAATTATACAAATTGATGATTTTGCAGAATTTAAAGCAAAATAAAAACCAGATTCATGCTCTATGCATTCAATGAGATCTCCACCTCAAAACTTTATTAATGTCCTCTTCCTCATCAGCATGTAGCATGGCATCAATCAAGTTTCCACGTTTCAACTCCCTAAGAGTGAGGCGACCATTCTGAGATCTATTTATGTAGTAATATATTCTGTATATTACAGTTTCAGCTGGCCATGTGAAACAAAAATTATGTTAAAGCAACATCAGACAAAATGAACAACGTATTTGACAGCACGAGAGACAATCTAGACCAGCAAACAATTGGACAACACAGAGGTAGCAGTTTATATTAACTGTTTGAGCAATCGTAAACAGCATATATAATGGGAAAGGGCCCAACATGTTAAGACTGATATTCTTGAAGCTGTAATGCTTGAATTGGTCTAAGATATTTTAGTTTCACATTCAGTTACACAGTATATAAAATATGTTTCTATGGCAACCCCTCTCATATGCTCATCAAAAGTCAATAATCAGCCCCATTATAATCAGAACAACATAAGATTACTCCGGATTAAACTAAAAAGAAATGTGTTTATAAGAATTTATCGTGAGGCATTTTAGAAAATGGAAGCCTGGCCAGTGAAACTAGAGACTAGAATAAGAGCTACATGGCCAATCATTCTTTCTAAAGATAATGTGACCAACATTCTAAACAAGAATCTGAATCCTGTTTCCTATGCACCTTATGCTTCCATCAAGAGAAGTGCACACTAGCTCATCAAAGAATAGGCTTGCATTCCTGCTGTGTCAACATGCTATCTTCATTTTATCAATTGTTTTTAACAATTAACATAGCATTATACATTATCAAACACATTTGAGACAGAACTATATCAGTGAAACAGCTGCATTCATAGAAATTCACATGGAAATAAATGCATTTACAGGATTTGCAAGTTCAGATCTCAGGGGGTTTTTGGTTCACGGAATGTAAGATTGCCTCTGATAATAGGATTAGCAGAATGTAAGATTACTTAACACATTACTGGGTATGTTGCAGTACCCTGTGTGGTTCATTTGACCAGAATGTAAAGATTCTATTATTTGGTTGATGGAATGTAAGATTACCTAAAAGCACATTTTAATAAATTGTCTTTGTTATAGAATTTGTTTTCTTAAACAAGTTTAATTCCTTCAGCATTAATTGGAAGATATGGACACCAAAGTTCTTGGAGCTCTTCCATTGGACTCCAAATTTTTTATTCTCATTTTTGTTACAAACACCTAAAACTTACATTTAACATAGTAATATTATAATTAATATATTAATTATATTAATTTTCCTTTCCATGAAAAAAAATACATTCCTTCAAATACAAACCTTATTCCATTATTTGAATACGCTAATCTCAAATTTTTTATTACTACATATCATTTTTCTTTTTACTAAAAGTATTTTAGTTAATTTTTAAATTAGGTTAAAATACTGTTTATATTAAATATGATAACTAATCTACTTTTTATTATTTTATTAAGTTAAAATATTTTATTATAATAGTTTTCAAAAATATAATGTCATAAAATAAAGGGATAAATTTGATCAAAATTAAAAAAGGGTAAAAATGTTATAAATGAAGATTATCCCCAGAATCTTACATTACCTAAGAAAAAGTTAAAAGTATTAAGATTACCCCCCTATATTTCGGAATCTTGGCACTACTGGAAATGTAAGATTACCAACTCAAGATAGTCTTTGTGAACCAAATGTGAATGTTATGCCGAAATGTAAGATGACTTAAACCAAACACCCCATTAGTGGTTCCGATATTTAATGGAGTCAGTTTGGAAACAACTTATACAGTGTTCAAATGCCTTAGACATTGTAAAAGGAGGGGGGAATCGAAAAGTGAAAATGCGCCCAAATCCAAATAAAATGAGAAAACCGCCAAAGGTATTAAAGAGATTAAACACAAACCATATCTTTCCTGAAACTCAGGTGTACTCTGTAAGAATTCCAGCCCTGGATGAGTTGCCAGTAGTTCTCGGAGCACAGGTTTGAAGTCATCCTGTCAAATAAATAAGTGCAGAAGCCATTAAGTTTAAACATATACTATTAGACTATCAAGAAATATTGTAGTTGAATTAAGCTCTCAAAAATGCATAAAGACCTGAATGAGGTATTTGAGATCAGGTTGCTTTAATATTGTATATACTTGGGTTGCTATATCCATGGTCAGAATGTTGCCATTGACCCAATAATCAATAAATGCATCTCTGTAAGCAGTTTAGAGGAAAATTCAGTAAAAGCTAACCAAATGACATCACAGCTGAAAAGCAATTAAAAGGAGAAGCAATAACAGATGAGGAATCAGATTCTAAAATAATATTTTCTGTATTTATCACTGTCAATGATAATTTATATTTATAGCACATAGTTCTCCAACAAGGCCAGCTGGGAGAGCACCAAATTCCCATAATTTTCAAATAAATATCCTAGCAGTTCAAAGAATATGATAGATCCAAGATATAAATCAGCAGTTCCACTTT
Source organism: Gossypium turneri (assembly GCA_008044935.1). NCBI lineage: Eukaryota > Viridiplantae > Streptophyta > Magnoliopsida > Malvales > Malvaceae > Gossypium > Gossypium turneri. The sequence continues at coordinate 53,675,002 of CP032581.1, forward strand.
CATGAACGAGAAAATGTACCTTGTAATAAAACCAGTGCCATTAACATCAATTTTTCTGAAAAGTGATGGGGAGAAAAATGAAGGCAGTTTGCAGATTTCCCTGGTCACTAGTTTGAATTCTGGAATGTATAGATAGTAAAACGTGAATATAAGATGAGTTCCAGAAATATATGTTAAAGCACACGTGCATGTATCTTACCATGCAGCTGCAGTCCATCCGGATGGCCATAGAAGACCTGACTGGTTCGAAACATGCATTGTTCCTTCAGATCATTTGGAGGAGGACGACCATTTTTAAAGTAAAACTGGAGGAGTTAACAAGTACCAATGTAATACGTTATAGCCAACTTCAGAACAGAAAGGTAAATACAGCAGATAAAACACAGCCAAGAAAAACAACAGAGAAAAGAAAAACACACTATCAACTAAAAAAAGATCCAAACCTGAGGTATCAGCTCTTTAACAGGCTCGCTAACTACTTTCAGTGGAGAGCCTAAGTTTGAAAGACCGGCCCTTTGTTTTGTTATACGAGGGGAACCAGATATACTTCTTGGTGAAAGGGGAGGAGCACTGCCAGCAGGAAACATGGAAGGTAAAGCATTGCTTGCTGCGGTACTTCCAGAGGAAGCATTTCCAGGAACATTCAAGGGATTGCGTGCCTTTGCATCATTAACCAATTGCGTCACCTAGCAAAGTAAAAAAATTAAACAAAAGTGCAACTGCGCACATAGGCTCAGAGGAAATTTGAAAAATTACATGCATAAAGGGTTCTTTTGGTAAGGTTAGGAGAAGTCACAATCTAGCAAAATGAGATGTCGTGGAGAGATGGCAGAGAGGAACATCAGAGCAGACTTTGAAACGCAAGTGTTGCGGCAGGGGGTGGTGACGGACGCAATAAGGGGCTGAGAAAGATAAGAGCTATGGTGGCTGTTGTGTAGAATCAAAGTTGCAGAGAGCATTTTTGAGTACTCAGTTGGCCCAAAAGGTCAAAAGTCCCAAATGAGATGCTCAAACTTTTATTTATTGAAAGTGGTTACTTGAACATGGGAAACTGGAAGGTAATTTATATAGATAATGGGCATAATGACGGTTAATAAAAGTTGCACCCACATGAAGTATTTTAACAAGAAAGGCTTTTAAGTGTTAATGCAACGTTTGTTCATTAAAGAAATAAGGAGGAAGCACTTGCATTCCCATAAGAAAGGTTAAGAAGAAATTCTTAACAATTTCAATATTTGAGCCTCCAAGCCATACTCTCCAGGACATCCAAAAGAGGAATAACACAAGAATCCTGCCAACCTTCCAAGGTTATTCCCAAAAAGTTGTTCCCAAAGGTGCTCATGCAAGGAACAATATTTCCCGGAACTACTATTGATAGAACAATTAAGCATCTACAACATGAATTCAGTATGTTATGCTTCAAAGACAGCATAATCATTCCATATATAAAACCAAAAAAGAATATTAGCTTTATTATCATTCAAGAATATACCAAAAAGCTATTCTGGGATTTTGTTAAGACTGTTAAGCCTCCAACACAAAATCAATTTACATATGGAAGATTAGCAATCGGATGCCAGATATTCCTTTCACATCAATTTAATCCATTAAATTAAACTACCTTAATTTCTTCTTTAAATACGGGTTCACATACATACCTACAATTAACTAAATAAAACATGTAGAACATAATAATATGTCGTCAAATATAGTTTAATTAGTATAAAACATATTTTTTTCATTTTTTAAAAAGTATTTTACCATTAAATAATCGAGTAATCAACTGATTACAAGTTAGAACAATACAAAGACAATAACTATTAATCCTTTTCCGTTCAAGATATAAAGAAAACAAATCAAATCAAACACCGCGAAGATTCGAAATTAGATAAACGAAAAGTACCAGCTTGTAAGTATCGGGAAGCGAAAGCCACTGTTCGAAAAGTATTTGCGTGAATTCAGGATTGGATTTGAGAGCTAACGGAGACATCTCCTGGAGCTGCAATAGCTCCGGATCCAAACACGCTATTTCTCCAACAATACCTGCCTCCATTTTCTCTTCTTCGCATAAACAAACAAAATCTTAAACAAAGTTTCCGCACAGATCAAAAGCAATCAGCTTCAAAAGAATAAAACCAACAATTTTAAGCTCGGAAACTTACCTTTTAATAAGCAATTGAAAAATGCGAATGAAGAACTACGATTTTCAGTTGGGGAACCACTGGAAACCCTAGATCTCCATGGAAACAGGGAACGGAGCTATGCAATTTTTTTTTTTTTTTTTTTTTGACTTTAGGAAGTGAGTGATTGGTAGTAAACTAAAGTGAGATACAATTTTTTTTTTTTTTTGAGAGAGATAGATCAGCTAAGAAATTACGGAGATTTGTGTACACATCCGAGAAGATTTCTTTTCTCTTCTTAAACTTGAAAGAAAAAGAGTACTGATTTTCTTGTGAAAAATTAAAAGGTTAAAATCTTCGTTAAGTCCCTGTATTCTTCATATTTCGTCTTCTATTTTCATTTTAAAAAGTTTAATCTTCTTTTCAAAATTAAGATATAATTATTAATATCATTAAAAATTCTGTTAAATTTACTGAAATTTTGAAATGAAAAATTTAAAAAAAAATTTAAATTAAATAAATAATACAATAGAAAGTTTCATGACCAACTACAATGTATTTTGTAATTATAAGCAAGAAATTCATCTGATAAAAAATAAAAATAAAAAGCAAGAAATTCTAAATAAAAAATAGAGAAAATTGAACCTATTTTAACCCAATTAAATAGTTAAGTGGATCAACGTGGCCATGTGGGGAAGGAACCTCTTCAACTATCAGCTTTGTTGCGCAAGCCGACAGACTATGCGAATAAAACTAGGTCTGTAATAAAATATTCTGGTAAAATTTTACGAAAGGTCCTTGCACTATGTATTTTTTTTTATAGATTTAATCCTTTATTACAAAAATATTAATTTCTAATTCCTTTACTTTTTGAAATTTGCATTTTTAGCCGTAAGACAAATATTTTTTCATGAATTCCATTGAAATAAATACAAATTAACATTTATCTTTTTGTTTTTTTCCTAGCGGCAATGTTAGCCTTCGGGCTAGCTATCACCAGCCTTTTTCTCTTACACATCAACCCTCTTTTTCTTTCTTCTTCACATTCACTCCATGCATCTTCTCTCTTTTCAGTTAGCAGATATATTTTGTGGGTATCTTTGTTGTTTTCACAAATTGTGATAGACAGATGACGATGCCTATCATCGTTGAAACACCATCAACCACTGACAGTTTCTTTTAGAAAATGGATAGCTCTTCATTGACTTCTTAACTTGTTTCTGTTTTGAGAGTTTCAGAATAATAAATGATTTCATGAGTCGGTTTGGACTCGTGTTGTTTTAAGTTTTATATGTTTTTTTTTCCTATTGTTTAATAAGTTTTCACTTTTAGAAGTTTTTGTCTACTCTTGTAGTACGTTTTTTAGTCTTACTTATGGATATAGTCTTGCTTTTGCAAGTGATTTTAGGGTATGTTTTTGTCGCCATCCTCTCTAGTTTGCTGGATGCTTGGTTCTTTTGTTGATTTATGCCCATTGCTTTGGACCATCCGGGGTTGATTTCCTTCTTGTATTAAGTGCTTGCAATCACTCCTGATATGTTATGCTTGAGTTGTGACAGAGTCAATTGTCAACATGCCATAATGTTCTATTGATTCTGAAGCTGAAGCTTTTGTTGTGTTGATGGAGCTTATCCTTTAGTGTGTACAATGGGTGTTTGTTATTTTTCCCCCCAAATTGTATGGTCTCATTCATTGAATGAATTAATGAATTTCCCTTTCTAAAAAAAATACACATTAACATTTTTTTTACAATTGGGAAACTACTATACATTTATTTATTTTTTAAATATGGAAAACATTTGTCTAACTCTAAAAAAATTCACAGAATGTAAAATTATTTAACAAAATTAAAGAAAAAGGATTAATTGTAAATAATTAAATTATAGTAAAGGTATTAAACTTAAAAAACACACCTAAAACAAACACTTTATATAAAATTTAATCAATTATCTTTAAATCTAATTGACACAAAATTATTATTTGTTAAATAAAAATATCCGATTTAAATTTATTCATATTATTAACAAGTTTATTAAATATGGAGTGAGAAAAACTTACGCTGAGAAGAGGATGATTTGCAAAACAAAAAGGTCAATATTAGGCATTAAAGCTTGTGCTCCAAGACACTCTTTGATGCTTAAGTCAGAAAAGGAGAAATTGAATAGATATGGTGGAGTGAAAGTAAGGTCGGCTCTTACCCTAAAGTAGATATCTATTTTCCTATTACATATAGGTGTCTCAATTGTATGGTGATGCATGGTGTGTAACTGTTTCATCCTACTAATTGGCTAAGTTTAGCTTCCTTTATTGGTAGAGGTTGTCCCATATTTTACACAATATTATTGTCTTTTCATTACCTCGTTAGAGGTTATTTCAGGTCTTGATCAAGATTTGCTAAGATTACTCTTTGTGACACCTATCCCTCTTCCTTTTGTAGGTTAGTCTCCTTTCATGGGATATACCCTTTGTTCTTTAGTCTCAAAATACATGGTATAACAATGTTTCACCATGTCTAAGAACAACTATAACTTAACTAGTTAAAAACCTAGGAATGCAACTATGTTTTGAACATTAATGTTGGTTAGAAAATCAATGCTTTGGTAGCTTTACTTTGCCTTATTTGTCACAAAAAGAGTGGTTTGATGAGGTCATTTCCCAAGTTAGTTTAGTTTGTGATGAAGTTCTAGCTTATATAAAAATTCTTGAAAAGATTTGAATGAAAGATCCTCGAGGGCTTGAAAATGCTCCTTTAAAGCATTTGTAATAACATTCCTCTAAGTGATTTGAGATAATCCTCTGAGTTAGTTTAGTTTTGATAAAGTTCTAGTTTATATAACATTTATTTTAAGGATTTCTCTTATTTATATCTTACTATTATTTGCTACACTCTTTAGATACCATTTTTGCATGGTTATTGTAATATATTTTGTTATTCTCTTTTCATTATATTAGTGAGCTTAACTTTGTAAACACTTGTCTTTTAGAGGTTGATCTTTGGTTTAGTCCTTTTCTCTTTGTAATTAAAGAGTGTAGTTAAGGTTTTCGGGTAGAAAACCTTAAAAAAAATGGAGGTTGCTAGTTGTGCCTTTGTAAAAACTAGAGGGTTCTAATTTTTCCATAAAAACTAAGGGGATGGGGTTCTATAGTTGTGCCTTTGTAAAAACTAGAGGGTTCTAATTTTTCCATAAAAACTAAGGGGATGGGGTTCTAACCAAGCCTTTAAAAGTTAGGGATTGTAAATATTACACCTTATCCTGGAAAGGTATTAACTCAATAGAATGGTTTAGGAAAATCCTTAATTGAGGTATACCAAGGTAGTGGAGGTAGGCATTTAAGGCCAAATCACTATAAATCAATTTGTCCAAGCTTTCCCTCCATTTCCTTTATATTTTGAAAAGTTTGTAAATTTTTAAAAATCTCAATTCACCCTCTCATAGTATTTTTGTGCCTAAAAAGATGCTATGAAAATGATATGTGATTATAGATATGAAAATGATATGTGATTATAGATATGATGTTTTCATACTTAATAATAATATGGAGTTGGTAACTAGATGAACTAGTAAACATGTTATCCTTGTAACACCATATACCAGACCTGATCATCGGGTCTGAGCTACGGGATGCCACATTCATTTTTGGAGTAACTACAATAAATTATATTCAAATTTCAGCATTAAACTTTTAAATACGAGCATTACATGCATAAAACAAGACTTATACTCATTTTTGGGTCATATACGAGCTTACGAAAACCTAATACTACCCCAAGATCGAACAATGACTAAACTGCAACATTTTCAAAACTTTTGTGTCGCTATCTTAAAGACAATATGCAAGCTTCCCAACCTAAGGACGAAATTTTCAAGTTTTCAAAATAATACAAAGTCGACATCAAGACCTCAAATAGAGGATGTCACGATAAGAAAGGTTGATGTTGCAATATTCAAGGGGTGTTGTCACATCCCAAAATCTGGGTTAGTAGAAATTGGTTTAATGAGCCGAGGGTGGTCACAACTGAATTTTTATTTAGATAATCTTTTGCTCATTTGATAATAAATAAGTATCAAGTATACTGGTTGAGTAGTGGTGGAGATGTCATTGATGACCTATTTTCGAATCCCTTCATTCACATTATTTTCTATGTCACAACCGAATTTTTATTTAGATAATCTTTTGCTCATTTGATAATAAATAAGTGTCAAGTATAGTGGTTGAGTAGTGGTGGAGATGTCATTGATGACCTATTTTTGAATCCCTTCCTTCACATTATTTTCTATGTGGTGCAATTTTGCCTCAAACCTTAGCAAATGTTACACCATTTTTTTTAAAATAAATGTTGTAGGAATTATAACAAGTTAGTGAATAGTCAAATGGTTAAGTGCTTAATTAATTTCCTAAAGGTCCAATGTTTAACTCCCTCACATTCTCATGTTGTTATTTAATTTTTCGCTCATAAAACTTTGGTCAAAGCTTTCATAACCGTCCACTCCTAGTTACCATGCAAAGAAAGATTCTTTTATCCTTTAGCTAGTCAACTTTCCTCCATAAATCCCCTTTTCACTCCATATGTTCCCCCTTAATCCACTTTTCATGCCATTGTCCCCCAAAACTTCCATTTTCTCCCATTTACCAAGCTTGAACCGTCAATCCCACCTAAGTTAGCCCCCATTCACTTTTTTCTCTCATTTCGGTGTCTCCTCCTCCTCTCTTGACCGATTCCTCCATTACTCCTCCCTTGCTTATCTTTCTTTTTCTTCTTCTTTGAGCCACCATTGCACCTCTTTTTCTCCACTCCTATTCCATCTTCCACCATCATTAGTTAACCACACCATCTCCACACCACCACCTCACCACCGCCGGATCACCGCCGTGACCACCATTTTTCTTATTTTTTCTTTTCTCTTCTCAAAAACTATCCACTTCCACCTTAATTCCTATCTTTTTAGTTTTGATAAATCCTTGCTGGAAGTTTATTGCTTTTATCCTAAAAAGATCCTTTGCTATCAATTATTTCTTCGATTTATCCTTTCTCTCCTCTTGATCGGTTGATTCAACAAAGATTTGGTTAAGGAATAACGTAAGTATGGGATGATATTGAGCACTAAATCATCACTTTTTCCTCATCTTTTTATTAATATCTGAATGTAGTATTAGTGTTAGACATCGTTTTTCTTCGACATTAACATATCGTATATTGATCTTGTGTGAAGGGTTGATTGCTAACAACTTGGAACACCTTTGACTTTTGGAAAGTGAATCACATCTCTGATTCTAATTGTATTAGAGCAAGTGTGGTATTGGAAATCAAGATTAATATGTTTTTATTTAAAAGGATAACTTAAGTGACTATTTAATGATGGATTATTTATTTTGTGTTTAGATCCGAGATAGATCTAATTAAATTTAGACGTGAGCGTTAAAAGGAGTTTTTCGTATTGGAGTTGCTTAGATCAAGTATGGGTTTTAATATTAAACAAAAATAAACCTATGTTTTATATTGTTAAAATTATTATTTAAGTTATGTTTGATTAGGATACTTTGTGTATCCATTAAGAGAGGTAAAACCCATCGTTATGGACTATGTCAAGTAAGTGATTCGAAACCATTGATTTTGGTGATATGTATGATGTGTGATTTTTTTTATTATTAATGATATGAAAATTATGAAAATCTCATTCTCATGTTATGTGATCTTATGGCATATTTGATTTTCGCATGATTTATAAAATGTTAAATTTTGGTACCATGTGTACATATATGATTTGCATGTTAAGCATGCCTATGTGATTTTAAGTGAAAAGTGATATAATGAGCATGTTTCACATGCCAAAGTGAAAAATGATTTTTAAATGAAAAAGTGATTTTGGCCACATCACATACATAGGGTGGGATAGTGAAAGGTGGAAGTATGTGGCAGTTTATCTACATTAATGTGGCACTGTTCACGATTTTGATTATGTAGCAGTATATTTACGATTTTGGTGGCTTGTCCATAATATAGATTATTGGCAGCTTATCTACGATTTTGGTGACACTGTTCACAATTTGGTGTATTGGATTGACGAGTTCTGAGGAACTCAATTTTGGTGTGTAACGGAGATGGGTAGGACTGTTTTCATAAAATCTGCATCGTTTTACAAAATATGCATTGACATGATCATACATAGTATAAGTTTGAAATATTGAGTTATATGAAAATAATATAAGTATAATGATTGTATAATGTATATGTTTATATGTATGTGATTGTGTTTATGTTAATCTCACACTGAGTTTTATAGCTCACCCCTCTTTAGTTTTCTGATTTTATAGATAACCCCGAGGTTAAGATTTAATAATGGCATTTGAAGGAGTTTTTTCGAAGTCTTTTTAAATTAAAGTAATTAAATTTTATTTGATATGTTGATATATTGGGTTTGTAATAAGTTTGAGTATGGACTGTGGCATGAGACTTTATTTTGGGGATTTTCCATTCTGATTTGCATAAATTGTTTGTATGACATTAAGTTTTAAAAATTGCATAAATTAGTGTTTGATAAGATTTCGCTTGAAACTCAGTTTTTAAAATAGAATCTGTTAATAACACATTTTTCCACATTTTTGAAAAATGAGTTTTAATAAGATTAGACTTAGTTTTCAAAATTATTAATGTTTACAAATGATTTTTCTAAAGACATTTGATTTATGAAGTTAATATGTTCTTATTTATGAAATAATTACGAATAACCAAGTTCTCCACTTTTGAATAAAAAGACAAATGATTTAGAACTATGATTGAAAATCTGAAATAGTTTTGAATAAATGATTGAATGTTTACAATTGAGATATTACTTATTTCGATTCCTAAAATTTGCACGGTTTTTATGAAATTAAAATAAACGTTTTATTTCATTTGTTTTGAATTGATAAGACAATAGTTTTAAAATATTTTATTAAAATTCCGAAAGTTTATTTCGGCCATTTTTGTGGACAAATGGTTTTTGAAATGAGATTAAAAATAAAGTTGAACATTCGATTTTACTAGTTTGAGATTGAAAATAAAGTTGAACATTCGATTTTACTAGTTTTGAATGAACTGTACAAATGGTTTAAAAAAATACATTTGAAATCAAGAAAAGTTTCTCTGGGCCATTCCGGTGGCCAATGTAGCTTTTCAAGTTCACTAGGTTCCCAATTTCATGCTTTTTTAAACTAGCATATGGCAACCATGCCTGACTTCAAGGCCTCAATTGCTCATTCAGCATATGTACAACATGTTTAGTATACAATTTCGAAACCATCAACACCGTTCTCATGCATAACCACTAACCATTTCATTCATGTACTACATCATTACTCAAAATGGACCATGTTCAACTTGAAACAAGATAACCCTATGTACATGCTTTTTGACAAAATAAAAGGAACTTTACAACTATATTGAGTCGATGGTTGCAGTCTAGATGCCGACTTTACCTCTTGGGGCTTCAAGGATTACCTGTACCTATGCACGAAATAAACAAATCATACCGCTAAGTGATAAAGTTCAGTGGTACTTTCATGATTCAAGATAACATATCTTAAACAATAGCAATTGATTACAAAATACAAATACAGTGCCTATCGAATTTATATTCAATCAAGCCCAACTATTTCATACCATACCATAGCTGAATACATATATGGCAAATATCAATTCAAACCATTTCATATTATAAAAGAATTGATCAATACATACTACTTGTCAAGTACCAATCTTTATACTACATTCATATTCATTACCAATCATGAATCAAACATACATTTATATACCTTTAACATTATGTCATCTAATTCCATATTCAATCAACATTGTTTACCTTTTTAACTTACCATTCAAATCCCTATATGGAGTCAATAGACTCATTCACATTCGTTTCGGCCCCTAAGACTTATTTTCTATTGATTTGCATGATAGGTTATATACTTTCTCTATCACAATTCACATATGTACATATTTGATTCCGTAGCATCATATAATTTCATTTCAGTATCATTTATAAAACTTACAATTTATAATCCCCATTAACCTAACTTGGACTCAGACAAATACACGGATTGTTCAACCAATACACCAAACTGGCACCGAAGTGCATCACCGGATAAACTAAAGTAAGGAAAACTGGCACATATAGTGCATCTTGGCACACGAAGCACATTCTGGCGCATAATCGCATAATCCCATACACAACCCAATCCTATGGCATGCCAACTATATCTGACATAACCAAAACAACTAATAGGGTACCAATTTTCAATTTCATTTTATGATTCAATGCATATTTCATTTCTTAATCACAATCTAATTTATTATCAATACACATAATGTTTCATGTTATATAACATAATTCCATCCAATTTCCATATCACACGTCACATTTTAACTATTTCATGTTATTTTCTATTTTATTCATTTTAGTCCACTATCTCGAATTTCCATGCCAATACCAACAAAATAATTCATACTATCTCTATATACTCACCTCAATGATTAATCATTCAAGCAAATATTTCTATCCGAAATCATAAAATCGAGTTTTCGTGTCACTCATCGATAACTTTCGTTTTCCCTTTCCCTCTCGAAGGTTTTGCATCGGTGTTAGCTACATACGACGACACAACAAAATAAGCAATATCAATTTCCATCAATTCACATTCAAACATAAAGTCAAGCATGTTTTACAATTTATTCAATCTAGTCCCTAAATCTGAGACAAACATAACTTTTAGTATAGAGCTAAGGATTAAAATCTGATTTCACATTTACTCATTAGAGACCTTATATTTTCTATTCTTAGCATTATTTTGTAAACTATTTTCATTTTATTCAATTTTTTCCCTAATGTAACAAAGCTAATAATCAAGCTTGTTAAGCTTTACAATTTAGTCCTTTTCCTAATCTAAGCTTAATTTCTATCAGTTTCAAGCCTAATTCTTCAATTTCTCAACAATGGTAATTTATCAATTTTCATAAATTGAACAAAACTAGTACATGGGCTAGCTTAATCAAGCTCCCATGATAAAAAGAATCTATAAAATAAAAAAATGGCTAGGGACTTACTTGTAATGGATGATCGAATGTTAAATAAGTTTTTCTTCTTTGGCTATCTAATGATGGACGATGGCTTTAGGAAGAAGATGAAGACCATTCTCATCCTTTTTCATTATCTTTTACTTATGTACTAAGTTTAATTTAATTAATCTTAATTAATTAACTTAACTATGTTTAATTAACACTAATCATGCCTTAATTAAACTAATGGCATCCACCATCATCATCCACTAACATTCAATTAAATTTGGTTTATTAACCATTTTAGTCCTTTGGATAATTGCTATCTAAGTCCCCAATCCTCTTTCTAATTAAAATTTTATAGCGATTAAACTTTTACAATTCAGTCCATGGACCTTAATTAACCACATTTTCAACTAAATTACTTAAAAAAATTTCAATTCATCTATGTATTAACTCCATAAATATCCCTATTTAATATTTACAAACTCAATTTACAGAAACAAGGTTCCAAAATCGTATTTTTTGACTTCACTGAAAATCGAGTCATTACAATCCTTCAATAGCTATACATAATCATATGAAGTAATGTTCTGATTCATTATATTCTTAGTAGTGTAATCATATGTATTGTACAATTGAACTATGTATTGTAGGTGTATACTTGATATGTGTAAACATAATTACTTTTAATACTTAACATGAGGTATTATAAAAATCATATGAGTACCATTAAGTATAAAGGTATACTTAGTGTGATGGATTTGTTTTCCACACGTAGGTTGAAGTTTATGTTTGAAATGATGACTTCAAGAGATTGTAGTGAGCCAAGAGTCACATACATTTGAAGTAATTTTATTGGTTGTTTCAATGTTATTTTGTTATGTATATATTTTAAAGTTTGAACTCTAGTTGGCATGTACATAATATGTAGTTGTCTATAAGTTATACTTGGCATGTGTATATATGTAAGTATTTAAATTTGGTTTTGGTTAGTTTGTGTATATGTTTAGTATGGTATAGAAGGCTTAGTTAACACTTATGAATTGATGGTAGAAATTTGATAGTATAATTTGGAGATCTTTAGAATTTCTTATAACATATTTCGTTAGAAATTGGTAGTAAATTTTGTATGTTTTAATTCTGTAGAAATATATTGTGATATGTTGAGATGTGGTAAGATGGCCAAAAATACTTTTGAATAGTTGTAATTTAGGTTTTACAATTACAAGAAGTTTAACGAATATTAGGGGAAACTCTGCTAGATTTTTAAGAACTCTTTAGAAATTGACTAAATGAACCACTATTGTATAGTTAAAAAAATAAAACGATAGTAAAGACCATAGATGACACTATGCATCAATTGTGACATTGTTTACTTGCAAACATTAATGGTTTTGGTAAGGGGTGTTACACACTCATTATTGAGTTTCTTCTCCTCCAGCATGGTTGTATTGAACCTTTTGACACACTCTCACAGGGTTTGATCAAGGTTTTACTTTATCACCATCAAGTTGGAAGAGGTTATTGATGCTGCTCTACAACTTTCAAAGTGTGCCAGAAAACTACGATTAACTTGGTGAAAGTTCACTATTGACCTCAACGTTAAATAGCATCACTAAATCCTAACAAATCCTTTGAGAGTGGTGGGAATACATGACATTACACAACATTTGATACACCTTTAGGACCATAAAAGGTTCAAAAGTGATTCAAGTGGTCTATGGGGTCAGTGGTTCCATCGTATGTGTTAAAGATAGATTAATCTTGAACAATACTTCTAGTTGACAAATCACCAAAGAAAAAGGGGTTACGCTCTACATCTAAATACTCATATTCATCATAGTAAGGTTGTTTGAGATTTTAAAATTCTTACTTGAGAGCAATCACTTACTTTTCGAAGTTATAGTCATGATACAAATATTGGTTTTGACTTGGCATCGGTTCTGGTTACATCACATTGTTATAGGCTAGACCCATGGTTAACGACAAAATGATGAGTTAGTTGGTTTTGCTTATGTGGTTCCTTATTTCCCAATTGTGTATTCATGTTTTGCTAGTTAGCATTTGGCCAAGGTTGTCCTTAGGCTAACCTTCTACAAGCCACACCCTCATCTCTACCATGGGAGCAAAACTTTCTAAGTGGTCTTCTAAAATACGTCGAGTCTGGCCTTGGTTTGTTTGTTCATTCCATTGGCTCTATAAGATTTGGGTTAAAATCTCTTGTTATGCTACCAAGTTAGATGAAAGAAGTTATAATTGGGCTAGGTATTGAGGGTGATAGTCAATATGTTGTTGAAGCGACGTAAACAGAAATGTGGCACGAGTGTGATGTTGCTAATAGGTGGTATGAATGTAACTGAATGCCTTTGATGTGTTAACATTAACTCCAATAGGGTTAATCTTATGTTGTTATTGTTGTTTTTCCAGTTACGAAAGGATTTATTAGATTTTAGGTTGTAAGGCATTGACCTTGCAAGGTAAATGGGTTTGCAACAATATGACTTCAGTTGGGATGGATGACATATTGAATAGTGATATTTCAAGTAAGGTAGAGGAGTATATGGGTTCATCATATTGTATGTAAGGTGCAAAAGGGTGCAGGGTCTTGTGGCCTAGTTACTAAATAGAGGTAAAAGTCTAGTTGGCTTCAAAACTAGTGGATGCTAAAGATGAAGGGTTAAGAGTATCGAGATTCACACTAGTGGGGAGGTTAGGAATGCTAATACTTATGTCAAAAACATTTAGTTGCTTTGTTCATGCAAGCGATATATAACTAGTGCTGGCATTGTCACTCTTGAGAGTGTTGTAATTGAAGGTTCTAGTGTTTTAGGCGCTTTTTGGAAGACAAGATGGGTTCACAAATGGAACAATTTGGCCATTAATTGGTCTAGGTTGGATATCGATAGGGTTAGTTTCAATATTAGGATCCATGGCTTTTCGACTTCATTTTTAGATTTCCATAATTGATGCTAATTGTTTCAAACACTTTGGGATAACTCTAGATTGATAGAAGCTTAGGTTGAGAAGTAAAAGACTTGCAAAGAAAAAAAAGTCATTAGGAGACATCGAAGCTCATTCTCCGAGAAGCACTCTAATACTTAAGTTAAAAAATTTGAAAATGAATAGCTCTATAGTGGAATGAAAGTAAAGGTTAACTCTTACCTTGAAATTAGACATGTCCAAAGGTTAGGTAACCCACCTGACCTGACTTGGGTTGAGTTTGGACAATGATTTTTGCATCTTAGGTCAGCTCGATCTAATACAAATTTAGTTTAAATAATATTTTTTAAATTTAAATTTATTTATAAAATATATAAAATATCAATTAAAAATATATGTTTTAATATCTTATTAATTTTTGAACAATGAAATGAGCTATTTAGGTAGATTGATTGGGCCTGAAAACAAACTTAATCTTAAATTGTTTTTGAAATCAAATCTTGACACGACCCGACGCATGAACAACTCTACTTAAAGTAGATATCCTTTCTTTTTTTATATATATAGGAGTTATTCCAAGTGTCTCAATTGCAATGTATAACTCCTTTTGCCTTTTTGATACCTCGCCCTTTTTACAAGCTAATCTCTTTTCATTGGCTTTTGATCTTCAAACTCATATTATAAGGTATATATTACAATTATAAGTTCAATTATCAAATTAAATGGGATTTTACTAAAATTATCAATGTGGTACTTTTATTTTCAATTTGTTCAATTTGGTATCTTTTATCATTATGGTACCTGTTAGTAACGGTGTTAAATTCTGACATTATTTGCCATGTGCCCCAATCATGAGGTGCCATGTGGCATTGTGGGTAAGAAAAGAAAATTTAAATTATAAAAAAAATGGAGTTGATAAAAATTTTCTCTTTCTATTCCTCCTCTATTATTTGGTGCTGTAGTTGAAGCCGGTCGTTGCTCCCTCAATTTGGGTTCTTCTTTTTTTCCTAGTTGTTTCGTTTCTAAAGATACCTTTTGTTGTGGTGGTGGGTTCTTAGCATCTTCTATTTCTTTGCTTTTCTTTCGTATCAAAAGGTTTAAAGAATTTGAAGAAGAAATAAAATAAAAGTTTGTATATCAAACAAATAATCTATAGAAACAAGTTATGTTTGGCCTTGATTTTTAGATTTTTTTTTTGAGATATGAGTTTTGTATTTCATACCTTTCTCATTAGCTACTTGACCCATTCCCATCTTATTAGAAACTCAACCAAGCAAATTCTATCCCTTAAACCTCTTTAAAATTTGGGTATGTAAGCTCTTCTTCGGTCAAAATCTCTAAAATAACTTTTTCTTTTGTCAAAATCTCTTTAACCCTTTTAATTCCCGAACCCTACCAACTCTCTAATCCCTTATTCTCACCATGAATTAGTGTTGGAAATCCCCCTTTTAGCCGAATAAAAGAAAAAAAAACCTTAGGAGAAAAAAGTTTAATATAAGAGAAAGTGAAGAAATCGAGTGGGAAAGAAATAGAAAAACTAAATTATCTCATTTAATTTTGGTTGAGGAGAGGAAGAGAAAGATCATATCTATGGTTTTTTACTTGTATTTCAGTGGTTGAGAAATAGAAAAGTCTATAGATCTCGTTCTCATTGTTCTTTATGTTTGTTTATCATCCACTTTTGTGTGTGTGAGAGAAACCCAAAGTTTTCTCTTCTGTTTCTATATTCTTTTGTGATTTTTGAAATCCCCTTCTTTATCGGAGATTGGTTTTGATACGAATAAAACCAGAAAAGAGAGACAGAGGAAGAAGAAGGGAGAATATTTGAGAAGAAATAGAGTTTCTTGGGATGATCATCACAAAGGGAACATATCAACCAAATCTAAACATTGCTGAAGAGCTCAAAAGGTTTCCAGACAGTAATCTTTCCCAGAAGCAAATACAACAGTTTCTAGAAATTGTTAATTATCTTAGAGATTTTATCCCTAAGATAGCTAGATTAACAAATCCTTTGAGAAAGATGCTGAAGAAGAATCCACCACCCTGGAAATCTAAACAAACCAAGGCAGTCAGAAAATTGAAAGAAAAAACATCTCATTTACCACCATTGCAGATCCCATCCGCAGACAAAAAAATTCTCCAGACAGACGCTAGTGACAAACATTGGGGCGCAGTTTTATTTGAAGAAGACAATGGCAAGAGATGGCTTTGTGGATATAAAAGTGGAAGATTCTCTGATGCAGAAATCCATTATCATTCCACTTTCAAAGAAATCCTTGCAGTAAAATATGGAATCACTAATTCCAATTTCATCTGACAGGATATCATTTTCTTGTTGAAATGGATATGTCATCCTTTCCAAAGATGTTGAAATTCAAACAAAAGGAAGTACCACATCCTCAACTCCTCAGATGGGCAGAATGGTTTTCCAGATTTTCCTTTGATGTTATACATATTAAAGGAAAAACAAATGTCCTGTCAGATATCTTGACCAGATTACCTGAAATTCCTGTCTCCAAAGCCATTGAAGTTTTTATGTTCCAACCTTCTTCTTCAAAAGGAAAAGGAAAAAACAAACAAAACCCAAACCCACCTTCACCATTTTCTATTCCTTATAAGCTCAATTCCCATCCTGATCATCCTCCTGAAGTCCTAGCCCTGATCCTAGAGAAAAAATTTCACAAAGAAGCCATGAACATGATGTTATCCTACCAATTAGATGTTTTCAGAAATTTTAGGGGATTATTCCTTAAACCTTTAGGCCTTTATCCAAATTACCCATTCATAAACCCAAACAAATTTTAATTTGGAGAATTCCCAGAAAAATTAAAGTGGATGTTCTGGAACTTAACTCATCTCTTTCATATAGGGATTGAGTTCTTTATCCATGATCTCCAACACTTCTTGACAATGGTGATTCACAATGAAGAAACTCCTGAAACGACAAATCTGGCAACATTTCTGAAATGGTTTTATCCTTTAGAGCATTGGGCTGATATGCTTATGTTTGAATTCCTCAAAAACACCCGTGTTCAATGGATAGTAATCATCTTTTATAAACCTCAATATTTTATGCAGCATGGATCAGCAACACAGTTAGCTTCTCTTCCAAGTTCGTGGATCCATAAGGCATATTTCAAAGAGGTTTATGAAAGTCCTTCTGATCTTAAGCATTTACAAAAATATTTATGCCAGATTAACAAGATCATTCCCTAAGAAATATGGCCCTCAGAAACCTTACAAGCACCATGGGATGTTCAATTAGATCCACTATCACCTTATCAAAGACAAATAAAAGAAGCTCTGGAAGAATATTAGACCAACATACCAAATCTAAAAGAATGGTCTCAAGAATATCCTATGCATTGCAGTCAAGCAGTACAAGACATACCAGCATGGAAGGATATACATAAAGAAGGATCTAGCATTCCATTATTCACCAGACATAATAATAATGATGTGATACCACCTAATGACCTTGAAAGAATAATTGAACAGCTGGAGCTTAAATGTTACAGAGCACGTGAAAAGAAGAAAAGAAAAGCAGAGGAATTAAATATTACCTCTTACATTGATACTGATTATGACACAGATGAAGCTGAGTCATTAGGATAAAAACAAGAAAAACAGATTCCTTCTTATCTACTTATCCCTATGTAAATTATTATCTTTTGTAAAAGTTTACTGAGTCATGTCCTTTATATTATTGTCTTTCGTAAAAGTTTGCTGAGTCATGTCCTTTATCTTAATGAGTGATTGTAAAAGCAGATTCTTTCTTATCTGCTTACACAATTCTAATTCTCTATATAAAGATGTAGAAGCTCAGTTGTAAAATAAGAACCAGTTTGGAAAATAAAATCTTAGTATGTTTTATAAACTATGTCTTTCTAAATCCCTTTAATCTTTTCCTGCTTGAAGATGGAATTTCTATAAAAGAAAATCTCTCGTGAGTTTAAAAGTATGCTCTGTGCTTGCCATATTCATGGATCCTGCACACCAGAAATTAAACTTGATAAAAGATATCATTAATTTCAGATGAGTTTGAAGAAGTAGTCCGGATTAATCGAGATTAACAGCTAAATGGCAGTGCCTTGTTAATGGCCGAAAGGAGAAAAAAGCCTGTGTTTTGGCATAGCATACCTACTGTTATGATCCATTAATTTGTAATATCCCGACTTCTTACTCCTCTGCACGTCTTGGTATCAGAGCCAGTAACTCTCAGATTTTCTTTTTATAAGAAAGACTATATTCAGGAAGGAAGAGAATACAAAAATCATGGAACCTTCTCGTATGTCAACAACAAAAGCACCCTAATCTTTGCCAGAATTTCCCTTTCGTTCACATTCTGCTAGAAAAATTTCTTCTCTGTATGAAGTAGAATATTTTATAGAGGAAGAAAAGATTCAAGCTACCAATCTTCCTTTAGTAAACCCATATTTTGCTTACCAAAGACCCTCTTTTTCACCTGTTAAAAGTATCAAGTCTTTGATAACTACCAGAAGAAAAGCTGTGAAGGAATATGTTCAGTCCTTTAAGTTTGACAAATATCTTATTTATGGAGGATAAGAAGAACAATTTGTTACACTGGAAATTCCTTCTCAGTTTACACAGGAATGGTGCCAACATGGATATTCTCACATCCATTTTGGAGCAGTACGACTAGCATTAAACTATCATGGAACTTCAGGGAAACATGCCAGGATTGCTCTTCTAGATTCCAGATACAATCGCTATCAGGATGCTTGTATAGGAACGGTTGAAGCAACTCTAAGCTCAGGCATGGCCATGGTGACTTTATTCCCTAATTTCACCATGTCTCTTTAAGATCCCAATCTGTTAGATGCTCTCAAGGTCCAGATACAGATCATAGGAGCTGAGATGGTTGAGTCAGCTGTCCCGGTAACCTTACACTACCAAATAGTGTACCGGGTTCAAGATCATGCGTTCAAATTGGCAAATCAAGGATATGAAGACTCCCTTCTTATCTCTGTGAATGCAAGAGAGGAGCCTCATTGTATTCATGTACCAAAACAAATACCCAAATAAAAGCTTTTAAAGCTGTTCCAGAAAAATGGGTAACTAATTATGAACAGATTCATCAGCACAATCAGCCAGTTCGATCCACCAAAAGCCAGATCACTACAAAAGCTGATGGAACTAGCGAAATTAGATTTAATCATAGCCATTTGAAGCAACTTCCAACTCCTCCTGTTTTCACAACTCAGATGATGTTACAACCAACAACATTAGAAGCAGCAGTACAGGGCCCAGAAGCATCTTTGATACAAAACTTTCAAACAAATAGAAAGCCTTTATATGTTTTTAAAGATCCATCAGGACATTGTCCTTGGGATATTAATTGCACATGTGAAGGCTGCAAAAATGATGTTTTTGAAGAACTTGATGAAGATGTTCGAAAGACACGAAAGAAAAAAGCCAATAAAAGATCAACACAGGCAGACTTCTATGAAAAATGGATAAATAGAGATCCAAATATTGGTCCATTAGGGGAAGACAATGACAAATTTGTGTATCTTGTAGATTATTCTGTAAAAAAACCACAATCCCCTATAATCTTGGATCAACCTCAAACATCTCCACCATCATCAAAGACAGATCCTGATAAAAAATGGCTTGTTAAGCCACTGAAGCAGCCATGTTACAAAAGGATCAACAAGTGGGTCCAGAAAAATAATCAGTTCATGCCATGCAGCCAAGAAAATCAAAAGATTACAGTCCCTGGTAAGAAGATTCCAAAAGTCCACATGTATGAAACAACTTTTTCTTATGATCAAGAATTTTCGCCCCTTGAGGAATTTTCAAAAAATGAATATCTTCATGTTCCAAAAATTTCCTCAAAACTTTAAGCTGATGCAAAAGGCAAACAAGTCAAAATAGCAGCAGCAGAAGCCACCTTAAATTGGCAGACGGAGAATGATGTGTCACAAAATTCTACAATAAAAAAGATTAGGGAAAATGTCAGTCAGATTGATACAAAAGTTTCGAAGATAGAGAAGACTACAGATGAAAATACGAAAATGATCAAGAATCTTATTAAACTTTTCCAAAAAAGGCTTAAAGAAGTTGCTACTGAACCAGCAGCCCCAGGACAAGATTTCTTCTCTCATGTTGCTCAGAGAGAAAAAGAAATCCAGAATCTTTAAGACCAGATCAAGTATCTGAAGGAGAATGGCAAACTCCCACCACCACAACCTGCCAGAAATGGGATAGAACTTTTCCTATCCGTACGACAATCTGACAAGCCAAGACCATTTGGTACACAGCCGCTCATCTTTCCTCCACCAGAAGAAAAGAAAAAGCCAACAATCCATGATTTGTATCTACAAATCAAAACACAAAAAGAGGAAGAATAAAGAAGAGCCAAAGAGGAAAAAAGATGAAAAGAAAAGGCACTGGGAAAAAGATTGATGGAGAAACAAGAAGATGAAGAGGAAAGCCAATTCTCCTTACCACCAGAATCTCCACCAAAACAGATATCAAAATCTCTAATGATGAATAATCCTTCTAATCCTTTAACAAAGTTTTTAAAGGATTATAATCATGATATTCTTCCAAAGATATCTACTCTTCATGAATCAGAGATGACTCCAGTACCAGATTTCCCAGTACAATCATCAGAATTATCAGAAACCCCTTCAGAAGATTTAGAGACATCTGATGAAATATCTAATGAATCAAATGATCTTACAGAAGAAATTACTAGAAAAGAAGAAAGTTTTCCAGATATAATGGCTACTCATGGTGTTAAAGTTGAAGAAATGTCAGAAGAAGAAATGACGGAAGCTGGAGAACCATCAACTGCAAGAGCAGCACCCCATGTTTCTACTGGAAAGATGGTTTTTACTCTAGATGATATTCCTATAACCAGATGGCCAGAAAGATTACGAGAATTCCACTCATGGCTTGACACAAGAAGGCTGACAAAAGAAAGCTGTTATAATGTTCTAATTGAATTCGTGTCAAGATTTACAGGAATGTTGAAAGATTGGTGGAATTCAGTTGATCAAGGGAACCAATTGCAGTTTCTGGTGTGAACAGATTTTGCTCAAGCAATAAAGATTATCCATAAATATTTTATTAGAAATCCTAATGATCAGTTGACAATTAAAAGAAGAGAATTCTTCAAGCGAAAATGTTTACAAAAAGAAAGACGCATTTTTATACAATGATGAAACTCTTATATGCCTTTGGATCAGAATCAAGCTTGAAATAAGCTGTTGTCTCTTCACTACCAGATCCTCTCCAGGTGGCAATAAATCAGAATCTTTACAGGCAAAACAAAAATATTCTCAATTTAACCATGGGAGAGATCCAACAGGAGACGTTTATTGCTCTTGAAGACATATGCAACAGAAGAAAAGTTTTTAAAGACTATCTCCATGGTGACAGAAGGATAGACAAAGCCTGTACTGATTCACATCTGAAAATCAAATGTAGCAAAGACAAATCATGCTACTGCCCAACAAAGAAGAAGAAGCATTTTCGGAAAGAGAAAGGATTTCGACGAATGATTTCCAAAAAAAATACAGATGGAAATACCTCAAGAAAAAGAAATTTTCCAAGAGGAACAAATCCACAAGATGCTACATCTGTAACCTAAAAGGTCATTTTGTAAAAGCATGTCCAAAAAACAAGAAAGGTGCAAAGATGATCCAACAAATCCAGCAAAAGGCGGGAATCCAGATATCAGAAGAAGAAGATATTGAGTCATTATTTTCTATTGATGATGAACCCAATGACCAGTCAATATGTGCAATCCAAAGCTTTGATTACAGTGACTCAGAATCAACTTCAAGTGATTCATTGATGATCCAGACCTTGATGAATTATAACTCTCCAGATCAAAGAACTTCTTCACCAATTCATTCTGCTACAGATGTTCTAGCTCCTCACATTCCAGTCTCTATTTATCTGGAAAAATATGATAGACTCATCACTGTGATTACTTTTATTGATACTGGAGCTGCAGAATCCATCATGAATCCAGATATTCTACCTGAAGAATGGTGGGAGCCTTATACCAGGTGTTTTAGCTCAGAATCAGGAAAAGTCTTTTCTATAGACTTAAAGAGTAAGCCGATTAAAATCTAATTTTTCCCTACTTGCTCCATCACTGCCACTGTATTGGGCTCAAGACTTCTAGGAAAAGATCTTATTGTTGGTTTTGATTTATATATTAAAGCTAAACAGTTAAGAATCTTACTAGAAGGAATAAGGTTCAAGCAGATGTTCAAACCTTATGTACCTATTCCCAGATTATTTCTCATAGATGCTGACAAGATTCAACAAATTATTAAAGAACTGAAACAGAAAACATATGCAGAATCCCATTCAGAATTTCTGCAAAAATGCAATCATCCTTTATGGAAAGATCCAAGCTTTTTTATCAAGCTTCAATTCAAGAAAAATGAAGATATCAATCCAACCAAAGCTAGTCATGTGGAAATGAATCCAATTCATCTTCAACTAGCTGGGGAAGAATGCCAACAACTACAAGAACAAAGATTGATTGAACCTTCAGACTCACGATGGGCATGTGAAGCATTTTATGTGAATAAAAGATCAGAGTAAGCCCGAGGAAAATTAAGATTGGTAATTAATTACCAACCTCTTACTCATTTCCTACAAGATGACAAATTCCCTCTGCCTAACAAGAACTGCATGTTCTCAAGTCTAGCAAATGCCCGCATCTTCTCCAAGTTTGACTTGAAGGCAGAATTTTGGCAATTGGGTATTAGTCCTAAAGAGAGGCCCAAAACAGGATTTTGCATCCCAAACAAGCACTTCTAGTGGAAAGTTATGCCATTTGGCCTCAAAACAGCTCCATCACTATTTCAAAAGGCGATACGAATTTTCCAGCCCATCATGGATCAAGCCTTGATTTATATTGATGACATTCTACTTTATAGCCCAGACCAAGAAGATCATGCAATCATCCTTGATAAATTCAAGCAAATTATTCTTGACAAAGGAATAATGCTTTCTAAAATGAAGATACAGATCAGTAAAGAAGAAATAGAATTTCTTGGGATGATCATCACAAAGGGAACATATCAACCAAATCCAAACATTGCTGAAAAGCTCAAAAGGTTTCCAGACAGTAATATTTCCCAGAAGCAAATACAATAGTTTCTAGGAATTGTTAATTATCTTAGATATTTTATCTCTAAGATAGTTAGATTAACAAATCCTTTGAGAAAGATGCTGAAAAAGAATCCACCACCCTGAAAATCTGAACAAACCAAGGCAGTTAGAAAATTGAAAGAAAAAACATCTCATTTACCACCATTGCAGATCCCATCCGCAGACAAAAAAATTCTCCAGACAGACACCAGTGACAAATATTGGGGCGCAATTTTATTTGAAGAAGACAATGGCAAGAGAAGGCTTTGTGGATATAAAAGTGGAAGATTCTCTGATGCAAAAATCCATTATCATTCCACTTTCAAAGAAATCATTGCA
The DNA here is from genome assembly GCA_008044935.1 of Gossypium turneri. Classification (NCBI taxonomy): domain Eukaryota; kingdom Viridiplantae; phylum Streptophyta; class Magnoliopsida; order Malvales; family Malvaceae; genus Gossypium; species Gossypium turneri. The sequence continues at coordinate 53,698,582 of CP032581.1, forward strand.
GTAAAATATGGAATCACTAAGTTCCAATTTCATCTGACAGGATATCACTTTCTTGTTGAAATGGATATGTCATCCTTTCCAAAGATACTGAAATTCAAACAAAAAGAAGTACCACATCCTCAACTCCTCAGATGGGCAGAATGGTTTTCCAGATTTTCCTTTGATGTTATACATATTAAAGGAAAAACAAATGTTCTGTCAGATATCTTGACCAGATTACCTGAAATTCCTGTCTCCAAAGCCATTGAAGTTTTTATGTTCCAACCTTCTTCTTCAAAAGGAAAAGGAAAAAACAAACAAAACCCAAACCCACCTTCACCATTTTCTATTCCTTATAAGCCCAATTCCCATCCTGATCATCCTCCTGAAGTCCTAGCCCTGATCTTAGAGAAAAATTTCACAAAGAAGCCATGAACATGATGCTATCCTACCAATTAGATGTTTTCAGAAATTTTGGGAGATTATTCCTTAAACCTTTAGGCCTTCATCCAAATTACACATTCATAAACCCAATCAAATTTCAATTTAGACAATTCCCAGAAGAATTAAAGTGGGTGTTCTGGTACTTAACTCATCTCTTTTATATAGGGATTGGGTTCTTTATCCATGATCTCCAACACTTCTTGACAATGGCGATTCACAATGAAGAAACTCCTGAAATGACACATCTGGCAACATTTCTGAAATGGTTTTATCCTTTAGAGCATTGGGCTGATATGCTTATGTTTGAATTCCTCAAAAACAACCGTGTTCAATGGATAGTAATCATCTTCTATAAATCTCAATATTTTATGCAGCATGGATTAGCAACACAGTTAGCCTCTCTTCCAAGTTCATGGATCTATAAGGCATATTTCAAAGAGGTTTATGAAAGGCCTTCTGATCTTAAGCGTTTACAAAAATATTTATGCCAGATTAACAAGATCATTCCCTCAGAAATATGCCCTCAGAAACCTCACAAGCACCATGGGTTGTTTAATTAGATCCACTATCACCTTATCAAAGACAAATAAAAGAAGCTCTGGAAGAATATTGGACCAACATACCAGATCCAAAAGAATGGTCTCAAGAATATCCTATGCATTGCAGTCAAGCAGTACAAGACACGCCAGCATGGAAGGATGTACATGAAGAAGGATCTAGCGTTCCATTATTCACCAGACACAATAATAATGATGTGATACCACCTGATGACCTTGAAAGAAGAATTGAACAGCTGGAGCTTAAATGTTACAGAGCACGTGAAAAGAAGAATTCCTCTGCTTTTCTTTTCTTCTTTTCACGTGCTCTGTAACATTTAAGCTCCAGCTGTTCAATTCTTCTTTCAAGGTCATCAGGTGGTATCACATCATTATTATTGTGTCTGATGAATAATGAAACGCTAGATCCTTCTTCATGTACATCCTTCCATGCTGGCGTGTCTTGTACTGCTTGACTGCAATGCATATGATATTCTTGAGACCATTCTTTTGGATCTGGTATGTTGGTCCAATATTCTTCCAGAGCTTCTTTTATTTGTCTTTGCTAAGGTGATAGTGGATCTAATTGAACATCCCATGGTGCTTGTAAGGTTTCTGAGGGCCATATTTTTGAGGGAATGATCTCGTTAATCTGGCATAAATATTTTTGTAAATGTTTAAGATCAGGACTTTCATAAACCTCTTTGAAATATGCCTTATGGATTCATGAACTTAGAAGAGAGGCTAACTGTGTTGCTGATCCATGCTGCAAAAAATATTAAGGTTTATAGAAGATGATTACTATCCATTAAACACGAGTTTTTGAGGAATTCAAATATAAGCATATCAGCCCAATGCTCTAAAGGATAAAACTATTTCAGAAATGTTGCCAGATTTGTCATTTCAGGAGTTTCTTCATTGTGAATCGCCATTGTCAAGAAGTGTTGAAGATCATGGATAAAGAACTCAATCCCTATATGAATGAGATGAGTTAAGTTCCAAAACATCCACTTTAATTCTTCTGGAAATTCTCCAAATTAAAATTTGATTGGGTTTATGAATGGGTAATTTGGATGAAGGCCTAAAGGTTTAAGGAATATCCCCAAAAATTTCTGAAAACATCTAATTGGTAGGATAGCATCATGTTCATGGCTTCTTTGTGAAATTTTTTCTCTAGGATTTGGGCTAGGACTTTAGGAGGATGATCAGGATGGGAATTGGGCTTATAAGGAATAGAAAATGGTGAAGGTGGGTTTAGGTTTTGTTTGTTTTTTCCTTTTCTTTTTAAAGAAGAAGGTTGGAACATAAAAATTTCAATGGCTTTGGAGACAAGAATTTCAGGTAATCTGGTCAAGATATCTGCAAGAACATTTGTTTTTCCTTTAATATGTATAACATCAAAAGAAAATCTGAAAAACCATTCTACCCATCTGAGGAGTTGAGGATGTGGTACTTCCTTTTGTTTGAATTGCAGCATCTTTGGAAAGGATGACATATCCATTTCAACAAGAAAATGATATCCTGTCAGATGAAATTGGAACTTAGTGATTCCATATTTTACTGCAATGATTTCTTTGAAAGTGGAATGATAATGGATTTCCGCATCAGAGAATCTTCCACTTTTATATCCACAAAGCCTTCTCTTGCCATTGTCTTCTTCAAATAAAACTGCGCCCAATATTTGTCACTAGCGTCTGTCTGGAGAATTCTTTTGTCTGCGGATGGGATCTGCAATGGTGGTAAATGAGATGTTTTTTCTTTCAATTTTCTGACTGCCTTGGTTTGTTTAGATTTCCAGGGTGGTGGATTCTTCTTCAGCATCTTTCTCAAAGGATTTGTTAATCTAGCCATCTTAGGGATAAAATCTCTAAGATAATTAACAATTCCTAGAAACTGTCGTATTTGCTTCTGGAAAATATTACTGTCTGGAAACCTTTTGAGCTCTTCAGCAATGTTTAGATTTGGTTGATATGTTCCCTTTGTGATGATCATCCCAAGAAACTCTATTTTTTCTTTGCTGATCTGCATCTTTCTTTCAGAAAGCATTATTCTTTTGTCAAGAATAATCTGCTTGAATTTATCAAGGAGGATTGCATGATCTTCTTGGTCTGGGCTATAAAGTAGAATGTCATCAATATAAATCAAGGCTTGATCCTTGATGGGCTAGAAAATTCGTATCATCGCCTTTTGAAATAGTGATGGAGCTGTTTTGAGGCCAAAGGGCATAACTTTTCACTGGAAGTGCTTGTTTGGGATACAAAATCCTGTTTTGGGCCTTTCTTCAAGACTAATACCCAATTGCCAAAATCCTGCCTTCAAGTCAAACTTGGAGAAGATACGAGCATTTGCTAGACTTGAGAACATGCAGTTCTTGTTAGGCAGAGGAATTTTGTCATCTTGTAGGAAATGATTAAGAGGTTGGTAATTAATTACCAATCTTAATTATCCTCGGGCTTGCTCTGATCTTTTATTCACATAAAATGCTTCACACGCCCATTGTGAATCTGAAGGTTCAATCAATCCTTGTTCTTGTAGTTGTTGGCATTCTTCCCCAGCTAGTTGAAGATGAACTGGATTCATTCCCACATGACTAGCTTTGGTTGGATTGATATCTTCATTTTTCTTGAATGGAAGCTTGATAAAAAAGCTTGGATCTTTTCATAAAGAATGATTGCATTTTTGCAAAAATTCTGAATGGGATTCTGCACATGTTTTCTGTTTCAGTTTTTCAACAATTTGTTGAATCTTGTCAGCATCTATGAGAAATAATTTGGGAATAGGTACATAAGGTTCGAACATCTGGTTGAACCTTATTGCTTCTGGTAAGATTCTTAATTGTTTAGCTTTAATATATAAATCAAAACCAACAATAAGATTTTTTCCTGAAAGTCTTGAGCCCAATACGGTGGCAGTGATGGAGCAAGTAGGGAAAAATTAAATTATAATCGGCTTACTCCTTAAGTCTATAGAAAAGACTTTTCCTGATGCTGAGCTAAAATACTTAGGCTCTCACCATTCTTCAGGTAGAATATCTGGATTCATGATGGATTCTGCAGCTCCAGTATCAATAAAAGTAATCACAGTGATGGGTCTACCATATTTTTCCAGATAAATAGAGACTAAAATGTAAGGAGCTAGAACTTCTGTAGCAGAATGAATTGGTGAAGAAGTTCTTTGATTTGGAGAGTTATAATTCATCAAGGCATGGATCATCAATAAATCACGTGAAGTTGATTCTGAGTCACTGTAATTAAAGCTTTGGATTGTACATATTGACTGGTCATTGGGTTCATCATCAATAGAAAATAATGACTCAATATCTTCTTCTGATATCTGGATTCCCGCTTTTTGCTAGATCTGTTGGATCATCTTTGTACCTTTCTTGTTTTTTAGACATGCTTTTGCAAAATGACCTTTTTGGTTACAGATGTAGCATCTTGTGGATTTGTTCCTCTTGGAAAATTTCTTTTTCTTGAGGTATTTCCATCTGTATTTCTTTTTGAGAATCATTCGTTGAAATCATTTCTCTTTCTGAAAATACTTCTTCTTCTTTGTTGGGCAGTAGCATGATTTGTCTTTGCTACATTTGATTTTCAGATGCGAATCAGTACAGGCTTTGTCTATCCTTCTGTCACCATGGAGATAGTCTTTAAAAACTTTTCTTCTGTTGCATATGTCTTCAAGAACAATAAACGTCTCATGCTGGATCTCTCCCATGGTTAAATTGAAAATATTTTTATTTTGCCTGTAAAAATTTTGATTTATTGCCACCTGGAGAGGATCTGGTAGTGAAGAGACAACAGCTTGTTTCAAGCTTGATTCTGATCCAAGGGCATAGAAGAGTTTCATCATTGCATAAAAATGCTTAGACAAGTCTTTCTTTTTGTAAGAACAACATTTTCGCTTGAAGAATTCTCTTCTTTTAAGTGTCAACTGATCATCAAAATTTTTAATAAAATAATTATGGATAATCCTTATTGCTTGAGCAAAATCTATTAACACCAGAAACTGCAATTGGTTCCCTTGATCAACTGAATTCCACCAATCTTTCAACATTCCTGTAAATCTTGACACGAATTCAATTAGAACATTATAATGGCTTTCTTCTGTCAGCCTTTTTGTGTCAAGCCATGAGTGGAATTCTTGTAATCTTTCTGGCCATCTGGTTATAAGAATATCATCTAGAGTAAAAACTATCTTCCCAGTAGAAACATGGGGTGCTGATCTTGCAGTTGATGGTTCTCCAGCTTCCGTCATTTCTTCTTCTGACATTTCTTCAACTTTAACACCAGGAGTGGCCATTATATCTGGAAGACTTTCTTCTTTTCCAGTAATTTCTTCTGTAGGATTATTTGATTCATCAAATATTTCATCAGATGTCTCTAAATCTTCTGTAGGGGTTTTTGATGATTCTGATGATTGTACTGGGAAATCTGGTACTGGAGTCATCTCCGATTCATGAAGAGTAGATATCTTTGGAAGAATCTCATGATTATAATCCTTTAAAAACTTTGTTAAAAGATTAGAAGGATTATTCATCATTAGAGATTTTGATATTTGTTTTGGTAGAGATTCTGGTGGTGAGGAGAATTGGGTTTCCTCTTCATCTTGTTGCTTCTCCATCGATCTTTTTCCCAGTGCATTTTCTTTTCGTCTTTTTTGTTCTTTGGCTCTTCTTTTTTCTTCCTCCTTTTGTGTTTTGATTTGTAGATACAAATCATGAATTGTTGGCTTTTTCTTTTCTTCTGGTGGAGGAAAGACGAGCGGCTGTGTACCAAATGGTCTTGGCTTATCAGATTGTCATACAGATGGGAAAAGTTCTATCCCATTTCTGGCAGGTTGTGGTGGTGGGAGTTTGCCATTCTCCTTCAGATACTTGATCTGGTCTTTGAGATTCTGGATTTCTTTTTCTCTTTGAGCAACATGAGAGAAGAAATCTTGTCCTGGGACTGCTGGTTCAGTAGCAACTTCTTTAAGTCTTTTTTGGAAAAGTTTAATAAGATTCTTGATCATTTCCGCATTTTCATCTGTGGTCTTCTCTATCTTCGAAACTTTTGTATCAATCTGATTGACCTTTTCCCCATCGTTTTGATTATAGAATTTTGTGACACAGCATTCTCCATATCCCAATTTAAGGTGGCTTCTGCTGCTATTTTACATTGTTTGCCTTCTGCATCAGCTTGAAGTTTTGAGGAAATTTTTGGAACATGAAGATATTCATTCTTTGAAAATTCCTCAAGGGGTAGAAATTCTTGATCATAGGAAAAAGTTATTTCATACATGTGGATTTTTGGAATCTTCTGACCAAGGACTGTAATTTTTCGATTTTCTTGGCTGCATGGCATGAACTGGTTATTTTTCTGGACCCATTTGTTGATCCTTTTGTAACATGGCTGCTTCAGTGGCTTAACAAGCCATTTTTGATCAGGATCTATCTTTGATGATGGTGGAGATGTTTGAGGTTGATCCAAGATTATAGGGGATTGTGGTTTCTTTGCAGAATAATCTACAAGATACACAAATTTTCCATTGTCTTCCCCTAATGGACCAATATTTGGATCTCCATTTATCCATCTTTCATAGAAGTCTGCCTGTGTTAATCTTTTATTAGCTTTTTTCTTTCGTGTCTTTCGAACATCTTCATCAAGTTCTTCAAAAACATCATTTTTGCAGCCTTCACATGTGCAATTAATATCCCAAAGACAATGTCCTGAGGGATCTTTAAAAACATATAAAGGCTTTCCATTTGTTTGAAAGCTTTGTATCAAAGATGCTTCTAGGCCTTGTACTGCTGCTTCTAATGTTGTTGGTTGTAACATCATCTGAGTTGTGAAAACAGAAAGAGTTGGAAGTTGCTTCAAATGGCTATGATCAAATCTGATTTCGCTAGTTCCATCAGCTTTTGTAGTGATCTGGCTTTTGGTGGATCGAACTGGCTGATTGTGCTGATGAATCTGTTCATAATTGGTTACCCCTTTTTTTGGCAACAGCTTTAAAAGCTCTTATTTGGGTATTTGTTTTGGTACATAGATACAATGAGGCTCCTCTCTTATATTCACAGAGATAAGAAGGGAGTCTTCAGATCCTTGATTTGCTAATTTGAATGCATAATCTTGAACCCGGTACACTATTTGGTAGTGTAAGGTTACCGTGACAGCTGACTCAACCATCTCAGCTCTTATGATCTGTATCTGGACCTTGAGAGCATCTAGCAGATTGGGATCCTGAAGAGACATGGTGAAATTAGGGAATAAAGTCACCATGGCCATGCTTGAGCTTAGAGTTGCTTCAACCGTTCCTATACAAGCGTTCTGATAGCGTTTGTATCTGGAATCTAGAAGAGCAACCCTGGATATAACAGGTTTCCCTGAAGTTCCATGATAGTTTAATGCCAGTCGTACTGCTCCAAAATAGATGTGAGAATATCCATGTTGGCACCATTCCTGTTGAAACTGAGAAGGAATTTCTAGTGTAACAAATTGTTCTTCTTGTCCTCCATAAATAAGATGTTTGTCAAACTTAGAGGACTGAACATATTCCTTCACAGCTTTTCTTTTGGTGGTTATCAAAGACTTAATACTTTTAACAGGTGAAAAAGAGGGACTTTGGTAAGCAGAATATGGGTTTGCTAAATGAAGATTGGTAGCTTGAATATTTTCTTCCTCTGTAAAATATTCTACTTCATACAGAGAAAAAAATTTTCTAGCAGAATGTGAACGAAAGGGAAATTCTGGCAAAGATAAGGGTGCTTTTGTTGTTGACATACGAAAAGATTCCATGATTTTTGTATTCTCTTCCTTCCTGAATATAGTCTTTCTTATGAAAGAAAATCTAAGAGTTACTGGCTCTAATACCAAGACGTGCAGAGGAATAAGAAGCCGGAATATCACAGATTAATGGATCATAACAGCAGGTATGCTATGCTAAAACACAGGCCTTTCTCTCATTTCGGCCAATTACAGTTGTATATAAATAAGGAAACAAAATAGTCCAAAATTGGTTAAAACTAACAGTACGAACATTTATTCAAAACGCCCAATTTCTTATAAAGTTACTACGCACCGTTTCATTAATGCTAAACGCACTGTCTGCCATATTTCAATTCTGGCCCGTATCAAATACCCTTCTCGAAAGGATCCTTGTCCTCAAGGATTAATATGAGGAAATATCTCATTCAGTTGCTGTAGAGGTTCTCAAATGGCATCTTCTGGAAAAGAATTTGCCTACTCTACAAGTACTTTAGTCAGTGCATGTTGGCCCATTTTTACCATTCTTCTGTCAATGATCTTAGTTGGTTCCTTAGCCCAAACACTGTTAGCATCCACTATAAGTAAAGTAGACTGCACCTGAACTTTCCCACATGCTACTTAAGCTGAAAGACATGAAATGTATAGTGCACTCGAGACTCCGGGGGCAGCTGTAGTCTATAAGCCACCTTCCTTACTCGTGTTTCTATCATGAAAGGGCTAAAAAACTTTAGGGAGATCTTCTGATTCATTACTCGCCTTATTGAATATTGCTTGTAAGATTTTAATTTTAAGTAAACCAAGTCTCATTCCTCAAACTGCATGTCCGATCTGTGTTTATATGTTGTTTCATTCTTTCATGGGGGTCTTTTTAGGTGAAATTGCATTAAGTTCCTAGTTGTTTCACGATTCTGAAGGCTTCTGTCCATAGTGGCCACAACCGAAGTCCCAACTAAGTAGGGCATGTATTGTGGTGGAGGCTACCTATATAAAGCCTCATAAGGGGTGAAATGTATAATTGAGTGATATGATGAACTGTACCACCACTAAGCTAATAGCAGCCAACTTAACTAGTCATGGGGCCTTTCCCCTATCATACACCGTAAGTATCCTTCGAGACACCTATTCGACACCTCTGTTTGTCCATCAGATTCAGGATAATAGGCCGTTGACATTTGTAATTTGGTTCCTACCTTTCTAAATAAATCTTGCTTTAAGTTACCGATGAAGATTTTGTCTCTGTAAAAAATTATTGAATCTGGCATCCCATGTAATCTATAGATGTGATCCAAAAACTCCTAAGCAACCACAGCAGCAATGAATGGGTAGGAGAGGGCCAAGAAATGGCTTTATTTGGTTAGACAATCCACTACCACCATAATGGTGTTTTTTCCTTTAGAACTTGGCAACCCCTCTATAAAATCTAAGTTGATCGATGACCCTGCTCTTTCAGATATGGGTAGCAATTATAGTAATCCTGGGCTAGCCACATTTTCTGTCTTGCACCTCTGGCAAATTGAACATTCTTGCACCCATTTTTTAATATCTTTACCCATTCACCTCCAATACAATAAACTTGCATTATTTTCTTTGTCACATGGATTCTTGAATGCCCTCCCAAAGCATTGGTATTGAAGTGCTGAAGCAACTCCTATTTAAGATCTAGCACTGCTCTAATCACAATCTTGTCTTTTCTTCTTAAAAATCTACCATCCCAAGTGTATTTCGAATGGTGTTGGTTCTGTTGTTGGACCTCAAGATGTAACTTCTTTAGTTTGTCACCAAGTTGGTAAGAAACTTGCACTCTGGTAAGTAAGTTGGAACTCACTGAGCTACCAGATAATTGTAAGAATTGACCTTCTCTAGTAGATTGCCTCCTGGAAAGTGCATCAATAACAATATTGTTGGACCTTTCTTATATAGAATGGCATAATTGTAACCTAACATCTTTGCCACCCAATGTTGCTAGAAGGGTGTGATAGCAACTTAATCAGATAGCAAATGCAAACTCTGATGATTTGTCCTAATCTTGAAGTGTCTACCTATTAGATAAGCATGCCATTTCTTTACATATAATAAGATAGCAAGCATTTCTTTCTTGTATATTGACCATAACAATGGGTGAGGCAAAGTAGCTATTGTTGTCCCTAATAATCCCATCCTGAAGCATCTCCCTGATCAGTTTTTCCATCTCAGCCTTCTGCACAGTGGGGTACCTGTATGGTCAAATTTTGACCACCACTCCGTTATCTTTAAGTGGTATTTGATGAACTTGAAATCTAGATGGTGGTAAACTAAAAGGAGTTCTAAAAATATTTGCAAAGTCATCCAAAAGTAATTGCAAATTGACAGGATATACAACAGGAGGTGTGGTCAAGGTAATCTGATCAAAAGTGGTCATTATCATGACACAAGGGCCTAATTCATAATTTTTCATCGATAAATATTTAGCAGATTGACTAGTAGATATGACTTAAATGTGACTAGGAAGGATACCCTTAATGATGCAAGTATTACCACTGTGTAAAAACTGCATGGTCATTGACTCGAAATTCCAATTAATGGATCTGAAAGACAAGAGCTATTATATATGCCTAGCACAACATCACAACCTTTTAAAGGCAAAACCATAAAGTTAGTAACAAAATTTGACCCTTGAACCTTCCAACAAATACCTTTGCAAGTGTCATTAGTGAACAAACATCTGTTATCTGTTACAGTCACCTTTAACTGCTCCTTTTGCCAAATTGGTAAATTCAATCGAGCTACCAACCGAGCATCTAAAAAATTATGTGTACTCCCTTAGTCCACCAGAAAAATAGCCTCCATTGATCCCATTTTAGCTATGAAATGTATTATATGAGGGCCTTGAGAATCTTTCATAGCATGTAAGAATACCATAGGTCCTTAAGGTTGATCACTCTCTGTAAGGGTCCTCCAAATGGTTTAGGCACTCTTGAAATTCATACCATTCCTCCTCAGAAGGAGACTCCAGTAGCACTTGATAAAGTTGAACCTTAACACATTTGTGGCCACTATGATACTTTGCCCCGCATAAAAAACATAGTCATTTCTGCTTTCTGTCTGCCATTATAGTTGGACTCAGTCCTTCAGAAGGAACTCTATTTCCCTAGAGCCTCCAGAACCACCAGGTCCCCTAGTCACAGAGTTGCTCGAATTTAATGAAAATCTAGATGAGGCAGAAGTGTTAACCTTGTGGATAATAAGAGAGTGTGACACCTGTGAACCATATCTAGGCAACAATTTGGGCTTACTGAAAATCCTTTCTTAGGATATTGACTCAGTATACGTTCCTTTCTAGATGAGGCAGAAGTGTTAACCTTGTGGATATTCGACTTGAGTTCGATCAAACATCTATTTTAAACTCGAGCTCGACTTAATAATTAAACTTAAGGTTAATATATATTAAGGGCAACAATGTAATTTAATATTATAAAAATATTAAAAGCTTGATAAGGCTCACGAGCCGTTTGAGTCTAGTATTACTAAGATCAAATTTTGCTCGATAATTTCTGAATCGAGTTCAAATATTTTGAGTCGGAAACTTAAATGGCTTGTGAGTACCAATGTCTCATTTACACCCCTACTATGAATAGTCCCTCCTCAACCTTTTGATGAAAAGATAAATGAGATTACATATATATTAAATAAACGTAAAATGAGATTACATCTACGAAGCACGAAAATGTTGGAAAGCCTCTTATACTGGTGCCGTACCGGTGGCTGAAAGCATGATAATGATTGTAACAATCTCTATTCGAAACCACGATTTTCAAAATTTAATCTTGTGCATGTTATTAGGATGTTGAGAGGGACATCGTGACCATTTTTTAATTATTCTGACATGATTGATGACACTCGATGGCGGCAACACTTACAATGGCAACCATCCACTGGTACAAATCTAGTTTCAAAGGGAGAATAATCTCAAATATACTTCAGGACGATTGAAATTTATTTGATGAAGTTTCCCGTTCTAGACGACGCCTTTCTCGCTGAAACAAACCAAATAAAAGAACCAAATGAAAGACAGAAAAATGAACCGTATATAAGTTTAATAATTTATAATTGAAATAAATCTTAAAATTACAAATAAACGTACAATTATATACATAAAATTATCGATGTAACACTTTTATAAATTGAGGATACAGACAATACAAGACAACAGCAACAAAATACTTTTTTATTTATTTTATATATTAATATTCAATATACATCTAAACATATTAATATTTTTAGCTAATATAATTAATAATTAACAAAATTATTTTATTTCTACTCTACAAAATTTCATAATTTATTCAATTTTCAAATTTAATTTATACCTTAACTTCAAATATAGTGAGAAATAATTTTAAGTTAGTAAAATCCTTTCTTTTTTCATTTCTCTCATTTTTTTTCCCCTAGTTATCTTCATCTATTTTTCTTCCTCTCAACCTAGAACCAGCGCGCCACTGTTGCCTCCACCGACTGCCATCAATGATGTCGGAATAATTAAAAAATGGTCACCATGTCCCTCCCAACATCCTAATAACATGCACAAGATTAAATTTTGAAAATCGTAGTTTCGAATAGAGATTATTAGAATCATTTCAGCCACCTTCAACCCAACATGTCCTGTACGTATTCTGGCGTGTCGGACACCAGTACCGCATCAGTATGAGTGGTTTTTCAACATGTCCATGCTTCATAGAAGTAATCTCATTTTACGTTTATTTAATATATATATACAAATAATTATATTTATCTTTAAAAATACATACAATTGAATCAAAATTTTGTGTATAATTAAAAAAAAAACACAGTTTTATGCATATAATTAAACCAAATTAAAGTTTGATTCATTTGAAAATATATGCCTTAGTAATCATTTTTACTTCTTACTATAACTCACCTAATTGCCACAACTATTTTTAAATTCAATCGCATCCTACTACTGATTTTATTCTATACCTGCAATTCTATACCATGAAAGCACGTATTGTACTTGTCTTGGTTCGTTTTTGATCTTACCATAACCAAGCTTAATCTTAGTGGCAAATAAATTACTAGTTATCTAATGAGTAAGTATAGCCCTTCAAATATTAGTTTAAATATACCGTTTTGAGTAAGTTATGTCAGCAGAATTGGATGTATAGGGCATACATATATGCACTTAAAACCAAAATCAAATCCAAAATCTAGCAAATTAACACCACCCCAAATTGACTAAACCAATAAATTACAGTTTTACTGTCCTATAACACAGAAGAACCAGTTAAGAAAATGAGTTTAGATTGATAGTAAACATTGAACAATCCTAAATTGTTTCTATCTCATCAAGATTGACCTAACAGTCACAAGAACCAACTTTTAAGATTAATAATAGCAAGCAAACTCATCATAGGGCAAAGGAACCAACCAAAATCCTCTGGTAACAACAAATGCTACTATAGAACAATGAACACCCAATTAAATATCACAATGTCACATATATAAAGTCAGGGCCAAGAAAGCAAGCAAAGGAAAGAGCAATATGAAACAAACCCGTCTCTCCCAGAAAGGAAGGAAGCAAACAAAATCATAGACAGGAGTAATGGTGGAGACCAGCACAGCATTGAGGCCAGTGAACACTAACAGAGCTGTCATAGGACGTGTTCTATGAGGCATCTGAACCATAAAGTAAAATGATTTTGTTATTAACAGTGACAAGATTGATCAATTTCCAAAATAGATCGATAAATTTAAACAATTTAAATATTTTAAAATAACTTTACACTAAATATTAAAGAGTTACTTTAAACTTAAGCAATTTTTTTCAATTTGGTAAAAATAGCGGCGAAAACAGTTTGCTAGTTCCGCTAAACCGATAGGTTTTAAACTCAACAAAGTAAACAGAGAGACAATAACTAGCAGTAGGATCGAAAACAGAAAAATGAGATATAGCAGAGTGATGCAAATGCAAAGAGAAGATAACTGAAAATCTCACGACTCAATTTTGGGTTTCAAAAAAAATTACCTTATTCAATTTCCTGGTATTTCAGAAGGTAAGAGAAGGATTGTGATACGTGCCAAAATCACACTATAGATTTACATCTATTATTGTTCCATAAATCCTATGGGCCTCCATGTTGCAATGCATTACTACCCAATATAAAGTATAATCCAATACAAAACCAAAACCTAACAGTTAGCTAATTTTAATAAAAACTTAAAAGTTGAAGAATTAAGCCCGTATCAGATTGAGGGAGACAAGCTGGCGAAGCGAGAAGCTTCGTTACTCAAACTTCCTTAGGGCCTAGGATCCCAAGCCTACCTTAAAATAGCAAGGCTCAATGGAGCAATATCACGATCAGTTTGTAAGTTTTTAAACCAGGTACAATTATCTGAAGCATATGCCCTTAGCATATTTGTTAGTAACTTGAAAACAGAAATAAGTCAGTTCTTACAACTCTTTAGACCTTAGACATTGGTGAAAGAGTCAAGACCTTAGATATCTCTTCTCACTGCTTGGCCAAAAATGGACGACCCCATTTCAAGACCTTTGAACCTCACCGTACCTATCTCCTAGAGAATATTATGACCATCATCAACTTAATGATAATCCCAAGTTGACTAAAATACTGTTAGGGAATAAACAATTGACACTTCACAGGCCTAAAAACAATCTAGTAGGAACTAGGAAAGATAATAAAATCTATAGGAAATAAACAAAATGAAAGTAGTTTATACAAAAATGATTAATCATAATGTTAACACAACCTCCGAACTCTGAGCTCGCACCAAAACAACGGTATTTATAAGCAAATGGTAAATGAAGAAAACAGGCAGAAAAGACTGAATATCTGGATGTAAATATTTTCAGCAGCCTTTTCTTCCTCACTGAGTATCTTCCCACTCCCACTCGAGAACCTACGAGAAACTTATCTAACAGACATTCTGGTTGCCATAGTAGTTGACTATATAATACCAACAATCAGCATACCAAAGACAATCAGGTAACCAAAGGGTATAGAACCAAAAATCTCACATTACCACCATAGCAAATTTTCTCAAAGCAAGGAGGTTATGGTCAAATTAAAACAATATAACCATGCATTCATAGAACTTAAAAAATCACATAATCTTCATACAAAGGTATCTAATAATGTCCTCAAACAAATCAAACCTCCAGGGTATGGAAACCTAAAGGACTTAACCATGTAAAAGTTAAAGCTAAAAACGTTCTAGATAACCACGGAAACTTCATTACTAAGCATTTTAAACTAAAACCCAGGTTTTATTTCCATTTCATTTCTACTTTTTGCTTTCATTTTACTAATCCTACATAGTGAAGTCCCGCAAGTATTAAACCGAGATTACACAATTTTTCAGATTAAATTATAAATAGACAAAAAAAATTATGTCGCAAAAAAAAATGCCCATATCTTGGATTAAATGATCTAAGAGAGAAAAAAAGACCAAGTGACAACGGGGTAAGAGAGAAATTGCTTACGAAGCAGCTGAACTGAAACCGATGAGTCGAGAATTTGTTGTGCGAAACCTAAAAAGAAGGGTTTGTAGGGGATTTTAAATTGGGCCAAGGAAAGCTCATCTAGAGGTGCTCATGGGCCGGGCCCAAAAATTTTCAGCCCACTTCCTAGGCCCGGGTCTGGCCCAAAATACGGGCCTGAGATTTTTGTCCAGGCCCGGCCCGGCCCAGAGAAAAATATGAAGCCCGGGCCCAGCCCGGCCCAATTTTTTTTTTTTTACTTAAAACTAATTGTTATTAAAATTATATCATTTTTTTTTTGTATATAATGAACAAAAAAATAAAATAAGATTACTTATTTTTTCCATTAAATTAGAATTCACTAACTAAAAATAAAAATTTGAAATAATTTTAAAAAGATATCATGGTCTACCAATGAAAACGATAAAATAGTTTAACTTTGAAAGTCCGTTATGTAGAGGAAAAAGCATCTGAGGCGGTGAACATATTTGATCATCAAATCATTACATGAAATTCAAAAAAAGCAATCTTTAAAATTAAAAATTCCTAATAAATTAGAGTGTGAAAACGTAGAAAGCATAATATTGTATATATAAACCTAAACTAGAAAACATCCTTTGCGTTTAAACAATTGAGATAGTCATACTTATTCTATAAGCTAAATTACATAATACATATGTACCAAAAAAGAAATTAATGAAATTCAAACTGCATAAATCCAATCCAAATTCATAAATAGAAGCATCTCCATTTCTCAATCCCATTATTTTCCTCCTACTAGTAGATAAACATTACCATAATTTAATCAAAATTTAAGTTTTTCTTTCCCACTAATATTTTGGAAGTTCACTTCTTTTTCAGAGGAATCTGTAAGCATAACAATGTTTTGAGATAAGGACAGAAATTATCATCTAGAAAATCTGCTAATCCTGCATTTAATTGCAAAATGTTGTACAAAGTAAAATAAAAGAAAATCAAATTAAATTAAATTCTAAAAAGAAAATGTAAATGAAAGCTTACGGGAAAGGATTGGAAGCTAAGGTAAGCCAAATAGATTTCAATGTTGCTTGTTTCTGCAAAAAAACAAAGCAAAAACAAAAAAGATGAGATTAAATGAAGAAACTAAAATTGCATCCTGAGAAGATAAATAAAACAGCTTTGCAGACCAGTTTTTGAGAAGATAAATACATGCAAAATGATCCAAGACCAAAGCCTCCAGCATTTATCCAGGTAATTGTATCTAAAATTGTTGCCTGATTACCTGAATTGTTGCCTATTTATAGGCCAAATAAAACAGCTTTGCAGACCAGTTTCCTACGAAGATAAATACATGCGAAATGATCCAAGAACTGGAGAGTTTGTGCAACCGGGGGACTGTTTGACTGCTTTTATGATGTGGATTTCTGGTATTGGTTGAATCCTGGATAAAAGTCTCCCTGTGATTTGATGCTACTGCTATACTACTAATATTTTTTTTTTCCTTTTTCTTATATAACTTTTAGCTACTGTTTGGAGGTGAGATTTTTAAAGTCAGATTTTATAATTATCTTTTTATTATTATTAATTTTAGAAATATATATATATTTATAAACAGAAAAAAAAGACGAGAGATATCTGCCGGAGAAGTAGAAAGGAACGTACATGCTTTTATCGACCAATACAGGAAATAGGGTCATTCTCCAATCCAAGATCAAAGCCTCCAGCATTTATCCCAAAATAAAGTCTTATTATCCATCTTATTATCTAAGTAAATGTATCAGTGCAATCCATACTACCAGGCTTAAAAGAATATAAGTCTTGATGGATATCACACGTCGATCTCATGATTTCTACAATCAACTAAACACTCCCCGACTCTCTCTATCACCAAGCCACAAACACACTTGAGATATTAAATGTAATCTGGACAAGAATCTCGTGAAAGAACATAACTTCTAATAACAACAGTAGTAGATAAAACATGAAATAAGAGCAGCAGCAACAAATAACCATCAAATCCTCTAGAACAGAACATAAGAAATTCATAAAAGTATAACATCAGGAGCTTGAGATTTGCTATTGACTAAGTTGTAGGCTTTCAAAAAATTAGCAACATTAACAAATCAAAATCAAAATAATTAACATAAAAAATCATATGAACATCAACGAATCAAAAAATCATATTAACATTATTACCCAAAAAATCAAAATAATTGACATAAAAAATCTTTTTACCCTTAAATGCCTGATTCTGGAACTGGGTGCAGGACCGGAGGTGGACCGGTGGAGGTGGAGGTAGCTTGATGCCTTGATTTTGGAATTGGGAAAAAAAGGGAGGAGGGCACGATAGGGTTAGGGATTTGGAAGACTGTCGGGCAGTAAAGCAAAAGTTAAAATTAGCAACATTATTACCCAAACAACTTGCAGACCAAAACCTAAATTACCCAACAACCAAAGAAAAAAGAAACCTAAGAAGCTCCTTGTTTTGGAAGCCCCAAATCATAAACTGAAAACCCCAAAAAGGTCAGAAACGAAATAAACAAGCAAAAACAGATGAAGCATCTTAAGTTCGAATACAAAGATCTAGGAGGCGGTTTGACGATCTAGGAGCAACATACTTGGGAACCAAATCAACCTGACAGCTGCCGGCGGCCGACTTACATTTTTGGCTTCGAACATTTTCTTGGGTTTTCGAAGGTTTCGGGCATCTTTCAAGCTTTATAGGTTATATTTAACTGAATAAACTAGGATTCTAGATCAATATAATGCTTTCACTCTTGTTACAGTGTTAAAAGATTCTTAATTGAAGTGGACGATGTTCATATGTTTCTCTTCTTTATATCGGTATTTGAAAATGTTTAGTATACGAGCATCGGGGACGTAGGTAATTCATGGATCTTCAATAGTCTAGGGTTAACACTGTTAATAAAGAAAACTAACCTCTGATTCTGGAAATGGGTGGAGCCGTGGAGGACCGGAGGTGGATCGGTGCCGGAGGTGGAGGTTGAGAAAAAAATGGTGGAGGGCAGTCGGGCACTAGGGATTTCTGGAAGAGGGGAAATGGGGAAATGGGGAAGAAATGTTTTAAAAAATAAAATATATATATATTATTTTCGGGCCGAGCCCGGGCTCAGGTCAAAAAATTTTTACCTGAGGCCCGACCTATTTTCTAAACGGGCTTCATTTTTTACTCAAGCTCATATTTCGGGCATATATTTTTACCCGAACCCTCCCATATTTCGGGCGGGCCGTCGGGCCGGGCGAAGCACCTCTAAACCAGCGCACCACTGATTCCGCCACCGACTGCCGTCAATGTTGCCGCCACCAGATTGATAGACTGAAATTAAAATTCAGGTACTTCAAAAAGTAGAGATACCACACTGATAATTTTATTAAAATACATGAAGAAATTTGTCATTATCCCAATTAAATGTGACTTAACAAAATTTAAGAATCGGGTGAATTTAACATTGCTTTCCACTTTTGAGGAAATAAAAATAATGCTTAACAAAATGTTTTAATCTATGTTTTGTTTCTTCGTTTATATTTATTATTCTTGACAAACCGATTATATATTTTATGAATGAACAATTCATTTAATATAACAAGCCAAACTTGTACACAACATAACCTAAAAAAATAGAGGAAGAAAAACGGAGATGTGTTCATTTCATTTATTATCTCCACAACTTAAGAATAAAGAAAGAGTTACAAATACTGAAATTACATATTAATTACCTCCTAATAGGGTGAAGACAAGTAGGAACAGAAATTGCCAGCCATGAATAAATATTTAACAAATAGGTAGGAACATAATTTTTTAAAAACAAAAACAAGGCCTGGATCGAATATCATTGTATCTTTCTCTTCATTATCTCTACAACAACATAGCATGACAACCAGTAAGATCATAATATATATATATATATATATATAACATGACATTTTCCATCAAAAAATATGGAATTTAGCAGTGACGACACCCCATCATGCATGCAAGAAATACGTTTCCATTGGGATGGGAATATGAGGACTATACCAAAAAGAAGTGCTTCCTCTCTCTCTTACCAATTGGGACAATCACCCCTTCCTCTTTTCCATAAACCTCAAACGGTGCTCAGAGCTCTGATTCTGATCTTCACGGACACCTTTTGAGGTTGTAGCTCGGGAGAGAGACGATTTTTGCTCTGACCCTGAATGGACTCTCTGGCTTGTGGAGAGGCGACTGCTACCTGAGAGAAGCCAACTTGATCGACTATCACTGGGCCCTAAAGAAGAGGCTGGCCTGCTGCTTGAGGCAACAGCCCTCCTGGACATGCTGCTAGGCCGGTTGGAAGAAGTTCGCACCCTTCCAGAATCATTATCCTGGAAAACCATGAGAGATATTCAGAACAGACTTTTGAATAATAGATGAACTCTAGACCGATGATTATGAACTTGATATCAAACCTCATACTAGAAGACACGGACAGATGTATTGAATATATTCCATGAAATAGGTTCAGATCCAGATGGAAAATGGATAAGCAAACAATAACTGAGAGCAAAAAAGAAAAAAAAAAATTATGGCAGTTGATACATACCATATCCTTTGATGGTGATGCCTTCTCTGATACCTTTTGCTTTGAATGATCACTGAGATGTCCACTGCCTGAAGCATTTTTCCTGGTAAATGCCTCAGCAGCACCCAAAACTCTATCCCGTGTTTCTCGTCCTACAGCCAAAAACGGCAAAGGCAAAGAGGGGGAAAATGTTAATATTCACTTAAAACAAAAGGAGAACCTTTTTTCTTTCACAAAGTAACAGCCCAGAAACATGTTGAATCACCCCAGCTGTAGATCAGCAAGGTTAAGTACCCAAGCCTCGAGCATGATAATTGCAATTGAGAATCATATCTAGAAGACGGAACTCTAGAAAACTACGAAAATCAAGAAATCCAAATACACCCTTAGAGTTCTAAATATTTTAATAACACGACACAACTGTATATCCCTCTCCCTACAATCTCTCAAGAGAATAGAGCACACCTGATGGCTTCTTTGTTCTTTCAGCAGATGCTCCAGTGTTTACAGCAGCTTTTCCACTTGATGGCTGAAAAGACATGATAAAGCAAATAAGAATAATCTGAGATAGGAGAGATGTACGGCTCAAGGTTGACACATACTGACCCGTTGTTTAGAGCTACTGGTGAGCTGAGGATACTTGAGTACAGTCCAGTCATATACATAGTCAAACTGATATCCTGTCAAAAAAACAACCTCAGGTCAAAAACTGCCAACCACCAGCCTCCAAAGAAATATTCTCAAATGATGTTTTCTCATGATATATAGGAATGTCACCTTATCATGCTTTCAGACAACTTGAAAGCAGGAAAACTAACTTCAGCTAGCAACAGAATAAGCCCACAGACACATTATTGATTTTGTAATAACTGTGTTCACCAGTTTCAAATGCATTTCGACAGGAGTTGGTGTACAAAAAGCCTAACTCAATTTCAAGGTGTATGAGTTAGCTACTGATATTTGGGTACAAGTAATTATGACACATTAACCACCAATCTGTGCAAAGTTTCTGATACATTTAAATGACTGTACACATGACCAGAAGAAACTAGAAAGGTAGGTCATCAGTTCCCCAGAAAGCAACCCATCTTCTAATTGCTTCCACCAAAATGCACAATATGTTATATTTCGAAATGGTCATGCTTTGAATGGAAGTGGTTGTGTTAAGATGCACATAGACTAGGGTATTCACAAGTTACAAATATTTTTGGGCATTACAAAAAGATACAAACAGCACCTAACTTCTAGTATTAACTGGAGATATGATAGTATTTCGAACATGAAACTATAATGTTTGGTTCTTACCTTCTCGAATAAATAAGTCACGGAAAAGCTTCTTCAAGTATGAATAATCTGGCTTGTCTTCAAAGCGTAATGAACGACAATAATGGAAGTATGATATGAATTCTGATGGATATGACTTGCAAAGTACCTAAAGGAAGGATTCACATATTTTATGTGATTAGTCAAGAATGAGGGAAGCATAGTGACAGGGTAATCCCACCAACCTTGCCTTTTTAGAATTCAATATGAATTCCATGCATTAAACTATAAAGTGACAAGTTGAAACTTATAATACCTCAACAGGAGTTAGCATCTTCTTTTCACTGATTTTATCATACTTCTGTTTTTTTGTCCCTGCCTTAAGGCCCTGCCATGGAAGGCTGATTCCAGCAATATAAAATTTTTAAGAACATCAAAATGATTAATAATTTTCACATCAAATTTAGGATACACAAAAGAATAGTGCCTATACTGTTATAACCTTCCTCGTAAGAAATACATGAGCACATAACCAAGTGATTCCAAATCATCTCTTCTGCTTTGCTCTGCACATGAATTGAGAAACAATTAGATTGCACAATTTACATCATGTCTAACATGAATAAGCAGGCAACAACAAAATAACTAATGTGGCACTTTACCCACCAACTCCAAGGTGAGTGTTAACACTTGCATATCGAGCTGTGCCCGTAAGATTCTTGTTCTCTCTGTGAAAATAGAAAATTCAAAGCATATATCAAACACAGAGAACAAATAGATAAACAACCACTCAAATTAACCCTAGATGCTAGCCAAAATGTGATCACTTTCTGGACATTTCAAAGTAGCATGCAAGCAATTGAACATAAAAGAATGCAAGTAAAAGCAGCACACAACTGTTCAAGAACTTCCAATGTACCCTAGTGACCTGCCTTCTCTTGCTTGTTTAGCTAGATGCTATCGTTTTCGAGAAGAGTCACCACTCATTAGCATCTAGTTTAAAAATATCTACCTTTCAGATAGAAAACATGTTACAAACAGCTAATAAACAAACTAGATAAATGGAACAGCAGGAAACAAGACTCATTGTAACACTATTATGGATGAGAAACAAATGGTAAATGCATACCTATATGGTATGTGTTTATGAGTTTGAAGATCCCTATACTTTTTAGCAAGGCCATAATCAATGATATACACCTGTTACAAAATTGATGCAATGATTAGCAGCAAGTCAAGACATTTAGTAATGGCCCTCAGTATAACAAGTAAATACAGCTGTAATAAGTTTTGGGAATATACAAGTTATCAACTATTGGTACAGGCAAGAGAAATTGAAAAACACTTCAATATAAAATCAGAAACTGTCCTATGGCATCGAGATGTATGATATTTAATAAAACTCAAGATAAAGAAAGGCAACTTTAAAACTTTAAAGAGGACATCATGATAAAATTATACTATCGTACAAGTTATTTCAATACCTTAAATTAACTCCTCGTTAAACCAAATAAGTGCACCATATTTAAGATGCAAAAATGCTTATGTGAAAGCTTCAAAAAAGAAAATCACACCGATGCATCCAGAATACAAGATCTTGCAGACAACTTCTCAGTTAACCATGGTATCGGATATTGAACTATTGACGCTCACAGTGTACGCAAAAAATGATTAGTTTACTTTGAAAACACAATAATTTTCTTTTTTAAAATCTCTTATAGTAATCTGAAGCTATTAACTGCTAAAATTATGAGTGTAAAAATTTTTAAACACAATAATTTTCTCTTTGAAGGCACAACTGCATTATATAATCGTAATTTCCACTATTCTCTATTCCACCAACCATGAAGTACAATAAAATTTCAAATGAATGCACTCCACCATCTAACTAGAAAGAGAAAGCATTTAGCTGAAGTACCTGATTTGCTTTTCGTCCCAAACCCATCAGAAAGTTGTCAGGTTTTATATCACGGTGAAGAAATCCCCTTGAGTGCATATATTCAACTCTGTTAATCTGAAGGTAACAGAAATAGGATAACTCATCACACTTGACGCTAAATAGGCAGAAAAACAATTTCTCCAGTAAGACAGGTAAACATACTAACTGATCTGCCAGCATTAAAACTGTCTTCAAAGAGAGCTTTCTGTTGCAGTAGTTGAACAAGTCCTCGAGGCTTGGCCCTAGAAGCTCGATAACCATAATATTGTGCTCTCCTTCAACTCCAAACCATTTGAGGTAGGGAATTCCAGCTTCATAAAAAACAATTAAGAAAAGAACAATGAACATTAGCTAATTTTTTTTTCACATCGAGTTCATTTTTTCTCACTATACTTGTTTATAATCAGCATAGGAAATGACAAAATCTTACTTCCGCCTTGAAGAAGTATGTACAACTTTGACTCATAGTGAAGCTGAGGGTGCTTGGTCTTCACAGGTTCCTAAAAATTTAGGCGAAAGATGATTAAAATCCAATGAGATTAAGGTAGGAATCTGTAGACACACACCGAATTCACTTTTTAACTTTCCAGGGAGAAAATGGTATTTTTCATTATGCATTCACTGTTGCAACATCTAAGCAGCAACTCTCAGTCTAGTTACATTTCTGAAAATTTCAGCCTATGTATAGCACCTCGAGCTTTAGACAGAGATATTTGGTCAAAATAAATAAATAAATAAATAAATAAATGACAGACATAATGTTTACACACTTTTCAGCAATCAAAAAACTTGAAAATGCCCAAAAAAAGCCCTATTCCAAAATTCAGTACATCTTTCAATCCAAATCTATGTTTTTCATTAGCATTTTCCAACGCATCACGAGTCTACAACTCAATATTTTAGCCTCCACTCGATCCAATCTAGCAACCAAAAGAAAAGTTAATCATTCTGAAAAGCACGTTCTGATCCAATAAAGCTCTTAAGATCACACTTACTATATATTCATAGCTAAATTAGTCCGCATTCTCATAATGTGATGATAACTTATACAAACTCATTTCCACACACAGAATATTAAAAATCCAACTGATTGCATTGGTAATGCAAATAAAAGAAGCTAGACTGGAATTGTAAAACTAATCCCTAGAAATTTCTTATATCCAGGTGATCATATATCAATATCTAAAATCAGTAAAATACTAACAAAGAATATATTTATTAAAATTCAATTCCAAAAACACAAGGCTCATACCATCTTAATAGCAACTTCTTCCCCTGTCTGTACATTGACCCCTACCAAAACAAATTTCCAGTAAATCAGATTAATTATTACATCAATGTAAAGGTTAAAAAAAAAAAGTAAAAAAGAAAGGAAAAGAGAAACAGATTTACCGAGGAAAAGCTCGCCGAAAGATCCAGCTCCGATCTTCCGGCCCACTTTGAATTTTCCACCGACAACACGATCCATTATCAATTTGCTTGATTATTCAGAAAAAATTAATAAAAAAACTGAAATAATTTTTTTAGAATCTTTCATATCAAAATCTGCTCGAAATGAGAGAAATAAAAAGCGGAAATTATTGGGCCAATGAACCACATTGCTGGAAAAAAAAAGTGAACAGTTTCCGTGGGGAAAAAATCAATAAAAAGGAATCAAAACAAGAAGATTATCAAATGAAGAGAGGAAACCAAGGCGCAAAAAAGGACAAAAGCAAGACAAGGATTCAGACGAACAAGAAGAAGAGGAAGAAGAAAGGGAATTTTCTCTGTTTCTCTGTTTTTTTTTTTTTGTTTTTTTAAGAAATAAATTTTTTTTTCCCCTTCACTCAAAGGAAATTTATTTTTCTTCCTTTTTTACCTTTTTTTTTTCCTTGTGTTTTGAGTGATTTTTTTTTGGTACACAATTTCCCTCTGCTTTGTGCGCGGTTAGTGCTTAAGAAGGCGAGCGGCTAGAGCAAGCACGTGACCAACACGTGCATAATAGGTGATTACGTGGCATTAGAACGTATCATTATTATTATTTTTTCTTGTTTCCCTTTTAAATTTGTCCTGGTAACCAAGCAGGGGTAAAGGAGCTAGTTCGGCCAGAAAACTAAAAAACAGGGAAGCTAGAAAATCGAGTAAAATGAACGAAAACTCGTTTCGATGAAGAATTAGCGATGGATCATAGATCTGTTGAACCAATTCTAAGCTAATCTGATCCTCTCATGTCAGTGATTCACGTTATTTCAAAATTTAGATCCTTTTTTTTTCTTTTTATTTATGAAATTATATACAGATTTATCATTTTAACTTCTGGATCATATTCGGAAATTAATATTCCATTGTGATTAATTACTGATAAAATAAACAAAAAAATTAGAAAATAAATCTTGTTGCATTAATTTAGTTAGAAGAATTATGTGAAGATTTGTTTCTGGTTACCGGAACATATTTTATTTTCGCGGGATTAAATTTTAATCCCATAAATTTAATAATTATTTTTTCATGCAACTATGACTGTATACCTGAATTTGCAGCGGCTAGGAAACAAGAAGGTGACAAGTGACAACTCTACTTGGGGTGTTGAAAACTAAATTCTAAGGCAGATTCATGCAAATATACACCTCCTTTGTCAGTCTTTATCAACTAGAAAGAATAATACATATGCTGTACATGCTTTGGCATTGCCATTAATGACCATTGATATTTTATGAAACACTTGTATGTGTGATGCCATTAATGTTAGAAAAGGGTTAAGGGGTTTTTGTAAGGAATTAGGCACTTGTTCTTTGTAACCTCAATGCCTTTTTTTTATCAAATGCAGTCTAGGTATGTGTGTAGAGTCCAATTCAACTATTCTTTCAATCCTTAAAATGTTTAAGTTTATAATGTTTATCTTTCACAGGCTCTTTGGTTTCATCGTTGTTTCCTTTCCCTTCATTTGATGCGGCATTTGATAACTTTTGATGGTATTTGGTGCCGTTCTGAGCAGAAAACCAGCTAGGGTAATGAAATCAATATCTTTTTGGACAATGAATTATGTCTCCTGGATTCTTGATCAACCATTCAAGACATGGAGTTTGAGGATTTCGTAGAACAAGCAATGTCTTCAGCAGTTTACTTTTTATGGTTGATGAAGGTAATTGTAACAAAATTGCTTAAATTATATGGAGATTGAACTGTAAGTGAAGCTGAAATTTGGAAATTTGAAGACCATATATCACATAAGACATCTTCAGAAAGATCTTTCCTTTGGGATTTTACAGACCTCAGAAGCTTTTAATGAACATCTACATCCGAATTAGTTCATCTTTGTTAAATATTAACTATTTCATAACGTATCTCCATGACTATTTTATGTGGCTTTCGTTAAATTATATGCTCAAATTGGATTGAGGTACTGAAAAATAGTCTCTAATTGCACTTTTTCTAATGTTTGGGGAGTATTTTATTGACAAGAAGGTGACAAATAATGTTATGGTGATTGTAACTTCCAAGGATGCATCGTCATGTTTTCAAGCTTTGTGGAGATCAGGATACCCTGAGGATAAGGTAAGCTGTTATACATTTAAGAAATGTCTGACCATCCCTTCTCTGCCTAGGTCCTAGAAAGAAACTTGTATCTGAAAAGACTGGAGGCAACCTATGTTACCCGGATTTAGGGGCAAGTATACAATACGGGTATACTCAATGTTTAGTGTTTTTCGTTTCATATATTTAGAGAATTACGTCTCTATACTCATGCTCATATAGTTTCAAATACAGACATTGGTATGAAGAGTTTGAGTACCATAGGAAGCAACCGCTGGCAAAACTGGAGTTTGCTGATTAGGTATGGAAGCTTTCAGCTTTCTATCAACATATGTGTTGTTTTTGGGTCTACTTATGGTCCCACTCTCTATACCTTTAGCACACATGAAATTTAGTCACTTTACTTTTAATACCAAGAATCCAGTTATTCGACTCTTTTGATTTAATAATTGTAGTGGCCAATATTATATGTGTGAAGGGCTGGATAAACAAAAAAAAAAGAATATTAAATTTGGGGTTGTGAACAATTTTTTTGTTGCAAGGCTTTTAGCATTGTTTCAGAGAAGCATGATGCAAGTCAATATTTTTGTTGCGAACAATTTTTTTGTCACATAATCCAATTTAACAGAATGTATTATTGACTAGACTTCAGTTATTAGTTATAATGAGAAGGACTAGATTTTAAGTATATGAAGAGTACAAAGATTGGGAGCATAATTAGACCTTATTTTTTTCCGGGTCCAGAACATAAGAGTTGGGAGTTTATAGTCCCATTCCTTTTAAATAGAAACGTTATCTTCCCATTCCTTTTAATGGCCTACCAAATTGAAGCCATGGAATATTAGCCAGTTCTTTAGAAATAATATGATTGCTTTCGTTGTCGAGTGGAGCCACTCCTCTCATTCACCATTCCTCACTGTAATATAATGCAGTAAATGTAAAGGCATGTAGTAACCAATGTTGTCGAGTGGGCTTCTCTTTGCTTGAGATTAGCTCAAGTAATCGATGTTGGAAATTTTTATCAATGAAAACTGACATTCTTGTTTCAGAGAGCAATTGTTTATAAATTCTTAATAAAATCAAGGAAGAATCGATTCCATGGGTTGATTTCTTTTCCATGAAATCTTGAATTCGAGGACCCAAGGCCACTCATTGGTGTTATCCAAATTGCAAGTCGCTATCAAAGCCACTGATGAAATTTGGGGAAAAAATATTAAAGAAAATAAAAAAGAAAAATCGGAGCCATAGTTTTGATTCGGATAATATATATTTTATTTTATTTTATTCTCATGTAATTTGAAAGATATAATTATTCAAACTAGATTAAGACGGTTTTTAATAAATTATTTGAAAATTTTCAAAAAAAAATTTATATGTATTTGATAACCATAAAAAAAAGTATTAGATAATCATAATAATTTTTTCTTAGATGGTTATTTATCAGGGTATTTTATTAAAAAAGGCTAATTTCTAACATTATTTACAGAAATGAGCCATTTAAAAGATTATTTATCGGAATGGGTCAAAAAACCCAAAATGCGCCAACGTGGAAGCGTTTTAAGGGAAAAGCGCCTTGTCAAGGGTGTGCTTTTGCCATGTCAACAATGGGTGCGCTTTAGCCCGTGTTTTTTCTAGGATTTTTGGGTTTTTTGTATGTTATGGCTTATGGTTTATGGATTTAGGGTTAGGGTTTTTGAAAAAATAAATTAGGGTTTATGGTTTTTGAAAAATAAATTAGGGTTTAGGGTTTTTTAATTGATAAATATTGTTTTGGAATACATAAATTTGGGGTTTAGGGTTATGAAAAATAAATTTGACGTGATGTGTTCTGAAAAATTTATTTTAACGAGATGAATTTTTGTTTTTTTTTTTTTGTACAGCCAGTAAATGTACAGAAAAAGCTTCTAGCTGAATGCTTTTTTTTATATAGTTGATTCTGAAAAAATAATTTTGAGAAAATGGTTCTTAAAAAATATCTCGGGATTCACGGGAAATGTGATAATTAGGGTTAAAAAATGATTCAAGCAAGATGCACTGTCAGCAAAAGTACTAAAAAAAGCTCCCAGCTGGATGCTCTTTTTAGTAGTGCTGGTGATAGTGCATCCCACTATCCCTTAGGCTATAATGAGTCAAATTTCATTCTCTTGTTGCATAAGTTACAGTTAGAGAAATTGAAGAAGTTCAAAAGAATAGAAATTGAAGAAGTTGAAAAGGTATAAGTTGATTTATCGTATTAATATTTATACGAGTCATTATATTTTTGCATAATGTTTTTTGTTTTGAATTTCTTTCGACATATAATTTGGTTGAAATTTAGTGAACGTATTAGTGTTGTTATTTACTATGACGGTGAGGTCCGTGACACAGAGAACGGTGTTTTTTATCGGAGAACACAGTGTGACTGGTTTTTAACCAGAACACAAAATTAACAGAACTTTGTAAAAGAAGTAGTCGCAAAATTTTCAAAACGACGCCAATGAGAGTTTCGTCTATTAAGTATCGATTTTGTGCTTCGACTGATCATGTGACATATGACTCATTTGATATCAAAGGTGCTCGTGGCTTGGAGGCGATGGTGCAGACTCATTTCACTAGTGGATTACCCTACTTGAGATTTTTATCGCCAAATGAAGCACTTGCGACTTTAACATCTACTGTTGTTTGAGATGAATACACGACCCCTGCCCGACACTCCGTTAGTGGGAGGCAGAACACAAAAGCGTCTATTTTTGTGGCAGTATAGAATACACGACCTTTGCACGACACTCCGTTAGTGGATGAGACATGCACCTCGATAGGTCGATGTTTAATGCTGGAAATACGTATTGGGAAATGACATCAACTTCTAGTGCTTGGCAATCCACATCTAATTGGAGACGTTATGAAACGTCTACAAGAAGAGATGATGTACTCCCTACGACAACCACTAGCAACGGGACCTCGTATATTGCAGATGTTGGTAGGTCAGATGATGAGTCCGATGTGGGTCCACCCCGAGAGCTTGGTCTCAATGGTGTAAAATTTGTATTATTTTCTAAACTGGAGTCTGTTCCAACCGAACTTGAAGACGGTGAAGGGGGTTCAAATGAAGAAGAAGATCCGAGATTTATAGCGTATTCACCTCCAATCCAAGTGCATAATGTCAATCTATCAGCAGATGATGCGTTGGAATTTCCAAATTTACCATACAGGAGGCGTGACCATACAAGTTTGTCGTTAGATTCGGGTAAATTAGAAGTTGGTAAGGAGTTTTCTAGTAAGAATTTTATCGGTGTATTGAAGTAATATAGTATCATGAACGGGGTTACTACCACGTGGTTAAATCCAAATCTGAGAAGGTCGAGGCTAAGTGTGCAGTGCGTAATGGCACATGTTCATGAAAAATCATAGCTTCAGTTAAGAAGAAGATAAGGTTGTGGGAGATAAAGAAGTTCAAAGGTCTACATACGTGTATTGCCGGTACAGTACTCATGGGTTGACAGGTGTTTCACAAGATCATCCCAAGATAGATTCAAATATGATAGCATGTTTAATACCATCGATGGTGAAGGTGGATTCCAGGACTATTGTGTCGGTCTTAATTGCCAATATTCGTAGCCAATTCAAGTACATGTCTTCTTACCGCAAAGCTTGAATAGCTTAGCAGAAGGCATTGGATAAGATGCACAGTGGGTGGGACGCTTCATACAATGAGGTGTAGTAGTGATGTCAGGTGTTGGAGAGGTACGTCTCAGGTTACGTAACAGACCTTGAAACGGTTCTTGCGTACTACAAGATTGCTTGCTCCATGGATGCTAATTGTTCAAGCGTTTGTTCTGGAACTATAAGCAATGCTAGGACACATTTGTGTACTTCAAGCCATTGGTACAAATTGACGGTACCTTTATATATGGTAGATATACCCATCAGTTATTGCTAATTGTGGCACATGATGATGATGGGAGGATCCTTCCAATTGCGTTTGCAATAACACCGTGGGAGTCAAGTGACAACTAGGATTTCTTTCTTTTTAGGTTGAGGAGACATGTATGCCCCCAACCTGATATCTGCGTTATATCGGATCGGGGCACTAGAATACTAGCCACAATTTAATGACAAGGAAGCCTATGGGATCGCACACACCATCGGCATTATCTAAGGCACATTACGTCCAACTACTACAGACAATATCGGTCTACCACTAAATGACGACAAGTGACCAACATGGGTATTTAATTGCCACCAACATTATTTGGTTTGTAATATTCAATTTGTTCTGAATGGAAGAGTGGTATGTAATTATCGCTATCCACTTATATTGACAGGGTGCGAGATCAATAAGGATTATTTTCATGATATGTTGGCGATTTTACAGTCAATTAATGATCAAGGGACAAACTACCTTTGTAACATACCTTTCGATCAGTGGATATAAGCATACGACTGCGACCTACGATATGGTCATATGACCTCAAACTTGGCTGAATGCATCAATTTTATTCTAAAAGGAACGCGTCATTCACCAATAACCTCGATTGTAAAGGAGACATATTTTTGTTTAGCAGTAATATTTCTAAAATGAGCAACGAGTTATAAATGCCAATGTAAAGAGGCCATGTATGGTGTCAGAAGATAGTGCAATAAATTAATAAAGCCAATGCACTATGCGTACAATATGTAACGATCGCGACAACCTATGGTTTCGTGTGATAGAGTTCAACAAACTGAACTAAGGTATTACCGGTGAACAATATCGTGTACACTTGAAAAATAAGACTTGCGACTGTGGGAGGTTTGATGTACTTCGTTATCCATGTGCTCATGTAATTGCAGCTTGTCAGAATCTCCGTTTGGATCCCATGAGTTATGTCGATGAGGTGTACAAATTAGAATCCATGTACAACGTGTGGAGACACGTATTCCCACCAGTCCCAAATGAACGTAAGTGGCTGTCTGTATCGCTTGCTCCGTTTAAGTTGTTACATAATAGAATTGCATCGCAAACTAAAATGTCGACCGTACTTGACTAGAATATGTGATAATATAGATATCCGGGAAAGAACGAACTAACAGAAGTTGTGCGAGTGGTATAGAAACCCAAGTTATACAATTCGAACATGTTCAAATCGAAATAGTTCCTAATTTATTAAATAAAACTATGAAAAAATAATTTGTAGTATTTTATTCAAAAGAACTTTTATTTTATTAAATGACACAATATAAAAATAATTTGTACAAAAATATTCAAAAAACTTCTGTTTTATTAAACGAAATAATATAAAAATAGTTTGTACAAATATATTAAAAAAATCAATGCACGTGCCAATAGGAATCAGTGTCACATAGGGGTGGTCGACGGCTACGCATTGGATTCCTTCTTGGTTCAGCTTTCGACCAGGGCTGTGGTTGTTCGGGATCAGCTTCTGGTTGTGGGTGTTGGAAGGATGACCCACCTTGATAGAACAAAGATTGTGGAGGTGTTTGCATCACCCACGATGGAGGTGTTTGAATCCAATAAGACGATGGGGATTGGAAATAAAATGAGCTCCCTGACAGTGCCTCGTGCGGTCTCTCATACAACGATAGCCTATATATTGTCGGTTGAGTCAGAGTCATCAAAAAATGAGATGCACCAAGCCATACATTCCAACCTTGCATAGGACTGGGAAAAGGAAACATATAAGGGTTAGGATACGCACCTAGATGATTTGAAGGGGCTATGGTGTAGGCATCGTCGCTTGCTCCGTTGGGCCCTGTGATCGCGTGGGTGCTGTTGATGAGCCCGTTCTGTTAGCCATTGTCTTTGGATTTAAAGGGTCCCGTCGTTCCCTTTCGACACGGAATTACCGACGCCTCTGCTCTTCTGAGAGCAAATCATGGCATGTAATCTGGCTTACACGCTAAATCTGGAACGATAATCAATTCGCAAGTAGGTTTATTATCATACCGATTTTTTTCATTTTGATATATTCCGAGTGGAAGACCGGCCAATACGTATTCGATCATCGTAAGTTGATTTAGTGCTTTTCAGTGAACACATCAGGTGCCACGAGAATCGGTTATTAGAATCTAAATTACCTCAACACTCTATCTGTCTGTTGACCAATGGGACCCTAACATACCAGATGTTCGAACTCTGTAGGAATTTATCCAACATTACTGCCCGATTGACAAATCCTCTTATGGTGTCCATTGAAACTATAATTGTAACTTTAATTGTAACTGCACGTCTTCCAAAGTGATGGTACACTCCCCGCATAGAAGATGGAATGTGTCCTTCTCGGGTCTCCACCTCTCTACGAACGCGCTGATGTGTTTCGGGTCCAACTTACACCCCCGACCTATATTGGTCATGTGCCAAAAACTCGTTTTCCTCAAGTAATTTTTTATCAACAGTGATGGAGGACCAGACATATTATAAATATAACATTGTAACACCCGATCTACCGACTGTTATAAAAAAATATTAATTAAATTTCATAAATGAAAAAATTAAAATAATATTAAAAAATTAAAATTAACCCTTACCATATTCATTTGGTCGATGGAGATATGTTTATCATCGAGACGAATTAATTGATGGGCCATTGCTAACACGATCAAATTTCTTAGAATTATAAAAAAAATAATACTAATTTAGACAAAATTAAAAAATTAGAGAGCTTTTGGAGCTTTTTTTAGAAAAATAGAGAGAAATTTGGAAGAAATGTAATTTTGAGAAAATTTTGTGTGAAAAAAATGGGTAAGGGTTTATAATTTTTTTCATGATTGTTGGCCCCAACTGTTAAATTTTTAAATGACCGTTAGAGGTGACCGCCAAGGCAAAAACACAGGCTAAAACGCGTCCACGTAAGCGCACTTTTGCCATGTCAGCAAAAGTACGTCCACGTCAGTGTTCTTTTGCTGACATGGCAAAAGCGCTCCCACGAAAAGGAGCTTTTCTAAAATTTCTCCTTAAAACACTTCCACGTAGGCGCGTTTTGCGTTTTTTAGACCATTCCAGTAAATAATGTTTTAAGTAGCCCATTTCCGTAAATAATGTTGGAAATGGGCTTTTTTAGTAAAATACCCTATTTATCAATCACTTAATGTTAAAAACAATTAAATTCATTTTATTAATTAGCATCAATTGTTATATTAATAAATTAAAAATCGAAACTTATTTGTTTTCCAAGGCACTCCGTAGATTGTTGATGAGATTACTAAAATCTCATATAGCTAAGCGAAACAGTATTCCTCAGTTTCAATAATCTCATCTCATGAATCACAAAGTTATCTTCCTAATTGGCCTATAACTAATGGCTGAGTCTGTTTGAATTCCGATGGTTCGATAAGGATTGACGAGGGATATGCCACTAATGGAGGTTGTGTAAGGGATCATAAAGGTGAATGGATCATTGGGTTCGCTAGATATTTGGGTAATTGTATAGTGTTGGAGGCAGAGCTTTGGGGGATCTTGGATGGGTTAAACCTTATTTTGGATAGACGCTTCAAGAAGATCCTAATCAAAATAGATAGTCTTGAAGCTCTTAATGCGATCATGGAAGATACTTCGGGGAACTCTAATTCTGCCATAGTTAGGAGAATTCATCAGACTCTGAAAAGAGTGAAGCAGTGGGAAATTCAACATATTCCTAGAGAGGATAACTTAATTGCTGATAGTCTAGCCAAGACAGTTCGTACTAGTGTCACGGGGCTAGATCACTTTGGCCCGTAACACTAGGAGATTAGGCTTAAGACTGTTTTAGGATTCTCCTTTGAGGGTCTAGTTTATTTACTTTGTATCTTTCTTTCTTTCTTTCACCAAAAAAAATTAAAATTATGGAGTAAGTAATTTCTTTTAAAAACATATTATTATCAAATAACATAATTATTTGGGTTAGTATTTGGAGTAGCTTTAAAAATTGTATTTTTTTTTAAAATTTAATATTTTACTATACTCTTTATAAGACACTTGTCAATTCAATAACTCAGCTTGTAGAGTCTAAAAACTCCACTGCCAATGCATCAAATATTATTCTTAATTGTTTTGTGTATTTAATTTTTATAAACATAACAACTAGTTTTATAATGTAAATTCAACGCTTAAAAAAAATTCTATATTAAAAATTTTGCACACACTTTATCAAACATCTAAATTATTTTATATAATATAAAACAAATATTTTAATTTCTAAATTATAAGAATTTTTTAAAATTAGAACACCATTTTTAAATTTAAAAAATAGATTAATTAAATTGATATAATTTAATTTGGATTTATAAGTAAAATAATTATTTTGTTCATGGTAAATAAATAAAAATAAATTCTATAAGCAAATAGAAGTTGTTGTTAAGTATTTTTTTAATACTTTAATCTATTACAAGGACGCATTAAAATATTGTAAACCTATTTGTAAAGTGTTTGTTAATTTTAATTTCGACATTTTATTTTCAAAAATCAGAGTATTACATATTAATTGTAAATTTGTAATACTTAATATGAGATTGAACCAACTTCCAGCCCACGATTTATGGGGGAAAAGTTGAAAATGGAAATGTCGGGTCCATTTATTGGGAGTAAATGCAACAGTGGGCTTCCCGGGTCAAACAGCACCCGAATCCAACCCGATAGCCAAGACAGATTCCTTATCCTTAAGCTATATCACGAAATCCAATTGAAAATCTGTGTGACATAATGTACAAGCGTTGAACACCATCAAACCACTAGGCCACCCAATTTGAACACCCCAAATTTTCAGCTTTATCACCTTTTTCCTTTCACTTTTACAGGTACACTCACTTCCTTCCTTCAGCCTTTTTCTTTTTTTTATAGCAAAATGATCTTCCTTGAACATTAAACACCAGACTATAAAATAAAAAAAAGCCTTTAATTTATCAATGACAGTACTGTTTTCAACTGAGTTGATTCCTCATGGCCTACCCTTTCATCCACAACAACTAAAACCAGTTTCAAATTCATCTTCACATCACACTTCTTTGGTGAGTTGCTTGAGCCATGAGGGTAATAAAGACAGTATTACGAAGTCTAGGAACAATCAAAAGGTCAGGGTTTCAGCTGAAACAAGACCAACCCATCTCTCATCTTTTGATTTTAAAGAATCCCATTTGATGAAATTGCTCAATAGGTCCTGCAAGTCAGGCAAGTATCATGAAGCATTTTACTTTCTGGAATGCATGGTTGGGAAAGGTTACAAGCCTGATGTTGTTCTTTGTACAAAGATGATTAAAGGGTTTTTCAATGGAAGGAATGTTGAGAAAGCTATTAGGGTGTTGGAGATGTTGGAAACATATGGGGAACCTGATGTTTTTGCTTATAATGCATTGATCAGTGGGTTTTGTAAGATGAACCGTCTCGATTTTGCTAACAAAGTGCTTGATAGAATGAGAAGTAGAGGGTTTTCGCCTGATGTTGTTACATACAATATCATGATTGGTAGTTTATGTAGTAGAGGGAAACTTGATTCAGCTTATAAGGTTTTGAACCAGTTGTTGAAAGATAATTGTAAGCCTTCTGTTATCACTTATACAATTCTGATTGAGGCAACAATTCTTCAAGGCGGTATCAATGAAGCTATGAAACTTTTGGATGAAATGTTAGCCAATGGACTTAGACCTGATATGTTCACTTACAATGCAATTATAAGAGGAATGTGCAAAGATGGTATGGTAGGCAGAGCTTTTGAGTTTGTTAGGGGCTTAAGTGCTAGGGGTTGTCAGCCAGATGTTATTTCTTACAACATTTTGTTAAGAGCACTTTTGAACCAGGGGAAGTGGATTGAAGGTGAGAAACTAGTGACAGAAATGGTTTCTAGAGGTTGTGAACCAAATGTTGTTACTTACAGCATTTTGATCAGTTGTCTTTGTCGTGAAGGGAAGGTCGAGGAAGCAGTAAATGTATTGAAGATGATGAAAGAAAGGGGTTTGACCCCTGATGCTTACAGTTATGATCCATTGATTTCTGCATTCTGCAAAGAAAGGAGATTAGATTTGGCAATTCAGTTTCTAGATTATATGATCTCTGATGGTTGCTTACCAGATATTGTAAACTACAACACAATCTTATCTACCCTTTGTAAGAATGGAAAAGCTGATCAGGCTTTGGAAATCTTTGAGAAGCTAAATGAAGTAGGATGTCCTCCAAATGTGAGTTCTTACAACACAATGTTCACTGCACTGTGGAGCACAGGGGATAAATTCAAGGCCTTGGAAATGATATTGGAGATGCTAAATAAAAGAATAGGTCCTGATGAGATTACTTACAATTCACTCATCTCATGTTTGTGCAGAGATGGGATGGTAGATGAAGCTATCGAGTTGCTGATAGACATGGGAAGAAGTAAGATTCAACCAACGGTTATCAGTTACAATATCGTTCTTCTCGGTTTATGCAAAGTACATCGAATCGACGATGCCATTGAAGTGTTGGCGGCAATGGTAGAGAAGGGATGTCAGCCGAACGAAACAACTTACGTATTGTTGACAGAAGGGATTGGTTTCGCCGGATGGCGTTCTCAAGCTATGGAGTTGGCCAATGCTCTCTTCAGAATGGAAGCTATTTCTGAAGATACATTCAAACGTTTGACCAAAACTTTTCCTTTGCTTGATGTTTACAAGGAGTTTGCTCTTTCTGATTCTGACAAGTAAACCCCTTTAACCTTGTCATACTTATTTCATGGAAGCTTTTTAATTATATCATTATTTTCCTGTTAGAAATGTGTTTTACTGAACCTTTGCAAGAACACCAAGCAAGATCAGTGGCTCAGTTAGGTAACCAGGAGAAAAGATCACTTTTAGCAAAGAGTATTTTAACTAAATATGAACAGCCTAGGTTATTAGAGAGAGACTTCTCTGTGGTGGGTATTAAGCTATCGACTCTTTTTGGTACAAGTGAGACTCCGGCATGAAGAGAAGAGATTGCAAATACTGGGACCAAACCAATAGGCTAAGCCCCGAGTACAATAAGCTACAAACCTATCTGCAGCACAATGGTATAGAACAATATCAAGTAGAAAATCTATCAAAGTATTATTGTAGTTAATAACCAGCAAACTAACTAAACTGTTTATTTATGTTCAACTTCAAGTAGAAAACTAAGTAAAAAAAGATGAAGCAAAAGCTCAAAAGCCAGTAAAGAGAAATTATTGTAATTGTACTAATTCATTGGTGTAAATAGCCTACCACATTCCACATGCTAAAAAGAGATTACTGAGCTTTAAGCTGCTGAATAAAAATAAGTTTAAACAGAAGTGCATTGGAAAAGCTCTCACCGCAAAATATTGGCTATCAAGTTCACAAAGTCTTTAACCCTACACTGCCCTTTCTCTGAAAACCCTCCATGCCATCAACTTTTGATACAACTTGGTAGCTTCTTGTTTCATTCCGGCATCAGCTATACCTTTGATTATCGTCAAATAAGTTGTCTCTTCTGGTTTATTCCGACTTAAGACCATCATTTCTAGAACTTGTATTGCCAAGTCTATCTTCCCATTTTTACATAGCCTATGGATCACCATTTTATAACCACTATTTCCAACTGCGTGTTTCCTCTCCGCCATCACCTTTAGTATCTCTACTGCTCCTTCAACTTGATCTGCACGGCAAAATCCTCGTACTAAACATCGATGAGTTATGTCATCGGGATTGATCCCATCTCCTAACATCTGATCATATAATCCCATTGCTTTCTCAATATCGCCATTTCTAGCCAAGCCATCTATCAGAGTGTTATAAGTTACCAAACCAGGGGAGCAGCTGCTCCTACTTAAAAATTGAAATAACTGAAGAGCCTCCTCTACCATTCCTTCTTTCGAAAGAGCTCCAAGAAGAATATTATAAGTAACAATGTTCGGAGAGCAATTTTGAGACAACATTTGATCAAACAAGTTGATGGCTCTATCCAAAAGTCCATATTTACACAAACCATTGATCAATATATTGTAAGTAAACACAGTTGGAGGATGAGAAGTTTCCTTCATGATAGCAAGTATCTCATCGACTTCGTCCCAACTCCCATGATTACAAAGAGAATGGATAAGGGTATTATATGTTATAACATTAGGCTCCATGCCTTGAGATAAAATATTATATATGACCAAAGCAGCATCCTCGTATTTCCCCTGCTTACAATTAAAACTAACCAGCGAATTGTAGGTAACAATGTCCGGATAACAGCCTTCAATGGCCATATCATGTAATACTTCCATTGCCTGCAAAGTTCCACAGTGCTTGCAGACTAGCTCAACGAGAATGGTATATGTGATTAGGTATGGCGGGCATCCCTTTCTCAGTTGATTCTTCCAGAACCCAACAGCCTGATCAAAATTCCCTTTGTCGAACATGCAGCGGATTATCGTATTGTATGTTGTCACATCCGGAGGGCAACCACTCAAGCTCATGTCTTCCAGAAGGTCAATAGCAGATCTTATCTGTCCTCTCTTACAAAGATCGCGAACCATCATGTTATATGTAATATTGTCAGGAACCCCACCAGACATTATCATAACTTGAAGAATTTTGGCAGCTTTATCAAGTTTATCCACTTTTAGAAATCCCCTTATTAAGTTTATGCAAGAAGGGAAATGAGGAATTTGATTCTTACATGCCATAACTTCTATCAACCGTATCGCACTCTTCAGTTTCCCATTTCTGCAGAGGTTTTGAAGAACATCGTTGTTGGTTTCCTCATTGTTTCTAACAAAATGTCCATCTAAAGCTGTCATCAAAGAATCCCGAATCTTTTTTGGAACCATTTTCTCTTCGAATTTTCCATTAGTTAACATCTTACCATTTTCTGAACTCCTCCATTCATCTTGATCAAATTCATCTCGGTCAATACAAACACTTCTCTGCAGTCCTCTGCACCATAAAGACACCGCCTCTCTTTCCAAACCGTTATCTACCTTCCACGGCAAGTAAGAGCGGCTTCTACGACAACATTTGATTAAACAAGGTATACGAGATGTAGTTACATGTACCGTTGGACATGTCAGAGAGCTACAACCTGGACCAGCTTGTTTGAAACCCCATTGCAAACCATGAAAATGGCAAATCTCAACTAGACAGTTCTGAGGGGAAATGACATACCCCATCTCCTCCTATCCAATCAATATATAAATTTGAATCACTTGTTAACAGTCAATATGTTTGAAAAACATAAAAATTGTGCTTACTCTTCAATCAAACTCAACTAAGGGTGGGTTTGGATGGGCGATTGGGTGCGGTGCGGTGCATTTAGCTTATTTTTTTGTCTCACGCTACAGTATCTAATCTCACCGCCACCGCTATTTTTACACTAACTGCAGGTAAACGCACCGCCCATCCAAACTCACCCTAAGATAAATTCCCAACAGAAAACAACAAATAAAGATCTCCTTATTTCAGGATTTCAGGACAAAATTTATTACTTGACAAATAATTCCCTTGCTTTCTTCGCTCATTAAAATGATAACAAATGATTGAAAGTATAAAAAAGAAAAGAAAAAAAATCTATCCAAAAACCTCAAACTCAGCTACTCATTTCCTATAATTGAAGCCATTGACCATGTCACCTTCATAGCATTCAAAAGATTTTCAATAACCCCACCAAATATAAAAAGCCCCAGAATTAAAAAGCTTACCTGGATACTACGTCAAGGCTCAAATTTGAAGACCAAAAAGAAAATGTAATCCTTGGCAACTTTGTTTCTGGACATTGAAAACGCAGCAAAGCTTTCCATTTTTTCTTCTTTTAGTAAGTACGTTCAGAGAGGTTTAAGGATTGACGTTAATTACTAGGGTTCAGTTTGTGGTTAAATTACATTTAAGTACTTCTTTTGTAAGCCCGTTTACAATTCAGTATCTTTTCAGGAAGGGGAGAAAAAAAATTGAATAACCATTGCACTCCGAGTGAACCCAACTGATTTAACTCAAACGGGTTGATTTTGACGGTTTTTTTTCAAATTGAAAATATCGACATATTTTTTTAATTAATAAAATATTAAATCATATCTATATCTAAGATTAATAGTCATATATTCACTGCTCAATATCAGGGTTACTCGATTAAACATTTAAGAAGGTAATTCGTAAAATAAATTTAAATAAAAAATTAAACTCATTTAAAATTTTCAAATACTCAAAACCATAATCTAATCTAATATAATATAATATTTTTTCCAAATTTATACTATGTTAACTTTTCTTTTCTTTTCTTTTAGGGTAAATTATATAATTGTCCCTAATTTTTTTATTGAAATTATATTTTAATCTTTTAATTTTCAAAAGTTACATAATTGTCTCGAATTCTTACATTTTAGTTCCTCCTTTGTTAACTTTTGTTAAGAGGATGACATGATATATGTTAATTTAAAGGGTTAATAATAAACTTAGCCCTTAAACTATAACTAAAATATCAGTTTAAAAAAATTTAATAATAATTCTAAAAATTTAAAAGAATCTTAAAAGTAAATAAGAAAATATTAATTTAAAAAAAATCAAACAATCAAGCATATTTACAACTAGCTAAAGAAAATTAAAAACACTAAATTCTCAAAAAATAAGAACGAAGTTCATTAAAAAATAGGCGATACCTAAATATTTTTTTAGATCACTTTAATACTTAAAGCTTATGTCGGTTAACCAATTTAGTCCTTCGAATTTAATCCTACGTATCTTTTTTCTCACGTCATATATATGAAATTAAATTAAAATTTTAATTAAGAAATAATTATTTTTTAATTTCCTTCACCCCCAGCCAGTTTCTCCCTCCCTCCCTCATTCTCTTTCTTCTTCCTTTAAAGAAATCCCTGTAATTTTCGTCTTCCCTAAACCCCAAAAATTTCTTCTCACTTTGAAGACAAAACAAACGCAATCCCTGTAATTTACCGTTCCCTTATTTTATTTTTGCTTTTCAAATTAAAGTTCTGAGTTCCATTTCTCTCACAATCCCTCCCAAACTCTCTCCAACTGCAGTATACAATACTTGTTGTAAGCTGTAACGAGAAAATAGGCAATTCAAGCTTTTCCAAAGATGAACTTTAATTTGGAAATTAGGAGTAAAAATCTCAATGAACCGTGCCTGCATTCAAACTTATAGCAGAGAAAAACACAGTGAAAGAAAGGACAAATTTCAAGCTTTTAATGGGAAATTTTTTTAAATGGCTAGTAAATGACCATCAAGTTCTAATCCGGGGATGCTAATCAAGAAGCCGACAACTTGGCCAAATCTGGAATCGGAAGATCGTCTCACTCGCTTCTGCCAAATTCAACTAAATGCTTTAGGTTCTGTTTTCATTCTCCGTTTTTACTTAAGCTTTCCATTTAATATATATATTAAAATTTTTTAATGTTTTCATATTATTCTTAAAATACTTTTAAATTTTTAGAATTATTATTAATTTTTTTAAGTATCAAATTGATATTTTAATTATAGTTCAAGGATTAAAATTGTTATTAACCCTTTACTTAATGGATGATGGACCAAAATGCGATAATTTGATAATATTAGAGATAATTATGTAACTTTTAAAAGTTGAGTAGGTGAAACGTAATTTTATTCAAAGTTTAAGAACAATTGGTGCAATTTACCCTTTTTTATATATTATTAATTTATATCATAAAAATTAAATATATTATACTACAATATTATATTAAAATATAAGTCTAATGGTGAAAAATAATTGATAAATTAGTGGCTTAAACTTTTTCAAAATTTAATCTTTCTATTTTTATAGTATTATCGTTACGATAAAAATCAACTATTCATATGTAAGAAATTAAAAAAAATTCAAAGAATTTATATACAATAAATTAAGTTAATATATTTACCAATGTAATTGAATTAATTTTTTAATTTTTGTAATTCAGCTTGATTATTTCAGTGGAAATGATTCAATTCGATTATTTGGATTTTATCAATAAAATGGATGGATTTTGAGGAATTTGTGAAGTTATCAAAATTATATTAGGTAAAAACCAAACCACAAATGCACACTCTACTATTCAACAGCCGCTGAATTTCAAACGGGCATTCAGTCTCCCCATTTACTCGGATGATTTTATTTTTTAATAAACATTAAATTTATACATAAATTTTGGTCTAATATTCAGTTTGGTACATAAATTTTAATTTATTACAATTTTATATATGAAATTTGAATGTAATACATAGATATATATAAACTTTAATTTTAATTCAATTATACATATTTAAATAAATAAATTGACAATTTAGCCGAGTGGTCTAAGGCGCCAAATTTAGGCTCTGGTCTGAAAAGGCATGGTTCCAAATCCCACAGCTGTCAAAATTTTCTATCAAAAGAAAAAAAAATACATACATTTATTTTTATATTTAATAAATATATCAACATAAAATAATGGTAAGTTGATAATATTTTTAATGTTTTGTAAAAATTAACCCAAATCAAATTTTGGTATAAAAAATCACATAACAAAATTCATATATAATATTACACCTTGAATGTCTAATTTTTATATTTATCCATATTTTTTAAAATGACACTGTACGTAATTGATGATTTACAATATTACTTCATTTTCTACCTTTCGGGATATGCTATTTCTCTGCTCCTTTATTTCTCGGCGATTGAAATTAATCATTTGTTTAAGAAGAAATTTGCTGCCAAAAAAAAATACAAGTTATTTTGTCGTTTGTATTTGATTGCTGGATTGAGTTAAAATAAAGTTTGCTCATCATCCTACAATTCTCCCCCCCCCCCCCCCCCCCAAATTTTAAGAATTGCTTAGTAGACCAAACACACTTGATTTACTACTAATGGTTCAGTCGGTCAAACAGGCTCCACCAAGACAAGGAAGGCGAAAAAGCTTCACCAGAGCTGTGCTCACTTGTGCAATATCCCTTTCTTCTGCAGCTTTGGCTTTTTCTGATAATGGTTCTGCCAATGAATTTAAGGACCACATGGATATCCAAAGTTAGAAATACAATTGACACACAAAAAAATAAGACTGAAAAAAACAAATGGGAAGTATGTACTTTCTGTCTCACAAGGGCATCCTGATCTATCCTCTCCTTCCAGTTACTCTTTCGAAGCTTGATTGGTCTATTTCCCACATATTTACCTGCAACACATCATTTGTAAACCAAACATATATCAACACCATGAATGCCCAAAAATAAATTGTCCAAATTTGGCTATTGATTGTGAAAGTACCCACCGTTCATCTCTTTAAGTGCAGCTGCAAGGTCAGAAGGGTTAGCAAAGCTAACGAACCCGTAGCCCTTTGTTTTGCCGGTCCGTTTATCTCTAACAACCTGTTGGAAAGATAACATATGCGCACACAAATATCTTAGTTATCAAATTGTTTTCTAGGAACTCATGGATCCCTCACTGCTTTTTTTTAAAGAACAAAGATGGAATCCCAGCAGGTCAACCATAAGCATGACAGAAGGCATGCCATGCTCTCAGACAGAAATACAAGAAACAATATACCGCAAAAGTAATGCCGGTAATGGTACAGTATTAAACAAAATAAACCCAAAGATCATCATAGCTTAATCTTCATGTGCCAAAAAAAACTCATATCACACTAACAACTCAAAATGAGCATACTTACAAATCTGAATCTTATCACTCTTCTTAGCATGATTAAGACCCCACACTGTATAGGTGAAACTGAGAATTCTTAATCCAATGCAATTGAGCAAATATAAGCTTATAGGGGAAATGCGCCACTAT
This sequence comes from Gossypium turneri, assembly GCA_008044935.1. Classification (NCBI taxonomy): domain Eukaryota; kingdom Viridiplantae; phylum Streptophyta; class Magnoliopsida; order Malvales; family Malvaceae; genus Gossypium; species Gossypium turneri. The sequence goes on from CP032581.1 coordinate 53,742,713, forward strand.
ATTCAAGTCAGAAGACCAGAAAAAGCACAAAAGGTTTTAAACATTGTTGCCGGTTGGTACGTGACATAGTAGTTCACGGAGCAGAAAAAGGCTCTCTGAAGTTCAATGATATACAATAAAAACTAACAGATAAGGGGAAAACCATACACTTCCCATTTCCCCTCTTTAAGGCTAGACAAGAGGTAGGCATCCAACTTAAACAGTTTAATAGGTTGACTAACCTTATTCAGACTAGTTCAAAATCATTTCAGCCTGCTATGACTCAAACTACTCCATAAGTCAGGTCAAATATACCATACTCAAGCCCTGACCTGTAAGCCATTTTCCAGCAGTCAAGATCCAATATCAATCTCTACAATTTTGACAGGATCAAAGAATACCAATGAAAGTGGATTATCCATTAATTTTCAAACGTGCAGATTTAAGGCACAACCTACCTTAAAACACATAAACATATAACTGCTCTGTGCACTTCATACAAAAATCTGAACAGGAACTGCAAAGAGTTGATAGACATGGCAAAAATTGCTAATAAAAAGGAAATCTGAAAAAAACCAAGTAATTGAGAACTTACTTTAGCCATGTTAAATGAAGGAAATCGAGCAAAAGCTTTTGAAAGAACATCATCATTAACCTCATTACCAAGATCACCACAAAATAAGCGAAAGTCATCTGCAGATTATCAACAGGAATAAAATATAAGAACTATAAAGCAGAAAAGCACTTGGAAACACACAGAGAAATAGTAAGATAAATAAACTTGAAAGTTGGATAGTTCATACTTTCTGGCCACTCAGCAAGCGTTGGATCCTCCCATGACTGACCAGCAGCTTTCCGTGGGATCGCTTTCTTCTTAGTTTCTGCTTTGTGCTCAATCTCACTGCTTGCAAGAGCAGCCTTTACGCTCTCTAGTGCTTCTGGGGTAACTATTTGAGCATCCCTTTGAAATAACTGTTGGGCCTGTCCAAATATACTGCAACTTATTACACAGGTGAAGGGCGTACTTGAACTCACAGCTATAAAATAAAATCAACCAACAAATAAAAGGCTTGGTTGCACTTCTACATATACTATATAGTGTTTTTTTCTCCGAACTTAACATAACGAACAATAATTAGCAGCAAAGAAAAGCAAAACAAAATAAGTAAATTTCTAAAAGCGACACTAGTTCAAATGTAATGATTACAAATTAGAGCTAAAAAATTCATTTTTTTGGTTAAAATTTCAACTCTCTATCCCACCGTTCTTGTTCGAATTTTGATTTCAGTTCTGAATAACATAACCCAGATAATTTTCAAGTTACTAAAAGAGTTGGTAAAACAATTTAAACCCGATATATCTCATAAATTCCATGAATTCAAAATAAAAAAATAAAAAAATCGAAATAATATTTATAGTTTATTGTTCTGCTGACCTGTTGGTATTGAGGGAGAGAATAGACGCCGGGTACGGGAGCAACAGAGGCAGGGTAAACAGGAGCCGGGGCGACGGAAACGGAGGGGGGCGCGGAGGCATAATGTTGGGGCTGTTGCTGGAGATGAAAGGGCAAAGGAAAATACGATTGATTTGCCGTCGTTTGGTAGGTGAATTGAGAAGAGGATGAGGAAGCAGGAGGTGTAGCGGAAGAGGGAGGAATCGACATGAGTGAAATTGAGGATTTAGGGTTTTAAAAGGAGATTATTTGGAAAGAAAGAAAAATTGGGGGAGAATATAGAGGGAAATTTTTCGGGAGAATGGGATCCAACGTGCCTTGCGAGTTGCGATGAAGATTTAACAAAGTGTTTTTTGTTTTTTTTTTCAGCGGTGCAGCCCAGGGGGTCCTTAAACGCTGTCGCATTTGCCGTGAAGAAAGGCTACGCCCAAGAGAACATAATTCGGCTTTGGACTTCATTGGAATCGAATCTAGAAGAGCTCAGCTCAGCTTGGTCCAGGCCCGCCCATTACCTTTTTTCTTTTATCATTACGCCTTCTATTATTAAACTAAAACAGTAAAAATTTGACTCCCTTTAATTATTCTAAAATTTTATAAATTTGTTTATTATATTCCTTAACATTTAAATTTAAGAAAAGTTATATGGTACATTGTCAGCTGAATTTTTAGACTCTACAAACAGAGTTAGGGGTTGACAAGTGTCTATTGGGATATAATAAAATATTTAAAAAAAACACATATGACAATTTTTTAAGGTTGTCAATGAAAAAAAAAACATTGTCGGTATATTAAATGCTAACCCTAAATTTAAATCTACTTATAAAGCTTGGAAAAAGCACACCTTTTCTTTTAAATCTACTCATAAAGTTGGGGGAAAACACCCCACTAGAAATGGTTCTATTTGGTAAATTTATTGATAAATGGATATTCATACAACTCTCATGACACCTGAGGAATTTATAGGTGCCTTAATTCTGTTATTTATGTTTTTGTAAGTTATGTTAATTAAAACCCTCTAACTAGAAGATATATATGAGCTTATGGTATCTGTTAACTCGATCGATCATTTGAAATAGCCAAGAGGAGGGGTGAATTGGCCCTTAAAAAAATTTAGGAAGCAAGGACAATAAAATGAAACAATGAACACAAATAATTTCGAGTGATTCAACCCCAATTGCCTACCCCACTACCTTAGCTTTCCACCACTAAGAATTTTCTCAAATTTCCTAATTTGATCAACATTTGAGGACAATATTTAACCATACAACTCCTTTAAGATTTCTATCCAAATCTTAAGACTTAAACCCTCTCAAAAGAGTAAACAAATAAGCAAATAAGTAAACAATGAAACAATCTTACGAGATTAGATTGTTTGCAACTTAGGCACACACTCAATGAGAAACACTCAAGCTTAGATAATACAATAAATGCTCACAAGTCTTTACAAGAAAAAGATTAAGAATTTAAGCACAAAAGATTGCTATAAGAGTTTTTCTTTATCTTTCTTGATAGCTTTTGATCTTTTGTAATCTCTCTTATTGTTGTAGAAGCTTTGGAAGCTGGTATTTATAGCCCCTAATTGATTTCCAACTGTTGTAGTTGTTGAGGAATTAAATAGAGCACTAGAGCATTAATAGCTCCTACAACAAAAGGTATCAATACCTTTGGAGGGGTACCGATCCTTTGGGCATTTAATGCCTCAATTCAGCGATCATTAAAGCCTATAGTATTGATACAATAGGGAGTGTGTCGATACTTGCTATGAGGTATCAATACCTTGGGGATGGTATCGATACTTGAGCAATTTTTCTTTGATTTTTCAAAACATCGAACCTCAAAATAATATTGATACCAAGCAGGGCATCGATAAATTTTTAAAGGTATCGATACTTTCTTTAGGGTATCAATACTTTTTTTTGCTTAATTTTCTTGAACATCGAAACTTAAATCAATATCGATACCAGGTAGGGGCATCGATAAAATAAGAAAGGCATTAATACTTTTGATTCTTGCTCAATATTTCTGAACTTTGGAGCTAATTTTGGTACTAATACTAAGCATGGGTATCGATACTTGGTTCAAGGTATCAATACCTTAGTGAGGGTATTGATATTTTGATCCCTGGGAGCAATTTTCACTTGTTAAAAATGTTTGAACCGGATAACCTCCTTCCAGATCTTCATCATCTTCATCACAGGGTTTGGCTTGCACAAACTTTAATCATGCACCAGTACAAGGGTCTTTCTTGTATCCAAAATGTCAAAGTGAACCAACACCAAGAGTTTGAGTCAATGGTAAAGGAGGACTGACTAGAGTGGGAATTTTGAGACGTTTGAAGATATAAGAGAGATAGGTTCCAAAAGGTAAGGTTATGGCACTAAACAATTCTTTTCCTAATACATTGGTAATGTTGTTAAACATGATCAAAGCAAGGTCAGGACGCCTATTATTTTGAAAACAATTAAGCCACCAATAATCAATGACTCAAATGATGACATGTTTTGAAATAGGCCTTAAAATCTTGGTGAGAATAAGGTGAAAAAACCAATTATGAAGATTAAGCTCGGAAGCATTCGAGCTAGGAATGACTAAAAGGCTAGAATCAAAGGACCTTTCTCATTGGAATCACCATCAGGAGGAAGTTTTAACAATTCTCCAAAGTTTTCAAGGGTGAGACGAATATGAGTATTCAAAATATAGGAGTTAATAGCAACAATGGTCTCATCGAAGGGGTCATATTCGAGTAAAGCATTGTAATAAAAAGCTCGAACAAGGTTGGCATGGGTGGAAGAATGAATTTTAAAGAAATCAACCCATTTCCAATCGATTACAATTTGGAGATAAGCAAAATTAAAATCGACTAAAGTTTCAAAATCTAGAGGAGAAGAAACGTTAACTTTTTGAGAAGTAAAATAAGCGTAAAAACGATTTCTCTTTTCGAGATTTCTAAAATAATCATTTAAAGACTCACTTGGGCCACTAGAGGGGTTAGATGAAGAGGCACGGACACAAGATCATTTCTTAATAGGCATGGTGACTAATAAGTATGCCTAGACACATTAAGGAACTTAGAGACTTGGTTCGGGAATTTTGTTGACCACCTTTTAGGCAAAGGTTTAGAGAAAATTTTTCGAAGCAATTTTTGGGTTGGTCAAACCCCCTGCATCAAAAACACAATATATATTTATCAAATTACCCCAATATCAAGACTAGAAAAAATAACACAAATCAATTGTATTTTTTTTTTAAATAAAAAGTTAAGTTTTTAACTTGAAAGTCTTGAAGGGATGAAAAACCAAAGTGAAAGAATTAGAATTCTTGATAATATGGAGAGATGGGATGTTTTGTTTGATAAATTTTGAAGAGTGGAAGTAGGATTGAAAATTTTACATTTTGGTGTTGAGAGTTTTTGATGGTTTATAAAATAGTTGAAGAGAAGTATGAAAAAATTTTGCCCTAATTTGTTTTAAAAAACACGGTATAAACCCTTTTAAAAAACCCAAAGGTTTCAATAATTTTCAATACTTTTGTTAAAGTACTGATACTTCAATCCCCAAATTAGTTCAAAAGTGCAGAAAACTTTGTTGAACTTAGTTCTAAGGCCTAAGATGCATTAAACTGACTTAAAAAGCTATTTTTGTTATTTCTAATGATTTCATACATCTAATTGTGCAGAATTAAGGCATGATGCATATAAATCATAAAAAAAATCATAAAATTATCAAAAAGTGATCATTTATTATCAAATAAAGTCTATTCAAGCATACTCAAAGGGAATAAAAAATTTATACTAGACCAAATAGACAAGTCATGCAACTTTAACTACCCCTATCTATTTACATATGAGAACCATAGAAATCACTCATACATGCTTTTTCATTCAATTTTAAGCCATAAAACATGTTAAAAACATCAAAGTGTATAAAAGCATTAGAACACAAAATCAAGGTAAGGTAGTGATACCTAGTTCTCTCCTAAGTGTCCAAAACATTTCTGTATCTAGAGGCTTAGGGAAAATATCAACTAATTGATGCAAAGTATCAACATATTCTAGAACGATATCTCTTCTTTAGACATGATTTCTAATGAAATGATGTCTAATTTCAATATGCTTGGTTATAGAATGTTGGATGAGAATTTTAGTGAGACAAATAATACTAATATTGTCACAGTTAATAGGAATGGTATATACATCAATTGCATAGTCCTTTAGTTTTTGTTTCATCCATAAAACTTAAGTACAACAAATACCGATGAAGATGTATTCCACTTCAATGGTGGACAATGCAACATTGTTTTGGTTCTTTGAAAACTATGATATAAGCAAGTTGTCTAATAATTGACAAGTATCGGAGGTGTTTTTCCTATCAAATTTGCAACCTCAAAAATACGCATCCAATGAGGCATGCAAGCTAAATGATGAGTCTCTAAGATACCAAAGGCCTAAGTTAGGAGTGTCTCTAAGGTATCTAAAGATTCCCTTAATGGCATGTAAATGTGATTCCTTAGGACATATTTTATATCTAGCATACAAGCAAACACTAAACATGCTATTCGGTCTACTTGTGGAAAGATAAAGTAAAGAACTAGTCATTGAACTATAAATTTTAACATCAACACATTTACCTCCCTCATCTTTGTCAAGCATTGTAGAAGGGCTCATAGGAATAGCTTGTCGTTTGAGGATATCCATCCCCAACTTCTTAAGCACTTCCCTTGTGTACTTAGCTTGATTAATTAAGATGTCATCTTTCCTTTACTTGATTTGGAGCCTAAAAAATATTATGAACTCACCCATCATTCTCATCTCAAATTCACTTTGTATTAGCTTAGAAAATTCTTGACAAAGAAGATCATTAGCAACACTAAAAATAATATTGTCAATATATATATTTGTACTACTAAAATATCGTTGCCTTTTCTTTTAATAAAAAGTGTTGTGCCAACCTTCCCTTTACTAAAACCCTTTTCAGCAAGAAAGCTTGATAATCTTTCACACTATGCTCTAGAAGCTTGTTTTAAATCATACAAAGCTTTTGAAAGTTTGAAAACATGGTTTGGAAATTTTGAGTCTTCAAAATCGGGTGGTTGTTTAACATACATTTCTTCATTTATGAAATCATTTAGAAAAACACTTTTAACATCCATTTGATATAATTTAAAATCATTAAAGCATGCAAAAGATAAAATTATTCTGATGGCTTCCAATCTAGCTACGGGAGCATAAGTTTCATCACAGTCTATCTTTTCCTCTTGAGTGTACCCTTGAGCAACAAGATTAGCCTTGTTCCTCACAATGTAACAATTCTCATCTAGTTTGTTTTTAAAAATTCACTTAGTACATGTAGTAGATTGTTCACAATGTCTCTCAACTAAGGTCCACACTTTAATCCTCTCAAATTGATTTAACTCTTCTTATATAGTTAATATCCAATATTTATCATCTAATGCTTCTTTGATATTCTTAGGTTCTCTATATGAGATAAACGCAACATAATTACAAGTATATCTAAGAGAGGATCGAGTAGTTACCCATTTGGAAGGATATCCCAAAATCTTATCATCCTTTACATAGTTGTACCCTCTTGGACGACTAACTTCCCTTTCCTCTAGAGAGAGTTCCTTTAGAGAATCTTGCGTTTGTTCTTGGATATTTTCATTTGATTATTGATCAAATTTCTCATTATTGTTCAATGTTCTTACATCATCATCAACAACATAAGAATCCTTTCTAGGAAGAGAGTTAAGATCATTGAAAACAACATGTATAGAGTCTTTAACTACTAAAGTTCTTTTATTAAAGATTTGATAAACTTTAGAGTTTAAAGAATAACCCAAAAAAATTCATTCATCACTTTTTGCATCAAATTTGCCAAGATTGTCATTTCTATTATTTAAAACAAAACATTTGCACCCAAAAGGGTGAAAGTAGCTAATGTTAGGCATTTTGTTTTTGAAACGTTCGTATGGATTTTTCTTCAAAATAGGCTTAATCGTTATTCGATTTACGATATAACAAGCGGTGTTTGTGGCTTTTGCCCAAAAATATTTTGGCAAATTATTTTCGCAAAGCATGGTTCTAGCCATTTCTTTTAAAGCTCTATTCTTCCTCTTAACAACTCCATTTTGTTGAGGGGTTCTAGGTGCTGAAAAATTGTGGCTAATACCATTTGAATAACAAAAATCATAAAAACCAAGATTTTGAAATTCAGTTCCATGGTTACTCCTAACACTAGAAATTGAGTAACTTTTCATTTTGATTGCTTTTTGAAAATGTGATTAATTTTTCTAAATTTCCATCTTTAGCACTTAAGAGAAAAACTCAAGTAAATCTAGAGTAATCATCTACAAGTACAAAAACATATTTTTTTTTTCACTCAAGCTAGTAGTTCTAATAGGTCCAAAAAATCAATGTGAATCAATTGTAAAACTTTACTAGTAGACACATCATTGGTAGGTTTAAAAGAAACTATTTATGTTTGCCTTTAACACATGCATCACAAATTTTATTTAAATCAAAATCAAATTTTGACAAACCTTTTACTAAATCATTTTTAGTCAATTTATGCAACATGCTTATACTAGCATGTCCTAATTTTCTATGTCATAACCAAGAAGTATTTTCATTTTTGGCCATAAGAAAAATGTTTGAATCATGCTAATCAACTAAATACACCATGTACATGTTTCATACTCTATGACTAACAAACACAATCTTATTAGAAACAGTGTCAATGTAACAACTCGATTTTGACCCTAATAGGACAAAGTGGTTTCGGGACCACAAATCTGAGTCAGAAAAATATTTTTAAATTATTTTTGGTATTTGCAGTATGTGAATTAATATGTGTGAAAATTTCGTATAAAAATTTGATTGTTTGAGTGCTCAATTTGATAAAATGACTTAATCGCGTAAAATGAAAATTTAGAGGGTCAAACTTAAAAGCACACAATTGTTGTTGTCTTTCAAAAATAAGGGTTTTAAATGGCAATTATGCCATTTAGTAGATAGTGGGCGGCAATGGTCAATATTTCCCTTAAGTTATATGTTTTATAATTTATTTAATTAAAGTTAATTTAGTCATTAAGTAAATTATAATATTATAACTAAAAATAAGTAATGAAAAGATGAATATTTCATCATTCTTAGCCGAATAGTGAAAATGAAGAAACCTTCCATGGCTTTTTAAAGTTTCGGCACTTCCATAGCAAAATTTAGGTATGTTTTGGTTTCAGTTTTTGATAATTTTTACGTTTTTGAGATCGTTGTTTTGTGCACTACAAGACCCATACTTTAATTTTAGAATTTGATGGTGATTTTGAGATATGACATTGATGAATGCTTGAGCTTTGTGATAGTTGATGATGAAATATGAAAGATATATAAAGGATTAACATGTTTTGTCTTTGAATTTTTGGTGAAATTGAGTAATTAGGGTTAAAATTGTGAAAATAAATTTTTAAGGGACTAAAATGTGAAATAAATTAAATGTGTGGACTTGTTTGAAGCTTATGAATATTCGGCCCTAGCATAGTGTGGGCAAATTTTGTGTATTTTGTGTTTTGTGCAAAAAGGACTAAATTGAAAAAAGTGTAAAATGTTAGGGGCAAAATGGTAATTTTCCCATTTATGTATTTTTGGATTTAATTGAATGTTTTGATGAATAAAAAGGTTAAAGTTGAGTATGTTTAGATCAAGAAATGAAGGAAATGGAATTGGATCAGGGAAAAACGAAAGTAGTCGAATAGTCGATTGTGTCCGCCGATATCCGAGGTAAGTCAATTAGCAAGTAAATGTTATCTAAATTGAATATATATATATATATATATATATATATATATATATATATATATACATTTATTTACCATACATATGATAAGTTAGAACTTAAAATGTGTAAATTAAATAAAACCTTGTAATTTACCTATATTAAAGCCAAATATAAGAATTAATATTGGTAAGTTGATGTTAATGATTTACGTTTCATGTATGTTAGCTAAATATGCTATAAATTCAATGATTCGAAACAAATGGTGAAATAAATATACATAGATGTGTAAATTCGAATGTAAGGTTTAATTCTTTGGATTGAATTTAAGTTAAGGTTTAATTCTTTGGATTGAATTTAAGTTATGAGTTAAAGATATGGTTCTAAAGTATATTACAAGTTCTTGTAATAAAATTTAAATACTATGAATTACATATATTTTTGTGCGTATGGTTAGAACATAGTTATATACGTATATTCATGTTCTTGAGCTGGAAAATTAATGTATGAATTTTATAGGCATAAGGGGGTTCGAACATAGATTACAAAATCATTTGTGCTGAATGTAATGTTTTTTTTTTAGTTATACCTATGTGGTCCGAATGTAAGTTTACTATGAAGAATCGAATATAATTCAATGTTACGGATATGTAGTTAATGAGTAAGACTTATGTAATTATAAATAAATATACGAAAGATCGTCTTTGTATTTGAGGTTCTCAGGCTTGTGCCTAGCAGGCTTAATGCCGGTGTACGGAACCAGGCTTTAAGCCTAGCAGGCTATGTGCCGGTGAATTTATTTAAAACGTGTGTTCAGAAAGTTCTTGTTAATGTAATTTTAAATGTAGTCGGACATGTGAATGAATTATATCTACATGTATGTATTAATTAAATGAATGAATGGAAATAAGGTAAGTTGTCTATTCGAAATGAAATATCATAAGTGTTTGTAATATTATAAGTTATCAATTTTATTTAGAGATATAAATTGGCTTAGTTGATAACTAAGCTACCATAACGAAGGCTTATATATATTTATATATGATAACTAAGCTACCATAACCAAGAGATGTATAATATCTTTATAAATAAGTTAATTGCTCTTTTATTTTATTTGTTAAATTTTATCTATGCTATTGACTTACTAAGCTTTAAAATGCTTACTGTATGCATTTGTGTCTGTTTATTTTGTCTTATAGATTTTGAGGTGGTTACGAGTTCGGGATCATCAGTAAAGCTTATCAAACTATCGAATAATTACGGTATTTTAAGTTGAAATTTTATTGAAACTATGGCATGTATAGACTAGTTTGAAATTGTTTCTTTTGAGAGTATATTTGTATTAAAGCCATGCAAATATGGCTTAATTAGCTTGCTCTACTCGATTTTGGATCGGATTAAAGACTGCACATTTTGGTTTTGGTTTGACATTATAGGAAAATTGTAAGGTAAATGAATGTTGTGTGTGTGGTTTATTCGAACTAGGTATGAGCTTTATATATATATATATATATATATATATATATATATATATATATAAAACATGGTTATAGGTGAAAGTATACATTATTTTAGAGTGGAATTTGGTCTTGAATGATAATGAAAAGTTAAACTTGAGAAGTTGGATTTTATATGCAAGTATATATGTTAAAATGGGGTATGAAATGCATTTTTATAAGGTGATGAAATGAAAACTTTGGTAAATGATATTTGTATAGATAATTACGTGTGTGCATATGTGGTTTTAATATTTATATACATATATATACTTGATAATTAAAGTTGTCCTTGAAGTTTATAATATTTTGGAATAAGGCGATGGTTGAATATGAATGTTCGGGTTGGTCATAGTAAATATTAAGTAAAATGTTTCACATTTTATTTTAGCATCCGCATGATATATATATACATATATATATATATTTGTGTGTATAATGGTGATTTATCAAAATGTTTGACATTAGTGATGGGGTGGTTGTTGTTAAATAATGAACTTTGCTTATAAGTATATTTGGCTTGTTAAATATATAATATGAGAATAATAAGTTGAAAGTATATATGCAGTTAGTGAGTAGAGAATATTAAATTATTAAGTTATAAATTTATGCAAAGGTTGAATTAAAAAAATGCTATGTACTGAACCTGTATTAGTAAATATTGTATATATTTATATATATATTTATATAGAATGTCTTAAAATTTTTCATTAAATGAGTATATATATATATATATATATATTAGGCTATTTTACCAAAAAAGCCCTTTTTTTTCAAAATTTACCGAAATGGGCCGATTTTTTAATTATTTACCGGAATGGGCCATTTTCCGCGAAATCGCGGCCACGTAAGCGCGATGTCAGGGTACGTGTCAGGACATCGCGTCCACGTCAGCGCGACCTGCTGACGTGGAAGGAAATCGTGTCCTTGAGGGAGCGATTTCCTTCCACGTCAGCAGGTCGCGCTGACGTGGACGCGATGTCCCGCGCACGTGAACAGTGCCCCAAAGGTCCAACGGTCAAAAATTTGACCGTTGCCCCCCCAACGGTCACAATTTTTTTTACTATAAAACCCCCTACCCCTTTTTTTTTCACAAACAAATCCTATCTCAATTTCCTTCAAAAATTCTCTCAATTTCCTTTTAAAATTCTCTTAATTTCCTTCCAAAATTCTCTCAAACTCTCAAATTCCTTCCAAAATCCTTTCAATTTCCTTCAAAAAATCTCTCAAATCCATATTAAATTTCTTTTTCCATTCAATTTCATTTTTTAAGAAAATTTTAAATATTTTTATTTTTTTAAATAATTTTAAAATTTTTAATATTTTCAACAATGGCCGGATCATTGATTCGTCTTGATAGGAATCACATATCGGTGGAGCAAATGAAAATGGTAAGTATTAAATTTAAATTTTAAATATTATTTAAGATATTTTTATTTATGTATTTTTAGATAATTATTAATTTATTTTTTGTTATAAAAGTCTAAAGATCGGGTATTGGAATGCAATATTCGGAATATGCATGCTCCTCCATCACCGTTAGTAGAGAACTACCTGCGGGAAGCGGGATTTTGGCACGTGGCGACGGTAGGCCGGGGATGCAAGTTGGAGCCAAAACTGATCAGTGCTTTCATTGAGAGGTGGAGACCCGAGACGCACACATTTCATCTTCCATGTAGAGAGTGCACTATCACTCTAGAAGATGTCCATCTGCATTTGGGATTGCCGGTGGATGGGCACCCAGTCACCGGGTCTGCCCAATCTAGCAATTGGGAGGCGGTGTGCTACGAGCTTTTGGGCGCTGTTTCGGATAAAATGGATGGAGGTAAGGTGGAGATGGGCTGGTTACGTGCCACCTTCCCCGATCTGAATGAAAATTCAACCAAAATTGAAAGAGTCCGATATGCTCGATTGTACATTCTTCAAATAATTAGAGGCTATCTGATGGCCGACACGTCATAGAGCCGTGTACATCTAAGGTGGCTGCTAAAAGTCGTTGATTTTAGAGCAGCCGGTGAATTTAGTTGGGGGTTTACCGTCTTGGCAACATTATATCGGGAGATGTGCGGGGCGACCAAATCGAGGAGAGCAAAAATCGGAGGTTGCCTGTCACTACTACAATCATGGGCACGATTTCCCTTTCCATTTCTACGTCCTCGAGTGAACCACCCATATACATTCCCACTCGTAACGAGGTAAATTTTATATTAAATTTTGAAATTGTTATGTAGATTTTGTAAGAATAAAAGTATGCTAAAAATTTATTTAATTAGGTGGAACCATCAGGCAAGTTATCATGGATTACCGTCTGAACTTGAAGATATACGGCTTCTATTGGAGCAACAGTCGGAAGCAGAAGTAAGTATTATTGCAAATAGATATTTCCATACATTCGCTAGTGGATTGATATTTAGTATTTAGTATTTAGTATTATGTATATAAGTAATATTTCTATCATGTTAATGTAGTTTCAATGGACACCATACGAGGATCCGGCAATCCGGGCAGTAATCCCGGAAGAGTTTTTACAAAATCTGAGTGCCTGGCATGTGAAAGTGGCGTTGATCAACTATGCAACCGTGGAGCCCCACCAGACAGACAGAGTCCTACGATAGTTTGGATGTAGACAACCGATCCCTACGGACCCTGAGGTGTTTGACGAGCACCACAAAATTGACCTTCGGCTATTAGGTACGGATTGGCCTAGATACTGGTCAGAGTACACGGAAATGTGGGAAAATCGGAATGAATATCTACCTACTCGGGAACAAATCATCATTCTCGAGTTAGCGTGCGTTCCAGAATACATGCCATGGTTTAGGATCCATGGGAAGCCGTATTTACTTACGCCAGAGGAGACGCAGCGGCAAATACGTGTCGGAAGGGAAAGGCGCGGGCCTCTAAATCCAAGGGGACAAGACTACGAGGGCAGCCCCTCAACGAGGCCCAGACATTCACCCGGCTCATCATCAGCGGCCATGCAAACACTGTCCCAACCGAGAGCATCGACGCAGTCACCTGACGCAGCAATTCAACAGATAATACCCACGCAATCGCCTTTCCCTATGATGCCAGGTATGTTTCCTAGCCCTTATATGTACCCTAACCCGTACATGTATCCTTTTCCGAATCCTATGGCAGGTTAGAGCCAAATGCCTGGATCAGCTCCATTTCCTGTAATGCCGAGCTGACCACCGATAACTAGGCCAGCGGCGCAGGAGGGGTCGCAAGGGGGCCGTCGAGGAGCTCTCCTTTTTACCAATCGCCAGCAACGCATGGCTTTCAAACTCCGTCGCCGTTCATGATGCAAACACCTCCACATACATTATTTTTTAAAGGTGGATCATCGTCCCAAGTCCGACAACCAGATGTCGAACCGGAAGAACAACAATCACCACCGGAGGAAGAACAACCGCCGCCGGAAGCTAGAAGAAGGAGGAATCCAGTGCGTAACCGTCGACAGCCGCCATGTGGAACCGAATCCCCCAGTCATAGACATTGATTACCGTATTAAAATTTATCATTTTATGTAATGAAATAGAAGTTTATGACGATGTAATACACATAGAAATTTTTCCGAGTTATTTTGATATTATTTGATTAAAAACCCTAACCCTAACCTAATTAAATTAAAAACCCTAACCTAATTTAATTAAATTAAAAACCCTAACCTAATTTAGTTAAAAACCCTAACCCTAATTTAGTTAAAAACCCTAACCTAATTAAATTAAAAACCCTAACCTAATTTAATTTAATTAAAAACCTTAACCTAATTTAATTAAAAACCCTAACCTAATTAAATTAAAAATCCTAACCTAATTTAATTAAATTAAAAACCCTAACCTAATTTAATTAAAAACCCTAACATAATTTAATTAAAATCCCTAACCTAATTTAATTAAATTAAAAAACATAACCTAATTTAATTAAAAACCCTAACCTAATAATTTTACAAAAACCCTAACCCTAACCTAATTTAATTAAAAACCCTAACCTAATTTATTTAAAAACCCTAACCTAATTTAATTAAAAACCTAACCTAATTTAATTTAATTAAAAACCCTAACCTAATTTAATTTATGTAAAAACCCTAACATAATTTTACCTAATTTGATAATCTTACTAACCATTAACACACTTTTTTCGGCTTAATAATTTTACATAATTTGATAATTTTACTAACCATTAACAAAAGTTTTTGGGCATAATAATTTTACATAGTTTTACATAATGTTGGATTTCGTAAAATGTTTTGACTGGTACTGACATTTAAGAAATTGTAGTAATTTGATAATTTTACTAACAATTAATACAATTATCAATTAATAATTGAATAAAATGTAATTTTTTCTAAAATTACGTTCAACTATTGCGATTAGGGCATGATCGACTTGTATGGCCTGGGTTCCTACACCATCCGCACAACTTCTGTTGACTGGCTGTTTCTCGGATATCTATATTGTTCCGTATTCTAGAGGAGCAAGGTCGACCCTTCGGCTTGCGACGTAATTCTCTATCCGGTAACAGCTTAAAAAGAGCAAGAGATACGGGCGGCCACTTACGTTCATCTGGGACCGGTGAGAAAACGTGTCTCCATAGGTTGTACATGTTTTTTAATTTGTACACTTCGTCCACATAACTCAACGGATCTAGACGGAGTTTCTGACAGGCTGCAATAACATGAGCGCATGGATAACGAAGTGCATCGAACTTCCCACAGTCACAAGTCTTGTTTCGCAAGTGTACACGATATTGCCCGCCAACAACACCTTGGTGCGGTCTATCAAACTCCGTCACGCGAAACCATAAATTGTCTCGATCGTGACACACTGCGTGCATGATGTTTTCCCTCGCCTTCGCCTTGTTAATTTCTTGAACTACCTTACTGCACCATACATGCCCACCCTGCATCTGGCGTGCATAAGTTGCTGCTCGCTTTGGAAATAGCGCCTCCAAACGGAAATATGTCTCTCGCACAACCGCTGTTATCGGTAGATGGCGCGTTCCTTTAAGAACAGAATTTATGCATTCTGCCAGGTTCGACGTCATATGGCCATATCGTAGGCCTCTGTCGTATGCTTGTGCCCACTGTTCGAAACGTATGTTGCAATGGTAGTCCGCCCCTTCTCCGTTTTGGGATCGTAAGATTGCCAACATCTCGTGAAAATGATCTTTATTCATTTCATACCCTACCGATATAAGAACATAGCGAATATTTTATACCACTTTTACCAATAAAACTAATTTAAATTGACAAACGAAATAATACAGTTATAGAGTAAATACCCATGTTGGTCACTTGTCGTCATTCGGTCTTAGATGGATATTGCCTGTAGTAGTTCGAAGCAACGTGTCTCAGGTAATATCTATGGTGTTTACGCTGCCACAAGCTTCCCTCACGATCAAATGCAGCTAGTATACCGGCGCCCCGATCTGAAATAACACAGATATCAGGTTGGGGGCACACATGCCTCCTTAACCTAGAGAGAAAGAAATCCCAGTCATCAGACGACTCTCCCGGTGTTATTGCAAATGCAATTGGAAGAATTCTCCCACCGCCGTCCTGTGCCACTGCAACCAATAGCCGATGAGTGTACCTACCGAACATGAAGGTACCGTCAATTTGTACCAACGGCTTGCAGTATGGAAATGCGTCTCGGCATTGCTTAAAGGTCCAAAATAGGCTTTTGAACATTTGGCATCCACGTAGCAATCGACCGTTGTAGTACGCATGTTCCGTTTCAAGGTCTGTGATGGCACCTGGGACGTATCTCTCTAGCACTTGACACCACTGCCATATTTCATTATATGAGGCGTCCCACCCACTATGCATCTTCTCCAATGCCTTTTGGTTAGCTATCCAAGCCTTGCGGTAAGAGGGCGTGTACCCCATTTGGCTACGGATATTGGCAATTATCACCGGTACTGAAGTCCTAGGATCTACTTTTATCGTGGGCAGTATCAAGCTAGCCAACATAGCTGAATCCATTTTCGGATGATCTTCTGAAACACCTACAGAGGGAGGGAGTACATTAAATAATGCAACATTAGAAAATAAAAATATTATTCAGACACATTCAATACTGTACCTGCAGCACATGTATGTGGACCTTTGTACTTTTTGATCTCCCACAACCTTGTCCTCTTCTTTAACGAGGCGACGATTTTCCATGAACATGTTCCGTCTTGCACCGCACACTTCGCCTTAAACTTATCAGATTTTGATTTAGCGACGTGGTAATTAACGCCGTTTTTGATGCTATGCTGTTTCAAAGCATCAATAAAACTATCCTTATTAGTAAACTGATTACCAACTTCAAGTTCACCGAGATCTACCCCCAAACTTGTACGATCGCGCAACCAGTGTGGTAGATCTGGAAACTCTACCGCATCATCTGTTGACAGATCGACATTATGCATGTGGGCTGGAGGTGAGTATGCTCTGAATCGTGGATTTTCTTCATCATCTGCACTCCTATCACCATCTTCACCTTCTGTTGGAATAGGCTTCGGTTCAGAAAATAATCCCACCTCTGCACCATCCGGCCCGGGCTCTCGAGGTGGATCCATATCGGAGTCATCTTCTAACCCACAATCATCTGCAGGGTACGACGTCCCCTCACCTGTTGATGTCGTAGGTAGTACGTCATCCCTTCTTCTGGGCATTTGATAACGTCCCCAATTGGATGTAGATTGCCATCCACTAGAACTTGATGCAGTTCCCCAGCTCGTATTTCCAGCGTCAAACGTCGAGCCACCGACGTACATGTCTCATCCACCGACAGAGTGTCTTAGGGGGATGTGCATTCGACACCGCTACCGAACATGGGCTGTTCCGTATTTTGTAACCCGCTAACCGAGTGTCGCCAAGGGTCGTGTATACATCTCGAACACTGGACAGAAGTACATCAGTTGGCGACGTAAATTACTCAATATAAGTTGCTCTGCTAGCAAGATGAGTCTGCACCATTGCCTCCAAGCTACGAGCACCTTTTATGTCAAACGAGTCATATGTCACCGGATCAACAGAAGAACAAAATCGATACGTGATTGACAGAACTTTCATTGGCGTCGTTCCGAAGATTTTACGCCTAATTTTTTTACGAAGTTCTGTCAAATCTATGTTTTGGCTAAATGACAGTCGCACCGTATTCTCCGACAAAAAAACAACATCATTCTCGGTGTGGCAAACCTCACCATCATAGTAAATAACAGCACTAATACGTTCACTCATTTTGAAACTCTAACTTTCTTAGCCTCTCTAAAATGTTTCTGCTATGACTTATGCATTCTAAGAACATTTTCTACCTAATTTATAGCCTCAGCCCAAACTTGTTACTGTAGCAAAATCGCGTCCACGAGGGCGCGATTTGACACTATCTGCTCAGAAACGTCAAAAAATAATAATTTCCTACATGACCAACTGTAGCGAAATCGCGTCCACGAGGGCGCGATTTCATAATTTCTTCTCATATAGCATCCTGGTATCAGCGATTTTATATTATTTGCTCAGAAAACGTCAAAAAAAATTATTTCTTACATGACCAACTGTAGCGAAATCGCATCCACGAGGGCACGATTTCATAATTTCTTCTCAAATAGCATCCTGGTAGAAGCGATTTTATACTATTTGACCAGAAATGTCAACTCGAAATAATTTTTTTGGGACCCCTAAACCCTAAAAAGCCTGCACCCTAAACCCTAAAAGCCAAAAAACCCAAACGTAAAATCAACGTCAAAATCGTGTCCCCAGGAACGCGCTACGTGGCAGGACATCGCGTCCACGTCAGCGCGACCTGCTGACGTGGAAGGAAATCGCGTCCTTGAGGGAGCGATTTCTTTCTACGTCAGCAGGTCGCGCTGATGTGGACGCGATGTCCTGACACGTACCCTGACATCGCGCTTACGTGGCCGCGATTTCGCGGAAAATGGCCCATTCCGGTAAATAATTAAAAAGTTGGCCTATTTCGGTAAATTTTGAAAAAAATCAGCTTTTTGGGGTAAAATAGCCTATATTTTTTTTTGTTTATATATACATATTTATGTTCGAATATACCTTTGATTAAATTTGTTTGAGTTGATAAGGAATGCAACTATGTAATAATTTGGATGGTTCAGTAAGTATATTTAGCATTGTTCTTGCGTGTTTAAGATTGTTCAATAATTGTCTATAATCATGTTAAGTTCAGTAATGCCTCGTAACCCTAATCCGATGATGGATATGGGTTAGGAGTGTTACAGTCAATAACTTTACACCTATTTGAATCAAATATGACATTGAGACCTTTATCACATAATTGACTTATACCCAAAAAATTATGCTCAAAACCGTTGACATATAGAACATTTTCAGTAAAGATTGAAGAATTTTTACCAACAGAGTCAATTCCTTCAATAAGTCCTTTGGATTTGTCACCAAATGTAACTTCTCCTCCACTTTTTGGCTTTAGTTTAATGAAATGAATCTTGTCACCGGTCATGTGTCTTGAGCATCCACTTTTAAGGTACTATGAGTTTCCGCTTAAATTGTTCACCTTGAAGGAATGTTCCTTCCCTTACAAAAATAGATTTAAGTTTTGATTTTTGGTACCCAAATTCTGTTGGGTTCATAAGCATTAGTTTTTAAAATTCTAGTCCTTTTTGGTATCCATTTAAAAAAGATATTATTGTCTTAAATAGTGCTAAGTCCTTTAGGGACTCATAACACTATAACAACCCGTTTTTAGTGGTGTCGAAAATAGTAGTTTTGGTACCACAATTTGGACAAGTGAGTAAAAATTTTAACGTTTATTTATTATTTATAGGGTTAAATTAGACTCGTATTAAATTTTTGTTAAGAAATGTTAAAGTTTAAATGGTTAATTAGGTAAAAATGACTAAATTGAAAAAGGTGCAAAAGTTGAATTTTACTAATTAAATGGATTGAATGACCTTGTAAGTGTAAGTTGGTAGATCTATAAGGTAATTATGCCATTTATATTAGTGGTGGACAATGATGGACATCAGTTGGTTATTTTATAAGTGTTTATTAAATGGTAAAGTAGTAAAACAATAAATAAAAGCATGTACAAGTAAAATAATGTTATCATCTTTTTCCATTTTCTAGTGTTTGCTGAAAATCACTATTGTTGAGCTTGAGGAAATTCAGTCAAGTTTCCTTTGGTGCATGATCAATAAAAGAATCAACTGGATCTAAGTCAAGGAAAATCAAAAGTCTCGAATTAATTCTCGACTTTTGTTGATACAACCGTTGTGGTCGAGGTTAGTTCGTATGAATTTTTTATTTATTAAATTTTATTTTGGTAGATTATTTGTTAATGTTATATTGTTTACAATTGATTCGGTAATAATTCGATAATTGAATATTTGACGACAAAAGTCCCTTTTGAACTTGGAGAATGCTTAGGATACAAATGACATGTCATTAGGGATTATATGTTCGAGTGCTGGTCCTGGATGACCTACCGATGGCTGAGGTCCTACATTTGTTACGGATTCTCCATAGCTCGTATGAGCAGTATCGTGTAGCTAACATCCTGACTTACAGCTCGTGTGAGCATGCCCATTTCATAGCTCGTGTGAGCATTATTGAAAAGGTTATGGTTATATAAGAAGGTGTTCCTGAGTATCTGATGTTATTCTATATAGTTCAACGGGTAAGTAAAGTAATAGAAAGGTTTAGATATGAAATTACAGATATCGATGATTTTATGAAATGGTAAGATGAGTTTTGAAAGCGAATGAATAAGGGCATTAATCACATATGTGAAGTAATGTGAGTAAATGTAACTCAATTCATATTGTATCTTATGTTTTATAAATGATGAATTGTTAAGTTATTTACTAATGATGTGAATTATGGTGTTTAGGAAAGTCAATTACTATATGATTTAATGAGCATGATTGAATGATTAAATATTAAGGAACAATAAGTTTAAGTTTCTTTTATATGAACTTACTAAGCATTAAATGCTTACATAGTTGTTTTCCTCTATTTTTATAGATCATCAGAAAGCTCAATCAGTTAGAATCTTGTCGAAGCCTATCACATTATCCGCCAATCATTTTGGTAGTTTTTGAACGTTTTGGTTATGGTTATAAATGGCATGTATAAGGCTCATATGTAATGGGTGTATTTGTATATGCTTGGATACTTATTACAAATGTTATGTATTAAGCTTGTATAAGTTTACTTGTGTATGTGCCTTTAATCTTGGTGTGAATATGTTTATATAAAGTTATTTTGGTTTTTTGATATAGACATTATTTAAGTGTTTGAATCATAGTAGGAATAAATGTGAATGAATAAGAAGAAATGATAAGTTTGGTATGAGTTTTATATATGAACTTATAAATTTGAATGCAAATTAGTTGATATGTCATGTGAATTGAGGTTGATAATTGAATTGTGGTGTCAATGAGGACACATTTATTAGGCACTTAAGTTGATTGTTTTGGCATGATTTAGGCTTGTTTAAATGTGTTTTTAAAGTTTGGAAATGGTTGATTTTGATTTGGCTTGGTACCTAAGTTTGGATGAAAGTATACCTTGTTTTTTAAGCTTTTTAAGGTGCACAGGCTTGGGCTTATCCACACGGCCGTGTGTATGTGCCTTATTAATTTTAAGTGCAAGATTTTTCACATGGTCACAATGAGTTACACGGTCTAAGCACACGGGCGTGTGGGGTAGCCATACAGGTTGGCCTCTTTCACACGGCTGTGTGACCACTATTTCCAAAATTTTTCAAAATTTTCTGTTTTGATTCAAATTTGTCCCTAATTGTTTCCAAACTATTGTTAGGGCCCCATAAACTCATTTTAAGGCCCGTAAATGTTATTTTCCTATGAATGAAATGCATATTTGAATGTTGTTATTTAAATTAATGAATGAATAGATTAATTATGTAAATTGTTTTGATATGTGCTGTAATACTTCGTAACCCTAATCCGGTGACGGAGATGGGTTAGGGGTGTTATATACACTCTTAACAAGTTTTACCTTGTAAATTCTTAAGGGATCTCTATGCCTATAGAAATTAAAGCTTGATTTAACAAAGTTTGTTTTTTAGTTTTCTCATTTTTTTAAATCTTTTTGGAGAAACTTTGTTAGATAAAGCTTTTTCCTTCTCAAGCAACTCAGGTTGCTTTTATTGATCCTCATGAACTTTTGAAAGTAAATTATGCAAGTTAAAATTCTTTTTCTCAAATTCATTATTAATTTCCTACATTTCCTTTATTTTCTTCTCAAGTTCATAATTGGTTTTGGAAAGTAAGTCATTTTTAACTCACAATTTTGAAATTTTTTTCTTGTGTTTTGAAACCATGACTTTAAATTCTAAACCTAAATCATCATAGGCATCTTGTAACTCATCAAATGAATAAGAAATTGAACTAGATGAGTTAGAAGTTACCTTAGAGTCTTCGATGGCCATAAGGCAAAGGTTGGCTACTTATTGTTCTTCATCATCAGAAGAATCTTCATTGCTCAAAATAGCAACATTGGCCTTATGTTTTTGTTTGCTTAACTCATTTTTCTTCCATTGGGGACAATCGAACTTGATATGTCCCAACTTTTTGCATTCGTAACAAATTATGAGATCTTTCTCCTTGTTGGATTCAAGCTTCAATCCTTCTTTTCTTTGAAATATTCTTCCTTTGCTTGACTTCATGAATCTCTTAAATATCTTAGCAAACATGGTCATTTCCTTATCCTCGTCTACTTCATCACTTGATTCATTTTCTTCGTTTCTAGTGGATTTGAGAGCAACACCTATCTTCTTCTTTTCAACTTTCACCTCTTTAACCCTTTCGCTGAGCCTCATCTCATGTATAAGCAAAGAACAAATAAGCTTATCTAGAGTGAGTGTTTCCAAATTCTTTGCTTCTTTGATGATGGTCACTTTAGATTTCCAAGACTTTGGCAAGCTTCTAAGCATTTTCTCACCACCTCTTCACTGGGATATGTCTTCCTATATGACTTGAGCCGAGTAATGATGATTGCCAATCTATCAAATATCGCTTTAATATCCTCCTCAAGCATCATCTTGAAGGTTTCATAATTGAGGGTGAGAATTCCAATTTTTGACTTCTTTAATTGGCTTGTTTTTTCATGTGTGACCTCTAGCTTGTCCCAAATCTTATTGGCATTAGAACAAGATGACACCTTACTATACTCCTCTAGACCAAGTGTACAAAATAGAGTGTGCATTGCCTTGGCATTAAGTTGGATATTCCTTCTATCTTCTTCGTTCCACTCTTTTTTACTATTTGGAACCATTAGCTCTCTTTCTTGCTTTTGAGGAATGGAGGGACCATCCATTACAATACCCCAAGTTGTAAGATCATTGGATTGAATGAAGAGTATCATTATTGTCTTTCAATAAGAGTAGTTTGCTCCATTGAAACATGGAGGCTTTGAGATAGATTAAGATTCTCCATAAAAAAACTTTTCCGGAAGTGGACGTCATTCTTTATAGAATATGTTGATAATTGCTTGAGCTCTCCAAGGATCTTCTCTTAATTGTTAAACTGTCTTTAGAAACTAGCTCTGGTACCAATTATTAGCTCGATCGATCAATTGAAATAGCCAAAAGGGGGTGAATTATTCCTTAAAAAATTGTGGAAGCAAGGATAAAATAATGAAATAATGAACACAAATAATTTAGATTGGTTCAACCCCAATTGCTTATTCAACTACCTTAGCTTTCCACCACTAAGGATTTTCCCAAATTTACTAATTTGATCAACCTTTGAGGACGAGGTTTAACCTTACAACTCTTTTAAGATTTCTACCCAAATTTTAAAACTTAAACCCTCTTAAAAGAGTAAGCAAATAAGCAAACAAAGAAACAATCCTTACAAGATTAGAATTTTTGCAAGTTAAGCATACACCCAATAAGAAACATTTGAGGTTAAAAAATACGATAAATGCTCACAAGTGTTTACAAGAAAAAAGATAAATAATTAAAGCACAAAAGACTGGTATAAGAGTTTTTTTTTTATCTTTCTTGATAGCTCTTGATCTTTTGTAATCTCTATTATTGTTTAGAAGCTTTGGAAGCTGGTATTTATAGCCCCTAATTGATTTCCAATTGTTATAGTTGTTAAGAAATTGAATAGAGCCATTGGAGGTGTAAAACTAAAGCATTAATAGCTTCTGCAACAAAAGGTATCGATACCTTTGGAGGGGTATCAATCCTTTGGGCATTTAGTACCTCAATTTAGTGATCGTTAAAGCCTATAATATCGATAAATAGGGAGTGTATTGATACTTGCTATAAGGTATCGATACCTTGGGGAGGGTATCGGTACTCGAGCAATTTTTTTTTATTTTTCAAAACCTCAAACCTAAAACGGTATTGATACCAGACAAGGTATTGATAATTTTTTTAAGGTATGACACTTTTTTTAGGGTATTGGTACTTTTTAATTTTGCTTAATTTTCTTGAACATCGAAGCTTAAATTAGTATTGATACCAAGTAGGGGTATCAATAAAATAGGAAAGGTATCGATACTTTGTTAAAGGTATCGATACTTTTGATTTTTGCTCAATATTTTTGAACTTCGAAGGTCATTTTAGTATCGATTCCAAGCATGAATATCAATACTTGATTCAAGGTATTAATACCTTAGCGATACTTTAAACCTTGGAAGCAATTTTCACTTGTTAAAAATGTTTGAAAAAAATTGTTAACCATTTCGAATTTGTTCAAAATATTTTCTAAGTGTTTGAAGTGTAGATTTAAAAGTTTATATCTTAGAAATATTTTAAAATAAATTGTCACTTGAAATTTATCAAGTTTCATTCAAAAGAATTATATTTATTATATAAAAATATTTATCAAATAAAGCTTAGTTTAATAGTATAAGTAAAATTAGAATTATCCTTTCAGTTTATTATAATTCTCTCACTTTTATAACATTTTTAGTTATATTTTCTTTTTTTTCCTTTTATTTTTTATAATTTTTAAAATTATTAAAATTTAACGTTTGAAAATGTCTTAGAGATTTTTTAATTTTTTTTAAAAATTGGATTTTTTTAATTTTTATAACTTTTTAAAAACTTATAAAATATTATATATTTTTAAAAATATAATTTTTGAAAGTTTATTGGAAATATTTTTTTTATTTTTTATATATACTTTTGAATTGTTAGGACATTTTTATAATTTTTAATATCGTATAAATTTTCAAAAAAAAATTAGTTATAGACAATTGTAGACTTACATGTGTCTGCTATTCACAGGGTCTCTCCCTATCTCTCACAGATCGTCTTCAAAAAACAAATTTAAACCGTATAGATCCTAAATTGTCTTGCTTATTTTCGGATAGACTAATTTACTTCTTACCTTGTAGTTTATCAATATTAATAGTCATTTGTTATTATTTTTTCACTTTTAAATTATATAAAAATTAAATTATCTTATTTATCAGGGACTAAATTTTTTCTATTTGTACACCACAATAACTTTTTTCATATTTCTGGAATTTAATCTATTACTATTAAAAAGTGAGTAAATAAGACTACTTTGGAGAGCACCTGTTTTGTGGGTATTAATTAGATCTGATCATGTATTGGGTCAGATCGGGTTCAATTTAAGTCAATATAGAGTTTTAGGCTTATTTTTTAGGTCAGTGTTTAACTTGACCTAAAAATAGACTTAAATTTTGTTCAAGCTCAACCTAGATTAAAAATGTCAAACTCAAGCCCAACCCGACTCATCTGCATTACTAAAAATATTAAAATAATTATTTCCCAACAAATTGAAAATAGATTAAAAAAGTATTTATATTAACAATAAAATAATAGTTATATAATATCCAAACAATAACAACAAAATAGTAGTAATATAATAGCGAAATGATAGTAAAACAACAACGAAACAGTTGATTCGAGCCAGGCCGGATCGAGCTTGAGCCAAAAATCCTACCTAAGACCCAACTTATTTAGAAAACGAGTATTATTTTTTTATCCAAACCTATTTTTTAAGCCTATACTTTCATCTAAATCCTCTCACTTTTTGGATAAGTTTTCGAATCTGAGTGAGTAACCCGATCCAGGATCAAAACTAATATTAACAATTACTACCGACAATAAATATTCTGGCTTTAGAAAATATATATTGGAGTAGATTTAGTCACTTTCAAATCAAATGTGACAATTTAATCTATATAATATTCAAAAGTAAGTAAAGTTAAAAATGTACTTAAAAAAAATAATGATAGTTAAAAATGACGTTAACTATTTTTTTAAGTAAAATCTAATGTGGTTGAAAAAGGGGAATATAACTTTTAAGGAAACATAGATACGTGTCCATCCATAATTGGTAGAATTTCAATATTATAAAATAAATATTAAAAATTATATAAAAACGCTTTTCCGATTAATTAAATAAAACCTAAATTGAAAAAGAATCTCATATGATGACTTGATGGTCAGAATGTTTACAACTCTAGATGTGATTTAAGTTTAAATTGCGTTAATCATATTTATTGTTCGAACTTTGCCCTGCTAAAGAAAAAAAAACATAAATTAAAAAGTAATATTGCGAACGAATACTTTCATTTCCTAAGAAAAATAATATGATTCAATATAAAATGTTTTCTTCGACGGATATTTCATAAAAATAATAATTTTAGACTTTTTTTTAATTTATTAAAATTTAGATTTGATAATTGATATATATCAAGGTTTGGTACCATTTACAGGGGAGGTTTTGATCGTTTGAAAATTTTGGAATTTTTTTATCTGATTTATAAATTATATATTATTAGAATGTTATATAATTCTTCATTTTTATTTTTGGATTTTTATATTGTTTTTACAAATATTTAGATCTTTTATTTTTATTTGAATTTTAGAATATTTTATAATTTTTTGTTAATTTTTTAAATTCAACCAGCAATGGATTTACATATGTTTTTTTGTTTTTCATTGTCGTATTTTTTATTACCTCAGCTATCCTTATTTGCTTAATTTTGAATTGTGAAAACCTTAAATTTTATCGTTTATTTTAGTATAGAAATTGTTTGCTCATAACCTATAAATAATATATTAACGAAAACAATTAACATCATCTTCAACTATACATACCTTTTAATTTCTCTCTCCTTTTCCCTTGAATCCATTTCAGTGTTTCTTCGCATTACTCTTTAATGTCAATTTTGATCAAATTGCCGAGGTAATGGATATTGTCCAGGACTGAAATCTGCTCCTGCTCCCAATGTACAACTATGGATTTCTTTCTATGATGTTTTCAATGAGTTTATCTATGCTCCAAGCTTGGATATCAGATTTTCACGCCACTATTAGGGTGGGTTTAAATGAGTGATTAGGTGCGGTGCGGTGCGTTTAGCTTATTTTTTATCTCACGCTACAGTATCGCTACAGTATCTAATCTCACCGCCACCGCTATTTTTACACTAACCGCAAGTAAACGCACCGTCCATCCAAACTCACCCTTAGTACCCATCTTAACAGCAACACACATGTCTGAGATTGCTGTCAATGAAAAATCCGATTTTCTTGTCAAGGTTTCTGATATGAACCACTCATGCCATGTGATCATTTTTTCTATACCATCCAACAGTGATGTGATGCATTTCCATGCTATTCAGATCCACTTATTCTATACATGATAATACATAAACAAAAAAATTTGTTTATTTATTTTTTTATAATAAATAATTTTATATTTTCATAATTAAATTATTAAATTAAAACAAATGAAAATTTTTTTTAAGAAAATGAACAAAAGATATTAAATTCAATTAAATTGGTCCGGCAGATGAAATTTTAGGCTGTCCTCCTATGATAATTAAGAATTTAACTTTACCAACCAACTCCCTAATTAATTCAAACCGGTTTTTGCCTCTTAATTCTGAAATTTGAATTTTAGGAATAACAAATTATTAATACAAACAACAACTCATTAATTAATTCAAGAAAAAAGGGAAAATCTGAAGAAAATAAATTATATTAATTTCTTATTTCACGTTATGTATAATTTGATTGTATGTACTAAATAAATTATATTATATTAATTTTTTAAATTTTTTATAAATTTGTAACATTTCAAAAATGCCGAAACTGAAAACAAAATAATATAAATATTTAATTTTTTAAATCTTTATAGTTTGTATTATTATCCAAATATG
Source organism: Gossypium turneri (assembly GCA_008044935.1). Lineage (NCBI taxonomy): Eukaryota > Viridiplantae > Streptophyta > Magnoliopsida > Malvales > Malvaceae > Gossypium > Gossypium turneri. Next base: position 53,770,568 of record CP032581.1, read on the forward strand.
TTAAGAATAACAATTTTAATATTTTAAAAAATTCAATATTGTCTTTTTTTGGTTACCAGTTGGCTAACGTAAAAATGGAAACACCTAAAAGTTCAAGATAGTTGAGTGACTAAAAAAGACAAAAACGAATAATTAAGCAAACATTTTGTAATTTTTCATAGTCGGATGGAGAAAAAATAAAATTACTAACTGTAATACCCGATTTTGGCCCGGGTCTAAAAGGTCCAAATTACAAGCAGGCCTATATGGCCCAAAATGAAATAAAACAAAGGCCCAAATTGCAGTGGCCCAAAATCGTCAGAAACCCTAGGGTTTCTAATCTTCAGCCGTTGCAACCACGTCCTCCGAATCTCCACGCGATCTTCATACCTGCGCATCAAGAAAGAAAGAAACAGTATATGGAAAGAAAAATCGAGGATTTGCAAATCAAAGATATCAACAGATTTGTTCCTCTACATTTTATTTTATCATGGCTATAAAAAACCATTGAAATACTGTAATAAGGGATCGGAAAAATTAATAAAAAAGGGCTATTATTTTCACAAGCAAACAGAATATCAAGGGTACAAAGATCAATCAAGAAATCGAAAGGTTGATATTTTAGCATCGTTCTATTCTATATTTTCTTTATTTTTTTTACTTTACTAAAATACAATAAAACAAAAAATAAAGAACTTACTTTCGTTTACCTCTGAAACGCCGTTGGGACGGCCGAGGTTCGTCTCCGAGGACAGACGGCTAGAAGCCGAAAGGTTTCTAGGGTTTTTGAGGGTGTTCTTACGGTTTCTTGAAAATTTTGAACCCAGATTTGGGCTTGGAGGGGTCGAGAGAGCCGAAAGGGTAATTTTCCCCTTTTTCGGCCACCGCAGAAGGCGGTGTCGGCGCCAAAGATCGGCGACCGACGCGGTGGCCGATGACCGGCTGATGGCCGGACTAGACGCGGGAGAACTGATGGGTTGAGAGCTTTTTTTTTATAATTTTTTAAAGAAATGAAAGAAATGATTTTTTTTGAAAGGTTTTTGGCTTAAATAGCCAACTAAAACGGCGCCGTTTTGGGCATGGGTCGACCCGAAACTGACCCGACCCAGCCTAGGATCCGCGTGTTTTTGAGCAGAAGGGTAATTTGCGCTTTTAGCCCCTCCGCCTTTTTAATATTTTACAATTAGGTTTTTTTTTTAAATTCGCCCTTTAATTTACTTTCAATTTCAATTTAGCCCTACCTGAACGACGCAGTTTTAGAGGAGAAGGGAAAATTTCCCTTCCAGTCCCTCTATGTAATTCGCGTGTTCAATTTAATCCTTTTATCTTCACTTATTTGTGGATTTGTCACAGATTTGTTATCTGCAATTCGATTTAGTCATTTATTATTATTATTATTTTTAAAATTTATTAAATAATGTAATTATTTTTATTTTTATTATGTAATTATTTTTTTAAAATCTATATATATATATGTACATTTATTGTTTCCTTATGCACATATTTATTTTTTTCTAATTAATATTTTTCTCATGTACACATGTTTATTTTTTATTTAATTAATTTTGATAATGTAGATATTATTTAATTATTTTTATATATTTTATGTGTACATATATTTATATATATATATATATATATAAAATGAATATTCTATTATATTTATATATACATATATATGCATATACCTATGTTTTATTTATTTTCGAAAATGTTTAACTACCTACTCATATTTTTAACACATATTTTATGTATATATATATATATATATATATATTTGTTTTCATAAATGCATTATATATTTTGTATATATAAGTTTTATAACCCAAAATTTTATATGTAAATCATATGTATATTTATAATCTTCATAATTTCAATGTGTATATTATATACCTTCTATTCTTTATTTATTTTGTTTGCTTTCTTCATTCGCTATTTAATTGTGTTTATATTTATATTTTTTATTCATTTAATACTTTGCATATCATGGATTTTTTTTTGTATATTAATTTCGTTCATTTATTTGTTTATATTATTTCTATGCCATTGTTGTATTTGTTATTGCGACATTTATACATACATTCAATATAACATTACATCATCTTTTTACTCGAATTTAAAAATAGAAATTTTCAAAATAGAGATAATACTCGTATTTAGGATTTTCAAGAAAATTGAGCCCTAACGTATTGGGTTCCAATTTTCTTCGTTAAATCTAACAATCGAGAATTGCTCTTTAATCAAAATGAAACAAAAAAGCTTGTTGTTGGGAATATTAATATGTTGTGTCCTAATGCATTGGATGTGACGTATTTATTTCTCGAGACAAAGATTTTTTTTTAAAAATATACATATATTAATAAGGGAAATATTCAATGTTTGGGATGTTGAGAAATTGTGCCCTAACGTATTGGGCTGCGATTTTGTCATAAATCTTAAACAATTGAATATTTTTTTAAATTTTATCACACAAGTCTTTTGGACAAACTCATCTTGAAGAAATAAGATATCGTGCCCTAACGCATTGGGTGTGATGTTTTCTTTTTCAAAATGAGAGAGTCTTAATAAATAATTTAATTTAATTAAGGATCGTATTTTTTAAAAATCTCGACGTTAGGACATTAATTAATTAATTGGGTACCAATTTTTGGGCGTTACGAGGGTGCTAATCCTTCCTCGTACGTAATTGACTCCCGAACCTGTTTTTCTAAAACTTGTAGACCAAAACCGTTTTAGGTGATCCAATCACACCTTAATAAAATATTGGTGGCGACTCCGATTTTCATCGACAACTAAATTTTTTTGTTTTTTTCCAAAAATAAAAATAGTTTCGGCACTAACAATTGGATGACCATTTTACAACATTTCATAATTGAATGACAAAATAACAACAACTATAATTTAATGACCTAATTTACCTAAAAAATTAATTGTGTCTTGTAGGGGTGAGCAAAACTCGATTCGACTCGAAAAATTCGAAAAAAAATTCGAATTTCGAGTTAAACGAATCGAGTTATTCGAGTTAATCGAGTTATTCGAATCAACTCGAATTTTTTTTTTGAATTTCGAGTTCGAATCGAGTTGAGTTTTCGAATTTGAATAACTCGAATAATTCGAATAATTCGAATAATTCGAATATCAAACTATAATATTTTACATTTTTACCCTAAACTCCTTAACTTTTTTACTTTTCCCTCAAAACTTTTACTCCTTCCCACTTTCCCCCCAAAACTTTTACTCCCCTCCCCTCCCAACCCCCCAATCTACTCAAAATTCATTTTCCACCAAAATTTTATTCTTCCATTTACTTTTTCTCAAAATTTTACTCCCAAAAACCCTCAAAACCTTTAATTTTCCCCCAAAATTTTTACTACCTCCCACTTTTCCCCTAAAACTTTTATTCTCTTCCCATCCCACCTCCCATCTACCCCAAACCCTCCCCCCTCCAATTTTTTTTTTAATATTTTCCCTCCAAAATTTTACTCCCCCTATTTACTTTACTTTTATTCCCCAAAACTTTTTATTTTCCCCCTAAACTTTTACTTCTCACCCTTTACTCTCAAATAAAAATCAAAATTATCCAAAAAAAATCACTAAATATAAATAGTAATAATTTTATTTATATATACTATTTATATTATTAAATTAAATTTCACGTTTTATATTATTTATATTATTGAATTGTTTAGTCATATTGAATATTTATATTAAAATTGAATTCTTAATTATGCCATAAAATATTCGTGTTAAAATTTTATATTGGTATCAATTTCACATTTTATTTTTAAAATAACTTTTATTAAAAAATCATATTTTTATATTTAATATATTTTTTAATTCCAAAATACATAGTGACAAGAATCTGAAGATAATTGAAACAACTAAGCAAACAAATAAGCTAACCAGTATATAAAAAAAAAAATAAATTATGAGGTGATGAAAGTTAATAAAAAATTTGATTAAGGTGGACAAATTTTATTACGATGGGTGACAATGGTTACAATGACCCAAAATTATTTTTTAAAATTTAACTCGAACAAATATATTCGATTCGATTCGATTCGAATTCCATCTCACTCGACTCGATTCGAGAAAACTTCAAATAAAGTTAGGATGATAAAATGAGATTCGAAAACTCGATTAACTCGAAAATTTTCGATTCGATTCGATTCGATTCGATTCGATTCGATCGAATGTTCACCCCTAGTGCCTTGAAATAACAAGACATAAGTGTTATTGAGTAGAAATTTTTTGGAAGTGAAATAATTTTATATTAAAACATGAAATAGTATCATCTACTAAAGTTGTAAGTAAAACCAAAATATTTTTTTATTTTTCTTTTTACAAAATTGTTTATTTTTATTATAACTAAATATTTTTAAATATTTTTGAAGTGATTTAAATTTAAATCTATTTTTGAAATAATTCAAGTTTTATATGTATACATGTATAATATTTCTTAAAAAATGTTTTTAAAGCTTTAAACTAGATGAAATTTAAATCTATATTTGAATTGTATAAATAACAAATTTGAATAAATTCAAAATCTTAAATTTTAGAAATTTTATTAAAAAAATTATAAGTTTCAAATTTTAATTGTAATTTCAGTTCCAAATGCTACCTAAATAAATTCTGTAATTTTGATTTCAGCAAGCAATAACTAAGGGGTGCTCTCCAAGACTCCAACTACCATATTAATATGTAGTAGTTTAAATGATTAAACCTAACTTCTAACAATATATACCTGCTTTAAACTTGATCATGTGTCTGGTTGGTTGAGTTCAGGTCGAGTCTATCTAAAATTTTAGATCTGTTTTTATTTAAAAATTAACTTAAAATTCTGCCTAATCTCGTTCCATATTAAAAATATTAAATCCGAGCCCAATTCGGTTCATCCATACTAATTTATTTTAGATTATTTTTTATATAAAAATATTTTTTTGTTATTCTTCATGTTCGTTTCACGGTTCATGTTCAGAGTTGGTGGTTGCCTCTCCCAACAATAACAACTCTAATGTTCGAAAACATTAAAACGCAAAAAACATTAAGATAAATGTTTCCCAACAAATTAAAAATATATTTTAAAAAATCTTTATAATTAAATAACACTAAAATAGTTGCAACTTGGCAAGTAAATGACTCTAAAATAGTAGCAAAATGAATAATAAAATAAAAGTTATACAATATCCAAAAAATAACAACAAAACAATAGCGAAACAACTAATTCGAGGCAAAAAATCCTACCCAGGGCCCGACCTGTTTGGAAAACGAGCATTATTTTTTATTGAAGTTTATATTTTTGTCCAAATCCTCTCACTTTTAAATAAAATTTCAGGCTTAAACAAATAATTCAACTCTAAACCAAATTTACCCTTGATATCAGTCTAAGCTTTCATGAATTTCTAACATTATCCTCAAACTGTAAAAGTATTTATTTAAGGAATTAAATTCTGAGACACAGTAAATAATTTTTTTTATAATTTAATGTGAGTTATATGATTTTGAAATCGATTTTAAGGTTTAATGATGTGTCATCGAAGACAATAAATTTTCGTGGAAGTGAGAAAGAATATGCAAATTATTATTATTTTAAGATATGCAAATTATTTGTAACATATGCCTTTTATAAATAAAATTACAATATTTAATAAACTAATTAACGGACAATTTATCAATAAAAGTCTTTTTTTTCAAAAATTACCGAAATGGACCCATTATTTAATTATTTACCGGAATGGTCCATTTTTCGGGAAATCGCGTCCACGTCAGCGCGATGTCAAGGTACGCGTCAGCAAATCGCGCTGACGTGGACGCGATTTCGGCCCGCGCGTGAACAGTGCCCAACGGTCAAAAATTTGTATAATTTATTATGTATAATTTATTGCACCTATCTTTTACACTTACTAAAATACTAAAATTTTAAAATTTATACAATAATTCTAATAATACATATTAATGTATTACTGTAATATTGTAGCTCAAATTGTCAATCCGTCTATACTATTGTACTAATAATATATATTAATGCAATATTGAAGAGTTAATTGATTAAAAAAATAAATGCAACAAGTACAAAAAAGATTCAAAATTATTAACAACAAGATTTGAACCAAAGTACTAAAGGAAAAGAGCAAGCATCTTAACCAACTAAGCTAAACTAATTAATTGACATATTATAGAAATACTATTATTATCTTAATTATATTACTTACGTTCTAATGATTTATCGGACCTATTCCATACACGTGTCAAATCAGAAAAAATAATACAACAATTCTGTAAAAAAAATCCGGTGTTTACTTCAAATAAATAAGGAAAATAATGATTAATTTGAATGTTTCAAAATTCAATTTTAAACCGAAAAAATCAAAATTTAGAGGGAAAAAAGGATCTTTTTCGTCGAAAACTGTGGCAAACCGCCTTCGGCTGTTTGTCAGTGCATAGATCTCAAAAAGTTATTCGAAATAAAAAAAAATCGTCTTAATCGGAGAACCGAGCCAAAAGTTATGGCCTTTCAAAGTTTTCCAAGCTAAAAAAACATAAACTGTTCATGAATACTTCAAAACTCACCGTTTTGACCGGTGAGTACTGTTCACTTACGTGGCAACAAATCGCGTCTACGTAAGCGCGATTTGCTTCCACGTCAGCAAATCGCGCTTACGTGGACGCGATTTGTTGCCACGTAAGTAATCGCGTTGACGTGGAAGCGATTTGCTGACACGTCCCCTGACATCGCGCTGACGTTGACTCAATTTCGGGGAAAAATGCCCATTCCGGTAAATAATAAAATATCGGGCCCATTTTGATAAATTTTTAAAAAATAGGGCTTTTATGTATAATTTGCCCCTAATTAACATATTTATAGATTAATGTAAACTAAAGAAAAGTAGCATACTCGTGTCGTTACAATTTCCAACGGCTCAAATCTTATTACAATTTTATTTGTACAGTATAACAATTATAAGAGTTTATTAATACCACTCTTCTTAAATCATCTCAAATAAAAAATAAAAATAATTCATCATGAATTAAAAGTAAACTTACTCATGAGTCGGGTTATTTATCTAGGTCCGAAAGTTTGTCTAAAATATAAAAGATTTAAACAAAAATACAATGCTCGAAAACTAGACTTGAGTAAAATTCAAGATATTTTAGCTCGAGTCAAAGCCAAATATATTATGTTATAAAAAAATATTATATTAATTATATATGTTAAATAATAATTATATATTTATATTTATATTAAATCATTAACTCAACAGCAATTAAACTCATTATCCAAATAAAAAAAAAAAACTTAACCGACTAACTAACCCAACAAAAAACATATTTAATACAATAAAATATTTATTACATTTTTTAAAATTTTAATATAATAAAACATTTATTGTATTTATCGTAGTGTGTTTTTTAATATAAATATTTTTTAATGTGTTAAAAAAGTTTAATTTTAGCATTTTTAGTGCATTTATTGTTATATTTTTAAAAATTTTAAATAAAAATTAATCTAAAATAAATAAAATATGGGCAAGATGAGTTGAAGCTGGATTTATCTTTCTTAAATTAAACCGGACTTGAACAAAAAATAAATCTATTTTTAAGTCGAGACAGACCTGAGCTTGAAAAAAAGATTTAGATACATTATATAAATGTAGTACAATTCGATTCACGAGCATCTCTAATTAAAATCCATAATTATTTTTATATTATATTGTCTTTGCTACTATTCTTTGGGTGGTGGGGGCTTCACATAAAATTGTTTGATTGAATATACATAATTTTTGTTGATAAAATTGGTGATTATTAAGAGGTTATTTGCCAACTAAGAGATATTATGGTTTTTTTTCTTAGTGGCTAAGACCTTTTTATTTATTTATTTTAACTTTTGGTATATCCAATTTCCATTTACAAATCATTATAATTTCGTACACGTTACTTTCTTCTTCTTGCTAACCCCCTTTTGACCAAAATTAATTATTAAGTCTTTCTTGCTTTTATTCTTACGTGTTATTATTATTATTGTGTTATATATATATATATATATTAATTACAACATTTCCAACAAAAGAAAAGAAAACTTTAATAATAATACGACTAATACGATTTAAACTTACACAATACTTAAAATAATGAACATCTTAATCATCAAACCATACACGAATTAATTAATAAAATATGAAAATTCACACAAAATTTTAGACTACAAAATTTTCAATACCTCTAACATTATTATCTAGCAAAAGTATCATTGGCATTTACGGATTTAATTTTTATAATTATAATACTAAAATATTTATAAGCAAAGTTAAGCTAGGTTTGTATCGCACCAGGGGCGAAACCTTGCCACCCTCGAATCGAAATTTTTTATTTAGATTTTTATTTTTTAAATTTTAAATTAATAAAAATAAAATTATACTTCGACCTCTTATAAAAATATAAAATTTTGATTTAATCATCTAAAATTATAAATATATAAGCTATTAATATGATGAAATTATATTTTTACTCTTATAAAAATTACAATTTAATTTCGCCCCAATATCAGACCTATATAAAATATCAGCACACATAATGTTTGTCAAAGCCAAATTTAGCTTGAAATAGGGGGGTTTAACTTTTGTTTAAATCTACTGCATTTGTAAACAAATAACTTAATTATTTTTAAAATTTTTATAAAGAATTATGCTTTTTAAATTTAATATTTAATAAATTGTATAAAATTTCATTTATGTTTATATTATTATGTTATATATTATTGCAAATTGAGTTTTATATAATATAAATTAGATAATATATGAAAATAAAATAAATTAAAATATTAAAAAAAGGAATCGAATTTGGATCAAATTCGGATCTTGAATGTTAGAGTCCAAACTTGATCTATATTTTAAATGAGTCTCATTTATTTATCCAATATTTGTTTTTCTAATCTATTTTTTTTCATAACATTTTTAAATATCAAGCAAAGATTTCAAATTATGACAAATAATCTGATCCTTGGACAAATCTAATGTTGAGTTAGAAATTCTACAACTCGTGATTCAACTGTGACAAGTTAAGTCTGTTCAACTGGACCATTTTATTGTCTTATCCTTTTGAATTTAATGTATAGCTAAATCATATCGTATTATAAAAAAATAATTAAAGAAAAAGCTAATCTAAAAAATATATTATATAAAAATTATATAATTTTAAATCTTTACTATATACTTAAAAGTTAAAACCCTTGTAAGTTAATCCAACTAACCTTTCATTCTTTTTGGAAAATAATAAATGTATTACCATAATGAATATATATTAGCTTTGGTTGTGAGTGTGGAGCAAATAATATATATTTAAAGTTATTTTGAGACAAATAAAAAAATATAAATAGAAAAATGAATTTCAAATAATTTTCAATTAAATTTTTTATTTTGTTAATTATTTTGAGCAATTTCATTATAAACTCTGATCGTTTGTATTTTTTGTGACACAACACTTGTAACCTTTTCCTAATTAATAAATGAGAGAATAATGCGCTTTAACATACTCAAATTGACATCCTCCTGCATTAAATACCAATTAAAATAAGATTCAACAAACTTCCTTTTGTTAAATTTAGAAATTGACGTTTCAGTAATAATAACGTTTTTAAAATTAAAACGTGATAAATAAATAAATGACCTTATAGAAATAGTCGGTCCATACTATAGTTGATGCCAGTGTGAGAAGAAAGCAGAAACTCTATCATTTGTTCCATGCGGCGTCCGCAGGAAAGGAAAACAGCCCACAGGTAAATGAATTAATTAAATTTACAAAAAAATTATCCTGAATTTTCTCATTTACCTTTTTCTTTTAATTTTTTATTCATCCATTAATGAAAAAAACTCTTCACCTTCTCCTTCCTATTTTCCCCAAATTACCCCTCTCAATTAATTAAATACCGTTTATGCTTTCAATTGCTTCATAAAGACACAACAAAAAACTGAAACAAATTTATTAGGTCTATAGAAATTTAACCTTTTTTTTTATTAAAAAAATTGAATTTTCAATTTATGAAAATCTGTTATTTCTTGAAGCGGTGAATTAATTAATCTTCCATATTTACCCTCATCTTCATTCTTTTCCTTGGAATTGTTCTGCGTTCAGATTATATTTTGAAGGTAGGGGTTTTGATGGTCATATTTGGATTTGTGGGGTACCCTTGTAAAACAAGAAATTTTAGAAAAAAAAAATATTATTGGTTTTTTATTTTATCAAAAGAAAATAGTAACCTTTTTTTTTTCCTCTGTTGATTTTGATTTTTCTTCTGGTGTTAGGGTTAGGGTTAGGTTTAGATCCGTTTAAAATCAGATTCAACTTTTCAATTCGTTTCCACTTTATATTTTTCTAAAATTTTTATTATGGTTTTAAATTTAGAAATTTTTTTGTGATTTTTTTCTCCCTGAAAAATTGGTCTAGTCAAAAGGAGTTATTTCAGCTGCTTAAGTGAAGTCAAATTATAGAAATCTTTTGGATCATGTAAGCTCCATTTTTTTTTTAATTTATTTAATTTTTTAGATTTATTTTTAGGGATATTTTTCTTGAATTCCTTTTTGTCTGATGATGACTATAAAATAGGAAACTAGAATTTTATGAGCTGTATTTTATTTTATTTGTTCTGAAAATTTTCTCGATCAAATTATTTTTTTGTGTTCTTTTAGGGTTTAGGACTGCTTAATCAATTGGGAAAGTAATGCAGGACCTCGATCATAGATTTAGCTGGACATTTTTTTAGCATAAATTTTGTTTAGGTCTCCTGATTTGATTTTCTTTATATATATATAAAAAGAAAACTGGAAAATCTGTTTATGAGTTTGATTTTCAATCTTATCTTTGCATATGAATTTCTGAAGGCTACAGTTGATGAGTTTTATTGATGAAAAATTTTCTGATCCAAGAAGGGTCTGCATGGTGTTATTTTCCTGTTATGTAGAACTTTCTGGAAATATTATTTTCAGAAATTTTGATTGCAAGGTTACATATTTGAAGGATCATGATTTTGAAGGTAGAAAAATCACATAGATTTCGACTGCATCATTACTTCCCTGGTTTTAATCGATTATATAACAAATGAGAAGGCATTAGTCTTGTTGATTCACCTAATTAGGCTATATTAATAATTGGGTAGGAGTTTTATCAAATGAATCTTATGGCTCTTTGTATTACTTCAGGTGGTGTAGATACAAAATTATATTTATATCTTCATTTCAGCTATTATCTATGGCATGATTCTAGGATTTGGGGATTGACTTACGCGTGAGTCAAAGGAAATATGATTTACCATGCCTCTAAGTGTTAGGCCCAGCAACATACTTAAGCATTGACCCTTACAAGTATAGCGAGAGTGAAAATGTATACCAGGAATAAGACCAAAGCATAAATCTCGTGAATTTTATATTATTCGGTCTTTCTCTTTCATTCTCAATTAGCAATTAACAGTATCAAATGTGCAGGAATATGGTCATCCCGTGTTCATAGCATCCTCATATCTTCTTAGAAGTACTGAATTGTGGTTTTCTGGAGAAAACCTGAGATTTATTGTAACAGTTAATGTGATGTTTACATGATATATGCTGAGTTAAGGAACATAATGGTTTGATTTGGAATGGAGTGAAGCTTTTGGATTATGTTTGTCTATTTGTTTTCTTAATAACTGCTTTCTATTTCTGTGTAGATAAAGTTGCTTTCTACAGCAGTTCAGAATTATGGTTAGGACGTTGGGATGCTGAATTGATTCTTAATTAAGGTAGGCCTGTTTTGTATTCAACTATTTCCTATTCCAGATACAGATGCAGTGTTTGAATTGTCACCTGTTGTCTTGTGTAGCAATACTGATGGGGACAGAACTTATGAGAGTTTGTGTTAAAGAAGAGAACGATGATATTCCACCAGTTCCACCAGGTTTCGAGTCATATGCATCTTTTACTCTAACAAGGGGGGCACAAGAGAATGTGAAACATGAGAATGATAATGTAAAGTATTGCTCAGCCTCCGCAACCACAATTAGTTCTGTTGCCAGTCCTGTCCGGAAGGAAACTGAGTTGGGCAATGGCGAAAGCACAAAGATTACAAAGTCTCTGAGGCGAAGACCTTGGATAAACTATGGTAGATACGGTAACAGTCCAGAAGACGAGCTTGATTGTGAAAAGCTTGATCAAGTTAGTTTCTTCTTGTAACTTATTTGTTGAACCTTCTGTTTTCTTTTCTTTGTTTTCTTGAAAACACTGTTTTATAAAAGTTCTGGATGCTGATTTTGAAAAAAATTCAAAATAGTATGCTATCACTTTATGGCAATTCTATATGTTGGTAGTTTCATGTATGCCATTCATTTGAGCAGAATCAAAGATTGAGACATAATCTTCCTAAAGGTGTCATTCGTGGATGTCCAGAGTGTAATGATTGCCAAAAGGTAAGTTCTTCAACTTCTTTTGTTCTTTCCTAGTTTTGTTAACTTTTTACATGTTTCACCATCTGGCAGCACCACTGTTCTATTTTCGTTTGTTTTTTTGACTGTACGATTATATTAATCAATCTGTAGTAGCAACATCCTAGATGTAAGAATGACTTGGAAATGGCTTATAGTTAAGTTTTGGCTAATTTGTATTTTAATGTAGCTTAAAGTGACAATGACTGGTAAATTGAAGATGAGCTAAACTATACAATCTGGATTGTACGATTGATATGCTGTTTTTTTTTTTTTTTTTGGTTAGCCGTTGTCTTCAAATATTATTTCATTGATATGTTAAGTGGTGGAACAGGTGATTGCAAGATGGCATCCAGAGGAAGCATGTAGGCCAGGTGTTGAGGATGCACCTGTGTTCTACCCGACAGAAAAGGTATTCAATGTTCCTTACAACTTTGAGTTGTTTGAATATCATAATTTGCCCACTATGGTTGTTACTGGTTAAATCTGCAGTTCTGAATTAGAGAATTAAATATCTTAACTGGTTTTGTATTGTTTCTTCAGGAGTTTGAAGATACTTTGAACTATATAGCTAGCATACGACCAAAAGCAGAAAAATATGGAATCTGTCGCATTGTTCCTCCATCTTCATGGAAACCTCCATGTCCTCTCAAAGAAAAGAATATATGGGAAAATGCTAGATTTGCTACTCGTGTGCAGAGGGTTGACAAGCTTCAGAATCGTAATTCAATGAGGAAAATGTCAAAAGTTAATAACAGTATGAGGAGGAAAAGGAGAAGATACATGAGAATGGCTGTAGACTGTAGTTCTGATAGTGGAAGTAGCTGGTCTGCCGATGCTGGATTTTGTGAAGTAGAGAGGTTTGGGTTTGAACCCGGTCCAGAGTTTACTCTGGATAAATTTCAGAAGTATGCTGATGATTTCAAGGTTCAGTACTTTAGGAGGAAGGAAAATGATGTAGATATGGAAGGTAAAGTGACCGTTCTGCCAGATCTCCATGAAGCTTCAGTTGAGAATATTGAGGGTGAATACTGGCGCATAGTGGAGAAAGCAACTGAGGAAATAGAGGTAAGATTTGTGAATTTGGAAAAAATATCCCCTTTCCTTTCTGTTGATTAATTTACTTAGTGCCGGCTGCTGGAGCTATTGAAGTAACAGTCCTGCTCCAGGAGGCTATGTTTGGGCCAAATAAGGGTTTGTCAACACTATTTTTTTTAGCTTTTCTTAAAGCTGAGATGAGTTTCTCAAGGCTGGGAAGTTCCAAATTGGGGATTCTAGAAAATGTCACTAGGAGAATCTGATGGACAAAGGCAATGAAGTTTCAAGTAGACAAAAGGAAATAGTTCATAGTTATTTCCAATAATTTCATTCTGTTAAAGTATTTAAAACCTCACATCAGCAGAACTGTTTTTTTTTCACTCAAACTAGAGCAATCAAGCTCCTGGTTTTTTTTATCTGCATTGTTCTTTCTCTCATTTAAACTGGTTGCAAAGAGGGGTTGCTAACTCATATGCTCCTTTCCTTTTCAGGTCTTATATGGGGCTGATCTGGAAACTGGGGTTTTTGGCAGTGGGTTTCCTAAGAAGTCCAGTCAAGTTGGACTTGCTTCCAACGAGAAGTACATAAATTCTGGTTGGAACTTAAATAACTTCCCCAGGCTACCTGGATCCGTTCTCAGTTATGAAAGCAGTGATATTTCTGGGGTTCTGGTTCCCTGGTTGTATGTAGGAATGTGCTTTTCCTCCTTCTGTTGGGTAAGACTTCCCTTGTGTGATTTGAACTCTTGGCTCTGGTATTTTCTGATAATTTTGCATTAACCTAGCTTGTGAGAAATGAATTCATGTCTATTTATTTTGTTTGGGTGAGTTTATACCCCATTAGGTCCTCTCATAGATCATGTGCCTGTAATTTGGCATAATAAGAATAGTTAAGAAGGTTGGTATGCCTGAAAAGTGATCAGATCCTGGATAGCGCTGATGTGAAACCATGGATGATTTTGTTACCAAAATAATGGAAGAAACCCGAAACAAAATATTAGGCCACCTATTGCACCATGCAGATTTTGTGGATGTAGTTTTATGTTTTTAGGTGTTCAAGTAATGATTCTTTTGGACTTATGAGCTTTTGAAGTCTCATTTAAGGCCATTACTAGGATGACCTGAGGATGCTTATGATTGCTTTTCTTTCCATTTGTTTTATGTGGATGGGACTAGCATGTTGAAGATCACCACCTATACTCGTTGAATTTCATGCATTGGGGTGCTCCGAAAATTTGGTATGGCGTTCCTGGAAAGGATGCTCCTAAACTGGAGGAGGCTATGAAAAAGCATTTGCCTGACCTTTTTGATGAACAACCTGACCTGCTTCACAAACTGGTGAGTTAAAAGATCTATGATTTGGTGTTTATATTTGTAATTATACCTAGGTGACTTTATCTAACTGTTTTGGAGCATGCCAATTGTTACTAAGAAGCCAAATTTATCAGAGTATACTCTTGCTTCTTGAATTATGAGATAATCCTGATAGCTCTTTATTGAGATAGCATGTTTTACTTGGATCAATCATTTATTGTCTTGGTAAAATCAATTCTATGCAGAAACTGGCACAACAATTCAAGGGGTACTCTTTAATGATTCCTAATTAAAATTTTTAATGTTTAAGAGAAGATCACAAAGCGACCTTTCCAAGCCACTAGCAAAATGATTTTTAACCTGAACTAGTTTTAGGTAATATACGAACTGAGTGGACCTGAACTGGCTCTAGTCTCTTTTCTACTTTGGATATCCGAGAGATGTGAGCATGCTTTTCTGGTTCACTGTCATATTAGACTACTGCATAACAAGTCTGTACATCATGTTGCAAATGTGGTGGATGTTTTTAATTAACTGTTCATTGTTGCATGCTACGGAAGATTAAATTTGTAGTCGTAATCCATAGTTGATTTTTTCTCCCATGTATGCTTAATTACTGTAATATCACTGCACAATACCAAATATGCTCTGACCGTCTTTCTTTCATGCAGGTCACTCAGCTGTCCCCTTCGATACTAAAATCTGAAGGGGTACCTGTCTATCGATGTGTTCAGAATGCTGGAGAATTTGTTCTGACATTCCCTAGAGCATATCATGCAGGGTTCAACTGTGGTTTCAATTGTGCGGAGGCAGTAAATGTAGCTCCTGTTGACTGGTTACCACATGGACAGATTGCTATTAAGCTATACCGTGAACAGGGAAGGAAAACTTCCATCTCACATGATAAATTGTTGCTTGGAGCAGCAAGGGAAGCTGTCAAAGCCCACTGGGAGCTCAGTTTATTGAAGAAGCATACTTCTGATAACTTAAGGTGGAAAGGTGTATGTGGAAAAGATGGAATTTTAGCTAAAACTCTCAAGGTAAGTATTGTGTCCATTATTTGTCTTTGGGCTGATTTATTGTGTGGGACTTTATGAATTCTTGCTTAGTTCAGAATGTACATGATCTAGATTTGAACTGTGTAAATTTCATTCTTAAGCTAGATTTTTGCATCAAATTCAAATTTAATGTTTGGTAAACTTTTTATGCGGTTTTGGAATAGTCCAATCTCTGGCGAATCGTTCCCAAATCTCTAGTAATTGAGGATAAGAAGCTTGTTATTACGAGCTCTAAATATTTATGTGCATATATATGCATGTATATTTCCATGTTTATTTTATACGTCCATTTAGACCCATGACCTATTATGCTGTATGTGTATATGTAAAATTCATTTTGTAGAAAATACATATGAATTTATCCCTGGCTTTGGATCTAGTATTCAATTGCAGAAATACACAAATCATTTCTATATTGTTGATAACATAACCTGTATCTAGTAGTTAATTTAATTTCAATGCAAATTCTGAAATAGAATTCATGTTTACCACAGTTTTGTAATATTTATTAACTTTTTAGCATATAAGCAATGCTTATATTACCTTGGGTTGATTTTGACCCACTTTATATATTTTTATTGCCCACAGGAACGTGTTGAGATAGAGCGTCTAAGCAGGGAATATTTTTGCAGTTCCTCTCATATTGCTAAAATGGAGAGCAATTTTGATGCTACCAGTGAGCGAGAATGCAGTATATGTTTTTTTGATTTGCACCTTTCTGCAGCAGGTTGTCATTGCTCCCCTGATAGATATGCATGCCTGAAACATGCAAAGCAGTTCTGCTCATGTGCTAGAGGTTCCAAAATTTTCCTATTTCGATATGATATAAATGAGTTAAATATCCTTGTTGAAGCAGTGGAAGGAAAACTAAGTGCAATATATAGGTGGGCAAGACTAGATCTTGGGCTGGCCCTGAGTTCATATGTAACCAAGGACAATATAGGTGGTAGGTTATCCCATACATTGGAAGGAGTACCTAACGAAGTGCCTCAGCCATCAGTCATTTCCTCCAGAGAATTACCAGGAGAAGATATGTCGAAAAAGAAACCCTTGATATTAGCTCAAATTTCTGCTCAGATGTTATTGCTACAAAGAAATAAACAATCAGAGGCTGCTTTACCATCAAAAGATCCAAATTCTAAGTTGAAGAAAGGGGAATCCGTTCTTTCTGCTTTAAACTTGAGCATGCCTGGAAGCCAAACTGCCATGACAAGTGGAGTGAAGAAGCCTTCAGCTCCAGCAGTCGTTAATACTATTCTTCTTAGTGATGATGAAGGTGATGAACCAGAGAAACCAATTTCAGAAATACCAAAAGAACATTCTATCAAAGAGCATCCAGAAGCCTCAGTGAGGGTGGCACCATCTGGTGAAAAAGCAAGCACATGTAATTACAAGAATGAGGCTATCTTAACTACCCCTCTAACTGATGCTGCATTTACGAATCAAAAGGATGCCAATTCCCCTGATGTACAAAGGAATAATCATTCATCTCATTATTCTGAAGTGAAAGATGAGCATTCTGGAAATGGAATCACATTGCTAGGATCTAGTCGCCAGAATGATTTTTGCCATTTAGAATCTGCCACTGCAGAATCTGGTAGAAATGTTCAGGATTCTTCTAATACCATAGAGATGGATAATAACAAGAATAATCTGTTGACTGGTGAAAGCAGCCTTCAGCATCTGCTGCCTTGGGGAAGTGAAAAAGTTGACAAGGATAAGCATGAGAAGGTGGGAGCCATTGCCTCTGCAAATTTAGTTGACAACACAAGAACTAATGTTGGTGGGCCGTCTTGCTCTCAAAATAATGTTGACAGAAATGTCCGGCAGAAAGGTCCTCGCATTGCTAAGGTAGTGCGTAGGATCAACTGTAATGTTGAGCCTCTGGAATTTGGAGTTGTGCTCTCTGGGAAATTATGGTGTAACAGCCAGGCCATTTTCCCAAAAGGTTAGTTGCATTGGTGTTTACTAAGGCCGATGTCAATATGCTAAGTATACTAGCTAGATGTATTTACTCGGTTATTCTAATCAATGCAGGATTTAAGAGCCGGGTTAGGTATATTAGTGTTTTAGATCCAACAAATATGGCATACTATGTCTCAGAAATTTTGGATGCGGAGAGGGATGGACCTCTGTTCATGGTAATTGAAAATTTTATGGTATCAACTATGTTTTTGTACCACTATCTTATTAATTGGACATTTTTATCTCTTACCTGAAAAAATGTTAGTGTTTTTACTACATTTTTATCTCTTACCTGAAAATGTTGTTCTTACTCATATGCCATCATGATTTTGGGAACTCATAGTAGACACGGACAGATTTATCTTCGCTCCTGAATTATTTGTCTCTGATGTTCATTGTGTTGATCTTTACAGAGAGCAAGAAAGTAGTTTATGTATGCTATGTATCTTAATGATATTTGATTGTTAGGCAGAATTGACTGAATCTTGCCATCTGATCTTAGGAAACAAATCACTCCTCTTGTTCTCCAGCAGACTTGATTGTTTTAGATAATAGTATAACTTTCTAAACAAATACCATTTGGAGTGCTTGCTGTCATCTTTTCATCTGATGAATTTTAACTTCTATTTCAAAAGTTATCTTCCAACTTAGTTTTGATTTCAGCAAAGTGGGCAAATAATGGCCACAAATGTATTGTTCTTTAAGCATGCATGGCCTTAAATGTTGATTTGGTTTCAGGTATCTGTGGAGCACTGTCCCAGTGAAGTATTTGTTCATGTTTCAGCTGCCAGATGCTGGGAGATGGTGAGGGAGAAAGTGAATCAAGAGATAACGAAACAACATAGACTAGGAAGGACCAACCTCCCTCCATTGCAGCCTCCCGGCAGCCTTGATGGCTTTGAGATGTTTGGTTTTTCTTCACCAGAAATTGTGCAGGTAAATTAGTTTTTACATTATGATATGAAAAATGTTGGTCAACTAGGTTATTTTAACTGTTTCTCCCCTCTCCCTTTATGTATTGACTATTCTTAATGGCTTAACGGTTTGATTTCATGGTAAATGCTTAACTCTGACATTTGAAGTAAAAACTCATTTCTCGTATGGTTTAAACATAAACCAGGCCGTTGAGGCAATGGATCGCAATCGAGTTTGTATGGAGTATTGGGACTCTCGGCCTTACTCTCGGCTTCAAGTGCAGTTCCTACAACATTCTCATACCCCTGGTAATGGTGGCAACTTTCCTAGAACATCTGGGGAACAAAATAATGCAGGGGCTCCTCAGAACAAATGCCTGCCCGGTGAAGTCGACACACTTCTAGGTTTATTCAAGAAGGCAAGCCCTGAAGAATTAAGCTCACTTTGTAGCATATTAAGTGACAAAAGGTCTCCCAAGGATGTAGACCGTGTGGCTCAACTCCTTAAGGAGGAGATTCGCAATCGTTGACCTACATGATTGAAATTTTTTTTTTTGGTGATTCGGATTCAAAATTCGAGTCCATATATCCCACATTTTTCGTCACTGTAAATATCGACATCCTGCCTTCACACTGCACGTACAGCCTCCATTCAATCCACCATTCTTTCAGGTAGAAGAAGAGTGATAGAGTAGGTTAGTTTCCGGTGGGATTTTTACATACTGACTGATTTTTGTAACATAAGAAAGAAAAATGCCTTCTGAAAGTTCAGCTGGTCGATTTTCGAAATCACCTAATGTCATGTTGGCCTCCAATCTTCAGCGGCTACCACAGTCTGCAATTCTGCAATTCCACTTAAAACCACTTTAATTTCACTTATTTCATTAAAAAAAAGGTTAAATATGGGCCAAAGGATCAGCAGTCTGTATTCAGTTCTGACATAAGGTAAAAACATAATTATTGTATTTCTCACTAAAGTTATTTTAGTTTTACATTAGATCATGTCTACCTCTTTTTCAAAACCAATCTGCAGCATGTGTCACGGTCTGCCTGAGTAAGGCCATTCTTGGTGCTACAAGTCCGGAATGGTGTGCGTGCAAGAATGGGTTAAGGGGCTGCCGAAATGTTCCGGGATACTCCAGAAGTGTTGACCTAGTCAATTGAGGTGAGAAGCTAGGTTGCACGAGGATCAAACACCTTACCAAATCCTGGTCTTTTGTTTCTCTCACTTCTCTTTTCTTGTTTCATTCTTTCGGTCTTTCTCTGTTTCAACTCTTTGCAATTGTAGTGTCTTTCTAACCGATTCTTCTATAGAAATCACAGACTACCGATGCACATAGACTGTAATATCCCAAATTTTCAATACAACATTTGGTATCGTTGAAAATAAGTTAGCTAAAAGAAAGATCGAGGAATTAATTTCATATTCGAGATGGAAAAAGTTGCAATTTTATCAAATTGAGAAAATGTGAATTAATAATGATTATTTGACATGGGAACGATGTGGAATATGTAGTGATATGATGAGGATCACATTTGAACTAAATTGGATAAGATTTAAAAGTAAAAGGATCAAACAATAATTTTTCCGTGAAGAGAAAATAAGTTTAATTTTTATCATTGTGGACTTATGTTAAAGAATAATTATGATTTATGAAGTTTGGATACATTATGTGTTAAGTTTAATGTGAAGAAAGTGTAATAAGTGGTAAAAAACGGTTGAAGTGTAAAATTTTCGTATAAGGGTATTTTAGTTATTTCACAATAAATTTTTGTTAGTAATATTTCAAGTGGAGATTCTATATGGTTCGGATTAAATTTGTGCCATTGGATGTGTTGATAACATGGTGAGTAAATGTGGATTACACAAATTTTATTTGGACTTTGACCAACTTTGACTTGGATTATTTTTAGGGTAAAAAAAAAAAAAAATTCCTTTCGCCTCTACAAGTTGACCTCCTCTCTTGTGCAATGGAAAATTTCCATTCTTCTTTTTCTTGCTTTTTCTCAAAATCAAGTTAATTTCCAACACTCAAATTTTGATTTCTGGTTAAAGTCGCTTAGAAAATCACTTCCTAAACTCATTTCCACCATATCTTTTTCATCCAAGTTCAAGGTTTCATGAGTTTAATGAGAGAAAACTAAAAATAGTGAAAAGAAACTTCAAATAAGATAAGAAATTATGTTTCTATCATTCCTACTTTCTACATTTGGGATTTTTATTGTGAGAAAACTAATAAGCTTGGGTATTGATATTTTGTTGTATTTTTTAATTTTTGAGAAAAAAAAAATCCATAAATAGGAAGATAATGCATTTCAATGCATTTGAACCCATATACTCTTACATTGGTAACAATGTCCATGCCAATCAAGCTAAGAATCAATCAACACTAATTTTATCTTTAATATCATAAAAATGTGTTTGGGTAAATTGTGAAATGAGTGATTAAAAGTATTATGTGTGCTAATATATGATTAAGTAAGTCTTGATATGTTAAGAAAAATTGAAATAAACTAAAAATATTAATGAAATTTATCTCTTTTTTTTGAAAAGTGGTGAGTTTTATCTTGAAACTTATAAAAATGAAATTGTGATATATTTTGAGAATTTAAGTGTTATAACATAATTCCTGCTTGGAATAAAAATATATGTTAATATGTTATAAAAAGGTAAATAGTCATAATGTGAAATTAAACTAGGCTAAGAGAAAGTGTGATGTGATAGGGCAAATATTAATATGAGATATGAAATTTTAAGGTAATGAAATTGCTTAATAAGCATTGGTATTCAAAATTATAAGAGATAATTGTCTAATAAAGTGTGTTATGGTGATATTGTCACCTAATGATCAAATGAGAATGTGAATTAAGAAAAAAGAATAACTTGGGTCATATGTGAAATGAGATAATTTGTTAAGTGCACATGTAAACACATAAGCCATATATGATGATATAGGTCACTTTGGTGACAATGTGATAATGTGGATGAGTATGAGTGATATTTAGGTGCCAACAAACATCAAAATGTGATGTGTGTGAAATATAAGCTCTGTTGGGTGATTTGGAAACCATGAAAACATATTATGTTATGCAAGTGTATGAACTATATTAAATTGATTAATAAGATGAAATGCTTTTGTGAGTTTGGTAAATTAGCTAGGATACAATAGACATGCCCTAAGAATTAGATGTGCACTTGAATGGGCATGTGTGTGAGGGAGTTTTGATATAGTGCCTTACAGCATAGCACGTTTGTGCTCTTGATGTGTTTGGAGGGTATACAATTTCTATTTGTATCTTGTGTGTTTGGCTAGGGCACCTTGAGTGCATTATCTTTGGTGTGTTTTGCACAGAATTTGTGTATTCGAGTCTATATTGCTAAAGCTACAAAATGCTATGAAATCGAATTTGATAATAAATCAATTTAGAATGCAATAAATAAATAATGAACTTAGTCCACAATAAGTTTAGTCTGCAAACTTGTAAGCAAATTGAATATCACTAATCTATTCAAAATATGAAGTGAAAACTTGACTAAGAGGCATAAATTTGAATATTAGTTGAATGAATATAAGAAATATGAGTTGTAACCAAGTTGGTAAATGTTAAAGCAAATTGGTTATGGATAAAAGATTTGCCTAAAGAATATATATAAGGTAATCAGTTTGATAAAGATTAAGTGACTTAGCAAATGTGTGAAACAATTCGATATTTGGTTTAAAGTAGGCTTGTATGTTGATATATGTGAGAATAACATGTGAGATAAGAATTAGTTTTTAAGTAGCCCTTGGCTTAATAAGAAAGAAAATCAAATTCTTACGTGCTAAGCTTTATTGTAATGCCCCTAAAACCACTATATAGTGATGCTATATTGAGAATATGCATAGTAGATTTCCTTGGTAAATAAAATATGATATATTAGTGATAGTAGAGAAGGGTATTGGATACCAAAGAAAATTGAAATAAGTGGTGTATCATGAGATGTTAATCCGAGTATAGACTAAATTGTAAAGTTATGAAAAGTGAAGGGGTCAATTGTAAAATTTAAAAGGTGTTGGATTAAATTGAATTGCTAGGAAAAAATTGACTAAATTTGGAATTTTACCAAAAAGTGAGAAATGACTCAAAAGTGAAAATCAAACATTATAAAGGGAAGGATGATCATTTTTTCAAGTGAATTTATAGTTGGTAAAATTACCAAAATACCACTGGACATGTGTATTGAATTTGAGCCATTGGATTTACTTAATGAAGTGGGAATTAATGTAGACCATTGGATTAAAGATAATTATGTACTTATATTATTTATTAAATTATGGATTTTTGAAAAAATATTAGTCGTTGGATTTTTATGAAAAGTGAGATGAAATGGTGACCATTGGATGGAAATTATTATATTTAAGATGTTTTATTCTTTTTATTCTTTTATATTAGATAATTATAAAAGGAAAAATGAATAATTTTTCTTCACACTTTTCCTTATACAAACGTGCAAGCCAGGAGATAAAGAAATAAAGTTTTATTTTCTTACAATTTGGTCATTCTCCATCCAATTTCATATTCTCCTTTCAAAACCTTTGATTTTTAAGTCAATTTTCAAGTGAAATCGAGTCTCCAACAACATCAAGAGCTTAGTTTTCATAATGGAATTCATGAGTTCATAGGTGGAAGTGAAAGAAAGTGTGAGAAATCAAGGTGAAAAGGTAAGAATTCAAGTGTTCTCTTGTGACCAATTATCTTTCTATTCCCTCTCTGTATTTTCTTTTAGTTTGAGTTTCTGTTGTGCAAATCCAGCATCAGGAGTTTCTGAAGCAAGCGGTTCAATCATTGAAGAATAGGGCTGGTCCTCTTTTAAAATTAAAAAAGATAACGGAATGCATGATTATTTTCGCAACACTTATGAACCCAGGTACTCTTGAAAGAAAGCTGAGGCCCTGTTTATGAGCCAACAAGGTAAGAATTTTGAGCGGCAGAATCATTGAATAGAACTTGTTTCTGAAATAATGTAACTTTCCCTCCTTTGTCTGCCTTCTTACTGCTTGTGTGTGTGCGCGCCAGTCACTTACTTGCATTATGAGTTTTTATTCATTCTTCCATGCAAAGTTTCTGTTAATTGGCTTGACTCTCAATAGTAATTTTCCTATCTTTTTTTTTTTTTTTGCAGAAAGATGTTGTAATACCCAATTTCTCTGCCCGGGCCCGCAAAACAATTTAAGGCCCAAAATTAACCTAATTACCCTAGTCCAATACAGACCCCAGCCCAAAAACATTAAAATTTCAGAAACCCTAACAGCATTTGCCCGTAGCCGCCGCACATCCCAACAGCAGCCCCGCGCACGTCGCGCACGTTCGCCTCCACGTTGACTGGCCGTACGTGCAGCAACAAGCAGAAACAAACATCAACGAAATAATAGGAATAACAGAATAGATATAGATCTGATTTTGGTTGTTTTTCTTTCGGATTTTCGACAATATAAGGTCGATTTAAATTTGTAAAAATAGGGGGGATACCAAAAATCAATAAGAGAACAGAACAAATATCATTTTTTTTCTAAGGTGATTTTTTGGTTTTCTTGGCAGTGTCTCTCGTCTTTTATTTATATATATTTTTTATTTTCTTTTATTTTTTTATTTTATTTCGTTTAAAGTAACAAAGAAAAGGAGAGGAAAACTTACCCGAGGACGTTGTGCCACCGCCATTTCCGTCACGATCGGAGCATTGGTGAGGAGGCCGATGAACGGCGGCGCAAGGATGATAGGGTCGAAACCCTAGCAGAGCAAAAGAGGGGCAGCATTCTTTTTTTTTTTTTTTTTAAAAATAGGCTATCAAATTTTAAAGGGAAAATTTTGATTTAAATAGTGTTACATAAATGGCGCCGTTTCACCCAGGCAGATCCGCGCGTTGACCCTACCCGGAGGGGAGGATCCACGCGTTCTGCCTTTAAATGAGAGATTTGTGCTATGGGTCCCTCCTTTTTGTGGCGCACTTCAATTAAATCCATTTTTATTTCTTTTAATTTTAGCCTCACATTTCGTTTTTATCTCAATTTAGTCCGTCACTACGCAACGTTTTATGGACGGGATTAATTTCGCTTTTAGTCCTCCATTGTTGGGCGCATATTCAAATTACTTTCTTTAAATTTATTTCAAATTTGCCCCGCTTTTTCTATTTTAGTTCAATTTAGTTCATTTATCAGTTATTTTATTATTATTTTTTATGCTATTATCATTATACCATTATTAATTATTATTATATTATTTACTATCATATTTTCTATACATATATATACGCCTATTTTTATATGTAATATATATATGTATATTTTATTTTTATATATGTATATAATTTTAAGCCTTTATAAATACATGCATATATTTATACATACGTTTTTCCTTATATTTTTATTCTATTTTCTTAACTTTTATATACTTTATATTATATATATATACACTTATATTTTTTTATTTTGTAAATATATACATATCCACATACTTTTATATCTGTTTTTTCCATAATTTTTACATTCATATATATACATACATACATACATACATACATATTTTAATTCTTATACACACATATTTTATATATTTTGTTTTCATAGTTTTTATAAATAAGTATATATATATGTGTATACACTTATATTTTATAATACATATGCATTTTCCTTATTCTTGCACATATACATGTTTTTTAGAAATTATTATAAATTTTGTCTTTTTATATATAGACTTATATATGTGTTTTAACATATGCATACACATATCTGCAAATCTACTTATATATTGTATTTATATATGTATATATATTTTGTAAATATATAATTCATATAAAAGTGTTTGTTTTATTGTGTATATTAACATTTTGTCATTTCCTTTTAAACAAGAAGATATATTTGGTTTTGACAATACATCAAAATTATTTTCTTGATTCAAAGGTTTTTTTTTTAAAACAATATTCAAGGTTTGGGATTTTCGAGGAAATTGAGCCCTCACGTCTTGGGTTCTGATTTTCTTTGTTGATTTCAAATAACCGAGAATATTCTTTATTTAAAATACATGAGTATAAAAAATCATTTTCGGGAACTTAATTTGTTGTGTCCTAATGTATTGGGCGTGACATATTGCTTTCTCAAAATGAAGATTTCCGCATAAAATAAAAAGTGATATTCAAAGTTCGGGGATTTTGAGAAATCGTACCCTAACGTATTGGGACTCGATTTCTTTACATGACTTGAACAATTGATCATCCTTTTCAGTTTTCATCATTTGAGCTGTTTTTTAAAATCTTTTTCTAGCCCTCGATATTAAGACATTAAATAATCAATTTGGTACCGATTTTGGGCGTTACGAGGGTGCTAACCCTTCCTCGTGCTTAACTGACTCCCAAACTCGTTTTCTCAAAATTCTTAGACCAAAATAATTTTTAAGGTGAGCCGATCACACCTTAATAAAGGATCGGTGGTGACTCCAGTTTTATTTTAAAGTCGACAACTAAATTTTTATTTCGACAGATTGGCGACTCCACTGGGGACGTTTAGAGAGTCGAGCCATGAATTGATTATGTTTTGTCTTTTTTGTCGAAAATCAAATTTTTTTTTTTAAAATCATGTTTTCCCTTTGCATTCATTGATTTTTATCATGATATGTTTGCATGATTGGACCAAGTCAGTTACTTTGTATTTGCATTTTGCACTACATACTCCGTTTTACCCCTTTAAGTGGAAGCGAGAAACTAGTCCTTCGTGAGGTTTTCACCTCCGTGCAGGGTAGTGGACCGCTTCCGGGATACATCCGTACCTATGTCTTCGTGAGATTTTCATCTCCATGCAGCCATAGGGAAATGTATTCCCCTGAACTGAACTCGATCCACATGAGCCTATAATGGGTGAGGATCGAGGAATCTGCTGGTTCAGGTACCTTTGCTCTAGAAACTGAACCTTATATAGTGGGGCTTTAGGAACTTGCCCTAGGTAGAGCTATACCAAACCCTAGAGGAGTCCTGAATAGGTGCTTTTATTATTTCCTGTGTACGTTGAATTATGATTTTATGCATGATACTAACTTGTGTTTTGTTTTGGCTGCATGGCATTTTGACTGCATGGCATCTCATCATAGAAAAGAGGTGTTGATTCACGTTTGGTTGCTAATAGAGATCTTGTCATGGAAAACAGAGTTCTTGATAAAGTGGAAGTCAATACGGTTGTCCAAATATAGTCTAAGAAAACGTGATGCGGGAAGTGTAATAAGTGGAGTATACGACCTTGCTGCGTATCCCGAGGATTCAAGTTGGCAAAGATTGTTCAAGAGTCATCAAACATCCCAACCTTTTTAAAGAAGCTCATGAGCATGAGGGATCAAGGAGTTGCAATTTGGATGAAGTAAAAAGGAGCTAATAGATGTTTATCAAAAAATTCGCGTGATGCATCGTAATATTCGGGTGATCGAGGGCAAAGCCGTATATGTACTCGCTTTATGTAAAGAGATCTGTTTTCTAGTAAAGTTGATCTAGTAAAAAATTAAACCAGAATCAATGTCTCTTTTTGCATTCATTTCATGCATTTGCATTACATTACATCATATGCATTAAACACCGTTAAAGGATCCTAATTAACTAAAATCGTTGCTCAGTTAACTTGGAAACCAACTAACCAACCAAACACTGATACGGCACTCGAGCAAAGACAAAAGACATGGATCAGAGATTAGAAAAGCTCGAACAGTATCAGAAGGAGATGCAAGACCGGCTTCAGCTACAAGTGCAAGAGCGGTTGGACAAGATGCAACAGGATATGTCGGAGAAGATGCAGGAATCCCAAAATAATATGATGACAAAGCTAACCCAACTAATAACTGGGGGAAGTGATAAAGGAAAGGGCCCCATGGCAAATGTCGAAGAGGGAAATGATGATAAACCTCTCTATCCTCTAGACTTTACTCCTCCGCATGTGCGAACCCAAGCTGAAGTATACCCGCACAAATCTACTATCACGATCAGGCTTCAGCAATTCTAGGCTGGAGCTTCAAACTTCCAAGCTAGATCGGGTTCTAATCCTAGAAACCATCCCGCTAACTCTGCCATTCCTGACTTCGACGAAGTGGCCGAAAAGGAAAAAATAAAGGAAGAGTTACCAAGGCAGTTAAAAGAGAGGTGTAAATGGCTCGAAAAGAAGTTTAAGGCGATGGAGATCATTGAAAACTATCATGAGATTGACACTAAAGAACTGAGTCTAGTCCCAGATCTGGTACTCCCTCATAAGTTTAAGATGCCGGAATTCGAAAAATACAATGGGACAAGTTGCCTAGAAGCACATATCACCATGTTCTGCAGGAGAATGGCTGGATATGTTAACAATGACCAGTTACTGATTCATTGTTTCCAGGATAGCCTCACAGGGGCAGCATCTAAATGGTACAATCAACTGAGCCGTACCATGATAGGTTCATGGAGGGACTTAGCACAAGCATTCATTAAACAATACAGTCATGTAACAGACATGGTTCTTGACAGAATCACCCTTCAGAATATGGAAAAGAAGCCGAACGAGAGCTTTAGGCAATATGCACAAAGGTGGAGGGAGGTGGCCGTTCAAGTTCAGCCACTGCTCTTGGAAAGAGAAATGAAAATGCTCTTTATAAATACATTGAAAGCCCCGTTCATTACGCATATGTTAAGAAGTGCTACAAAAAGCTTTTCTGACATAGTTATGAATGGTGAAATGGTCGAAAATGCTATAAGGAGCGGGAAAATTGATACAGAGGAGAGTAACAAGAGGTCAGTCTCAAGGAGAAGAGAAAATGATGTGAACAACACGGGTTACTCTAAATCAGTTACTATGAGTCAGCCAAGAAAGGTGGCTGCTAACCAACAAGGTTCATCAAGACAGGAAGCTGGTACAAGAGAAAACACTGAGTGGCCCCAATTTACGCCGATTTCGGTGTCGTATAGGGAGCTATATCAAAGTTTGTTTGATGCACACGTTGTTTCCCCTTTTCATGTGAAGCCTCTATAACCTCCGTACTCGAATGGTATGATGCGAACGCACAATGTAAATACCATGTGGGAATTACGGGACACTCAATAGAGAATTGCACTACCTTCAAGAAGCAAGTTGAAAGACTCATCAACATGGGTATTGTCAAGTTTGGCGACTCGTCTAGTGCAGAAAATCCGCCACCCAATCATGATTGATAATGTAGGGAATGCAATGTATAGAGAAGTGGTGAGATTTTCACATCGACGCCATATGTGCAGACACAACTAAAAGGGTCATTGTTAGATATTCACCTGAGAGGTGTTATAAATAATGGGACTGCAGAGGAAACCCCTATAGTATTTAGAGTCTGTTAGAGTAATGTTCAGAACACACTTGTTGCTTTTAGCCTAGAAGCAATAATAACTTCTTTGTGAAATAGGCTCATGTCTGAACATTATTATTTTAATAAAATACATCACTGCAACCATCTTTGAGCAAATGTTCTTTCATTCTTTACGATTTTTTTCATTCTTTTGGATTTTTTCTGCCAAACCATTCATTCATTCATTCATATTATTCTCTGTATATCCTTTAGCACCTACAATAGGTCCTTGGATATCAATGACATGATTGACACTGCTATAGACTCTAGATCTCCTTTTAAGCGAGGCATGTATTTAGAGGGATCTCATGACTTTAAAGATGACATAGACTTTAGCTTATCTCTAGACTTGTTGAGGATGATAGAATAAGAGGATAGTCAGATCCTACCTCACAAGGAATCATTGTGAGCTCGGTGAAGATTAGTGTTGACATGACCACAAAGACGAGGCGGGACCTTATGGAGTTACCCCAAGAATTCAATAATGTCTTCACATGGTCATACCTAGATATGCTTGGTTTAAGCACTAGCTTTATAATCTGAATAACAGCATAATGTCAGAAATTTGCAGTGGGTTCAATATTAATGTTATGAACGATGCAGTAAAATTTCTTTGCTGAGGCAATGTCTTTCTCTTTGGCTTATTATAGCTTTGCTCATTGAAGTTGAATTGCCATTTCTCTGTATTTTTATCCTAAGAGGAAGATCCGAAGGTTCATCCCAAAGAATTGCATAAGAGGGAGCTAGTGTTAAAAAAGATCCTTCCTATACAAAAGGATGCTAGAGGAAGATGGATGCCAAGTTAGGAGGGTCCATATGTTAAAGAAAGCCTTTTCTGGGGAAGTTTTGATCTTGAGTGAGGTGGATGGGAAAGATTTTCCAAGCCCTGTAAACTCAGATTCAGTTAAGAAGTACTTTTCCTAAAAAAGGGGGGACCAAGGTGAAAGCCTACAAAGGGCGCCTTGAGTAAAAAAAAAAAAAGAAATGGAGAGGCCAAGGTGAAAACCCGCAAAGGGAGCCTTGAGACCAAAATGGATTTGAGTTGAAAACCCAAAAAGGGCGGCTCAAATGTTAATCAAAATGACGTTTGAAATTATTAGAGCAGCTCAAATACTGATCAGAATGGGGCATGCAGTGGTCTTGCTATATCTGAATCAACAGGAAAGGGTAGGCGACATTTTGGGGCATCGACAAAGTACTATAGATCTCCGAAACACATGTTAAACTCAGAATGGTCTTCAGAAAGTTTGTACAGAGAAGTTCAAGCTACGATATCTAGGGCACCTAATCCTTATACCATTTTTGTTATTCTTGGAACACTTCATTCATTTCCAAGATACGCATTCTTAAATCAATTTCTTTGTTAACCATCTTTATTATCTATTTATTTCGAGCTATGCTTAGAACTAACTCTATTTTTATCCATTATTATGATCTTTTTGCAAGCATGTTGCATTAGAATAATGATTAATGGACTAATAAAACTTTCACAAAGGAAGTTATGCATATTACTCTAGAAGTTTCTAAATAATATAAGAACCTCAAGCAGGACTATTGTTTAGTGCGCACTAGGTTCAAAGGTTGGAAATCTAATAAAGAAGAGTCTAAATTAAGACTATCCCTTTGAATTTTGTTGTCTAAAATATTGATTGAACAAAATAGCAAGATGTCGTATTGGTGACAAAGCTTCAATGAACGAGCAAGTAATGATCATCGAATAATAAGTTGTTCTTGGAGAAGAAAATTTTTCATTTTTGCATGAGCATTTGGTAGGACACTCTGGGAATGGTGTAAGAGACCAAAGAGTTTCATATCCTGTATCCTTGAATTGTGATAGCAGAGGATTGAGAAAAGGCCAAATCTTTTTTCTCGTGGGTTACAACGGGAGAAAGATGGTACAAATTTTGCATCCCAGTGGATCAAACTTGGAGGTTTACAGTAGGGGGCAATCTGGTCAAGTGCTTCTTTGGAGACGCCAGCCGAGCAAAAGGTGTTATAGCACATTAGTGATGAAACTTTAATAAACTTGGACTAATAATAACTCAAGCGTTAAAATATCATTTTCATGACATTCTGCATTCATTCAAATGTCATTTATATATGTCTAGTTAGGAGCATTTGACTCATTCTGATCATGACATCCTAATCACTAGGCATAATTAGGTTCATAAAGTGAATAATACAGGTCATGTTCCCTAGAGAACAGATTGGAGAAATTATAAAGCCTTATCTCCCTAAGCAACAGCGAAGCAGGTTGAAAAGTAGTAGATCTTGTCTTCCTATATTGGTAGCGAAGTGGATCAAAGATAGTAGATCTTGTCTTCCCATACTGGTGGCGAAGTAGATCGAAGATAACAGATCTTGTCTTCCTGTACTGGCAGCGAAGTACATCAAATATAGCAGATCTTGTCTTCATGTATTGGCTTGAAGTAGATCGAAGACAGCAGGTCTTGTCTTCCCATACTGGTAGCGAAGTAGATCGAAGAAAACAGATCTTGTCTTCCTATACTGGCAGCGAAGTAAATCAAATATAGCAAATCTTGTTTTCATGTATTGGCGTGAAGTAGATCGAAGATAGCAGATCTTGTCTTCCCATACTGATGGTGAAGTAGATCGAAGATAATGGATCTTGTCTTCATGTATTGACATGAAGTAGATCAAAGATAGCAGATATTGTCTTTCCATGCTGGTGGTGAAGTAGATCGAAGATAGCAGATCTTGTCTTCCCATACTAGTGGTGAAGTAGATCGAAGATAATGGATCTTGTTTTCATGTATTGACATGAAATAGATCAGAGATAGTGGATCTTGTCTTTATGTATTGACATGAAGTAGATCGAAGATAGCAGATCTTGTCTTCCAATACTTGTGGCGAAGTAGATCGAGGAAAGCAGATCTTGTCTTCATGTATTGGCATGAAGTAGATCGAAGAAAACAGATCTTGTCTTTATATATTGGCATGAAGTAGATCAAAGATAGCAGATCTTGTCTTCATGTATTGACGTGAAGTAGATCGAAGAAAATGAATCTTGTCTTCATGTATTGGCATGAAGTAAATCAGAAATAGCAGATCTTGTTTTCCCATACTGGTGGCGAAGTAGATCAAAGATACAAGTCTTATCCCCCTGAAGTTGCAGTGGGGTAGACTGAAGATGGCGAATCTTCTCTTCCTGAAGTTACGGAGGAGCAAATTAAAGCCAATAATCCCATCTCCCTGAGGTTGCAGTGGAGCGGATTAAAGTAATAGATCTTATCTCTTTGAAGTTGTAGAGAGCAGATCATATCCAGTCTTATCTCCCTGAAGTTGCAGTGGAGCAGACAGAAGTAACTAATCCTATCTCCTTGAAGTTGCAATGGAGCGGATTAAAACCACAGATCTCATCTCTCTGAAGTTGCAGTATAGTAGATCGCATCAGGTTTATCTTTAAGTTGTAGCAGAACAAGTTGAAGCTATAAGTCTTATCTCCCTAAAGTTGCAGTGGGGCAGATTAAAGATAGCAAATTTTGTTCTTTTGAGGAGCTACAACGTAGGAATTCTATCTCTCCGACATTGCAGTGGAGTGGATTGAAGCACCGGTTCCTATACCTCTGAAGATGCAGTGGGAAGGAATGAGGCTACTCAAAGATGAGAAGCACTGAAGAAGTCCAGGTTCAGTAAGACCGGGCACAATTGGGTTTTTTTAGTCTTTGCTCTGTTCCCGTTGCATGACAACAAGCAAAGAGGGGCAGCTGTAATACCCAATTTCTCTGCCCGGGTCCGCTAAACATTTTAAGGCCCAAAATTAACCTAATTACCCTAGCCCAATACAGACCCCAGCCCAAAAACATTAAAATTTCAGAAACCCTAACAGCATTTGCCCGCAGTCGCCGCACATCCCAACAGCAGCCCCGCGCACGTCGCACACGTTCGCCTCCACGTTGACTGGCCGTACCTGCAGCAACAAGCAGAAACAAACAGCAACGAAATAATAGGAATAACAGAATAGATATAGATCTAATTTTGGTTATTTTTCTTTCGGATTTTCGGCTATATAAGGTCGATTTAAATTTGTAAAAATAGGGGGGATACCAAAAATCAATAAGAGAGCAGAACAAATATCATTTTTTTCTAAGGTGATTTTTTGGTTTTCTTGGCAGTGTCTCTCGTCTTTTATTTACATATATTTTTTATTTTCTTTTATTTTTTCTTTTATTTCGTTTAAAGTAACAAAGAAAAGGAGAGGAAAACTTACCCGATGACGTTGTGCCACTGCCATCTCCGTCGCGATCGGAGCATTGGTGAGGAGGCCGATGAACGGCGGCGTAAGGATGCTAGGGTCGAAACCCTAGCAGAGCAAAAGAGGGGCAGCATTCTTTTTTTTTTTGGTTTTAAAAATGGGCTATCAAATTTTAAAGGGAAAATTTTGATTTAAATAGTGTTACAAAAATGGCGCCGTTTCACCTAGGCAGATCCGCGCGTTGACCCTACCCGGAGGGGAGGATCCACGCGTTCTGCCTTTAAATGGGAGATTTGCGCTATGGGTCCCTCCTTTTTGTGGCGCACTTCAATTAAATCCATTTTTATTTCTTTTAATTTTAGCCTCACATTTCTTTTTTGTCTCAATTTAGTCCGTCACTTTACAACGTTTTATGGACAGGATTAATTTCGCTTTTAGTCCTCCATTGTTAGGCGCATATTCAAATTACTTTCTTTAAATTTATTTCAAATTTGCCCCGCTTTTTCTGTTTTAGTTCAATTTAGTTCATTTATCAGTTATTTTATTATTTTTTATGCTATTATCATTATACCATTATTAATTATTATTATATTATTTACTATCATATTTTCTATACATATATATACGCCTATTTTTATATGTAATATATATATATGTATATTTTATTTTTATATATGTATATAATTTTAAGCCTTTATAAATACATGCATATATTTATACATACGTTTTTTCTGATTTTTTATTCTATTTTCTTAACTTTTATATACTTTATATTATATATATACTTATATATTTTTTTTATTTTGTAAATATATCACTACACCAAACAAGCTTTTAGCGTAACTTTTAGTGGTATTTGTACGTAAAACGCCACTAAAGATCGAGCATTAGCGGCGCTTGTAAGAAAGCGCTGCTAAAAATGATCATTCGCGGCGTTTTTAGGAAAAACGCCGCAAAAATCCTAAGCCCAACGGCATCGTTTTCTGATCTTTCGGGGCTTTAGCGGCGTTTTTGAAAACGCGCCGCTAAAGATCTGGCTTTTAGTGGCGTTTTTTAAAAAATCGCCGCTAATGCTCAGAGCTTTAGCGGCGTTTCTGAAAAAGCGCGGCTAAAGATCTGGCTTTTAGCGGCATTTCTAAGAAAGCGCCGCTAAAAACGGGCTTTTAGCGGCGTTTTTAAAAAAGCGCCGCTAAAGATCGGGCTTTTAGCGTCGTTTTTGAAAAAGCACCGCTGATGCTCAGAGCTTTAGCGGCGTTTTTGAAAAAGTGCCGCTAGTGCTCCGGCTTTTAGCGGCGTTTTTAATAAAGCTCCGCTAAAACATTTTATCTGTTTATTTACTATTTAATTTGTTTATTTATATTAATTAAAATTTAATTTATTTTTAATTGAATATTTGTTAAAAATGGATAAATTTGAAATAATGACACGTAGAACTAATTTGAAATAAAAAACATAGAAAATATTTTTTAAAAAATGGAAAAATTAAAATACTATTATTTAAAATAATTTTAAAAATTTTTAGGTACATGACTGATTGATTTTTTAATTTATATATTAAATAATTTCATATATAATTGTAAAAGATACGATAGTATTAATTTTAAAATATTTAATTAATTATCATTATAGTTTAGGGTTTAATATATATGGTTTTAGGTGTATGGTTAATTTAGGATTTAAGGCCGGTTTAGGATTTAGGGTATATGGTTAGTTTAATTAACATTTATAGATTATGGAATTAGGGATTATGGATTAGGGATTCTGGTTTAAGGGTTGTGATTTAGGGGTTAGGGGTTAGAGATTAAGAGTTAGGGATTTTGGGTTTATGGATTCGATGTCAGGTTAGGCTTTAAGGTTTAGATTAATTAGTATATTTTAATTTATATTACATAAGATTTAGGGGTTAGGGGTTAGAGATTCGGGATATGGTTTAGGGTTTAGGTTAATTAGTGTTTTTAAATTTATATATTAAATAAGGTTTAAGGGTTAGCAGTTAGTGGTTAAGGGTTAGGGGTTAGAGGTTAAGAGTTAGTAATTTAGGGTTTAGAGACTCAGGGTCAGGTTAGGGTTTAAGGTTTATATTAATTAGTATTTTTTTAATTTATATATTAATTAAGTTCTTATATAATTGTAAAAGAGGGGTTAGGGGTTAGAGGTTAAGGATTAGGGGTTAGGGGTTAGGGATATAGTTACATAAAATTTAAAAAAAATTATTAAGATTTGTACAATAAAAAATAATAGGTTAAATATGTGTCATATTTTTAAATAATATAATTGAAATAAAATTAATATTTTCATATTAATGCATCAATTTAAAATAATGTCATAACATTTATCCAATTTGAATATTTAATATTGATAGTATTTATAGTATTTAAATTTTAATATTGATAAATTTATTAAATATGTATAATTCAAAATAATATATTAAATTTAAAAGAATGTCATAACATTTATCCAATTTAAAAATCTATTAAAAATCAAAATACTTATAAATAAGGTGAATATTTAGTGGCGTTTGTAACCAAAACGCCGCAAAATCTAATTTAAAAATTGAACAAAACGGCGCCGTTTCACTAACGAGTTTAGGGTTCAGTGGCGTTTTTTCTCAAAGCGTCGTAAAATCTGTAAGATTAGTGGCATTTTCCTTTAAGCGCCAGAAAATATTAAAATTAAACGGCGTCGTTTTGATGGGATATCAATTTTGGGGTATATCCCCGCACCCAGCCCCAAATCCCCTTTTTCAGTCAAATCCCTAAGTGTTTCAGCAGTATCTCCGATTTCCCCTCACCCGTTTTCTTCATCTCTTTCATATTTTTGTTTGGGTGTTTTGCTTTCTTGCAAAAAAACCATTAAAAAGGCTTCATACATTCTATTTTTTGAAAACATTTAACATTATTTGTGGCAAAGAAGAGGGAGAACGTCGAGGAACATCATTTAAGGTTCGAATGTTCGATTCTGCGTATTTATACATTGGGTTTTGTCATATTTTTTATTTTGATTTTTCTTTGTTATTGTTGGTGATACTGGAATTAAAAAAAATTTATTCTCTGTGTTTAGGGTTATTGGTCTTCGACTGTTTTGTTCATCCTCCTGAAGGTACATTACTGCTTCGATTGTTCACTTATTTTGTGAATGGTTTCATTGGTTAGGAACTGATTTTAAGTTGTTTGTGTTTAGGGTTTCATTTCAATCCATTTCATTGCTTTCATTTCAGTTTTCTTCATCGTTCTGAAGGTACAGAACTCATGCTTTCATTTAATTTCATTGCTTTCATTATCAGTGTAACGGGTTAAATGGCTTGGACTAAATGTTAAGATTCCATTTATTCTCTGTTGGTGTCGGTGAAATCATTTGGTACTGTTTTTTTAGTATGAAATTTTGATGTCTAGTTTAGGGTCTAATTTATTAATTTATAAAAATATTCTGTTAAACGTGGTGCAGCCGATTACATTTCCAGGTAATGAATTGGATTTTTAAGTTGAATTTTATTACGCCATGTTTTTTTTTAGTATGATTTTTAAGTTCGATATATATACTCTTTGTTTGTTTGTTATAATTGTCTTTCATCCATTTTCTTATTCTCATGTGGGATTATATAAAGTAGATTGGATTGGGAACTGTCATTTACCTTCTTATACATATATATACATATATATATATAAGTGATGAAATGAGATAATATCAAAGTGATATATCCTATTCTCGTTTTAAATTTTAACGCATCCATAATATGTTTGTATCCCATTGTGTTGATTTAACATGTTTAAAAAAAAAACATTAGGCCACCATGAAACGCTTAATTTTGAATTATTGTTTTGAGTGATTATGACATTTTTTAATCTTAATTTTCATATGGATTAAATCTAACCTCTAATATGATTTTACTACTTAACTGGGGTTTGTCTATTTTCATATGTTTTTCTCAGTTACAAGTTATCACTATTTCTTAATTTAATAATGTGTGTTAAAATATAATGTTGGGTTCCACTTTCATTTTGTGGTTTGTAAACTATGAATTCGGTTTCTAAACTTTTGATTTATGGTTTGTAATCTAATTCATAATCAGTCCGTTTACAGTTTGCTTAAATTACAAGATGTACCTCATGTGTTAGGTTTTATTTATTTGAAATGAAATATTTTACTTAATTGGTAACAGTTTGCAATGCTTAGAAAATGAACACAGAATTTTCATAGTCTCTCTAGCATGTTAATATTTTCCAGCAACAACTTAGAAAGGAATATAGTTTGCTACGTTCGTGCAAAAAACGCAATAAATTTTGGACAGAAATATTATATCGTAAATATTAAAATTTATATTCTTTTTATATATTACATATATTAATATGGATATATAACCTATATTTCAATTTTTGTAACAATAACATTTTAAATTTAAAAAATAATTGTAAATGATAATTTAATATCTATTAAAACCAATATTTTTAATATATCACCCCATATATGGTATGGGTATATAACCTATATTTAAAACTTATTACTAAAAAATTTATAAGTTTTCTAAATAATTATAAATATTGTTTTAATATCTATATAAGTTTTCTCAATTTATAAGTTTTCTAAATTTATTGGTATTAAATTTATTAGTATTAAATTTTTAAGTTTTCTAAATAATTATATATTTTTAAGTTTTCTAAATAAGTGTTCGAAATTTATTAGTAATAAAATTTATTAGTATTAATTTTATACGTTTTCTAAATAATTATATATTTTTAAAATTTAGATATTTTATTTATATAAAATATATATTGTTTTAATATACATAACCAAAATAACTCAAATTTAACAATCATATGATAACTTATATATAATTTTACATAATACATAACTTACACAATCATTTGCTTACATAATACCAAAAAAAAAAAAAAAATATGTAATACATAACTTAAATAATACATAACTTACACAATCATTTGCTTACATAATACAACACTTACATAACTTACATAGCTTACATAATACTTAACTTAAATAACTTATGTAATACATAACTTACATAATTTACTTAATACATAAATATATATCATATCATAACTTACATAACTCGTTTAATTTATCCCTAGAGACTTGTTTGACATGGGTAGTGGAAGTAGAGATGGCATTGACGACAGAACACAAACTTTGAGAACAAAACTTAAACGAAAACATCCCTAGTACTAGTACACAATTTCAATAGGTCAGCCAGTATACGGATGAAGATATTTACGAATTATAATGTAGTAAGCTTTTATGATTATTTAATTATATGTAATATCATAATATAAATATTGGTCTTGTTATATATTTCAACTATTTTATATGTGCTCTTATTGTTGGAATTGTATACTAAGTTTTCAACTATTTTATTTGTATTGCAGATAAAACGCCTAGAAGAAAAGTGAGAGAGCTAAGCATTGTTCAAGGTACTCCAAACTCGGTGGAAACAAACAACTCTGAACAAGAGACTGCTATTGGATCTTCGAATATTCCGATTACACCTGAGGAACCTATAGAAGTTCAAAGTAATTTAACATTTAATTTACACGCATGTTGACTTATTGTTTATTTATTTTTAAAATTCTTATATTACAATATAACATTTTTCAGATGAAAGTGGTAGGACGCGGAGAGTTCGAGGACGTACGCTACTGAGGGATTTATATGAGCTAGATCCAGTCGAGCGTGTCAAAGTATGTAGTAATAGCTTTGGTCAGCCTGTTGGATCAGAAGCTCGCCTTTTGGCAGGATACTTGGGCATTCTAGCACGGAATGCAAATATGTTGCCAATTAACTATGAGTCATGACATAAAATGCCCGAGAGTAACAAGAACCAAGCTCTCGATAACATTAAGGTAACAAAATGTTAATGTCATTTATAATACTTGGGTTTAAGTTTCATTCATATTTACTTTCTTAACTTGTGTTTTTTGTAGGCGAGATTTGCTCTAGAGGTCTCCGATGCTTATGTAAAGAAGGCATTGGGAAAAAGATGGAGAGACCATAAGAGCACTTTAAAGAAAGACTATTTTAAGATAAAAACAACACTCGACGAGAAATTACAAAATGTCCCGCCAGGAATGCTAAGGTACCAGTGGGAAGAGGTCGTTAGATTTTGGACTTCGAAGAAAGGAGAGGTATGTGTTACTACAAAAATCTTGTAATTTTTTTGGTTTATAGTATTTACTAATTAATGTACTAATAATTTCATAACGTAGGATCGTGCACGAGTTGGAAAAAGTAGTAGGCAGAAACAAAAATTCACTCACACAGCTGGGTCGAAAAGTTTTGCTTGTGTAGCTCAGGCCGAGGTATTTTGAATTTTTTAATACTGTCAGATATTTATTACTTTCTATCAAATAATATTTTTACTACTGTATTGTAGGAACTGTCGTCCGGTCACAAAGTTGGACACCTTCAACTTTTTGACATTACACATAGGAAGAAAGATGGAAACCCTATGACTCCTGAAGCTGCAGAAATTATAGTACGTTTGCTTAATACAATTTGACTTGTTTTAATTATTTATAGTGTTTATTTTCTAATGGTTTATTTCATTTCTTGTAATACAAATATTGTTAACTTATGTTGCAAATTTTTTTTTAATATATATTGCGTTCCTAACTATGTGATTTATTTATTAGGAAAAATTAAAGGATAAAAAGGCGGAGTACGAAGCGATGCCTTCCAGTGATAGTTCTGTTCATATTGATGACATTGATAACTGGATTATCACTGAAGTTTTGGGTCTTGAAGGTATGGTCGGGTTCGATTTCAAGGATCTTTTGTTAACCCATCCCAATATTTTAGATCCAGCTCGCAACAATACATGCCTTCGGGGAGTCAGGCTCAAGCCGAAGTTCAGAGGTTAAGAGACCAGATGACCCAGATGCAAGCGACAACAATTGAGCAAATTACACAACTTAAAGTGGAGGCAGCATTGAGAGAAGCTGAGGTTCAAAAAAGATATGAAGAACTCCAGCTACAACTTAAAGCAGATGCAGCAGCGAGAGAAGTTGAGGTTCAACGAAAGTATGAAGAACTCCAGCTGCAGCTTAAAGTAGATGCGGCAGCGAGAGAAGCAGAGGTTGCAGCGAGGGAAGCAGAGCAGCGTAGAAAGTACGATGAACTCTAGCAGCAGCTTCAGAATATGATGAAGATGTTTCAGCAGTCGTAACAGCCGCCGTTTTAGACTATCGTGCAAATATTTTTATCATTTTGACTTTTAATTATCATTTTAACTTTTAACATTTTTGCAAGAATAATACGAATTTTATTTTATTTATTGATATTTATTTTATATTATTCGTTTAATTTTAAATATTATATAGATTTATTGCTTTCGGCTGGTTTAGATTTGGTTTTTTCTGATTTGTTTTTACAGGAGGGCTGAAAATATAGAAAAATTTCTTTTACAAATCTGCCAAAATTAGTGGCGTTTTTAGAAAAAACGCCACTAAAAGTTATGGTCTTTAGCAGCGTTTGTGGGAAAAAGCGTCGCTAAAAGTTATGGTCTTTAGCGGCGTTTGTGGAAAAAGCGTCGCTAAAGGTCGTGGTCTTTAGCGGCGTTTGTGGGAAAGCGCAGCTAAAGGTCGTGGTCTTTAGCGGCGTTTGTGCTAAAAAGCGCCGCTAAAGGTCATGGTCTTTAGCGGCGTTTGTGAGAAAAGCGCCGCTAAAGGTCATGGTATTTAGCGGCGTTTGTGCTAAAAGCGCCACTAAAGGTCATGGTCTTTAGCGGCGTTTGTGGGAAAGCACCGCTAAAGGTCTTGGTCTTTAGTGGCGTTTGTGGAAAAAGCGCCGCTAAAGTTAGCGACGCTGTCATTAGTGGCATTTTTTGCGGCGCTTCTCAAAGCGGCACTTTTTGTCTAAAAAAGTGCCGCTAAAAGCCTGTTTTGGTGTAGTGTATACATATCCACATACTTTTATATCTATTTTTTCCCATAATTTTTACATTCACATACATACATACATACATACATACATACATACATACATACATACATACATATTTTAATTCTTATAGACACATATTTTATATATTTTGTTTTCATAGTTTTTATAAATAAGTATATATATATATGTATACACTTATATTTTATAATACATATGCATTTTCCTTATTCTTGCACATATACATGTTTTTTAGAAATTATTATAAATTTTGTCCTTTTATATGTACACTTATATATGTGTTTTAACATATGCATACACATATCTGCAAATCTACTTATATATTGTATTTATATATGTATATATACTTTGTAAATATATAATTCATATAAAAGTGTTTATTTTATTGTGTATATTAACATTTTGTCATTTCCTTTTGAACAAGAAGATATATTTGGTTTTGACAATACATCAAAATTATTTTCTTGATTCAAAGGTTTTTTTTTTAAACAATATTCAAGGTTTGGGATTTTCGAGGAAATTGAGCCCTAACGTCTTGGGTTCTGATTTTCTTTTTTGATTTCAAATAACCGAGAATATTCTTTATTTAAAATACATGAGTATAAAAAATCATTTTCGGGAACTTAATTTGTTGTGTCCTAATGTATTGGGCGTGACATATTGCTTTCTCAAAATGAAGATTTCCGCATAAAATAAAAAGTGATATTCAAAGTTCGGAGATTTTGAGAAATCGTACCTTAACGTATTGGGACTCGATTTCTTTACATGACTTGAACAATTGATCATCCTTTTCAGTTTTCATCATTTGAGCTGTTTTTAAAAATCTTTTTCTAGCCCTCGATATTAAGACATTAAATAATCAATATGGTACTGATTTTGGGCGTTACGAGGGTGCTAACCCTTCCTCGTGCTTAACTGACTCCCGAACTCGTTTTCTCAAAATTCGTAGACCAAAATAATTTTTAAGGTGAGCCGATCACACCTTAATAAAGGATCGGTGGCGACTCCAATTTTATTTTAAAGTCGACAACTAAATTTTTGTTTCGACAGATGTTTTGGCAGGTTCTTCTCTAGATTTGGAAGAAATGTGCTGCAAGTATCTGGCGAAGAGGTAGGGTGAGATTTTTTTTTTCTTGATTGATTAAACTTTTATTTATTAAGCGGGATAATCTCTTTCTCCACGAAGTGAAGGATAAGGCCTCACCAATTGTTGCATGTTTAATC
Source organism: Gossypium turneri (assembly GCA_008044935.1). NCBI lineage: Eukaryota > Viridiplantae > Streptophyta > Magnoliopsida > Malvales > Malvaceae > Gossypium > Gossypium turneri. The sequence goes on from CP032581.1 coordinate 53,812,990, forward strand.
ACCTTTGCCTTTACACTTACTGATTTCATTGCAATTATGACTTAACATGTAATGACATTGAGAATGCATAAATATAATCGTACAGTTATCTGCATGTGAACACAAAAGTGCATATTGTCTTTTCTTTATCTTCGTTTCACATGGTTTATGATTTCCATCTGGAGTGTAGTAAATTGTTATGATGCATGAGTCTCTTTAGTTTACCCTTTAATTCTTAAAAATTTTGATGGTGTCCTATATTTGTTTTCTTTAACTTTCTGTCTTTCCAACCTTAACAGGTTTTATTTTGTCATTTCAATTCTTATTTTCTTATTTCATGTTTTATTCTCATTTTTCAACTTCTGTATTATGCAGTGATGGACAAGACTGCATTGCTTCTACAGTTGGTAATTAATTTTGTTTTACCGAAAGGCTTTTTTCTAATCCATAAAAGAATGCTTTCTTGAAGATAATTTCATACAAAGAAATGTGTTTTTCAAAATTAATCAATTACTGAGGAAATTCAAGAATTGAAATATTTATATCAAGATAAAATTAACTATAAACTTGTAAAGTTTTAGCATTTTTCTACTATTCAATGTGCTTAATCATGTTCGTCTGTTTCGTTTAATAAAAATCCCTTAATTAATCTCAAAATAATGTCTTTAATCATAAATTTACTGGATTTGAACCAAAACCATAATTTTAATAATGATTTCTCAAAATTTTAACTTAAGAATATCTTTAAACCATAATTTTATTAGTTGTGATAACATATATACTCAAAGAACCATATTCAAACTAGAAGAGCTCCCTCGGGGGAGGGGGGGCGAGGCCGGTTTTACAAGTAACAGTACTGCTACCTTTTTTCCATTCAAGATAGAAGACCTCTAGCTAACTAAAGAAACACCTAATCAAGCTTTTTTATAAGAATTCATAGCCATAGAAAAGCAAAGAACCACATTTAATTGCAGTCGTCTAAGTATAATATTAAGGTGAAGATAACCCCAGTTGCTTTTGTCTTTAAGTTGAATTGCAGTCCCTGACGTTTGATACTACTTTACAAGAGTTAAATCAAATAGTAGCAGAATAATGAGTTCCCCCACAGCATAGGATAGCAATGTCAAATAAAATGTGGCTAGATATTCATGCATTTGCAAAATGACAAGGCATTTGCAGACATGGCATGAATTATAGCGATTAAAAGACAAGGCATGAATTATAGCATAATGACAAATTGAAAGACAAGGCATTTGCAGACATGCAATATATCCCACAACGATGGTGCAAACGATCTAGTAATGGAAAAAATATTTCAAAGTAATGGAAAAAGTTGAAATATGAGACTAATATAATTGTTTCGTTGAGCTGTCGAATTATAATTTCTAATGAAAATAAAATCAAAATATTATTCTCATTTAATTGCGAAAGTCAAAAATACGATTAAAATCGAAATATTATTCTCATTTAACGGTATTAACTATTTAAATTAGTTAATGATATTGTAAAATTAGATGATTAAATTGTAAAATTTCAAATTTAAACGACCAAAAATAGAAACTGACCTAAACTGACCTAACTTTTAAAAATTTCTTATAATCCACCTTCTAGAAATGAATAATAGATTGGTCCTTTTTTTCTAAAATGGCAATAAGCATGGTTTGAATTGACCCCCTCAAAAATCACCAAATCCTTTAATCACACTATTTTTTGGAACTTAAAAGGAAAACAAATACAGCTGCTTAACACTAGTTTATTATGAGATCAAATCCCTCAAATTTGATGTGACTCCAAAGCAAATAATAATGTGCTAGTATAATGAAACTTTTGAGAAATCATGGATACCACAAATCCAACATATCGGAACCCTAAATCCCAGTATAATTAGCTTCAGTACATTTTTGAATTAGTTTAATCGGAACCCTAAATCCCAAATAGCTAGGATTGAAACAAAACCCTAAAAATTTAATCGACCATTGACAGAAACGGCTTACCTGGGACACAAATATCGTAGCTTTGCCCAACAATCGTGCAAAGATCGATTCCAACCTTGCTTCGTTTCTGTTGATTGCTGAGATAACCTCTGCTTTTTTTTTTCCTTCCTATTTTTTTTCTTGTAGTGTATATTTAAATTGGATAGGACATAGTCACGGCCACCAATAACTTAGTAAACCCATCACCAACAATATTTCATTGCTACTACCAATCCTGAAATATAATACAATTAATAGTGGCCAAGAAAGTCCAAAAGCTTTATGCTAGAGAATCAACGTTTAGAATGCAACACATACATGGTGCATAAATAACAAATAAAGGGAGATCAGAGTAACCTCTATCAACATCCAAATAGGACATATACACAGGTGTTATAAAGAAGTCGAAGGAAAACAGGCAGGATATTGGTTCTCAAACCCATTTGCACGTAGCCAAAGCCCAGAGAATCAATCAGTTTTAAAAAATCCACAAGTAAAAATTTCTCAATTCTTATCGCCATATTTGTTAAGTACAAACAACTTGACAAAAAACACATCCAAACTACAGATCATATTCATTGGTTCTAAAAGTTTCTATCCAATATACTGGCCACCAAGTAGAAACAACTAACAAGAAATTCAAATTATTTCTCAACATTGCTCAAGACTGAACGTGGGAAGATTTCTGAGAAAAAGAGAAGAACCTTACCGATTTCTCCGACAGCGGAGGAGTGCGACGGTGTGTTTGGCGACGGTCGACGAGTGCGACGGTAGACGAGCGACGGCAGAAGGGGAACCTTCGGGTCCTAGAAGTTATGCAGACTAGGGTTCTTGATTTGGGGGAATTTTGAGGAAATTTGGGAGGGAAAAATGATGTGTTTCGGGTATGGGACAAATTGGAGGGGATGAAGAAAGGACTGGGAATAAAACGACACCATATTACTTCAACCAGTTTGAAACATTGCGGCGTTTATTAGTAGCGCCACTAATGCCCAGGCAAAACGACACCGTTTTGCGAAAACTAAGAACAGAACCTTGCGGCGTTTTTTCCTTAGCGCCGCTACTGACCACCTTTAGCGGCGTTTTTCCCTTAGCGCCACAAAACCCATTAAATTCGCAGCCAAAAACTGCACCGTTTTGTCTTCATTATTAAGAATATTTTGCGGCGTTTATAGCGGCGTTTTTCATAAAAACGCCACTAGTACATTAAATTTTCTATTGAAACGGCGCCGTTTTGGCAAATTTTAATGCTTAGTTTTGTTTAGGTAATATTTATAAAAATTAGATAAAATTATCAATTTTAGTTTTTAAGTAATATTTATAAAAATTAGGTAAAAATAAAAATTTTAGTGTTTTTATTTATTTTTTATTTTTTATTTTTTATTTTAATTTTAATTTTTATAATTTTTACAATTTTTTAGAATTTTAGAATTTTTACAATTTTAAATTATTATATATTGCATATCAATTTTAAATTAATAATCTTTACAATTTATTATTATCTCTTTTACAATTATATAAAGAACTTATTTAATATATAAATTAAAAAGTACTAATTAATCTAAATCTTAAACCCTAACCCTAACCCTAACCCGACCCCAAATACCTAACCCCTAACCCCTAAACTTTATTTAATATATAAATTAAAAAACACTAATTAATAAACCCTAAACCCGACCCCAAATCCCTAACCCCTAACCCCTAAACTTTATTTAATATATAAATTAAAAAATACTAATTAATCTAAACCCTAAACCATAACCCAATCCTAAATCTTTAACCCTTAACCCCTAACCCCTAAACCTTATTTAATATATAATTAAAACACACTAATTAATCTAAACCTTAAACTCTAACCTAACACCAAATTTATAAACCCTAAATCCCTAACTCTTAACATCTAACCCCTAACCTAACCCCTAACCCCTAACCCCTAACCCTTAACCCATAAATCAGAATCCCTAATCCATAATCCCTAATTCCATAATCTATAAAACTTAAAATTGTAACTCTTAAACCGGTCTTAAATCCTAAATTAACCATATATATATATACCCTAAACCATATTTATTAAACCCTAAACTATAATGATAATTAAATTAAATATTTTAAAATTAATACTATCTTATCTCTTACAATTATATTTGAAATTATTTAGTATATAAATTAAAAATCAATCAGTCATGTACCCAAAAAATTTTAAAATTATGGCTTAATAATAGTATTTTAATTTTTTTATTTTTAACAAATATTTTTCTATGTTTTTTATTTCAATTTATTTCTACGTGTCATTATTTCAAATTAATCCATTTTAACAAATATTCATTTAAAATTAAATTGAATTTTAATTAATATAAATAAACAAATTAAATAGTAATTAATTCAATATTTTAAAATTATTTAAAATTATTTAATATATAAACTAAAAAAATCAGTAATGTATCCAAAAAACTTTAAAATTATTTTAAATAATAGTATTTTAATTTTTCCACTTTTAACAAATATTTTAAATTATTTTAAATCCCTGAGCATTAGCAGCGCATCCTCAAAAACGCCGCTAAAGCCCTGAGCATTAGCGACGCTTTCTTAAAAACGCCGCTAAATCCCCGAAAGCTAAGAAAACGGCGTCATTGGGCTTAGGTTTTTTTCACGGCGCTTTCACAAAAACACCACTAAATCCCTGAGCATTAGCGGCGCTTACTTAAAAATGCCACTAAATCCCCGAAAGCTCAGAAAACGGCGTCGTTGGGCTTAGGTATTTTTGCGGCGTTTTTCCAAAAACGCCACTAAAGCCCTGAGCATTAGCGGCGCTTACCTAAAAATGCCACTAAATCCCCGAAAGCTCAGAAAACGACGTCGTGGGGCTTAGGTATTTTTGCGTTGCTTTCCCAAAAACGCTGCTAAAGCCCTGAGCATTATCAGTGCTTACTTAAAAATGCCACTAAATCCCCGAAAGCTCAGAAAACGGCGTCGTTGGGCTTAGATTTTTTTGTGGCGCTTTCTCAAAAACGCCGCTAAAGCCCTGAGCATTAGCGGCGCTTTCTTAAAAACGCCGCTAAATCCCCGAAAGCTCAAAAAACGACATCGTTGGGCTTAGGTACTTTTCGTCGCTTTCTAGAAAACGCCGCTAATGCTTATTTTTAGCGGCATTTTCCATTAAGTGCCGCTAATGATCGATCTTTAGCGGCGTTTTTTATCCAACCGCCACTAAAAACGCCGCTAAAGGCCTGTTTTGGTGTAGTGATATGGATGACAATCGGATGTTACAAATTGGCCAAAATTAGTGGCGTTTTTCCGTAAACGCCGCTAAAGAATCGTACTTTTAGCGGTGTTTGTGATAAAAGCGCCGCTAAAGGTCATGTTCTTTAGCGGCGTTTGTGGGTAAAGCGCCGCTAAAGGTCATGTTCTTTAGCGGCGTTTGTGGTTAAAGCGCCGCTAAAGGTCATGTTCTTCGCAAAAGTTAGCGACGTTGTCAATAGCAGCATTTTTTGCGTCAATAGCGGCATTTTTTGCGGCGCTAATGAAAGCGCCGCAAAAACTTTTAGCGGCGCTGTCCTAAAAAAAGGCCGCTAAAAGCCTGTTTTGGTATAGTGAAACAAGAGATAGTGATTTCTAGTATAGATTTTGATTATGTTCATGGTGTGTTCATGAAGAGAAAAAGAAAAAAAAAGTGATGGAAGTATTGTAAACAAAGGAAAGGAAGTGACAAAGGGGTGAAAGGAAAAAAGTGAAGCAAAGGGAGTGAAATATACCCAAAAATAGGTAAGTACCCCTATGAATTCTATTTACTTTAAAATGGACTAAATTGAAATATGGTATAAATTACGTGAAGTGAATGTGAATTTAATTTAAAATAATACTAGTGTGAAAGAATTAATGAGAAATGATATTTAGAAATTATAAGAATTTAAAGTGTGTAAATTGATATATTATGTGACATGAGAAGAAAAAGTGAAAATACGCTCTTGAAGTGCATTTGATATGTTAGAAAGTGAGACTAATTTGAATAATATTTAAAAGAGTAGTGAAAAGTGTAAATAAGTGATCTTGAGCTAGAAATTACTATGTGATAAGTGAATTAATTAACAAGTAACGAAATTAGTGAAGTGAAAGATAGTAAGTGATATTAAAAGTTAAAGTATGAACAAGCGCTATCAGAAGTACTCATAAGTGATTTTTTATGAAATAACTATAAAGATTACAAGAAGTGAAAGTTAATAATTAAGTGATCATGAAAGTGAATATGATCAGTGATATATAAAGTTAGTGAAAGAATTTTTAATAAGTAGATTAAATGATAATTGATGATGTTAACTATTCGTGTAAAAGTGTATGCTTAAATATGACATGTAAACATGACAAAAAATAAAATTAACGTGTATAAGTGAATAAGAAAGTGTAAAGGCCCTAATGAACAAGGTAGAATTGGTAGGATATAATATTGACATGTCATAGGAATTCCATCTACCGTGCTCATGTTTAGCACTTATATGCTCGCATTTCTAGCACTTTTGTGCTCGTGTTGTTCTGCGTATCCCTCTTGGTTCTCCATCATTTACTAAGGAGTACATGAAGTAAAGGTTAATTGAAGAAAGTGCTAAGTGAAGTAAGTGTTAAGTGAAGAATTTATACTTGAGACATGTTACATTAATAAAATATTTGATATACTAAAGTGATTAAAGAAAGGCATAAATGAATTAGAGTAAATAAATGAAATTTATATTAATACTGTCGAAACCATTTTTTTGAAAATAAAAATTGATTGTCGGCTTTAAAAAAAAAACAAAAATTATAGTCGCCACCGATCCTTGATTGAGGTGTGATTAGCTCACCTTAAAAATAATTTTGGTCTGCGAAATTTGAAAAAATAGGTTCGGGAGTCAGTTACGCACGAGGAAGGATTAGCACCCTCGTAACGCCCAAAATCGGCACCAAATTGATTATTTAATGTCTTAGTGTCGAAAATTTGAAAAGATTTTAAAAGCAAACTTTTAACTCGAATGAATTAAAAATAAGACATCCTAATTTCAAAGAAATAAAATATCACACCCTGTGAGTTAGGGCATAATATTTTTAAATCTTCAAAATCAAGTTTATCTTTTGATTCTAAAAATTCTTATTTCGAGAAGATAAAATGTCATGACCAGTAAGTTAGGACCCGACATTTTTGGATTCCCGAGAATAAGCTTTTATTTGAAAATTGTGAATTTATTGCAAAAATAAATACTTAGCTTTCTAAATTCATCGAAAAATGATCACAATCCAGTAAGTTAGGACACGATCTTTCTCGAGAACCATGAATGCCAAATATTTTGAAAATTTAAAAACGATTTTAATGCTTTGACGAAACCAAAATATATTTTCTTTAGAGACATGATAAAATGCTAATGCATATATATATATGTATTCAAAAATCATGAAAATGAATTAATAATAAAATATATATACAATTTTAGAAATAATAAACATAAAAATGTATAAATATAATATATTAGTAGATTATAAAAATATGGATATATAGGTATATAAAAAAAATGCTTATAATGGTTTTGAATGGTGTATGAATATATATATATATTATATATATAAAATAAAATAAAAAATAAAAGAATAATATATAAAAAAATATATACAAACGTATAGAATGTAAAATATAATAAAAGTATGAATAGTGTAAAATATGAATAGATATACGCATATATATATATATATATATATATATTTATAAAATTATGAAAATAAAATAATAATAATAAGATATATAAAGTATACATATGTATTTAAAATCATTTAAAACACATACATATATATATATTAACCTACATATGCGCGTGTATACAGAAATGTAATAATAATATATAATACAATAATAATAACGAATAATATAATATAGTAAAAATGATTAATTTAAACTTTAATTAGACATTTGGGGCAAATTTACAAAAAAATAAAATAAAATGCGAATGGACTAATTAGAGCACGCAATCGACAGCGGAGGATCAAAAGGGAAATTAATCCCTCCCTCCGAAACGCTGCACAACAACACGGGTTAGATTCAAACAGAAACAAAATGTGCAGTAAAATTTAAAAGAAATAAAAAAATAATTGAAAAACACCATAAAATCATGAGGACTAATTGCGCAAATAGCCCCTTTTGAACCCTTATAAAATCCCATTTTAAAACCCTAAAGCCATTCCCTTTCTCTATCATTTTTGTGTTTGCCGCAGCCTCCCTTCCACCATTTCAGACCCATTTCCGACCGGCCACAACGACGACGACGGCGCACTACCACCGGTAAGAACCCCTCTCCTTCTTCTTTGCTTCGTTTTCGTTTTAAAAACAAGGGAAAAAAAAATAAAAGGAACAAAACAGTGAAAAGAAAAGAAAAATGGAGTTGACTAATTACCTTCAAAAATTGTTTTTGATTCTTTGTTTGAATTTCAGTATTTTTCAATACAAGATTTTTTTAACCCCCCTTTTACAGAAAACAATTGGCTTTTATATAGCCAAATATTTACAGCCAAAATAATAATTTTTCCAATTTTTTGCTATATTTCCCGTTATCTCTACTTGTTCGTGGCTCGTTGCAGGTACCACTGGGGAGAAGTCATACGCAGCGTGCGCAAAGGCTGATAAACGTGGGCGGTTGCTGCGACGTGGTTGCTATGAACTGCTTATGGTGACTGCTGTTTGTTTTTTTGGTGTTGATGGCCACATTGCAGTTGGGCTAGGGTTAGATTTGGGTTTGGGTCAATGTCTTGGGTTAATGGGTTACTTGGGTTTGTTATTGGACAAAAATTGTAAATGGTTTTGGGCTGCTGTAATATGGCCTCTTATTTTTTTTGGTTTTTTAGCTAGGCCAAAATTGGCCTATTACAGCTGCCCCTCTTTGCTCGTTATTATGTAATGGGAACGAAGTAAAGACTTTAGAAGTGGCCAATTTTGCCTGGTCATGCTGGACTTCGGGACCCTCTTATTCAAATAGCGTCATTCCATCCTACTGCGCCTTCAGAGGTATAGGAATTGATGCTTCGATCCACTCCACTGCAACGTCAGGGAGATAGGATTTGTATCTTGTAGCTTCTCAAAAGAACAAAATTTGCTATCCTTAGTCTACTCCACTGCAACGTCAGGGAGATAAGACTAAATGCGATCTACTCTCTACAACCTCAGAAAGATAAGATCTATATGTTTTAATACACTCCATTGCAACTTCAAGGAGATAGGATTATTTACTTCAATCTGTTTAACTGCAGTGTCAGGGAAACAAGATTCGCCGTCGTGACTTCAGTCTATTCCACTACACCGCCAGAGAAGTAAGATCCGTCGTTGTGACTTCAATCTTTTAAATTGCAATGTCGGGGAAACTAGATCCGCCGTCATGGCTTCAATCTGCTCTACTACACCGCCAGGGAAGTAAGATCCGCCGTTGTGGCTTCAATCTTTTTAATTGCAATGTCAGGGAAACCAGATCCGCCGTCGTAGCTTCAATCTGCTCCACTACACCGCCAGGGAAGTAAGATCTGCCGTCGTGGCTTCAATCTTTTTAATTGTAATATCGGGGAAACCAGGTCCACCGTTGTGGCTTCAATCTGTTCCACTGCACTGCCAGAGAAGTAAGATTCACCGTTGTGGCTTCAATCCGTTCCACTGTAACGCCAAAGAGATAGGATTCGCTGCCTACAGCTTCAATCCGCTTCACTTTAACTAATCCAAGCCTTCATGCTAGGGAGATAAGATCCGCCGTCGTGGCTTCAATCTGCTCCGCTGTAACGCCAGGGAAATAAGATTTGCCGTTGTGGCTTCAATCTATTCCATTGCTACATCAAGGCGATAAGACTGGTGTCTTCGATCTGCTTCGCTGCCAGTACAGAAAGACAAGATCTGCTATTTTCAACCTATTCCACTGCTGCTCAGGGAGATAAGGCTGAAGTTTCATCAGTTTGTTCTCTGGAGAACATGACCTGTATAATTCAATTTATGAACCTAATTATGCCTAGCGATTAGGATGTCATGATCAAAGTGAATCAAATGCTCCTAACTAGACATATATGAATGACATTTGAATGAATGCAGGATATTATTTTTTCCGAGAATGATCCCGCCTAGGTTGTCATTACTTAAAGTTTATTAAGACTTTGTCACTGAGATACTACAACGACTTCTTGCTCAGCTGGCATCTCCGAAGAAACACTTAATCAAACTGCCCCCACTGTAAACCTCAAGATTTAATCCACTGGGACACAAAATTTGTATCATCTTTTCACTGCAACCCAAGGGTAGAAAAGCATGACTTTCCTTAACCTTCTCTTATTGCAAAGCACTTTGGTTCTTTATACCATTCTCAAGGTGGCACACCAAATGCCTATGCACAAATGAAGAATTTCCTTCTCCAAGGAAACCTCCTCCTATTACAAGGTGATTACCGCTTATTTGTTCAATAAAGCTTTGTCTCCAACACCCCATCCTGTCATTTTGTTCGACCAATGCTTTTAACAACAAAATCCAAAGAGAATGTTTTAATTTAGACTCTTCCTTCTCAGACTTCCAACCTTTAAACTTGGTGCGCTCTAAACAATAATCCTGTTTCAGGTTCCCGTATTATTTAGAAACTTCCAAAGTAATATGAAAAATTTTCTTTATAAAAGTATCATTATCCCATCGTCCTAATAAAAAATGCTTGAACAAGACTATCGAAATGGACAAGATGAAATTCATTGAAAATAAAACTAGATAAATAGATTATAAAGAACAGTTAGAATAAAAGAGAAATGGATTGGAAACACGAATCTTGAAAAAGAATAAAGTATTCCAAGATATAAATACTGAGAAAACTAGGTGCCCCAGATATCGCAGTTTGAACTTCTCTGTGCAAACTTCCTGAAGATCACTCTGAATCCGAAATGTGCTTAGAAGATCTACAACACTCTGTCGATGCCCCAAGATGCTGCGTCCCCTTTCCCACTGATTCAATCATTGCAAGATCACCAGACGCGCCACTTGATCAACATTTGAGCTGCCCTTTTTTGGGTTTTCAACTCAAATCCCCTTTGGTCTCAAAGCGCCCTTTGCGGGTTTTCACCTTGGCCTCTCCCTTTTTTTTTAAGAAAAGTATTTCTTAACCGCATCCGAGTTTACAGGGTTTGGAAAATCTTTGCCATCCATCTCACTCAAAATCAAAGCTCCCCCTGAAAAGGCTTTCTTTACAACATATGGACCTTTCCAATTTGGCATCCATTTTTCTCTGAAATCCTTTTGTATAGGAAGGATCCTTTTCAACACCAGCTCTCCCTCATTAAATTCTCTGGGACGAACCTTTTTGTTGTAGGCTCACATCATCCGCTTTTGATACATCTGCCCATGCTGAACAGCTTTTAGCCTTTTCCCTTCTATTAAGTTCAATTGATAGTAACGAGATTGAACCCATTCTGACTCATCTAATTTCAACTCAGATAATACCCGAAGAGAAGGAATTTCTATTTCAATAGGTAAAACGGCTTCCATGCCATAAACCAAATAGAAAGGTGTTGCCCTAGTCAACGTCCTGACAGACGTTCTATAAGCAAAGAGAGCGAACGGTAATTTCTCATGCCAATCCCTGTAAGTCTCGGTCATCTTTCCTACAATTTTCTTGATATTCTTATTGGCTGCTTCTACTGCACCATTCATCTTTGGGCGGTATGGTGATGAGTTATAATGTCTGATCCCGAATTGACTGCAGACCTCCGCTATTGCACTATTGTTCAAATTCAACGCATTATCAGATATGATCCTCTCAGGCATTCCATATCGGCATATGATTTCCTTTTTCAAGAATCTATTAACTGCTGACTTAGTAACATTTGCATATGATGCAGCTTCCACCCATTTGGTAAAGTAGTCAATAACCACAAAGATGAAGCGATACCCGTTAGAAGCCTTTGGCGATATTGGCCTAATGACGTCCATACCCCACATAGAGAAAGGCCATGGAGAAGTCATAACATGAAGAGGTGAAGGAGGTGCATGCATTTTATCGCCATAAATTTGGAATTTATGGCACTTCTTAGCATAGCTGATGTAATCCCTTTCCAAAGTAGACCAATAATACCCAAATCTCATGATCTGCCTGGCCATTGTGAAACCATTTGCATGTGTTCCACAGATACCCTCATGGACTTCTTCTAGAATTTTTCTAGCTTCCACTGAGTCCACACATCTTAGCAGTACTTGATCATTCCCTTTTTTGTACAGGATTTCTCCATCTAGAACATAGTCAATAGCCAATCTTCTCAGTGCTCTCTTATCATTCTCCGTTGCCTGATCTGGGTACTCACGATTCTTTATATATCGTAATACATTCAAATACCAAGGATGGTCATCCTTTTCCTCTTCCTCAACATTATAACAGTGAGCCGGGGTTTCAGAGATACTCATCTGAATAGGCTTTATATCCTCTAACCTATTCACTCGGATCATAGAGGCTAAAGTAGCCAATGCATTAGCCATCTGATTCTCATCTCGTGGAAGATAACAAAAAGTAATGTCATCAAACTCGTTCATCAATTCGAGAACCATCTTTCGATAACTGATCAGTTTAGAGTCCCTTGTCTCCCATTCTCTTTTGAGTTGATATATCACCAGTGCAGAATCCCCATACACTTCTAACACTTTGATTTTACACTCGATGGTTGTACGAATGCCCATAATGCACGCTTCATATTCTGCCATATTGTTAGTGTAATCAAAATCCAGTTTGCTAGCAAAAGGATAATGATCTCCGCTTGGAGATATCAGGACTGCCCCAATTCCATTACCTACAGCATTTAAGGCTCCATCAAAATTTAACTTTCACACCTGATCCATTTGGGGATTTTCTTCAGTGGTTGCCACATACATCAAATCCTCATTTGGGAAATCAAAGTTCAAAGGCTCATAATCCACCAAGGCTCTGCTAGCTAAAAAGTCAGCTATTGCGCTCCCCTTCACAGCCTTCTGACTCACATGCACTATGTCAAATTCAGAAAGCAAGATCTGACATCTAGCCATCCTCCCATTCAAAGCACTCGACTCCATCATATACTTTAAAGGGTCTAACTTTGAAATCAGCCAAGTTGTATGATACAACATATATTGCCGTAACCTTCGAGTTGTCCAAACCAGAGCACAACACAACTTCTCAATAGTCGAATATCTCGCTTTACAATCAGTGAACTTCTTACTGAGATAGTATACTGCCCTTTCTTTTCTCCCTGTCTCATCGTGTTGGCCTAACATGCACCCCATGGAATTTTCAAATACTGTTAAATACAATATTAATGGCCTATCCAGATTAGGTGGTGATAGCACTAGAGGATTAGACAAATATTGTTTTATTTTGTCAAAAGCCTTTTGGCATTCTTCATCCCATACGCCCAGATTATGCTTCTTTAGAAGACGGAATATGAGATCACATTTCTCAGTCAGTTGTGAAATAAACCGAGAAATATAGTTCAATCTTCCCAAAAAACCCGTACTTCCTTCTGTGTGTGTGGAGGAGACAAATCTCGTATTGCCCTGACTTTGTCTAGATCAACTTCAATTCCTTTCCCACTGACTATGAAGCCCAACAACTTCCCCGATTTAGCCCCAAAAGTGCACTTTGTTGGATTAAGCTTGAGCTGGAAATTTCTTAGTCTCAAAAATAATTTTCGCAGAACTTGAACATGCTCCTCTTCCGTTCTGGATTTCGCAATCATATCGTCAACATAAACCTCAATCTCCTTGTGCATTATGTCATGAAACAAAGTTACCATAGCTCTTTGATAAGTTGCCCCCGCATTCTTTAATCCCAAGGGCATTACTTTATAACAGAACGTTCCCTATAAAGTGATAAATGTGGTCTTTCTCATATCTTCTGGATGCATCTTTATTTGATTATATCCAGAAAAACCGTCCATGAAAGAAAACAATGAATAGCCTGCAGTATTATCTACCAAAGTATCAATGTGAGGTAACGAAGAATTATCTTTTGAACTGGCCCTGTTTAAATCCCTGTAATCCACACACATTCGAACCTTCCTATCTTTCTTAGGGACAGTGACAACATTAGCTACCCATTTTGAATACTTAACTTCTTGCAAGAACCCAGCATCAAACTGCTTCTTGACTTCTTCTTTTATCTTTAGCATAATGTCAAGCCTCATTCTTCTGAGCTTCTGCTAAACTGGCTTGCAATCTTCTTTTATGGGAAGACGGTGCACTACAATATTAGTGCTTAACCTAGGCATATCTTGATATAACATGTGAAGACATCTTTGAATCCACGGAGTAATTCAATAAGGTCTTGCCTTGTCTTAGCGGTAATGTCAGTTCCGATCTTCACCTCTTTTCCCTCCTTCAGGCTCACAATCTCCAATGATTCCTTATGAGGTAGAATTTGTTTATCCTTCTGTTCTACCATTCTCAACAAGTCCAGAGATACATCACAGTCCACGTCATCTTCAAAATCCTGTGATTCCTCTAAACACATGTCTTGTTCAAAAGGTGATTCTGAGTCTGAAGCAGCATCATTCATATCATTGATATCCGAGGACCTATGATAGGTGCCAAAGAATATACAAAGAATGTATTAATTTATGAACAAAATGTGATTATGAAATGAATAAAAGAATGATGTAGAAAAAGAATAATTACTCGAAAAAAGAATAAAAGAATACTGGCTCAAAAATGCATACGAAAAAGTGTATTTATTGAAATTATGATATTCAATATGTGCATAATCCATAAAGAAATTATATTTTAAAAAACAATAAGGATGTTCTGCATATTTACTCTGAACAAGCTCTAAAAACTATAGGAATCTCTTCCGCAGTCCAATTGTTCAGATCACTTCCAGGCTCATAAGGGCGAATCTCTGGCCAAGTCTCTCTTTCAACTGTGTCTCGGACATTGATGTGGACATCTCCCAGCAATTCTTCAACACCTTTCACTTTAAGCACTTTTCGTTTCGGATGAATAAACCCTCCTGATACGAAAGTCTTGGATATGTGAGGAAAAGCCATAGACTCCCACCTAACTTCATTTCCACTTAGGCGTGCCCTTCTTCTCTCCTGTCTTTTCTCCATTTCCTTTCTTCTTTGTTTTACATCTGGTCTATAGCCCAGACCAAAACGATCAAACTTTTCTTTCATCACTGGTACTTCAACTCCTCCTTGCAAATATCTTCCCAATCCTTTTTCCGGTACGGCTCCTTTTCCCACCATCAATTGAAGGCCCATTCTTGTAGTCCTGGATGTCTTCGGTACTGGAATTTTATTCCCCTCAGCAATAAATGTTGCATTTACGAATTCTAAAGTCCGAAAAGAACATTCCACCACTTCCTCATCCGTCTCCACGTATGGCGTATTGCTGGTTATTGATGCAATAATACTTTCCTCGGTATTTATTGTCACTAACCGTCCTTCTGACACTAATTTTAACTTCTGATGCAGCGATGAAGGCACAAACCCTGCCGAATGTATCCATGGTCTCCCCAATAAACAGTTATATGAAGGCTTGATATCCATTACAATGAAATCTACTTCATAAGTATTTGGGCCAATCAGCAATGGTATCTCAATTCTCCCTAAAACTTTCCTTTTTGTTCCATCGAATGCCCTCACCACATTTTGACACATTTTCATATGTGAGCTATCCACATGTAGTCTATTGAGAGTAGATAAGGGTAGTACATTCAATGCAGACCCATTATCAATTAAAACTCTTGACACCATGCTTCCTTTACACCGAGCAGTAATGTGTAGAGCTTTAGTAGACCCCATACCTCTAGATGACGTTGAAGAAGATAAAATTATCAGCACTTATATTGTTGACCAACCGATCTAATTAGTTGACAGAAATATCACTTGCCACGTATGCTTCATTTAACGCCTTCATCAGCGTATTTCGATGTACCTCTAAATTCACGAGCAAAGCCAACACAGATATACGAGCTGGTTGCTTATGCAGCCGCTCTACCACGCTATACTCACTGTGTTTCAGAAATTTTAAGAATTCAGTGGCCTCTCCTTCCTTTATTGGCTTATTAATCAATGGCCTTAATTCAACCCTCTTCTCTTCCTTTTGCTCTGCTGCAAGGACTTTTCCCTCCACCGATTCTGCTTGAGCATTTATCTGACTGCAGTACTCCTCAGTATTCGTATAAGAACCTGTCTTTTGGTTTTCTTTCGCAACACTAATTGAAGTTTCCTTCCCCGAAACTGTTACCTCGCACTCATAATTCCAGGGAACCTTCTCGCTATCTTTATACGAAAACTTTGTCGGCTTTTGAATAACAATCTTTGGTGTCACCTGTGCCCTAACTTCAGTAACCTTAGGGCTCGAAATGATAATCACAGGATGATTAACCTTCGAAATCCTCGTCTCTAACTCCGATGCGCATATACTTTCTTTCCCTTCCACATCTTCAAAAAACTCGATTTCTCTATTATTCATCATGCTCTGGATTAGAGTTCTGAACTTCTCACATTTTTGAATTTCGTGGCCCGCCTCATGATGGAACTCACAATAATTTTGGGTCTTGCCACCCCCACTAAATCCGAAACAATTAACCCTCTTCCTACCATTTCTTTCCAAACCCTCTTCAAAGGGATCTTCACCTCAACAATATTCTCCTTGACCTTCTTCCCCGTACCTTCACCCACCATGTTTACCCCAGCATCAGTATGATTGGGTAATGAATTTTCTGTACCTGATGAATCATCTACCTTGACAACGCCCATCTTAATGAGCTTCTCAACAAGCTTTTTAAAAGTAGTACAATGCTCTATGGAGTGCCCCGTAACTCCTGCATGGTAATCGCATTGTACATTCCGGTCATACCATTTAAGATATGGAGGCTATAAAGGAGTCAAATAAAATGGGGCAACAACGTGCGCGTTGAATAAATTCTGATACAACTCTTTGTAAGACATAGGGATGTGTGTGAACTGGGGCCTCTCAGTATTTGGCCTCACACCAGATTCCTGTTTTGATGAACCCTGTTGACCTGCTACTACCATCTTGGGCTGATTCACCATAATTGACTTGTTGTATGTATTCACGTTGTTCACCTTACTTTCTTTTTTTTGAGTTTTGCCTTCTGTTATTCTCTCAAACATCAATTTTCCCACTCTTTACAGCACTTTCAATCATCTCACCACTCATGACTATGTCAGCAAAATTTTTCGTGGCAATGCCTAACATGTGTGTGAAGGGGGCCTTCAGCGTATTTACAAAGAGCATTATTATTTCTCTTTCAAGGAGCGGTGGTTGGACCCGCACTGCCACCTCCCTCCACCTTTGAGCGTACTGTCTAAAACCTTCCTTCGACTTTTTCTCCATTTTCTGTAAGGTAATCCTATCAGGAACCATTTCTGCTACATGACTGTACTGTTTCATAAAAGCCTGTGCTAAATCCCTCCAAGAGCTGATCCTAGCACGGCTTAATTGATTATACCATTTAGACACTGCCCCCTTGAGGCTATCCTGAAAACATTGTATCAATAACTGGTCATTATTGACATACACAGTCATTCGCCTACATAACATAGTAATGTGGGCTTCAGGGCAAGTGGTCCCATTATACTTCTCGAAATCCGGCATTTTAAACTTGTAAGGGAGCACTAAATCCGGTACCAAACTTAAATCCTTAGCATCAATCCCATGACATCTTTCAGTAGTTTCCATCGCTTTGAATTTCTCCTCAATCCACTTCCATCTCTCTTCCAATTACTTTGGTAATTCCTCTTTTGTTTTCTCTTTTTCAACTACTTCATCAAAATCAGGAACAATAGGATTGGCAGGATTATTCTCAGGACTAGAGCCTGATCCGGCCTGGAAATTCATCGACCTTAAAGTATCGGCCTAAAATTGCTGAGGCCTAATCGTAACAGAAGATTTGCGCGGGTAAACCTCAACTTGAGGCTGTACATGTGGAGGGGTAAAGCCTAGAGGATACAAGAGTCCATCCTCAACTTCCTCTTCAATATTGGCCATAAGGCCTTTTCCTTTATCCTTTCCTTCCGTCAACAACTGTGTTAACTTTGTCATCATACTTCCTTGAGATTCCATCACTTTATCCATCATTTTTTGCTGAATCTTCTCGAGCTGCTCCTGCATTTGCTGCTGAAGTTGATCTTACATTTCTTTCTGGAATTGCTCAAGCTTTTCTAATCTTTGATCCATACTTCTTGATTTCGCTCGTGTACCGTAACGGTGCTGAGTTGGCTCGTTAGATTCCAGGTTAACTGAGGAATGATTTTGATTAATCAGAACACTTTGATAATTTTTAATGCATACAATGCGATGTATGAAAATGAATGTAGAAAAGGCGTTAATTCTAATTCAATTACTTTCAGAAAAACTTTATTAGAAAATAAATCTCTTTACATAGAATGAGCTACAAATATGGCTTTACCCTAATACTTAAGACCTTGATCTTTTTAAGCAACGATGCTAACTCTTGTCCTCGATCTGACTCTAGCTCGTACTTTACGCTCAACGTGTCGGCTAGTACCGCCAAAGTTTGCAAGTGGTCTGCCACTTCTCGAATCTGTACCATAGCTTCTCCCATAACGCGATCCCTATTTCTGACTTGATCCTGGAAATAATGAAGCTGCTCATTCTGACAACCTTCCTTTGCCTCTAGATGCTCGATCCAAACCTCACAACTTCGTAATGCTGCTTCCAACTTTTCTATTTTACCTTTCATTTCTTCGATCTTACTTAGACTTGCTTTAAGCTCTATTATAGAATTTCGACTTCGATGTTGATGGAGAGACCCTTCTAACTCAACTACTCTGTCTTTTAGTTCTCCTTTTTCCTTTTGGCTCTCCGACAAGCTTCTTTCTAATGCTTCATTTCGTGCTTGCATTTCTTAAAATTTTTTTCCCACCGGTCTGACTTGTTTCTTTCTTCTCGAACCTTTTCACGCCACTGCTCTGAAGTTTTTCCAAGCCCAGCAGTTCTTATTGACAGACGCAGCTTCTTGTAATCTGTCTTCAAGCTATCTAGCTCCTCCTTGGCCTTATTCTTCCCCTTTCTTAATTTATCAGCCTCGAGCTTTTGAACATCTACATCCAGTCTTAAATTCACCTTTTCTTCCTCTATTTGCTCTATTTTCCTCTCTAATTCTGTATTTCTTCTTTCAAAGTCCTGCTTTATGATTTCCAGCTCAGAAGGGACGGCCCGAAAATGTTCTTCTATTGACTGACTATTTTCTAAACTCGGTCCAGGAATGTTATCGTTGATCCTCTTAACCCTCCATTCGCTATACTCGGGAATTGTTATTGGACCCACAGCTAATCTCTTCATTCGGCGAGTCTGATTCCATGCATTAGCCATCTTACGAACCTTCTTTTTGTAGCCATCATCCTTATACGAGAATTCACACTCGGCCAGTCCCTGAGTTGCAGGAACAAACTGTCTTGACCTGTATTGCCTTAACACTAGCAATGGGGCATAACCAACAGCTCCCCAAATTCCAAGCAAAGGAACCCAATCAAAATCCCCACACCGATATAGGACTTCATCTGGAAGCAACCATGGAGCTCTCCACTCGATATTTTCCTCATGCAAATTCTAAAAAATTGCCATCCATTTCTCCTCCGAGATGTTATCCCTCTTTGGCATAGCCACTATCTCTTTCAATAGTGAATAACTTTCAGAGAAAACCCGATATGAAACTTTATCAACCTTCTAAAAGTGACTGTGGAACCATGCAAGTAGGAGCTGCACGCATCCAATGAATCTACCCTCTCCTGCCCTCCGGTATGCATTTAGTGACCTGAAAGTTTCTGCCAAAATTACCGAGACTTGTGAAACTCTCTTATCAAGCTGATCGAATAAGTCAGTAACCGCCTCGTCAACATGCCCCACATGAAACTCTCTTATCAAGCCGATCGAATAAGTCAGTAACCGCCTCGTCAACATGCCCCACATCTGGGTGTGCTAAAATAAGGTCTTTCAAATCTTTCCAAGGAATGCACCTGCTATCCCCCTTTTGCTTGATCCGAGCCGTAACCCACTGCTCACTCATCCCCGTTATATTCATCAGCTTTCTCAAGAAGGTCGGTACATTTACCGCTTTCGAATAGATTATGTCTACTTGAACCCTCGAACACTGAAGTAAAGTCGTGTACTCTTCTATTGTAGGCACCAAATCAACCTTTTCGAACGTGAAGCAACTGTAGGCCGAATTCCAAAACTGGGCAAGAGCTCGAAATAGACGCTTATCTACCTTCATATCGAGTAAATAAGGTAAATCCCCATAATTTGAATAGAACAACTGTCTAACCTCATTATTCCACTGATCCCAGATCTCCTTCAACTCCTACAAGTTGTTCTGGGCTACACTAACACGGGTGAAGTCCCATAATTCTGATATGTGTCCCCCAACCAAATTATCACCTTTTTCACGCTGCGTTATCTCAGCCCAAGTTCGGACAGCCGCATTATACTCCACTCTATCAAGAAACCCATCTCCCATGATAAAACTTTCTATCTAGCAACCGAAAACGAACCAACGCCTTTTGTAATGAAATGCCATGTAATTTTAATGCCATGCAATCAGAATAAAACACAAAAAGTCAGTATCAGATATAAAAACAAACCAAAAGTAATAAAATACCTACTCGGGTGACTACCAGGGGTATAGTTCTACCTAGGGTAAGTTCCTAAAGTTCACTATATGAGGTTTTGGCTTCTAAGGTAAAGGTACCCGAACCAGCAGATTCCTCGATCCTCACCTATTATAGGCTTATATGGACCGAGTTCGGTTTAGGGGAATACATTTCCCTATGGCTGCACGGAGATGAAAATCTCACGAAGACATAGGTACGAATGTATCCCGAAAGCGATCCACTACCCTGCACGGAGGTGAAAACCTCACGAAGGACTAGCTTCTCACTCTCACTTAGAGGGGTAAAATTGACCAACCAATGCAATGCAAAATGCAAAATAACCAACAGAACTAAACCAACCAAACAAGCATATGATAATTAAAACTAATGAATGCAAAAGGGAAAATCAGGTTTTAAAACAACTTTGAATTTTCGACAAAAAAGACAGAAGATAATCAATTCATGGCTCGACTCTCAGAAGGTCCCCAGCGGAGTCGCCAATCTGTTGAAACTATTTTTTTGAAAATAAAAATTGATTGTCGACTTTAAAAAAAAATAAAAATTGGAGTCGCCACCGATCCTTGATTGAGGTGTGATCAGCTCACCTTAAAAATAATTTTGGTTTGCGAAATTTGAGAAAACAGGGTCGGGAGTCAGTTACGCACAAGGAAGGATTAGCACCCTCGTAACACCCAAAATCGGTACCAAATTGATTATTTAATGTCTTAGTGTCGAAAATTTGAAAAGATTTTAAAAGCAAACTTTTAACTCGAATGAATTAAAAATAAGACATCCTAATTTCAAAGAAATAAAATATCACACCCAGTGAGTTAGAGCACAATATTTTTAAATTTTCAAAATCAAGTTTATCTTTTGATTCTAAAAATTCTTATTTCGAGAAGATAAAATGTCATGACCAGTAAGTTAGGACCCGGCATTTTTGGATTCCCGAGAATAAGCTTTTATTTGAAAATTGTGAATTTATTGCAAAAATAAATACTTAGCTTTCTAAATTCATCGAAAAATGATCACAATCCAGTAAGTTAGGACACGATCTTTCTCGAGAACCATGAATGCCAAATATTTTGAAAATTTAAAAACGATTTTAATGCTTTGACGAAACCAAAATATATTTTCTTTAGAGACATGATAAAATGCTAATGCATATATATATGTATTCAAAAATCATGAAAATGAATTAATAATAAAATATATATACAATTTTAGAAATAATAAACATAAAAATTTATAAATATAATATATTAGTAGATTATAAAAATATGGATATATAGGTATATAACAAAATGCTTATAATAGTTTTGAATGGTGTATGAATATATATATATATATATATATATATATATATATATATATAAAATAAAATAAAAAATATAAAAGAATAATATATAAAAAATATATACAAACGTATAGAATGTAAAATATAATAAAAGTATGAATAGTATAAAATATGAATAGATATACGCATATATATATATATATATATATATATTTATAAAATAATGAAAATAAAATAATAATAAGATATATAAAGTATACATATGTATTTAAAATCATTTAAAACACATACATATATATATTAACCTACATATGCGCGTGTATACATAAATGTAATAATAATATATAATACAATAATAATAATGAATAATATAATATAGTAAAAAGGATTAATTTAAACTTTAATCAGACATTTGGGGCAAATTTACAAAAAAATAAAATAAAATGCGAATGGACTAATTAGAGCACGCAATCGACAGCGGAGGATCAAAAGGGAAATTAATCCCTCCCTCCGAAACGCTGCACAACAACACGGGTTAGATTCAAACAGAAACAAAATGTGCAGTAAATTTAAAAGAAATAAAAAAATAATTGAAAAACACCATAAAATCATGAGGACTAATTGTGCAAATAGCCCCTTTTGAACCCTTATAAAATCCCATTTTAAAACCCTAAAGCCATTCCCTTTCTCTGTCATTTTTGTGTTTACCGTAGCCTCCCTTCCACCATTTTAGACCCATTTCCGACCGGCCACAACGACGACGACGGCTCCACGACGGCGCGCTACCACCGGTAAGAACCCCTCTCATTCTTCTTTGCTTCGTTTTCGTTTTAAAAACAAGGGAAAAAAAATAAAAGGAACAAAACAGTGAAAAGAAGAGAAAAACAGAGTTGACTAATTACCTTCAAAAATTGTTTTTGATTCTTTGTTTGTATTTCAATATTTTTCAATACAAGATTTTTTCTAACCCCCCTTTTACAGAAAACAATTGGCTTTTATATAGCCAAATATTTACAGCCAAAATAATAATTTTTCCAATTTTTTGCTATATTTCCAGTTATCTTTACTTGTTCGTGGCTCGTTGCAGGTACCACTGGGGAGAAGTCGTGCTCACGTTGGCAAAGGCTGCTAAACGTGGGCAGTTGCTGCGACGTGGTTGCTATGAACTGCTTATGGTGACTGCTGTTTGTTTTTTTGGTGTTGATGGCCACATTGCAGTTGGGCTAGGGTTAGATTTGGGTTTGGGTCAATGTCTTGGGTTAATGGGCTACTTGGGTTTGTTATTGGACAAAAATTGTAAATAGTTTTGGGCTGCTGTAATATGGCCTGTTATTTTTATTTGGTTTTTTAGCCAGGCCAAAATTGGCCTATTACAAATACTAAGATAAGATAAGTAAAGAATTCACGCGAATACTTATTAAGCTTCATAAGCTTAATGTGTTGTTTTCAAACGTGTAGATTACACAAAGTGATCGAGTACAAAGTGTTCGAGTGTGGTTTGCCAAATCACATCTCATCAACAAAGTAAGGAAAATGAAGTATGAATTTCAAATCATGGACATTAGTGTGGCATGTATATAGATATTATTTTGGTATGAAGGTATTAAATAGATAGTGAAATGTCATAAGGATGAGTTGTGTTTAAATGGATAAGTTTTGAATTTTATGAAGCAATTACTTGATGATTGAAAGCAGATGAATATGTGGTGTTTTGAATGATATTTTGAGGTATTTTAAGGTCTAAGAATGATTGAGAACAATTGGGGTTGATTGGAGTATGAATTGGTATGTTTTGAAGTCTCTTTAAGCTTGATTTTGGCTCCACTATATCCAAGTCTCGATACTTGCAAACTTCGAACTTAAAAATCTACAGTAATAGGCTCGAGTATCGATACTTCTTGATGCATTGCTTCAAGAAAATGTTACTTTTTAGGCCTCCCGAAAGGTCTTCAATGACTCTGGAATGCTTCCACTTCATAGTAGGACCCTCGAGAATGGTTTTAAGTGTCATATAAGACCCGAATAAAGCCCAAAACATGTGTGAAAGTTGAGAAGTGTTATAGGTAGTCGAATGTGACATCTCTTGCTCAAGTTACAAATTAGACTCAGGTAAGGGGTGTTACATTTGTGATATCTGAATAAATCTAAAATTTAATGATGGAAATGTATATAGCTTGAAAACGAAATTAAGATTGATATGGTATAAATTAGAACACATTAAATGATTAATAAGTGCTAGTTATGCAAGTCACCTCAATAAGTGAAATGAACTTGTGTATGGTAGCTTGCTTGAGTGTTGAGTCCTAATGTGAAATTAGTTATGAGAATGACATAATTGGGCCCAACCTTATGGTTATAAAAGATTCAACATAATTATGTATAAGGTAGGATAAGAAGTCCTTGTGTGCTTACTAAGCTCTTCGAGCTTATAGCGTTAGTTGTTTAAATGTGTAGGTAAAAATCATTTTTGGGAGGCTCGAGACCTGATGCGTCGCGAAACTAATTAAAAATTTGACTAAGGCAAGTGCACCTATTAATTAATAGTATATCTACGATGAGCAAAGATATCGTTTTCACGAAAACTAAAAGTACTAGTAATTATCGTCTTTCTATTATTTAACCGAATAAATCGAGTGATTGATTACAAACTAAAATTAACTAAATTAATTAACTACTGAACATGACAAAGAATAAATCAAGAAATAAATTATTAATAACCAAGAAGCAAAACAATACCCATGAAAGAATTCACCTAGATTTTATCTGTCACTATAATCTAAATTACACAATTTCTTTACTTAGTAAATTGATCCATAGAAATTCCTAAATTATGCAAATATCTCTTTCAAGAGTAAGAGCAACTGACTCTAGGTTGATTAATTAAAATTTCTTTCTAATTAAAACCTCTATTATTGCATTAACTTGTGCTATGGATTCCCCTATTAGATTTGACTCTAATTCGATAGATTTATGTCGTCCTATTTTTAGGATTGCATGCAACTCCACCCAATTACGCAAGATCTACTCCTAAACAGGGTCTATTTCTTCTCTGATCTAAACACATCAAACATGGACCAATAGTCTAAAAATATTAAACCAAGAATTAAACACATATAACTGAGAACAAGAAACTAAGTATTTATTGCGTAAAATAAAAATCAAATGGCAGAATCCATTGTAGGGTTCATCTCCCTAGGTATTTAGAAAATTAGTTCATGCTTAAAAATAAAAACATCCAAGATACAGTATAATCAAAAAAATAAAGAAACTCATGATAATCTCCTAAAAAATTAACTGAGAATCTTCAATCTTGACAGAAATTTGCTTCAGAATCGATTTCAATGGTGTTTTTCGAGTTGTTTTCTCGAATATTCTATGACGACTCCCTCCCATATTCTTATTTTTGTCATATATAAGTTTTATAATGCCCGGAAACCTAAAAATCACATTTTCTTACTGTTCAGTGTGTAAATCCGTGCAATTGACACAACCTACCACAGACCGTGCGATAGCTCGTGTGGGTCACACGACCATGTGGAATGGGTCAACCTGTGTGGCTTCTGTAGCTAGCTTCGATTTTTTGATTTTCGCTCATTTTTCGCTCCTTTTGCTCCCAAATGCTTTGTTAAGCATAAAAACATGAATTTAAAGTATTAAGAGCATAAAATTCACAATTAACACGAATAATCACCCAAAAAGGTATTAAGAATGAGATTAAAATATGTTACTTTTAACACTTATCAAGACCGTTCTTTGGAGGATTGCATCACCAGCTTGGTTTAAAGGTTGTATAATAGTGAATTTATATTTGCTTATTTGCATTTTGTCATGTATGTAAAGGCTTAGGCTAGTTTGAGTATTTACGAGTATATTGGCTTGTGTAATCATGTGTAATTTGAAACTATTTGATATTTTAAGTTAGCTTTTTACTCCTAATAAATTTGATTTGAACATATGACTTGAATTTGTGTTTGAATAGATCTTGATTCGGTTTTTAAATGATCTAAAACTCATAGATACCTATAATGATATTTGGGGATGATTTCATGTGTTTTGGAGCCAATTTAACTTCGGGGGACTCATGTATCAAAACATGGATTGGTTGTATCTATACAACACAAGCCAATACCTAAAAAGTTAAAGTAACAAGGGTTTGTATCAATACATCTATAGGATGTACGGATACATCTCCTCTTGATACTATGAAAACACTGCTTAGGCCATTTTAAACCCTTCAAAACTTGTTTAAGGCCCCAAACACCTCTAATCATTTACGAATTGAACCTAAACGACATTAACATGTTTCCTAAGTCCAGTAATTGATTTAAACTTGAATCATTAATTTTTTCCTAATTGTTTTAAAATTTTATTTCTTCAAATTTTTAACTGCAATATTTTAAAATTTTATTTTGGTAACATCTCTTATCCGTACCAATCGACAGGATGGATAAGGGGTGTTATAGAATCTGCTACGTCTATATACTGCGTAATACAAGCGGAGTGATAGTGTATATTTCCTTCAGCATGTCGGTGGGACCATCGGCCAACCTGATTCTAGCTTTGCAAATAATGTTCCCCTCCGATGGTGTTTTAGCCATTCATGAACAATGCAACTAGCAACACAAACCCTAACTTAATAGACGAGGCTACTACAGCTGCATTCATGGCGACGAATCCCATGCCCATGCCTGGGCACGACAAAGTTGCTGCTCTTGTTCTTGAATACAGGATTGCAGCTTGCATGGCCAGCCATTTTTGTTTCTTTTTCTTGGATTTAATAGTGATTTCATTTGTTCTGTTGTTTACCAATTTCTTTTCTTGATATTAATCGTTGGATGATTTTTGTTCTTTTATTAAAATGGATTAATAAGGTAAATTCCATTTGGTACTTTTGGTCATTCTACTTTTACTTTCGTTAATTTCATTGAATAAGCAAATTAGTTGAATATTTTTTAAAAATATATGGTACATTTTGAACTTTTTTTATTAGATAAATGTTATATTTTTAATAGCGTTAGTATCATGAATTGAATTTTTAAATTTAAAAAGTATAGGACCTAAATTCTTGAATTTGACATCTCTGGTCAAAATTCTAATTTTAGTCGCTCAAATTTAACATTTAATTTCTATACTTCAACTTTGACATAATTTGGTAAATCATCTTTTTACAATACCATTAGATAATTTAAATAATTTATTTTAGTTAAAATACTAACATAATTTCTAAACTATTAACACCTAGACTTGTTTATGGATGCCCGCCTGAAAAGTGAGAGGATTTGGGTAAAAATATAAGCTAAAAAAATGAGATATGGCAAAAAATAAGACCCGTTTAAAAAATGGACTGGGCTTCGAATAACGATTTTTTGACCCGGGCCTGGCCCGAATTTGCAAAAAGAAAAAAAAACTATTGTTTTCTTGTTGTTTTCTCATTGTTTTGCTGCCATTTCATTATTATATTGCTATTATTTTGTTGTTATTATTTGAATATTGTATAACTCTTATTTTATTGTTTATTTTGCTATAAAGATTTTTATTTATTTATTTTCAATTTGTCGGGAAATATTTATTTTTATGTTTTTATTGTTTTTGATGTACTATATATTTTAAAAAATTTATATAAAAAACTAATATAAAAAAATTAATACGAGTGGGCTAGACCGAGCCTGAATTTTAGTATTTTTATCTGAGTTAAACTTAATTAAAATTTTAAACTCATTTTTACGGACCAGGCCGAGCTCAAACCTATCAAATGAGTCTAAAATTTTGTATAAACAGATGAATTAACATTGTTTTGCAATATAATATTTATTACATACCTACCAAAATTATTAATAATTAACCGAACCCAAGTATTAGTAGAGTGTAAATGTAGTGGGCACGGGCAGAAGGCGAGTGGGGGCAAACGCTAATGTAAGGTCTTGTAGAAAAACAAAAACCCTAGTAGAAAATGGTCATCATATAATTCAAAGAAAGAAGAGTCAAAGATTCGAATCGTACCATGTATGATGGCCTTTCTGAAAACTAATAAGCAGAGCTGCCTATTTTACAATCACAGAGAGTGACTGCTCAACTGCTTCTCCATACCATTGTGATTGTTGCCTCGTACTCATGCTTCCCAAATATATTTATAATTTTTTTATCATAATTTATATAATCAAAATAATAACCATAACAGGTGTGAAGAGGTGAAATGAATGTCAAAATCTGATAGTGATAGTGGTGGTGAAGGGGGGCCGGCCGTGTAATGGGGGGCAGCAAACATTGAAAAAGAAGGAAGTTCAATTCACCCATTCCAAAACCATCAATTCCTTCATTACATCCACCCCCCACATTGACAATAACACACAAGCAAACAAATCAACACACAGCTTCCACTCACTACAATAAAACAAATAGTTTAGGGTTTTGTAATAAATTTTATAATGATTGTGGTGTAAAATATAATAATAATAATAGTTTTTCTAAATGTTTTCAACTTAAATATTTCAAATTTTACAGAAATACCATTCAACATATTCAAACTAATAAAATTAGTACAAAACTGGAAGACCTCAAAGTTTTAAGGTTTTATTAGGCAAAAAAATAAAAAATCGGATCTCTTATATAACAATATTTGTCCACATATAGAAATATATTAATTATTTAAATTTGAATTTCTGCATTTACATCATTATATCCCCTATATTTAAAAATCATATTTTGATAATTAATATTTTTGATATTTTTTGTTAAAATTTATCAACTTAACGTATTAATTAGATTTTCCTTATATAATGTGATATATGATTGACGGAAAATAAATATATTCTGATGTGAACTATCAACGATGATAATGATTGAAAGATAATTTTTAAATTGACATGTGGGTTGAATTTTTAACTTTTAATATATAGGGATTAAATCTCAAATTTTATAAAAAATACAAGAACTAATAACGTAATTATATTTTAATCAATACTAGGGGTAGAGGAGGATTTAGGGGGCTGGTAAGGGTAGAGGCCCCCTAAAATGGAAAATTCTTATTTTGACCCTTACAATTTTTAAAAATTTTAAATTAGTAAAGATAAAATTACACTTTGTCTCCCTCCTAAAAATGATAAAATTTTTATTTAATCCTTTAAAATTCATAAAGATATAGATAATTTAATTTTAGCCCCTCCCGAAAGTTAGTGTAGTATAAGATCTAAGGCAATTTAGTTCTTCAAATAAATAGAGCAATTTAATCTATTAGTATTTTCATTAATAAATTATTAAATTAAGAGTAATTTATTCAATTTCAAATTAAAGAGGGTATTTTAGTACCTATATATGAAAATTAAAAAGAAAACTACTTAAATCGATTGTGAAAAGAAAAAGAAAAACATAGTTGTGGAAAACATCTTCAATTAGTTTAATTTTAAAAATAAAAAATAAAAAATTATATAATATTTTAAAACATTAATAAATATTTCCAAAATCTTGAAAAATTAAAAATTCTTTTTAAAACTTTTTAATTTTTTTAAAAATTAAAATTTTATTTTTTCTTTTGAAGTTTTATAAGAAAATTTTTAGAATTAATTAAATAAAATTTTGAGTATATGATAGTTTATGTGAATATATATTTTTTAAAATTCAACCAATTGTGAATTTGCGCCTAACCATGTTTATTTTTTCATTTGTATTTATCTTCCTTTATTTAGAAAAAAATTCAACCTTTTATTTTTATAATTAGGCACTTATCAACCCTTAACTTGTAAAATCTAAAAGTTTATATACCAAATATTTTCCATGGTGATTCAACCTAAAAAATAAAATCTGGTTTTACAAAGAATTTAAAATCATCCATTAAAATTTTGAAAAAATTATAAAATAAATTATTTTATATAAAAATAAATGAATATCTTTCCATTGCTAAAATCCAAAAATTCTTTTTATCTTCTATTTTTTTCAACACTCGAAACTTTTCTCTCTTTTTTTTTTTTTTATCTCTCGCACACTCTCTTTAGAATTGTGGTTAACATCTAGGATTGTGATTTTTTTTTTTTGGTGGCAGATTAGGATTTTTTTTTATTGCAAAACTTAATTTTTTTGTTTTTAAATGAGTTTGAGATATTAATTTTATTCCTAACATCTTAATTGAGGTTAATTAATCTAAATAATTGAATAAATTAGGATTGATTATATTTATAATCTTGAATTTCATGAATATTGATTGAAAGTTTAAAATCAACACATTGCATTCTCATGATACCAAAAAGCTTAACTGATTTTTATTTTTGTGAAAGAAAATTACTAGTTATACGTTGCTTCGTGAAAACCTTTGTGTTTGAAACTTAGATTTATTTGTTCTAAATGTTTAACATGAGTAAAGAAAGTTTACTAGTAGAGTGTTTTCTAAAAGAAATGCTTACATTTATTTGTTCAAAATGTGACTTGTGCTAATTTTGCTAGTTGCTACAATAAGTGTGGAGAGCATATTTTTTGCAATGAAAATTGTAAAAAATCATTTTGAAGAATCAAATTAGAGATTAATGGATGAATGATTGTTTGATTACATATGTTGAGAAAAATATTTTTAATAACATTGACAAAAAGGCAATTCAACGGTTTCAACACACGACAAAACATTGTGGACAATCATAAAAGAAGGTACGTGCTATTTAAATTTATTTGATGTAACTTTTCTTCTGGTCACCATTTTAATAGCTCTGTAATAGTCTTACTTTAGCCAAATACATTGATTTATCAATGATTAGTATTATGCATTAGTTTATATGACTTTTATAAATATTTTAATTTTGAAAAAAATTAAACTTAATATCTAGATTTCCTGACTTCGCCCTTGACTATCATCAATTATTCTTATTTGCTCAATTTTTTATAATATATGAACTAAATTACTCTATTTATTTGAGAGGAATTAATTTGCCTGTACATAGGCCTCTTGAGAATTTAGTAGATTAATAAATGAAATTTAGAATTACGTAAAGTTCATCAAAAAATTTGTACAATCGTACTTATAATTAGACTTATTTATGGGTTAAATAGTTCGCTTGGTCTAATTAACTTGGCTTGAATAAAGATTCTTTTTCTACCTTGTGCAACCCAAATTTAAATTGAATAATTTTAAAATGTTTTATTTAAATTTAATTATATAAATATATAAATATTAGTATAAAATATATTTTTAAATAGTAAAATAAACTATTTAGACAAATTGGGACAAATCAAACTTAAACTCTAACCTAAATTTTTTTTCTAAATTTATATTGCAATAGTTGTAAAACCCGTCAACACCTTTACTTATGATAAGTGATAGATTTGTACATAATTATTATCTTTTTGATACAAGTGAACAATAACATTACAATGGGGAAGGGGAAAAGGGTATATAAACATAGGGATCTAATCCGAGATCTCATGCCAATTAACTTAAAACCCACACAAGTTTACCATTAAACCGGTAGTATAATTGGCTACTTAGCATAATTGAACATAATTGGATTCTAGAATAGTTCTAGAGAGGATTCATAGATGATAGGATTGAAGTCGATATATATATTCATAAAAAAAAAATCACTCTTTAAGAAAATACATAATGATAAATTTAGCCCTTAAGCTTTACTTGGTAGAGTTGAAAGAAAATTTGAAGGATAGAAAATTGAAGGGAAACTAGAATGATGGAAAACATAATTTTTTTCCATAGGTGTGCTTGGTAGAAAAGATGGAAGAATAAAAAGGAAGTTACATTTTATCGAAAATTAATTTTTAATCCTTTCCTAACTAAATTCATACGAATTAAATCAATCAAAATTGTAAATATAACAAATTATTTAATTTAGTATAAATAAAGAAATTAGGACAACAACTTCTTATTCTCTGGAAGATCATTTTGTTAACGTTTCCGTTGGATTATATATATATATATATATGTACACATTTTTGCCCTATCAACACCAATAATGCACCTCAAGTGCTAACTTTGTAAAAAATAATTGGATAAATTATAAAAATAGTCACTCAACTATTAGTATGTTTCTATTCTGGTCATCTAGGTTTAAAACTTTCTATTTTAGTCACTAACGTTATCAAAATTTAATATTTTAGTCTATCACTAATGGTGGCCTTTTTTTTTTTTGCCATAATAATAAATTTAGCCCTCCAGTGTTTACAAATTCTACCAATTTAGTCCCAAATCTAAAAAGTCAACAAATTTAGCTCTCAATTTTACACATTTTGTCAATTTAGTCTTGATTCTTAAAAATTTAAAATTAAAAAAATTTAAACAATAAAAATTATTCAAAAGTTCATTTTTCGATAAAAATACTTAAAAATATTTATAAATAAATGAATTTATATTTTCCTCATTTCTAACATGAAACTTATTTATTAAAATAATAATATGATAAATAAAATAATTTAAGGGAAAAAACCATGAAGAAGACTCACAAATCTTCAATTTTTTCCTTTTTTCAACATTAAGAACCACCATGTCAAAAACTACAGTCTAAGGTCGAAAATGGTGAGAATCGATGTCTTTAGGTTATTTCCAAGAACGAGTTTGTTGCATTTAAGATTGTGCTTGAGGATGAACATGATTGGGGATATATAGGTGATGATGAGGTTTTGGAGATTTAGTATGTGAAAGATCATGCCAGCAACTCCACAACCAATTCCTAGTTTGGTTGTGTGATGATGGAGTATGTCAAAATCGAGGAATTTAGAGTAAGGGTTATTGGTGCCAGTGTTTGTGGCGAAGGTGGTACTCAACACTCGACAAATTTGACAAGGACTAAGGAACAATATTAGATCTATAATAAAATTTATTATTTATGAAATAAACTAAAAAAGGGAAATGTTTGAATTTGGTTTAAGTCTTGTTTTGGGGTTTTATAAAAAGCATTTTTATTTATAAAAGTATAATTTTAATAAATAAATTTCATGTCAAAAAAGAGGAAAATGAGTATTCATTTATTTATTATTTTGTATGCACTTTTATATAATCTTATGTGTTTTATCGAAAATTGAAATTTCAAATATTTTTTATTTTTTAAAGTTTTTTAATTTTGAATTTTGAATTTTTAAGAAATAAAACTAAATTGACAAGATGTGTAAAGTTGATGGTTGAATTTGTTGAATTTTTTAGAATTAAGACTCAATTGATAAATTTATAAACATTGGAGGAATAAATTTGTTATTATGCCAATAAAAAGGTCACCGTTAATGATTAAACAAAGGAGTAACAAAGATATTAAATTTTGATAATAAGAAACTAATAGTTCCGTGATTATTTTTTAAACTTACCCAAAAAATTTAAGATATTTAACAAGTATCAATTAACTTCAAATAATTTACCCATAATATGATTTTTTTTAACCATATTCTCTGTCGTATTTTTTTAAAAAGAGGATGGATACATATAATATTGTGGTATGATTTAAACACAAAATTACTATTATAATTAGGAAGTAAGGAGAATGGAAATCACCTCATTTTTCTCCCACCTGCATTTGTTGATGTTACTACATGCACATACAAAGAGAACTAAAGAGAGAGTCTATTATGAAATCAAATGATATAATATTGTTTTGAAAAACAAGGAGGGACTTCATAATTTAATATTTTATGTATAGCATGGGGATCAGTCCAAAATTATATAAAAATCAATCACACCCACTCTTTCTTTAAATTATATTACATGCTAGTAATTTTAATTCAAATTAATAAATTTTCTTTTTTGAAAACCTAATCTATAATGAATTGGAATAAGGAAAAAAAAAAATTTCTTCCTTCATAAATGGCAAAAGTAGGCGACGCCCAAAGAAGGAAAGATGAAAATTTATAAAAATAAAAATAAAATAAAAACGAAAAACAATACCTCGTACGGACGCATTGGGGTACATCGGAGGGTGAATATGAGGCCATGTGGGAAAAATCAAGTGGACCACGGTGCACGAGGCAGAAACTGCTGTCGTGGGGGGAAAGATTGTCTATTTCTAGACAAGCAGTACAAATGTCCACGTGGGAGCACGAGGCTGGTAGGGTCCACCTGATTGATGCACGTGTCAACTGCTTTGCTCCTTCACCGTAGATTGTGGGGATCTTTTCTTAGTACGGATTTTTTGGTTTATATATGGGACTGTGCCTTTTGAGTCCCCAAAAAAGCCTTTGTAAATGTTACTATTTTTCTTAAAAAAAAAAAAATAAACTATAAAAATAGTTACTTTTGTTTGGCTCAGATTATATTTTAGTCATTTATGCTTAAAATGTTAAGTTTTAGTCACTTACATTATCTTTTTGTTACAAAGTAATCACTCTATCATTAAGCTCTGTTATCTCTTTAACGACAATCTTGCGGTAGTTCAAATGAGTTTTAAATGTCAACTTGAACTGAAATTTTTTAAATTAATTACACCTTGAACTGAAAAAGAAAAACTGATCGTCTCCTTTTTCTTTTAGTTTTCTTTTTCATTTTGTTTGAAAAAACTATTTTCATCCTAGTTGAATATCTAAATTGGCATTTAAAGCTTATTTGGACTGCCACGTAAAATTGCCGTTAGGAAGGTAATGAAGCTTAACGACAGAGTGACTACTTCATAACAAAACGATAACGTAAGTGACTAAAACATAACATTTCAAACATAATTGATTAAAATGTTACCTGAGGCAAATAAAATTAACTATTTTTATAATTTATCCAAAAAAATTATAAATAGGACCGAGATTATTTTCTTTTGTGCTAGATGTTAATTAATATCTTAAACATGGAGTATAAAAATTATATTATTACTATTTTATTTTTAATTAATTTAATAAATTATTATCATGATTATTATTTAAATAAAGTAGATGACAACATGAACGTAAAAAGAAGGGTTATCAAATTTGAAATCCTTGTATCGTTTCTAGAGGTTATCGCATGCATGAAGAAGAGAGATATTTACCAAAAACTCAAGGAATTGTTTTTAATGCATTTTTTAATATAAATTTATAGACAGATGGTAAATCATGCGATGCCATCAATTAGTTAAATTTTAATTTATGTATTAGTTTTTAATGAAGTGATTAATTGATTGCCAATAAAAGTGTTCCTATGAGACATTCACATGTAAAAGGTAGTGTCTAAATTTCCCATTAAACAACAATATGGGCAGACTTGAAACTCGTTTAGGACAAATAAAGACGAAGAACATGAACCATAAGGCAAGCATATGTAAAAGTTCTGCATGTTATGGGTTGGGATACGTCAAGCTTGAATTAGTCAACGAAAACCCTTAATTATGTTGACCCAAGTAATATTTTTCACGTGCAAGTATACCTTCTCCATCTATAGGAAGAATTTAACAATATATTAAATGGCACAATTTAAAGTTTACGTCAACCGGACATTCTTGCAGGACTTTTGGCTGATAAAGTTGAATCCAGAGACAATTTTAAGACTCGGGGTGGGGGGTGAGAATTATAGAAAACGTTTTACATGAATATCTAGCAAGACATGAGAAATATTTAGAACCACTATATAATAATATATAGCTTTCCAACCCTTGAAGCTGAAGACCTGGAAATTTTACTTGGGTATTAGTCCTCATCATTAAGCGCATCAAATATAAATCCATATATCATTCAAGCTTTAGCCAAAAAGACAATTATCTTTCGTGATACACATTTGTCGAACAAAGAAAACATGGTACACACATATGGTTCAATATGTAGGGCACAATATTACATCCTCTAATCACTGAAATTTACAAAGAAACTTGCAAAATAGCCTCTTCATAATTCTATCTATAAAGCTGTAATGGTTGAATATTGGGCCATTTTTAACATCATATACCATAGATAGTTATTTACTTACTGAGAGGAACTAATAACATAACTTTTCAATGCTTTAATCAAGAAGTTGTGTTTAGAGTACATTCAAACACACCCAAATACATTATTCAATTTCATTCATATACATTGATCACCTAAGCATCAAACTTTCTATGTGATAAGTACATATATATGATTTTATAGCTCAAGAGCATCTTATTCATGCTTCTCCACCCTTTCATTCATATGAATATGATTCTATGCAGAAACACGTACGTGTGTGTGTATATATACATAAATCATGTATGTTACTATTTTGGGCAGTTAAAAATCAGCAGAATAATCAATGGAGATTATAAGTTGAAGCACCACCCATTTGTTCACCCCAAGACAAAATTGTAAAGGCTTTCTTGAGTTATGTGCTTAGACTGGACTGTTACTGGCACAACAATGTGACTACTCAAGTTGGTGCATGCATGCAGTTTTTATGTTCTGTGATATGGTCCACCATTTCTTCACTGCCAATGCATGAGTTGCATTGGCAGATACACCAAGGTTTCTATGTTAATTTATTTCCAATAACAACACGAACTGCTTCATAACAACTCACATATATATACACGCACACACATTCCATATAGCATGCCATGATTCAGCATTTGTTAGTATTTTCATATAGTCCACAAGAGTCAAGTCTAAACTAGCTTATGTCAGCAGTTCCAGAAACACACACGCGAAAGGAATAATTAAATTATGATTTTTTAATGAATTAATCTAACTTATTAGATTTTATGGAACCTTTAATATTCATTCTTCCAAAGCTTTGAAAATAGTAATTTAATGTAATCTTTCAAAAGGATCACACTCGATGTTAACCAAAAAAAGAAGAGATAATCAAACATCAGCCTAGCATTAAACAAGTATTATCCTTAATAATGTTCAAAAGTTTGTCTGCCCAAGTGGATTAACAAATAGCCCTTTGGTTAGGCCTCAAACCTTCAAATATTCCATCTGCTTTATTGGCTCAAAATTTTGTATAAACCTAACACTCTCATGACATGTGTGTGTTTTGTGTTTTGTTTTAGCTGTCACCAACATTAGCAAAAGATGAATCTAGGTTTTGTCTTTTTGCCTTACAATATAGATCTGATTGTTATTATATTTTAATTGGTGTCTAATGACATTACTAATTAAGACTGATGTTGATTATATAACAAAAGTGTAAGTATTAGATTAATTTTCTTCATAGAATTTAGTAAAAGTAATATATAAAGAATTAACATATTTTTCAAATGACAATCAACTAACCTTTAATATCTATAAATACTCGTTAATTAACTGGATCCTGTATCTGATATACTTAACCTACACTATGGACAAGCTCGTGAGTTTCCACATCCCATTATGCTTTGTCTTCCATTACAAATATTTATTATTATTATTAATATTTGATACATCCACTTTGTTTAATTTTATATACGAATGATATAGCACCATAATTCACTTGCTATTAATAACTTGGCTAAATTCTCTAGACATTATGTGAATCATAGGGAAGAGAATTGGATTTACAGGAACAGGTTTCATATTAATATATGAAAAAAAAACATAGAAAATTACAAGATATATATGGACTAGCAGTGGCATTGGCTTATACCATCAAATTGTGTATATAACATTTTGATAAACTATATAAGCCATTGAAATATGATGAACTAGAAAAAGAGAAAATACCTTAAAAAGAAAAACAAAAACAAAAACCATTAAACCATATCATCCCAGACAGTTGCTAATTGCAAAAGGACCCCTTATCCTTGTTCCAATTATATAGTACTTGCTGCAAAAAAAGAAAAAAGAAAAAGAAAAGAATAGGAAATATCTCCTTTAGCATCAAGCCAAAAATAGAAATTTGAGATTAAGAATGTCCCAAGAAAAGCAAGCAGCAGCTAGCTAGAAAGATAATCCAAAGTACATAACAGTTTGATAACTGGTTTGAGTATATACCTTTTGTAGAAGCAAAATTTAGACATAAATTTATGAAACTGCATGGACTAATTAGATTAAATTTGAATTTATTTATTATTATTTTACTACATGTTAATAGGATCTTTCTTTTGTTGCCATCATTTTCTTTTTTGTACTATTCATTCCCAGTTACCTCTGCTTCCTAGTAACTGATCATCATGTCATTACCATTACAAACTGTCCCCTAAAGACCAATTCGAAGGGTACCCACTTTCCAAAGCAGACTAACCTAGTTTTCAAATGACCAAAGCAAAACATACAGAGATTGTACAAGCTCAACTATGGAAAAAAAAGCATAAAATTAAACAAGTTAGAAAAGGGAAAACTCACTTGCAGCAGTGGCATCAGCAAGTGTGGGTGGTGTAGGAGCTGATGATTGTTGTTGTGGTGATGATGGGACAGGTACCTTCAGCTTAGGCCTCTTCCTTTTCTTCTCATAGCTAACACCTCTAGCTTTGGCCTGGAAATCCCTTACTTCCCTCAAGTAAATCCTCACAGCTCTAGCTCCAAAAGGGTTCCCTTCAGGCCTACCCCCATGCTCCTCATAGGCAGCCCTGAGTCGGCCAATGAGTGCATCCAGGCTACCCCAAGCTTGCCTAAGAGGACAAGGACAAGGAGCAGGAGGGTTAGGGAGACCATAGAAAGGGCAAGTCTGGTTGTGAACTTTGGTCTTCCCAAATTGATCCAGGTACCTAAGGAACTCAAGGACATGGACACCACTACACATTGAAAGTGAGAGTGGAGGCCTATGGTTTCGCAGGTATTGGCAAAAAGTGTTCCAATCTCTACGCTTCTGGTTCTCATACCGGCTTGGAGTGGTCGATGGAGGTGGAGTCATAGTTGTACTGCCAGAATTAGGCGTTGCAGTTGCCCTACTATTACTACTGCTACTGATGATGCTGTTGTTGTTGGTAGCCATAGTTGCTATGGTGCTTGAGCTTACTATCCGACTTGGATAGTCATTTGGGTTGTTTTGTGGGGAAACCAAGTCCATTATCAGTTTCTTTCTTGGGTATGAAAAGATCTTGGAAGCTACTGCTTTTCGTGCCGATGATGTTATCTTAGCTTCTTGTTTTGATGCTCTTTGTAGGGTTTCACTTCACTCTTCTATGTTTTTCTTGAAAGATCGGGGGATAATAAGAAAAGCGATGAACAACGTTCACTTGCAAGCATATAGGTGACAATAATAACTCAAGAAATGATGATGAAATGCAAGATACATAGCTTCCATGAGAATTGATAAGAAAAAAAAAAAACCCAGAACAGAGGGTGTCTTAAGATTTTTTTTTCCTGGGAGAGAAAATCTGGTAAAATTGAATTGGAAACAAAGAGATGAAAGCTTTGGGGTTTGAAATTAATCACAGAAACAAAAATACACATAAACCAGCAAGCAGAGAGAGAGTCAGCAAGAAATTCTTGAAAGACTGCAGTTAACTGGGGTATGAACTATGACAAAGTATGCTTAAAGATAGGGAAAAAAAGAGGAAGAAATCAGAGATGATCACTCAGATTCTCTTTTGATTTCACAGAAAAAGGGCAAGCAAACTGAAGTTAAAACACTATTGATAAAGTAAGAGAGAGAGGGGTTTTCAAATAAAGAGAGAAAGAGAATGAGGGAAAATGAGTGACACAACTCTCCTTGTCCAATGGGTTAAGAGATGAGAAAGAAAGAGAGAACTGTGAAGAGTTCTCAGACATTGATAGGCCTCTCTGGCTGGTTAATAAGTACTCGAGAGTTAAAAAAGAAGAAAGAAAAGGAAACTGTGTAGCAAAAAATAGGACAAAGTTTGGCAGTGATATGCAGAGTTGATGGTGACCCAAGGCCCGTACCCAAATATTTCAGGCTTTCATTTTCACTTCATAAAACTTCAGACTCTCCTTCTTAAGCGCGTGTGAATCCCAACAAATGTAATGATGGTAAAGAACTAAAGATTTTCAAAATTTCAGCCTCTAATCAATTCAAACTACACACAACATCAATCGTTAATTTATTAATATGTTTATATTTTAATCAATTAATTTTAAAAGTTATAAAATAATTATTATTTAAATTTTTTATTTAAATTATTAAATTGTTAAGTTGTTATTTAAAGTTTACTTAATGAGTTTTATGCGATGGTTTGATATGCTTAAAAAAATGGCATAATTACACATTTTAAAATATTTATTAATTTTTCATAAATTTATTTTATGCCTATGCATCAATAAATTTATGGTTTTATTTTTACAATTTATGAGAAATTAAAGGTTTGCTTATTCACTGTTCATTCACATGTTACTACAAGCATATGATACTATGAGGATGACTACCAACAAATATGGTTGCATCGAGGCCAGTGATTTTATCAAATTTTGATTTAGAAGAAATTTTTATCATGAGAAAATGTATGTCAAATTTATTGTTTTACTTATGAGAATTAGATTTCAATGATTAAGTTATATTAATATTAAAAGTATGATTGTCTCATGGATTATTTGATAGAAATAAAATGCTAGTTTATCACATGCATAATTGTTATTGGTATA
Source organism: Gossypium turneri (assembly GCA_008044935.1). Lineage (NCBI taxonomy): Eukaryota > Viridiplantae > Streptophyta > Magnoliopsida > Malvales > Malvaceae > Gossypium > Gossypium turneri. The sequence continues at coordinate 53,853,205 of CP032581.1, forward strand.
AAATTATAATATATATTATATATCATGCAAGTAAGATGGATGAAATGCATGGAATGCACGGTTGGGAAAAGATCTATTAATGAATCGGAACAATACTTTTGTTTTGAATAGTGATGACATTGTTCAAATATTAGTTGAAAAGACTTCTATCCAATAGAAATATTATGACTATTCGAGAGAGCCTTCTTAAACTAAAAAGTTGTGTTATTGAATCTAATAGTTACTTTCAAAATGTTGGGTTGAAATGATTTCTTGAAACCAAAAAGTGCATCTTGAAAAGTGATGTCATTTTAAAAAGCCACTAAGTTATCTATTGATACATTATAGATAAACAGTAAGCTTGGAGAATTGAAATTTAATTCATTTGACCCATTTTGTGATTGAAACTTTTTGGTAAAAAAGTACTCTTTCTTTTTTCATGTTATATATTTAACTTTAGATATGAAGTTATTTGTTTATTCAAATCATGATATTAGTAAATAACATTCAAATGTTATTGATGAGACCTTATTTTAAGTGTATTCATTGCTAAAAATGAAAGTTTACAGATGATCATATAATATGAATAATCTTGGTTGGTTTAGAAAAAAAAAATCATAAGCTAAATGAATTTTATATATGGTTGAACATTTTTTAGTCTATGTTATAAATGTTGGACTATAAGTGACTTTGACTAGAAATGAAATAAGTCATATGCAATATGCATGGGTAATTTTTCTAGTCAAAGTAGAATAGTGGAAAGCATTACTTGATATCGCAAAATTACTATCCTGGTATGAAATCTTCTAGTGAGAATGTGAACATGATGATCATATATTTGAAATCAAGATCCTATTGTGCATATTTATGATAGTGCACATGATTTTTATAAATGGGTTGGATATGATCTATAATCTCATGTAACTATAAAGTTTGAGATGTAGTAAAATTTAAAATTAACTTTGAAAGCCATGAATCAAAAGATCTCGTATGGAAATATCTATACGAATGTTATTTAATCCATTTAGGTGATGTCATGATTTTGATCATAGTCAGGAAATGACTAATAATATCCATGATAAAGGGTGTATAAATGTATAATGTTATAGTTTAAGGATTGGATGATTAATGGTCTTCTAATATGACTAAATTCTAAAAATATATGAAGCACCCTTGTATGTGTACGATTTGTTGAGAAAAAAATAATGTTATTTAAGTATGCATACATGATAAGTTTTAAAGGTCATCTATTGGCAATGAAAAGAAGCTATGAAAAATAACAAAAATGTTGTATTGTTTCCCCAAGGGATTTGAGGCCTCTTTACAACAGCTTGCTTGGTGAAAAAGGCATGATGTATGACTTCATATATTTGGTGATTGTAAAATTAATTTCTTGGATAACAAGAAATAAATAAAGTAGACAAATATAAAGCCGTCATGATAAAAAAAAAGAAGATAAATTGATCACTATAATTTGATAATAGTAGAAATGATATCCTTGATAGCATTCTTTAAGAGAAAGAAAGGGTAATTAAACATGGTGGGGATGTTGGTATTGTGTGTTGAAAAATTTGATTAAGAAACAATGATTTTAGGTACAACAGAAGTTTAAAAAATTTTCTTAAACCAAGCTATTGTGTTATTTATAGTCATAAGCTCTGACCGAAATATACATGTGCTTTGTGCGAGACAGACTAAAGTCGATCTTAACTTTCAACCGAACGACCTTCTCTGCTATCCTTGAACCACAAATTGCCTCGAGTGTGAGCTCGAACAACATGAACTAAATCACAAAATGAAAACTTTTATTTACTTTCAGTAGGAAAGTAAATTATATTTATAATCGGTAACTGTACGTTTTTCCCAAAAAATAAAATTTATCCTTAGAAATAAATTTCCATTACTTTCTGGCAGAATAACAACTCATGATAAGGTGTAAATTTCTTATCACATAGTTCCTATCTAGAGAGGAATGGTAAAAAAAGGTTTTATTTGAATAAGGCATGATTGAATAATGTTAGAGTTGAGTGACTCGAATCCTTGTTAAAATAAAATATAGTGGTAAAGTAAAATAAAAGTAAACTCCATATAGAACTATACTTATTTTCTTTTACATTGATTAGAATAATGTTTTTCAACCTTACTACACTTCATCTATTTAACATTGATTAAAATAAGGTTTTTTCAACTTATAAATATATGTAGTCTAAACTTTTCTTATATCATTCGAATTCAACATTAATGAATTTTCTTCTCCCCTGCCCATGGTTTTTTTCCTGAAAGGGTTTCCATGTAAAATCTGTGTGTTCTTATTTTTCTTTCTTTCTTTTTTTTGATCGTTCTATATTGTCATTGCCGATGTTCAACTTTTACAAACTAGTATCAAGAGCTTTTCGGGTTGCTTATCTTGATCACGGTAATGGCAACAATGAAGTATGATATTCTACTATTGGATTGCAACATGAAATTCACGTTGTAACATGTAAAGATGCAAACAATTCTTGTGCGGATGGATTTGGAGGATGCCCTGCTAGGGTTAGATAAGATGCCTTCGACATTGACGGATGAAGAGAAGAGACGTAAAGATGGAAAGGCTTTAACGCAATTATAGCTACATCTGTCGAATAAAATTCTACAGGACGTGTTGAAGTAGATGACCACCGTTGCATAATGGAATAAGCTTGAGTAGCTATGTATGTCAAAAACCCTAACTAACAAGCTGTATATGAAGTAGTGTCTTTATGCTCATTATTTAGAGGAAGATGCATCTGTGCACGAACGCTTAATTGTGTTTAAAGAAATTCTTTCAGACCTAGAGGCCATGGAGGTTTAGTATGATAAAGAAGATTTACGGTTAATTCCACTTTGTTCATTGCCCCCGTCTTATTTAACCTTTAGAGATACAATTTTGTATAGCTGCGAATCTCTCACAATTGATAAAGTCTATGCTTCCTTAACCTCGTATGACAAGATGAGACATCTTGTGGTTAGATCCGACTCTCAAGTTGAGGGTCTCATTGTTCATGGGAGATAATCACAAAATACTGATGATAATCGTGGGAAACACAAGAACAAAATCCTCGCAATAAATCTAAGGGTATATCGAGATATTCAAACAGAGGTAAAACTTGTAACTTTTACAATAAGAAAGCTAATGCAGTAAAAGACTACAGTGATGGTGAACTTCTAGTTGCTTTTGCCGACAACTCTAAAGTGAGCGAGGATTGAATCTTCAATTCTGGTTGCATGTTCCATATGAGCCCTAATCGGGATTGGTTTACAATATAGAAACAATGTCTTAAGGTGTTATTTTGATGGGAAATAATGCTTCATGTAAAATCGCAGGTATTGACACGATCGAAATTGAGATGTTCAATAGAGTCATTAGAACACTTAGTGGCGTACAACATGTACCAGAATTGAATAATTTGATTTCATTAAGTACTCTTGATTCAAAAGGGCACAAGTACACAGCTGAAAGTGGAGTTCTAAAGTTTAGCAAGGGTTCTCTCGTTGTGATAAAATGGAAGAGAAAGATTGCCAAGTTATATGTATTGTAAGGTTCAATTGTTACTGGTAATGCAATTGTCGCTTCATCTTCCTTATTAGATGATGAAGTTACTAGACTTTGCCATATATGTCTAGGGCATATGAGTGAGAACGCCATGGCAGAATTGATCAAAAGAGGACTTCTTGATGGACAAGGCATTAGTAAACTAAAGTTCTGTGAGCACTGCATTTTTGGGAAGCAAAAGAGAGTTCGGTTCACCAGAGGAATCCATAACACGAAGGGAACACTGGATTATATTCATTCTGGTCTTTGGGGACCATCTAGAGTGCCTTCGAGGGGTAGAACTAATTATATGCTGAAGATCATTGACGATTTTCTAGAAAAGTTTAGGCATTCTTCTTAAAGTAGAAAAGTGATGTGTTTTTCACGTTTAAGAATTTGAATACTATGATCGAGAAATAGATAGAAAAATAGATAAAGCACTTCCACACAGATAATGGTTTGGAATTCCATTCAGACGAGTTTAATGAATTCTGCAAATCAGAAGGGATCGTGAGGCACTTAACAGTTCATCATACTCCATAACAAAACAGCGTTGCAGAACGAATGAATAGAACAATCATGGAAAAGGTTTGATGCATGTTGTCAAATGCTCATTTACCGAAGTCATTCTGGGCTGAAGCGGCCTCTACTGCATGTTTTTTGATTAACCGGTCTCCATCCATTGTCATTGAGAAAAAAACTCCACAAGAGGTATGGTCTAGTAATCCTACTGATTATTCTGATTTGAATATTTTTGGGTGTCCTACGTATGCTCATGTTGATAATGGGAAATTGAAACCTAGATCCATTAAATGTGTTTTTCTTGGTTATAAGACTGGTGTTAAAGTGTATAAGTTATGGTGTCCTGAAAATAGAAAAGTTGTGATTAACAGGGATGTTATTTTTTATGAAAATGCTATGCTACCTAACGTATCTCTTAAAGACTCTTCCAAGAAAGACCAACAAAAGTAGGTGGAGCTTCAGATTGATCCAGAATCTACAACAAAGTCTACTCCTCAAGTTAGTACAGAACTTAGAGTAGAGTTTCTTCTTCACCACAATATTCTATTGCCAAAAACAAACTTAGAAGAGAAATTAAACCTCCAAAGAGGTACGCCGAGGCTGATCTAGTTGCTTATGCTTTAAATGTGGTTGAAGATATAGATGCAAATCAAGAGCTATCTATTTATTGTGAGACAGTTAGCTGTGAAGATTCAAGAAAGTGGTTGATTGCCATGAAAAAAAGAGATGAAATCGCTCCATAAGAACAGAACATAAGATCTAGTGAGGCTTCCTAAAGGTAAAAAGGTTATTCGTTGTAAATGGGTGTTCGAAAATAAAGAAGGAACTTTAGGAGTTGAAAAACCCAGATATAAAGTAAGGTTGGTTGCAAAAGATTACAATCAGATTCTAGGTGTAGACTTCACAGATGTGTTTTCTCCATTTGTGAAGCATAGTTCGATTTGAGCCTTACTTGGTATTGTGGCAATGTATAATTTGGAGCTTGAGTTTTAGATGTAAAAACAACATTCATGCATAGAGAACTTGAGGAAGATATTTACATACAACAACCAGAGGGTTTTACAGTCTCAAAAAAGGAGGACTATGTTTGCTTGCTGAAAAAGTCCCTTTATAGCTTGAAATAGTCACCAATACAGTGGTACAAGAGGTTTGATTCTTTTATGACTGCTCATGATTTCAAAAGAAGTAACTTTGACAGTTGTGTTTATTTTAAGAAAAACATTGATGGTTCTTTTGTGTATCTGCTCCTCTATGTTAATGATATGTTGATAATAGCCAAAGATAAATGAGAGATAAGAAAGGTCAAAACCTAGCTTAGTAAATAATTTGAGATGAAGGGTTTGAGAACAATAAAGAAGATACTTGGTATGGAGATTCTCAGAGATAGAAAAGCATGTAAATTGTACCTAAGTTAGAAAGCCTAAACAAACATCATCAAACCCACAAGTTAGTAAGCTCATCCATGATAAATATGAACTCAACCATAATATAAGTAGATTTCTATATGCACAACATATATTACAATTTCCTTTTCATAGATTATGATTCAATATCACATTATGTGCTTATCATGCCATTCCTTTTCTTACCTGTTGAACCATCTAGAATTACATCGGATACTCGGGAATGCAAACACATAGTGTGCCTTTCCATATAACCGTAACCTTTTCTTTTCAATAGTGCTCACACGAGCTGTGAAATGAGCTTGCTCACACGAGTTATGGAGAATCCACAACAAATGCAAGACCTCAGCCATCAGTAGGACATTCAAGACCAGCACTCGAAACATTAAATCCCTAATGACATGTCATTCGTATCCTAAAAATTCTTAAGGTTCAAACGGGACTCATTATCCGTCAATTATTCATAGCATTGATACATGTATATTCAAATTCATTTACAACAAACACAATATGGTATATAGTCAATTTAACTAACATTAATACGATTATAATTCATACGAACTTACCTCGATAACTAGGGTCACAGAAGTAGAACTCGAAACTAATCCAAAGCTTTAGCCTTTCCTCGATTTAAGTCCGGTTGTTGTTTATCTTGATCTAAATAGATAATTTCATTCAATTAAGAACTTCTAGTATTCAATTTAATCTATAATTCATATTTATGTAAAATTATGAAATTACCTCTAACATTTTAATTTTTCACAATTTAGTCATTAAGCTCATAATTTGAAATTTAACCATTTTAATCCTCCATACTAGCTAGCCAATTTTCTTAGGGACTCATAACAACCCACTTAAACCAACATTTCATAATTTTAACATGAAATTTTACTATTTTCACAAATAAATCCCTAAATGCAATTTCATCAAAAATCACTTAACAAAACATATTTATTTGACAACCAAGATTAATAATCTATCAAATAACTTCAAAATACATTCAAAAACATCCATGGAAAGTCCCCCAACCTTTAACATTTTTGCAAATTAACCCTCGGGCTAACTAGATTAAGCTAAAACGAACTTAAAAAAATAAAAATAATTAAAAACGGGGCTTGAATTCACTCATATGCAAGATAGGAGCTTGGCTAAACCTAGTTTCTTCCTTTGGCTATGGCATGTGCGGTTTCAACAAGAAAAAAACGAAAGAAGGAAGATGATGATGCATTTTTATCATCTTTTACCTTATTTACTAATTACTTATTTACCATTTTAACTTTTAAAACCCATTGAAATTTCATTAAAACCTATCCATAAACATCCACTAACATATAACATGGTATAATTACCATATAAACCATTAGCTTTCCTTTCCATAGCTATTTAGCCCTTTTAACTAATAGAATTCAATTTTTACACCTTTTATGATTTAGTCCTTATTACTTAATTAGCAGTTTAAACATCAAAATTTATTAACGTAACTTTAATACGACCTTAAAATAATCGCGTAGACATTAATTAAATAATAAAATAATAACTCACTCATCAGAATTGTGGTCCCAAAACCACTGTTTCTGACGACACTGAAAAACGGGTTGTACAATACCCTTCAAATGCACCAATATATACATGGCTCAACCAAGATACCCTCTAAGCACACCAACTCCTAGGTGCAATAAGTAGTCTTGATAATATATATAAGATCAAATATCTCAATATCCTATGACATGCCAACTATAACCAAACACATTCCAATATTTGATTAGTAGGGTCATTTAAACAATTTAGACATATTTAATAATTTATCTAAGCACTCTTAACCATTTATATGCATCTAACATACCAACATTTTATATGATCATGTTTTAGACAATATTAAAACCAACAATCACCTCAATCAAATAGATCATTCACAAATTTCACAACAACCTAAGAATCTAACTTATATTAACACATAAACTAATTAAAAAACTAGAGAGCATAAATCGAAATCGTCACACTTCTCCTACCTTCTCCTTCCTTCTAGCTTTAGAATTCCCACCAACCTCCTTAGCTTTAATTTCATACCAAATCATTAAAATCAAGTTAGTAAAACATAAATCAACAATTGAAACACCTAAAACTATTGAAATGATGTAACTTGATTAAGCGAGACATCTATTTCACTTCCTAAATTTCACAAAAGAATTCTCCTAAACCTTAATCAAACCTCATTAAAACTAATTTCTATTGGTTTAACTATAATCCAAAGCCTAAAAACTTACCAAAATTGATCGAAAATTATCAAGAACCTAGCACTCCTCATTTTCTCTCTCTAGAACTTGACTAAAACCTCAACTTCTTATAAATAATGAAAAATCAAAGCTTTCTCTCTTTAACTAAGAAAATGACGTGAATGAGAAGAAAGTGAGAAAATGTTTGATTTCTTGAAAAATCTTGATTCCTAGTAGTTTAAAATAATTTTTAGAACTTAAAAACATCTAATCTCAGATAAATTTTCATCAATAATCATCAAAAATCCAAAACCTCTCCATTATAGAGATTGATGTGGGAGAAACTTTGAAAACAGAAATTTTGGTTCAAGCTTAAAACATTCAAATAAATGAAAGCAATAATCAAAATCTTGCTTAGCTTGCTGGAATTAATCAATTCACAATTAATCAATCCATAATCAAACATACACATATATTTATATATATGAAATCAAACACAAAATCACGCATAACAAAATAAAATAATAAATTCCATATGGACTTATCTGTTCAAAATGCAAAACAAGTGAATTCTTCAGGAACTAGTCTGCAAATTTTGCTTTCCCCCTATTAGCTCTACTTGGATCCAAATCTTGATCTATACAATTATATTATACAATAAATAACATTTTCATATGGTGCCATGATATGACTGAACCTATATAAACTTTTTTTATATCCCTAAAATTTTACACTTTATTCAATTTAGTTCCTAAATTTGAAATAGTCATAACTTCCAATTTTGAGCCTCGGTTTAAAATCTAATTTCACATATATTCATTAAGGACCCTCTACTTCCTATTCCTACTGAAATTTCATAAAAAATTGTTTATTCAATTTGGTCTGTTAGGATTGACCCGATTAAACAAGAAGTAAAAAATAGCAGAATAAATTGAGAAATTGAACACACAAATTTAATGTGAAAAAATCCCTCCAAAGAGGATAAAAAACCACGGGCAAAGATAATTTTACTATAATGGCAAAAGAATAAAGAGTACAAAAGATGGAGATAAAAAACTAAACCTTGAAAACCCAAAAACAAAGAACCCTCAAAACGTAAACACAAAATTCTCTAAATGTATTATAAGTTCTAATCTATAATGGGTGTATTTTCTAAGGTTGTAAAAGAACCTATTTATAGGCTAAATTAGTAGGTCAAATAAACTATGCTAATAAATGCTAAATATATTATACTAATAAATACTAAATCTTCTAGAAAGAAAATATATTTTGTTTAACTTGACTTGCAAGCAATCTCTTAGAATTTGGGTCACACAACTCTAATAATCTCCACTTTAACACGAATTCTTACAACCTCATCTTTGCCAAAGTCCACCACGGGCCTATCTTGAACTATATAGGAAATTAACTTAGTCAAATCTGTGCTTAGAAGCTGGAAGACTTCTAGCCTTCGACTTGTGCACTGCCAAATCAAAACTATCCCGGGTCTGATTTTTACGAACACAGTGCCCTAACTTTTCAAAACCTACATCCAAAAGAGAACCTCTCTTTAACGAAACGATCATACCTTTTTCCCTCCTATGACCAAATTACCTCTACTCCAAACGAGTTGACTTCGACTCTGTAACGGACGAAGGACATCCGATTTCACCGGTCATTGTAGAACCTTCCAAAATATAAAGATTGTCAGTTCTTTTACCTTTTAACAAAACGAGAGCTCCACGAGATACTTTAATACCGCTCGACTCGATGTTGATTCTGCATCTTTTTAAGTCTAAAATACTCAAGGAGATGAGATTCTTTCGTAAATTAAGCACATACTTGACATCTGAGAGTGTCCTAATCGTCTCATCGTGTATCCTAATTTTAAAAGTACCAATACCAATTACCTTACTAGATGAATCGTTTCCCATGCGCACAACTCCACCCTCAACTGAACTGTATGTGTAGAACCATTCTCTATTAGGACACATGTGGAAAGAACATCCCGAATCTATGATCCACTCGGACGTGAGCTTGAAGTTATCGCTCGTTGACACTAACAAGAAATGATCACCGCTTTCATCGGTCAAATTAGCACCAGCTACATCTTCCTCGTTACTCTCAGCAGCTCTTTTATTTCGCAGTTTATAACAATCTGCTTTGACGTGACCTAACTTTTTACAATAGCGGCACCTTTGTCTTGTTTCTTTGATGCTACCAAAACAAAAGCTTGCCAATTTTCCTTGCTATCCAAACCAAACTCATTGTCAAGTTTGTCTCTACTCAACAAATGACCCTTCATATCTTCGAATAACAGTTTATCTCTGCCATAAATCAGGGTCTCCTTGAAAGACTTGTATGAAAGGGGTAAAGAGCATAATAATAGCATAGCCTGATCTTCATCGTCAATATGAACCTCAATGTTCTTTAAGTAATTTAAAAGAGTAATGAATTGACTGATGTGATCTCTAAGAAGCTCACATTTGTTCATGCGAAGCGTAAATAGATGTTGTTTCAACACTAAATGGTTAGCCAGATACTTAGTCGCATAAAGAGTTTCTAACCTTTTCCACAAGGCAGATGAGGTCTTCTCCATCAATACCTCCTGCAATACCGTATTCACGAGACACAACTGGATTGCAAGCAAGGGATTTTCATCAAGCTCTTCCCATTCTGTTTGATTTAGATTCTTAAGCTTTTTCTCGATAACAACCATTTTCAAGCCGGTTTAAACTAGAATTGCCATCATTCGAACTTGCCATAGATTGAAATTTGTCTCACCATCGAACTTCTCAATTTCAAACCTTGTTGTTGCCATCTCTGAACGAGCTGATCTATGAAAATTGAACTAGCTCTGATACCATTTGTTAGGATCGACCCAATTAAGCAACAAGTAACAAAAAATAGCAGAATAAATTGAGAAATTGAACACACAAATTTAACGTGGAAAAACCCCTCCAATGAGGATAAAAAACCACGAGCAAAGATAATTTTACTATAATGACAAAAGAACAGAGAGTACAAAAGATGGAGATAAAAACTAAACCCCGAAATCTTGAAAACAAAGAACCCTCAAAATGTAAACACAAAATTCTCTAAATGTGTTATAAGTTCCAATCTCTAATGGGTGTATTTTCTAAGATTGTAAAAGAACCTATTTATAGGCTAAATTAGTAGGTCAAATAAACTATGCTAATAAATGATAAATATATTATACTAATAAATATTAAATCTTCTAGAAAGAAAATATATTTTGTTTAACTTGACTAGCAAGCAATCTCTTAGAATTTGAGTTGCACAACTCTAACATGGTCCATAATGTACGAAACTAACAATTAAGCTTTACAATCTAGTTTTTTCCATAAACTAAGATTAAAATATATCAATTTCAAACCTAATTCTTCAAGAAATAAAAAATGACAACTTTCTTAAACTTTAAAAGTTGTACTAATTGATACATGGGCTAGCTAAATCAAGCTCCCATGACTTCAAATCTATAAAAATTATAAGAAAAATTTTTGAATTTGCTTACCAAGTAAGGACCGAATTTTTGAAATCATAGAAAAGTTTTTCTATTTTATTTTTTTATGAAGAATCAGGTAAGAAGGATGAAGGAGATGGCAATTTCTCTTTCTTTCCACCTATTTGAGTATATATAGTATAATTAAACTTAATTAATCTTAATAATCATGTTTAGTTTAACTAAATTAATCATTAAAAATCTTAATGAACATGAAATCATCTTCCACTAACACTTAATTACAAATGGCTTAGTTACCATTTTGGACCTTTGGCTAATAGCAATTTAAGGCCCTAAGTCTTTGGCCAATTAAAAACTTATAGCGATTGGATTTTTATAATTTAGTCCTTGTACTTAAATTAACAATTTAATTGACAAAATTGATGGACCAAACATCAATATACATTTATATTAACCATGTAAATATTCATATTTAATATTTACAAACTTGGTTTATGGAAATGGGATTCTAAAACTACCTTTTCTGGTACCACTAAAAATTGGGTTGTTACAGTTTGTATTGATGACTTAATCGTATGCGTCATTGCCTAAGCTAGAGTTGTTTTCCATGAGGAATATGATATGGTAGATCATGGATCCTATACCAAAAGTAATTATGCACTGATGGTACAAAATTCTCATCTAAACCAATGCACCTTTAGTGATATGCTCAAGATGGGTAAAAGTATCATAGAGGCCGCTAATTAGGAGTTGAATTGAATTTTGCCCCATTTACTCAAAAAAAATGGGAAAATTAGTCCTATTAAACCAAAGAGTAAACCAATAATTCCGTTAAAAATTCAATCCGCTTCTATTATTAAGTGATGATGTGTCACTGTTTGGTTACTTAAATTAAACCTTTTATGTCAAAATTTATATCCATTTCATAGTCTATTAGAAATTCCATCCATTTCTTATGTTAAAAATTCTATCCATTTTGCTTGAATTAGCATATCCATGTCAGCATGAGGCATAAGTGGCATGCCATGTGTCATTGTCTGGTTACTCTATTAGCCACATGAACACTTAATAGTAGAAACTAATAAAATTTTTAATAGAATATCTAGTTTACTATTTGATCTAATGTATAGGAATTAATTTGCCTATTTTTTAACAGAAACTAAAAAAAATTTTGTGGAACAAAAGGAATAAGCATTAACCACAATAACTGATACCATCCCCAAGCTTGTAAAAGTAGAAAACAACTATTTATTTCATAGATCACTTATTAGGCTACCTTATATAGTGCCCTATATAGAAATGTAAAAATTGCTAACCACCAATTGTTTCTTACATTTGTTTGGAAATTGCTAACAATAAGAGATACATGCAAATAATAAAATTGCCAGACTTACCTGGTGTTAACACTCCTTTGATCAGAAAAAAGATGTAAGCTTTAGCATATTGAGTGATCTAAACTTGACTTGTATTTTCTATTAGATTACGAAAATGCCTCTACAACCATGTAAATATCAATCACTTCTCATTGAAATTTGTTGCATTATTGAGGACTGCACCAAACAATGTATAGAATACTTGTAGCAAGAATTGAGTCTCTCATGTTATCATGCCACCATTGACCGAAGACCCATTAGTAGTGCTAGATCTTCTAGCTTTATTATACATTTACCAAATTAAAAATGACAAGTATGGGTCTTGGGTCTCTGTTGTCAACTAGAGTAGAAAGAAAATGGGAGGGTCTTTTTATTCCAAAAGGTTAAAAGCAAATAAAAGTTGATAGATACATTTGAAATATCATATCATATAGATTTCGTTACTAGTCCTTTCACTTTGTAAAAGTTATGGATTTAATCTGTATACTTTTATTTGTTCATTTTTAATCATTGTACTTTCTTAATTTTAAAATTTTAGTCCCCACCAAACAATAACTATTAAAATCATTATGTTAAGTTCCACTTTTTCCAAAATTTGATGCACTAAACATATTATCATATATGTAATGTCATGTCAGCTTATTATTTCCGCATATGATTCACTAAAAATCCAACTAAAGGATTAACGACTTTCATTCGCGTCAAGACTGAAATTGAATGATCCAATTGGAGAAGATGAATCAAATATACAACTATACACATAGTACAAGACTATTAATTGAATTTAACCAAATGTAATTCACCGCTAGTGTTTGGGTCAAGACTAAAATTTCAAATTTTGACAAGTACAGAGACTAAATCCAAAACTTTCATAAAATATAAAGACTAATAGCAAAATTTAATCTAATATATATGTATGTATGTATGAATGTTAGGAACCTTCATAGCAATTGCCAACTTTTCTCATCATCGTCATTCCCCCACAGGCTTGTAGGATAAACCCTTGAAAAGGGCTTTGAGGTCCTCTTTCTCTCTTGTTTTCAATAAAGTAAGTCTTTTTATTGGGGTATATATATGATATTCATCTTTCAAATAAATATTTTTTAACATATTTCAAATAACTAGATTTCGATATCATAATTGAGTATTTATATTTTTACAATTTTTTAAAATTATTATTTTGTAATCGTAATTAAAAATAATTAATTAATAAATATAACATTAAAATAAATAAATAACTTTCAAATCATAATTAAATAATATTTAAAATAAGGACATATTGTAATTATATACTTTTTATTCTTCAATCTTGCTTTTTCTTTAATCTTTACAAAATCAATGTAATTAAATCAATGATATTATCAATGTATTAAATAATAATATTATTTTCAGTTATAAAATAAATGTTTAATACTCTTGTAATAACACCTATTTGTTTACTGCATGTTTTGTATATACCTCTTTTTTGTATTTTTGTCATCTAATAATAGAAATAGTCTTGGTTTAAATAAAAATAATTTAAAATAATAAGATATTTGTTATTTATTAAATTGAATAATCTAAATTATAATGAAAGTGTAGTTTTTCTATCTTAAAAATTTATGTAAATATCTTAAAGATTAAATTATAATAAATTAAAATTATTTTGAGAATTGAGATATTTGATTTATTTTGGATTTAATGTATTAAAATTATTCAAATTAACTATTAATTTTTATATTTAATGTTGAAACACAAAATTCAATATTTTGTTTTAATAATAAAAACTATTTTTAACATTTTATATTTAAATTTCTTTTTAATTTAAAACCAAATAACAATGTTATTAATTAAAAGTAAATTCAACTTGTATCAAATATAAACAAATTAAACTTTATGAATCTTATTCAAAATCAACTTATCTAATTGGATGAGGTTATCACAATATATTCTTTAATTTTCTAATAGTTTATATTCATAACTGAACAAATTACTGAAATTATTAAATCATCTAATTGTAATATAATAAAATATGAAATAAATTAAATACAATTTTAAAAACTTCAACTTCCTAATTAAACTAAAAGTATATTTAGACAAATTAAAAAATCCAACCTCCTTAAAAATTAAAATAAAATCTAATTTAAAATAAATACTAATATTATTACAAATATATTTAAATTTTTATTTTCACGTCTTCAATCTATCATTCTTGTCATCATTTTCTATTTTGATTTTCTTTTTGATTCTATTATCTTTGTAGTATCTTCAATCAACATTAGCCTTCTAATATAGTTAATTATTTTAGAGTTGGAAATTACCTAAACTGTCACATCCCAAAAATCGGTTTGTAGAAATTGGGTTAATCTTTCAATTCAATCACATAAGTATTTTACTATTTCATTCTGAATCGAAGAATGACTTACGGATATGAGTACATCGTTCTTTTTGTGCCATAGTCCAACTATGGTCTTACATGTGCATTGCCATAGCCCTGCCATGGTCTTACATTTGTAGTGCCATAACTCAGTTATGGTCTTATCATCAGAATGCCATAGCCCAGCTATGGTCTTACATATATATATATATACTGCCATGGTCCAACCATGGTCTTACGTTCAATGTGCCATAACCTAGTTATGGTCTTTTTATTAAAATGCCATAGCCCAGATATGGTCTTACATTTAAACATTGCCATGGTCCAACCATGGTCTTATCCGTCAATTCACGATCATACTCAATCCTGCATTCTACTCATTTTAAACATTCAATTCAATTTTCATACTTTTACAATAATCTTAACTTCAACAACAAAATATGAATAAATACATTATACCATTCCTAAATTAACAAATAATCATGAAAGTTTAACCATATGAACTTACCTGGGTTGGATTGTAAAATTGGTAGTAGTTCAGAGACTACTCGGCTAATTTCCCTTTTTCTCGTTGCTCTACGAGCTCTTGATCTAGAATATAAAATTTTTCATTCATTAGCATATATTTAACTTTCAGTCCACTTCACAATTTATATCCTCCAAAATTCGAAATTACACAATTACCCAACTTTTATAGTTTTCTTCAATTTAGTCCCTCACCAATTAACTTATCAGATGAGCTAATTTTTCTCAATTAACACTTTATCTAAATATTATAAGCTATTATGCAGCCTTTAATAAACAAAATTTAATACCAAACCCTAAGATTTAATCCTTTTCACAATTTGGTCCTAAAATCAATTTCTATTGAAATTACTTGATAAAATCATCATATAACAAAATTAAAACTTCAAATCCATGTTAATTCATCATAAACATCCAACACTAATCAATGGTAACTTTCAAAATTACCCATAGAATAAAAAACTAATGAATTAGATAGTTGGACCTAATTATAAAAATCTTAAAAACACAAAAATTACAAGAAAAGAGCAAAAATTGAACTCACATGATGCAAAAATATGAAAAAACAGCTTAGGGGACCTTCAATGGCATGTTTTGGACTGAATATTAGAAAAGGAATAGCCTAGAAATGTTTAGAATTCAATTTATTTAAGTTAATTTCATAAAATTTACAATTTTACCCTTAAATCACCTAATTCCAAGATTTTTTTTCTGCATATGCCACCTCAGCCATTCCTTGGGTGTCTAATTCCCCTTTTAGTCCTCCCTTATTTACCATTTATGCTATTTAATCACTTTAGCAAGTTTTACACCTTTTTTAATTTAGTCCTTTTTAATTAATTAACTATCGAAACGATAAAATTTTCTAACAAAACTTTAATACTACCTTAATGACACTCTTTAAATATTTATAAATATTTATAACTATTTATAAAAATTGTCTAATTACCCTTAATGACACTCCGTAAATATTTATAAAAATATTTACGGCTTAGTTTATAAAATCGAGGTCTCGATACCCCGTTTTCAAAACCAATTAACCTAATAATTCCTTCTAAACTCAAATCACTATTTCAAAAATCTTTCTAAAATTACATTTAACTCGTAAATACTAAATAATAAAATTTAAGAGCTTACTCATCAGAATTGGTGACTTCAAATCACCGTTTCCGTTACCACTGAAAATTCAAGCTTGTTCAAACTTGTTCAAAGCTTTTGTTTTAACCAAAATCAGTGCATGTTTCGAAAGTATAATTTTTTTACAAAACTCTCATACATGTTTAGAAAAAAACCAAAGTTTGAAAACACTTATTTAAAACCTAGAATTTGAAATCAAGTTGCATGTTTTGAAAGTAGAATGTTGACAAATCATTTCCAGTAGAAAAATAAACATTCGTTAAAACCACATATTTATTTACACAAAACACTTAAGTGATTACTTAATCTTCGCAGCATAATTTTTCCCGATTTTTAATTTTGAAAATCGAATTTTTAGTTTGGTAAATTATATGATTTTCACATATCATGTAACGCCCAAAAAATTTAAGAGTTTAATTGTGAGAATCTGCAGTAATTAAATTTTTGTATATGTGGTTCTGTGTTCTGCAATTGAGTTTAAGGTCTGAAGTTCGAGTTGCGTTGCTAAAAGTTTTGTTATTTTTGAAACAACCCTTATCCATGTGTTAGGTGGTTAAATGCAATTATGGGTAAATTGGTGTCAAGAATGAGCCTGCTGGTTTACTGGTTAAGCATCTATCTGTATTCTGTTGAATTTCGAGTTTGAATCCCATCGTACGCATTAGGAAATATTTTTTTTTGCAAATGCCGGAAGGGGTGGTGGTTAACTTAAACATTCTATCATTCTTTTTTCTTTTTTTTCTAAAAGTTTAGTCATTTGTTTTCCTATTCTTCCTTCTTTTATTTTTCTTCTTTCGACAATTGATTTTTTTATGTGAATTGGGAAGTCTTGTTGCCTGTGAGGTCGATATTTTGTAAGTTCCGTTGTGATTCCCTTATTTTGTAGTTCCGTTGTGATTCCCTTACATTTGAGATTTTCGTTGTGTTAACAATTTTCTGTCGAAACTGGATTTTGCTCGTTTACTTGACGTTCTGTTAAACACTCGATTGGTTACTTTGTTTAGGAAAAGATATTGCAAGAGACGCTAATCCGTTGTGTTAGTTTGATTTCTCCTATTTCGTGCGAGGTGAGTGTGCGAATTGAATTGGAATTGCGTCGAATCTTTCAACATGATCTTAGCGGTAGGTTGATTTTGCTAAATATGAAAATTGATGGTGTAATTGATTGTTGAATGATTAATTAGGTTCCAGGTAGTCTCCGTACTGCTTTCCCGTCAAAACAAAATCAGGTGCGTACCGAGAACCTTAATTTTGAAAGTTTTGGGTCACCGAAAATGGTGGATGTTGACGTCATACGGCCAGACACACAGGCGTGTGACTAGGCAGTGTGAGCTACATGGGCGTGTGGCAGGCCATGTGATCGACTGTGTAACTCACTCTTCATTGAATTGGGGCCACACCAGCTGACACACGGACGTGTGTCTAGGCCGTGTGTGGCCATGTTAGTGCAAGTTCACATGGGCAACGGGTACGGGTGTGTGTCTGGGCCGTGTAATTTACTATTTGTGGAATGAGACAGCACGGCCAGGGAGACGAGCGTGTGCCCAGGCCGTGCAACTCACTGTTTGTGGTATAAAAGCCACAGGGCAGGGACATGGGCGTGTACCCAAGCCGTGTGAGTCACACGGGCAAGGACACGGGTTTGTGTTTAGGGCATGTAACTCACTGTTTATGCTTAAAAAAACCACACGGCCAAGGCACATGGACGTGTGACTCAGCCATGTGGCAGCTTATTGGGCTCGAGAATTGTCTTTTGAGGCCGAGAATGTTACTTAACTATGATATTGGTTTCCTCAATGTACGAATTATATGTGCACTGTGAGCAACATAATTATATGTACACTGTAATACTTACTCTGCTATTGAATTGTCTTATTTAATTGTATATTGAGTTCGTATGACCGAACATATGTTTCGGGTAATTGTGTTTTGCATTGGCATGTATTAGGGAATTGTGAAGGGGAAATGAGGTTTTTTGAAATTGTGGCTATGCCACAATGAGTATTACTCTGATTCTGGTGCTTGTCGCATATTAATCTAGCAGCTACGTTGCGTTTCTGTGAATGTGTCAATGAACACTCTAAAGGTGTGCAGGGTTGGTGGGCATTAAATGTCCACAGTGGTGTGTTGGGATGGCTGAAGATGGTGTGTAGCGGACGGAAAGAGGAACATTACATCTGAGTCTGATTTGAATCATATTTGAACTGAAATTGTATTTATGTATACATATGTAACTCATCTGCTCTAAATCTAGATTGAAATTACTTCTGTATCTAATCGAATATCTGAATTTGGAATTTCTTTATAAGCGAACATTATTCAATTACATTCTTTTACGCACTGAGTTCACAACTCACTTTGTTATTGATTGGATTTCAGGTGATCCCCAATGTTGCTCGGGTTAGTGTCGCGGGAGCTCGATCAAGCTTTTATTTTTTTTCTTTTTAAGTACTACTATTAAGGCTTTATGTTCTATAATGTTATGGTATTTATGAAGATTATATATTTAAATTATTATTGTAATGAATGGTTCAATTCGACTGTGTTATGATAGCAGGAATTTCAGTATGGGTGACGTAACTCTCCAGACTTAGTCTGGACGTCTAGGCTGGGTTTAGGCTGTTACATATCATATTTTCATAAACATATATCAAAATCTGTTTATGAAAATGTTGTATTACCAGAAACATATATCAAATCATAATGTCATATTTCCGGAACATATTTTGGATTGGAATATCATATTTTCATAAACACATATATCAAACCAGAGTGTCATGATAGACTAGAACAAATGTAGACACAGATTCTACTTGCATCCGCTACACACCAACTTCATCCAACCAATCACACCAGTTAGGACTACAAGAGTCCATCCATCAATCACACCAGGTCGTGGTTGTATGCCATGCATATAAGTGCAGTAGAGCTGCCAAACAGAAATATTGTGGTAGTCTGCCTGAATCAAATATGTGGTCAAGCCACTATAATTGCAGTCAAGCTACCATAACTGATATTGTGGATACATCACCAGAAGATGCAGTAATACTGCCAGAATCACACTTCCTACATCACATATCATATCCTACCCCAATGCTCATGCAAATACTAACAGACATCATATGCACATATGTCATACATGCTTTTCACATCAGAACATACTAATAGAATTATCAGATTACAGATCATATACAACTTTCACATTTTACACATGCAGTTGTAACACATACCTTATCGCTATCACGTACATTTGCAAAATATCATATTTCATATTTTAGCATCATATTTAAGCCTAACGGACCCCATTGAAGGTCTAATTACAAATTTCAGAATCTAATGGGCGTAAGTGAAATTTTCTGGAAAATGGGCCCATAGGATCATATGGCCCACGCGATCTAAATAGCCCAGCCCTTGTGGTCCACATGACCTGAGACACTGTCTAATACACACTCATGTAGCCCACATGCCTGTGTGGTCTACACGGCCATGTGATGCAAAAAAGTTTTGAAAATAGTCTTTATTTTCAAGTTTTCCTGAGTTTCTAATGTTGTTTTAGGTTAGAATCACACACATGATTACTGATTTGATAAACCACACCACCATAACTCACGCACCTACAAATATTCATTAAACTCACTCCGATTAAAAATCGAAAACCCCGACCAAAAACACATTCTAACGTCAAAATTTTAATCCTTAATATACGATTCGTGCACTTACCACTCTAAAGCAGCGTCCAAACAAGCACTACCCCATTGGAGAAACTCGATCTTCCAAACCCTCGCCTAACCAGCAATCATGGAAACATTTAATCATAGAATAGAATGGCTAAAACTCAAAGCTAATCTTGAACCCTAAACAAAATACAACTAGAAGTAGTCAAAAAATAATGGTGAAACATACACTATTGATGAATTAAAATCGCAACAGACTTTCAACGTAGCCCGACGACAATCAAAAGGTAATAAACAAGAAATGAACCAAGAAGAACAAAAGAAAATCCCAAGAATAATCGAAGGAAAAGAAAAGAAGAAAAGAGGAGAAGATGATGAGAAAGGAAATAAATGTGAAAAACAGAATGGGAATTTTGGGAAAAGTGGAAAAACATGGACGGTTGAAGGGAAGCAATTTTAGGGGAAATAAAATTGTTAATAATATATATATATTTTAAAACCACCCATATCCCCACTAACTCCCACCAAATCCAATTAGTTATTCTTATCATATTTTTCCCTAGAGTTTAAAAAAACTAATTCCTACTTTGCATAAGTAGGGATTCGAACACAAGACTAAAGAGTAAGCTGACACCTTACCACTGAACCAACAAACTCATTCTATCATCAATTGAGTGAAAATTAAACTTAAGTCTGATGTCCAAAGTTAGGGATTGAATAAAAAATTAACAAAATCATAAGGGAAAGGGTCGAACCTAGAACCTCACACACACAAAAGCAAAACATTTATCCACTTAACCAAATCACTCACTTTACATAATTTTCAGTATCTTAACTTAAAATCAAGACGTGACCATTCTTGGTTTCACTATCCCAACTTTTTCTAACCCGATTTTTGGGATGTGACGTCTAATCTAGTGGCTTGACCATACTATTTGATTATGGCGGATTACCACACTATTTCTAGCAGTTTGACCGCACTATTCTAAAAAGTGACATATGCTCACTTATAGATGTTTGGGGTTGGATAGATACTCATTACCCTATTTGGTGTGATTGTTGGGATGGAGATAGTGTGTAGCGGATAGGGGTAAGATATATTTTTATGTCTGTATTTGCATTTGTAATCGTATTTGTATCTGGTTCTGTGAATGAAATTGCATTCTTATATGAAAACACAGACTGAGCTTGTAAGCTCACCCAATTTTTCTGACTTTTCAAGTAATCGGCAGATTTACGAGTGGGCGGCTTTTGGAAACTCAGACTGATTTTCTTGTGTTGACACCATTTTTTGATTGAAACGGGGTCGACTTGGGTTTTGACGAAAACGAAACAAACGGGAGTCGCCACCAATCCTTTTTAATGAGGTGTGATTGGATCACCTCGAAAACATGGTTGTTTTTAATAAACAATTTAATTTTATTAAAACAACGATTTTGGTCCACGAAATTCAAAAAATGGGTTCGGGAGTCGGTTACGTACGAGGAAGGATTAGCACCCTCGATACGCCCAAAGTTGGTACCTAGTTGATTACTTAATGTCTTAGTGTCGAAAAACTAAAAACTTTAGAAAGATTTAAAATACGATCCTTAAAACACTCGAATGGGATGGATTAAAATTCAAGAGGATATTTGGCAATTTGGTTAAACGAGAAATCGAAACCCAACACCTTAGGGCAGTTCCTCGAATTTCTAAACGCAAAACATTGCTTTATTTTGAAATTTTTGAAAGGATATTTAGCTATTTGGTTGAACAAGAAAAATCGACACCCAGCACTTTAGGGCATGTTTTCTCAAATTTCCAAATGTAAAACATTGCCTTATTTTAAAAATCTTAAAAGGATATTTAGCTATTTGGTTGAATGAGAAAAATCGACACCCAGCACCTTAGGGCATGTTTTCTCGAATTTCCAAACGCTAAACATTGCCTCAATTAGAAAATTTTCCTTTTTTCGAAATATGATATTTATATGCATAATGGAATAATAGACATGATAATGCGAATAAAAAATGAGTAAAAATGAATAATAAAATAAATCAATCACGCATATACCATAGCAAATAAATAAATAAATAAACTAAAGCATAAAAATAGGCATATAAATAAATACATAAATGAACATAAAAATAAAAGAAAATATATGAAAATTATAAAATATGAAAAATATATATGTACACATAAGGGAAAAATACATGTATGTATATACATGAAATTATGTAAATATGAAAAAATATATAAATTATAAGATATAAAAAATATAAGTATGTATATGTATATAGATTATAAAATTCAAAGATATATAAAATATATAAGTATGTACGTTATAAAAACGATCGTATGTACATAAATTTATAAAAACATGAAAATATATGTATAGATGTATTCGAAAATTATTATATAAGATATATATATATATGAGTAAATATGTACATATATACGTATATAAATATCAAATATAAAAAGTATGTATATAAGTATATATATAAAAATAAAAAATATACTATATATATATAAAAGCAATAATAATAATAATAATAATAATAATAATAATAACAATAATGATATGAAATTTATTAAGAAAATAAACAAAATAACAAAAGGATTAGATTAAACATTAAAACAAAATTCGGGGATCAAAACACAAATAAACGAAAGAGGAAGGACCACTCTGAATACGCGTGAGACATGGAGGGACTAAAAAGGAAATTTGTCCTTCTCCTTTGAAACGACGTAGTTTCAGAAGGGACTAATATTGAAAATGCGATAAATTAACGGGGTAAAATTAAAAATATAAAAAAAACCTGATTTAAAAACATTAAAAAGCGGAAGGGCTAAAAATGCAATTAGCCCTCCCGTCAAAACACGCGGATCCCCTGGGGCAGGCGGGTCGGGTCTCGGGTCAGGAGCTCAAAACGACGTCGTTTTGGTGCCTGAGAGGCCTGCCCAAAACGGCGTCGTTTTGAGAGCCTATTTAAGCCCAAATTTTTTTTAAAAAACCAGTTCTGCCACTTTTTCTAAAAAAAACTTCAAACTGTTTTTTTTTCTCTCAAAATCCCCTCCCCTCTCCAAAAATCCGGCCAAGGGTCCGGTGAGGCTCCGCCGTCGGTTCTGCCGCGGATGGTGGCCGGAGGTACCCAAAAGTCAAGCTTTTGAACCCCGCTCCCGATATCCTTGAAAGAAACAGTCTTCTAGACGTGATAGGCTAAAAAAAGAGGGGTCTTTTGTACCCTTTCGGTCCGATTCCAATACCGGAAGAAGTCACCGGCGACGGCTTTCGAAAGCAATAGGTACTCGCCCATTTTCTTTTCCGTTTTCGTTTTTTTTTTTTGTGTTAATAGAGTAAAAAAACAAATAACAAAGAAAATAAAATAAAAAAAAAAGAAAAATGCACACGAACAGAAGAAAAAGAATATTAGAAACAACCTCTTTTTGATTTTTTGATCTGTTTTTTTTATTAATCGTTGTAAAAAAAAAGTTTACAATCTTGGTATTCGGCTCTTTATAGCCGATTTTCACAATATTTTGTTTCTATTTTTGCTCTCTTTTCTTGCTTTTCTGCCTTTGCGTGTTCTCTTTTTGTTTTTGCAGGTGAAGCAGGTGAGCAGTTGGGAGCAGGTGAGCGGCGATGGGACGTGCGCTGCGGCTAGCAGAATGGCGGTGGCAGGGCAGGCGGCTAGGGTTATGGAGGCTAGGTTTTTGTTTTGTTTTGTTTGTTTTTTTTTTCTGATTTGGTTTAGGGTGTTTTGGGCTAGGGTTAGGTTATTGGGCTTGTGGGTATTGGGTTAGTGTTAGGTTTTGGGTCTGCTGGAAATGGGTTGGGTATTGGGTTATTTTGGTTTTGTTATTGTTTTATTTGTTGGGCCCAGGCAAAATTTGGGTCTTACAGCTGCCCCTCTTTGCTCGTTGTCGTGTAACGAGAACAGAGCAAAGACTAAGAAAGTCCAATTTTGCCCGGTTTCACCGAGTCTCAACTTCTTTTGACGCTTCTCTTCTTCAAGTAGCCTCATTCTAATCCACTGTGTCCTGTTGCTTCAATCCACTCCACTGCACTTCAAGGGGATCTGACTTGGACGTGATCTACTCTACTGCCACTTCAGAGAGATAAGATCCTTTATTTTAATCCGCTCCACTGTAACTTCAGGGAGATAGGATTTCTGGCTTCAATCTGCTCCACTGTAACCTCAGGGAGATAAGATCTGATATTCTTCGGTCTACCCCACTGTAACCTCAGGGAGATAAGACCTGATGCGATCTACTCTACTGTAACTTCAGAGAGATAAGATCCTTTATTTTAATCCACTCCACTGTAACTTTAGGGAGATAGGATTATGTCTTCGATCTGCTCCGCTGTAATCTCAGGGAGATAAGATCTGAAAGTCTTCGGTCTACTCCACTGTAACCTCAGGGAGATAAAACCTGATGCGATCTACTCTACTGTAACTTCAGAGAGATAAGATCCTTTATTCTAATCCGCTTCACTGTAACTTCAGGGAGATAGGATATGTCTTCGATCTGCTCCGCTGTAACCTCAGTGAGATAAGGTCTGAAAGTCTTCGGTCTACTCCACTGTAACCTCAGGGAGATAAGACCTGATGCGATCTACTCTACTGTAACTTCAGAGAGATAAGATCATTTATTTTAATCCACTCCACTGTAACTTCAGGGAGATAAGATTATGTCTTCGATCTGCTCCGCTGTAATCTCAGGGAGGTAAGATCTGATGCGATCTACTCTACTGTAACTTCAGAGAGATAAGATCCTTTATTTTAATCTGCTCCACTGTAACTTCAGAGAGATAGGATTATCGACTTCAATCTGCTCCGCTGTAACCTCAAGGAGATAAGATCTGAAATTCTTTGGTCTACTCCACTGTAACCTCAGGGAGATAAGACTTGATGCGATCTACTCTACTGTAACTTCAGAGAGATAAGATCCTTTATTTTAATCCGCTCCACTGTAACTTCAGGGAGATAGGATTATGTCTTCGATCTGCTCCACTGTAATCTCAGGGAGATAAAATCTGAAATTCTTCGGTCTACTCCACTGTAACCTCAGGGAGATAAGACTTGATGCGATCTACTCTACTGTAACTTCAGAGAGATAAGATCCTTTATTTTAATCCGCTCCACTGTAACTTCAGGGAGATAGGATTATCGACTTCAATCTGCTCCGCTATAACCTCAGGGAGATAAGATTTGCTTCTTCAGTCTGCCCCACTGTGACTCCAGGGGGATAAGACCTGTTTACTCAGTCTGCTCCGCTACCGCTTAGGGAGACAAGATCTGTAATTTCTAACCTATTCCACTGTTGGTCAGGGACATAAGACTTGTAATCTTCGATCTGTTTCACTGTCGACGCAGGAGGGCAAGATCTGCTATCTTTAACCAGCTCCACTGCAACCGATGGAGGCAAGGCTTTGTTTTCGATCTGCTTCGCTATTAACACAGGAAGGCAAGATCTGCTATCTCTGACCTGCTCCACTACAACCGAGAGAGGCAAGGCTTGTGTCTTCGATCTGCTTCGCTGTCAATGTAGGAAGGCAAGATCTGTTGTCTTCAACCAGCTCCACTACAACCGAGGGAGGCAAGGCTTGTGTCTTCGATCTGCTTCACTGTCAATTCAAGAAGGCAAGATCTGTTTTCTTCAACCAGCTTCGCTACAACCAAAAGAGGTAAGGTTTGTGTCTTCGATCTACTTCGCTGTCAATACAGGAAGGCAAGATCTGTTGTCTTCAACCAGCTCCGCTACAACCGAGAGAGGCAAGGTTTGTGTCTTCGATCTGCTTCGCTGTTAACGCAGGAAGGTAAGATCTGTTATCTTTAACCAGCTTCACTACAACCGATGAAGGCAAGGCTTGTATCTTCGATCTGCTTCACTATCGACGCAGGAATGCAAGATCTGCTATCTTTAACCAGCTTCAGTTCAACCGATGAAGGCAAGGCTTTGTTTTCGATCTGCTTCGCTGTTAACGCAGGAAGGCAAGATCTACTATTTTTAGCCAGCTCCACTGCAACTGATGGAGGTAAGGCTTTGTTTTCGATGTTCACTGATCTGTTCTCTGGGGAACATGACCTGTATAATGAACCTAATTATGCCTAATGATTAGGATGGCATGATCAAAATGAATCAAATGCTCCTAACTAGACATGTGTGAATGGTGTTTGCATGAATGCAAAATTTTATTTTTTCGAGAATGATCCTGCTTAGGTTGTCATTACTCGAAGTTTATTAAGGCTTTGTGACTGACGTGCTATAACGCCTTCTTGCTTGACTGACTTTTCTAAAGAAACATTTAGCCAGGTTGCCCCTACTGTAAACCTCAAAGTTTAATCCATTAGGGCGTAAAATTTGTACCATCATTTTCCCACCGTAATCCAAGGGTAGAAATATGTGGCTTTTCCTCAATCCTTCATTATCACAATTTAAGGATACAGGATCCGAGTCATTCTGGTTCCTCACACCATTCCCAAGGTGTCATACTCATGTGCAAATGAAAGATCTCTTCTTCGAGGTAACCTCTTCCTATTGCCTGATAATCATTGCTTGCTTGTTTATTTAAGCCTTATCACCAACATGGCGTCTTGTCAATCAACGCATTTAACAACAAAAAAAAAATCCAAAGAGAAAGTCTAAATTTAGACTATTCCTTCCCAAATTTCCAACCTTTAAAATTGGTGTGTTCTAAACAATAGTCCTGCTTCAGGCTCCTATATTATTTAGAAACTTTTCAGAGTAATATGCAAAACTTCCTTTGTGAAAGTTTTATTAGTCCATTAATCATTATTCCAATGCAACATGTTTGCAAAAAGGGTCATAACAATGGATAAGAATAAAATTGGTTCTGAGCATAGCTCGAAAGGAATAAATTACCAAAAATAGTAAAGAAGGATAATGAAGAAATTGATCGGGAATGTATATCTTGGAAAGGAAAAAGGTATTCCAAGAACAACAAATTTAATATAGATAATATGAAAATTGGGTGCCCCAGATATCGCAGCTTGAACTTCTCTGTACGAACTTTTTGAAGTCCATTTTGAGTTGGACATATGCTTAGGAGATCTACAGCGCTCTGTCGATGCCCCAAGATGTCGCCTATCCTTTCCTATTAATTCAGGCATAGCAAGATCACCACATGCCCCAATCTGATCAAAATTTTAATTGCTCTGATCACCTCATGCCCTATTCTGATCAATATTTGAGTCGCTCTTTTTGGGTTTTCAACTCAAATCCCCTTTGGCCTAAGATGCCCTTTGAGGGTTTTCCCCTTAGCCTCATCATTTTTCATTTTTTCATTTTCATTTTTTTTGACTCAAAATGCCCTTTGCGGGTTTTCACCTTGGTCCTTTCTTCTTCTTTAAACGAAGTGTTTCTTAACTGGATCTGAGTTTATAGGATTGGCAATCTCACTCAAGATCAGTGCTCCTCTGAAAATGGTCTTCTTTACAATATAGGGTCATTCCTGGTTTGGCATTTATTTCCCTTTAGAATCTTTTCGTTAAGGAAGAATCTTTTCAACATCCAACCCTCTTGTGGAATTCTTTGGGACGACCCTGTTTGTCATGGGCTCGTATCATTTACCTCTGTGCTGAATAACATTTAGCTTTTTTCTTTCTGATCAGATTGGATTCCTTCTGCTCAACTAAAACCCAGAAAAAAAGAATTTCTACTTTAATAGGTAGAACTACTTCCGTCTTGTGAACTAGAGAAAAACAGTGTTGCCCCAGTCGAAGTCCCAATAGACGCTCGAAAAACAAAGAAGGCAGATGGTAACTTCACATACCAGCCCTTGCAAGTCTCAGTTATTTTCTTTAATTTTCTTGATGTTCATCTCTAGGTAATTTGATGACGAATCTTGGTGTCCGCTTTCGAGTTGATTCTAGACCTCAGTTATCGCGCTATTGTTCAAGTTCAATACATTTTCCAATACCATCTCTTCTAAAATCGGCACGTGATGACATTGACGCATGAAGTAGCCTCTCAAGAAATGAAGCAATGCCCATTAGAAGTCTTCGATAATGGTGATGTCCATGCCCCATTTTGCTCAAAATTTGAGTCGCCCTTTTCAGGTTTTCAACTCAAATCCACCTTTGGTCAAAGCGCCCTTTGCGGGTTTTCGCCTTGGCCTCTCCTTTTCTTTTTCTTTTCTTTTTCATTCTGATTTTTCATCTAGATTTCTCTTTTTTCATTCTTCTTTCTTTTTCTCATTTTCATTTTGATCTTGATTTTGATTTTTTCTTCTTTCTTCTTTTTGTTTTTATTTTTTATTTTTTCATTTTCATTTTGACATTGATTTTGATTTTCTTTTTCTTCCCTTTTTGATCTGAGCCTTTTGGGGCGCAACTTCGACAAAAAACTTTGGATCTTCCTCTTTAATCAGGATGGACCCAACAACAACTTGAAGAGATAGAAATTTGACTTCAAATGGGCAAAGCTATGCTGACTCCACGAGAAAGGCATTGCCCCGGCAAAGAATTACATCATTCATACTACAAATTTCTGACATCGTGCTGTTGTGCAAATTTCATTATCAGCGTTTAACCCGGGCATATCCTGGTATGGTCCTACAAAGATATTTTCGAACTCTAGAGGTAACTTGATGATGCCTCACTTTTTTTTTTTTTTTTTGCGGTCAGGTCAATTCTAATCTTCGCCAAGCTCACAATTTCTGATGATTCCTTGTGAGGTAGGATCTGTCTATCCTCTTGTTCAACCATCCTTAACAGGTCAGGTGATAAACTACAATCTTTGTCATTTTCAAAGTCCTGAGATCCCTCTGAACACATGCCTCGCTCAAAAGAAAATCTGGGTCTGTAGCAGAGTCATTCACGTCATTGATATCTGGGGACTCATAATAAGTACCAAAGAATATACAAAAGAAAGTATAAATTTATGAATAATTATTTATATAATGTGATTATGAATGAATGATGTGGAAGAAAATCTAAAAGAATGAAATAATCAGAAATAATTATTCAAAAATAATGAAAGAATATTGGCTCAAAAAGGAATGCAAAGATGTATTTTATTAGAATAATGACGTTCAGACATTAGCCTATTTCACAAAGAAATTTCTATCGCTTTAGGCTAAAAACAACAAAAATGTTCTGAACATTACTCTAAATAAGCCCTGATAACTACAAGGATTTCTTCCACAAGCTAATTGCTTAAAACACTCTAAATTTATAAGGGCAGGTATCTAACAAGGTCCCTTTTCCTTTGTATCTTCATGTATGCCATTGGTGTGAACACTTGCCAACATTGCTTCATACATCTCATTCATTCCGTTGTCAACATGATTGGGTAGATGGCTTTTTGCACTAGATGAATCACCCAACTTGACAATACCCATGTTGATGAATTTTTCGACTAGCTTCTTGAAGGCAATGCAATTCTCTATTGAATGCCCCGTAATTCCCGCATGGTAGTCACATTGTGCGTTCATGTCATACCATTTGGGATACGGGGGTTGTATGGGTTTTAAGTAACGAGGAGCAACAACATGCGCATCGAACAAGCTTTGATACAGCTCCTTATATGACATCGAAATTGGTGTGAACTGGAGCTTCTCAGTACCTGGTTTCACTCCAGATTCTTGCTTTAAAGGGCTCTGATGGCTGGTAGTCTCCGTCTTTGGCCTGCCCACAGTGATTGGTTTTGAGTGGCCCTTGTTATATCCGCCTACATTATCCCTTTTATTCCCCTTCTTCATTGGGGCCTTTATAGTATCTGGGTACTCTACCCTCATCTTCTTTATTTCGGCTAAATTAACAACAGGATTAGCTAAATCATTCCTCAAATTGGATCCTAAGCCTGTCAGGCAATTCACTGGTGTCGATGTACCAGTCTGATAATATTGGGATCCGATAGTAAAAAGTGTTCCTTGTGGACGCCCATCTGGCTGGACCTGGATACTTGACGGAGTATAATCTAAAGAATAAACAAGATCCTCATTATCAACCCTAACGTAAACCACCGGGTCTTTCACTTCTTTTGACTTTCCAGCTAGTAGTCGGTTGAACTGGCTCATCAAGGTTCTCTGTAATTCTAACATCTGATCTCTCATCTCCTGTTGAAATTCAGTCAATTGATCCCGCATCTGAATCTGCATTCGCTCTAATTTTTCCAACCTTTGTTCCATTTCTCTAGTCTTTGCTTGGATATCGTAAGGGTGTTTGGTTGGTTGGTTTTCCAGGTTAACTGAAATAAATTTACTCGTTTAGACTCTTTCAATGGATTTTAATGCATGTAATGCAATGTATGAAATGTATGCCTAAAGAGACGTTGATTCTGATTCAATTACATTTAGGAAACTTTTCTAGAAAGCAAATTCCCTTACATAAAACGGATACATGTACGGCCTCACCCTCATATTCCAAGAAACAACATCTATCTTTTTCTTCATGCGCATGTTTGAGATAATCTCGCCAATTTCCAATAGACACCACCGCTAGCTCCTTTTCTTGATCTTGGTCGCGATCCATCACTGCCCATCTTCATAAGGCTCATCAGCTTCTTTGGAACGTCGAAGGCTATTAGACGATGCCTTGAATCCTCAGGCCACGAAGCAAGGTCACGAACTCTTCCATCGCTCTTCTTGTGTTTCTTAGAATATATTCGGGAAGTCCTATGGTTTTCCACTTTATCAAGGAATTCGTATTCCATGACAAGCTTTCTAATTTAGTAATCGGACTTGAATCAATATCTCTTTCCTAAGATGCAAATGCAATGCAATCACAATCAAAACAAAACAAGAGGGGTTAGTACAAAACAGAAGCAAACAAGGAAAACAAAAGTACCTAATCAAGTAACCACTAGGGATTCGGAGTGGCTTTACCTAGGTTAAGTTCCTAAGTCCACTATATGAGGGTTGGTTCTAAAGATAAGGTACCCGAACCAGCAAATTCCTCGATCCTCACCCATTATAGGCTCATACGGACCGAGTTCGGTTCAGGGGAATACATTTCCCTATGGCTGCACGGAGATGAAAATCTCACGAAGACATAGGTACGGATGTATCCCGAAAGCGATCCACTATCCTGCACGGAGGTGAAAACCTCACGAAGGAGTAGCTTCTCACTCCCACTTAAAAGGTGTGACCAACGGTCATGCAATGCAATGTGCAGAGATATATAAAAATTTAAAATACAAAACATGATAAAAACTATTGCTCAAAACAAATGAAATGCAATGACAGGATCGTATATTTAAATCAAATTTTCAACTTTTGACAAAAAGACAAAAGGTAATCAACTCGTGGCTCGACTCACTTATTTTGAAAAAGTCCCCAGCGGAGTCGCCAAGCTGTTGACACCATTTTTTGATTGAAACGGGGTCGACTTGGGTTTTGACGAAAACGAAACAAACGGGAGTCGCCACCAATCCTTTTTAATGAGGTGTGATTGGATCACCTCGAAAACATGGTTGTTTTTAATAAACAATTTAATTTTATTAAAACAACGATTTTGGTCCACGAAATTCAAAAAATGGGTTCGGGAGTCGGTTACGTACGAGGAAGGATTAGCACCCTCGATACGCCCAAAGTTGGTACCTAGTTGATTACTTAATGTCTTAGTGTCGAAAAACTAAAAACTTTAGAAAGATTTAAAATACGATCCTTAAAACACTCGAATGGGATGGATTAAAATTCAAGAGGATATTTGGCAATTTGGTTAAACGAGAAATCGAAACCCAACACCTTAGGGCAGTTCCTCGAATTTCTAAACGCAAAACATTGCTTTATTTTGAAATTTTTGAAAGGATATTTAGCTATTTGGTTGAACGAGAAAAATCGACACCCAGCACTTTAGGGCATGTTTTCTCAAATTTCCAAATGTAAAACATTGCCTTATTTTAAAAATCTTAAAAGGATATTTAGCTATTTGGTTGAATGAGAAAAATCGACACCCAGCACCTTAGGGCATGTTTTCTCGAATTTCCAAACGCTAAACATTGCCTCAATTAGAAAATTTTCCTTTTTTCGAAATATGATATTTATATGCATAATGGAATAATAGACATGATAATGCGAATAAAAAATGAGTAAAAATGAATAATAAAATAAATCAATCACGCATATACCATAGCAAATAAATAAATAAATAAACTAAAGCATAAAAATAGGCATATAAATAAATACATAAATGAACATAAAAATAAAAGAAAATATATGAAAATTATAAAATATGAAAAATATATATGTACACATAAGGGAAAAATACATGTATGTATATACATGAAATTATGTAAATATGAAAAAATATATAAATTATAAGATATAAAAAATATAAGTATGTATATGTATATAGATTATAAAATTCAAAGATATATAAAATATATAAGTATGTACGTTATAAAAACGATCGTATGTACATAAATTTATAAAAACATGAAAAATATATGTATAGATGTATTCAAAAATTATTATATAAGATATATATATATATATGAGTAAATATGTACATATATACGTATATAAATATCAAATATAAAAAGTATGTATATAAGTATATATATAAAAATAAAAATATACTATATATATATAAAAGCAATAATAATAATAATAATAATAATAATAATAATAATAATAATAATAACAATAATGATATGAAATTTATTAAGAAAATTAACAAAATAACAAAAGGATTAGATTAAACATTAAAACAAAATTCGGGGCTCAAAACACAAATAAACGAAAGAGGAAGGACCACTCTGAATACGCGTGAGACATGGAGGGACTAAAAAGGAAATTTGTCCTTCTCCTTTGAAACGACGTAGTTTCAGAAGGGACTAATATTGAAAATGCGATAAATTAACGGGGTAAAATTAAAATATAAAAAAAAACCTGATTTAAAAACATTAAAAAGCGGAAGGGCTAAAAATGCAATTAGCCCTCCCGTCAAAACACGCGGATCCCCTGGGGCAGGCGGGTCGGGTCTCGGGTCAGGAGCTCAAAACGACGTCGTTTTGGTGCCTGAGAGGCCTGCCCAAAACGGCGTCGTTTTGAGAGCCTATTTAAGCCCAAATTTTTTTTTAAAAAACCAGTTCTGCCACTTTTTCTAAAAAAAACTTCAAACTGTTTTTTTTTCTCTCAAAATCCCCTCCCCTCTCCAAAAATCCGGCCAAGGGTCCGGTGAGGCTCCGCCGTCGGTTCTGCCGCGGATGGTGGCCGGAGGTACCCAAAAGTCAAGCTTTTGAACCCCGCTCCCGATATCCTTGAAAGAAACAGTCTTCTAGACGTGATAGGCTAAAAAAGAGGGGTCTTTTGTACCCTTTCGGTCCGATTCCAATACCGGAAGAAGTCTCCGGCGACGGCTTTCGAAACCAATAGGTACTCGCCCATTTTCTTTTTCGTTTTCGTTTTTTTTTTTTTTGTGTTAATAGAGTAAAAAAACAAATAACAAAGAAAATAAAATAAAAAAAAAAGAAAAATGCACACGAACAGAAGAAAAAGAATATTAGAAACAACCTCTTTTTGATTTTTTGATCTGTTTTTTTTTATTAATCGTTGTAAAAAAAAAGTTTACAATCTTGGTATTCGGCTCTTTATAGCCGATTTTCACAATATTTTGTTTCTATTTTTGCTCTCTTTTCTTGCTTTTCTGCCTTTGCGTGTTCTCTTTTTGTTTTTGCAGGTGAAGCAGGTGAGCAGTTGGGAGCAGGTGAGCGGCGATGGGACGTGCGCTGCAGCTAGCAGAATGGCGGTGGCAGGGCAGGCGGCTAGGGTTATGGAGGCTAGGTTTTTGTTTTGTTTTGTTTGTTTTTTTTTTCTGATTTGGTTTAGGGTGTTTTGGGCTAGGGTTAGGTTATTGGGCTTGTGGGTATTGGGTTAGTGTTAGGTTTTGGGTCTGCTGGAAATGGGTTGGGTATTGGGTTATTTTGGTTTTGTTATTGTTTTATTTGTTGGGCCCGGGCAAAATTTGGGTCTTACATCTTGCATAAGATGTTTTGATTTATTAATAATTTAACTTTTCTAGACTTTTCATTTTTGGATAAATTTTCGGATTTAATTTTGGTGTTTGTTATTTAGTTAAAGTTTTCTGCGTGATTTTTGTCAATTAAAATAAACGCTTGATTTTCAAAGTTAAATGAGCCAAGAATTTTTCACTGCAAATTTGAAAAGAGTTTTACGAAAGTTAATAATGAGAGTTTTAGAATATACTCAATCAAATAAATTATACATTTTCAGTTATCGAAGTCACGAATTTCAACTTATCAACTCTGAAATTTCTACTGAAAAATAGAGTATCAATTTAAGTGCTTTTTCGCAAAACAAATAAATTATGCGCGTGTGTTTTTGTAAATAACATGTAAGAGTATTGCCAAAAATAATATTTTTGATTCACATGATTTCAAAAGCTAGATTTCAATTTCTAGTTTTTTTAAACAAGCTAATGTAATTCCTCCATATTCAACCATAACGTCTAGGTCGGGTTTGGGGTGTTACACTTAGTGGTATCAAAGCCTGATTCAAAACTCGGACTGTGTTTTTTGGGTTCAAAATTTTAGAGAAAATTATTTTAAATAATTTAATTTTTTATTAATTTTTATATATGAACTTATAAAAAGAGAATCTGAGTCTCTAGCACCAATCCAAGTAAGATACTTTTTACTTTAGTTCCTTTAGTTATTTTTACTTTAGTGCTTTAGTAAAATTGTTGGACTTTAGGGATTGTAGAATAAAACATTCTCTACTTTAATATAACTAAGCATTTTTGCTAAACTTTAGAATTTTGGACTATAGATAAGTTAAATGACTTCACGCGATGTGTATGGTTGGGGTGCGCGAGGACAAAATGGACATAATCAAGCGGCTTACATTGAGATCTCTACTTTGGGCAGCTTGCTTATTCTAAAAACTAGCTAGACTGTGAAGACGCCCGTTTCTATGGGCGGTTATCAAGGAACGGGGGACGATGTTGCGTCCCAAGGTATGCTTGGAGATTTGCAAAGGGTCGTCGAGGCCTAATCTATACCTCTGAGCCGAGGGTTAGTGACTAAGTGAGTTCAGTCGAATGAAAACAAGTTGGTTGAAGAAAGTAATCGTTTGGAGGGCGAGGATAAGGAAATGAATAAATTGTAAAATAGGAAGAGTTCTGGTCCTACTGGCTCGAATTCTCAACCTTGAAAGTGAGTCAGAATGGACAAACCTTAATGGGTTGACGCAGCTATGGGTGTGGATCGGGCTTTGATTTATGATTCCTGTGATAGGCACCATCTGGGCGATTGTTGGAGGAAAACGGAAGCATATTTTAGATGTGGATCCATTGAGCATCGTGTTAGGGATTGTTCACGATATTATATTAGTTGGATGCAAGTTTCATCTCAGAAATGGAATTGGAGACTGGTCCATACAACTAGGCGTCGAGAAGATCAAGATGCAACTGGCAATGATACAGGTACTTTTGCGACCCATTTCCATTGTACCTTGCATTGATATAGAATTGTTTGTACCCAATTTTTTGTTGTAAATGGTGTTTCTAAGAATCTGGGGTAGAAAGATCGTTAGTGATATTTATATAGGAAGTTCTAGAGACAATACGAGATAGTGAATAGGAAGTTAGCTAGAGATATTGTCTGGATTGCATTGAAATCAGAGTTGCACAGCGGTAGCGTGATGGTCAATTTGGAATTAGTTGTCAATTCGGAATGGTCTAACGACGAAAATTTCGAGGACGAAATTCTTTTAAGGGGGAGAGTTGTCACATCCCAAAAATAGGGTTAGTATAAATTGGGTTAGTGAAACCGAGAGTAATCACATTCTATTTTTGAATTTAAGTTGTGAAAATTTTTCCAAGTGATTCATCTAGTTCAATAGGTAAGAGATATGTTTATGTGCCTAAAGTCCTGTGCTCAAATCCCTTCCCTTGAAATTTTTGTTATTTTTATCCCAATCTCTGACTTTGGATATTAAGCTTATCTATTATTTTAACTTAACTAATGACAAGAATAAGCTTGTCAGTTTAATGGTATAACTTCAACTTACTCAGAGGTCCCGTGTTCGAATCTTGCGTGTGCAAAAATGAATTATTTTTGTTTTAAACTCTGGGAAAATTCTGATAAGGATAACTAATCAAATTTACTAGGAGTTGGTGGGTATTTTAAAAAAAAAAAGAAAAAGAAAAAGAAGAGAATTATATCCTAAATGCTCTCCCATGTTTCCCACTCCCTCTCACGTCCCACACTCTCTCCCTCTCTCATTTTTGTCGTAAATATGTTTTCCTCATCCCTTTTTCCTAATTCCAGGTTTTCTTCATTTTTTTTCTCTTTCTACCAAAAATATTTCTCAACCGTATTTTTTTTTTGTGATTCCAACCTATATTCTTTTATTTTCTATTAACCATTTTTAAGATTTCTTCATTGATGTTTTGACCTTTTCCGTCTATAGTCTCCGAGTGTGTGATTGGCATGTAAGAATTGGAATAATAAAGTTGCTGTAAGTTTCACATAATTGGTGTTCGTCTTATTTTTAGATGGATATTTTGAGACAACCTTATTTGAGAATTTTTTGTTAGAGTTGATTGCATTTTGATACCCTCTTTTGTGTGGAAATTTTTTAGGTGAAGTTCGCGAAGCACCCAACACTTTGTCGGCAAGCGGAGTGTCTTAAGAATTGGTTTCTTTTTAGGTAAGGGCCAAATACCTTAACATTTGTGGTGGAACAATTGACTCAAGATTGGTAATCCTTGTTAATTTGTTTATTTTGAATGACATTTTAGGGTCTGGAAGTGTGCTGTAACGTCCTTTTGTAGAATCGACCAGGTGTGTAACGAAAATCTCAAAAAATAGTGAACAATGCAAAGTCGAAAAGGCCACTGTCGACACCACACAACTGTATGGGTCACACAGGCTAGGTTTATTGGGCTGTGTGGGTGACACGGGTATGTGCTAGACCGTGTAGGTCACACGAGCTGGGTTATTTGGGACATGTGGGACATACAGATATGTGTTCGGCTGCATGGGCTACATAAGCATATAGACCCATTTTCTTTTGTAAAACTTTGCTAGAGCCGTATTTGAAGTGCGATTCAAAAATTTGTCACTTCATAGGTTCCGAAATGTGTTATGTAGGTATTATAGACATGAAATCTGGTATTTTTCCTTTCTTAATGTGATTTCTGAAAGCATGATAGTATGTTCTTATATGTACGGTATGTATGATACATAAATAAATTTGTTATCTAATTAGTGTTTATAGGTGAAACTTGAAATTTGAAATACTGATATTGCATGTTTAACATTCGAGAGCATGTCTATGGTATAATCTCTGCTTCTGATCTATAATTTGAGAAATATGTATAAGCATGATTCGTTTATATGCATCTGAGTATGTAATATATTTAGACATGTGCATTCAGGTGGGATAATGATGTGATGGTGGAAGTGTTCTGGAATTTTAACTGCATACTGATATTACTAAGTCATCATTACTGGGCAAACCACGGTGGCAGATCATCGTTGTCAGGCAACCCGAGATGACTTATCTAATTTAGTGGCTTGACCACACTATTTGATTTTGGTAGATTACCGCATTATTTCTCTAACAATTTGACTGCGCTATTCTGAAAAGTGGCATACACTCACTTATAGGTGTGTGGGGTTGGATAGGTACTCGTTACCATATTTGGTGATTGGAGGGACAGAAATGGTGTGTAGCGGATGGGGGTAGGATTTATTTTTGTGTCTGTATTTGCATCTATATCTGATTCTGTGAATGAAATTGCATTCGTATCTGAAACTAAGATTGTATCTGTATCTGAATTGCTTCTATTTCTATAATTGTTACTATATTTTAGGTTGTTCTATTTGCTTGGGTTGAGTTACGCACTGAGCTTGTAAACTCACCTAATTTTTCAACTTTTCAGTTAATCTGCAGAATTAAGAGTGGACGGCGTTTGGAAACTCGGACTGATTTTCTCCCATAAAATGGTTTGATTTATTAATAATTAAACTTTTCTTGAGTTTTCATTTTTGGATAAATTTTCGGATTTAATTTTGGTTTTTGTTATATAGTTAAAGTTTTCTGCGTGATTTTTATAAATCAAAATAAAGGCTTGATTTTCAAAGTTAAACGAGCTAAGGATTTTCTGCTACAAATTTGAAAAGAGTTTTACGAAGGTTAATAACAAGAGTTTTAGAATATGCTCAATCGACAAAATTATACATTTTCACTTATCGAGGTAACAAATTTCAACTTATCAACTCTGAAATTTTCGCTAAAAAATTAAGTATTAATTTAAGTGATTTTTCGCAAAATAAATAAATTCTGCGCATGTGTTTTTCTAAATAACTGTAACGCCCCAAACTCGGCCTAGACAATATGGCTAAATCTGGAGAAATTACATTAGTTAACTTTTAAAGAAAACCCAGAAGTTTAATCCTAGTTTTCGAAGTTGGTAATTTTGAAATTAATATTTTTAGCAAAACACTTGCATGTTATTTTGGAAGTTACACACTAAACTTATATATTTTCCAGAAGAGCTCTTAACTTGATCTTGTTTGAACACATCTGATTTCAATGAGTGTTTAGAAAATAAAAATATGGAAAACATTTGTCAAAAGCTATTTATTTGTTTACAGAAAAATACTTAAGAAATTACTTAATTTGCAACAGTAAATTTTTAGAGTTTTAGCTTTGAAAACCGAATTTGATTTTGTTAACTCGTGTGATTTTGTAATTTTACGTTCAAAAATATCAAACATCGACGAATAAAACAAAAACTAAAACAAAGCCCAAAAACAGATTACAGCCCCAAAAGTCCAAAATAGATAATCACGAAATCACCATATTTTAATTAACTGAGAAAAAATTTTGAGCTCTCGCACGCCGTCTGGTCCTAAGTCAGAAGATTACCTAAAAAGTCAGATATTAAACTAAGGGGTGAGCTAAAAAGCTCAGTGTGTAACAAACTCAAACCGAGAACTCAAATAACACAACCAACAATTCACAGAATCGCAGAGAATTTCATAACGATCATTTGAGCAAAATTTAGAATGCGTGTTTATGCCAATGCAGTATTTTTCAGAAAACATAATGCAAGTTTTTTTTCTAGAAAACATCCTATTCAACTCTGCTACACCCCAAATAGAGTTCCCCAAAACTCGTCAATCCAATCACACCAACAGAATAATTGTGGTCAATGCCATCAGATATTGTAGTTAAAACTGTCAGATCAGATATATGTGGACAAACTACTATATTGTAGCCAAGCTACCAGAACAACATATGTGTGTGGTCGAGCCACCATTAATGCAGACAAGCTGCCAGACAGAAATGTAGATAAACCACCAGATAATACAGATAATTAAACTGCCAGAACTTCCTCCATACCATAATATCCCAACCCCATGCAATGTGAAATGGCATGCATAAACTGAAACAAAATGGTAAGCATGTTGAACATGCATTCATATTCTTAACAAAAACTAATAAGCATGTGATTTCATGCTTTGTAGATAGATATATCAACATTACAAATCACCTTAACTAGAAAAGCCACAATGTCACATGCATAGTCATATAACCGATTCAGAAATACAAATTAACAAAATCGTACATCATACACACATATACAGACATAACGAATCAGGACATACCATCAGAACTATCAATATGAAATCACGCAAATATATTTCACATACCTTAAACACATCATACACAGAAGCATATTAATAGATACCTTGTTTCCAAGCCTTAATCAAGCAATATGGGCCCTATGGAAAATATAATTACAAATTTCAAAGTTAAACGGGCCTAGGTGAAATTTTTAGAAAATGGGCCCAATTGGCCAGCCCATGTGGCCCGCACGGCCTCAAACACGCCCGTGTAGACCACAATAAACTTACATGAAGCCTGTTGAGTTATCAGTGGGGCTACCACCTATGAGAAAGGTAGCTTCTACATTAGGCTTTGGGGGAAAAGTAGTGATGTAAACTGGGCAGTTGTAACAAATAAATGCAATGAGTGAGGTATATCTCAAAAACTTTCCTAGTGTTTTACACTATGGCTTACTTTTGTCTTGGCAAAGACACGATGCCTTTTCAGAGTTTTGAAACGGGTAAGTAGAGGAGCTTACAAACCAAAGTTAGCGGTAATACTCAAGGTTAACCTGATGTTCAAACAGGTGCTTCGAAGCCTATTTGTGCGGATTAAAGGGATCCCGACCGAGGCAAGTCACAATAGAGGCAAGTAAGAGTGGTGGGCTCTTGAGAACAAGATGTACCAAGGAGAATAACGATTCAAGTTAGGCGACAGAGAAAGTCGAGGCAAATGTTTCGAGGGGCGAAACTACCCGACAAAGAGACTAGTTGAGAATCGACTGAGAGGTCGAGATAGTTCGAAGACGAGTCAAACTAGTGTCATTTTAAAGACGCGACGAGGGTGTTGTAAGAATGGGTGGGAGAGAATGTCACAGGCCGCGGATCGAAGCCCGTGACTAATGCACAAAGAGTATCCCATAGAGGTCAGTTGATTAAATGGGGCTCATTCAACCCACTTGAACTGACGTAATCCGTGGAACATGTGGAGAAGCCCATCTACTTGAAGCTTTGGTGGCCTAGTGAAATACTTAAAGAAAACTAGGGTTGTCATGGTAAATATGGAAGCTAATATTAAAATGTATTGTTGGATCTGGGTGAGCTCAACTATAAATAGAAAATTTCCCCCTCATTTGTAATCATGTCATTGAAAGTAGTCAAATACTTTTGAGAGCATTTACTCAAATACTTGGTGTGCTATTACTTTCCTGTAGCTTTTTTGTTCTCTTGTTGCATCCTTGTCTTTGAGTAATTTTTGCTTTACTTTCGGCGCTTTAGAGAATTTCCGTTAAGAATTCTTATTTTCAAGATTTAGGAATTTGTAACATGCGGATTGCGAGACTAAAGCTCTAGCCCTGTGACACTAACATATAGATGAAATAAGAGTGTGTTTGGATTAGGAATTTGAAGGAAGAATTTCATTTATATCAAGGTTTTCAAATTTCTAAAAAATAATTTTTCTTATTTGGATAAAAAAAATTGGAGAATTTTGAAACTTGTGAGGAATTTCAATGAGAGATTTGAGTTGATCAATTTTCTTTTTTAAATTCCACATAATAAATAATTTTCATAATTTTATTTCATTCAATACATATTCTCCCACCATAAAATAAAAAATTTACTTCAAAATTATTTTTATTTAATTCTATTATATTTTTAAATTTTATTTTATTAAAAATATTTATAAAATTTTAATGATATTCATATTGAATTTTTTATATTATTTATTTTTAATACCATTATCCTTTTTATAATTATTTATAATTTGTAAAATCTCAATAACCTAAGTTTTCCTTGTACAATTATTTATCCAAAAAGAGTAATTACAATTGTTAGCATCCTAAGTTGATAAAATCTAAAATTTTAACATTTTAAAAATTTTTAAAACTCTCCGTCCAAACCTTCACTTTGGGGGGATGCCAAAAAAATAAAGCCCTTCATTATCAATTATTGTCATGGGTTAGTATTTGGTGCATTGACAGTGTATTTTTCTTATTTCACAATAGTCTTAAAAATTGTCATGCGTCTCTTTTTTTTAATATTTTACTAGATCACCCATAAAACACTTGTTAACCCCCTGACTCTACTTGTGGAATCTAAAAGCTCCACTGATAGTGTACCAAATATTAATCCTATTATTAAATCTCTATATATAAATTTTTAATTTTTTAATTAGAAAAATACTAAGTATATTTGGATAGCATAAATAAATTGCAAGAAAATATAATACTAAACTAGTAATTACACTCATGTAATTGCAATGAATTCTCTTTATCAGACATATAACTAAAAATCTTTCTATTCATGTCCTTTAAATTTTTTAAAATTTTAAATTAGTAAAGGTAAAATTGTAATTTCTTTTACTTAAATAATGATAAAAATTTGATTTAGTCCTTTAAAAATTATAAAGATATAGAATATTAAAATGGTAAAATTATACTTTTACTATCATAACGTTAATCATAACGTTAATTATCTCATGTTATATCTCTAATTATAACATTTTATTATAAATTGAAGAGTATAATTAAAGTACTTTAACTACATTAAATTTAATAAGATCCATTAATTACATCGTTTAACTAAACATATTGTACAAATATAATTACAAATAATTACGCCAAAATTTAATTATTATTAGATAATTTTATGTATATAATATTAATTTGTACCATTAAACAATGGTTAATATTTCTTTCCTCGTAACAATAACGGCGAGCCAAGAGAAATAGGACCACGTCCCTCTGGTAAAAGAGGATCTAGGGAGTAGGGACAGGAGAGGAAGTCTTCTTTTTGTCACTCTCTTTTTTACCATATATTTTTATTTTGAATATTGGGATTATCCAAAATATACAGTCTCTTATTATATATTAAGAGGAGGAGCCATGATTGTAACAGGTGAGGAAATAAGAATAAGAATATGTTAAAAATAGAAAACAAAATTGTTCCCACTTTGAGTAAGAAAACACCTCCTGCATTTCGAATCTCAAACCTACAAATAGGGCAGCACACTAAAAAGGATTAAAAAATAATGTCCTCTCCATAATTTCCCATAGCTGTTGGAACCAAGGAGATATAGCTAGCTAGATAGCTTGGGTTAACCAAGTTATATAGGCAGGTTGCTTCACGTTTAGATTGTACCAAGAAAGGAATGTAAAGAAAACCCAAATTTTACCCTAATTAGTTAACATTGCCAACACCACTATTCCTTTAGGGTTATGTTGTTCCATTTTTGGGCTACATTTCCATGCATTTCTACATAGAAAAGATAACGTTGAGAGATCTTGCAAGTTGCAATGTTTTCTTTCTCATATAATTTTATGCGTTTAACTTTTTCTCTTTGGTACTAGTCAAGAGAATTACAATAATAAAGTTTTGTTTAACTCATAAATTGATATCTAAATTAAATCTATTTATGATCAAAGTAGCTCGTCTAACCCGATCTGCGTCAAGCTTGGGTAAGTATTTTTACACCTCAACCTAACCCAATTTGACTCGAATTTAATTTAAATAATATTTTAAATTTTAAATTTAATTATAAATATATATATATATAATATCAACTAAAAATATTTTTTAAATTTTTATTAATTTTTAACAGTAAAACGACGTTTTTGGGCTAGTCAAGCCAAGCCGAAAGTGGGCATGTGCTTGAATTTTTTTTTGGAATCGAACTTTGGTCTGGTCCGACCCATGGACATCTATAACCTAAACTATATTATTTTTCTCATCTCGGTACTTAAACTGTTTTTCGTCACAAGTGATACATAAACTACTTTTTTTCTCAAGTTGGTACCTCCGTTAGTCTAACTGTTACAATCCTTTTTAATCCTTTTTAAAAAAGGCTTAACCTACGAATTGGTACCTAAATTATATTATTTATTTCTCATTTTGGTACTTAAACATTTATTTTGGTCACAAGTGGTACATAAACAACTTTTATTCCCCAAGTTGGTACCTTTATAGTTTAACCATTAGTCAAATTGAGAAGTCTATATTTAAAAAGATATTACTTAAAAAATTTCATGGAAAAGAAAGATAAAAAGTATCATTTTCTTTATATATATATATATTCTTTTTACTTTATTCTTTATTCTCCCTGTTATCTTGGGCTTCTTTTACTAATGTAAACATTTTGGGTTTCATGGTTTTGATAACGATGGTCAAATCGGTCAAGCCACCAGTACCCAGTTTGAATGGCTCATATGATTTGATCAAAT
Organism: Gossypium turneri; assembly: GCA_008044935.1. Lineage (NCBI taxonomy): Eukaryota > Viridiplantae > Streptophyta > Magnoliopsida > Malvales > Malvaceae > Gossypium > Gossypium turneri. Next base: position 53,897,156 of record CP032581.1, read on the forward strand.
ACGTTATTAAAAAATTATAAAAAATATTTTTTTAAAAAAATAGAGAAAACCACTTCAATCGTTTTTTAGCTTGATTCAACCAACCTGTATAAGTTTTTAGGTCAATTGGTTCAACCCCTATCTCTAGGCTGATACCTTGATTGGCTCTCAATTAATCGGTCAATCCGATTTGGTTCTAAAAACACCAGTTTTGATCGATAAAAGAACTTTTTAATCCTATTAGGTCGAGTAAGCAGGTGGTGAATTGAAAACATAATTAATTGTGAGCATCTTCACCTTAGGAGGACAAATTTCGAGCATTGCTAGCATTACCAGACATTACAAAAAATGAAAAAAGAAAGAAAAAAAGAGGAAAAACTAGAAATATATATATATATATATATATATATATATATATATATATATAAAGAGAGAGAAAAAAATGCAAAAAAGAAAATAAATTTTTTAAAAAGTTATTTGTTAAAGTTTATATGATATAGCAATCTATTATTGGCTAGAACTTTTTTAACGGATATAATATTTTAATGTATAATAACCGAAGAATAGTTTAGTACCACTTGTGATAAAAGAAAATTATGTACCAATTTGAAAAAAAAAAGAAGGTATAATTTAGGTACTAATTTGGAAAAAAAAAAAAGGTATAATTTAGGTACCAATTTGGACTAACGGAAGTACCAACTTGGGAAAAAAACATAGTTTAGGTATCACTTTTGACAAAAAAAAAGGTTTAAGCATCGAGATAAGAAAAATGATATAGCTTAAGTATCAATTTGTGGGTTGAACTGCAAAGTTTAAATCCTGTCAATTAGGGTGCCAACAAATGGTCTTAATCACTTCTCTCTCTCTCTCTCTTTTAAGCTCATTGATAATCAATTGTAGAGCATAGAGAGAGATAAATATATGATTTTTTTACTAAGAATATGCCAGATGGGGTAATTATTTAAAAAATAGTTCAACTTTTAAATAATTTAAAAAGTTATGATATTTTTTTTAGATGTAGATCTCACCACGCTAGATGACAAGTCCACTATGCAAGTGACATGTCACTCACTTGAAGAAAAAAATTGAGCGAGATGGCACATGTCAACATATTGTGTAACTGTCACTTGATGTTGTAGTTTCACATTATGCTAACATGTGGCATTATACAAAAAAATTAAAAAGGAAAACAATAAGATCATAGGTCATTTTTGACTTCTTTGATAGACACCCTCCCTAACATCTCTCAAACCCCTCCCTTCTAAAAAAATTCGTCCATTATCGATTCCCCCACTCCCAACATCCGTCAACATAGCAAACAATTTCACTGGTTTAATGTTACTAGTAGAGCAATGCATTACAATCATTGTCTCTGCATCTTGCTATATATACGAGGATTTGACGAAACTAGAAATTTGTAGAATAATCTGGACATCATCCTCTCATAACATCAAGTAATTTTTGCACCAATATTTTTTTTCAGTTCATCAAGTTTTACTCTCTTGTTGAACCTCATTCCTAACTGATCATGCAATTCAAATACACAACCAACCTCAGTATGGCGAATTACCCCCATCGAAATGGATTGATAAGTGCATAATCTCTCAATTATTTATGATGTCTCTTTTCTTGAATATTTCATGGCTCGAGCCCAAAAAGATCAAGAAGGTGTCCAAAATATTATAATTAAATGTTTTGAAAAATCAAGATTATTTCATTTTTTTTTATCATTTGAATTTTAAGATATTTTATTTCAAAATAGAAAATTTTGTAATTTTTCATGAAAATTGTGATTTTAATAATCGGGTTTAGATATCTTATTGTAATTTCTTTCCTCTTAACAATGAATATAATTTAATTAAATATGGATTTTGAAAATTATTTATATTATTATTTTCATTAAAAAATGAAATATCATAACAGAACAATTATAAAGCAAATAATGAAATATGATAACACAACAATTATGAAGGGTTAGCAAGTAAATCAAAGTTGCAAAAGGAATTAAAAAGAGAAAATCATAATGGAAGAGATCAAAGTTACCACAATAAAAGGGATGATAAAGGAGACAATGTTACAAATAAAATGTAATTAGCAGCAATACATTATGTTTATTAAATAGAATTGTTTTTTAGAAATAGAAAGTGTTCTAATATTATTTAAAATTATTGTTATAAATACAAGATACACAAATTTTAGTTTGCATCCTTTACAAATGCATCCCTATTCTTCACTTTTAACTAAAATTCATGTACAATAGATTTTTTATAAAATTACATATTCAATCCCATTAATACTAAAAGTATTTTTAATAACTTCATGATTGGTACTATTTATTAATTTATTGTCAAATTTGATTATAATATATTTAGGTTTATTTTTAAACAAACAATTTTGTAACACTAAACTTCTCTAATAATTTGTGTAAGATGAACTATAAAAAATTATTTATGAATTACTATAAATATTAAATATTTTTTTCAAAAATAAAAATATTATGAATTATTATTTTAAATTAAAATAATTTTTGTTTTGTACTTTAATTTTGTTTCATTTCGTAGGGAAATTAATTCCATTTCACTTCAAAAAGAAGGTATTATTTTTATACATTATTTAGAACATAAGAGTTTGTGGAATGCTTGAAAAGAGTTTACTTTCACTTGAAAAAAACACCTATGAATATTTCAAAATGAAGAATAATATATCTAATGCAACCAACTTTACACCAGTGCCACAACCTAAAGAAACTAAAGTATGAAGCAAATTAATTGATGATTCACATGAAAGGTAGGCCCAATGTCAAATCATATTTAATGGGGCTCATATGTCGCTAATTTTTTTTGGTTCTCACCTGAAAGGGACCAAGTCTGGCCCTCCCAATGGTCCCTATATATCCTTGCAATATCTGTCTCCTTGTTTGCCACTTCTTCCATGCAACATAAAATGAAACATTTTACTAAATGTAACAGAACTATGCTTTACTATTATGAGACTGCCCTTGCCTTACTTCTTTTTATTTTGTTGTTGGTATGAGAATAGAAGAAAGGATTGTATATATTCTTATGAGTGTGATCTCTTAAGTATAAGATTACGAGTATGAAACATCCCGAGATGTTGATATCGAGTAGCTCCCGTTTTCTTGGTGCATACCACTGAAAGCTTGCTACAATATTGAAAGAAGAAGAATATAAGTTGCATGGCAAAAATCATCAAGAGGCTGGAATCTTAAGGGATGATGATGTTGATCACCTGAAAGCACGACAAAGTGTAGTGCACGTCACTTGATGAAATTTGGTGGTGGAGGACAATTCTCATCCTGAATCACCATAAAACACCCACCATTAACCTATTATACCTAGCTTTAATACTTGTACAACTGTATACTTGTTCCGGTAGTATTGTTGAGTTTCTATGTATGGTAACTGCTAGACATGATATAGGTTCTGTTTTAGCTGATTGAATGCAATTAACCATCCAAAACCATGGTTTTGGGGCTATGAATATATACACATGTCATTGTCATTAAACCTGCAAGTTTAATCGATTTCCGAGTAATTGAAAGCAATATGAATCTATGGGGATGGCTTTTTAAGGGAGAATACTGACCTGGATAGGCCCTCTGGCATTACAAGTACACCATGTTCCTCTAAATTCTTGTATAGTTTCTCTGCTGTGATTTTTGAGCCCTCCACTATGTCAACATATATCTGTTGAAATAAAGCCTTTGCTTTTAATTTTTAACATCAAGATTTCCTTCTTTCTTTTTCTTTTTCTTTTTCTTGGTGAACACGGAAGCAACAAGTTTTGTACGTATGATCTTTACTAAAGAACCGAATAGCAACTCCAACCATACAAACTCGAACCCGGTTTGCACAGAAAGAGAAAATTGGCATTAATGTAGGTTTAGTAACTATGCCATACTCACAATATTGGTTTCCACTGCAGCAATATCCACTTCTAGACCTTTGATTTGATTTAGGCCCTCTGAAACCATACAAAACTAACATAAAGTTGATGAATTTTTACACGTTAGTTCATTGATTGAAAGCAGTGGAGAAAAGTAACGTCTGTTCTTCCAAACCGAAAAGTTCGTATATAATGTTTACCTGCTAACTCCTTTGCCTTCTTGTGATCACCATCAAGCTTTTCAACATTCTCTTTCAAAGCAACAAAAGCGGCAGCGCAGATGAAGCCAACCTGCCTCATCCCACCACCTAAGGTTTTCCGAAGTCTCCTAGCCTAAAAAAGCCGAAAAAATGCGGAGTTTGAGCATAAGTTTCATAGATTGTAAAGATCTTTTTGCAGCAAAGTCTTTTGCCTTTACCTTGGTAATGAAGCTTTTCGAACCAACAATGACTGATCCAACTGGAGCACCCAAACCTTTTGATAGACACACCTACCACAGACAAAATAGGAAAAAGTTCCTTACTATATAATCACACCGTACGCAAGATGTTTGATAGATCGAGAACTTTGCAGAATAAAGTCGTAATCTAGCAAAACAAAGACCCATAAACTAACATGACAATTAAAACTGCTATTAAGTAAACTTATCGGTATCGTTAGAAGATGCCGAAGCTGAAATAAGAAATAATGTTTACACAAAGTGTATACCGAGACAGAATCCGCAGCTTGTACAAGCCTCTGAACTGGAACTCCAAGTGCCTGCCAGACCAACCCTTTAGTTAGATACTTGGACAGATACACACTGATAAGAAGAGAATTCGGTTTGTATATAAGCTGTTCTGATTTTTCGATGAAACTTAAACAGGAAGATCAGCAGGCCATACAATTGCAAGAAGATATAAAGTGTAAATATAAAAATGTTTTACTCACCACTGATGCATTGAAAATGCGAGCCCCATCGATGTGAAGCTTCAAGCCGTGCTTCTTAGCTAGCTCTCCAACTCTGTCGGTGTATTCCGCAGACAAGCATCTACCACCAGAGCTGCATTGAGTATTAGTGAAGTAAACAAATCATTTAAGAACTTCAACTGAATACGAAAACTGTAGACTATAGATCATATTGTCATGAATGATTCTTACTTGGCATGTGAATTCTCCAAGCAAATCAACTTTGTAGTTGGGAACACAAGCTCTCCTCTCGGATCTCTAATAGCGACTTCGATTGAATCGATATCCATTGTTCCATCTTCATTGTTCTTGACTGGCCTTGGATGTACACCTCCAATTGTTGAAATACCACCATTCTCATAAATATGGATATGAGAATTGTCACCAAGAATGACTTCACTTCCTCTTATATCACAATGAACTAGAACACTTATGAGGTTACCCATGGTGCCTGATGAGACAAATAGACCGGCTTCCTTGCCCGTGATCTTGGCGACCTCCGATTCTAACCGGAACGCAGTTGGATCAGCTCCCAAGATATCATCATCAACTTCAGCAGTGGCCATTGCAGCCCTCATTGTCTCTGTTGGTTTTGTTACTGTATCAGATCGAAGATCCACTGTTCTACTAGCCACCATTGTTGCTGAAATTAATCCCAGAAAAAAAAACACAATCAAAACAATATTGATTTTGTGCAACCATTTTCAAACTAAAATGAGACAATTTTAGATGTCACATGAATTTAGTGTCGAAAACCATATAATTTGTGAATTTATCCCATGACTGTTGAACTAGTCTCAGGGAAACTTCATCCATTAAAAAAGAAAAGAGAAAGGAAATTGGAGAAATCTAAAAACCCATTAAAGAACATGCACGTGCACTCACTTTCCTATACTCTCGCATATAGAAAGATATATTGATACGTGTGTATATATGGCCATATTTTACCGGTTCAAGCTCTCCTTGTTTCATTGCCTTAAAAAGCCAGAATGTAAAACTTATGACCCAACAAACAACAAAGAAATACAAGAAGCAAAAGAGAAAGCCAAAAAGTCAAAACCTTTTACCACTGAAAGAAATTTCGAGCTCACCTTTTATAGCAAAACTGAAAACAAATTGTTGTATACACAATCAAATTCAATGAATCAAATATTGAGATATAAAAAATAATTTCTTTTGCATACCTTAATCTTCTCAAAGTTGAGACAGTTTTAATAGCCCATAAAATAAGATGACTGACAAAGGAGCAGATGAAAACCAAGTAGGTAGATTGTTTTTGTCACCTATACTTACCATACAAAGCCGTAGAATAGAAGAAGTTTGAAGAGAGTCACAAGAGAAATATGAAGTTATATATAGTAGGCAATCCCCCCCGAGAAGGAAGTTCATGATTTTAGTTAATGTTTTGGTAGCTTTTGTCCATTATCTTTTTAGTTTTCGTGATGGAGACTTTCCTTTCTCGTTTCCCACTACGTTTGAATTTAGATAACTGAAACAAATTACGATTTAACTCTTAAATGCTAATCTAACAACTACTTCACCAACTTTAAGATTACTGCTTCATCTTATCTCTTGGGGGCTAGTTTACAATTTTTTCCATTAATAGCTGAAATTCAATGATATCCGAGGTGCCATTTCAATCCTAAATCAATATCAGATAATTTTGGGTTTGATCCAAGTTTAAATGGATTTCAGTCATTATGGTGTTTTTTCAATCTATTTCCTAATTTAATATCTTAAATCAAAACTTTTAACATTTGTTATCTTAATATCTTCCTTTAGTTTTGGGACGGCCTTTGTGGATCAACATTATTAGAGGATAATCTGGATCAAATGAAATATGAAATTTCAAGTTTCCAAACTTCATTTTGGGTAAGAAAATTCCAACAAATTACTGCCACGCATAATATTTGACTATCAACTTCATGTTTTTAGCTGAACCAAAAATGAAGAAAAGATAGCATCAAGATGTCTAAAAGGAAAAACTGAAGAAATAAAGCATTTCAATACATCTCATAATAATCACATTTTGAACATTTCCGGGTGAGAATCCAAAATCTCTGGCGCAAGAAAACATCGTGATGCAAAGATTACAACAGATAATGGTCTGCTCCATAATTGCTAATTGCCATGGAAAATTAAAATAGAGAGGCAGATGTGGATCCATCAGTCCCCCCAATATTACTGGTTGAATGAGAGAATTTCCTGACCTAGTTTCTCATAATTCGAAAAAACTTGTACCTTGTTAAGAGTTAAAAGCCTAAAACAGCTATTCCTCCATTGCAGTTTGGTTTTCAGCAGTATCTCCACCCAAGACACATGTACTGTCAATCTTGGCATGATCAGTAAAACCTTCACCTTCAAGCGTTTCTTCGATGCTTTCCGGTTTGGTAGAGACTGTGTCAGGATTTACAGATTCTGTAGCAACCTCAGAACTTGTTCCAGCATCCTGAGCCAGTGTCTTTGTGATATTATCTCCATTGTCTTCCACAACCAAAGGCACATTACCAGACATGTTTCCACCTGTTTCCGAATCCATAGCAGCATGCTGTTCTCGGGAATCAACATTCATATCAATTTTCAGGCTTGGCTGGCCATCAAGAGAAGAGTAAACATCCTCCGAGGAAGGTGCAGGCTCAGAAAGTCCTGAGCTTGGCACAGCAGCTTGACTTGCTGGAGCCTCAGACGACTCAAGAGCATGATCCTTTTCAGCTGCCTCTTCTTGTTTTTGTGCTTGTACTCTGTATACATTCATGAGCTTTTGTATCCTTTCTATCTCAGCTATGAGATTCCCGTAGCGACTTTGTAAGGTTTGTTCAAGCTCTTTCTGTTTCTGAACTTCCTCCCAGAGACCATTTATTCTGTGTGAAGCTGCTAGCTGCTCCTGCTTTTGTAATGCTTGAAAACACTGTAATTCTGTTCCTGCAGTATCAATCTGCTTAAAGGTTGATTCAATCTGACGCCAAAGTGTTGCAGCCCGTCTCTGATCAATGAAATTGCCCATTGTTTAGTGCAAAAGGAATTACAATTTCAATTCCCTAACTGAAAGTATGAAACAACATTTATACCATGGAGTAAAATAGAATTAGTGAATTCATCAATTTATTTTTATAGAAACTGGATGGAAGTAACTCTATGTTAGACTCAGGTGTGAGTGTCGGATACCGATATGTAACCGAGATGCATGTCATTAGATTCTTTTTTATGTTTTTCAGTATATTTCAAGGATCCTTGGATGTTTTATCCCCATATCCATGTGTTGGACACGGGTTCCTCAAGATGAAGAGTCCAAGCAACATAGAAGCAACCATCATCCATTAAGTAGCACCAAAGGATTGAGTTCTAAGTTTTAACATAAGACATCAAGAATCCCCAGATTATAGAACTTATTTTAAAAAATAAAAAACACAGATTCATAGGCCTCCCTAGGAAATTTTAAAACCAGCCCAAAACTGAATAATATAAAAAATGGTTTATGTAATCCTTAGCTTTATGCAGGTACTTCTTTACATGCTAATTCTTCCATCTTAAGCCCATCCTACTCTAATCCAACATGTAATTGTACAAGCCCACTTCCAAACACAGATCTCGAGGCACCAAGTTTACTGAACTCTGACAGAGAAAATACATGTATAAAGACTTCTTTAAATGTTATTAAGCACTATGAAACTCCTCAATGAACTCTAATAACAGAAATTGCATAATGGAGATTAGGTGTGCATTTTATAAGTTTCATGAAAATCAAATTATTATAATGGTAGAACAAGAAATCATTAGCCAGTATCTAGTGATGTACCTCATAACCCTGTGTGAGAACATTGAACTTCTTCTCCATGCCTTCTGCTTTCAACTTATCATTATCCATCTTCTTTTTCACATGGTCAAATTCAGTCTGCAGGGCTGCAAGTTTCTCCGTATTTCCAGCAACACTTGACAGACCATAAGCATGACGAGTAGGGAAGTACATGAGATCATTTAGGCAAGTATTATGTGCTTCAACAAAATCATCAAGAGATTCATTTTCATGCCCCATTGCCACACGAAGGAATTCAGCCTCTTCCTTTACCCACGAATCAGCCTGCCAAGAAAAATAAGATCATTTGTCAGTTTGCGTAAGGCTCATCATCAGTAACGCTCACACATCATTTGTGATATACTGTTATTAAAATAGTCAAGGATCAAAAGAAAATAGAAAAGATAAAAAGGATCTTAGCATCAGGTTGACAGGGAACTGAAACTGAAAAGTGAAAATAGTTGGTATTCAGCAGATAGACTTTAGAGTAGACGACCTTACGTGAACAAGTAAGCTGCAAGAATTACAGACACCAAAGTATTTACAAGGTTATAAAAGCAAATGAAAATCGCTTTTCCACCACTAGTATGAGATTTTAGGTGGTTTGAAATCCTTAATGAATAAAAACCTGTGATAGGCGATGTTTAACACAAACTCAACTCAATCCTATAGCACCAAATGAGAAATTCTTACAGTAATAAGAAATTATACAGTTTGATGATAATCTCCCATGGATTCACTAAGGCTCAGAAACATAAATTGCATATCAAAGAATGAAACAAAGGCAACATAATCAGTGAAATGCATGACAAACCTCTTTCATTTCATCTTCCTCAACATCTTCTATACTGGGAATAGATCCATTAGCAGAACGCTTGGCACCCTTTTTCTTCCCTTTGTTTGCCTTTTCATCAAGTGGATACTTAGCATTGTCGTGCTCCAGCAAGGACAGAAGCTCTTTTCTTATCATTTCATCAGCCTGCTCAATTAGAGTAGGAGGAACAAAGGTACTTTTGTCTCCATCAGTCCTCATCAAAGAATCTCTAATTAGTTCCAGTGATGCACTAGGTGGTCTTGGAAGCTCCCTTTGCAACACTTTTGATCTCTTCTTAAGCAATGCCTGCTGCCGTGCTTCTTCCTCAGCCCTTTCTCTGGCTATTCGATCAGACATGTCTTCTTCAATCTTCTCCTCTGGTTCTTCACTTTCCTCTGGGGGTGGTTGAACGACTATTTGGTACTCATTCTTTGGCTGTGGAAGACTACCAAGCCCAGATCGCAAGTTCCTTCTTATATCAGCTTGTCTTCGTTGCTCAAGCTTGGCACTGTCATGTAGATCCATGTCTTCATTTATGTGGAGCTCATCCCTGATGGAAGTTCCTTTAGGGGTCAGACCAAAAGAGTAGCCATCCCTTGATGGTGTCATTCCAATTCTAGGAGTAAGACCAGTACCACCAGGGGTTGCCGCAGGAGTCAACATTGGGTTGGGTGTTTGGACCTGCATTTTAGGAGTGACCCCAGAAAAATCTGAAGGATGCAGCTCAGGATTTTCTCCACCAAGTAGAGGCGTTTGGGATTCTCTCAACCTAGCCAGATTTTCAGCTTCCATCATGATAGCATCACCTTTTCCAGCAGGTGTTCTTTGTGGGGTCCTTAAAGGTGTCACTCCCTGCCGTGGAGTCTGGGAATAATTTGCAAGAAGAGCACGAGTAGCACTACTCCCTTCAGCCAGTTCCTCACTACCAGCAAGAAGATCACTGGCATATCCCATCTTGGCAATCTCCTCAAGTTCATGATTCGATATCTGAGGTTCTGGTAGCATAAGTTTGGATCTCTTCCTCACTGCTTCTGGATCATTTAGCTTGTTGGCCTGCAATATTGCCGATGCGGCATCCTGCCTCTGTGCAATTTTATTTTTTGCAATATCCTGCTTCCTTAACTGTGCTTCAATATCAGCTCTTCTTTTTCCCTCAAGTTCTTCAATGGTTGTTGGGAACTTAGGCTGTTCCACAGGTCTATCTTCATCAGCAACATCATAAAACCCCGGAGGAGGCCTCTTCTCAAAGGGGATTTCAGCATTATAATCAATTCCCTTTCTTTTTCTCTTTCGTTGCCTTGTATTGATCCCAGCAGCCTTAAGTTCCCTCCTTTTCTGCAAAGACGCAAGCCTCCTAGCCTCTTCGAGTTGTTTCTCCCTAGCTTTCCTCTTCGCCTTCTTACCCCTAGTATTAGCTAACCGGGCACGAGCTTCAGAAAGCATTTCTTTCTCATCCTCATCCATATCGACAGGATCCGGTCGTGCAGGCTTTGATTCAGGGTTAGGATCAATCTCTCCAGGACGTAATTTCCTGGGGTCATCACCAGGCTCATAATTTTCATCTCTAGCACAAGCTGCATCAAGGAGTTTCTCATATCGCTCTAGACATTGAGATGGAGTCCGACCAACAATTGGAGCAATTGTTCTCCATTGTGTTGGCATGAGCTTTGCGAGATGCAACAGCTTTTCATCCTCTTCTCTTGTCCACTCGGTCTACATATAAAACCAAAGAAAACAAATTATCACTTAAAAGCTCCTACTTTAATTGGAACAAATAGACAAAATTACTGATAATTTAATTCATCAAAAGGAATCAAGTAAAAACACTTGAATTAACATTAATAATCCAACACAAACAGATAAAATAGAACCCATCTTTCAGCAAGAATGCCACTGACAATTTGAGCACCAATAGACTCCAATTCATATAATTAGAATGCTGTTGGTTCTTATTTTAGCCTCTTTCTTTTCAAATGCTCTGAAAGCAAAAGCCATATTTGACACACAAGTACATAGATAGTTAGATTTAAAATTTTGAGACTGTTATTTTTATATCATATAATTACATCCGAGTGTGGGTTAGTTCACATGTTAAATATTTACAAACTTTTGATCAAACGTTTTTTGGTTTTCTACAGTTAATTTTTTGCATTCTAAAACCAACTTTTGAGCAACCAAACAGCAAGTAACAAGAAGCTACAACATAGTTTCTTTTAATTAAGCTTAGCTTATTTAACGAAAATAAACCAAATAAAACACTTCTAATGTAGCTTAACTATTCAATACTCCCAAAAAAAACCCTAATGTCTAAGAAAGAAGCCATCTTACAAACAACATAGTTTCTTTTAATTAAGCTTAGCTTATTTAACGAAAATAAACCAAATAAAACACTTCTAATGTAGCTTAACTATTCAATACTCCCAAAAAAAAAACCCTAATGTCTAAGAAAGAAGCCATCTTACAAATTGAAACACGGAAAGGCTTCAATGCCGATAAGTGAGTTGATGAATTTAAGAGAAAAAAAAAAACCCCCCAAATAAACTAACAAATATGAAGCAATGTACATTTCTATCAACACACATTTTTAAAAACAAACCCATCTTAGTAACCTAAAATGATTTCCAAATAGAAAGAAAATTACCTTTTTGATAGAAGGGTCAAGCCATTCATACCAACGAGCCTTACATTGCTTAGCAGATTTACGAACAAGTAAAGAAGAAATTCGGGCCCATTGATTCTTCCCATATTTCATAACCGCCGCTTTCAATATCTCATCCTCCGTGTTCTTCCATACTCCTCCTTTTATCATAATCCTCATTGTCGCTCACTTGTTTTTTACTTGCACCGCCCTGGAGGATTCAATAGAAAGAAACGAATTATACACCCCACCTTCTTCGATTAACAATCTCAGCTTATTACATAAACCCTAGATTTTTTATTTATTATTTTCCTGATCGAGTGGGAAATTAACTACAACTCGGAGAAGCGAGTGAAAACCAGCTAGGGGATGTTGATCTTTTAAATTGTTATTTGACCCCTCAACTTTTGTATAATTAAATCAGGACCCCCATGGATAAGTGTTTGTTTTCTATGGGCCGTCGGCCTACTAAAATTGCAAATTTGGACAAGTTACAAATTAATTTTGAGACATGCTAGCTTAGCATAATTAATCTTGGCCCACTCCCAATAATTACTTCTTCTTTTTAACAAGTTAAATCATACAAATACAAATAAATACACAACCAAATAGCTATAATTAGAAAAAATCAACGAAAAAATAAATCCGAATATCTTTGGACAAATGTGGAGTAGTGTGGTACTTAAATCAGAATAAGAATAAATGTGGGGAGAATTTAAATTAGACTTATTTATGGATTGGGTTATCTATTTAAGTTTAAAAGCCCGTCTAAAATTTAAGAGATTGGGCAAAAAATTAGATATATTTAAAATATAAGTTGAACTCGAACTCATGTATTCATGGCCTAAGTAGATCCTAGCTATGCTTGTTTCTAATGTTATAGTATATTATATTATAATTTTTCTATATATTATGTAATTTATTAGACAAAATTTAAACCTATAGTAATATGTAATACTATAATACAAGCATGTTAAGAAACTGTTAGGGTGTCTATATATAAAATTTTAATAAATGAAAAATATATAAAAGTATTAAATATTAAATTAAAAATAATATATTCAAAAAAATAAAATAATATGAGTTGATTTAAAATTAGCTTGCGGTAGCTATTATCAGATATAGGCAGGGGCAAAATTTAGGTTTATATTTCAAGTCAAATTAAGTTTAGGCAGGCATAAAATATATTAATATCATACTTGAGCCTGACCTATAAACACCTTTAACCCAAACATAATTTACATAGTTTGAGACTTAAACTTGAGGTAAGAAAATTTTTAAAGTCTCGATATTTTCATTAGGGAATGCCTCATTGCCCTTTTTCCCTTTGCTGAAGCAAAGAATTCAAATGAAATATTTTTTTAAATATTTAAATCATACATTATTTACTAAATAAAGAGGATAAAGAAAAATAAAAAATTACTTGATATATTGTATTTTAATTTTTCTTTTCTATTTGCAATTTTGTATAAGTAACAAAGTTATTTATTAGTCAACTATTCGATCAAGTTCAAAAGCTCAATTAAAATATGGGAAGGTTTAGATAAAAGTATAATGTTTAGAAAATAGACTTTAAAAAAAAAAGATCTTTTACAACATGGGTTACTAGACTTTGATATTAATTCAAGACATCAAACCTGAGTCAGCTTAGCCCGTTTTATACTTTTGTAATATATTTTATATTATTTTTATATATTATGTAATTTACTTTACTTAAAATTAAATATATAATAATACAACATTGTGTGATGTTAAGTTGTTTAGGTTTACAATTTTAATTAAAAACCATCTAAAATATTAAATATTAAATATTAAATTAAATTAATAAATATCTTTAAATAAATTATTATGAGCGGTTTTAAAACAGGAATATGACATTTTGACTGTCACAAAATACTGTACTGATTTGAAGGTCTTCATTGAGTTCACTAAAGGGTCTCTTCAACCAAATAGCTTCTTTACAAGCCTCAGTAATCGCTATGTACTCAGCTTCAGTGGTAGACAAAGTGACTGTAGTTTGCAAAGTGGCTTTCCAACTGATTGCACAACCTCCGATTGTAAAGACAAAACCTGTGAGAGATCTTCTTCTATGAAGGTCTCCAGCAGAATTAGCATCAACATACCCAATGACTCCATCTCTAGTTCTTCCAAACAATAAGCAAACATCAGTAGTACCTCGTAAGTATCTTAAAATCCACTGAACTGCTTTCCAATGTTTTTTTACTGGGATTCGTCATGTATTTGCTAACTGCACTAACTGCATATGATAAATCTGGACGTGAACAAACCATATCATACATGACAGATCCCACTGCACTAGAGTATGGAACATGTGACATGTAGTCAATCTCATCATTTGGTTGTGAAGACAAAGCCGACGAAAGTTTGAAATGGAATGCTAAAGGAGTACCAACAGGCTTAACACTCTGAATATTGAACCTGCAAAGAACTTTCTCAATGTACCCCTTCTGACTTTGGTACAATTTACTTGCTTTTCTATCTCTCAGAATCTCCATACCAAGTATCTTCTTTGTTGGTCCCAAATCTTTCATCTCAAATTCTTCACTTAGTTGGGCTTTGACCTTTCTTATCTCTCCTTTATCTTTTGCTGCTATCAACATGTCATCAACATAAAGGAGTAGATACACAAAAGAACTATCACTATTTTTCTTAAAGTAAACACAACTGTCAAAACTACTTCTTTTGAAATCATGAGAAGTCATAAAGGAATCAAACCTCTTGCATCACTATCTTGGTGATTGTTTCAAACCGTAAAGTGACTTTTTCAGCAAGCAAACATAATCTTCTTTTTTTGAAACTGTAAAACCCTCTGGTTGTTGCATGTAAATATCCTCCTCAAGTTTTCCACGTAAAAATGTAGTTTTTACATCTAACTGCTCAAGCTCCAAATCATGCATAGCCACAATACCAAGCAAAGCTCGAATCGAACTATGCTTCACAACTGGGGAGAACACATCTGTGAAGTCCACTCCTGGAATTTGACTGTAACCCTTTACAAGAAGCCTTACTTTATATCTGGGTTCTTCAACTCCTAGAGTCATTTCTTTATTTTTAAACACCCATTTACAACGAACAACCTTTGTACCTTTAGAAAGTTTCACAAGATCCCATTTTCTATTTTTGTGGAGTGATTCTATCTCCTTTTGCATAGCAAACATCCACTTTTCTGAGTCTTCACAGCTAACCACCTCAGAATAATTAGATGGCTCTTGGTTTGCATCTATATCTTCAACCACATTTAAAGCATAAGCAACTAGATCAGCCTCGACATACTTCTTTGGAGGTTTAATTTCTCTTCTAGTTCTATTTTTAACAATAGAGTATTGTGGTAAATAAGCAACTCTATTCTAAATTTTTGTACTGGCTTGAGAAATCGACTCTGTTGTGGATTTTAGATTAATCTGATGCTCCACCTGCTTTTGATTTTCTTTATTGGAAGAGTCTTTAAGAGATAAGTTAGGTAGTATAGCAGTTTCATCAAAAACAACATCTCTGCTAATCACAACTTTTCTATTTTTAGGACATCATAACTTATACCCTTTTACACCAGCTTTATAACCAAGAAAAACACATTTAATGGATCTCGGTTCCAATTTTCCATTATCAACATGAGCATATGCAGGACACCCAAAGATCTTTAAATCAGAATAGTCAGCTGGGTTACCAGACCATACCTCTTGTGGAGTCTTTTTCTCAATTACAACGGATGGAGATCGGTTGATCAAAAAATATGCAGTAGAGGCTGCTTCGACCCAAAACGACTTTGGTAAGTTGGCATTTGACAATATACATCGAACCTTCTCCATGATCGTTCTGTTCATTCGTTCTGCAACGCCGTTTTGCTGTGGAGTATGACGAACTGTCAAGTGTCTCACGATCCCTTCTGAGTTGCACAGTTTATTAAACTCATCAGAACAGAACTCTAAGCCATTGTCTGTGCGGAGGTATTTTATTTGTTTTCCCATTTGTTTGTCAATCATAGTTTTCTAATACGTAAATGCAGAGAACACATCGCTTCTTTACTTCAGGAAAAATGCCCAAACTTTTCTGGAAAAATAATGAATAAAAGTTAGCATATAATTAGCTCCACATCTCGAAGGCACTCTAGATTGCCCCCACAGAGCAGAATGAATATACTCCAATGTTCCTTTCGTGTTATGTATTCCTCTAGTGAATCGAACTCTCTTTTGCTTCCCCAAAATGCAGTACTCACAGAACTTTAGTTTGCAAATTCCTTGCCCATCAAGAAGTCCTCTTTTGCTCAATTATGCATGCCATTCTCACTCATATGCCCTAGGCGCATAAGCCAAAGTTTAGTAATATCATCATCTGACAAGGAAGAGAAAGCGACAGCTGCATCACCAGTAACAGTAGAACCCTGTAAAACATATAATTTGGCAGTCTTTCTTTACCCTTTCATCACAATGAGGGAACCTTTGAAAGTCTTCAAAACTTCACTTTTAGCTGTGTATCTGTACTCATTTGTATCAAGAGTACTCAACGAAATTAAATTTCTCTTCAATTCTGGAACATGTCGCACGTCATTAAGTGTTCTGACAACTCCGTCAAACATCTTAACTTTAATTGTTCCAACACTTGTAATTTTACATGAAACATTATTTCCCATCAACACAACACCTTCAGACACTATTTTGTAAGTTGTAAACCAATCCCGATTAAGACTTATGTGGAAGGTGCAGCCCGAATCAAGGATCCACTCCTCGCTTACTTTAGAATTGTTAACAGAAGCGACTAGAAGTTCACCATCGCTCTAGTCTTCTACAACATCAGCTTCACCAGAATTTTTTGGTCGTTTTCCCTTTTGATTCATAGCCTCCATTTTGATCTTATTCTGTAGCTTATAGCACTCAGATTTAATGTGCCCTTTTTTCTTGCAGAAGTTACAAGTTTTACCTCTGTTTGAAGACTTCGATCGACCCTTAGATTTACCGTAAAGATTCCGTTCTTATGTCCTTCCACGATCATCATCAACATTTCGTTCTTGTCTCCCAAGAACAATGAGACTCTCTCTCTTAGAGTTGGGTTTGACCACAAGATGCTTCATCTTATCATACGAGGTTAAAGAATCATAAACCTCATCAATTGTGAGTGACTCGTGACTATATAAAATCGTGTCTCTAAAGGTTGAATAAGACGGGGGCAACGAACAAAGTAAAATCAACCTTAGATCTTCCTTATCATACTGAACCTCCATGGCCTCCAAGTTTGAGAGAATTTCTTTAAACATTGTTAAGTGTTCGTGCACAGATTCACCTTCTTCCAAACAATGAGCATAAAGACGCTGCTTCATATGCAACTTGCTGGTTAGAGTTTTCTACATACATATTTATTCCAGCCTTTTCCATAATGCAGCGGCGGTCTTCTCCTTCATCACATCCTGTAAAATTTCGTTAGACAAATATAGATGTATTTGTGTTAACGCCTTTTGATCCTTACGCTTCTTCTCTTCATCTGTTAATGTTGAAGGCATCTTATCTATCCCTAGCAGGATATCCTCCAGATCCATCTGCGCAAGAACTGCTTGCATCTTAATCTGTCACAACGCAAATCTGGTGCTGCGATCCAACATCAGAATTTCATACTTCAAAGACGTCACTACCGTGATCGAGATGAATAACCTGAAAGCTCTGATACTAATTTATAAAAATAGAACGTCGGTAATGACAATATATTGCAAATAAAAGAGAAATAAAAATAAAGAACATAGATTTTTACGTGGAAACCCTTTCGGGGAAAAAAACCACAGGCAGAAGAGAAGAAAATTCACTCTGTTAAATTCGAATGATTACAATAGGAGTTTCGACTACGTCTATTTATAGGTTGAAAAAACCTAATTCTAATCAAAATCAAATATATAATGCTAATAAATGTTAAATATATTATACTAATAAATACTAAATCTTCTAGAAAAAAAGATATATTTTGTTTAATTTAACTTGCAAGCAATCTCT
Organism: Gossypium turneri; assembly: GCA_008044935.1. Classification (NCBI taxonomy): domain Eukaryota; kingdom Viridiplantae; phylum Streptophyta; class Magnoliopsida; order Malvales; family Malvaceae; genus Gossypium; species Gossypium turneri. The sequence goes on from CP032581.1 coordinate 53,915,227, forward strand.
TAAAATTTGAGTCACAAACTCTAACATAATATCATATATAAACCCGACTCAACCCACTGAATAAGTGATAACTATTACCATTATTCTCTTTTAATCAATAAACCTTGTCCTAATCGTAAAAGCATTGTAAATTGGAGAAGACAGCATTATTGGTTGTAATGAAACGAAATGGGAAATCATTATAAAGATGGGATTACAAAAGAATATTAGTCTAAATCAGAATGCATTATAAAATTCAATTACTTAAAACCTCGGATTATGGATAATAATAATATATTATTACCTTTGAAGTTCCCTTAAGCATGCTTTAATTACATTTTTAGGCAAATGATTCTAATCGCAATTATTGAGTTTTAAGTTGGAATTATTTTAATACAAAGACAAACTAAACATGATGCCACAACATGTTATAGGTCAGCAATGACAAAATCCCTTGGAGTGGTGCACGAACCATACAAATTCTTATTTTTTAACTATTTATATTAAACTAATCTGTGTTAATTACTTGCTAAAACCCATGCTTAAACGAGTTAATGGATCATGCATTAAATGCAATATATGACCTAAATGTATGTAAAAAAAATTAGTTATCTATGTTTAGATCACTACTCACATTCAGAGTGGGTTTAGATGGACAATGCGGTATCCTTTATCTCATATTATAATATTATTGTCGCATCTAGTTTTACTGTTATCGTTGTTTTTATAATAGTCACGGATAAACTCACCATCACACTTTTTTTAAATAATAAAACAAGCCTTTGGTTAAGTGTCGTTCATATCTTATCAAATCAAAATGATTATATATTATTTGAATCCATACCCCATTTAACCTAACTCATAAGCTTCCAATACTAATTCTTTTTTTTTATATTTTTAGATATTTATAATAATAAATTCAGTTCCAACCCTCAAGAGAAAATAATAGAAATGTAATTTTCGCATGACAAATGCTGTTCAATTAACGTAAGGAGTAACGATTAAATGGAATTACTTAAAAGGAAATTCAAGTGAGATGGCATGAGACATTTGGTGTTTTGATAGGATTCCACTTGGCAATTAAACCCTAATCAATCAATAAAAAAAGAGTCAAGCCCATAAAAGCAGGTGGCAGTGAGAATGAGTGGTGGGGACAGGTTTTGCGAAAGAAGTTGAAATTAGTACACAGAAAAAATTTGAGATCTGGTGCTGGTTTAGTGGTATTCTTATTTCTTTATTTTGATTAATTTTATATTATATTGATGGTACTATTTTGGTATCATATCCAACTGCTGGAATCTATATATTATAAATATTCGTTTTTGCGTTAGTTCATGTGATTCTTTTTGGTGGGTTGTTTTGGAATTCTCACCTATACAAATGTAAACTGCTAATTAGAAGTTGGAAAAGGACAAAGCACAACTATGATTTTATTATTGGGACAATAAATTATTACTAAATTTATATTTTATTCACTCAACTTTAAAAAGCTACAAAATGATAGTTGACCTCTTCGAAAACTTTTACTTAAGTCATTGTATTGTTCAATTTTTTTTTTTATAAAAAGTTCTGGTGGCAAGCTCTAAGTAATGATTTAACAATCGATACTCATCAATGATTAGAAGAATAATGAGCTTCTGATTTTTATCCATGTCCACAGGAAAGTAATTTTATCATTAAATATATATATATTAAATATTAAATTTATTATAAATTCCTATCATATCTCTTCTTTTTTATATAATTTTCTAGAACTATCCATAGCCTCTCCCCAACTCTTGAATAGGAGGATAATGCGCTTCAACACACTAAAACTCTCGTCTTCCTGCACTGACAACAATGTCGATGCCGATCGAGCTAAGACTCAATCGACATATATATGGATAGAATTTATTGTTGACCAAGTCTAAAAAAATTATATTAGTGAAAACAATCTAATTTACTGTAAGCTGAAGTTTTAAAATAAAATAAGGTTAATATTTGATAAATCATGTATTTTTATTTCATAAGTAACATTAAAAAATTGACATGTGTCTCTTTTTTAAAAAAATTAACCCTTGCGTGGAATCTAAAAACTCCATCTACAGTATACCAATTATTTTTCCAATAAATATTTTTTAGAAAAAAGCTTCACATATTAAAAACAAACTTATAGTTTTTAAGAAAAATAATAAAATAGAATCTTATCTCAAAAAAACAACTATTGAGTTGTAAGCAAAATTGATATGAAAGAAATGAGAGTTAGAATTTTACGATTCTAAACAAAAACACGTTGCACAAATTCAAGGGTAGACAAGCCTCTATTCATTTATTTTTCCTATGATGGGATCACCAAAGTTACAGTAAATTTTGCAATATTAAAACTTTCCAAGGTCAATGCTAACAAATTTGACAGAAAATAGTCTAAATTAAATCAATAAATGATCAATGTTAAAAAAGATTAAATCGAACTCTTAATTGTTAAGAGGTATATCATTTAAACAAGAGTATATTAAATTTAAATATAATTAGGTTGTGACATAATTTTTTACTTAGATATGCAACACTTTATGTCAAATCTCAATGGGGATTAGATCGAAGGACTTTACATGTTTTGGGATCAAAATTAAGAATCTTATCCAAATTAAACAAGCTGTTGCTCCTCCACTAATTGTTGCTTTTTCTTTAAAACATTTCTTTCCATTTCCAATCTAGAAACCCACAAAATAGTTGATTGAGTCTTTAACTCGATTAGCATAGATATTATTGTCAATATAGGAGGACGTGGACTCTAGTACTTTAAAGCGCATTACTCTCCTATTAATAGATATTATCAAAACTTATAATAAGTTTATTCAGAAAAACCACACACAAAATTTTTGAAATATTTTTGTTCAAGATAATTCAAGTATAAGTTTATAACTATAACTTTTAAAATATATTTATATTCATCAGAAATATTCAAAATGCCAACTATTTAACCTTTTTTGCAAATTAAACATTATTTACTTTTAAATTCAATAATTTATTTCTTCTGCTATTTCAATTTAATAATTAAAGTCTAATTAATAAATTCCGATTTCCATTAAATTGAATGATATAACTTTTTTAAAGTCTTACATAACTTCTACACCATTCTAAATTGGTCAGGTAAGGTTGTGCAAGGAAATCGAGAATCGAAAAATTGATTCAAATCGATGTATTCGGCTCAGATTTTGTATTGTTTGATTTGGTTTTAAGTTTGTATTATCATCTAAACCGCACAATTTAATTCAGATTCGAGTTTTTCACATGGAACATGTTTTATTCAAATCAAACCGAATGAAAAAAAAATCTATGTTTAAGGAATAGTTTTAATAGAATAATAAATTGGCCATTTCAATATATATATATGGACTAATTCATTAATTTAATCTATGTTTAGGGTTGTACAACTATAAATAATTTATTAACATAATAACTTAAGTTAAAATTATTTTTTAAATAGTGTCTTATCGATAGTTACGATATTAATTTAATTATTTAATTCACCTTATAAATAGATAAATAAATCTATAGCTTATGCACCTAAATAGGTGTAAAAGAGGTTAACTTCCATAAATTTTACATTTTATTAGCCAAAAATAAATATCTTGTAATAAAATACTATATATTGCTACTACAATTATAAAAAAAATATTAAATGTTTGGTTTATTAAGGAAAGAAAGCCTTATCCTTATCCCCAATGTCCTTGCTTTGTACCTTGCACTGACCTGAAAAGCATTTATCACCACCACTCCTAAAAGCTTGGGCTCCATTATCATCTTTTTTAGAAATATTAAATCATAATGTAATTAATTTTTTAATTTAATAAAAATATGAAATATTTTTTAGAAAACGTAAATTTTTATTGGCAGGTTTTTTTTATGGTATCTACGACTTAAAAATTTGTATTAAGTAGTTTAAGTTTTCTTTTCATCAAAATTTCGGTCATCAATTAATAAAATTTTGATATTTTAAATCATATCGTAATTGAATCGGTCAAGTCATTGGTTTAGTGGTCTCTAATTAAAAAATATTAAAAATTTAAATAAATTTTTAAAAAAATTAAAAAATTTCAGTTCGACCGTTGGTTCAAACAATTCGTATCGATTTCTTATCTAATAGATTCAAAACACCTTCTAGACTAATATCCTAACCAATTCTCAATCTAACCGATTCAATCGGCCAATCTAATCCGATTTAAATAACATTACAGTTTTTTTATTTCACTTTTATCTCTTAAAATCTCCTTTTTGTTGGTTGATCTTGAGTCACTGACTAGTTTAATGATGTGTTTGTTGGAAGTGCATCTTTTAACTTTCATTATCATATATATGGGACATGTCCTGTAATAAGCACCAATGTTAGTAAGATCAAAATTTTGAGTTCTAGGACAAAAGATAATGATATATTGTAATAATTTATATGACGGAATATTTGTTTCTTATCCTCTCCATTTTTGTTGTCCAATTTTTTTTAGATGTTTTAAAAATAATATATTCTTTTTTTTATAAAAAATTGAAGTTTTAATAAAAATAAAAGAACACATCAAAATCATTTTTTTTTAGTTTTTAACTTACAACGGAAGTATCACATAACGACAAATATGAGACGGAAAGAAAATAGAGTGAAGTAATAAAGTTTCCCACTTTCTTATAGTTTAAAGTTTACTACCAATCCCCTATCATTTCAAAAACTTCATTTTAGTCCTCTACCTCAATCAAGTTTATATTTCTATCTCTACATGTTAACTTTGTCTTTGATGGAACAACGTGATTTAATGGTTATTGACATGGCATTAAATCAAATTAAAAATTGATTGATCTAGAAAATAAATGAAGTAACATGACTTAATGATAGTTGACGTGGACCAAATTATAAATAATTTAAACACAATAATTATATAAAAATAAATAAAACTGAAAACAATTTGAGATAAAAATGAAATCAATTTCTTACCGCTACTCATTCTTCAAAACTATAGTTTAACCTTCTAATTTAATTTGATGCCACATCCATCATTGTTAAATTATATCGTTGCATTAAAAGCAAAATTAACGTGTATAAACTAAAATGTTAGCTTTTTTTTTTTTAATGTACATGAATTAAAATATTCCTGGGCTAAAATGAAATTTGCATATATATATATAGAATAAAAGGACTCAAATTTAAAATTAATGTAACCAAGAGGTGGCTGCCAATATATATATATATATATATGTACATATGTATGTATAGTCCCAATTCTTAATAATTGAGCTGGTTCTTTTGTTTACTTGATTTGACATGCCTCCATCAATGTCATGCTCTGTTGTACAAAAGCCAAAAGTATGGTAATATGACCATTCACCCTTAAATTTTCTTTCTATTTTTTTTTATAAAATTAATTATTAATAAGAGATTCACTTACACTAATATAAAATTAAAGTAATTTTACATCTTTTAATAATTTTTATATGATTAATATTTTAATAATTTAATCGTCATATTTCATGTCTATTTATATGGATCATGCATGCCAATTTTGATATAAATTAAGAATTTTTAATTATTCGTTTTATGTAAAAAATCTTTCAATCATTAAATATATAATAATATAAATAATATTTTAGATCAATATGATAGAGATATCGAATCAGTTCAATATTTTACATGCGTAACAAGTGCAAATATATTGATAAATTCAACGATTGAATTATTAAAATATTTGTTATATAAAAATTTACGGAATAATATAAAACTATTTTAATTTTGTACATATAGAAATGGATCCCTTCCCAGTTATTAAAACCTAAATCTAGATCATTAATTTGATACTAAAAAGAGTGAAAAATATAATGTCGGTAATGACAATATATCGCAAATAAAAATAGAAATAGAAAAATAAAGAACACACAGATTTTACATGAAAACCCTTTCGAGAAAAAACCACGGGCAGAAGAGAAGAAAATTCACTATATCGAAAAAAAATAATTACAAGAGGAGTAGACTATGCCTATTTATAGGCTTGTAAACCTTATTCTAATAGGAGTGAAACTCCTTATTCTAATCAATATCATATACATGGAGTTTAATAAGATTTTAAAAACCTTATTCTAAAATAAAATAAAAGAAGTATAATTCTATAGGGATTTTACTTTTATTTTATTTTACCACTGTATTTTATTTAAATAAGGATTCGAGTCACTTAATTCTAACAATCTCCACCTTGACACGAATTCTTAATAAACAAGTTCTTCATCGCAAACTTTCAACGAACAAGTTCTCCACCTCTTCCATAAAACCCCTTAAGGGTTTATCTTCAACAATGAACACCAACCAAATCTAAGCAATGCTCAAACTTGGTTATAGGAAGTGACTTAGTTATCATATCTGCAGGATTTTCATGAGTACTAATTTTGCTAACAACAATATCACCACGAGCAATAATATCACGAACAAAATGATACCTAACATCAATGTGTTTTGTTCTCTCATGAAGCATTTGATCTTTTGTAAGGAAGATGGCACTTTGACTATCACAAAATACTGTATTGATTTGAAGGTCTTCATTGAGTTCACTAAAGAGTCCCTTCAACCAAATAGCTTCTTTACAAGCCTTAGTAATCGCCATGTACTCAGCTTCAGTGGTAGACAGAGCGACTGTAGTTTGCAAAGTGGCTTTCCAACTGATTGCACAACCTCCGATTTTAAAGACATAACCTGTGAGAGATCTTCTTCTATCGAGGTCTCCAGCAAAATCAGCATCAACATACCAAATGACTCTATCTCTAGTTCTTCCAAACTGTAAGCAAACATCGGTAGTACCTCGTAAGTATCTTAAAACCCACTGAACTACTTTCCAATGTTCTTTACCGGGATTCACCATGTATCTGCTAACTGCACTAATTGCATATGATAAATCTGGACGTGAACAAACCATGGCATCCATGAGAGATCCCACTGCACTAGAGTATGGAACATGTGACATGTACTCAATCTCATCATCTGATTGTGGAGACAAAGCCGATGAAAGTCTGAAATTGGCTGCTAAATGAGTACTAACAGGCTTAGCATTCTGCATATTGAATCTGCAAAGAACTTTCTCAATGTACCCCTTCTGACTTAGGTACAATTTACTTGTTTTTCTATCTCTGAGAATCTCCATACCAAGTATCTTCTTTGTTGGTCCCAAGTCTTTCATCTCAAATTCTTCACTTAGTTGGGCTTTGACCTTTCTTATCTCTCCTTTATCTTTCGCTGCTATCAACATGTCATCAACATAAAGGAGTAGATACACAAAAGAACTATCACTGTTTTTCTTAAAGTAAACACAACTGTCAAAGCTACTTCTTTTAAAATCATGAGAAGTCATAAAGGAATCAAACCTCTTATACCACTGTCTTGGTGACTGTTTCAAACCGTAAAGAGACTTTTTCAGCAAGCAAACATAGTCTTCTTTTTCTGACACTGTAAAACCCTCTGGTTGTTGCATGTAAATATCATCCTCAAGTTCTCCATGCAAAAATACAGTATTTACATCTAACTTCTCAAGCTCCAAATCATGCATGCCACAATACCAAGCAAAGCTCGAATCGAACTATGCTTCACAACTGGAGAGAACACATCTGTGAAGTCCACTCCTGGAATTTGACTGTAAGCCTTTGCAACAAGCCTTGCTTTATATCAAGGTTCTTCAACTCTTGGAGTCCTCTCTTTCTTTTTAAACACCCATTTATAACAAACAACCTTTTTACCTTTAGGAAGTTTCACAAGATCCCATGTTTGATTTTTGTGTAATGATTTCATCTCCTCTTGCATAGCAAACACCCACTTTTCTAACTGCCTCAAAATAATTAGATGGCTCTTGGTTTGCATCTATATCTTCAGCCACATTTAAAGCATAAGCAACTAGATCAGCCTCGGCATACTTCTTTAGAGGTTTAATTTCTCTTCTAGTTCTGTTTTTGGCGATAGAGTATTGTGGTGAAGAAGTAACTTTATTTTGAATTTTTGTACTGGCTTTAGTAGTCGACTCTGTTGTAGATTCTAGATCAATCTGATGCTACACCTGCTTTTGATTTTTTTTATTGGAAGAGTCTTTAAGAGATAAGTTAGGTAGCATAGCAGTTTCATTAAAAACAACATCTCTGCTAATCACAACTTTTCAATTTTCAGGACACCATAACTTATACCCTTTTACACTAGCTTTATAACCAAGAAAAACATATTTAATAGATCTCGGTTCTAATTTTCCATTATCAACATGAGCATACGCAGAACAACCAAAGATCTTTAAATCAGAATAGTCAGCAGGATTACCAGACCATACCTCTTGTGGAGTCTTTTTCTCAATGACAACGCATGGAGATCGGTTGATCAAAAAACATGCAGTAGAGCCTGCTTCTGCCCAAAATGACTTTGATAAGTTGGCATTTGACAACATACATCGAACCTTTTCCATGATCATTCTGTTCATTCGTTCTGCAACGCTATTTTGCTGTGGAGTATGATGAACTGTCAAGTGTCTCACGATCCCTTCTAACTTGCACAGTTTATTAAATTCATCAGAACAGAACTCTAAGCCATTGTCTGTGTGGAGGTATTTTATTTGCTTTCCCGTCTGTTTTTCAATCATGGTTTTCCAAGACTTAAATGCGGAAAACACATCGCTTTTCTACTTCAGGAAGAACGTCCACACTTTTCTGGAAAAATCATCAATAAAAGTTAGCATATAATTAGCTCCACCTCTCGAAGGTACTCTAGATGGCCCCCACAAATTAGAATGAATATACTCTAACGTTCCCTTCGTGTTATAGATTCCTCTGGTGAATCGAACTCTCTTTTGCTTCCCAAAAATGCAGTGCTCACAGAACTTCAATTTGCAAATTCCTTGCCCATCAAGAAGTTCTCTTTTGCTCAATTCTGCCATGCCATTCTCACTCATATGCCCTAGGCGCATATGCCAAATTTTAGTAATATCATCATCTGACAAGGAAGAGGATGACACAACTACATCACCAATAACAGTAGAACCCTGCAAAACGTATAACTTGGCAGTCTTTCTCTGCCCTTTCATCATAATGAGGGAACCTTTGGAAATCTTCAAAACTCCACTTTGAGCTGTGTATTTATACCCTTTTAAATCCAGAGTACTCAATGAAATTAAATTTCTTTTTAATTCTGGAACATGTCGTACTTCACTGAGTGTTTTGACAACTCCATCAAACATCTTAACTCTAATTGTTCCAACACCTGCAATTCTACATGAAGCATTATTTCCCATCAACACAATACTTTTAGACACTATTTTGTAAGTTGTAAACCAATCCCGATTGGGACTTATGTAGAAGGTGCAACCCGAATCAAGGATCCACTCCTTGCTCACTTTGGAATCGTTGACAAAAGTGACTAGAAGTTCACCATCACTGTAATCTTCTACAACATCAGCTTTACCAGAATTTTCTAGTTGTTTTCCATTTTGGTTCGCAGTCTCCCTTTTGATCTTGTTCTGTAGCTTATAGCACTCAGATTTAATGTGCCATTTCTTCTTTCAAAAGTTACAAGTTTTACCTCTGTTTGAAGACTTCGATCTACCCTTAGATTTACTGCGAGGATTCCGTTCTTGTATCCTTCTACGATCATCAGCAGCATTTCGATCTTGTCTCTCACGAACAATAAGACCCTCTCCCTGAGAGTTAGTTTTAACCACAAGATGCTTCATCTTATCATACGAGGTTAAAGAATCATAAACCTCATCAACTGTGAGAGACTCGCGGCTATATAAAATCGTATCTCTAAAGGTTGAATAAGACGGGGGCAACGAACAAAGTAGAATCAACCCTAGATCTTCCTTATCATACTGAACCTCAATAGCCTCCAAGTTTGAGAGAATTTCTTTGAACACTGTTAAGTGTTCGTGCACAGATGCACTTTCCTCCAAATGATGAGCATAAAGACGCTGTTTCATATGTAGCTTGCTAGTTAGAATTTTTGACATACATATCTGTTCCAACCTCTTCCATAATCCAGCGGCAGTCTTTTCCTTCATCACATCCTGTAAAATTTCGTTCGACAAATGTAGATGTAACTGTGTTAACGCCTTTCGATCCTTGCGCTTCTTCTCTTCTTCCGTCAAAGTTGAAGGCATCTTATCTACCCCTAGTAGGGCTTCCTCTAAGTCCATCTGTGCAAGAACTGCTTGCATCTTTATCTGCCACAATGCAAATCTGGTGTTGCGATCCAACAGGGGAATTTCGTACTTCAAAGACGTCATTACCGTGATTCAGATGAACAACCCGGAAGCTCTGATACCAATTTGTGAAAAATATAATGTCGGTAATGATAATATATCGCAAATAAAAATAGAAATAGAAAAATAAAGAACACACAGATATTACGTGGAAACCCTTTCAGGAAAAAACCACGGGCAGAAGAGAAGAAAATTCACTATATCGAAAAAAAATAATTATAAGAGGAGTAGACTATGCCTATTTATAGGCTTGTAAACCTTATTCTAATAGGAGTAAAACTCTTTATTCTAATCAATATCATATACATGGAGTTTAATAAGATTTTAAAAACCTTATTCTAGAATAAAATAAAAGAAGTATAATTCTATAGGGATTTTACTTTTATTTTATTTTACCACTGTATTTTATTTAAATAAGGATTCGAGTCACTTAATTCTAAAACATTTTAATTCTTTATCAATAAATATCATAATTATAAAAAATGATTTAATTATTGATTTAATCTTAATTTTTTTTTCTACAGTTGAACTTTATTCATATTGTTATTGTTGCAATAATACGTGAGTTCAAATGTATTTAAATATATAAAGATTTATTTTAAGGATTAAAAGAATTATGAGTGGTTTAGACACTAAAAAAATATTTTAATTAGGTTTAATATATAATTTGATACCTGAGTTTGATTTTTTTTTAATGTGGTAATTGTGTTATATTTTGATACTGTTAATTTTTTAGCGTTTAATTCGTGTTTCAAAATTGATTTAATGAAACTTTATTGTTAATATTATTATGTTTGAATTTCTATGATTTTTCAATAGAGTAAATTTAGTGATAATTGTAAATTTATTTAATTTTGCGTTTAATTTGTCAAATACAGTCCCATGGATATGATTTAATTCGGAGGAAGTGGTACAACTACAGAGGAATCCTATGTGAAGAAGAAGCAGTAGCACTTGATGCTGCACTAAACAAGGAAATTCTAGGTCCTGAAGAGAAAACCAATAACATGATCTAAGAAAGAGAGAGAGTAAAACCATATTAAGAGTTTATGTAACACCCCATACCTGGCCTATACAACAAGGCCAAATTTGGAGAGTTGCATTGAACAACATTCAAAATGTAACTTTGAAACCTAGCCTTAAAAATCTTCCAGAGTCATAAAAGACTTAAAGGAATAACAAAATAAGCAGTTCGAGTTTTGTCATCCTACTAAGTTGGAAATACGAAAAGTTAACTAACAATACTAGTAGTACTTAACAGTTTAAAACAACATAACCAAGCTTCCCATTCGCCAACCCGCTTAAGTTTGTGATTTACCTGTAGTTCATTCAATAACAAAATAAATTAATACTTCATAAAGAAACCAACTATATATATATTCAATAGAGTCATGGTTAAACCAATAGATATCTAAGTGTAAACTTTGATTTAAACTTATGATACAATACATTCAATTACAGATCAGAACCGTACAGATAGATAATAAATCAAGTCGTAGTCAAATTCAGAACAGAATAGATGCAATTTTCTAATTACATCCGCTACACACCATCTCCGACCAACCCAACACACCAACAGGGTATTTACTACCTTTCTAACCCTACACATCATATAATGTCGGTCTGACACGTTTTAATGATTTTAGTTTAACTGCCAGATCAGAGTACAGATACCAATGGTTTAACCACTGGTTTAGAATAGAATACTTCCTCCTTACACTATTCCCGTCCAATGCAGATGCAAGTCTTAATGACAGTTAGTACAGAGTCCTATGCGAATATCCAAATACAATTCATGCTCGAATGCAGTAGATCGATACCATTAACATTTTTCATACGCAATACACACACAGATTTTTAGTACACAATCTTAGGTTATAGAATATCAGTTTTTATGGGTTAATTCAGTTCACACAGCCTCACTGAAGGCTTGTATTCATTTTAAGCGGTGCTCGTGGTTCGAGGGAAAAATTCAGTATATTAGCCCACACGCTCATGTGGTTTCACACGGTCTGAATAGTTGGCCACGATACACGGTCGTGTCATTCGCCTGTGTGGTCTCTATTTCACAATTAGTGAGTTACACGGCTTGGACACATGCCCGTGTCTTTGGCCCCTGTGAACCTTGCTTAACATGGCCACACACAGCCTGGATACACGCCCGTGTCCCTTGCCCATATGGCTCTATTTGGGGAATAGTGAGTCACACAGCCTACTACATGGCCTGACACATGGCCCTGTGGTGTCGGCAGTCATGTTTTCTAGCGTCTGAATTTCGTAAAAACTTGGGTTTTCAATACACAGCTAAAGTAGTTTTGATGTAAAAACAATGCAGAGGAATCCCGGAGCCTAAATTAACCAACCAAAAACCAATTAAAAGACTATAACGATGTAATTCGTACAATTTAACACTTACTAAACTATGTCGAAAACTTTGACATAAAACTTTCAACGGAACTAACGCTTACCAGCGAATCAGCGATGACAGCTCGAATAACATGTCAGCAAACGCTACTTTTGACACTTACGCCTAAAATAAAGAAGCCAAAAGTCACTTAATCATAAGAATTCAACCCAACAAAAATGAAGTCATTTCAACAGAGCGAGCCCGATGTTTTAAAAAATTCACAACGAGATTTACATAATTAACTTTCAATCAACAATATGACGAACATATTTACCCGAATATATTGCAAAGGATTTAACAACAACCAACGAGGAGAGACAAACCAAAAAAATTAAGAAAAAAAGGAAACAGGAAGAACAAAACAACAAATTGAAAAAAAAAAGAAAAAGAAAAGAACATTAATTTTAATGGTTAAAACCACCAGTCAGGATTCCAATAATAATAAAAAATATTTCCTAACACACACGCTGAGACTCGAACATATAACCAGAGAGAATACAAAAGCTTAACCATCAAACCAGCAGGCTCATTCTTGTCATATATTTACATAAAATTAAACTTAAATCAACTATTGAAAGATAAAGGTTATGCTAAAATATATAGCAAAGCTTTTTAAAAGTATGACTTGAACCCCTAACCTCAAACACATACATAAAACACATAGCCACAAATACAAAGATTTAACTACGCTAGTATTTCTTAGTCAAACATTCAAATTTTGGGGTGTTACAACTCTCTCTCCCTAAAAGAAATTTTGGCCTTGAAATTTATCTAACTCAAATAAATACTCAAATCGAGTCATTGGGTTCCCAAGTGGCTTCCTCATTACCATGATTCCACCATAGGACCTTAACGAGAGGGACGATTTTATTTATTCAATACATTGACATCTCGATCCAGAATCTGAACAGGTTCCTCCTCAAAAGTTAAATCTGGTAGTACTTCAATCTCCTCAATAGGGACATTGTGTGATGGATCAGATCAATACCATCACAACATCGAAACGTGGAACACATCGTGAATTCGATCTAATTCAGGAGGTAATTCTAAGTGATAAGCAACAGGTTTGACCCATTTTAGAATTCAGTAAGGTCCAATGAACCTCGGGCTCAACTTGCCATTACGTCCAAACCGAAAAACCTTTTTCCCCAGAAACACTTTCAAAAACACCTAATCACCTATAGAAAACTCGATGTCTTTTCTCATTAAATCTGCATATGAATTATGTCGATCAGAAGTAGCCTTAAGTCGATCTCGGATTAATTTAATAGTATTCTAAATCTCAGAAACTAGCTCGGGACCCAAAACTCGATGTTTACCTAACTCGGTCCAACACATAGAGGTACAACACTTACGACCATACAGAGCCTCGTAAGGTGTCATCTAAATATTAGACTGAATGTTGTTGTTGTACGCAAACTCAGCCAACAGTAAGTAATCCTCCCAACAACCCTTTATATCAATTACACAACCACGAAGCATATACTCTAAAATTTTAATAACTCATTCAAACTATCCATCGATCAAGTTGAGTGTCTAACGCCTCATGAAGCTTCTTGTAAAACCAAGAAGTAAAACACGGATCCATATTTGAGATAATCGAGACTAGTACTTTGTGCAGTCTTACAATTTCAGAGACATACAGTTAGGAATGCTTTTGTAGTGAGTAGTCTATTCTAATAGGAAGGAAATGAACGGACTTGGTCAATCGATCATCGACGACCTAAATCGAATATTTTTTAGTGGGTGTTAAGGGTAACCCACTAACAAAATGTATCTTTACTTGTTCTCACTTCCACAGAGAAATTTTAACCGGTTGTAGCAACCTAAAAGGCAATTGGTGCTCAGCCTTAACTTTTTGGCATGTCAGACAATGAGTGTAACACCCTTAACCCATATCCGTCGCCAGAACAGGGTTATAGAGTGTTACCGAAATTTATAGATCAAAAATAGATTTAACATCAATTAACATTTATATCAGAAATCAATCTTATTTAATCATATTGTCCCTTATACGAGCCCTCGAGGCCCAAAATATACATTAGAACCAAGCTAGGACTAAACTAGGTACTCAGAGAATTTTTCACAAAATTTTTAAATATTTCAAATATCCAGGGGACACACGCCCGTATGGAGAGGCCGTATGTCTTACACAGTCAAGAGAAACGCCCATGTCTCAGGCCGTGCGGGAATTCAAAATAGGGACACACGGTCGTGTCCCAGCCCGTGTCCAAATTAGGATGCTCACTAACTTAGGCTACACGACCAAGCCACATACCTGTGTGTTAGGCCTTATGAGCATCCTAACTTGCATTAAATAGGTGTAGGAGTCACACGGCCAAGTCACACACCCGTGTGCTAGGCCGTGTAAAAATACCTGAACATTTTGTTTTAAAAATTTGAAGATGTAAGGGACATACGGCCAAACCACATACCTATTTGTCACACGGCTGAGACATATGTCCGTGTCTCTGCCCATGTGGACAAAATAGGTCATTTTCAAGCCTAATTGCTAGAGGTGAGCAAAACTCGATTCGATTCGAAAAAATTGAAAAAAAATTTGAATTTCGAGTTAAACGAATCGAGTTATTCGAGTTAATTGAGTTATTCGAATCAACTAGAATTTTTTTTCAAATTTCGAGTTCGAATCGAGTTGAGTTTTCGAATTCGAATAACTCAAATAATTCGAATATCAAACTATAATATTTTACATTTTTACCCCAAACTCCCAAACCTTTTTACTTTTCCCTCAAAACTTTTACTCCTTCCCACTTCCCCCCCAAAACTTTTACTCCCCTCCCAACCCCCCAATCTACCCAACATCCATTTCCCACCAAAATTTTACTCTCCCATTTACTTTTTCTCAAAATTTTACTCCCAAAAACCCTCAAAATATTTTATTTTCCCCCAAATTTTTACTCCCTCTCACTTTTCCCCTAAAACTTTTATTCCCTTCCCATCCCACCACTCATTTACCCCAAACCCTCCCCCCTTCAATTTTTTTTTTAAATATTTTCCCTCCAAAATTTTACTTCCCCCTATTTACTTTCCCTCAAACTTTTATTTCCCAAAACTTTTTATTTTCCTTCTAAACTTTTACTTCTCACCCTTTACTCTCAAATAAAAAATCAAAATTATCCAAAAAAATCACTAAACATAGATAGTAATAATTTTATTTATATCTACTATTTATATTATTAAATCAAATTTCACATTTTATATTATTTATATTATTGAATTGTTTAGTCATATTGAATATTTATATTAAAATTGAATTATTAATTATGTCATAAAATATTCGTGTTAAAATTTTATATTGATATCAATCATTTTATTTTTAAAATAACTTTTATTAAAAAAATCATATTTTTACATTTAATATATTTTTTAATTCCAAAATACATAGTGACAAGAATCTGAAGACAATTGAAACAACTAAGCAAGCAAAGAAGTAACCAGTATATATAAAAAATTAATAAATAAATTATGAGGTGATGAAAGTTAATAAAAAATTTGATTAAGGTGGACAAATTTTATTACGATGGGAGACAGTGGTTACAAGGACCTAAAATTATTTTTTAAAATTTAACTCGAACAAATATATTTGATTCGATTCGAATTCCATCTCACTCGACTCGATTCGAGAAAAATTCAAATAAAGTTAGGATGATAAAATGAGATTCGAAAACTCGATTAACTCAAAAATTTTCGATTCGATTCGATTCGATCGAATGCTCACCCCTACTTTTTTCTCACCCCATTTTGGTATCAACCTAAACACACAATTTACATAATCACAAGTCACAATAAACTCTTCAATTCAAGTCAAACTCAAGATCAATACATGTCAATACACCCCATATGTCCAAGTATTAAATCTTACCTAATTGACCATATAACATATATGCATATTTTACCAACTATGTTATTTCAAACCATTCATCAACATATCCATAATTTATTAATCACTCAACCATATCAAAAACAACAACGTGATAAAGCCACACACACACATATATATATATATATATATCAAAATATGTTCAACTCAAGCCATTCCTATGGCTATTTACAACAAAATGCTATTAAGCCAACATTGGCCAATTTACCCTATACATTCCATTATAACCAAAATTAGTTTTCTATATGTACCGAAATAGGTCGATGGATAGTGTGATGATATCTCCGCCAAGCTTCCAACCCAACGAGCCTCCAAGTTACTACATAACAGAGGAAAATAAAACAGAGTAAGCTTTTAAGCCTAGTAAGTTCGTATAATAGGAAGTTTACTTATCATTCATTTACATTTAAGTTAAGCATACAAAATACATCCAAAACAATTTGGCCAATAGCCTATACACACATCCTCATCAAACATGTTAGTCACGTATTTCACATGAATTTCAAGAAACATGTCTGAGCTCATTAAATATCAAATTTCCATATTTATAAACTTTCCACATCTTGTGTTCATTCATCAATTCCATATATTTCGGGTATATATTGGTATAGTTCATTTCAATTTCATGTTATCTCATGTCAAAATTTTACCTGTTGAATCATTTAAAATATCGATAGATACACGGGTAGTACACACGAAGTATACAAATCTATAATTCGTCAATTCATATTCGAGAATGCTTATATGAGCACTTAAACAGGAAGTTCTCTCTCTCGAGCCATATAACGGGAAGCTCATGTGAGCCATGTAACGGAAAGCTCATAAGAGCTGAAATCGGGAAGTTAAAGCGAGCTAATATCAGGAAGCTCCGAAGAGCCATTAATCGGGAAGCTTATGAAAGAGCTTTTAATCGGGAAGCTCTAAAGAGCCTTATATCGGCACACTCATAAGAGCTGCAGTGTGTCCACAACATATGCAGGATCACAGCCAATCGGGATGCTTAGAAGAGCTATTAACGGAAAGCTCGTGAGAGCCAAATATTGAGATGCTCATGAGAGCTAATAACGGGATGCTCTTTCGAGCTGTGGTGTGTCCGCAACACATGCAGGACCACAACCAATTCAGGAACCTTGTATCCATCGAATTTTTTTATTCAAACGAGACTTAACACTTGTCAAACATTTTCGGATATGTGATTATATTTATACATGAAAAATGTACAAAACACACACAATAATATTCAATTTAAAACGTTTAAATTTACAATTTAGTTACACGAACTTACCTCGACAAGTATTCGTGTACTCAAAATTTACTAATCCGACACTTTTTATTTTCCACGATCTAACTCCGTATTTGGTCTATCCCGATCTATACGAATGAATTTAACATCAATTTAATAAATTTACATTCAATTCTTTCCAATTCACATCCTAGGTAAAATTTCCATTTTACCCTTATACTTTTAATTAATTCTGATTTCGTCCTTAGGCTCGGAAAATGAAAGTCATGCAATTTAATCCTTATTCCAAGCCTAGCCGATTTTTACATGTAACAATAACAGCCCATGTATTTCATAAAATTTAGAATTTTTTCATGAATTTTACATCTTTTCAATTTAGTCCCTAAATAATAATTTCATCAAAATTCACTTTACAAAAGTTGTTTATCTATCAAGAACCTTTCACTTTCTACCATAAAACTTCATAATTCATGCATATTTATTCATGGAAAAACCCTAGTACATTGATAAATTTGAAAATTAATCCCCGAGATAGCTAGATTAAGTTATTACGATCTCAAAAATATAAAAATTACTAAAAAGGGGACAAGAATACATACCTAATACATACCTAATTAAGCCAAGTAAGTTTGCCAGAGCTCAAGCTCTCATGGCTAGGGTTTCCATGTCTTTGA
The DNA here is from genome assembly GCA_008044935.1 of Gossypium turneri. Lineage (NCBI taxonomy): Eukaryota > Viridiplantae > Streptophyta > Magnoliopsida > Malvales > Malvaceae > Gossypium > Gossypium turneri. The sequence goes on from CP032581.1 coordinate 53,933,663, forward strand.
TTTGGAAAAGATGATGATAACTGATGATATTTTTTATTTAACTAATTTATCATCTTTTATTATTTTATATTTCCAATTTAGTCCTTTTCTTTATTTAATTTTCCAATAATGAATCACCATGCTTATCTACTAACTCCTCTTAATGGTATATTTTCCATATAAGGACCTCAAATTTTGAATTCCATAGCTATTTAATCCCTTTAGCTACTAGATTTCAACATTTGCATTCTATGCGATTTGGTCATTTTCATCAAATTAATCATATAACCGGTAAAAAATTCTTTTCGAAATTTTCATACATCATTTCTATCATAATGCAGACCATGAAATGATATTAAAATAAATTTGCTTTCGGACTTGGATTTGTGGTCCCGAAAACACAATTCTGATTTTACTAAAAATAGGCTATTATAATGAGACACAAAGGTAACCATTTCCCGTTTCAGACCAGGCCACCAAAAAGTTCTCAGAGATCCCGATACATTTTATTTCCAGTTGGATGCATAGTATAAGGGCTACTATGCGCCTCCTGTAGAATTGATCGCCTCAACTCTTTATCGTAAAGCTCACAAATCTGGCCCCTAAAACACAAAACTCAATCACTATTCAAACTTAAATACGAAGTTTCATCTGCTTTGACCTGACGCAAACGTAGAACCAAAGACTCATTCGTTAGTTGCTTAGTTCGAATTTAATCAACCCAACAGTTTTAACTTGCAAATCGGCTAAAAGACTCCCTTTTTCAAATAAACTCAGATGAGTGAACATCACTCTTAGATCGGTCATCACTCTACGACTAAGAGCATCGACCACTACATTAGCCTTACTGGGATGGTACTCTATCCTGTAGTTATAATTCTTAAGCAACTCAACCCATCTACGCTGCCTAAGATTTAACTCCTTTGGACTTAACAGATATTTAAGACTCTTAATACACCTCTGACCATACAGGTAGTACCTTCAGAATTTTAGAGCAAACACGACTGTAGCTAACTCAAGGTCGTGCGTAGGGTAGTTATGATCATATGACTTAAGTTGTCGAGATGCATAAGCTACCACATCATCGTCCTGTATCAAGACACATCCCAGACCGACATGTAACACATCACTATACACCACAAACTCCTAACCCATCTCGGACTGCACCAAAACAGGAACTTGTGTTAGAACAGACTTGCATTTTTCGAAGCTCGACTGCTGCTCTTCAGATCAGACAAATGAAGTGTTCTTATGCAACAGTTTAGTCAGAGGAGACACAATCAGAGAAAAACCCTTAACAAATCTCCGGAAGTAACCAGCTAAGCCTAGAAAACTCTGAAGTTCAGGCACATTCTTTTGCTGTTTCCACTTGATGATAGCCTCAATTTTCAGATGGTCAACTTGGATCCTTTTGGCATGTTACTCGATTTTAGAACTCACACTTACTGCAACTAGAACTTACACTTACTGAACTTGGCATACAGTTGTTTTTCTTGGAGCATTTACAAAACTATGCAAAGATGCTCATCGTGCTCAATCTCAGTTTTGGAATAAATCAGTATGTCGTCAATGAAGACCACTACAAACTGATCCAAATACAACTGGAATACTCGATTCATCAAATCCATAAATGTAGTCAGAGCATTCGTTAAACCAAACGACATAACTAGAAACTCGTAATGACCATAATGAGTCCTCAAGGCGGTTTCATACACATAAGTATTTTTAACCTTGAGTTGATGATAGAGAGAACGAAGGTAAATTTTAGAAAACATAGATGCTCCTTGACATTGATTGAATAAATTGTCGATTCTCAGTAGCAGATATTTATTCTTTACAGTGAACTTGTTCAGCTGACGATAATCTATACACATTTTCATCATACCATCTTTCTTCTTAACAAAAAGAATCGATGCTACCCACAGAAACACATTTGGTCTAATGAACCCCTGATCAAGAAGTTCCTAAAATTGAGCTTTAGTTCCACAAGCTCCTTAGATGCTATGCGATACAGTGCAATGGATACCAAAGCAGTACCCGGTAATAGTTCTATGTCGAATTCGACTTATTTGTCCATAGGTACACTAGGTAACTCTTCAGGAAAAATAGTCAGAAAGTCCTTAATCGTATGAATATCCTTTATAGATGACTTTGTAGGATCAGAGTTAGACACGAATGTGAGATATGCCTCGTAACCTTTTCGGGCTAGTTTTCTAGCTTCGAGGGTAGAAATTACATTAGAGAGATAATCTCAACACTCCCTAACCATAGTAATCTGGCAATTATCATCGGTTCTCAGAGTAATCCTCTTAGTGACACAATCTAGACTGATTTAATGTTCCATAAGCCAATCTATTCCCAGAATTAGATCAAACTCACCAAAAGGCGACTCCAACTAAGTTAGTAAGAAATACCACACTCTGAATCTCTAACCGAACCTGTCTGTACATTTTATTAACTCAAACCAACTGACCTAAAAAAATAATCACAGAGAACTCTCTAGTAGTATTCTCAACAGATATATTCAAAATTGCAGAAACGGTACTAGCTATATAAGAGTGAGTCGACCCGATATCAATCAAAGTAAAATACAGAGCAGAGTGAATAAAGAACGTACCCACTATGACGTCGGTGTTACCATTATCCTCACAGAATCTCACCATATAGACAAATACAAGCTATCGTGCCTCAGTCTGACCCGCACCTCTACCCGGTGCTCTCTGTCCTCTACCAAAACCATTCCCACCCCTGACCATACCATTGCCTTTAGGTGGTTGCTAAACTACTCTCAGAGGCTGAGCGGTCCCAGAGCTGGAGTCTATGCCGTAACAGGCACCTGATCTGGTCGACGAGTATAATCTCTGGTACGATGCTCCATCGACCTACAGTGGAGACAAGATCCAGATTTCCTCCACCACTCACTCGGATGGCGCCTCCCGCAATCACTACAGATCTGAGTCTCAGTCACTACAACTGGTGCATCAATCCTCGAAGACCCGTCAAACCTCGCATATTTCTTATGGCACTATCCAAAACTTGAGGGACCCAAATCCCTCCTAACCTTACTCTGGCCTCTCTCACGGTCTAGCCTCTCGCGTTCGTTGCACTTTACTTCCTCTGTTATCTTAGCCTTGTCTACCAAAACTGTAAAAACCCGTTCCCTCTGTGGAGCTACTAGAACTCGCAGGTCAAAACACAAACCTTCCTTAAACCTCACACACTTATCGTAGTCAGATGCTACCAAATCCCGAGCATACTTACTAAATTTTAAAAACTTGATCTTATATTCGACCACAAATCTCTCACCCTGTACCAGATTCATAAACTCGCATCAGCAAGCTTCCACATAGCTCGCCCCCAACAAACTTACTCTAAAAAGCATTCTTAAAGTAATGCCAATTAATCTATTCAGACTGAACACCCTGTTCAACTGTCAACCACCATTGATAGGCTTCGTCCTAGAGTAGACATACAACACCCCTCAATTTCTGAGCAGGAGTACAGTCAATATCAGTCATAATACGCTCAGTATCCTCTAGCCAATACTCAACAACAGTAGGGGAAACTCTAATGACATCCTTAAACAACTCAACATCATTCGACCCGAGTTACTCAATAACTAACCCGCGGACTTCAGATCCAAAATAGGTCCCAACGACCCTCTCTAATACTTGAATCATAACCTGAGACAGTGCGTCATCCCCAGTCGTTGGAGTTTGAGACCTCGTTTCAGCAGTAGGATTACCAACAATTTCGTTGGTCTCTAGATTTAACATATTGCCTATAGAGGATGACTCTACTCGAGCTCCTCCTTGGCGTCCAAGACGTCCATTAGAACCACGTCTACGACTACTATGCAAACTCATAATATTAGTTTATCTACAATGTCGAAGTGCATAGATCAGTTCAGAGGCTTTATCATAGTTCTTCTACCAGTTCATATTAGAATATTTAACCAGACAACAGTACAATACAAATATAGAACATAAATATTTACAAGTTCGGCGTCGAAGGCTCGGTCATTTAAAAAATTGATTTTGAGAATGACTCAGATATTTTTATTCTCATTCAAACACATTTTTACACATAACAGGAGCCCAGATCACAGCCCGAGTGTTGACAAACTTGACTCTGATACCACTAAATGTAACACTCATATCTAGCCTAGATGACAAGGACAAATCTAGAGAGTTACATTGAGCAACATTCAAAATGTAACTTTGAAACTTAGTTTTAAAAATCTTTCAGAGTCATAAAAGACTTAAAGGAATAACAAAACAAGCAGTTTGACGTTTATCATCCTATTAAGTTAGAAATATGAAAAGTTAACTAACAATACTAGTAGTATTAAATAGTTTAAAACAACATAACCGAGCTTCCCATCCGCTGACCCACTCAAGTTTATGATTTACCTGTAGTTCATGCAACAACAAAATAAATTAATACTTCATAAAGAAAACAATTATATATATTCAATAGAGTCATGGTTAAACCAGTAGATATCTAAGTGCAGATGCTGATTCAAACTTATGAGACAATCCATTCAATTGCAGATCAGAATCGTATAAACAAACAATAAATCGAGTCATAGTCAAATTCAGAATAGAATAGATGTAGTTTCTTAATACCATCAGCTATACACTATCTCCGACCAACCCAATGCACCAATAGGGCATTTAGTACCCTTACAACTCTATCCACCATATAGTGTCGGTTTGACACGTTTCAGTGATTGCAGTCTAATTGCTAGATCAGAGTACTGATACTAGTGATTTAACCACTATTTTAGAATAGAATACATCCTCCTTACTCAATTCCCGTCCAATACAGATGCATGTTTCAATGATAGTCAGTACAGAGTCTTATATGAATATCCAAATGCAATTCATGCTCGAATGTAGTAGATTGATACATTAACAATTGTCATACGTAATACACATATAAATTTTTAGTACACAGTCTCAGGTTACAAAATATCAGTTTATATAGGTTAATTCAGTTCACACGGCCTCACTAAAGGCTTGTATTCATTTTAAGCAATACTTATGGTTCGAGGGAAAAAAATTAGTATATCAGCCTACACATTTGTGTGGTTTCACACAACCTGAATAGCTGGCCTGTTTGTCCCCACACAGCCTAACACATAATCGTGTCATCCGCCTATATGGTACTTATTTCATAATCATTGAGTTATACGACTTGGATACACGCCCGTGTCATTAGCCTGCGTGAACCATACATTAATATAGCCACACATAACTTGGACACATGCCCATGTCCCTCGTCTGTACGGCTCACACAGCCTACCACATGGCTTGACACACGACTATGTGGTGTCAAAAGTCATGTTTTTCGATGTCTAAATTTCATAAAACCTCAAGTTTTCGGTTTGCACCTGAAGTAGTTTTAACGTAGAAACAACACAGAGGAATCTCAAAGCCTAAATTAACCAACCAAAAACCAATTAAACGACTATAACGACGTAATTCACACAATTTAATACTTACTAAACTATGTTAAAAACTTCGACATAAAACTTTCACTAGAACTAATGCTTACAAGTGAATCAGCGGCAACTACTCGAATAACCTGTCAGGAAACACTACTTCCGACACCTACGCCTAAAACAAAGAAGCCTAAAGTTACTTAATCACAATAATTCAACCCAAAAAGATAAAGTCATTTCAACAGAGCGAACTCGATGTTTTAAGAAATTCACAACGAGATTTACATAATTAACTTTCAATTAACAATATGACGAACGTACTTACCCGAATATATTGTAAAAGATTTACGACAACCAACAAAGAGAGACGAATCGAAGAAAATTAAGAATAAGAAAATAGGAAACGGAAAGAACAAAATAACAAAAAGAAAAAGATAGGAATGTTAATTTTAATGGTTAAAACCACCTATCAAAATTCTGACAATAATAAAAAATATTTCCTAACGCACATGCCGAGACTTGAACACAAAACCAAAGAGAATACAGAAGCTTAACCATCGAACCAATAGGTTCATTTTTGTTATAAATTTACACAAAATTAAACTTAAATCAACTATTCAAATATAGAGGTTAAGCTAAATGTAACATCCCAAAAATCGAGTTAGAAGAAATTGGGTTTTGAAACCAAGAGTAGTCATCCCTTGATTTTGAGTTTAGATTTTGGACATTTTAATAAGAAAATTGACCTAGTTCAGTGGTTAAGTGTTTTGGTTATGTGTGTGAGATTTTGGGTTCGAATCCTGTTTCTTGAAATTTTGTTAGTTTTATCAAACCCATATTCTTGATCATCTGGCATAAGTTTTATTTCCGATCAACTGATTAGTAGAATGAGTCTGCTGGCTCATTGGCTAAGCATCCGTTTACTCTCTAGTCTTGTGTTCAAGTCTCTACAAAAGTAATATGGAAATGTTTTATTCTGCTGCCTCGTAATGTATTTTTGGTTGGTTTTAAATTAACCAATGCTCTCAACTTTCTTTTTGGCTTGTTACATACATTTGATCCTTTTTTGTTTTGACTATCATCTATGTGTTTTCTCTTTTTATTTTTTAATTCTTCCACTGACGATTTTCCGTTAAATCTTTGAGACATCTGTCCTTCTAACTCATTGTGCTGTTCATCAGTAATCAGTCGTGTAAGTATTTTCTGTCAAGTTTCTACGTGAGTGTATTGTTAGACGGGGTTGTAATTCGTCTCTGTGATAAAAATATTGAGTTATGTAATTTTATGTGTCAGGAGAATGTCTTGAGTTTATTGTTTTCTCGATGACATAAGGTCTGTGAAATTATAGTTCAATTATCGGTAAGTGTGTAGAATGATTAAAGTTGTGCGTTAATATTTTTTGACATAACTTTGATTTTTGGTTCTAATTTTGGCAAATTGATTTCGAATAAGTTATCTGATTTGTTATTGTAATGTTGTTTAAGAACGGAAACTCATCCTTATTGTTTCGACATCGAATTCGTATCAGGTGCGTATTGGAAACCCCTTCTTGTTTGGATTTCAGTCGTCAGAAAATGAGACTGTCGACGCCACACAATCGTGTGCCAGGTCGTGTAACTTACTGTTCATAAAAATTAGAGGGGAACGGGCATATGCCTAGATTATGTGTCGATTACGAGATGTGTAGGGTTCACACGGGCTAGTGACACGGGCGTGTGTCCAGGCTGTGTTACTCACTATTTGCGAATTAAGACTACACGGATAGGTGACATGGGCATGTTTCAGGGTGCGTGAGACATGAGTAAGCACACATGTATGTGCTAAATCGTGTGGAATCACACGAGCCAGCTTTTCAAGCTGTATGAAACCACACGGGTGTGTGAACTAATATTTAGAATTTTTCTCTTGGGCCACAAGCGTTATTCGAAACAAATGCAAGCCTATTGTAGGGTTCGTACGATCTGAATTAGACTATATAACTTGATATCTGATGATCTGATGATGAACAACTTGGGAACTATATGTATGTCTGCTATGTTGAACCTAAGTACATAACATCTGTCAGAATGTAATGTGCTATTGTATAATGTATGTGAATTATCTATGTACGATCTATATTAAAATGTTAAGTTTATCGGTACGCCTTTACGTGATTCTATTGCTTAAGAACATGTGATATCCGAATATGTTGAATTTATTACACTGATTCTGATCTATAACTATGCATGTGACTTCATGAAAAATCTATTATTATTTGTTAAGTTTCGATAAATCTGTTTTATAGTGCATGAACTCCCATGCCTACTAACTCTGTTACTGTACAATACTATGACTTACATGCTTATCACTATGCTTATGTATATGCATGCCATGACACATTGCATGAGACTTGGGATGATGTGAAAGGAGGAAGTTTATGGCATTTTGATTATCTGCATTATCTGGTGGTCTATCCACGTTTCTGTTCTGGCAGCTTGGTTGTAATTTAGTGGCTTGACAACATGTATCCGATCTAGCAGTTTTAATTGCAAAATTCTGGTGGCATTGTCTACAATTATCTGTTGGTGTGATTTGGCTTGACGAGTTCTGGGGGAACTTTATTTTGGTGTATAGCGGAGTTGGGTAGGATGTTTTCTGATAAATTTGCATTTTGATCTGTTTGAAAAATACCGCATCTACATAACACACATCCTCTGCATAGTTCTATTAAATTCTGTTCTGCTCTGTTATGTTTTGCTCTATCATGTTCTGGCTGGGTTGTGTTGTTCTGTTATATTACACTTATTATTAAGTTCGATGTGTTTACTCTGATTTATATACTATGTTTTGTTAACTATAGTTGACGTTGTTATACATTGGGCTTTATAACTCACATTTTGGTTTTATCTTTGTATGTTCAGGTAAGTCTCTGACTTAAGACCGGACGGCGGGTGGGAGCTCGGATTGTTTTGCAATAATGTAAAAGTGATTTTAATCTTTTGGGTTTGTAGTCTATTTTTGAACTCGTCTTGGTTTTTGCTAAATTCGTTAGTAGTTGATAATTTTTAACGTGAAACTATAAAACCACTCAAGTCGAATTTTTTTTTTCAATTTTCAATGTTAAACTCTAAAAATATTTTCTACCACGAATCAAGTAAAGTTTTGAATGTTTTCTGGATAATCGTTGAAATCAGTTTTCAATACATTGGTGTAACTCGTCCAGATTCAGCTTAAACTTCTAGCCCAAGTTTTGGGTGTTACACTAAAATAAATAGCAAAACTTTCTAAAAGTACGAATCAAACTTCTGACCTCAAACATAGACACAGAGCACATAGTCACAGATACATAGATTTAACTAAGCTAGTATTTCTTAGTCAAACATTCAAATTTTGGGGCGTTACAGTTTAAGTCAGATGCAATGAAAAGAGAACTATGTTTGTGGATTTTACAATATCTTCTCTTTTTCTTCTTCTTCTTTTTCTGTTGCTACTGCTATTAGGGTTTTTTTCAATTTCTTCTTAAATTGGGTGGGTTTTCACCGTGGACATATCCAATACGGCCAGTTAACTGGCCATGTTAGCTAGTTAACTGGCCACGTCAATTGTCCCGTTAGGTTTGTAACGGAAAATGTTAGTGGGTGATTGATTTGTCACTTTTCGATAACGTTTGTGAATGATTTATCATTTTTCGAAAGTTGAGTCACTGAATTGAAACCAGAGTGACTGTTTTGTTAGTTACGTCAAGATTAAGTGACTGTTGGTGTAATTTACCCTTTTTTTTTTAATATCAATCTCATTATAGATTCTTATCATATCTATTATTTTTGATACAATGCCTAAAACTATCCCTCCTCCCTCCTCAATCCTTAAATAGAAGTATAATGCGCTTTAGCACACTCAAACCTACGTCCTCCTACGCTGGCAATAATATCGATATCAATCGAGTTAAAACTCAATTGATAAAAAAAACCCAAAATATTAAAAATAAGAAATTCTTAAAATAAAATAATTGTTTCTAGATTCTGTTAAAATAGTTTTTACTTCACTCCCCCTTCTACCAATAAAATAGTTGTCTTACAGAAAATTTAAACCAAATTCAAACATATGCCTGTTAAAAACCAAATATTTGGTCTTTCTCTTCACTAAGTCAAGTTGTATTTCCCCCCTTTTTATAGCTTATTTTTTGGGGTTCAAGTATAAAATTTTAGAATTATATGTTATAAAATACAATATTTTTTGGGGGAATTGCTATTCAGTCCTTAAACAAACGTGTTGTGTCTTAACTGCTTTTCCTCCTAACCCACCGAATATTCCTCTCTTCTATTCCGTTCCTTTCTCTCTATAAATCCCCCCGTCCCCCTTCTCAACTCCCTAAACCAAATCAAGAAAATAAAAGAAAAGAAAAGTCCCCCCTTAAAAATCGACCAAAACAGAAAACCTAGATCATAAAAAGCTCCCTAAAATGTTGAGTGAAACATTGAAGAACAAGTACCAATTATGTGAAGAGATCGGAAGAGGGCGGTTTGGGGTTATCTCTCGAGTGTTTTGCCTTTCAACCCAATCCTCCTTCGCCTGTAAATCCATCGACAAACGCCTCCTTTCCGACCCCACCGATCGAGAATGTCTGGAGAACGAACCCAAAATCATGACCCTTTTGTCTCCTCACTCCAACATCGTTCAAATCTACGACATGTTTGAATCCGATGATACCCTTCAACTCATCATCGATCTCTGCCAGCCTTTTACCCTCTACGACAAGATTCTGGAACCCGATATGTCTGAACCTAAAGCCGCGGCTTACATGCAACAGCTTATGTTGGGTTTGGCTCATTGTCACAGGTTTGGGATCGTTCATAGAGATATTAAACCTGATAACATTTTTTTCGACTTCAGAGGTAATTTGAAGATTGGGGATTTCGGGTCTTCCACATGGTTAGGGGAAGTTGGGACCGCCGATGGGTTGGTGGGTACGCCTTATTATGTAGCGCCGGAAGTTGTGATGGGTAGGGCTTACAATGAGAAGGCTGATGTGTGGAGTGCGGGTGTGGTTTTGTACGTTATGTTAGCCGGTGTTCCACCGTTTTTACGGTGAAACGGCGGAGGAGATTTTCGAGGCTGTTCTGAGAGGGAATTTAAGGTTTCCATCTAGGATTTTCAGGTCAGTCTCTGCTGAGGTTAAGGACTTGTTGAGGAAGATGATTTGCAGAGATGTTTCCAGGAGATGGTCTGCTGAACAAGTCCTGAGTAAGTTCTTTTATTTTCTCTCTTCATTTTAATCTCTTTGTTTGGGGCTTTTTACATATTGAAATCAATTGGCAATTTGGGTTGATCTTGGTTTATTGAAATTTGCTTGTTATGAAATGCAGGGCACACATGGATCTTGAATGGAGGGGAAATAATTTCAATGGACTGATTTAATCAAAGCATTGGAAAGAGCATAAATAAGAGCTTATTAGGAACGCCCCCTACCCCTCCCCCTCGCCCCCTTCTCCTCCCCCCCCCCCCCCCCCCCCAAAAAAAAAAAAAAAAAGAAAAAGAAAAAGAAGAGAGCTTATCAATGTAAATATTAGGCAGTGTCTGCATATCAAGAATCCCCATAAGAAGGGTCCCCCAAGTAATCATCTCTACAAAGCAAAAGTCAAAATCAAGCAAAGCTTCCCGTTTTGCAAGGCCATGGAAGTTATACACAAGAGAGCAGAGTTTCATCACATGGGGGGGTCCAAACCAACCACCATGATCAACCTACCAGTCTTTATTAATATCTTTTTTGGTTTTTTGTTTTTGTTTTTGGTTAATGTTTTTAAGAACTAAGCATATAGAGTGTACATAGATAAAAACAGTAAGTTGAGACTCCACCTCCTGTACTTGTGTTTTTTTATTAATGAAAGTACGAAGGAAGTGAGAAAAGCCTCTTCTTTTCATATATTAATATACATAAAAATTAAGGGTATCTCTTATAACTTTTTATCTTTCATTTTTGGAATCTCCATTTCTGGGAATCCAAATGTTGATGGTGCATGTGTACTAATAGCATGTACTTGAGCATATACTGAAGAACAAAACTGGGTTTCAAGGAATCTGCAGAATTGTTGCAAAGGCAATGTGATTGTGAAGTGGCATATGATATGACTATTCTTTCCACATTGACATTTGACAAAAGTATATATGAAATGAAATTTTTAAATTCCATAACTTTTGTGAAAGTCATAAGTAGAAGCTTGACACTAAAGAATCAAAATATTGGGGAGCAAGCTTTGCATGTTGGCATATGCTTTGGTTTATTCCCCTCCCCTAAGAAAAACGTGTAGAAGATAATTCTTCGTTGAATTTTTTTTTTTGGGTTAAGAAAGGGTCATAACTTACACATTGATTTCTATAGCATTTTATAGCTTGTAGAATGGGAAACACACTAGTGATTTCACTTTCATACTCTTAAAATCTCAATGGGAAGCAAAGCTCCTTTAATATTATGTTTTCTATCTATAGAATTACAAACATACGAGATTTGAGTGAGTTTTAGAATTTCTTTGATTTTAACTACTAAAAATGGTGTCCATTGATGTAGATTGGTTGTACAAGGTGAAGAAGAGAGGAGTTATTGAAATCCAGAACATTGAAGGATGTGCATTTAAGATGGCAGGTGGATGAAATTAATGAATGAAAAAGAATGGCACTTATCAAGGCTTTTATGATACCTTTTTTAAATAATAATAATAATAATAATAATAACTCAAGCCCTATTATCAAAACTTTGAATATATGCTTTTAGAACCAATCTATTTTGAACATGAATCCTGGAATCTTTAACACCTGGCATGTGCAAGTGGGGGAAAAAACATGCAATCCTACTTAGATCTGATACCAGTTTGCAGTATCCACTAAGTTTTTTAATTAATAAAGAAAAAGAAAAAGAAAATTTTTTCCTAGAGGACAATATTCTCCTTCAATTTTCTGTTCATGGGTCCTCACAAGGCTTCATTTTTAAAGTTTGGTTAAAAAAAAAAAAAACCATGCAAGTATAAAGTAATGTATTGGTAGATCAGTGAAGTAACATATCATATGGTAGTTGATAACGAAGAGAAGAAAAATAATGGTAGTTGGTAGAATATAATAATAAAAATATAATTTTTCAAGGCTCACATGCATACCATATGGCAACATCTTTGATAAGTTATCACACTTCTTATTAAACCACAAAATTTATGGATAAAAACCTAATCAATATTCTTAAGAGACAATTTAACTCATAATTTCTATAAATTATTTCATAATAAACTGTAACTTTTGCAGGAATAAAATTATAAGGGGCCAAATTACATTCTTGTAATACTAAAGATTTAATCTGTTATATGGGACCAAAACACAAGAAGAAGAAGATGAGCAAAGAGACATTGTAATGACTTTAGGGAAAAATTTTCTTGGCAACCAAACAAAGAAACTGTTGGGTACTTTTTGTAATATCCATTGCTTATTAAAAGGTTGTAGTGCCCAAACTCCATCAATGCTTTAGGCCCACTCCATGTGCCCACCTGCAAAATTTAGGTCCCACCATGTGACTACTATAGTTTTTTTATTTCCAAATATTTTCTTAAATTTTATGGATATTTTAATGCTAAATTATTTGTGGCTGAAAGGGTTCATATTGGTCTTTGTCAATTTTGATGACTTCTGTTGTTTTCATAATTGTTTTTTCTTATTCAAATTTCACTTATTTAATCTTTATTATGACGTGTTTAGAAATCTGGAACCAAAGGACTCATCTAGAATAGTAGAATGTATACAATAAAAATACATTGAAATTAAAATCAATAATATTTGTGAAAAAAACATGAATAGAAAAGATTCTAAAAACCATAACAGGATAAAAACAGTGAATAAAAGAGCAGACAGGAACAGCTATAGGTTGGGTTAGGTTTGGACTTAGTAGGAAACATAGTACATTAAAGTTGTGAAGTTATATGTAAGAAATTGTGAAAAGCAATGGTGTTTTCGAGGAGCTTACGTGCCTGAAATTTGGTTCAAGATGTCGACATTTCGTTGTGGTTGCTAATCACAATTTCTTATATTTAATTTGAATTTCCCCTTCTTTCTAGAACTCCTAATAAAACAACATTTAAAATAGAAAAAGAAAGGCCATTTTCTTTGACCATTGATAAGTTATCCCTGGTCACTTATTAACCAAGTTTTTTCTATAATTAAATTCGGTAAATCACACGGTTTTAGATGATTCTTTTACTTCAAATCTATTTATAATTCACAAACTCGAAAATGAAAATTCACAAAGAAATCTTTTTAAAGCATCGTAATATAGTAAAAGCAAACTCGAAAAGATAAAAGCATTTGAATCGAACAAAAAAATTATAAGAAAACAGTGTACACTAAGTATTTGAGTAAATGCTCTCAAATATATATTTTAACTCAAGAATAAAATATGAAGGGATGAAGTGATTACAAATGATGGGGAAGATATTTATTTATAATTAAGCACCCCAAATCTAACGGTACAGATTGAACTACATCAACGATTGAGATTAATGTCTATCTACAATATTAAGATTTGCATTAATTATCTTGCTAACTCTAATTTTACTGGGTGTTTCATTGGGTCACTAAAGTTTTAAGTAAATAGATTTCTCCATGAGTTTTATGAATCGGGTCAGTTCAAATATGTCAAATAAGCTCTATTTGTACTTAATATTAGTTAATATTATTTGTTATTTGATTTTATGTATAAGGATTAATTTACTTATTATTAAAATAAGGAATAAAATACAAATAAAATGTTAATATAATAATTTTTATGGCTTATAAATGTTTGATAAGAGTATGGGAATATAAATGTTTGTACGATTTAGGTTACGGAGGATGTGACACTCATCAACTTTGGTGTAAAGCAACAAGGAAAAGAAAAATCTGGTGTTTTCCACCCACAGAAAGAGATGGAGAATAAAGTTTGAGAAGGGACCTTTGGTTTTAATTCCAATCCTCTTTGTTGGATATTTTTGCTAAAATATTAATTTCTAGAATTCCAAAATCAGGTGGAAATTGGAATAATAACACGATCTACACCAAAATAATCGACGGTCTTTTTATTTTATTTTTCCTTCTGTAATAAGTCATATTTGACGAATAATAACAATTTTATGTTTTTCGATTGTGATTTTTGTTGACCGTTGAAAGGATTGTTTTTTTTTTTATGTAGAAAAGAAAATGTCTGCTTTCAATACCACAATAAATTTTTTTAAAAATTATAAAATTCAGATAAACAGAAATTCAGTTGGGTGGAACATCCATTCAATATTAAATTTGGTAGTGTTAGGATTAGGGTTTGGACATGACAGGGGACCGAACTCCAGCTTTATTATACAAATATCCTCCTTTACCTTAAGATAAACAGCACTCAATTATTTTTATTTTATATTTTTAAAATTGGGACAAAACAAATCCAGCAAAGCTCACATGTTTTGTGGTTATTGCGGTTTGGTCAGATAATCAGAGTTTTGGTGACAATCACCCTTCTTTTTAATTGCAAATCCAATCAGATTTCTTTTATTAAATATTTAAAAAATTGAAAACAAAATCATTATTTTTATAACTATCAATATTACTTCACTTGCTTTATAAAATAGTTGTTTTAGTCTTTTATTTAATTTTTTTTGTCCTTTTTAACTATTAAGTTTGTATTTTTTTTATCAAATTACCTCAAAGTAGATAAAAAAGTTAACATATATTAACTTTATTGATATGGCATCCACATGTATACCATATTAGCAATTAATTAATTTTTAAAAAAATTAAAATTATTAAAATATTTTTTTATAATTTTATACCTTTTAAATTTTACAATTTTTTTTGAATTTTTAAAATTAATTAATTGTTGACACAGCATCCACGTGTATGTCATGTTAACAAATTTAACCGCCATTAAATTTTCTATCAATTTTGGGGTAATGTGACAAACAATACAAGTTTAAGGGTTAAAAGATAAAAAGATGAAAAATTAAATGATTAGTTTGTAAAGTTGAAGGGCCAAATAAATTATTATGTCTATTGAGGGTTGATTTACAAAAGAAAAGGAATGGTTGAAATAAGTTTGAAAATGCGCTAAGTAAATAAGAAATTGATTTAAAATACAAAACATTACCTTCTTTAATTGGTTGAAAATAAGAAGATGTCTAAATTTTTTATCCAAAACTATTAAAATAAGATTAAATAGTTGAAATAAAAAGATTTTAAAATAATATAATTGGATTGAGTATAACAAGTAATGTTAGGAGATAAATTAAATACCAAAAGTATAGTGCTTAATTTTTTAAATTATTAAATAAAACCTAAAAAAGACATAAAAAATTATTAAATGTGAAGGATTAAAATTAAAATTCATGAAAAATGATCCAAGTATTAAAGCTAAAAGTTCAATTTTACTAACAAATTATAATTCAATCGCAACTTCTTGCGGAAAAGTAAAATGAGGAAACTTAATTAAGGTCTTTTTGGGCCGCAAAATAAATTAAAATTTCTATGGATTCTAGATTTTTCTTTCGTGAATAAATAAGGTGACAGTTTCTTGGAAAAATTCTCCAGAGAAATAGAAAAGTGCATGTGCTTATATTTAGTAACTTGCATAAGTCGTATAAAATTTCTACTAAATTTGTCCGGATCCATTCCATATGGAATATGCTTTTGTTCCATGGGAACCATCTTTTGACTTGTGTTCAAAATGCCCGCCTTCCTAAGAAAATGCCACAATTTCTGCTTCATCTCTAACTGTTTCTTTATTATTATTATTATTTTTTGTTGCCCAAGGTATTCACCCAAATAAGCTCAATGGTTAACTCTTTGCGTTCAGTAAATTCATTGAGGAGTTGGACACTAGCTTGGAGCTTTAAAGTTATTCTATATCCAAAATGAAAATCCAACCCTAAATCTCATCTAATTTCCGTTGTTTTATTATTAAACTATTATATTATTTTATTAAATCACATTTATACGAGTTAACTAATAAAAAGTTATTACTCTCCTTCTAAAAAATCAATTATTACATGACTTTAATATAAATATCACACCCATACATAATGTCATACTAACTTGAGACATCCCAACCTCAATTATGTGTATTATTTTTAAACGTTTTACCATGTGGATATTCTCTAGAATTATTTTAATTTAAACTTAAATATATTTTAATTATTAATCGTATAATATGCTTAATTTTAATTCTAAATAATTCAAATATATATGATTTATAATTATAATTTTAAGCTTTTTATTGAATAATCTTAAAGCCCTTTTTTTCTATCAATTTGAGGAATTTATTTTTTTTAAATATTTTTCACTCAAAATCAAATCAGTTAGAAAAAAAGTATTTGTTGATTTCATTAATAACAAGCATACTTCTCATCATTAAGCCAAACTTTGTTAAGTAATTCTTTTTTATTAATTTGATAAATTTTAAAATTTATTTTTGAAATATTTCTTACAAAAATTAAATCAAATTAAAAAAGTTGTTTTGATAAAAGGGTAGAAATTGTTAAAAAAATTAAACCCGAGATTAATAATTTAAATATAATGCTAATAAAAAATTCCTAATCATCATTAAAGCTTTCCAACAAACTATTAAAAATCGACATGTTGTAAATTAAACCCTTGACTCTTCAATTTTTATATGTTGTTAATAGTCGAACAATTAATCATGTAGATAATATATGATTAATATAAATGTTTTATTTATAAAATTTTTATTTAAAAGTAAAAGTAATAAATTTCCTATTTGCCTAATTGGTTAATTGGATAAAAGTAATTCAATATAAAATTTAACCCTTTTTTTTGTTGATTACTGGACAGATTGCTTTAAAAAAAAGTCTTTTAATAGAGTATGTATCCCTTTCTTTATGGATTTATAGTCAAATCTCAGTCACTTAAGGAACAAGAATTTTAGTCAAAACAGTTGTACACTGAACTTGGACTGTTTCCAAGTTGAGAATTTCAATTTTGGATATATTTTTACTAAAATCAAGGCCCATACATTTTGGGTTGTCACTTCAACTCAAAGGACTGTCCCCCCCACTCAACTTTTTTCTCTGACTCACATATATGAAACAAAAAAAAAAAAGAAAAAAGAAAAAGTCATAGATCCATGAATTTTAATTTCAATATCACTTATTTGACTTCTAAATATTTTGTTTTAGGTCTCAAATTCTACCATACCAACATTTTTTTATGATAAATGTCTACCATAATTCAAGGATGGTTAATAATTCTTTTAGTTTTTATATTGTTAAAAGGAATCAAATAAGTTTTAAAATATAATAGTGTTGATATTTATTGTATAAAAAATACCTTGAAAGTTATTCTTTTCAAGTACAATTTAGTTCCAAACAAAATATTTTATTTACAGAACGATCAAGATTTTAAATATATTAAGTATGTTAAATAATAAATGATATTTTTTTAAACAATAAATGTTAACTCTATTCCAATTTGGCCTTATATAATTGTATAATGATGTTTTTTTACACACGTTATTGAAATTGTATAATGTGAATTATTAATATTTAATATATCAAATTTTATACTCTTAATTTTTTAATTAAATATATAGAGGGTATAATGATTTGTTTAGCCCTCTAACTTTGCAGAAAGTCATTCTAGCTTTTCATTTAATTTTTCACCTCTTTTAGACCTTAAACTTGTATTATTTATCAAATCACCCCAAAATATATGAAAAAAGTTAATGTATGTTAATGTTATTGATTGATGTATTATTTTGTATTCAAGTTAAGAGAATTGTGTCAAATGTGTACCCAAATATTTCATATTCATATCTTCTTAAAATTCCTCTTTATCTATCATTATTATTTCCAATATTTATTTTCTTAAATACAATAGTGTTTGAAGAATATCTAATATTCATCTTCTATTATTGTCACTTACATGCAATAAGATTAGCAAGGGATTTAATAATAAATATTGCAAATTGCAAATTATTGGAAACTAGAATGTTTTGCCCATGACCAAGGGTTTGAGAATCATGTATTTAAAAATTTGTTAAAATTTAGATATATATTTATGTAAAATCTATACCTTTAATATAAAGATTAAATGGTTGGAAATATTTATTTACTAATCAAAGGTTATTAAAAATAGGTTTTAGAAAATCATCAAAATTTTAAATCAAGTGATAAATCCATAAAATTAAAATTATCTTGATTTTCTTTATCAATAAGTTTACTGGTATCTTTTTTTTACTTGAAAAATAAAAAAAAGTGACTATATATATACATTAGTTGAAAAAGAAGAAATGCTATTTTTCTTAATAACCAAAAAATATATAAGATAGAATTCATTACGTTTTAAGAAATAAAGGTCAAAATTTAACTTTACCAATCACCACATATTTATATGCAACATAAATAGATTGAATATTTAATTTTTTTTTATTATACCCCATATATATATATATATATATATATATATATATATATATATTAAAGATGATTGTATTGGTATAGATTGTCTTCAGCCAAATTATTATCCTGATTATTTTATTATATTTAAATTTGATATTTAATTTTTCTCTACTATATTATTCTAACTCGATGAGAAATTTTCTGTTAGAATAATTTTCTTAAAAAAATTCACATTAATGTCTTAATCTGATTTAACAATAAATTATAATATATATAGTTTAATTATTATATCACCTTGGGGATTAATTGAGAATTATCTCACAGTTAAAACAAGACTCTAAGAAGATGAAATTGAAAATATACAACAATTATCTTCTTTTCTATTATGTCTTGCCAATATAAAATTCTTTAGACCTCGAAACAAGATAGCAGTTTAGTAAATCATTAATTTTAATGAGAGGTATAATAAATACAAGTAGTTCTGAACAAAAGTCGTTATTTGGTTTTATTTTGTGTTCCATTTTGGACCGAATTCTGAGAGGAAGAATTGAATTTGAATTTGAAGAGCTAAATACAAGCAACCAGCCATAAAAAAACAACTAAAACATCATCTGAAATCAATGTATTTTTATTTGTCAAGCTGCTTATCTCACTGATGATGCCCAAAACCCGTTGGGTTTCACTTGCTTTCTCTTTCCCTTTCGCTCTTTGTTTTTGGACTTTTCCCTCTTATATATATATAAACAATTGAATGCCTTTTTTATTTATAAAAATACTTTAACTAATAGGAGCCTTTAACAATACAAATATAAAGACATAATATATACTACAAAAGATAAATATGACATTTTAAATTGATGCACAAATAGCATGTAGAATAATTTGCAAAGAGGTGAAAGAAAAACTACCCATAACCACAATATAGGAAGAATTTAGACACAAATTAGAGATGCATTATGTTGATTATCGCTAAAAATTGAATTCTAGCCTCGTTATCATCACACCAATCTAACGATGAACTTTGGTCAACCAAGAAACTACTAAAGAGCTCCAAGAAAACCTTTGCATCAATGATGCACAAAAGACCAAGTCTTAGATGGACTATCCTAATCCTCATCATCTCGGATTCCACTTTTATCAATACACCACTATGCTTTATCATGACAATGCCTTCCAAGAATGGTTTTGTTAGGGATCAACCCGATTAACTAACGAACAAGTAAAAAATAGCGGAAGAAATTGAGAAATTGAACACACAAATTTAACGTGGAAAAATCTCTCAAAGGAGGATAAAAAACCAGAGGCAAAGATAATTTTACTATAATGACAAAAGAACAAATAGTACAAAAGATGGAGTTAAAAACTAAACCCCGAAACCGAAAAATCAAAGAACTTTCAAAATGTAAACACAAAATTCTCCAAAAGTATTATGAGTTCTAATATTTTAATGGGTGTATTTTCTAATGTTGTAAAAGAGCCTATTTATAGGCTAAATTCGTAAGTCAAATAATAATAACATAATCTAGACTAATTAGAGTTCAAAGAAAACAAATAAACATAGTTTAACTGGGAGATTATCTCTCAAATTTGACTGAAATATGATGCATACTCAACAAATCTCCACCTTGACTCATATTTCCACAACGCCATCTTTGCCAAAGCCCACCACGGGCCTATCTTGAACTATGTAGGGAATTAACTGAGTCGAATCTGTGCTTAGAAACTGGAAAACTTCTAGCCTTCGACTGTGCACTGCCAAATCAAAACTAACCCGAGTATGATTTTCATGAACACAATGCCCTAACTTTTCGAAACTTGCATCCAAAAAAGAACATCTCTTAGACAAAATGGTCATACCTTTTTCCCTCTTATGACCAAGTTGCATCCGCTCTAAACGAGTTCACTTCGACCCCGTAACGGACGAGGGACGTCTGGTTTCACCGGTCAGACTTTCCAAATGAGAGCCCCCGCTCTACTCGATGTTGATTCTACAACCTTTCGAGTCTAAAATTGTAACACCTCACACACGGCCTAGACATTATGGTCGGATTATGGAGGTTACTAAGTTTATGCAAAAATAGATGAATGTTTGACTTGATGGAAACCAATTTCAGCCAAAGGAAAATTCAATTAGATTATACTTTTGAAAATCACAGCGACTTTCTGATATCACCGTTTTAATTTTGTAATTAAAAACCAAAACCAATGTATTTGTAAACATTTGCATGTTAAAGCATTTTGAGAGAATTTCAATTAACCTTGTAGCGGAAAACCTTTTAGCTTTTTGTATATAAAACTGCGGTTCATTTTAATTATCTTAGGTTAAGTTTTCCTAAATGATAAAAGCCTTCGTGTAATCAATATAAAAAATAATCCTAATGAACTAGATAGAAATTAGAATGTCCAACCAAAATACAAACCCCCAAACAGTTCAAAATGTCCATAATAAAACAAATGAAAAAGTCTGTAGTGCTTAATTTAAATTTATGAAACTCGAGCTTCCAAGTCGCCGTCTATTCCTAAGTCGAAGGATTACCTGAAACAAAGCATATAAATCGTGAGCTCTGAGCCCAGTGTGTGATTTGACCCAAAACTTCAATACAAGAAATCATAATCATCAATTTGTTTCATAGCGTATCAGATTTTATATCAAAATATATCTTATCATAACATATTATATTGTAACAAATCATATAATTTCATAACATAGTGTAACATATCATATCATATCATATCATATCATGTCTTACCCCCATTCGCTACACACCATCTCTGTCCAGCCAATCACACCATATAGGACTACTAGAGTTCATCCATCCAATCACACCAATAGGTGGCGGTGTGCCACTCGTATAAATGCAGTTGAGCTGCCGTAAATAAATTTGCGGTCTAGCTGCCATAATTGCAGTATAAATTGCAATATAGCAGTTCCTACATCATATCATATCCCGCCCCGAAACACACAAAAATCATAATCATATATCATAAATCATATAGCATGCATACTTACAGATTTTCATATAAATCATAACATAACATAACATAACATAAGATTTAATGGTAACATTTCATATAAATTGTTTCCTATGCGTACAACTTTACCTTCAACTGAACTGTATGTGGAGAACCATTCTCTGTTGGGACACATGTGGAAAGAATATCTCGAATCTAGGATCCACTCGAACATAAGCTCGGAGCTATCATTCGTTGACACTAACAAGAAATCATCACCGCTTTCGTCGGCCAAATTAACACAGCTACATCTTCCTTGTTACTTTCAGTAGCCCTTTTATTTCGCAGTTTATAACAATCTACTTTGATGTGACCTAACTTCTTACAATAGCGACATCTTTTGTCTTGCTTCTTTGATGCTACCAAAATGGAAGTTTGCCTATCTACCTTGCTATCTGAACCAAACTCATTGTCGAGTTTGTCTTTACTCAACAAATAACCTTTCACATCCTCGAATGAGAGTTTGTCTCTGCCATAAATCAAGGTCTCTTTGAAAGACTTGTATAAAGAGGGTAAAGAGCACAATAATAGCATAGCCTGATCTTCATCGTCAATCTTAACCTCAATAATTTTTAAATTATTCAAAAGAGTAACAAATTGACTAATGCGATCTCTAAGAAGCTCACCTTCGTTTATGTGAAATGTAAATAGACTTTTTTTAACATTAAACAGTTAGCCAGTGACTTAGTTGCATAAAGAGTTTCTAACCTTTTCCACAAGTCAGATGAGGTTTTATCCATCAATAACTTATTCGCGACGCACAACTGGATTGCAGACAGGGCCTTTTCATCAAGCTTTTCCTATTGTCTGATCTAGATTCTCAAGTTTTTTGACGGTAATAACCTTTTTCAAGCCGGTCTGAACTAGAATTGCCATCATCTGAACTTGTCACAGATTGAAATTTGTGACACCATCGAACTTCTCAATGTCAAACCTTATTGCTGCCATATCTGAACATATAACATCCCAAAAGTTTTAAGTCTTGCTTCGTTAATTTTATTCATAAATAAGTATGTGCTTCAATGGTTAAGTGATTTGGGTGTGAGTTTGAGGTCTTGAGTTCGAGTCTCAGTGGATTATTTTATTTTATTAATAGTTTTGTTAGATTGTCCTGTTGTGGAAGTTGGGTTTGTTTTAAACTCTAATAAGTGATGGGATAAAGATGGAAGTTAGTTGGTTAGGATTTGTTTTTATTATTTTATTTTATTTTTATCTTTTTTTTTGTTATTCTGTTATTTCTTTTGTTTGAAAAAAAAAGAGAAAGAGGAAATATATCAAAATCCCTCACCCTTGACACGTTTATTTTTGTTTTTCCCCACGATATTTTTCTTTTTCCCACAATACTGTTTCTTCTTTTTCACGTGAGCTGGGTAGCAAAATTGTTCTTTTGGATTTTTGGTCTTTAGTTCCTTACTTTGGTTGTTCTTGCTATTCAACGTGATAATAGTGTTCGATTGTGTAAGTTTCGTCTCATTCTCTTGTGTTGGAATTTTGCTTCTTTTGTTTTCAATTGTGTTGAGCCGTGGTGGGTTTTGTATCGATGATAACAGATTGATTGGTTTTAGGTAAAGTTCGCGAAGTGAACAATTCATCGGTGAATTAAGATTCGTGTGGGTGCTACCTACGCGCAAGGGTAAGTATTTGAAACGGTTATGAGTGCAAACTTTTAAGTGAATTTGTTTATGGTTGCGTTGTAGTCGAGTGGTTATTCGATATAAATGGAGGAATTAAGATTGATTTTGGGTGTTCTATTGTTAATTTTTAGGTTCTGGTTATCTCGTGGGAACGTTCGCATCAAAATTGAGTAAGGTGTGTAACGAGAAACTCGATAAGTGATGATCGGTGAAAGCTGAAATTAGGGCCTGTCCACACAGCCCTGTGGTAGGCCTTGTGTGACACACGGGCTAGGCCATTTTGGGTCGTGTGGGCCACAGACGGGCGTGTATTGGCCCTTTAGGCCACGCGGGCTAGGCCATTTTAGGTGTGTGGGCCATACGGGCGTTTGGGCTGAAATTTCAAAAGTTTTCCTTAAAGTTGTACATGTTGTCCCGATCGACATTGGGCCTTTCGTGGGGTCATTATGTGTTTAAATAAGCTATTAAGAATGAATTCTGATAGGTTGATAGTGTGAAACATGATGTAAATAACATCTAACATGTATGATCTTTTATATAACAGGTTCTATTTCTGTTATACGAGTATGTAAGATTAAATGGTTGGAAATATTTATTTACTAATCAAAGGTTATTAAAAATAGTTTTTAGAAAATCATCAAAATTTTAAATCAAGTGATAAATCCATAAAATTAAAATTTATCTTGATTTTATTTATCAATAAGTTTACTAGTATCTTTTTACTTGAAAAAAAAAAGTAACTATATATATATTAGTTGAAAAAAGAAGAAATGCTATTTTTCGTAATAACCAAAAAATATATAAGATAGAATTCATTACGTTTTAAGAAATAAAATTCAAATTTTAACTTTACCAATAACCACATATTTATATGCAACATAAATAGATTGAATATTTAATTTTTTTTATTATACCATATATATATATTAAAGATGATTGTATTGGTATAGATTGTCTTCAGCGATTCTGATCATTTTATTATATTTAAATTTGAGATTTAATTTTTATATTTTTATTTCATAATTTTTAGTTTCTCTACTATTCAAACTCATATGATGAAATTTTCTGTTAGAATAATTTTCTTAAAAAAAAAAAAATCACATTAATGTCTTAATCTGATTTAACAATAAATTTTAATATATATAGTTTAATTATTATTTCATCTTTGGGATTAATTGAGAATTATCTCACACTTTAACAATACTCTAAGAAGATGAAATTGAAAATATACAACAATTATCTTCTTTTCTATCATGTCTTGCAAATATAAAATTCTTTAGACCTCGAAATACTATACTATGAATAAATATGATAATTTTGTAAATATAGCAGTTTAGTAAATCATTAATTTTAATGAGAGGTAATAAATACAAGTAATTCTGAACAAAAGTCGTTATTTTGTGTTATTTTTGGACCCAATTCTAAGAGGAAGAATTGAATTTGAATTTAAATTTGAAGAGCTAAGTACAAGCAGCCAGCCATAAAAAACAATTAAAAGATCATCTGAAATCAATGTATTTTTATTTGTCATGCTGCTTATCTCACTGATGATGCCCCAAACCCTTTGGCTTTCACTTGCTTTCTCTTTCTCTTTAGCTGTTTCTTTGTTTTTGGACTTTTCCCTCTTATATATATATAAACAATTGAATGCCTTTTTTATTTATAAAAATACTTTAACTAATAGGAGCCCTTAACAATACAAATATAAAGACATAATATACCGTACAAATGATACATTTTAAATTAATGCACAAATAGCATGTAGAATAATTCACTTCACTAAGAGGTGAAAGATAAACTGCCAATAACCACGATATAGGAAGAATTTAGAACCAAACTAGAGATGCATTATGTTGATCAAATCGCTAAAAATTGAATCCTAACCTCACTATCAGCACACCAATCTAACGATGAACTTTGGTCAACCAAGAAACCACTACCAAGAGCTCCAAGAAAACCATTGCATCAATGATGCACAAAAGACCAAGTCTCAGATGGACTATCCTACTCCTCATCATCTCGGATTCCACTTTTATCAATACACCACTATGCTTTATCATGACAATGCCTTCCAAGAATGGTTTTGTTGGGGATCAACCCGATTAAGCAACAAACAACTAAAAAATAGCGGAAGAAATTGAGAAATTGAACACACAAATTTAATGTGGAAAACCCTCTCCAAAAAGGATAAAAAATCACATGCAAAGATAATTTTACTATAATGGAAAAAGAACAAAGAGTACAAAAGATGGAGATAAAAACTAATCCTCGAAACCCAAAATACATAGAATCCTCAAAACGTAAACACAAAATTCTCCAAAAGTATTATGAGTTCTAATATTTTAATGGGTGTATTTTCTAAGGTTGTAAAAGAGCCTATTTACAGGCTAAAATCGTAGGTCAAATAATAATAAAATAATCTAGACTAATCAGAGTTTGACTGAAACAAATAAACAGAGTTTAACTGGGAGATTATCTCTCAAATTTGAAATACTCAACATATCTCCACATTGACTAGTATTTCCACAATTTCATCTTTGCCAAAGCCCACAATGAGCCTATCTTGAACTATGCAGGGAATTAACTGAGTCGAATATATGCTTAGAAGCTGGAAGACTTCTAGCCTTCGACTGTGAACTGCCAAATCAAAACCAACCGAGTTTCATTTTCACAAACACAATGCCCTAACTTTTCAAAACCTGCATCCAAAAGAGAACATCTCTTCAACTAAATGGTCATACCTTTTTCCCTCCTATGAACAAGTTGCCTTAGCTCCAAACAAGTTGACTTCGACTTCGTAATAGAGAGGGACATTCAGTTTCACTGGTCACTGTAGAACCTTCCAAATGAAAGCCCCACTCTACTCGATGTTCATTCTGCAACCTTTCCAGTCTAAAATTGTAACACCCCACACTCGACCTAGACATTATGGCCAGATTATGGAGGTTATTAAGTTTATGCAAAAAGAGATGAATGTTTGACTTGATGGAAACCAATTTCAGCGAAAGGAAAATTCAATTGGATTATACTTTTGAAAATCACAGCGATTTTTCGAAATCGTCGTTTTAATTTTGTAATTAAAAACCAAAACCAATGTATTTGGAAACATTTGCGTGTTAAAGCATTTTGAGAGAATTTTAATTAACCTTGTAGTAGAAAACCTTTTAGCTTTTTGTATATAAAACTGTAGTTCATTTTAATTATATTAGGTTAAGTGTTCCTAAATGATAAAAACCTTTGTGTAATGAATATAAAAAAATAGTCCTAATGAACTAGACAAAAATTAGAATGTCCAACCAAAATGAAAACCTCTAAACAGTCCAAAATGTCCATAATAAAAAAATGAAAAAGCTCGTAATGTTTAATTTAAATTTATGAAACCCGAGCTTCTGAGTCGCCGTCCATTCTTAAGTCGGGGGATTACCTGAAACAAAACATATAAATCATGAGCTCTAAGCCCAGTGTGTGATTTGACCCAAAACGTCAATATAGGAAATCATAATCATTAATTTGTTTCATAGCGTATTAGATTTCATATCAAAATATATCTTGTCATAACATATTATATTGTAACCAATCATATCATATCATATCATATCATATCATATCATATCATATCATATCATATCATATCATATCATATCATATCATATCATATCATATCCAACCCCCATCCGCTACATATTATCTCTGTCCAACCAATCACACCACATAGGACTAATAAAGTCCATCCATCCAATCATACCAATAGGTGGCGGTGTGCCACTCGTATAAATACAGCTGAGCTACCGTAAATAAATTTACGGTCTAGCCGCCATAATTGTAGTATAAACTGTCATATAGCACTTCCTCCATCATATCATAACCACCCCGAAACACACGAAAATCATAATCATATATCATAAATCATATAGCATGCATACTTACAGATTTTCATACAAATCATAACATAACATAAGATTTAATGGTAACATTTCATATAAATCGTTTCCCATGTGCACAACTCTACCTTCAACCGAACTGTATGTGGAGTATCATTCTCTACTAGGACATATGTGGAAAGAACATCTCGAATCTAGGATCTACTCGAATGTAAGCTCGAAGCTATCGCTTGTTGACACTAATAAGAAATCATCACCACTTTCGTTGGCCAAATTAGCACCAACTACATCTTCCTTGCTACTCTCAGCGGCCCTTTTATTTCATAGTTTATAACAATCTGTTTTGATGTGACCTAACTTCTTATAATAGTGACACCTTTTGTCTCACTTATTTGATGCTGCCAAAACGAAATTTTGCCTATCTGCCTTGCTATTTGAACCAAACTCATTGTTGAGTTTGTCTTTGTAACACCCCCAACCCTTATCCGTCGTCGGAACAGAGTTACGGAGTATTACCAAACTTTTTAGAACAAATACGAACATTACACAATTCAATTAGCATACACTTCATAAATTAATCATATAGTCCCTTTTATGGGTCCTCGAGGCCCAAAATATGTGTTAGAAATGAATCGGTACTCAATCAAAAACTTAGAAAATTTTTCGTGAAATTTTAAAATTGTTCCTAGGTGCAGGGCACATACGCCCGTGTGGCCAATAGACATGCCCGTGTGGCCCTATCACATGCTCGTACTTCAGGCCGTGTCCTAACCATCCCTGACTTACCTCACACGGCCAAGTTACACGCCCATGTGGTCAATTTATTTTTCAAAAATTAAGTGCAGTTTTCACACGACCAGAGCACATGCCCGTGTACAAGGCCAAGTTCCTCACACGGTTGAGACACACGCCCGTATCTCTACACGTGTGGCAAAGCCTGAGCATTCTGTTTTAAAAATTTTATGTTGTAGGGGACACACGGCCTATCCACACGTCCATGTGTAAGTCGTGTGTCTCACACGGTCTGGTCACACGCCCGTGTGCCAAGCGGTGTGGACTCAATATAAACCTTACACATCAAGTATACCAACCCTGCAAACCTTGAACACCAAGCAATTCAAAAACCAATCGTTCAACCAATCCAAAACACATTCAAATACATTTAAAAACATGTCAAAATAAACTATCTAATGAAGGAACCAATATAGTTTATAAACATTTCAAATATATTACAAAACAATCCACCATTTACTATAAGAGGCTAATTCTAAATTCATGCCAAATTTAACCAAAATATGCCTATATTATATTCTTTCATACTTTAACCCAAACATACCATTATATAAACTTAACATAACACATATGTAACGCCCCAAATATTTTTATTTCTGCTTCTGTAAAATTTGACACAAATATGTATCTGCTTCAGTGGTTAAATGTTCTGAGTGTGTGTGAGAGGTCCTAAGTTCAAACCCTAGCTTTAGCAAATTTTGTTCTTTTTTGGAATTAAACCCTATCTTTGTTCAGTGGGCTTATATTTAATTATTTGTAAAACCATATCAGAATGAGTCTGCTGGTTCAAGTGGTAAGGGAATTGGTGTGTTGGAGGTCCTATGTTCGAATATTTGCGTGAGCAAGGGAGTTTATTTTTGCTCGGTTATCTAGAAGAGTTTCAGGGGAACTGGAATTCTGGGGTAGTTGAAATTGAGAGAAAAATGAGGAGTGCGATATTGGGGAGTTATCAAATTTATTTTTATTTTATTGATTTTATTTTATCCTTTCTGAAATTTTCTCTCTCATTCTAAAACTTTTTGACGTCGATTTTTCCCCAAAATTCTTCCATCTTTTGAAGTTTGTTTTCCCTTCTTCTGCTGAATTTTTACTTCTTTCCCTTCTTTCTAGTATTCAAATACACCTCGTTCTCGTACAAAGGTTTGACTGTGATTGTCGGGTAAGTTTGCTCTGTTACAATCTTGTTGTTTCGTGGTTAGCTTTCTAAAAGGGGTTTTGTTTATGGTTACCTTTGGCTAGGGGAAGGTCAAGGAACAATTGTTACTCTTTTAGCAATTTGATCTTTAAGGGTCTCTGTTCGTTAGTGGTAAGTTTTTGAACTCGTTGGTTGACGTTTTAAGGCTGCGTATGTGGATTAGTTTTGAATTGAGTTTCGTAATTGTGCACTAAATTAAGGTTTTTGAAAGCTATTTCTTAGGTTTGATGTTCTCGAGAATGTTATTGCATCGAATCGACACGAGGTGTGTACCTGAAACGCAAGGAAACGAGTTTTCGGCAAAAGTGAAAAACCTTACTGTCGACACCACATGGCCGTGTGGTAGGCCGCGTGTTAGGCTGTGTGATCGACGAAGGCCAGGCCGTGCGCAAGACACGGCCGTGTGATGGCCAGGGTGTGGCTGTGTGGGCCACACGGGCGTGTGATATTTGGGCCAGGCCGTGTGATCCACACAGGCAAGACCAATCTGGGCGTGTGGGCCCACATGGGCAGGCCTCACAGGCATGTAGGCCCATTATACTAAAATTTTTCGTAGGGTCGCACTAGTTGTCCTAACCGATTATGGATCTATTGTAGGGTCACTAAAGGCTTACTAACCGTAAAACCATATGTTCTGTTAGACTGATGTACTATTTTGAGCATGCCTACCATGTATATCTGCTATCTATTTTTATAAGCATGTTAGGCATGTATTATCTGTAAATTCTGTATGCATGTTCTATTTGTTACTGTTATTGAGAAGGGGTTGTTATATTGAAGGAAGTGATCTGAAAGGCAGTTTTGCCTACTATCTGGAAGCATTGCTGCATTATATCTGATATGTGCCGCATCGGTATAGCGTGGTGTGTAGGGCTGAGTGGGTGTTTTAAACCCCACATGGTGTATAGGGATAGTCGGAGATGGTGTGTAGAGGATGGGGGTAGGATTCTGTTATCTAATTTGCATATTTGTAACTGTGTCTAAAATGGGCTCAGCCCCGAATCTGTATCTGCATCTGACATGGGCTCAGGCCCGATTGTGAATCTGCCTGATTTGTGATATTCTGTATGTTTACATGCTTAACTCTGCTGGGTTACACACTGAGTTTATGTGAACTCACCCCTTCTCTATTTTTCTGTACAAGTAACCCACAGTCTTAGGCAGATAGGTGTTGCGAAGGACTTGACGGTGACCACTCGCCAAAACTGTTTTAGTTTTATTTAAATTTGGCGTTAGGATTTGAGAATTTGTATTTCCTAGACTCTCTGACTATTTTTAAACTGTTTGGCTTTGGTTTTGGGTTTTGGTTTTGATTACTTATAACTTGAACGGTTTTTATAAACACAACGATTTTATAAGCTTCCGCTACAAATATGTTTTTCTAAGTGATTAAACGAAAGAGAACTTTGGCATTAATAATAGTAATAAAGGCTAAATAAACTGGAATGGGTTTTTAATTTAACAACAATGATTTTTCATCTCATTTCATGTGACACTTTTGGATTCAGCCAGAACGTCTAGGCCAGATTTGGGGTGTTACAACATACGTTATATATATATATATATCCAACCCATTTCATATTATAGCATCATTACAATCATTTCCCAAAGTGACAAACATAACATCCTAGGTACATGCCATTTACCAAAAAGAAATGTACTTCACCACAATATGTTCGGGATCGACCTTGGATGCTAATTCAATGATCAGACTCTAACCTAACCTGCGCACGAAAACAAACCGTACGCTGAGTATAAACTCAGTGGTATTTCTATAATTCGAATACTTATTAAACAAGAATTTACAATATTATATATATAAACACACATAACAAAAGTCATTTAAACAAATAATCAATTTCATAACACATAATTCATAACACTTTCAATTCTCATCTCTTATTATTTCAATTTCATAATTGATATTCAAATAACTTTTCTTAATAGAATACACATATCATTTCATTATGTCAATAACTATTTCATGAACCTTTTGGTTCATACATTTCAATTTCATAACTCAGTTAAATATCCCAATCTAATTCATGTTCAAATTATCCAATATCATTCATATTGCCAATTCATTTATTTAACCCTATTAACAAGACTCAGACTTTGGTGGATACACAGATCCAACCAAAACACACCAGTATGACACCCAGTGTCTCATTGGATAATTCGAAGTATTAGATTGACACCCAGTGTCTCATTGGCCTTGCCGAAGTAAATTTTTACCTAGTACCTCATCGAATTTGTCTGAAGTAATAGTTTGACATCCAGTGTCTCATCGGCTGGTGGTTAAAGTATCCCTGAACACTTCCAATCCTATGGCATGCCAACTATATTCGACTCAGCTCGATATAGTTAATAGGGTTTCATTCACTTTTCAATTTCAAACAACATTCATTTCAATTCAAATAACTACATATACTCACATAATCAATTCAATTCAATTCAATATCATAATATCAATACTCACCTTATTTCACTTACCATACATATAAATCAAAATACAATAATTAATATTTCATTCGGATTATAGAAATACAAACTAGAATTCTCGAGCTACTCCTCGTTAACTTTGTCTTTTCCTTTTCTAGCCGAGGTCTCCGGCTTAACGCTAGCTACGAAAATCGAAAGAATTAAAAATTATCAGTACAACACCAATTCATATCAAATATTTAAATTTATACTTAAGTTTTTCCTAAATTCCAATTTAGTCCTTAAACCGAGACTAGCTTTATTTCTTCAAAACTAATTCCATATTTTCATTCAATTACCACTTAAAACTAAATTTAACTCTCTAAGTTCACCATAAATCCCTAATTTTGAAATTCTCTCAATTTAGTCCCTATTACTCAAAACTTATGATTTGTTTTACAATCATTTTCTCAATTCTAACTTGAAACTCTATCAATTTAACCCCTAATACTTCAATTTATTCAACATGAACAACATCTAAAAATTCACTAACTTTCAAAATTCTAACATAAATCAAGTAGTATTTTGTTTTAGGATCCTAAAAACACCAAAATTACAAGAAAAAGAGGCTAAATTGACTTACCAATTAAACTTGGAACCTTAAAAAACCCTAATTTCCCTTCTTTCTTTTTCTCTCTTATCTCGTTTCATTCTCTGTTTTCATTTTATTTCTTTTGTTTCTTTAGTTGTTTACTGTAATTTAATTATAATAGTAATAGTAATATAATAATATAATATAATATAATATAATAATACTTTCTTATATAATAAGTAAATATATATGTATTACAAATGTTTATATGTATTTATTACACATATATATAACTATTACCATACAATTGTCACAATTTGGTTTATTTATTCATTTAGTCCCTTAACTTCTCCTTTAATCTATAATTCAACTTTTACCCTTTATTCAATCTAATCCTTATACCTAATTACTCTTAATTTAAGCTAATTCTCCTAACCAAAACCTAATTAACCACACAACTAACTTCGTAAATATAATTCATTTTACGAAGACGGAGACCCAAAAATGCACTTTTCCAATACTTGTAAATTTCAGGTTGTTACAGTCTTTACTCAACAAATGACCCTTCACATCTTCGAATGAGAGTTTGTCTTTGCCATAAATCAGGGTCTCTCTGAAAGACTTGTTTAAAAAGGGTAAAGAGCACAAGAATAGCATAGCTTGATCTTCATCGTCAATCTTAATCTCAATAGTTTTTAAATTATTCAAACGAGTAATAAATTGACTAATGTGATCTCTAAGAAGCTCACATTCGTGCATGTGAAACGTAAATAGATGTTGTTTCAACACTAAACGGTTAGCTAGTGACTTAGTCGCATAAACAGTTTCTTACCTTTTCCACAAGGCAGATGAGGTTTTATCCATCAATACCTCCTGCAATACCTTATTCGTGACGCACAACTGGATTGCAGATAGGGCCTTTTCATCATGCTTTTCTCATTCTGTCTGATCTAGATTCTCAGGCTTTTTCACGGTAACAACCTTTTTCAGGTTGGTCTGAACTAGACATCATCTAAACTTGCCACATATTGAAATTTGTGACACCATCGAACTTCTCAATGTCAAACCTTGTTGCTGCCATCTCTTAACGGGCTGATCTATGAATATTAAACTAGCTTTGATACCACTTGTTGGGGATCGACCCTGTTAAGCAATGGACAAGTAAAAAATAGTGGAAGAAATTAAAAAATTGAACACACAAATTTAACGGGAAAAAACCCTTCTAAAGAGGATAAAAGATCACAGGAAAATATAATTTTACTATAATGAGAAAAGAAAAAGATGGAGATAAAAACTAAACCCCCAAACCCAAAAAACAAAGAACCCTCAAAACATAAATATAATGAGAACCTGAAAAATTCCTAGTGAAGGAAAAAGAGTACACATATCTATAATACGCATAACATGCTGCTTCATTAAAAGCCTTACCTGGAAAACCCAATGAGACAAAACCTTGGTTAAGGAAAAAAGAGTACAACGCGTATTCACTCCCCCTCATGAAAACATCACATAATATCTCGTATTCTACGTATTCAATCTTGAATACAAGCTTTTCAAATGACCATTTGAAAGTATTCGCTAATGATTTATATCAACATTCTTTTGAAATTCATGAGTGAGGAAAATTTTGGAGAAATATATTTTGATCTCTTCAGGAGTTTCTGTAACACCCATAACCCATACCCGTCGCCAGATTAGGGTTACAGCATATTATCGCACAATCCAGAACAATCAATAACAAATAGCATCAAGTTGCCAATTTAATTAACACAATTTCATAATAATTTAGATCTAATACATTCATTTATGGGTCTTAATCGAGCCTACGAGGACTTAAAAATTTTCTTCAAGTGTAGACAAAATAAACATTTAAAAAAAATCCTTGAATTAATTTAATTTTTAACGAGTTTTTGAAGTCTGAAGGATTTCTATTGATACTTAGGTGGTCAAGTATCCATAGAACTCAAAAATGGAAAGACCTTGAAAAGGCTACAAAACTCTGGGTTCTACTGATACAACTCGAACTTTTATTGGTATAACGCACTCCAGTGAGCAAGGTAATTTTGGCCTAGGACATCTGTCGATACCCTGATGACTTATACCGAATCAAGTCAAGCTAGTAGCCAAAGTTTAGCATTGTAACACCCTAAAACACATCAACGACAACCAAAACATGCCAATTATGCTCACCTAAGCTTAACGAAGTTGTCTTTGAAATTCACATCACATAGTACTTATAATATTCATCTCTTAAATCAAACATACAAGCCACTATACATACACATTGAATTTGCTTACCGTGACCTCAAACACCATGCCTAGATCCAAACCAATTACTACCATTCATGATCAAACATTGAGCATAACTTAAGAGTTAACATTGCATATTATAGGAATTTCTAAAGTTTATATCATCAACAACATACCAACCAACCAACCAACGCATACCTATAAAATTATAACAATTTCATTAATCCTACTACATGCCATATAAGCCTAGATGTTCACAAAATCTACTAAAAGAATTCTTGGGATAGTGTGAATCTTCGAGTTGATCCGATTTCCCGATTATCCACAAAATGTTATCTACAAAAAAAAACATAACAAACACGAGTAAGCTTTTATAAAGCTTAGTAAGTTCGTCCATTAAACAATAAAGCCTATTGAATTAAAAATAATAATTCAAATAACAATATTAATAAATCGAATTCCTATCAACAAGGTTCTTAACAGAATTCTGGTCGACCACATATCACAACAGGTGAGTTTATACATAAACAAGTATGAAATCATCCATTATCAAGCCACAATGTTATCAAGGGATCTATGAATAAGCTTTTAACATTTCTATAACAAGACATTTAATGCAAGAACATTACCGATGAATGGTATACGGATACGAGTATACGGTTAACCATCCGAGAATACGCCATATGCTCATATGAGCTAATCCAACCAATAACACGCCTCGACACCAAGTGCCTAGCTCGTAGGCTAACATCCGCCCTCAGTAACATGCCAGAAAACACTGTAATATAACACGATAGTCAGCAATAAATGTAGAACTTCTGTATATT
The DNA here is from genome assembly GCA_008044935.1 of Gossypium turneri. Lineage (NCBI taxonomy): Eukaryota > Viridiplantae > Streptophyta > Magnoliopsida > Malvales > Malvaceae > Gossypium > Gossypium turneri. The sequence continues at coordinate 53,969,080 of CP032581.1, forward strand.
TACTGTATAGGAATTAAACAATAACCATCATCTCGTCTTATACCAATCCTGTATAGCGCGCATTATAACCTATCGGCATACCAATCGTACTCTATCCTACGTTTATAGGCTCAGGAGATATTAACAGTAACCAGTGTTATAAACAATTCTTTATTTTCGTTCTCATTTACATAACATCAAATGTATTAGCCAATAATCAACAATTAAATTTCTATCCAATTAACATGTAAAATGTATTAAAATTAAATCGAATGAACTTACCTGACTAAATTGTAGCAATGACAAAGGTATAGGGATTATTCAGTAATTTTCTCTTTTCCTCGGTTTTCCACTCGCTCTTGATCTAAAATAATATTTTCATTCAATTCACTAATTCCAACAGTAAAATTAACACATTTTAAGCAATAAGTCTTTTTTGACATTTTTACAAAATTACCTCCAATATTTCATTTTTATACAATTTAGTCCCTCGGTCCAAATCATGCAATTTAACCATTTTCTATTAAATTTAAGCTTAGTTGATCTGTTAACCCCTTCATGACAACCCATACTTGTTATTTTGAATCAAGTCCTTGTACATTTTAGCCCTTAAACATTAAAATAAAAAAAACACTACTGTACAAAATAGTCCTATCTAGAAACCAAAGTCAAATTTTTTTCATAAAACTTCAAGAACATGCAAAACTCATAATGACATAACTCATAACATTTGACAGTTTTGCAAATTAGTCCCCGATTAGCTAGATCAAGCTAATACAAACTCGAAAACATAAAAATTACTAAAAACGGGCAAGATTTACTCACCAAATTAAAGAACCCTAGCTTGGCCAAAGCTTGTTCTCCTCTTTCATGTTGATTTCGGCTTTTTCATGACATAAAAGAAAGAAGATGATGATATTATCTTTTGTTAACCTTTTAATTTAAATTATCATTTAATAATTACAAAATTAACCTTCAATTATAACTTATAAAATCATTAAACATGTCCATAAATGTCCATAATATATAAATATGGTATAATTACCAACCAAATAAGGTTTAATTTCACAATTGCTCCTTCAGTTATTTTAAAATTTAACTAAATGAGCAAATAGCCCAAAGGTTAGTGGATTTAATCATGCCGCCATCGCTTGGACTTTTTCACTATGGTTTAATTACCATTTTGGTCCTTTTACTATTTTAAATATATAACAATTGGCTTTTACATCTTTTATAATTTAATCCTTTTACCGTAATTAAGCTATAAATCATCAAAATTACCAGACCAAACTTCAATTCACATAAAATACGACTACGTAAATATTTAATAAAAATATTTACGACCTTAAATTATTGAAATGAGGTCCTAATACTTCGTTTTCAATAACCACTTGACTTTTGAACCAAACCACTCATACTAACTTTTAATTCAATTGGTAAAATTCCTCAAATCAAAATTCAATAAAAAATATTATTAACTCGTATAATTTAAATAATAATTTTACAAACTCACTCGTCGGATTTATGGTCCCAAAACTACTATTTTCGACACCACTGGAAAACGAGTTGTTACAGTTTCAACTATAATCATAGCAAACTTTAATAATGATTCTTCTATAAAATACAGATAGGTATTTTGTATCATTTTATAATCCTCCTACAACTACTATTCACTAAGTCAAATTTACCACATATGTTCAAATTTCACAGAGTTTACAATTTAGTCCTTAGCATCATGAAAATTCATTGTTTACTAAAATATCTCTTCAATATCACTTTGTATTTAGCTCACTAACACTTAACACTTCATTTAAACTCTTTATCCTATTATTTTTTTCTACACATAAACTTTTTACACTTTTCAATTTAATCCCTTGTTCCATACTTTCATTACACAACATCAATTCACTATGAAATTTACATTAAATAGATATTTTCTCTATACTTTAATTAATTTTAAATGAAATAATTACACAAATATTTTTAAATTAATCACACAATTTTTAATATAACAATTTCACATATTTTATACTTAGATTCTAATAGGTAAAGTAAAATTTTTGAAGTACTTACCTCTATTTTGTAAAGAATTCACTAATTTTGCTTTACTTCTCCTCTTTCTTCACTTTAGTCACCACCTTCACCTAGTTTCCAACACTTTAATTATTTCTTCTCTTTTCTAGTTCATGAACACATCGAATACATAATCAAAGTTCATACTACAAATCATTTTCTTATATTTCTACTTCAATTAAACATTAGTTTTATAAAAATTCTTTAATTTCTTACCTTATCTTTTTAATCCCTTCACTTTCTTCTCAACTTTCTCCACTTTCACTTCCAATTTCTTTCTTCCAAGATGATAATCTAACTCTCTAGGATCTGTACTTCGCTTTTCCTTTTTGGTGGTTGATCGCATTCAGATGTCCGCATAAAATAAACAATTTTACAAAACAATTTTAAAGTGCATCTTTATTGCAAATGTACATGTCAGTTATAATATTTGTAGTGTAATAATGGAACACCAGAGTATTCCAAGGATCAAGCTTAAACAAAATGACAATTTAGTGATTGATAGCATACACTATAGAGTCTAAACGGTTATTGATATGATTTTATAGTACGAAAAATCATAACAAAAAAAATTTTGCAAGAAAATTAAATATGGTAATCTAGGGACTATATTGCAAAGAGTGCAAAACTAAGAAATCAACCAATAAGTGACTAACGGTGGTTGGTTGATTTTGATGTGGTTCGTCAATCCATTTTATATTTCTATCTCAATTTTACCGACTTAGACGAATTAATCCAATTTATCTATTGATCTACTGTTTAATCTGAGAGTAACGAATGGGTGCACAACAGGATTACCTTTCGGTCTCACTTGCCTAGATATTCCCTTAGAGGTGTCACTTTCTAAGTTTTTAGGTCTATTCGATTTTGTCTAATTTATTACGATTTAGTCATTTGTCCAAAAATCAGCTTACCCAATATCTCTATCAACCAACCCTTTTTTTAGGTTTAGCTACTCATGCTGAAAATGTAGAGAATGAACATGGAAATGAAAAGTAAAGAAGCCATTAAAGTAAAACTTAAGAAAAATATAAAAGTTTGGATTTTTATGTAAGAAACTTAAAGAACATGAAACTAAATGCATTCAACGAGAAAATCTAAAGTAATAAACATAAAATGAACAAACTTTAGCTTATTGAAAGTAAAAGAAATTGAAATACATTAAACTAAAGCTAAAAATGGCTAACAACCAAGGTAATTATATTAAAAGTGTAAATAAAACTAAGCTATAGTGATAACTAACTTAACTAACACTAAGAACATCAATAACAAGAAGTAAATGCAGAAAACAAACTCTAAAATTAAGAAAGAAAATGAGAAAATGAAAACCCTAAAAAAGTTATAAAAAAACTAAAAGAAAACCTGGAGAAAAATAAGGCTAAAACTAAACTAATGTTTGTGTCTCTCGTCCTAAGCCAAATTTGGCTATTTTAGATTAAATTTTTGATGTATTTTTGTTTCCAAAATTGCCTCTACACGGTCTTTGGTGGATCTAGTGGACAAAGACTACCATTTTTTTCCAATTTTGTCCCCTCAAAATGTTGGTGTCATCATACCTAGAAGAGGATATCATGATACCTTAGGTAGTTTCGAACCTTGGGGTCCAATTTGAAGGGTGGATATCACGATACCTAAAGTGGATATCGTGATATCACTAAAGGGTGGTCTCAGACTTGCCATACAGTTGGAGGTATCGCGATTCCAAAGCATGGATATCGCGATACCCTTTTGTAACACCCCTAACCCATATCTGTAACAGGATTGGGGTTACAGAGCATTACCGTACAAGTAGAACATTTAAACATACATTTCATACTTTATCATAAAAAAATTATAAAGCATTCATTGACATACATATTGTCCCTAAATCGAGCCCTCGAGACCTTAAAGATGCCTTAGAAACAAATTTGGACTAAATTAAAATCATTTGGAAAGTCTGGGAAAAAGATACAAAAATTTGAATACAAGGGTTGAGACACATGCCCGTATCTCATGCAGTGTAACCTTTGAACTAAGAAGACATGGCTGTGTCCTAGCTCGTGTCCTTACCCGTGTAACTCTCTAAGTAGGGTCACACGGCCATGTCATACGCCCGTATGCCAGGCTATGTAACTCTTTGAATTGCATGTAAAGGACCCTTCAGGAGGCACACGGTGTGTGTCACACAAGGTTGAGTCACACTCTTGTGTCTCAGATTGTGTGGACCTAAAAGTTGCCTAAAATCAAGCCATTCCCAACATCAATTCACACATAAACCTTTAGGCCTTATGTGCACATAATCAAAGCATCAAAACCCTATTAAATGGTACCATAATGACCAATTCAAGAGTCCTAAAATCAACTAGCCAATATGCCATTCAAGGCACCTCAAATGCAATCATCAAAACTTACTTAAACATGCGTATTTGGTCACATTTCCATCATCAATTATAATTCAACTTTTACCAAAACATGCAACAAACATAACCATTAACACATCACTACAAACATACCATTTGAGCTATTCCAATCATGCATCACAAGTTACCCAATATGATACAATCCAACAAGTTATCAAATGGTACCAACCAAGACAACTTGCACAAGTTATACATACCAAATCATCTATCAAACATTCAACTAAACATTATTATAAGTCCACCTATACATGCCATTATAACCTTATCCCAAACATTCAAAACTATCGATATTTATGCTGGATAGTATGATACATCTCCAACGAGTTTCCAAATTGATCGAGCTTCCGATAATCTATAGAACATAGGAAAGAAACAACGCAAGCACATAATGCTTAGTAAGTTCATAGAACATGAAACATAACTTACCATTTCATTTATATAACATTAAGTTTAAGCATAATATAAACCGAACCACAAGCTTGGAATAAGCCTATTCATCATCATCAATACACAAGTTAGTGCATTTATACATAATTCACTTGGATTAAACATATCATAAGTCATTTCATGAGCATATGCATAATGTAGTCGGTCCTTGGATGAAATGCTGTCCTAAAATGTAGTCGAGTACCTAGAACTTCATGGAACTTGCTTCAGAATGGAGACGTAAACCATAGATCCCTGTCAGAGATAATAGAAACTAGCACACTGTGCAGTCTAACAATATTAGAAACATATAACTCTGCCAATCTCTTAAGTGAAAAATTCGTACGCATTGGAATGAAATGTGCGGATTTCGTCAAACAATCTACAATGACCCACACGATATCTTTTTTCTCGGGGATAGAGGCAATCCCCATATGAAATCCATCACAACACGTTCCCATTTCCACTCTAGAATCATCACAGGTTTTAATAAACCAGAAGGCACCTGATGCTCGACTTCAACTTACTGATAGATCAAACTCCTCAATGTGAACTCTAAAATCTCTCGTTTCATACTTAGCCACTAGTACATTTATTTCAAATTGTCGTACATTTTATTACTACCAGGATGAATCGATAAGCTACTACTGTGAGCTCCCTGTAAAATCTTCTGAATAAGGTCAGAATACCTCGGAATAGAAATTTTGTCTTTAAAGTAAAAATTGTTGTCTGAACCAACATGAAAATTTGAATTGGGTGTTGACTTAATCTGTTTTCGTTTAGCGATCAAATCATCATCACTTTTCTAAGCTTTCCAAATCTGTTGTAAAAACGTCGGTCTAACTTTCAATTCAGCCAAGATTGAGCTGTCATCAATAAACGTCAACCTTGTGTTCAATGCTCGTAAAGCAAAAAAATATTTTCTAGTCAAAGCAGCGGCACCAACATTAGCTTTTTGCAGATGATAATCAATGATCAAATCATAATCGTTTAGTAACTCAAGCCATCTACACTATCTCAAATTCAAATCTTTTTGTGACATTAAATACTTCAGGCTTTTATGGCCCGTGAAAATGTGACATTTTTCTCCATACAAATGGTGTCGCCAAATCTTTAAAGCAAACACAATAGTTGCAAGCTCTAAATTGTTTGTCGGATAATGCTTTTCATGAAATTTCAACTGTTGAAAAGAATACGCTATCACTTTGCCTTATTGCATCAAAAACAACCTAAACCATTCAATGGAGCATCGCTATCAATCACAAATTCTTTATTGGACTCTGGCTGAACCAACACAGGTGCCTTGATTAACAACTTTTTCAATTGATTAAAACTTTGTTGACATTTCTTAAACCATTCGAATTTAACATCTGTTTGCAACAGTTTTGTTAATGGCGTAGCAATCACCGAAAATCCTTTGACAAATCTTCTGTAATATCTAGCTAAACCCAGAAAAATTCTGATTTCAGATACATTTCTTGGAGGTTTCCAGTCCACCATAGCTGAGATTTTAATTGGATCAACTCTAATACTGTTTGTCGACACTACATGTCCCAAAAATCTAACTTCTCGGAGCTAGAACTCACATTTGCTAAACTTAGCGAACAATGATTTTTCGCGTAAAGTTTGTAAAATAATTCTCAATTGCAGGGCATGTTTTGTCTCATCTCATGAATAGATCAGAATGTTATAAATAAATACAACAATGAACTTATCAAAATACAGTCTAAATATTTTGTTCATCAAGTCTATAAACACAGTAGATACATTAGTCAAACCAAATGGCATCACAAGAAACTCATAATATTCGTACTTGGTTCTAAAAGCAGTTTTTGACAGATTAGAGTATTTAGCTCGTAGCTGATAATAACCAGAACGAAGTTTGATCTTGGAGAATACTGTCACACCTTTCAATTGGTAAAACAAATCATCGATACGTGGTAATGGATACTTGTTCTTGATGTGACTATGTTGAGCTATCGATAATCGATACATAGTCGCATTGATCTGTCCTTTTTCTTAACAAACAACACAGGAGCACCCTAAGGAGAAAAGCTGGGCCGAGCAAAAACCTATATTTGTCACCTCTTGCAATTGTGCTTTCAATTCTTTTAATTCTATAGGTGCCATTTTATATAAAGCTATCGATATCAGAGATGTTCCTGGCATTAACTCAATTACAAATTCAACCTCTTTGATCAGTGGTAACCCTGGTAACTATTCTGGAAATACATCTGTAAACTCACATATAATCAAAATTGATTCTAACTTTAATTCTAAAACTCTGGAATCAAATATATAAGAGAGATATGGTTCACAGCCATTTCTAGCATATTTCTATGCCGACATAGTCGAAATAACATTAGATGTACTGTCCAGTCTATCCGATTCAATTCGAAGCTTTTCACTGTTTTGACACTTTAACACGATATGCTTTCGTCTACAATTCATAACAACATCATGCAAAGTTAACCAATCCATACCCAGAATCACATCAAACTTGCCGAAGGGTAATAACATCAAATCAGTCGGAAAGTTGAAACTCTGAATCATCACAGGATAATTTTTACAGACTTTATTGGCTAACACATACTGACCTAAAGGGTTCGTTACTTTAACCACAAGCTCAGTAGACTGAAAAGGTATTTTCTTATCTGACACTAAATATGTGCATACATATGAGTGCGTTGACTCTGGGTCAATCAAAGCATTAACATTAGTATCAAAGAAAGAAAATGTATCGGTGATTACATTAGGTGCTGAAGCTTCCTCTCGAGCAAGAATTGCGTAATGCCTAGTTGGTGCCTGTGCCTCAGATCTTACAGCAGAATCTTTCATTCCACTTCAACTATTACCCATATTTCCAGTATTCTGGGGTGGTTTCCCTCTCATAGCCGCGTTATTCGAATGATATTCTGAGCCTTTTCTTTATCTGACCTTCCAGGACAATCTCTGAGATAATGAAGACGAGAATGATTTTCCCAATAGTCTTTTCCTCGTATCACAAGACTTAGAATTATCTTTTCTCTTCACTTTGCTTAGTTCCTCGGCCTTGTGAGCTCTGCCAACTAAAACCACAAACTCTTTTAATTCAAGAATCCAACTAATAGTTTTATGTCCTCATTTAAGCTGTCTTTTAAAACCACAAACTCTGTTGGCACACATTTTTAGGCATACTTACTGAGTCACACAAATTCCCTCTCATACTTAGTTACTGATATACGGCCTTGCTTCAATTCAAGGAACTCTTTACGTTTCTTATCTAGGAACCACTGACTCATATATTTCTTTCTGAACTTTGTTTGGAAGAATTCCCAATTTACTCGATCTCTCGGTACTATCGTAACCAAGGTTTTCCACCATTGGTAAACTGAGTCTTTCAACAAAGAAATAACATATTTCAAGCATTCAACTAGAGTACATGATAATTCATCAAAAACTTTCACCGTGTTTTCTAACCAAATTGTGGCTTGCTTTGGATCATCTTCAGCTGTACCTCAAAGCTCTTCAGCCCCATATTATTAGATTTTATCAACCAGAGGCTTAGTTACTCATATTGGTTCAAAACACTGAGGAACTATAGGGATCGGTTGGGGTACGGGTGGGGGTGGAGGTCATTGAGCCATTGGGTTCGTTTGTACGAACTTTGAGAACTATTCAGACATCATCTAGAAGAAGGCTTTTTTGGCCTCTCCTTTCTGGCCTTCAGAGATGGGCCTACTACCATTAGAAGCTACTTCGTGAATGGAGGCTTGCGCATTACTTTAAACTTCATCGGAATCACCTTAGTTGGATGACATTTGTCTATATTAAAACATAGTTAAATTTAAGTTAGGAGTTATCACACTATTGCAAGTTATACAATGACATGTATTTCTAGACTCATACAATCTAGGTTCAGCCCAAGAACTGAATAAACTATGGCTCTGATACCACTAACTGTAACACACCTAACCCGTATCTTTCGTCAAATTAGGGTTACAGAGCATTACCGTACAAATAAAATATTTAAACATGCATTTCATACTTTATCATAAACATATTATAAAACATTCATTCACATACATGTTGTCCCTAAATCGAGTCCTTAAGGCCTTAAAGATACTTTAGAAACAAATTGGGACTAAATTAAAATCATTTGGAAAGTTTAGGAAAAAGATTAAAAAATTTGAATACAAGGGTCACACGCCCTTATGCTTCACACGGCTGAGACACGTGCCCATGTCTCAGGCTGTGTAACCTTCAAACTAGAGACAGACGGTCGTGTCCCAATCCGTGTCCTTACCTGTGCAATTTTCTGAGTAGGGTCACACGGCCATGTCACTCGCCCATTTGCCAGGCTGTGTAACTCTTTGACTTGCATAGAAATGACCCTTCAGGAGACACACGACCGTGTGACCAGGCCATGTGTCATACACAGTTGGGTCACACGCCCTGTGGACCTAAAATTTACCAAAAATTAAGCCATTCCCAACATTAATTCATGCATAAACCGTTAGGCCTTATTTGCACATAATCAAAGCATCAAAACCCTATCAACACATACATATAATAACCAATTCAAGAGTCCTAAAATCAGCTAGCCAATATGCCATTCAAGGCACCTCAAATGCAATCATCAAAACTTACCTAAACATACATATTTGGTCACATTTCCATCAACGATTATAATTCAACTTTTACCAAAACATGCCACAAACATAACCATTAACACATCACTACAACTATACCATTTGATCCATTCCAATACATGTTACCCAAAATGACACATTCAAACAAGGTATCAATTAGTACCAACCAAGACAACTTGCACAAGTTATACATACCAAATCATCCATTAAACATTCAACTAAACATCAATATAAGTTCGCCTACACATGCCATTATAACCTTTGCCAAAACATTAAAAAATTATCGATATTTATGCTGGATAGTATGATAAATCTCTGACGAACTTCCAAATCGATCAAACTTTCGATGATCTATTAAACATAAGAAAGAAACAACACAAGCACATAATGCTTAGTAAGTTCGTAGAACATGAAACACAACTTACCATTTCATTTATATAACATTAAGTGTAAGTATAACATAACCCAAACCACAAGCTTGGCACAAGCCTATGCATCATCATCAATGTACAAGTTAGTGCATTTATACATAATTCACTTGGATTAAACATATGATAAGTCATTTCCATATGAGCATACATCATTTGATTCATTCATTCTTTCATGAGCATATGCATAATTCCATTTAGAAACTTACCATTTCAAGCTATTTTCTTGTTTATTGGAGCATCTAGAATATCATCGGATACAGGGGAAAGCTCACACGAAGTGTGCTTAAACATATAACCGTACCTTTCCTGTATATCGTTGCTCACATGAGCTGTGGGTCGAAAAATAAACTACAAGATGCTGCTCATACGAGCTGTGGAGTATCCGTAACAAATGCAGGACCTCAGCCATCGTAAGACATTCAAGACCAACACCCGAAACATGAAATCCCGAATGACATGTCATTTATATCATACGAATTTTAAGGTTCAACCGGGACTCAGCATCTGTTATTTTGTCATAACATTGATACGATTATACATTAATCCATTTACATTAAAAATAACATAGTAAACATTGAAATTAAACAACATTAATTCGATAACCATTCATACGAACTTACCTCGACGACTAGGGCGTAAAAGTTAAATGAATTATTTCGAAGCTTTTGCTTTGCCTCGATCTAGGTCTATACGTGGTCTATCTTGGTCTAAATAGACATATTCAATCCATTCAATACCTTTAGTATTCAATTTAATCTGCATTTCATATTTATTCAAAAATTACAAATTCCCCCTAATATTTTAACTTTTCACAATTTAGTCCTTAAGCTCATAAATTGAAATCTAAGCATTTTAATCCCCCATTCAAGCTAACCAAATTTATTAGGGACTTATATCAACCCATATAAACCATCATTTCGTAAATTTGACATGAAATTTTACTATTTTTACAAACAAATTCCTAAATGCAAATTTCATCAAAAATCACTTTATAAACTTGTTTATTTATCAACAAGGATCCATAATCTACCATTTAACATCAAGAATCATACAAAAAATTTCATGACATAACCCTCAAACTTTAACATTTTTTATAAATTGACCCCTGGGCTAGTTAGATTAAACTAAAACAATCCTGAAAGCATAAAAATCACTAAAAACAGGACAAAACTAAATACCATGCAAGAGAAGCAAGCTTAGCTGAATCTTGTGTTCATCAATGGTGTTTTTTTTTTTCTTAGTTTCGGTTAGGGAAGAAGAAAAATAAAAGATGATACCATTTCTTTTCTTTTTTTTAACTTTATTTACTTAATTACCATTTTATCCTTTAAAAACATTCAAATTTCAATAAAACTTTCCATGAATATCCATTAACTATTCAAATGGTCTAATTACCATCTAAGTTCACTTATTTTAAAGTTTCATAGCCATATGACCCTTTTAACTAATGGAATTCTACTTTTACACTTTTATGATTTAGTCCTTTTCACTTAATTAATCATGCAAACATCAAAATTTCTTAACGAAATTTAACACAACCTTAATTTACTTCCACAAACATTAAAATAATAATAAAATAAAAATTTACTTGTTGGAATTGTGGTCCCAAAATAACTATTCTAATTTAATTGAAAATGGGCTGTTACACTTTTTTTTTGATGCCGTTCTCACTCATTTTCAACCTTTAACACGTCCCTTGTAACACCCTAAACTTAGCCTGGACGTCCAAACCTAGTCTAGAGAGTTACATCATCAATGTTAAGAATACCACATTTATGACACAGTTAGAATAAACCATTCATCATATAATATCCATCACAACAATTAACTAAGTATCTAATCTTCTCAAACATCATAATATCATATAATATTAAAATTCCTAATAGTAGTATTTAAAGGAAAGATAAAGGCTTGACCGAGCTCCCGTGTCACTGCTCCGTTCAAGTTGAGAACCACCTAAAATCCAACAAGAATAAAATAAGTCAGTGCGTAAAAGACATTCATTCAATTGGAACACATTTATAAGATAATTCCTGAATCCTAAGATTCAGATAAGTAATAGAAGCAATTTAAGTTATGATATAGAACAGATTAGTTACATATGTAGAAGCAATTTGAGTTTTATATACAGAACAAATTAGATTCATATATAGTTATTCCTACCCCCATCCACTACACACCATCTTCGGCCATCCTAACACACAATTAAGGGCGTTCAATGCCCAACCAACCCTACTCACCATAAAGTGTCTGTCTCACATGTTTACAAAGACGCAACTTAGCTTCTAGATCGAAAATGAGACAAAGCACCAGATTCATATTTATACGCATCATGGCTTAGCCATTAATTCAAAACAGATTACTTTCTTTTTCAGAATACCCCAACCCATGCAAATGCAGAGTACAAATATCCACAACATGTGTTCAATCATTCTAATTCATTTCACAAATAGATAATGCAGTTTAGTGTGAGAAATAGCGATCGCAATACACATACAATTATGTTATCCATATGTCAATCATAGAACATTAGAGAGTACTCATACAATCAAATTCAGATCATTTATACATTTGGAAGGTCAGTGTTACTGTTGGACATCACCCACGGCCTTAAAACCAAGATTCAGACTCTATTTATATGCCACATGGCCTGGATAGACGCCCATGTCCTTGCTTGTATGGCTTACACGGCCTGGACACACTCTCATGTTCTTGCCCGTGTGAGTCACACGGCCTGGACACATGCCCCTGTCCTCTATCCGTATGGTTTTAAAACATAAACAGTGAGTTACACGGCCTGGACACACGCCCATGTCCTTACTTGTGTGACTCACATGGCCTGGACACATGCCTATGCCCCTGGCCGAGTGGTCTTAAATCACAAACAGTGAGTTACACGGCCTAGACACACGCCCCTGTCTATTGCCCGTGTAAACCCTACATGAACGTGGCCATACACAGCCTGGACATAAGCCCGTATGGCTCTATGTTGATGAATAGTCCATTACACAACCAACTACACGACCAATAAAAAAAATCTAATGTTGCTACTCAAACTCTTGACCTCAACCATAGAAGCAGAGCACAAAACCATAGATACAGAGACTCAATTATGACAAGAATTCAAGAGTCAAATGTTAAAGTTTTAGGGTGTTACAACTCTCTCCCCATAAAAGAAATTTTGACCTTGAAATTACTTGATTCAAATAGATACGGGTATGGCCTTTGAATTGAATCTTCAGGTTCCAAAGTAGCTTTCTTAGTGCTATGATTCCACCATAGAACTTTAAGTATAAAAATATTTTTTTCTTTAATGTTTTAACATCACGAGCTATAATCTGAATAGGTTCCTCCTCAAACGTTTAATCCGGTCATAACTCTGTCTTATCAACAGGAATAATGTGCGATGGATCAGACTGATACTGTCTCAACATTGAGACATGAAATACATCATGAATTCGCTCTAACTGTGGCAGTAATTGTAATTTATATGCCACTGGTCTGGCACATTTCAAAATACGGTAAGGTCTAATAAACCTCGGGCTTAGTTTGTTCTTGCGCCTAAATTGGAGAATCTTTTTTCACGGTGATACCTTCAAAAACACCTAATCACTTACAAAAAACTTAAAATCTTTTCTTTTGAAATCAACATAAGAATTTTGTTGATCAGAGGTGACTTTCAGATGATCTCAAATCAATTTTAGAGTGTTATCAGTTTTAGAAACTAGCTTGGGGCCCAAAACTCGGCGTTCACTTAATTCTGTCCAACATGGGAGAGTACGACACCTACGACCATACAAGGCCTCATAGCGTGCCATCTAAATACTATACTAGAAGCTGTTATTGTAAGTAAACTCAGCCAACGGTGGGTAATTGTAGAAGCCTATTTTTAGTAAAATTGGAATAGTGGTTTTGGGACCAAAAATTTAATGCTGAAATATTTATTTTATTAATATTTTACAATCTACAACATGTTAATAGTATCATATAAAAAATTTGTTAAGAAATTTTATCGTTTGCATGCTTAATTTGATAAAAGGACTAAATTGGATAAGGTTTAAAATTTGAGTTCTATAATTAAAAGGTGTCAAATTGCTATGAAATTTAAATATGAGTGGCCTTAAATTGTAATTAGACCATTAACATAATTAGTGGACAATTATGGACTTTAGTTATGATAATATAAAGGTTAAAAGTAAGGTTTAATTAGTAATAAAGTTAATAAGTAAAATAAGACAAAAAGAAAATAAATGTGTCATCTTCCTTAATGTGAAACACCACTGAAATTGAAGGATAGGAAGCCATAGCTAGGGCTTGAAGCATTCGACCAACCTTGGTGTGTGCATGTAAGTGCATTTTTGTCTCATTTTTAATGATTTCTATGTTTTTGGAGTCGTTGTAACTTAATCTAGCTAGCCTGGGGACTAATTTGTAAAGCTGTTAGAAGTATAGGGTTTTACCATGAATGTATATTAGTTTTTTTGATGTTTGATGGGTGAAAATGAATGTTTGATAGTAGTTAAACAACTTTCGTAAAGGGAATTTTGATGGATTTGTTAATTCAGGATTAAATTGAAAAAAAGAAAATATTCATGGTGAAATTACTAAATAGATGAAATGTAGGGCTTGCTAGGGGCCTAAGTAAAATTTAGCGATAGTGGGTTGGTACCAAATTGTATGAATTTCATTTTATAAGCTTAAGGACTAAATTATAAAAAAGTTAAAATTATAGGGGCAAAAGCTTAATGTTGCCAAAATATGATTTTTGGATTGAATAGAATAGAATGAAGTTTGAATGAATTAAAATTTATTATTTAGATCAAGAAAAGCTTCGTACGAATTTAGATCTGGGAAAAGAAAAAGTGGAGGATTAGTCGACCTTATTTCTTTGGTTGTGATCAAAATAAGTTCGTATATTTATTTGGCGTTTTAATATACACAATTTAAATGCTATTATGTTGTATTATGGTATTACGACTCTACAAAAATATCGAAAAAAGTTTCGATGATACGACTGTGTGTCCCCTGTAGCTTACAAAGAGTTGCAAGTGAGGCAGTTACACTGCCTGGCACACGGCCTGGCGTACGGACGTGTGAGGCAATTTCGAAGGGTACACGACCTGGCACACAAGCGTGTGTCTTAGATGTGTGACCAAAATTAGAGAGTTTCACGGGCACGGGCACGGGCTTGGACACGACCATGTGTCCCTACTTTGAATACCAGTATGGCCTGAGACACGGGCTTGTGTCTCAGCTGTGTGAGTAACACGGTCGTGTGGCCCCTGCAGTTTTAAAAATTGCATCTTTTCCAAAAAATTCTATATGTTTTTAATTCAGTCCTGACTCGTTTCTAATGTGTTTTTAGAGCTTCGAAGGTTCATAAAAGGGGCTATATGCATGAGTTTGAATAACATTGCTATGTTTTATGTTGTGTTTTGTATATGCTAAATAAATGTTCGTTGTATGATGTTACCTTCCAGTAATGCTCCGTAGCCTAAATTCAGTGACGGATACAAGCTAGAGGTGTTACATTTATTGGTATCTAAGCTACTGTTTAGTCGATTCTCAGACTGAACGTGGTGTATATGAGTCTAGAAATATATGCCATTATATAACCTATGATAGTGTGATAACTCCTAACACGTTTTGGAATATGTTTTCATATAGTAATGGATTCCAATCAAGCCGACACCAGTGAAGTAGAAAGTAATGCCCAAGCTTGTATTCACAGAGCAAAGTTGAGTGGTTCAAGGCCCGTATCTGAAGGCTGAGGAGGAGAGGCTAAGGAAGCCTTCTTCTCGATGATGAGCGAGTGGTTTACTGAGTTTGTTCAGACGAACTTGGCTACTCAACGACCTCCACCCCTACCTATCCCCTAACCAATCCTTATTATTCCTCAAGGATTAGAGCCTTTACGCGTGAATAAGCCGTCTATTGATAAAAGTTGCAAATATGGGCTCGAAGAATTCAAGGCTATAGTTGAAGATGATCCTGAGCGAGTAAAATTCTGATTTGAGAACACTATCAGAGTCTTTGATGAGTTATCTTGTTCACTGGCCAAGTGTGTTAATTAAATGTACCGTATCTGTATTAAAGGATTCAACTTACCAATGGTGGAATACGTTGGTTTCTGTTGTGTTGAGAGAACGTGTAGATTGGGAATTTTTCCAAACTGAGTTTAGAAAGAAATATATAAGTTAGAGGTTACTTGATTAAAAACACAAAAAATTCCTTGAGCTTAAATAGGGTCGTATGACAGTATCTGAATATGAAAGAGAATTCGTCAGGTTGAGCAAGTATGCCTAAGAATGTATCTTAACTGATGCTATGTGTAAATGGTTCAAGGACAGGTTAAATGAAGACATAAAGCTTCTAGTCGGGATTCTCGAGCTGAAAGAATTTGTTGTTTTGGTTGATAGAGCACATAAAGCCCAGGAGCTTAGCAAATAGAAAAGAAAGGCTGATTTTGAAGCTAGAGACTCAAGAAAAAGATCAACTGGGAAATCGTATCAGTCATCGTTAAAGAGATCGAAAGAACACCATAATCGTTCAACTGCTTCAGTGGGATATCCCAGCAGAGATCGGGGTAAACATTATGCGAGCTCTAAAGCTTAAGCTAAATCAGTAGTGAGAACAAGCCTAGTTGTCAGCAATGTGGTTGACGACACTTGGGTAAGTGCCGGATGGAAGACGAAGCATATTTTAGATGTGGTTTGCATGACTACTTTATTCGGGATTATCCTGAGTTACCTGAAAAAGAAAAGATTCAAACTTTCCAACTGAGTAATACAGTTGCGAGAGGGAGACCGCCGTGGAACCCTAGAAATGTGGATAATAGACGTAGTGTGAGTAAGGACTTTGCTGTGAGGTCCGAGGTAAGAGCACCAGGTAGAGCGTATACAATCCATGCGTGAGAGGAAGCTTCTGCACCAGATGTTATTACTGGTACCTTTTCTATCTTTGACACTAATATTACTGCTTTGATTGATTCGAGATCAACCCATTCGTATGCATGCATAAATTTAGTGTCAAGTAAGAGTTTACCTGTTGAGTCCACTGAATTCGTGGTAAAAGTATTGAACCACCTAGGTCAGTATGTGTTAGTTGATAAAGTCTACAAGAATTATCCTTTGATGATTCGGGGTTATAACTTTTCGGCCGATTTGATGCTATTGCCATTTGATGATTTTGACGTAATTCTGGGTATGGATTAGCTGACTTTGTATGATGTTATTGTGAATTGTAGACAAAGGCTTACTCTATTATAATGTTAGAATGATGAAAAGCTTCGGATTAAATCGGATAGTTTGAGTGTGTTGCCTATGGTTACTTTAGCTATGATAGCATAGAGACACATGAGAAAAGGTTGTGATGCATACCTTGCATATGTATTAGATTCTAAAGTATTTGAGTTGAAGCTTGAATCAGTTCCTATGGCTTGTGAATATGCTGATGTGTTTCCAGAGGAGTTACCCAGATTACCGTCGATTAGAGAGGTTGAGTTTTCTGTTGAGTTAATACTAGGCACGTCACTGATATCGATAGCCCTGTGCAGAATGACTCCTATATAGTTAAAAGAGTTGAAAGCACAATTGCAAGAGTTGACAAATAGGGGTTTTGCTTGACCTAGTTTTTCACCTTGGGGTGCACCTGTTCTGTTCGTTAACAAAAAGGACGGATCAATTAGATTGTGTATTGACTACCGTCAGCTCAACAAGGTTACGATCAAGAATAAGTATCCATTGCCGTGAATTAAAAATTTAGTTGATCAGCTGAAAGGTGCAATGATATTCTCGAAGATTTATCTATGTTCTGGTTATTATCAGCTGCGAGTTAAAGATTCGGATGTCTCGAAAACTGCATTTAGGATTTAACTAATGCATCAATTTCTTGTGATGCCGTTTGGTTTAACTAATGGACTTGCAATATTTATGGATTTGATGAACATAATTTTTAGACTGTATTTAGATTGATTTGTGGTGGTATTCATCGATGATAGTTTCATTTACTGTCGAGATGAGTCTAAGCATGCGAAACATTTGAGAATTGTATTATAGACCCTATGAGGAAAGCAATTTTTTTTCCTAATTTAGCAAATGTGAATTTTAGCTTCTTGAAGTTGATTTTCTGGGAAATATCATTTCAGCTGAAGGAATCAGAGTTGATCCAAGTAAAATTTCAGTTGTTGTTGACTGGAAACCACTGAGAAACGTATATAAGGTTAGAAGTTTTCTGGGTTTAGCCGGGTACTATACAAGATTTCTCAAGAGATTTTTTATGATTACTACACCAGTGACGAGACTACTACAAAAAGATGCAAAGTTCGAGTGGTCTAAGAAATGTCAGCAAAGTTTCAATCAGTTGAAAGCACTATTGACCGAGGCACCTTTAAATGGTTTAGGCTTTGTTTTGATGCAGGAAGGCAAAGTGATAACTTATGCTTCTAGACAATTAAAGCCGTGGGAAAATAATTATCCAACGCATGATTTGGAACTGGCAGCTATTGTATTCGTGTTAAATATTTGGCTACACCATTTATAAGGTGAAAAATGTCATATTTTTACAGGTCACAAAAGTTTGAAGTATTTGATGTCGCAGAAAGATTTGAATTTGAGACAACGTAGATGGCTTGAGCTGTTGAAAGACTATGATTTTATTATTGATTATCATCCAAGTAAAGCGAATGTAGTTACGAATGCTCTGAGTAGAAAGTCTTTATTTGCTTTACGAGCGTTGAATACGTGACTGATGTTATCTGATGATAGTTTGATTTTAGTTGAGATAAAAGCTAGACCGATATTTTTATGACAGATTTGTGAGCTCAGAAATACGATGATGTGTTGATAGAGAAACGGAAATTAAGTAAGTCGACTCTTAACCTGACATGTGATGGCTCACTATATACTACAAAATCTCGACCTGATTTTGGTTGAACTAAAATAGGGGCTTGTGTCGAAATGGACATGAGCTTATCAAAGCTAGACTGTTGTGGCTTAGACTAAACAAACAGGGCATTCTTACATAGCAACTTCGTAAGAGGTGATGCAATTAGAGAAAATCCCTCGACGAACCTTCGGTAGTAACCTGCTAAGCCTAGGATACTACGAAGCTTAAACATTTTTCGATTGCTTCCACTCAACTATAGCTTCTATTTTCTTTAGATTAACTCGGGCCACTTCCGCGATTACCACATGACCTAGAAAAACAACTTCCTGTAACGAAAACTCGCACCTACTAAACTTAGCATACAACTATTTTTCTCGGAGTGTCTGAAGTACAATACGTAGATGGTTATCATGCTCAGTCTCAGTTTTAGAATAAATCAGGTTGTCATCGATAAAAAATCTACAAATTGGTCCAAGTACGGCTGGAACACCCAATTTATTAAATCAATAAACGCCGCTGGGGAATTCGTCAAGCCAAAAGGTATTCATCAAGCCAAAAGACATCACCAGGAACTCGTAGTGTCCATAGTGAGTCGTAAAGGTAGTTTTGTACACATCAGTCTCTTTGACCTTAAACTGATGATAACCAAAGTCTAGATCAATTTTGGAGAAAACAGATGCCCCTTGATATTGGTCGAACAAGTCGTTAATCCTTGGTAACCAGTACTTATTCTTGATTGTCAGCTTATTCAGCTGTCGGTAATCTATGGACATTCTCATCAATCCATCTTTCTTCTTAACAAACAAAATAGGTGCCCCATACGGAGACACACTCAATCGAATGAATCCCTTATTAAGAAGTTCTTGAAGCTGTGCTTTTAGGTTGGCGTGTTACTTCGGTGCCATGTGGTAAAGTGTAATGGATCTTGGAGTAGTACCTAGTAACTGTTCAATGCTTAACTCCACCTTTCTATTCAGAGGTACTTTGGGCAATTCCTAGGGAAAAACATTTGGGAATTCCCTCACAGTGCGGATATCTCACACAAAAAGCCTTGCGGGAATAGAATTAGATACGAAGGCAAGGTATGGCTTGCACCCCTTTCGGACTAACTTGTCAGCTGCAATAGCAGAAATTACATTAGAGGGGTGATCTCGACGCTTACCAACCATAGCCACCTCGTCATTCTCACCCGTTCTGAGAGTAACTCGCTTAGTTGCATAATCTAGACCAACCGAATATTCTATGAGCCAGTCTATTCCCAGAATCAAATGAAACTCATTGTAGGCTAACTCTATTAGATCAGCTGGAAACACTATACCCTGAATCTCTAAGGGTACCCATTTGAATACTCTATCAACCTGAACTAACTGACCTAAAAGGCTAATCATAGAAAACTCTGTAGCAGTATTTTCAGTAGTTAAACCTAAATTTTCAAAAACAACACTAGCTATATACGAGTGAGTAGATCCAATATTAAGGAAAGCATAGTACGGAACAAAATGAATAAAGAATATACGTGTATTGACATCAGCATCACGCTATCCTAGCGACGTCTTACCGCATAAACCAGTGCTTGCTGACGAGCCTTAGTCTGACCTGTACCTCTACCCAGTGCTGTCTGTCCTCTCCTCAAACCATTACCCCCTCTACCAATACCACAACCCTTAGGTAGTTGCTGAACCACTTTCAGAGGCTGAACAGAATCTAAAGCTAGAGCTTGTGCCGTAGCTATCACTTGATCTAGTTGGCAGGGACAATCCCTAAACTAATATTCCATCGACCAGCACCAGAGCCACGCACTTAACTTACTCCAGAACTCGCTCAGATGACGTTTCCTACAATCACTGCAGAGCTAAATCTCGATCACTATAGCTAGTGCCTTAAGCCTCGAGGGCCTATCATATCTCGCCTGTTTCTTAGGGCACTGTCCAGAACTAAAGGGACCTGAATCCCTCTTAATTTTACTTTGATCCTTCTGGCGGTCATGCTGCTCGTGCTCATTACGCTTTACCTCTTCCACTATCTTTGCTTTATCAACCAGAACTGCAAAAACCCATTCCCTTTGAGGAGCTATCAGAACTCATAGATCATATCTTAATCATTTCTCAAACCTTATACACTTATTGTAGTTAGACATTACTAGTGCCCGTGCATACCTACTTAGTTGTAAAAACTTGGCTTCATATTCAGCCATAGATCAGTCACCCTTAACTAGACTCATTAACTCGCATCGACGAGCATCCACTTAACTCGCCTGCTTGAAAAGGCATTCTTGAAATAATCCTGGTTAATTTGTTCGGGCTGAGCACCCTGCTCAACTGTCAACCACCATTGATAAATCTCATCCCGAAGTAGAGATACCGTACCCCTCAATTTTTAAGTAGGAGTGCAATCAAGGTTAGTTATAATACGCTCAGTAACCTCGAGCCAATACTCAGCAACAGTAGGGGTGACTCTAATGATGCCCCTGAACAATATAGCCCAATTCGATCGGAGTTATTTAGTAATCGACCTTTAGCCTTTCGATCTAGAATGGGTCCCTACGACCCTCTCTGAAGCCCAAATCATGGCCTGAGATAGTGCGTCATCCCCAACCATTGGAGTTTGAGACTCCATATCAGTAGTAGGAGCACCAACTATCTCGTTGGTCTCTAGATTGGGTAAAGTACCTACAAAGGATACTACACTCGAGCTCCTTCTTAGCGTCCTCGACTCCTATGAGTTCCCCGTCTACGACTACCGTGTGAACTCATAATAGCAATCTAATCAGATTGTGCATGTTTCATTTGGTAGGTGGTAGTAAGTTTTGCCAAGAAGGGAGTCTCTGTTATTCTTTTTGGCCTTGTCGAATTCTCTGTTAATGTGGTACTTGTGTTTTGGTAGCAGTAAATCAGGAAAATAAGGGCTTTACTCGTTCAGAATCGTAATCAAATTATCGGGGTATTAAAGTAAATGTTAGATTTTAGTATGAGTTTCGTGGTTACATTTTAGTTGGGAATTAAGTCTAACTCCAAGCATTGAGTTGTCGATTTTTAGGTTTCTGGTGGCTTCAAAGTGGTTTCACATCAAAACAATACTAGTTGTGTACCCGAAATGTAGAAAATAAAGCTTTGACAAAAGTCAAAAAATAAAACTAGTGACGCCAAACGGGTTTGTGGTCACCTATGTGGTAGGCCATGTGCGAAAGCACGACTGTGTGGTTGATGAAGGCATGACCGTACACACCACACAGCTATATGGTAGCTCAAGTGTGACCGTGTGGGCCATACGGGCTAGGCTAAGTTAGGCGTGTAGGGCCACACAGGCATGTCACATGGGTGTGTAGACTTTGGGCCAGGCCATGTGGGCCACATGACCAAGGCGAACCTGGGCTAACAAACCCTAAAACTATATGACTTGCTAGTTTAAAACACTATATCTGATACGTGTCGTAATGGCACAACATGATGTGTAGGGATGGGTGGGTCTTTTTAACCTCGCATGGTGTGTTGGGATGGTTGGAGATGGTGTGTAGAAGATGGAGGTAAGATTCTGTTTACTGTATCTATATCTGAAGTGGGTCTGAGCCCTTCTTTTTATCTATATCTGTTTCTGACTGTATCTGTATCTATTTCTGACTGTGTGAATGGTTCTATATGATTGCATGCTTAATTTTGTTGGGTTACACACTGAGTTTACGTAAACTCACATATATTTGTCTGTTCTGTCAGGTAATCCACAGTCTTAGGTAGATTAGTGTAGTAGAGACTCAGCAGTGACCACTCCTCCGTAAAACTGCTTAAACTTATTAATTATGTGTTAATTATGATTTTGGTATTTTTTAAGATTTTGTAATTTCTGGGACTCTATGGACTTTATAATTTTTAACTGTTGGTTGTTGGGTTGTTTAAAATTTGCATGCCTTGATAAAATGTTTTATGAAAACCCAATTCACGCCAAAAGAGGTTTTCTAAAGTATGATTTGAATTTCTTAAATGAACTGGTTTTATGTAACTTTCATTGTAATAAGTGATTTGGCAAATAAACAGTTAAAATAATGTTTTCTGTAATGAACAAGAAGGAGCATGAGTTTTAAAAGTGAGTATATAGTAATTTCTGAGACACTGTAAGTATTTCTGTACTTAGTTAAAACTGTTCTGAAACACTGTAGATAGTACTTTCTGAGACTATACTGAAATAGTTAGAGACTGAAGCTTTTGAAAACAATGATGAACTTCTAATAAATTTTCCATAAAACATCTATTAATAAATACTAAAATTGATGCATAAAGCTTTTAATGTAGATTAAATTTTAATTAGACAATGAGCACTAGTGGAATTTTTAGACGTGGTACTCGTCGCCAGGGAAGAGGCCGTAAGGTGGCTTAAGCTGAGTCTTTCTCATTAGGTAGTATGCCACATTTAGATATGAGTGAGACACTAGTTTAGCCTGCTACTGAGACTGGGTCTTAGAGCCGATTGGCTGGGGACGACGCACTGCCTAGACCATACTGAGGATATTGGAGAGGGTCATTGGACCCCATTCTGGTTCTGGGGGATGAGGGTCGGTAATTAAATGAATCTAGTCTAATGGTGTTGAACTATTTAGAGGTGTTACTGGAGTAGCCCCTAATGTGGCCGAGTATTGGTAGGAGGCGACATAGAGGATTATAATGATTTGGACTGCATTTCTGAGTAGAAACTGAAGGGTGCAGTCTTTTTGCTTCGTGATGAGGCCTAATAGTGGTGGTTCACGATTGAGGAGGGTACTCAGCCCGATCATTTGAGTTGGGATTTCTTTAAGACCATATTCTAGAGTAAGTACACGAGGGCGAGCTATGTTGATGCTCGTAGGCGTAAGTTCATGAATCTTACGTAAGAGGATAGATCTGTAGCTGAGTATGAGGCCAAATTTCTGAGGTTAAGTCGCTACGGTCGAGGCATGGTGGCGTCTGAGTACAAGAGATATGTTTGATTTGAAGACGATTTAAGAGACAGTCTGAGAGTACTGATTGCTCTATATAGGGGCGAGAGTTTGCTGTTCTGGTAGAGAAGACAAAGATCACCGAGGATGTTAAGCGCGTGGAGCGCCAGAATAGGGACAGAAAGATGGGTAGGAATAAGAGGGATTCAGATCCCTCGAGTTCTATGTAGAGGTTTAAGACAAAGGCCAGATTTGATGGGCCTATTAAAGTGGGGGTCCCTGTTGTTCCAACTAGGATCCAGCTGTGCAGTGACTGTGGTAGGTGCAATCCAGGCGAGTGTTGGAGGAGGATGGGGGCTTGTCTGAGGTGTGGGTCTCTTAAGCACCGTATTAAGGAGTGTCCATAGAGGGCAGATCATATGCAAGCTTCAGCTCCGGGTTTTGTACAGCCTCAGAGAGCAGTTCAGCAGCCACCTAGTGGCTATGGTCTGATTAAAGGTGGTAATGGTATGGGTCAAGGACAGAGAGCACCGGGCAGATGTGCTGGTCAGACAGAGGCAAGACACCTTCATTGGTATATGCTGTTCGACACCGAGAGGATAAAGATGCTCCTGACGTCGTCACTGGTACACTCTTTATATTTAATGTACCTTATACTACTTTGATAAACATAGGTTCCACTCATTCCTATGTAGCTAACACTGTTTCTATAAACTTAGGGGTTTCTGTGGATAGCACTTCTAGTGAGGTTACTATACTGAATATATTGGGGCAGTCAGTTCGGGTTAGTAAACTCTATAGGGATGTTCTGTTAAAGTTATAGGGATTATTTTTTTGGCTAATCTGATGGAGCTTCTTTTTGGGGAGTTGGACCAGATTCTGGGCATGGACTGGTTGATTAAGCACCGAGACAGTTTGGACTGCATGGCTAAGAGGGTCATTCTAAGGACGGAGGATGATAAGGAGGTGGTTGTAATCGATGAGCGATGAGATTATTTTGTAATGTGGTCTACACTCTTGTGGCTAAGAAACTGGTTTGAAAAGGGTGCGAGACGTATCTGGGTTATGTCAATATTTCTGTTTATGGAGACTCTTCTGTCAAAGATATTAGAACTGTGAGAGATTTTTCGGAAGTCTTTAATGAGGAGTAACCAGGTTTACCTTCGAACTGAGAGGTTGAGTTTGCGATTGAGCTTCTTTCGAGTACAGCTCTAGTGTCGATTGCTCCCTACCAAATCGCACCGAAAGAGCTTACAGAACTTAAGGATCAACTTCTGGAACTTCTAGACCGTTGTGTCATTCATCCTAGTGTGTCTCCGTGGGGGGCACCGGTGCTTTTTGTGAAAAAGAAAGATGGGACCATGAGAATGTGCATCGATAATCAGTAGCTGAATAGGTTGACTGTAAATAAAAAGTATCCACTTCCCAATGTTGACATAACTCAAAATTACCTTTTTTATCACACTATATTAGGAATATTATCTTACTTTCTTACTTTAGTAATTTTCGGGATATTACATTTCTCTCCCCCTTAAAATAAATTTCGTCCTTGAAATTTCCTTGTTTTCTTTTAATCATGAACTTCATTTACCTTTCCATAAAAATTGAAAACCTTTAGTGGGCTACTTTTGGAGTTATTCATATAATCCTATATATATATATATATATATATTAATTCATACTTTAACTTCAAATTTTCAACAATAACAATTATTCAAATTAATATCGTATATCTTCAAACTGAATTTAATCACTTGTGAACCTTTGGTTCATGTCCTTCATTTTTAGTCTCCATTTAATTCACAATTTCAACTTTCTCACTTCTTCAATAAATCAATCGATCAATTTCATTCGTTTTGTAATTTCACTTACTTACCCCTATTAATAAGTGTATAAGCAATAAATGCTTAGTAAGCTCGTATAAACTTTAATCATGTCCATTCATTTCAAATATGAAATTTATAATTATCAAGAATAATTTAATTTTGATACCACAATGCTCATGTGACTATATACATCAACTCACAAGGTAAATAAATTCACATCATTACTTGTTCATTTTATCCTTAGCAATATAGAATTTTAAACAACTTTATACTCTTCGTAATTTCTTTATTTTCATTTGCATTTCTTTATTTTCCACGCTTATTCCATATATATGACACACAAGTCACAAACATATCATTCAACCATGGTCACAAGCTAATGCATTTAACCAAAGTCTTTTTCGAATTGATCACATGATAAGTCATTTCATAAGAAATTGCATAATTTAAACCTTACCACTTTTTAGTGAGCGCTAGCATATTTTCACTTAAACACTTACCAATTGAATGCATTATATAAATAATCATATTACCATTCAACCAATAGCTTGGCACTTGCCTAAGCATCAAGCAACACCACTGGTTAGCGTACTTGCACATATTACATATAAATTGAACTTTGATAGACTTATTTTCTCAATATGTCACACTTGAGTTTATTACTCGTCTCAACATACATAATTTCCTTGTCAAATACCGTATCAATATTAATTAATAAATTTTTCATTTCAATCACATAAGTCTCTTACCATTTCTTATTGAATCGAAGAACAGCTTTCGAATATGAGTACATCGTTCTTTTTGTGCCATAGTCCAACTATGGTCTTACACATGTATCTATACTACCATGGTCCAACCATGATCTTACTTTCAAGGTACCATAACCTAGTTATGGTCTTATCCGTCAATTCATCCTTTGCCACAAAATGATTGTACTCAATCCCGTGTTCAATCCAAACTGAGTATTAAATTCAAGAATATATTTCCAATAATAATTTATTCATTAGTTAATATCATATACTATCACATTGAGCCATTATTTGTTTCATGAACATTTAGTTCATGCTTTCTATTCACATTTTCATATTCAATTCACATTTTTAAATTATATTCCACTTAGTCATTACATGATCTCATGTATTTTTACTTAATCAATTTCCCGATGAACACTTCGGAATATTAACCGCTACTCAGTGGAATCAGCACTTAGCAACCACCTTATATTCAGTGATACGGCGAATCAGCACATAGCAACCCCTTTCACAATCAAGGATATGGTGGAATCAGCACTTAGCAACCACCTTATATTCAGTGATATGGTGAATCAGCACATAGCA
The DNA here is from genome assembly GCA_008044935.1 of Gossypium turneri. Lineage (NCBI taxonomy): Eukaryota > Viridiplantae > Streptophyta > Magnoliopsida > Malvales > Malvaceae > Gossypium > Gossypium turneri. Next base: position 53,995,971 of record CP032581.1, read on the forward strand.
ACCCCTTTCACATTCAAGATACGGTGGAATCAGCACTTAGCAACCACCAATGATTTGGGGAATCAACACTTAGCAACCCCTTGGGGGAATCAACACTTAGAAACCCCTTTTATATTCAATGTATTCCGGCTTATTCCGAGTGTTCAACTGGAAACCTTATTTTTCAACACTTTACCACCTTCCCAACTTAACCACATTTTTAGGATCTATACCAAGTATTTATTCTATGTTCAATTAAATCTCAACATATATTAAATAAAATTAAAACAATGCATTATTCACATACAAACTTTTCCAATAATTCGTGCATTTATATCTTCTCTATCTTTAACACATGTAATATATTTCAAAATTCACTATTCATCCATAATTCCCTAATAATCCCTATCATATACTTCATATATTACTTTCGTAGATTTTATAATTTAGTTATCAGCACAGTATTTCATGTAGCACTATAATTTACTTTTAATAATACATATAACATAATATTCATCATCGACATGTAATATAAAACATTTATTCATACATTTATGAGTTCCAATTTATCATAATCAATTTTCTACTCATATACTTGAATATTGCTTTCAATATTATCGGAATTAGCTAAGTTGAAAAGTATCTCTATCTTTAAGTAAAACAAATCTCCTCAGGGTCAAAAGATATCACATTATCATAGGTTATATGATGACATGTATTTCTAAACTTCACATATGCTATGTTCGGCCCAAGAATCGACTAAACTGTAGCTCTGATACTATTAAATGTAACAACCCTTACCCGTATTCGACACCGAAATAGGGTACGAGGCATTACTGGAGCTTACTAATTAATTTTTAGACATTTCATTTTTATCTAACATTCATATTTATAACCAATCAAAATAAAACATTAATGAGCTAACATTAACCAATTTAACTTATACACGCCATTATAACCAGAATCAAATCATCCAAAATTACCGATAGAACCAATGGATAATGTGATATATCTCTAACAAGCTTCCGATAATCATTTCAAAGCATCTAATAATTATACATATTACCAATAATAATTCAGTTCCACTAGTAAAACACACATATATATAATATTCATTACCAAATAGCATTCACATCAATTGAAATTAAACAAAATATAGTTCATACGAACCTACCAGGCTAAATTGCAGAAATACCAAAATTCACGGACATTTTGAAAATTTTCTATTTTTCTCGAATTTCCACCTAATCTTGATCTAAATTAATATTTCATCCAATTTACTAATTTAAATGATAAAACAATTCATTTCATGCAATTTGGTCACTTTTTGACATTTTTATAAATTTACCCTTAAATTTTCACATTTGTTCAATTTAGTCCCTGAAACATATAAATTGGTCATTTTTAATGAAAACTCATGCTAGTTGAATAATCATATATTTTACTCTTCCTCCTCTCCATTCCACATCCTTAATATACATAACATGCTTATATGTAACATTATCTATAATTTCACATTTATTTATATTCATTCAAAGCTGTCCACTTGAGTCATAGTCACTAAATTATTTATATCTTGAGATACAGAATTTCAAATTGAGATATGTTAATTTTATCTAAAACTAGACTCACATATATACTTACCATAAAATTTTAAAAATTTTTGGTTTAGCCAATAAGTACAGTTTATTCTTTAAAGTCATCCCTGTTCTGCTGTCTGACAATTCCGACTCTTCTGTACTAAAATTTAATTATATCCTCGTACAGAATTCGAATGATGTTACCATTTGTTTCTATTGAAAATAGAATCATTAACAATTTAAAAATATAAATTTAACCCTCTAATTATTTTTCTCCAATTTTTTTATGATTTTCCAAAGTCAGAACAGGGGAACCCGAAATCATTCTGACCTTATCTCACAAAACCTGTTATATCTCATAATTTACAATTCCATTGCTTACAATGTTTCTTATATGAGAAACTATACTCAATAAGATTTAATTTTATATTTTTTTCATCCTCTAATTCAATTTATACGATTTTTAGTAAATTTTCAAATTCAGACTACTGCTACTGTCTCAAAATTGTTTTAGTGTAAAATGTTGATAACTAAGTTTATAACACTTTCCTTTCCTTTCTCTTCAATATTTTCCATCACTTTCTCTTATTTCCCTTTACTAACATAACAAGAATATAGAACCTTATGTAATGAAACTCTACCTTAACATTAATTTCCTACTTTTTCAATAATATCAAACTCAAAAGTATATAAAAATCTTGATGTTCCTTGTGCTGTTGATTTCAATCTTTAACTTAATTTTCTCTCTCCTCCAGCTTCTATTTCTTGAATCTAACTTGATATTCTAGCTCCCTATAGTCTCCTTGTTATCTTTCTCTCTTGATGGATATGGAAATTCTTTTGGTTTCTAAGTGAAAATGGTGAATTTTTGGTAAAAGGACCAAATTGTAAAGAAATTAAAACTTTCTTTCCTCTCTTCTCTTCAACGTGAGATGCATGAAAAAGATGATGATTTCTCATCATCTTTCCTCCCTTTTATATTAATCATTTAATAAATAAATAATACTAAAAATCTTAATATAATATTAATTAAATAACATTTATCTAATTAATTAATTAAAAATATCACAAACATCATCATTACCTTCTAGAATTCTCTCTCTTTCTAATTGACCATTTTGCCCTTCATAATCTTTTGAAATTCCATCCTTGAGTCATCACTTAATTTGGTAAAATTGTAATTTAGTCCCTCAAAATTCTTCATCTTTTCAATTTGGTCCTAATTTATCCATTTTTCTTAGTTTCTAGATTATTCCACCTTTAAAATATTTACACTATTGGTCCTTCAAATTTTTCATATTTACACTTTAACCCCTCAAATTTTGAGTATTTACTCTTTGGCAACAAAAATTTTCTCACTTTTACGATTTAATCCTTTCTTGAACTAATATGTCATAATATACTTCCCAATGTTGACATAACTCAAAATTACCCTTTTTATCACACTATATCAGGAATATTATCTTACTTTCTTACTTTAGTAATTTTCGGGATATTACACTATCATTCAGATGGCACATTACGAGGCTTTGTATGGTCTTAAGTGTCGTACACCGCTATGTTGGATTGATTTGGGTGAGCATCGAGTTTTGGGTCTTAAGTTGGTTTCTGAGACTGAGGATAAGGTTAGATTGATTCGAGATCATTTAAAGGCAGTTTCTGATAAAGAGAAATCCCATGCGAATTTGAAGAGGCGTGATATTGAGTATTCTGTTGGGGACTTCGTCTTTCTTAAGGTTTCTCCGTGGAAGAAAGTACACAAATTCGGTCGTAAGGGCAAGCTGAGCTCTAGATTTATTGGGCCGTATCGTGTTCTAAAGTGTGTGGACCGATCGCTTATCAGTTGGACTACCTCTATAGTTAGACCGTATGTATGATGTGTTTTACGTCTCGATGTTCAGACGATACCGGTCTGGTCCATCCCATGTTGTTTTTGTTGAGGAGATCGAGGCTAGACCAGACTTGACGTTTGAGCAGGAACTGGTTCAGACTTTGGATCATGATATTAAGGTTCTGAGGAGGAAGTCCATCTCTTTGGTGAAGGTTCTATGGCAGAATCATGGTACAGAGGAGGCCACGTGGGAGCCTAAGGACTCGATGTGATAGTAGTATCCTCATCTGTTCTGATCAGGTAAATTTCGAGGTCGAAATTTCTTTTAGGGGGTAGGGTTGTAATGCCCTGAATTATTTGTTTTTATTTTTGTAAATATTTGATATAAATATCTGTCTGCTTTAGTGGTTAAGTATTCTGGGTGTGTGTGGGAGGTCCCAAGTTCAAGTCTTACCTTTAGAAATTTTTGTTATTTTTGGAATTAATCCATATCTTTGCTCAGTGGGCTTATATTAAATTGTCTATAATCTCATATCAGAATGAGCCTGTTGGTTCGAGTGGTAAGAGAGTTGGTGTGTTGGAGGTCTTATGTTCAATTCCCTTCACGTGCGTGGGTATTAATTTTTGCTCTACTGCCTGATAGAGTTTCGGTTGTTTTGAAAGTCTGAGAGTGGAGGTTAGTGGGAGAAAAAGAGGGGATTTGAAGATAAAGACTTTTATTTTGAAAATTCTCTCTTTCCTAAAAATAAATTGGCATTCCTACCTCCTCTTTTGCCATTTTTCCTTTTTCTTTTTTCTTTTTCAAACGCAATATTTTTCTCTTTTCGTTACTTGTTTTGACAAAATCGTGCTTCCTTGTCGCGGTATTTCAAATTGTGCGCTTTTCATTTGGTAAGTGGTAGTAAGTTTTGCCGAGGAGGGAGCCTCTTTTATTCTTTTTGGCCTTGTCGAATTCTCTGTTAATGTGGTACTTGTGTTTTGGCAGCAGCAAATGAGGAAAATAGGGGCTTTCCTCATTTAGAATTGTAATAAAATTATCGGGGTATTAAAGCAAATGTTGGATTTCGTTATCGGTTTCGTAGTTTCGTTTTAGTTATGAATTAAGTGTAACTCCAAGCATTGGGTTGTCTATTTTTAGGTTCCTGGTGGCTCGAGAGTGGTTTCGCATCGAAACAATACCAAGTGTGTACCCAAAACACAGAAAATGAAGCTTCAACAGAAGTCGAAAAATAAAACTGTCGACGCCACACGGGCAAGTGGTCACCCGTGTGTAGGTGTACATAATCGTTATCAAGTAATAAGTAAGTATCGAGTTGTCGTCTCCACAGGGATTGTATTTGTGGTAAGTCACTTAATTTATAAAATTATACGAACAATTTGGTAAATAAAAAAACATAATATGATTGAGAAGTGATGATTAAAATTAAATATATTAAACTAAATGCAATCATCCCTAATGCAAGTTATCCTAAGTATGCAAACTATATTAATGGAATAGATTTTAGCAAAATTAAACACAATTTGCAATAATTATAACATAAATAAACTAGGACAATTACTTTAATTAAACTCAATTTATTATCAACATGCTTAATAACATTCGGAGAAACATTCCATGACAACTCAATCTTTCATGAGTTTGGAAACCACATTAGGTCCTGTCGGAATCCGTTACTTAGTAAATACTCATTTTACTGATCCTTATTTACTAAGAGTTTCTTAGCTTTCGTGTGAGGTAACAGGGACGTGTTAGGTTTGAAACAATTTAATCACACAAATCTAAAAACTATGTAGATAACAGAGCTTGGTCAGAGTTGGTATGCAACCTACAATTTAATCGGGTTAGGATCTGAATTGAGCATGAATATTTCAGTTACGTTTCGACTAGCCGTCGTTTGTTCATGCTCGCTCAGCTAATTCAGGTGCATTTTAATCACGTATGAACAAAATACAGACTTAATTTTAATTTAAAATATGATCGATTGAGGCACAAACATTATAAACATGAATCAAATAAATATTATTTAAACAAAGCAATCATCCTAGCTTAAATAAAATTAAGCTAACATTGTTATAAACAAGAACAAAGAACACATAGCAAAAATTTTTAGATTAAATTAAAGAAAAGAAAGATAAAACCCAAATCAGAGTGGCTGTCACCCAAGACTCTGATTGACGAGGCTCCTTAACTTCTTCACTTTGCTCCTTTGCTGATGGCTCCCCAAGGTGGCCGACGAAAGGCTCTTTAAGAGGCTTAATTGCTAAAATTTCTATGAAGAGATGATGCTAGGCTTGGGGAATGAAAAATGCTAAGAGAATTGAGAGAGAAGAGAGAATAATCAAGGACGAGGGATGATGAATGAATGAATGAGGGGGTCTTATTTATAGGTGAGGAGAGGGGGATAGTTTGCTAAAAATAGGAGGTTTCATCTCTTCAAGCATCTTCAAAGGGTGGCCGACCATGAATTGAGGAATTTGAGCTGATTTTTTTGCTTGATTTTTGCTCAATTTAAGTGTCATAACAACTCGGGACTGAGACTCGGTCAAGTGCAAATCTTCAGGGAAATCTCTAATTTCTTCAATATTGCAAGGGCCTTGTGCAATTAAACCAAAAAGTGGTTTATGTGGACAGCCAAGTGTAGCCGAAAATTAGGTTGACTTGGTCTCCAATTTGGACGATTTTGTAATCCAACAAAGCTATCAGACTTGTCCAAAATAAATCAATAAATTAGAGGACCAAAGAATAAAATTTATCCAATTTACATAATTAATTACAACCCAAATTATTAATGAAATATGTAAAAATTAATATTTAAATATAATTTTATATTTTATTATTTAATTTAATCATGCATGGCCCATTTCGTGTCTTAAAAATATAATATGCTCAATTTAATATAAAATAAGTCATTTTATGCATGAAAAGTGTATAATAAAGCATAAAATCATATTTTAATAATTTCTGTGTCCCAATTTCATATTTTCAGTTATGTCATTAATTTATTAATCAATTACTTAGTTTAAACAACAAATTTAAGTAAAAAGGTGATAAATTATATAGGAAAAATCCTATATGTTTTTCCATTTTTAGATGGTAGGAGATGGAGTGTAGAGGATGGGGGTAGGATTCTGTTTACTGTATCTGTATCTCAAGTGGGCCTGAGCCCGACTCGGTATCTGTATCTGTTTCTGACTGTGTGAATGATTCTGTATGATTGCATGCTTAATTCTGTTGGGTTACACACTGAGTTTACATAAACTCACATCTGTTTGTCTGTTCTGTCAGGTAATCCATAGTCTTAGGCGGATCGGTGCAGTAGAGACTCAACAGTGACCACTCCTCCGTAAAACTGCTTAAACTTATTAATTTATGGTTTTAATTACGACTTTGGTATTTTCTGAGAGTTTGTAATTTCTGGGACTCTCTAGACTTTATAATTTTTAACTGTTGGTTGTTGGGTTGTTTATAATTTGCGTGCCTCGATAAAATATTTTATCAAAATGTAATTCATGCCAAAAGAGGTTTTCTAAAGTATGATTCAGATTTCATAAATGAACTAGTTTTGTGTAACTTCAGCTGTAATAAGTGATTTGGTAAATAAACAATTAAAATAATGTTTTCTGTAATGAACACGAAGGAACGTGAGTTTTAAAAGTGAGTAGTTAATTAAATCAACTTGTTTTAAAAATCATTTCATGTGACATCACCAAATTCGGCCATAACGTCTAGGTTGAGTTTGAGATGTTACAATTCGGACCTTATTTATATGCCACGCAACCTGGACAGATGCCCATGTCCTTGCTTGTGTGTCTCACACGACCTGGAGAAACGCCCATGTCCTTCCCCATGTAAGGCACATGGCTTGGACACATACCCATGGCCTCTACCCGTGTGGTTCCAAAACGTAAACAGTGAGTTACACTGCCTAGACACACGCCCATCTCCTTGCCCATGTGGCTCACATGGTCTTGGCACACACTCATGTCCCCAATCGAGTGGTTTTAAATTACAAACAGTGAGTTATAGGACCTAGGCACACGCCCCTATCCATTGCCCGTGTGAATCCTACATTTACATGCCTATACACGGCTTGGCACACAGCATAGTTTTTTAGCATCTGGAATTCGTAGAATTAAGGGTTTTCGGTACGCACCTGAAGTAGTTTTGGTGCAGGAACAACATAACGGGCTTCTGAGGCCTAAAATGGACGGCCAATAGCTAATTAACAATGAAATCATCACAATTACTAAGATTAATACGTAATCGACATATTTCAACATGAAACCGCAATTCAACATAACCATTACCTCTGAACTCAGATAAAGATCAGGAATTACGAGCATTAGAATGACCGTCGTCCTCGAGGCTTTCTCCTAAGTCATTAACCAAACACGCAAACAAGGATTTCATCATTAATCACGAAACTACTTTCTTAAAAAAAAAGGAATTTTAGAAATTGCACAACCAACTCACGGAGTTTACTGAAAACAAACTTACCAACAATAGTAATAGGCAAAAAGCACGAATCTAAGCAGACGGTACGAAGCCAAAAAAAATTAATAACACGACGAACGAAAGGAATCAATAGAAAGAAAAAGTAAAAGAAAAGGAAAGAAAAAGAAAAAAGAATAAAACGGGAAAAAGGAAGAGGAACATTAAATAAATTGTTTTAACTTCCAATCAGAAATTCGACGGTTAGCAAAATATTTCTTAACGCATAGCTGGGACTTGAACATAGGACCAAACATAATACATATGCTTAACTAGTGAACCAGCAGGCTCATTCTTGACACAGATTTACACTAAATTAGACTTAAATATATAAATCCAGAATAAAGGTTATCCTAAAATAAATAACAAAATTTCTAATGTTGTGATTCGAACTCTTGACCTCAACCACAGAAGCAGAGCATAGAACCACAGATACAGAGATTCAATTACAACGGACATTCAACAATCAAATATTAAAATTTGGGGAGTTACATCCCTACACCACTCATTCACACGTTAGGCCCCCAATGGCACTATTGGCCAAATTGGGTCACACAGTGAGTAAAAATGACACATTTACACTTATTAACTTAATATCTAAAAATTACGGAAAATTATGAAAAAGACGTTACTTTGCTCGAGAATAAACTCCTCAAGAATACCAGGAAAGCCTAATTTACCATATCAAATTATGCCAGAAAATCCTCATAAATTTTGGGTAAAATGTTGAAATTGATGGAAAAAGACTAATTTGTAAAGAAATCAATGTTTCTCTCCTTTCTCTTTTCCCACTCATATTGAAGTCATGGAGAAATGAAAAACTTTTTCCATTTTTCCTTTCTCGTATATTAACTAAAAATGAATAAAATATTAAGAAAATATCTTAATAAAATATTATTAAAATAATATTAAATAATTTCACCTAATTAAATTTTAACACTTAGCCCATAATTTTTATAACAGCCCGTTTTCGGTGGTGTCAAAAATAGTGGTTTCAGGATCACGATTTTGAAAAATGAGTCAATATTTTATTATTTATTTAATGTTTACAAGTATTTATTAAAGTCATATTAAAATTTGGTTAAGAAATTTTAACGTTTAACTAGTTAATTAAGTGTAAAGGACTAAATTGTAAAAGCCATAAAAGTCCATTGATATGAATTTTTATTAGTTAATAAGTTTATTAAATAAGGTACAAGGGTTTATGTGGCAAATATACCATAATTAGAAGGTAGGTTTGGTTGATGTTGTTTTATTATGTCAATAAATATGTTTTATTAATTAATTAAAATAAAAGACAAATTAAGTTATAATAAAATAAGCAAAATAAGCATCATCTCTTTCATTGTTCTTTAACCCATCGAAAACCACCATTAAAAAGAAGAAGAAAAGCTTGAAGCTACCTTACCATTCGGTCAATTGCATGTAAGTATAACTAAGCCCGTTTTAAGTGATTTTTATGTTTTTAGGTTCGTATTAGCTTAACCTAGCTAACCCTAGGGTCAATTTGTAAAATTGTTAAAAGTTTAGGGATTTGCCATGAATGAATTGGGTATATTTGTGAACTTAATTGATATATTAATAAGGTTGGTATTTAAATATAAGTATTTTGTTAAGTGATTTTTGATAATTTTAATGTTTAAGGATCCATTTGTGAAAATAGTAAAATTTCATGTAAATATTGAGAAATGATGAAAAATATGGGATGATTATAAGCTCTAAGAAATTCAGCTAGCATGGTTGGTAGCTAAAAATGATAAATTTGTAAATTTCAGATTTAGGGACTAAATTGCATAAAGGTTAAAACATTGGGAGTAGTTGGTAAATTCACATTGATAAGGGTTATAGGTTTGAGTGAATTATTTTAAGCTATTTGAATGGTTTAATTGAATGAAAATTATTATCGAGATCAAGAACCCAACCAATCAGATTGAAATTGAGGAAATGCTAAAGTTTCGGACTAGTCGTCGGCTTTATTTTTTTGCAACCGTTTTAGTCGAGATGAGTTCGTATAATGATTAAATTTATTACTTGATGTTTTGAATGAAATCTTAATAAATACTATGCTATGTATAGCTTAGATTGATAGTTGTATTATATTTTGGTATTATGGATCAAATTATGATGTTAATCAAATTGAATGCTATCTTTGAAAAATGTGCATTTCATAGAAGTATGTTTGAAATGGTATAATGGAATGCAATTAAAGGATTTGGATATATACAATGGTCCTGTTTGAACCTCGTGAATACTTAGGATACAAATGAAATGTCATTAGGGGTTATTTACAGTTTCGGGTGCTGGTCTCGGATGTCCTACTAATGGTTGGTATCCTGTATTTGTTGCAAATTCTCCACAACTCATGTGAGCATCATCGTATAGCTTAACATCCCGACCCATAGTTTATGTGAGCAGGCCCATGTCACAGCTCATGTGAGCATATAAAATTACATGTTACATTTACAGCTTGTGTGAATATTTCCTAAGTATCCGATGTTATTTCATTTGGTTCAATGAGTGACTAAAGCATAAAATGAATATGTATGTATATGAAATGATCTATAATCCTGAAAGATGAAATGGAAAATGTTGATACAAGTGATTAAATCATAAAGTGTGTTTATTGAGTATATGATGGATGAAATATGTATTTGAAATGCTTTTTATGAGATGTCTCATGTTTTGGTTGGATTTATAAGTTCTTTGATACACCTACTAATCTTGTGAAGTGGTGTGTATAGGAAAGAAAAGTATGCTCATTATCTAATAAAATTATGTTTGAATGGTTTAAACAGAATATGTTCGGTAAGTTTAAGTTTTTGTTATACGAGCTTACTAAGCTAATTGCTTATGATAGTTGTTTCTTTCTCTTTTCTGTAGATCATCGAAAAGGTCGATTGATTGGAATCTTGTCGGAGCACATTCACACTATTCGTCTCTCATTTTGGTAGATTTTGGTTATTATATTGATGGTTATAAATGACATGTAATAGGTGTTTTAAGTTATTTTGTCAATATGGTGTGATTTGAACATACTTATAGCCTACTTGTATATGTCATTTTGGTTTGGCTTGTAAATGTCTAATTTATGTGTTATATGAACATTATGGTTATGCTTTTTGAAAGTAGGATGGTTATGGTGGAATAGTGTGGAATGAAATGACTAATTGGTATGTTTGCTACATATACAAGGTGTGAATTTGTAGCATTGTGTTTAAATTGGTTTGGTGTATAAATTGTGGTGCCAGGTGATGGCATATTGGTTAGGCACATAGGTGAATTGATTTGGCCTGATTTATGTGTGTTTGAATGTGTTTTAACCATGTGGATGTATTTGGAAATGGTTTAGTTTGGTTCCCAAGAAATGGAGGGTGAGATGGCTTGCATTAGGGGTCATTTTGGTCAACCTAAGACACGATCTGCCACACGGCCATATGTCCTTTTTAATTTTAGATGCAAGTTGGTCGACACAGTCTTAGAGAGTTACATGACCTATGACACGGCTGTGTGACCCTATTTTAAATACTCATACCGGCACACACATGAGCTGGGACACGGCCGCGTGTCCTATATTTTGAATTGTACACGGTTAGCCACACGGCCTGGGTTATGTCACACGGCCTGGCCACACAACCGTGTGACCCATGTTTCTAAAATTTTTAAATTTTTCTAAATTTTTCTGTTTTGTTTCAAACTAGTCCCTGAATGTTCCCAAACTATTTTAAGGTTCCATATGTAACAACCCATTTTCAGTGAAGCCAGAACAGTGGTTTCGGGACCACAAATACGAGTCCAAAATTTTTTTAATATTATTTCATGATCTGCATTAAAATATAAATTTCATATGAAAATTTCGTAAAGAAATTTTACTGATTTTATGTCTAATACGATAAAAAGGATCGAATTGCATAAAATGCAAAAGTTGAGTTCTAGTAGCCATTAGTATCAAATAGCTATCGAATTCAAAATTTGAGGTCCTTATATGGTAACTATACCATTAAGAGGAGTTAGTAGATAAGTATGATGAGTCATCCATGGAAAATTAAATAAAGAAAATGATGAAATTGGAAAAAAAAAGATGAAAAGATGATAAATAATAAAATAAACAAAATATCATCATTTTTTATCATCTTTCCTCAACAAAATATATGGAAACCCTAGCTAAGAGAAAAGAGCTCAAGTAATCTTATTTGGCTTAATTGGGTAAGTTTCTTTGTCCCATTTTTAATAATTTTTATGTTTCCGAGATCGTAACAGCTTAATCTAGCTATATCGGGGATTAATTTGTAAATTTATAAAGGTACTATGGTTTTTCCATGGATGAATTATGAAATTTAAGGTAGAAAAAAAAGGTTGTTGATAGATAAACAACTTTTGTAAATGAAATTTTGATGAAATTATGATTTAGGGACTAAATTGATAGATAAACAACTTTTTTAAATGAAATTTTGATAAAATCTAAATTTTATGAAATACATGGGCTGCTAATGTTATAGGTAAAAATTGGTTAGGCTTGGAATAAGGATTAAATTGCATGAATTTCATTTTCTGAGCCTAGGGACAAAATTGTAATTAATCAAAAGTATAGGGGTAAAATGGTAATTTTGTCTAAGATGTGAATTGGATTGAATTGAATGCAAATTGTATTAAATTGATGTTAAATTCATTTGTATAGATCCGGATAGATCAAATACGAAGTCAGATCGGGGAAAAAAAAGTGTCGGATTAGTAAACTTTTGATACATGAACAATTGTCAAGGTAAGTTTGTGTAACTAATTTGTATTTATTTGTATGTTTTTAAATTAAAATTTTTTTGTGTGTGATTTGTATAAATTGCCATATATATTATTGATCACACATATCCGACAAGTATTAAGTCCCGATTGAATACGTGAAATTCGATGGATACAGGGTTCCCGACTGGTTGAGGTCTTGCATGTGTTGTAGACCCACCATAGCTCGAAAAAGCGTCTAGTTATTTGCTCCTATGAGCTTCCTATTATATGGTTCTTGCGAGATTCCCGTTATTAGCTCTTCGGAGCATTTCGATCGGTTGTGATCCTGTATATGTTGTAGACACACCGCAGCTCTTATGAGCTTCTCGATAAATGGCTTTTCGGAGCTTCCAGTTTAAAGGCTCTTTGGAGCATCCTGATATGGCTCGCTTGAACTTCTTGGTATATGGCTATTTGGAGCTTCCCGATTAATGGCTCTTCGAAGCTACCCGTTATTGGCTCGCATGTGCTTCCTGAATATGGCTCTATTAAACTTCTCATTATATGGCTCAAAAGAGCTTCCCGTTTATGTGCTCGTATGAGCATTCCCGATTATGAATTGACAGATTATGAATTTGTACACGTCAAGTGTACTACCCATGTATCCATCGATATTTCAAATAATTCAACGGGCCAAGTTCTAACATGAGACAACATGGAATTGAAGTGAATCATTTCCCGTACATACTTGAATTACATGAAATTGATATATGAACACAAGATGTGAAAAGTTTATATGCATAGAAATTTGATATTCAATGAGCTCATACATATTTCTCGATATGCATATGTAATTCATGACTAACTTGGTTGATGAAGATAAGTGTTTAGATTATTGGCCAAAATAATGAATGTATTTTGTATGCTTACTTTAAATGTAAATGAATGGTAAGTTAATTTCCCGTTATATGAACTTACTAAGCATATAATGCTTACTTGGTTTTATTTCCTCTGTTTTATAGTACTCGAAAGCTCATAAAGGTTGGAAGTGGGTAGGAGCTACATCACACTATCTCTCGGACTTTTTGGTATATGTAACAAACTAAATTTTTGGTTATAATGGCATGTATAGGGTAATTTGGCCAACTTTAGCATATATGTGTTTTTAATTGTAACTAGCCATTGGAATGGCTAGTGATGACATATTTGATGAATATATATATACATGAGGATATGTCATGTTTGATATGGTTGGGTTGGATTTGGTAAACTAGACATAAACATGTACAAGTATGCATTTGATTAATTCGGTAAGTTTATGTGTTTGGACAAATAGGTAAGTTTGTATATTTGAACATATGTGATGTTATTTCATGCTTAAGACTTGGTTTTGGCTTGATTTAAATGTTTAGTATTGGCTTGACAATGTGTTAAAGTGTTGTTGTAGGTGGAAGACAAATTGGGTGAGAAATGTGGTCTTGGAAATGGCCTAATTTTGTCCACACGGGTAGAGACATGGGCGCGTGTCTCAGCCGTGTATCTAGCACATGGGCGTGTGGTTTGGCCGTATGTCCCCTGAATCTTTAAAATTTCAAAATATAATATTCAAATATTTTCACACGGGCAGAGACACGGGCGTGTGTCTCAGCCATGTGAACTCTGCACCTAATTAATGCAAGTCAATATGCTCACATGGCCTAGCACACAGGCGTGTGGCTTGGTTGTGTGACCCAAGTCAGTAAGCACCCTAAATTGGACATGGACTAGGACACGGCCGTGTGCCCCTATTTCGAATGCCCACATGACCTGGCCACACGGGCATGTGTCCTTTGCACCTAAGAAAAATTTTGACATTTTATGAAAAACTCTTTGAGTTTTCGGTTTAGTTTCGACTTGTTTCTAATGCATATTTTGGGCCTCGAGGGCCCATAAAAGGGACAAAATGATTGATTTCTTATATGAACAGTAAACGATATGAATTAACTGTATTTGATCTGTAAACTCTAGTAATGCTTCGTAACCCTATTTCTGGCGACGGATATGGGTTAGGAGTGTTACACCATAGGCTCGATTTAAGGTCTGTAAATGTGATTATGCTATGAATGAATATTGAGATTGAATGTTATTATTTTAATTTGATTAATTGTTGTTATTTGATGTTAATTATTTTGATTTCTACAGTAATACTCTGTAACCCTAATCCAGCAACGGAGACAGGTTAGGGGTGTTACAATTATCATGATATTTCATGATAAATATCCTATTTAAAAAATGATTATTTTACCCCTCAACATTTTCTACAATTCCTCCTTTGAATCACCACTTTATTTGATAAACTTGCGATTTAATCCTTTATATTTATTCATTTATTCAATTTAGTCCCTACTTACAAAGTTCGTCACAAGGAATTTTGGGATATTTACTTTTTTGGTCCTTCAACTTTTTCAAAATGTACACTTTAACCCCTCAACCTTTGAATATTCACACTTTGACCTCATCAGTTTTCACTTTTTTACAATTTAGTCATTACCTCGAATTTATTTCTCTCAATACACTAGTCTTTTCAATTTTTTCTAGTATTCGGTTGCCTTCTTTACTAACACTAATAGTTTCTGTTTAATTTTCTCGGGAAATTCTAACACATATCATCTTGTATTAACACTATTCTTGACTTAGGGGGTTTTAAGGATGTTACACTGAGCAACAAAAAATTGTTTATATAGATATGACTAGAATGCCTATTTTTTTATTTAAAACATGTTAATTGCATTAAATGAATACTTAAACATGTTGAATGCCTATTTTTATTATTTAAAATGTGTAGGAATTTAATTAATTTTTTTGAAAAAAAATTAAGAAACTTTAAAAACCTTGAGCGAAAAAATAGTGATTTTATTGTATTTTTTTTAATTTTACCAACTTAATTAATTCACACGAACACTGCAAAAATCATTATAACATGATATGTATAAAATACAACATATTATTTTTATTACTTAAAGCAGAAACCATTATAATATCATATGTATACAATACAACAAATTATTTTTATTATTTAAAATAGGGGTAAGCGTTCGATTGAATCGAATAAAAAAATTTCGAGTTAATTGAGTTGATGAATCCTATTTTATCATCCTAGCTCAATTTGAAATTTTCTCAAATCGAGTTGAATGCGATGGAATTCAAATCAAATCAAATAGATATGTTTGAATTAAATTAAAAAAATAATTTTGAGTCCTTGTAATACTGTCACCCAACGTAATCCAATTTGCCCACCGTAATCAAACTTGTTATTAACTTTCATCCCTTCATAATTTATTTATTAATATTTTATATACGGGTTAGCTTTCTTTGCTTGCTTAATTGCTTCAATTATCTTCTGATTTTTGTCACTATGTATTTTGAAATTAAAAAAATATATTAATTGTAAAACATGTGATTTTTTAATAATTTATCTTAAAGATAAAATGCGAAATTGATACTAACGTAAAACTTTAACACAAATGTTTTATAGCATCATCAATAATTCAATTTTAACAAAAAATTATAAAGATTCCATATGATTGAAAAATTCAATAATATAAATAGTATAAAATGTAAAATTTATTTAATAATATAAATAGTAGATATAAAAAAATTATTATTATTTAGGTTTAGAGATTTTTTTTGATGATTTTAATTTTTGATTTGGGGATAAAAAATGAGAAGTAAAAGTTTAAGAGGAAAATAAAAAATTTTGGGGTTTCATGAAGAAATTTTAGGGGGGAATATGAAAAAGAGGGGTTTAGAGTATGAGGGGGTGGGATGAGAGTAAAAGTTTTAGAGGAAAATAAAAAATTTTGGAGTTGAGGGAATAAAATTTTGGCAGGAAAATAAATGGGGAGCAAAATTTTGGGGGGGGGTATTCAAAAAAAAGTTGGAGGGAAATGAGTTTGGAGTAGAAGAGGGTGGGATAGGAGGGGAATAAAAGTTTTGGAGGGAAAGTAGGGGAGATTGAGGTAAAAATATAAAATTTTATAGTTTATTATTCGGTTTATTCGAATTATTTAAGTTATTCGAGTTTGAAAACTAAACTCGATTTGAACTAGAAATTTAAAAAATAAATTTGAGTTGACTCAAATAATTTGATTAATTCAAATAACTTAATTCATTTAACTCGAAATTCAAAATTATTTTAATTTTTCGAATCGAATTGGATTTTGCTCAACTCTATCTTATAGCAACTTGCTTTGAGTGAAACTTGGAAGAATAACTTTATGCTTTAATTAAAATGCAAGAGATGTACCTCTATTTGGTCAAACAACACTTTATGTGAAAACATAAATTTTTTTCTTAATTGATTGAAATTTTAATGTTTAGGAATCAATCGCATACAAAAGATATATAAATATTTAATTAGTTTTTTGAAAAAGTTCAAATACTTCAAAAATCTTCGGTCAAAAAACATGTAATTTTAATGTATTTATTTTTGTAATTTCACCAACTCATTGAATTCGCATCAACTCTGCAAAAACCATTATAGTATCATCATATGTATAAAATACAAGATATTGTTTTTATTACGTAAAGCATCTTGCTTTGAGTGAAGCTTGGAAGAATAACTTTATGCTTTTGATTGCCAAAGGAAGACTTTATGCTTCACTTGTGAAAGAACAATTTTTTTTTTTTCTTCTGGGGAAAGAAAGATATTGTTTAAATTTTTATTGCTAATAAAGAAAAATAATCTAATGTTATTAGCTTTGAATTAAAATCTTTATAGTTACCATTCAAATATTGTGGTTTTAAAAACTAAAATTTAACATTTTAATTAATTAGTAATGCATAATCTTTTTATGAATATTTAGGAATTAAAATTTTAATAATTAAAAATTAATAATAGTATGGGGATAGCCCATTTATCCTGTTGATCCAAATAAATGTAAAATTCACTATTAGATCATATGTAAATAAAAAAAAATCATCTGATACATTGACATATGTGTATATTAATTACTTTATTTATATTTAAACATTAATATTATATATTACAAAGAATAAAAAGTAACAAATACATTAACTTTGTATATATTACAAATAAATAAACATGATAGATACATTAATGTAGAAAGTTTGTCCATGTACAAATTATATTAATTTTATTATCTTGACTTTCATGTAAAAATAAAATTAAAATGATAATAAAAATTTAATATAAATTTATAATGAATTAAAATAGATCCATTTGAATTTTTTTCCCTATATTTTTTTAGACTTTGTTTTAAATTACAATATATTTTAATTTCTTATACATTTTATTATATAGGTTTAAAATTCAATTAATCCTCTAGCTTGTCATAAAAAAAATAAATTTTGAAAGGGAAGAATATTTAAAGTCAATCTTCTGAAGCATGGTTTTGGCTGTTTGGGGATTCCAAAATTAGATTAAAAGTAATAGTAGATGCTTTTCGTTAAAGGAAAAATAAATCATAGGTAAAAAACTAAAAATATTTCATCAATCAAGAATTTCAACTTACAATTAATTTTCTCACTCTCTCAATTATTGTTATTGTTTCTTTGTTTCGGTCCTCTAAAATGGAGCTCCAACATTTTTCCCACCACCATAAGCTCATCTTTAGGGAGGCGTATGAGAAGAAGCATGAATGCGCCGGATGCCAGGATGTCATTAACGGTCCAGCTTATATTTGTGAAGACAAAGGCTTTGCAATGCACAAAGTATGTGCTGAAATGCCGCCTCAAATACAAAAAGATGCTTTTCACCCCCATCCACTCAAATTCAAATTGCTAGACATAATTGTGTGCGATGCATGTAGAAGATTCTCAGCAAATTTCATAATTTACAAGTGCATATACTGTGAGTTCAACCTCGATTTCAAATGTGCTATGGCTATTATAAATGATGAGAATGAGATAGCCAAACCTGATGATGAGGATTTCCGAAGGACCACAACTCCCCATTTCAGCCACCCACATCAATTGACTCGTTGCAAGGTTTCGCCAATGAGCGAGTTTGGAGAAGGAATGTTTGAAGCCGTTTGGCAGTCAAGTAAGTTGAAGTGCGTGGCATGCAAACAGGAGGTCCAAGGTACATTACCTTTAATGATCTGTCTTCCTTGTAAATTTTTGATACATGAATCATGTATGAATGACATGCCGATGCAAGTTCTAAGCAGTCCGTTTCACCCTCACCACATTCTTCACCCTCGACCTTTCTTTAATGCACAAGAACAAGTTCGATGTTATGCTTGTAGGAAGAAAGTCAATGGTTTCAGCTTTTATTGCAATACATGCAATGTTGACTTTCACGTTTCATGTGCCAAGTATCGAACTCGTGCTACAAAGCATAGTAGTCATCCTCACAATCTTCTACAATTGGGGAAGAGCATTATCAAAGGGATATCTTGTCATGCATGTCGTCGTAAAACTTGCAATGGCTCCATTTTCAGTTGCAGAAAGTGTGATTTCAATGTACATCCTAAATGTATACCACTACCGTCTAGTTTTGAGCATAAACGTCACTTGCATCCACTTACGCTTATAAGTCCTTTTGCCGAAGATGATTCGGGAGATTATTATTGCGACATGTGTGAGACAGAAAGGAATCCAGAAATCGATGTTTATTATTGTGCAGAATGCAATTATATTGCGCACATTGATTGTGTCCTTCCCGAGGTAAGACAACCTTAATAACTAAAATAGTAGTCTTTTAACTCACAATAGAAATATGCTTAGTGAAAAAAGGGACATATAATTAGTAAATTTCAAACCACAGCGAACCAATGCTATTAACTATCTTAAATTTATTACAATGGTTTTGTTCTATTTGGTACAAGTATGAAACTAAACATCTGGGCTTAGGTACTTGAACCTCCGGAAGAGATGTTTTTAGATCCTCAAAGAATGGAAGAGAATTTTCACGATGGAAGTTTGGGATCGGAGATGGTTAGTATCTATGTAATAATTTATTATTTTAGTTCTCAAAGATTATTAATATACTAATCATATTACAATTTGACAATATGTATAACTGAAATAATATATTTAAAATTCCAAAATAAAAGCGGAGAAACAATAAATTATCCTTATCTCTAACAATTTCTTTTTTTTTTTTCAGATACTAAGTGTTTCTTTTCATCCTCACCCATTGATACGAAATGATGATTATGAAGAAGAAACAATATTTTTGTGTGATAGATGTGAAGAACTATGTATTGGTCCACGTTATAGCTGTAAACTTTGTTTTTTCAACCTTGACAACAAATGTGCTACTTCAAAAGATGAAACCCAAAAAGTGAGAAAAGTCAAAACCATAGTTAACCATTTTAGTCACCCCCATCTAATTACACGATGCAAGATCGGCATTTTACAAACAAATCCAGACTTTGATTTGACTTGCATGGCATGTAGACAACGCCTTTGCGGTATAATATATGCTTGCACTTATTGTTCAAGATTCTTTGTACACGAATTTTGTCTCAAGCACATACCGAAGGAAGTTCAAAGCTCGTTCCATCCACAACATCCTCTTCCCATATTTCCATTCCCAACTGAGTCGGGACCTCCATGCAAAGCCTGCAATAAAGACGTTGAGGGCATACTGTTCTTTTGTGTGGCATGCGATTTCCCAATGCACTATTCATGCGCTAAGTATCAATTTCGTAAGATAAAACATAATTGCCATGCAGATCACCATCTTTTACATTTGGGGAAAGGCTTTTTTGGTGATCAATCTCCCCTTTGTGATGCATGTAGTGAAGCTTGTAAGGACACGTTGTTTAGCTGCCTCAAGTGTATGTTTTATATACATCTTGAATGCATTTCACTACCATCCGTCGTCAAGCACAAACGCCATTTGCATCTACTTGTACTCACAACTTTGGTGTTTGAAGATGATTATGAAGAATACTATTGTGATACATGTGAAACACAAAGAAACCCAGAGCATGACATTTATTATTGCAAAGAATGCAACTATATTTCACATATTGACTGTGTGCTTTCAGAGGTAAGTACTTATTGTTACATTTGTTTCATAATTAAAAGAATTAAAGCTTTTTCTTGATATGTCATAAAGCCTAAAATTAACATTTGATATATGTTTATTATTTAGGTTGAACCTCCGGAAAAGATATTTCAGTGTCTAATTCCACAAAGGAAAGTGATTACAAGGGTGGGCATCAATGAAAAATAATTCCTTGAACATTTGCAAGTAAACTTATTATATTTAAACTTTATAATTTGGCATGTAGTTTTTAATTGATACTTAAACTTTCATCATTTCATTTAAGTTGTTTATTTCGAAGATTTCAAAAATATATCTCTTTTATGTCTCAAAAATCAAATTACATATTTAATCATTAAATTATTTGTATATCATAATTACAAAATTCAAGGTTGGTTTATTAAAAGTTTCAAAATTTTAAAATTTTTATAATGTATATTATCGGGTTATTTGACATATATCATATGGTATTATTATATCACCCCTAAACATACCCAAATAATGTATAAATATAATTTTATACCATAAAAATATTAAATTCATCCACTAGTGTACAAAATTATTTTATTTACAATAGACCTTTGTCGAATGTAAATCAGTAATTCACATTTATATTGTTGAATGAAGTTGTTAAATGAAAGATGCTAAAGCAGGGAAGAAGTCAGAATTTTTTTTGGAGGCTGAAATTAAATTGTAATTTTTAATGGTTTATATTTTTATAAGTTTTAGAGTATTAAATTAAATTTTTGTCATTTTTAAGGGGCCAAAGTATAATTTTATCTTTACTAATTTAAAATTTAAATTTTCTAAAAGACTTAAATGAATAATTTTCTATTTTAGAGGGGTCGGGGTCTTGGCCCTACTAGTCCGGCTAGATACTCCACTGAGCTGTAGTTTCGTGATTGCCATTAATTTAGTTAGTATAGATTAATGAATGTATATTTTTCTTTATGTATTGAACTAAAATTCTCTTTAATTCGGAAATCTTTTTCTTTTGGTTAAACTTCAAAAGGCTATATTGAATCGCAATACAAACGAAGAAAGGCAAGTGTTTGTTTTGTCTAGAGATGGAGACATAGAAAGATGAAATATTGAGATACTATGCCATCTATGTGTGTAAACACGGGTGAATTCAAAATGGCCCAAGGGGTTTTTTTTTTTTTTTTTTTTTTTTTTTCTAAATGGAAAAATTATATATTTTTTCAAAATTAATAAATTAATTTAGGCAATTTCAGCACAAATGATTTAGTTTTCTAACTAAAAATGTTATAAATTTATTTATATTTAAGTAAACTTTACCATCAATATATATAGATAGTAGGGATAAATCTTAAAACTCTACATAAGTTTTGAGCAAATGTGGATTGTTATACATGAACCTTGATTATACATTTTTATATATGAGATTTTTATTTGATTCAATTTTCATAAATCAGTTACACAATTATCATTATAGAACCATTTTATGTTTACATATTACATTAAAAAATTGTTGTATTTATCTAATATATAAGTAAACTGATGTATTTGTCTTTTTTAAATATGTACAATTAAATCAAAATTAAAGTTTCATTTATATATTTCAACTACAATCAAAGTTTCATGTGTCTAATTACACCAAATCAAAGTTGATATGTCAAATTGCACATTAAATTAAAATTCATGTGTAATCTAAAGATTTATCCTATATATACATTATAAACTTTTTTTTTTTTGAGTTGATTCGTAACATGTTATATCTGAGAATGAACAAAATATTTATCTAAATGTGACTTAAATGCCTATTGTGTTACTTAAATTAAATGTTTTGTTTATTTTATATTAATATATACTCTATAATTAAATTTAAATGATTTTTTATTAATATTGCAACAATGTAGTGTAAATGAATTCTTAAAAATAATAATATACTAGATTTAGAAGGTAGTTGTTAAATATAATGAATTAAACAAAATTTAAATGATTTTAGGTTTAGTGATATAAAAAGTTTTCAAAGAATTAAAGAAAATATTAAGTCTCTTTCAATTTTTTTTTCATCAAATTGAGTTTTTAAACGGATAATTTTGATCAATATTGATCATTAAAAATTAACGACAATGCTGATGTGATCGTTAAATACCATAGAGTCAGTCAACCGATGCTGATTTGACATTACCACATAAATAAAAAAATTAATTTTTTTAATAAATAAAAAAAATTATTTTAAAAAAAGTAAATTTCAGAGTGAATCTGAACACATAACTGTCATGGTGCATTTGAATCTAGTCACTTATTTGTCTAAATTTATTCTAAAATTATAAAATATCATTAAAAGTTATAAAAGTAATTTTTTTTTTTCATGATATAATCTCATGGAATAATTGTTGTCGACAAAGAAGGTATCATTTTTTTTTCATGATATAAAAATAAGCATCGTTTCCAATTTAATTTTTCATAAATAAATGATACCTACTTTGATATTTTATAATTTTAATGATATTTTATAATTTTATTTTTTTTATAAACAAATGCATGTGTAGATTCAAATGAACATGAATAACAATTTATTTAGGTTCATTTTGAACTTAAAATTTTTAAAAAATATATTTTTTAAATTTTTTTTAAAAAAAATTGAATATTTTATCAGCCATGTCAATGTTTTCATTTGTTTCTAATGGTTAACGTTGATCAAAGGGTCTCATTGGTCGAAATTGTTAGTTTTTGGGCTCAATTGGGAGCAAAAAGTTGAGAGGGATTTAATTGATTTGTTTTTTCGAAATTCTTCGAGGGCCTTTTAAACTATTAATCCATAAATTTATTGTATTTATTTTTGTAATTTCTCCCAGTGAATTAATTCGTGACACCAACTTGGTGAAAATTCTTATATGTATATGTGTGTGTGTGTGTGTGTTTTAGGCTATTGAGACCTACAAAAATAAAACCTACTTAAAATTATAAATTAGTAGAAAGCAACAAGTAGGATCATTCCAGAGCGACCAGTGATAATGTTTCTAGGTTTCTTGGCAATTTTTGCATCAAACTTTCATGCCATTTTTGGATGCCTTCCTAACATTTTTGGGCTTGATTCGTACAATAATTATATTTACATCTTTAAATTCCTTTTGAATTGGTATATTATAGGTTCAAAATAGAGTTCTGGAGCTCAAGTTCTAGCCAAAATATTGAAGTTGTGATGCTTTTTAAAAAAAAATTTAATACCCCATTCTTGACTCGGTTGCCAGGTTTGAGCTACAGGATGCTACATTCGTTTCCGGAGAAACTGCAATCAATTACAATTCAATTTTACCGTTTATACATACTAACAAGTTTAAAACATTATTAACACCAACTATATAATCAATTTCAAGATTAAAACGAGCTTACGAAAGCTCTTTGATAATCCGAGGTCGTTTAACAAATAAAATGCAAAATATTCAAAATTACTGGCTTGGAGTTGGGATGTCGGGGTACCGCGTTGCAACTTTAACAAACAGTGAGGAGCGTCGTGACATTAAGGGTTCGTCGTTGTGACATGACATACTATTTACAAAATTTCTATATGGTGTCTATCCATATTAGACCAGCCAAAATAACTTGTTACATATTTAAACCACCTGAGCATAATTGCATATTTCAAATAACTATAAACACTACCATTGATATCTCATTTCTAACCAAATTGCCAAATTGACATTTCACAATTCAAAACCAATTGTTACCAATTTATACACCCAACCTACTATCATATTTGCATATCAAGTTTATTCCAACTTCAACCATATCAAATTATAACCTATAAAATATCTTATGACCATATCCAATTGGTCATTACTAACTTAATTATCAACATGATCCTATATTATACAAAATCAACTCAGCACCTAGGTACATGTCATATATCAAAAAAAAAAAAAGGGACTATACAAACATTGTTGGGTCGAGAACTGCTGATTGGATGCTGAATCATGTTTCAAGACTTCAAAATCTACTATAACATGTCATGGAATAAAAATATCGTATGTTGAGCGATAAGGCTTAGTATTATTTTCATGATTCAAGTCAATAACATTAGCATGATTATAAACTACTACGATTCAAAACATGATTTAGTAGTACTTATTTAATTCACTTTCACATGTTTCATACACTAACACATACACAATCTCAACTGACAATTCATTATGGATACTATTTCAATTAGCAGTCAATATAGCTATACCATGCCATGCTTCTAATTATCAAGATCACATTCATCTTTCAATTCAATGCTTGGTACCTATTCTTTTGTTACCATATTTCATTTTCAAATCTATTGATTCGTCTCATTTCCATATCGACCCTCAGGGCTCATATAAATTGACTTACATAATCTTTGACATGCTGTTGCATATCACATTCCATATATATATAATATCAATTTCAATCACATTTCATTTTAATTACCACATAACCAAATCAAGTTTTATTAACCCTATTAACTCGACACAGACTTAATACGGATACCTGGATCTATTACTCTGTTATCTTAGGTCGATCGAGAATGATGACTAGTAGAACATGTACATATTACCACCCCGGGTTACCCAGCAACGATGACTTTCACAATTAGTATATCTTACCATCTCGGGTTGCCCAATAACAATGGTTTTCACTATCTGATTACTCTATTATCTTGGGTTTCCCAAAAACGATGGCAACTAGCATATGTTCATTATACCACCTTGAGCTACCCGAAAGTTATAGGTTCTAATCATTATACTTGGCCCCATGTCATGCCAACTATATCTGACTCTGGCCGAATAGCTAATAGGATAATCAATGTTTCAATTTCATATTATAAATTGAATATTTATCATGATCTCATACTGTTTTCATAACCAATTCACATATAAATTCATATTCAATATCATAAATCCATTCCAATTTCCATCGTCAATCTTATTACAAATCATTTAACAACTTATAATATGCTTGTTTCTATTATTTTCAATTCACTCTAAATTCTCGATATTCAATATCATTCAGTATAATTCATACGAAAAGCATAAGCTTACTTTGATACTCAATCATGCATTCTATATGTATATGAATATAAATATATGTTGGAAAAAATCTGGTTTGAAAATGATTTTCTTGCACAGTGAAAAATAAAAATTTGAAAACTGACTCGATTTGTGATATTTATAACAATAAACCTTAGATCAAAATCGTACTTGTGTTTTTGGATAGACATATCCTTGTCGTTCCTGGCTTTCGACCAAATGATCTTCTCCACTTTTCTCATACTACGAATTGCTTCATAAAAATAAATGATACCTTCTTTGATATTTTATAATTTTATAATTTTTTTTATACTTATAATGATTTTTTTATAATTTTATATTGAACTTAATCAAATGCATGTTTAGATTCAAATGAACATGAACAATTTATTTAGATTCATTCTGAACTTAAATTTTTAAAATGATTTTAAAAAATATTTTTTAAAATTTTTGGAAAAAAATGAATATTTTTAAGAGCCACATCAATGTTGTTGTTAGTTTCAAATTGTTAACATTGATCAAAGAGTCTCATTGATCAAAATTGTTAGTTTTGGTGCTCAATTGGGAGCAAAAAGCTAAAAGGGGCTTAATTAATTTTTTTTTCGAAATTCTTCGAAGGCCTTTTATACTATTAATCCATAATTTTATTGTATTTATTTTTGTAATTTCTCCCAGTGAATTAATTCATGACACCAACTTGGTGAAAATTATTATATATATATGTGTGTGTGTATGTGTGTGTTAGCCTATTGAGACATACAAAAATAAAACCTACTTGAAATTATAAAATTAATAGAAAGCGATAAGTAGGATCATTCCAGAGAGACCAATGATAATTTTATTTCTTTAATAAACAAGTAAATAAAAATAAAAATAATGGGGTTTAAAATTAAAATTAAACAAAGTAAAAAAGAAATCATAAAATAAAATAAAATCAATGAGATGAGATGAAACTTTAGCCAAAGGTAAAATCTTTGTTTGATTCATAGTTTGATCATCAACGCAAGGATAACTTTAATGCCTTTAATAAATTAATTCTAGTTGCTGACTCAACGACAGACAACCAATCTTTCCTTACTTGTTTGGTAACCAAGAGACAACTCGTGTGAAATTACTTCCTTAACTAATAAATAACCTTGTAATTGAATGTCCAATATTTCACTTACCGACAACATTAAGAACTGGAGAGACCTAAATCTAACCAATAAACTCACCTCAACGAAGTTCATTTAAGCTAGATCACATATCCACACCACATAATCGTAAAGTACAACATAAACAAGTTATGCAGTTCGACACTAGTATAATAATGAATTAAACAATTACAAATTTAATTATTCTAATTGAAAAGGCAACCATTCTAAGCTATCAAATACCGACAGAATATTTAAAAAATTTGAGAAATTGTAATTATAGCAACAAAAAATGCATGAATACCAAATAAGAAAGAAGAATTAAAGCGCAAATTACGTCTGACGAATTTATTGAATCAAACTTCGATTAATCTTCGACTAGAAAAGAGGGTTTAAAAACCCATAAAAAATAAAAATAAAAACTTAGAGGGCTATGTATAAGTCTAAGTATATCCAAGTCTTAACCTAATAATGTCTAATTATAGGGATAAATAATATAATGAAAAAAAAAACAAAAGTTCCCTCAATTAAATAAAATAGAACGTTTCTAGGTTTCTTGGCAATTTTTGCATCAAACTTTTAGGCCATTTTTGGATGCCTTCTTAACATTTTTTTGGCTTTATTCGTACAATAATTATATTTATATCTTTAAATTCCCTTCGAATTGGTATATTATAGGCTCAAAACAGAGTTCTGTAGCACAAGTTATGGCCAAAATACTGAAGTTGTGTTGCTTTCTTAATGTAACACCCCATCCCCGACTCAGTTACCAGGTTTGAGCTACAGGATGCAACATTCATTGTCGGAGCAACTACAATCAATCCCAATTCAATATAACTGTTTATACAAACTAACAACTAACACCAACTATATAATCAGTTTCGAGATTAAAACGAACTTATGAAAGCTCTTTTGATAATCTAAGGTCTTTTGATAACCAATTCACATATCAATTCATATTCAATATCATAAATCCATTCCAATTTCCATCATTAATCATATTACAAATCATTTAACAAGTTATAATATACTTGTTTCTATTAGTTTCAATTCGGTCTAAATTCTCGATATTCAATATCATTCAATACAAATAAATTCATACAACAAGCATAAGCTTACCTTGATACTCAATCACGCATTCTATATGTATATGAATATAAATATATGTCGAAAAAAAATTCAGCTTGAAAAAGATTTTCTTGCACAATAAAAAGTAAAAATTTGAAAACTAACTCGGTTTGTGATATTTATAGCAATAAACTCTAGATCAAAATCATACTTGTGTTTTTGGATAGACAGATCCTTATCGTTCTTGGCTTTCGACCATACAATCTTCTCTGCTATTCTCTTACCAAGAATTGCTTTGAGTGTGGGTTTGAACTGTAAACCCCATTCCCGACTCGATCGTCGGATTTAGACTACAGGGTGTTATGTTCCATATTCGAATTTAACTAACACATCCGTTACAAAATTTCACATATCATATTCACATAATACAAATATTATTTAATGCGGTTAGCTAATTGACTTCACCAATTTCTAAAATTTAATACAATTATAAACCCTTAAATTAAGATACAACAATTTTACAAGGTAACTTTACTACATGAAAAATATTTACTTAGTTTTGGAAATGATAATATGTGACTATACTTAGTCACAAATTCGACTCTGTCCCTGAGGATCCGCCTCTATGTTGCCCTGCTGTATGCATATTACAATTGAGAAGTAAGTCCGCCCGAGCACGGCAAGTTCTGGCCTGGTCCATCATCAAATCCTCAAATTTCCCCTTTTTACCTGCAATACATAATAAAACACAAGTAAGTTCAAATGAACTTAGTGAGTTGTCCATATCTTGTATCAGCACAACACTAACAAGCTAGTACTTCATGATTCAAAATTCATGTTTGACTTTGTTTGTACTAGGATGGTTCGCCAACTTGTTTTCATGATTCAGAATTCATGTTTGACGTTGCATGATTGGCTCAACTTGTAGTTAGTACGTCCTTTTTAATGAAATCACCTTTTATTTACTTGTGCATCTTAGAGAACGATTCAGCTTGCTGACCTGACGTCAAATGTAGTAGTTATTTTAAGTCATTTATACACTTAACGAGCTTTTTTTTTGGAATTCTATAATTAATTATTGCATTTTTAGTATTAGTAGGTTAGGATCTAAATATTAATAAAATAAGTGTATTTACTCATTTTCTATCATTTTGATGACTTAAAGTTGACTTGGGCCTTGTAAGTGACTAATGGGCTATTTAAGTGTGTAGGATGCCAATTCAGGTCCAAGAATACAAGGGATGATGATCGAATTGTGAGACAAAAGAGCCCAATTGCCAGACCCGATCCCCTTAGGGGCTCAAATTTAAAGACAAATCCAGGCACAAATTAGAAGGAAAAGGGAAATTGAGGATCCAAATGAGATATTAAGAAAACTTGAAATGGCTAGTTAGGGGAATGATTAAATTCCAACTTTGGTTTACTTAGATTGGAACCAACTCATTCCATAGTAGGAGACAGAATAATTAGGATTAGATGGCAGCAATGGTCTGTGGAGACTATGCTGATGGTATATATATGTGTGCATGGGAACAGAATGCCCCTTAATTCTGCTTCCCAAATCTTTCTCTCTAAGAAATTTTTTTCTTTAGTCGCTCTAAAGGAGAAGAAGATGTAGCTGAAGGAAGTTTTGCATGTTGCAACCAAATTCTATATTTGAGTCTAGAAGTAGGAAGATTGGGAGTTAGTAAGTTCCTTATTCCTCTGAACTCTTGGGTTGAAGAAAAAAAGAGTAGAATAATAATCCTCTGAGCTTATGTATAATTACAAATTTTGGTTTTTTTAAATTGAGTGTCTCAAGTTAATCAATAAAAGGTTGTTATGCTTAGCTGCCAGGTTAAATGAGGCTTGGCGTTCGGATAGGCTAAGCTGTTAAGAATAAGGAAAAAAGGTGAGATTTTGTATTCCCTTATTTCGGATGCTATGTGGTTACGATGTATATGCGTTAATTCCATAATGAGTTCCATGATGATGCATGACTTCCGTTGCATGACTTCTGATAAATGTCAAGTAAGTTATGAGAAGGGGTGAGCAAAACTCAATTCGACTAGAAAAAATCGAAAAAAAATTTGAATTTCGAGTTAAACGAATTGAGTTATTCGAGTTAATCGAGTTATTCGAATCAACTCGAATTTTTTTTCGAATTTCGAATTCGAATCGAGTTGAGCTTTCGAATTCGAATAACTCGAATAATTCGAATAACTCGAATATCAAACTATAATATTTTACATTTTTACCCTAAACTCCCAAACTTTTTTACTTGTCCCTCAAAACTCTTACTCCTTCCCACTTTCCCCCCAAAACTTTTACTCCCCTCCCCTTCCAACCCCCCAATCTACCCAAAATCCATTTCCCACCAAAATTTTACTCTTCCATTTACTTTTTCTCAAAATTTTACTCCCAAAAACCCTCAAAACCTTTTATTTTTCCCCAAAATTTTTACTCCCTTCCACTTTTCCCCTAAAACTTTTATTCTCTTCCCATCCCACCTCCCATCTACCCCAAACCCTCCCCCCTCCAATTTTTTTTTAATATTTTCCCTCCAAAATTTTACTCCCTCTATTTACTTTCCCTCAAACTTTTATTCCCCAAAACTTTTTATTTTCCCCCTAAACTTTTACTTCTCACCCTTTACTCTTAAATAAAAAATCAAAATTATCCAAAAAAAATCACTAAACATAAATAGTAATAATTTTATTTATATATACTATTTATATTATTAAATTAAATTTCACATTTTATATTA
Organism: Gossypium turneri; assembly: GCA_008044935.1. Taxonomy (NCBI): domain Eukaryota; kingdom Viridiplantae; phylum Streptophyta; class Magnoliopsida; order Malvales; family Malvaceae; genus Gossypium; species Gossypium turneri. The sequence goes on from CP032581.1 coordinate 54,026,536, forward strand.
TTTATTGAATTGTTTAGTCATATTGAATATTTATATTAAAATTGAATTCTTAATTATGCCATAAAATATTCGTGTTAAAATTTTATATTGGTATCAATTTCACATTTTATTTTTAAAATAACTTTTATTAAAAAATCATACTTTTATATTTAATATATTTTTTAATTCCAAAATACATAGTGATAAGAATCTGAAGATAATTGAAACAACTAAGCAAACAAATAAGCTAACCAGTATATAAAAAATTAATAAATAAATTATGAGGTGACGAAAGTTAATAAAAAATTTGATTAAGGTGGACAAATTTTATTACGATGGGTGACAATGGTTACAAGGACCCAAAATTATTTTTTAAAATTTAACTCGAACAAATATATTCGATTCGATTCGATTCGAATTCCATCTCACTCGACTCGATTCGAGAAAACTTCAAATAAAGTTAGGATGATAAAATGATATTCGAAAACTCGATTAACTCAAAAATTTTCGATTTGATTCGATTCGATTCGACCGAATGCTCACCCCTAGTTATGAGTATTTGCCAACATGACGTTATGAATTTGTCTGTATTTTTTGTTTGTCTATGGTAAGACATGGGAATGGAATTATATAGGGGTTAGACAAGGTTAGGATGGGAGAAATGAGTGATTTTGTTAGATACCATCATACGGTGTAGTTAAGTGCATACATGATGTGTAAAGCTCCGGGCCTTATAGAAGTGACACTGTGATGTTCGAGCATCAAGGTATAGTAATGGTGAAAAGGAGGAATGAAAGGAATGCAAAGGGAAGGGTATATAACAAATATCATGGCTAGGCCATGGAATTGGTCAGAGGCTACACGCTTAAAATGAGTAAGATCATAGTTGAAAGATGTCGTAAAATCATGGTAGAAATGAGTAAGACCATAGCTGAAAAATGTTATGTCATCATATGAAAGTACGTTAGAATAGTAAATAGGATTAAGACCATAGTTGAAAGATGTTATGGCATCATAGATAGTCCATCAGGATAAAAAAACATAGGTTAAACTGTGTAAGACCATAACAGAAAGATGTTATGACATCATAGATAGTCCGTCGACATAATAAATATGGGATAATTCGTTCGGATAATGAACACGGAGTAGTCCACCGGGATAGTAAACACGAGGTAATTTTTCAGGATAGAAAACGTGGTAACATCCACCGGGACAAATAACCTGGGATGAAAGGGTGAAAGACCATAACTTTAGAGTTTATAAAGTGTAAATTCACAGCTTGGTGATGAAGGTTGGTAAAGATCACAAAACAAAGTGAATTTTAAAGTAGATTGAACTAGAAGATGTAATTATCTGAGGATCGAGACGATTAAAAGCAGTTATGTCCGTCGAGGTTATATAGGACTAGGTCGCCTGGACTGTCCAAAGAAGTTCGTTAAGGATTAATTTGGGACTAGTAGTTCACAGGAAACAGGGAGGATAGAATATATTTTTATTTATTTGAAACCCGAGGAAATATAGGTTAGACAATTAACGACCGACATTGGGACTCCTATTTATGGTTGTGAGGGAACGATATTCTGGAGAAGGAGCATTCAAATCCATGTTCCTAAAGAACCCTTACTCTGATGGAAATAGGTGTATACTACATATAGAGGAGAAGTCAACCAATTGTAGGCTTTAGGGAAAAAGGGAAAGCTAAAGCCTTCATTGATATAATCTGCTAAATATCAAGGTCGACCAGGGAGTGGAATATTATTTTAAACCTTCAATCTCCTAGTTTCAAATTTTGATGTGTGCTCGTTATGTAAAATCTCACTAAGATCTATTGATATTATAAATGGTTTGCTTAGTTACAAGATAAGATTGCCATTAGAAAACGAGTAAAGGGTTGAGCCAGACTTCGCCAACCTAGAGAAAAAGGGAGTGGTAGTTGCAACGTATAGAGGAGGGCACCCATAGGCTATGCCTCAGGATTTTAGCCTAGTTATAAATTCTTAGAGTTTTACAGTCATAATTGTAAATGTAGTTGGTAAGCAGTGAGTTTAAAAGATGTATGTACGAGTATAAACTATTGTGTATTATTAAGTTTTTGAAAACATAAACTAATTAAGGATAATCAATTACTTAAAATTTGTATCATCCGGGACCCGGACTTGGAGAACGGGTCAGGTATGAGTGTTACACCAGTAGAATAACAAAGTTGCCAAGGCTGGAAAAGTAATTAACGTCATGACGAGAAGTTTCCTCTCATCAAGATGACATAATGAAGTTGGGAATAATTTCATGGTGGCGACGTCGTGACAAGGAGTCTTCCCACATCTCAGCGACACAATAATGGCAAGCCAAAAATAAATTGAATCCTTGGATGACACTCTTGGGATATTTCCATATTTGGACCGTAGCATTTATCAGAATATTGGATTAATTGGTATCTAAATGTATCTATGTTTGAGTGGTCATCAAGGAGCTTATTGCTTATTTGAGAACCTGAAGGTCACTAGAATTGGGGGCAGACTTAGATAGACAGTTTTTCCTATTCAGTTTTATTTTCTTTTCATGTTTGTGAAGTCAACTTTTTTATTCCAATGTGAAGACAATTACGAGTGGAGATTGCTCCGAGATTTTTCTTCAATATATTCTTGAGTATTCTCCTTACTCTTCTATTCTATCATTTTATTTATATTTCGTTGATTTGGCCAATTACTTGTGTGAATATTAAAATAGATTATTGTACTTTACTTATATCTTGCATAATTCAGTTATTAAATTGATTTGTCTGTTAAGTAATTATTTATCTGGAATTTGTTGTTTATTCAAGAATACTTAGTATATTAGGGAGTGACACCCCTAGTAGAATATCGAGTAGATGAGACTGGAAAGTTATCCTGTCATGTATAATTTATACAAAGTGGTGAGAGTAGAAGGGTATCCGTATGTCTAAGAAGAGACTGAAAGGGTGACTTAGGTGGTAATCCTTAGTGAAGATGAGAGCAAAAGAGTATTCTTAGCTAAGGGTTATAAATAACTCAATCGATGATAATTAATTATTTAATTAGATAATTAGAGATTTAATCGATCATAGGCTAGAGGCTCGCATTGTTGACATTAGGAATAGGAAAGTCCATTAGGTCAATTAATTTAATTAGTTTAATAAATACTTTAATTTGGATTCGTACTACTAATTTGTGACTCGATTAGATTAGTAATTATTTTCTGTAATTAATTTAATAAGAGTTTTTCCAACTTGGAATCCCTTGGGTACGATCCTCGGAATACTTACAAGTGTTTTGTTGTAAACTTTACTATATTACAATTTGACCTATACGCTTGGAGACATCGCCGATTTAATTCAATATATTTTTTGTGTGATATTTATATTATAAAAGATAACATGTTTATAGGCAGTCACTTGCTCGACTACATTAGTTATATTACAAAAGACTTGAAAACAAGAGGTTTCACTTTCGGACTATACACAATCTTGCACATATAAGGCTTCCACTTACAAGATTTCTTAGACGTATAATCAGAAATAAAAATTTATAGGCATTTGACATTGTGGTGGATTATACCCGTGGATTCTTTTTTCAATAGTTGTCTTTGTTTGATTCCTGTGCAATTACATCCCTGAGAGGTAATCCTTGCAGATTCTTACTTGCGAACTTATGAAAGAAGACTCATATGTAGTTAGAGGTAATTCTAACAAGCCAGTAATGCCTTGTAAATAGGCAAGGGAAGACGACTTATTCATAGATCACGGTTATGGATCCGCCATTAAGAGTCACTAAAGAAGATCTTAAAGAGGCTCTAGATGTTAGAGGAAAACCTCAGAAGATTATTGCGAGACTCACTCCCAATATAAGACTTGTTTAAGCTAAATTTATGCTGGAAGGAGGCTCTGGATGTTAAAGGAAAACCTCAAAAGATTATTGCGAGACTCACTCCTAATATAAGACTCGTTTAAGCTAAATTTATGCGGGAAGGATTGTTTGGCGATACCCCAAATAGACAAGTCGGTGAAAAGGGGTTAGTTTGAACCCCTTTGATAGAAAGAGATATTAGAAAGGATAAATTGAGTGATAGATATTTCTGTCAAGATTATTCCTCTTTAGGGTAAACTATCAAGAAAGTACCAGCCAAAGGGCTAGTTTTGTAGGTAACCATCCCGTGAAAGAAATAATAAACTCGAAGGCTCACTCGAAAAATAGTCGGTTGAATACAGTTGACCAAAACGGTCCACAATAGACGACATGCGCCTTACAAGAAAGGTATCACTGTTAGAGTCTACCAAGGACTAATCAGGTTTGTTATGTTCGCTAAGGAAGGTAAAACTAAGGGGTATTGGGGTGGTCAGCAGGATGGCTAACTTATAAGCCAACGTGGAAAAAGGGAATCTATATTGGTAACTGACTACCATAAAATAAACAAACAACTAAACCAAGTTAACAAGCAGAAGATTAACTCGTTTCAGCAGTTGTAGTTAACATAAGAATTTGAGGTTAAATGGAATTAATTATTAATTAACTAGTATTACCTTTCTAATTAACTAATCTACTAGTACTCCTTTATCTCCCAACCTCGTTTTCCCTATTGGGATAAAGTACGATTCACTCAACAATCTTATCTCCCGATTTTGTTTAACCTAAATAACTTCCTATGGTCTCCAATCCTACGGTTTAAGCATACATAATTTAAAACCAATTAGTTCATATAGGAAACCCATATTCCTCTATTAAATACTCTCATAACTACTCGTTAATCTTCCGAGAGACTTAGCCTCTCTTAGATCTAGATGTCATAACTCTTAGATTTAATTTAAACATGCAAAAGAACACAAGTAAATTAAAATAAGAGAAAGGTAAGAAATCATTCAATTGATTAAATCAGATGTGCTCAGAGTTGCGTAATCTCTTGACAATTAACTGATCTTCGATGTTTGCAAAATAACAATAAAATAAATTGTTGAATACTTCAATAAAAAAAGACTTAGGTTCAAACCGAACCTAGTAGAAAAGAACAAAAGTATTTCAAAATGGAAAATAAAACAAACTAAAGCCTAAATCTACTAACTACGACTCCTAAAGGCTTGCTTACATATTAGCAATAACCTTTCTATTTATATTGATGTTTAGAAACTGTAATTAGGTCTATTACAGGCCTTAATCTCGGAAACTATTGATTGCCCAAATGTTTTCAGCCTTGTCGAGTCTTGTGCCCCACGTTCAGACCTGTGTCACGATACGACACCGATTTCCTTAGTTAGGATGTCTGGTTTCATATGTTGCATCTCAAGAAACTTGTTCTACACTCAGGTGTCATCCATAAGGCTATTAGGCTGCTAAATACACATCTTGCACACTTAAATAAACATATTAGAACTACCTAAGTCTTGAATTGGGCAAATAGGTCAACTAACATCAATTCTTGCCTAAAAACGCTTATTTTGCAAATAATTGAACCTAAAATACAAAAGCTAAAAATGCGATAATTAAATATACAACAGCCAGAAAATAAACTCCTTCAGTGTCGAAATGTACTAAAACTACCACCACGTTTGGCGGCAGGTTAGCAACACCATACAGTTACCTGCCGCTAGTTTCGCAAACACCCCCAACATCGTTGTTCTACCGAGGTGGGTCATATTCACAACCACCTATTCATGCAACGGGGGATTTACGCTAGGCGCCTAGGACCCAAACACACTCAACCATAGAGGAAGGAGCTGAAGATATAGATCAACATTGAGGTCGAGGTGAAGATGAAGAAGAAGATTATGGGGAGCTTCACCATTACTCGACCCGTATGTTGATTCTGGGTCTGGACTTTCACAAGTCGGCCAGATTGGTCCTAACCACAATTTTAAACTTAACTACTTTAAGGAAAAACTTTGTTACTTACTAATAAACATTCTTATAACAGAAACCTTAAATTAAAATAAAAGTTTACTATCTTGAAGTTCCAGACTCTAAGAGAACTATCTGGTTAAAATGTACTTGATCCTACGATAAAACATCTAAAGTTGCCCTATTCCTATGTACATGACACCGTATTGACAACGATCTTTATTCGAATAGGGTCTGACTCAGTCCCTCATCGATTTCCTTAATCAACCAATGAGTCATGCATACATAAACCAGAATTTGTAAGTTCAAAATAACTTAATGAGTTTATTTATTATACTACGGATATTAACCCCAAACTTATAGGGATGATAAAATAAACTAAAAACATTTAACTCCCTAATCGTCTTGGGAAAATTACTCTCAATCTAGGTTGGCGGTATTTGATTCATTTCCCTCAACTTATCTATAAGCGGTTAGATCGCTAAGTGATTTTCCCTTGGCTGATCCTATAGTCATTCAACAAGTTTTGACAGTTTCTTAGGTGCCTCGCCTTAACCACGGACTCAGTCCTTTCTTTATATATATATATATTCCTTCATTCACCATCTCCCTTAGCGAACATCCTTATACTCATAATTTTCAATCCTTAATCACATAGTTTGTGATTTAATTTAGTTGAATTTATTTTATGATTTTATATCTCTTTTATTAGTTGTTGTAATATAGATTTTAATTATTACTATTTAGACTTGTTATTGTTGAAATAGATTTAAGATTTAATTCGTCCTCCATTGGGTATGATTCTCAAAATACTTCATTTTGTTCTGTTGTAACACTTATTATATTAGAGTTTGACCTGTATACTTGCAAATTTCATTTACTTAATTTTATATATTTCGGTGTGGTGTTTTTTTAGTCAAGCGTTCACACGTTTGACAGCGATCAAGTTGTCAGCGTTGTTGCCAATGAGGTTTTGGCATTAAATCAAAATTTTATTTTCTGCAATTACTAAGATAAATAGGAAAGTTAAAATTTATAGATACAACTATTTTTATTATTTTATTTTAGTTTCTATTTTTATCTTCCGGCCAGATTTTAGTCAATTACAGGATGACTACACAAGTAGTAGAAACCACTTTTGATGCAAATTGGGTGAAACCCAGTATTGTTAAACCAATCATAAATCAAACTCAGTTCAATATTAATCCAGCTTTGCTAACCTAGGTATCTACAAGTTTGCAGTTTAGTGAAGACACAAATATGGATCCTGTAGCCTTTTTGAGACAATTCAAACAAATACGTAGTACAGTGGGTTGTACAAGAGTTTCAGAGTAAGCAATCAAGCTGCTTTTTGTTCCATTTGCACTCGAAGGACAAATCAAATAATGGTTGGAAACATTACCACCAGAAACCATTACTTCTTGGAAAGAATTTATGCAATGGTTCTTGCAATGTATTATACCTATGGCTGTGATGTTAAAAACATATGAGGAGTTCTTGCAATTTAAGAAAAATCTGACGGACACAGTTGGTCAAGCTTGGGACAAATTTGAGATAAGTTTAATCAAGGCTTTTGAAGGTTGAATCGATACGACCATTCATCTACAATATTTTTATGTCGAACTAGATCAAGAAAGTAAAGAACAATTCTTGTGTAAATGGTACACAAGTCTTTTGGTGTGAGAAAGGGTTTACACGTTGGCAAGTAATCGTACTTATATTGCCACATCTTGATATAGTTCTTGTGGAATGTTGGCCAATCTTCCTCGAGTCTCCCTCATAAGTCGATCTTATGCAGGTCATCGAGATCCTGGGATGGCGGCAAAATACATTGCGTACACCCGAATTGTCGCATCACTTAGTTGGATTCATGCATCTCAACCATTGTAAAAATGATTAAACAATCAATGGAATTTTGACGTGCCATATGTTGTGATTGGTGAAAATTTTGGCCGAGATACATTCTTGAATTCTCAGATCGACATATGGTATTCATACAAAGCGCTCGCGAATCGTTTTTTCATAGATCAACTTCAAGATGAATGCGCTCGCGAATCGTTTTTTCACAACATCACTCATGGAGGCCTTGTTATGTTTGAAGTTGTCCTCCATCCATCCTATCTCAATCTGGCTACCCTTAAACTTGTTCAAAACCTTCCCTAGTAGTTGTTCGTATGTTACACACCAATCGACACTCGTCACTAGCCCTTAACGACTTCCCCATCGACCAGTAGACCAAGGTGTAAACCAACATCCTTGAGTGTAATTCTACACTCACCTTAAGGAAGATGAAATGTGTGTGCCTCGGGCCTCCATCTTTCCTATAACACCCTTTACCTGACCTGATCACTACGTCTGGGTATCAAATGCTACACTAATCAAAATGATTTAACATAACTTTTGGGTTTGATTCCCATCACATACTTAAACAACGTAAGTTTGAAAGTCTAACAAAATTTTCAACTTGTTTTATATAAAAAAAAAAACACCTTTAAATTTTTGATTTCTATGGTTGATTACAAATTTTGGACAGAGAATCGAAAATACATTTCAACTTAATCCTTGAGGCGAAGCCTCTATAAGTGCCTCTTTATGCACATGCGCAACTGTCCATTTCTCCTAGCACCTAGAAGTGTCTGGCTTGGTCCCTCACTCATTTTTGAATCTTTAACTAACTTGCATTTGAGTAGAAAACTTATAAGTTTAGGTGCACTCAGTGAGATACACATATAGAATTTAAGTAAAATATAAGGCATTTAACTCAAATTTTAACTCATTGAGAATTACATTCAACATTTCTGGCAGGCGACGGTTGGCAATTGCCTAAGCGATTTCTATATTTACTTTTTCCCCGAACTCTCACTATCCTTACTGTCTTAGAGTATCAGGACTCACTAGAAATGCTGAGACCCTTGCTCTTGTTAAAATATTCCCAAAGAAGGCTTTTTAACATAAACAGTTCCTACATTGGGATCTTAACAAAATTATGGCCTTTCTCCTTGGCTAAACTGACCTCCGCTTTCACTTATCTTTTGGCGGACTTTGTTGGCCATCTGACCTTGGCATACAATTCCTCTCAACCAAACACAATTCGGCCTATTAAGCCCTTCGGCTAATCCTTTCCATCATTTTAATATATGTATAGCATTGCGTTCTAGCACAGATTTAACTATGCTTGTTTACCTTATTTGGGATCTGTAAATTCCATGTCGAACTACTAAGTATATATACTATGAATACCTTTTATTTAATCCAAGAAGCCTCTTTTCCTTCCACCTTATCTGGGTTGAGACATAACCTTGGTGTCACATATTATTTCGGTGGTCTATATTCCTTGGGCAGACCTACTCATTTCTTCATATGACTTATCCCTCTAGTCACTCACGAACTCCACTTTCACCCTTGACATTCTTCATGAACCGCAGGCTTTCCAATTACAATCCTCATGTCTTTACACCCTGGTGGACATCCCCATGTTACAGTCCCAGTTGACTATTCCGTGTTTAGTATCTCAGCAAACTATCAAATGATGCGATGGCGTCTTCCAGCCAAGGTCTTAGTCCTATTTAGCCATTCTGACGTGCTTTCACATGATGCCATAGCATCTTTCAGCTATGATCTTACTCATTTCTACCATGATGTCATAGCATCTTTCAACTATGGTCTTACTCATTTTTACCATGATGCTATAACATCTTTTAGCTATGGTCTTACTCATTTTTACTATGATGCCATACCATTCAACTATGGTCATACTCATTTTTACCATGATGTCATAGCATAATTTAGCTATGGTTGTACTCATTTCTAGATGTATACCCTTCGATCAGATCCATGGCCTAGCCATGATCTTTTATTACTTTTCTTGTTGCAATCCTTCCATTCCTCCATTCGTCATCCTAACCTTGATGCTCGAACACTGAAGTGTCCCCTTCACAAGGCCCAGAGCTTCGCTCATCACAAGTGCACTTAGCAACACCGTATGATAGTATCTAATAAAATCACCCTTTTTTCCCATTCTTAACTCTATCTAACCCATTTGTAATTTCTCTTCCAACTCATGCATACACTAATCAAACATGCCATACATAAAATCCTTATGCACTACGCCAAATAACCATTCAACAATCATCAACTATTACGATCAGCATTAGCATGACAATTTCTCAGAAAAACATTTAGCAACCAGAAGGCAATGTATAGATACTCACTTCATTTTCTTCTCATTGGCAGCTCAGCTAATCCAAATGCCAGAGCCTCTTCCATCCTGACAGGTAAACATGGCAACCATGTTTTGGTTAAACTAACGGGGTAAGTTCTTAGAAATTCAGAACCTTAAATTATGCAGAAGTTTTGAGAGTCCTATCCTACTTCTTTCTTTGACCCGTAAGCACAGAGAGACATAAGGAAACCTACTAGTTCCTCCATTCTCTATTACCAAAATCGAACTCGCTCTTCTACTACAACATGAAGAGCTTCCTTTATCCACACTGATACGAGTCACAAAGGCCCAACCCAAGTTCAAGAACGTGACGGGCTTAAATTGCCACAAGGCCCAATAACGAGATCAAAGGCCCGACAAATGCGGTCCAAACTAAATGGGACCATTCAAGAGTTTGTTAGCAAGGCCTTAGATGCATACACGAGAGAACAAGAAAATCAAGATTCACTTTCTTGTTTTCAAGAAAATCAAGAAACCGAATCTTGGCCCAATTATGCTGTCCGAAGAGATTTCAAGAATCAAGAAAATCAAGATTTCAAATCTTGGAAATCTTGGTCCAAGAAACCAAATCTTGCAGCCAACATGCATTGGATCTCCGTTACGAGCATCAACGACCCAATTTCGGAAGGAGATGGATCACGAGCCCAAATTCTTGAAGACAAGGCCCAATAAGCAACTTCCAGCCCAATCCAGAAATTTATGCATATTTAATTGAAAATCAGGCCAAAATGTCAAAGGGCCCAATTCATAAACATTTTATGTGTTTAATTTAATTTTTTAAGCTTTTAGGAACATACATGTAAAATTCGGCCCAAAAACAGCCCATACATAAGCTTGGCCGAATTTTCCCTTATTATTTTATTAATTAGGTTTAATTTTATTAGTTACTTGTTAGATTAGGATTACTTGAGGCCTATTTAAAGGCATGGCCAGCCACCCTTTGTACACACAACACATATATTCATTCTTAAATTTCAGATTTGAGAGAGCAGAATTTTCTTTGAGTTTTCTCCAAGATTTCTCTCTTGAGTTTTCTTTAGAAGCTGTTTTAACAATCTTTGGATTGTGGGAGCCATCTTCAACCTTCTTCTTGCCATCGATATTCTTTGGAGGGGAGATTAGAGCCGTTTGAAGGAATTTGTGAATTCTTTCGGGAATTCAAGGGTTCTTAGGACTTTTCTTTATTTCTTGCTGTTTCGTTTTAATTCTTTGTTTCTCTTGGATCGATTCTTTATCTTACTTGTTTGCTGATATTCTTGTGTTCTTTTCAGCCACGTTTCAACTCCAAGAATCGATAATTCAATTTTCCCTTGTTGGCAGCAACGATTCAATATCAAAAATCCCCAATTCCTAGGGTTTGGCCGATTGGGTTTCTTTCAAATTGGGGGTCAATTGGTTGCTGGAAATTAGGCATTGTTGGCCGAATCAATTCATTGGCAGATTCGCGTCCTTTCTTTCCTTTCAATTGCGCTTGATCATTCGATTCTTCTTCTTTCTTCTTGCCGTCCAAAATCCCCAATTTTACTCCATTTATTTGCTGAAATTTTTAAGTTTAACTTGCTGCTTGTGTTTGTTTTCTCAGATTCAGCAGATTGGTTCTTTCTTTGATTGCTAAATCGATCTATTGGCTTCCGAGAAACCCCTTTCATAAGTGTTTCGATTCTTGATTAAATCTTGCTGATTTTAGGGTTATTGTTCCAGATCTGAATTTTCCAGATTTAATTTCATTATTTGTTTTGATTTCAGATCTGTTCGTTAGAGCTTTCGTAGGAGTTTCCCGTGACTTGGCAACTCGATCTTGGTCCGCGCGCGCACTCCTCTATCATTTGGTATCAGATTTTGGGCGTTTTGGGTGTTCTTGGTTGATTTCTAATCTGATCTCTATTTTTTAAAGCACAAACAGCAGTTTTACCCAGAAAAATTGTTCGAAAAAAATTTATTTGAGTGGGTAAACGTTGTCCGATTGATCTGAAATTTTACATACATATTTGTGGCACTGTTATTGAATATAAAAAAATTAATCCCGCAAAAAAATCAGTCAAAAAAGTCAAAAAAATCAAAAAAGACGAAATTCAATAAAAATTTAAAAAAAGATTCAGCGGGTTGAATTTGGTGCCCAAACTTTCCAGATCAAAAATTCAATATATAAGGACATTCCAGATTTAATTTCGTGATTTTTGGAGATCGGGAACACCTCGAACGAAGTTGTCAAGTTACTCCGCAGTTTTTCGGGTTTTCTGTTTTCAGCAATTTTTATTGATTCTTAGCTGTAGGTTTTCATTTGTTTGCCTTTATTCTTCCTTTACGTTATCTAACACCTTCTTGTTTCTTGTGTTAGTAGGATCTAAACGTGTGCACAACTTCTTCCTCGGTGCAACACGAATCAATTGGTGTCTCGTCAGTTTTTGGCATCCTAGTGCAAATTAGGACTCTTTGATAGCTTGGTTCATTCACTCTCTAATTGGTTGATATAAACTCTCCTAAAGGACTCACAAGACTGAATTCTGGCTCATTGAAAATTTCAATTTCCTTTTTGAGTGATTAACGGTGAGGTTTGATAACTTTTCTTTTTGAGTGTTGAGTGTTTTGCAGGTTTAAAAAAAAAATGTCTACAGGTGATAATAATGCTGCCATATTTGAAAAATTCCAACAACAGTTGGATGAACAGGCTGCTGCACTTCGAGCTTTGACTGCTACCATTAATGAGGTGCGACTGAATCAAGAACCTCAATATCGAGATCCAATCAAAGATGATAGGGATCACCAGCCCCATAGGCGCGGCCCTCGACGTGCCCTTAGAATGGATGATGATTTTCATGATCGTGGGCAACCTTCCTTGGCAAAACCGAAATTCACAATTCCCCAATTTCGTGGTAAGAATGATCCTGAAGCTTATTGTGAATGGGAATCTAAGATTGAACTAATGTTTCGGTATTATAAATGTCCGGATGATGAAAAGGTTGCGTTAGCAACACTGGAATTTTCAGATTATGCATTAAGTTGGTGGACTCAACTTGGGGTAAACCGCCATCGGAATTATGAAGGTGAGATTTCGACATGGGATGAGTTGAAACAGATTATGCGTAAAAGGTTTATTCCACCTCACTACTATAGAGAAATTAAAACAAAGCTGAGAAGACTTATCCAAGGTAGTAGGACGGTGGATGAATATTTCAAAGAGATGGAGATGCTCATTCAGAGAGCTAATGTGGAGGAGGATGAAGAAACGACTATGGTTCGATTCATTGATGGTTTGAACAGGCCGATAGCTAATACATTGAGGCTACAAACTTACATTGATTTGGAAGAAGCAGTTCACAAAGCCATTGAGATCGAGCAACAATTAAAGGAACAAAGGTTTGGGTCCTTCTCTGCTTCACAATATTACCGAGGTAACAATTCCAATTCTGATTTTAAGAATTCAAAACCACCTTTTGTTACTAATAAGTCTTCTTTGAGTAACAAGCAATCAGATTGGAAAAAAGGGGCTCCTGCTAAAACGCAAACACCTTCTAAGCAGCCCAATTTAGGTGATTCGAGTGCGAAGAGGACTCGTGAAATTGAATGCTTTAAGTGCAAAGGGCGTGGTCATTATAGTAGGGAATGCCCTAACACGAGATTACTTCTTCTAAAAGATAATGGTGAGTATACTTCCGACTCTGATAAAACAGATCCAGATATGCCAGAACTTGTGGATGATAGTGATAATGGCGAAGAGTTGGTCGAACCACCAAACGAAGGGGACTTTGCTGATTTTTCATGCCTTGTAGTTCGCCGAACACTTAACATCCAGATGAAAGATGATGACAACCAAAGGGCCAATATTTTCCATTCTCGGTGTTTTATTAAAGGTAACTTATGTTCAATCATTATTGATAGTGGGAGTTGCTCGAATGTAGTGAGTAGCTATTTGGTGGATTCTTTAAAGTTGCCATGTACTAAACACCCTAAGCCATATCACCTTCAATGGCTTAATGAATGCTCCGAAGTCAAAGTTACGAAACAGTCCTTGGTCACTTTTAAGATTGGCAATTATGAGGATGAAGTATGGTGTGATGTAGTCCCAATGCATGCGGCACATTTGCTTCTTGGACGACCTTGGCAATTTGATCGTGATGTTACACACCAAGGTAAACTTAATCGATACTCCCTTGTATTTAAAGGTAAGAAATTCACTTTTGCTCCTTTAAATCCTACTGATGTATACAAAGATCAAGTGAAAATGATGAAATTTTGTGAGGGGGTAAGGGAGAAAGAGCAAATACAAAAGACAGAGAGAAAAGAGGCTAACAGTAAAAAAAGTCAAAATTTTAAAAGCCCAAAGGTGAGTGAATCCACAAGAGGTAAAATGAGCGAAAAAAATCTTTTGGCAACAAAAAAAGATGTGAGGAGAGCCCTACTCAATAAACAACCTTGTATCCTTGTGAGGTTTAGGCAAAATTATTTATCTTTATCTAACGTTAACAAAAATTTGCCTAGTGTGTTTCAATCTCTTTTGCAGGATTATGAGGATGTTTTTAGTGAGGCCCCTAAAGGTTTACCACCTTTACGAGGAATTGAACACCAAATTGACTTAGTACCCGGAGCTTCGATCCCGAATCGACCAGCCTATAGATGCAATCCCGAGGAGACAAAAGAATTGCAAAGGCAAGTTGAGGAGTTATTAGACAAAGGGTACATTCGTGAAAGCCTAAGCCCTTGTGCTGTTCCTGTCTTATTGGTGCCAAAGAAAGATGGTACATTTCGTATGTGTGTTGATTGTCGCCCAATCAACAAGATAACGGTAAAGTATCGACATCCAATTCCTAGACTTGATGATATGCTTGATGAATTACATGGTTCGATTATATTCACTAAAATTGATTTAAAAAGCGGTTATCATCAAATTCGAATGAGGGAAGGGGATGAATGGAAAACAGCCTTTAAAACAAAATTTGGATTGTATGAATGGTTAGTTATGCCTTTCGGCCTTACTAATGCACCTAGTACATTTATGAGATTGATGAACCATGTTTTAAGGCTTCACTTGGGTAAATTTGTAGTAGTTTACTTTGATGATATTTTAATTTACTCCAAGTCGTTAGATGATCATGTTTTCCATGTTAAAACCGTTTTGGATATTCTGCGAGCTGAAACATTATTTGCCAACCTTGATAAATGCACATTCTGTTGTGATAAACTAATATTTTTAGGTTTCATAGTTAGTGCTCAAGGTATTCATGTCGACGAGGACAAAGTCAAGGCAATCAAGGAGTGGCCGACTCCTAAATCGGTAACTGAGGTGAGATCTTTCCATGGCTTAGCTAGTTTTTATAGACGATTTGTGAAAGATTTCTCTACTATTGCTGCCCCATTGACAGAAGTTATAAAGAAATCAGTGGGTTTCAAATGGGGTGAAACCCAAGAAAAGGCCTTTAAAACTCTAAAAGCTAAGTTATGTTCTGCTCCTTTGCTTAAATTACCTGATTTTGCTAAAACTTTTGAACTTGAGTGTGATGCTTCAGGAATTGGAATCGGTGCCGTTTTAATGCAGGATAAGCAACCTATCGCTTATTTTAGTGAGAAATTGAATGGTGCACAGTTAAACTACTCGACTTATGACAAAGAACTATTAGCGTTAGTTCGTGCACTTCAAGTATGGCAACATTATTTGCTACCCAATGAGTTTGTCATACATACAGATCATGAATCCCTTAAATGGTTAAAGGGACAAGGTAAATTGAGTAAACGACATTCCCGATGGGTAGAATTCATTGAAACATTTCCTTATGTAATACAATATAAAACAGGTAAAGATAATGTAGTTGCAGATGCTTTGTCTAGACGATATGCTTTAATAACTACATTGAATGCTAAACTCTTAGGGTTCGAACATATTAAGGAACTATATGATGATGATGCTGATTTTGGCCATATCTACAAGAATTGTGGACATACTGCTTTTGATAAATTTTATCTTGTAGATGGATTTCTTTTCGAATAAACAGGTTATGCATACCAAAGTGTTCCATGAGAGATTTATTGATTCATGAAGCCCATAGTGGAGGCTTAATGGGACATTTTGGAGTGGCCAAAACACTAGATATCTTGCAAGAACACTTCCATTGGCCACATATGAAGAAGGATGTAGAAAAGGTATGTTCCAAGTGCATTACATGCAAACAAGCAAAATCTAAGGTAATGCCTCATGGCCTTTACACTCCTTTACCGATTCCTACTTCTCCTTGGATAGATTTATCTATGGATTTTATCCTAGGTTTGCCTCGAACTAAGAAAGGAAGAGATAGTATATTTGTTGTTGTTGACAGGTTTTCAAAGATGGCACATTTTATTTCTTGTCACAAAACAGATGATGCTACACATGTGGCAGACTTATTCTTTAAAGAGGTGGTAAGACTTCATGGCATCCCTAAAACAATTGTTTCTGATAGAGATGTCAAATTCCTTAGCCACTTCTGGAAGGTATTGTGGGGTAAGCTTGGTACAAAATTACTTTATTCTACTACATGTCACCCCCAAACTGATGGACAAACGGAAGTAGTTAATCGAATCTTAGGGACTTTATTACGAGCTGTTGTGGGAAAGAACATTAGAAATTGGGAAGAATGCCTACCATTTGTTGAATTTGCATATAATAGATCTATTCATTCTACGACTGGTTATTCTCCATTTGAACTTGTTTATGGCTTTAACCCACTAACAGTACTTGATCTTGCGCCATTACCTCTTGAACACATTATGAATTTAGATGGCGAACAGAAAGCTGAGTTGGTGAAATCCCTACATGAGAAGGCTAGACAGCAAATAGCCAAAACAAATGATGCCAACACCAACAAAGCAAACAAGGGGCGCAAACGGGTTGTACTAGAACCCGGAGATTGGGTTTGGGTTCACTTGAGGAAAGAACGATTTCCTTCAAAAAGGAAGACTAAGTTGGACCCAAGGGGCGATGGGCCTTTCCAAGTACTCGAGCGGATCAACGATAATGCCTATAAAATTGATCTACCTGGTGAGTACAATGTAAGTTCTACTTTTAATGTGGCTGACTTGTCCCCATTTGATTTTTCAGATTCGAGGACGAATCTTTTTGAGGAAGGGGGGAATGATACGAGTCACAAAGGCCCAACCCAAGTTCAAGAACGTGACGGGCTTAAATTGCCACAAGGCCCAATAACGAGATCAAAGGCCCGACAAATGCGGTCCAAACTAAATGGGACCATTCAAGAGTTTGTTAGCAAGGCCTTAGATGCATACACGAGAGAACAAGAAAATCAAGATTCACTTTCTTGTTTTCAAGAAAATCAAGAAACCGAATCTTGGCCCAATTATGCTGTCCGAAGAGATTTCAAGAATCAAGAAAATCAAGATTTCAAATCTTGGAAATCTTGGTCCAAGAAACCAAATCTTGCAGCCAACATGCATTGGATCTCCGTTACGAGCATCAACGACCCAATTTCGGAAGGAGATGGATCACGAGCCCAAATTCTTGAAGACAAGGCCCAATAAGCAACTTCCAGCCCAATCCAGAAATTTATGCATATTTAATTGAAAATCAGGCCAAAATGTCAAAGGGCCCAATTCATAAACATTTTATGTGTTTAATTTAATTTTTTAAGCTTTTAGGAACATACATGTAAAATTCGGCCCAAAAACAGCCCATACATAAGCTTGGCCGAATTTTCCCTTATTATTTTATTAATTAGGTTTAATTTTATTAGTTACTTGTTAGATTAGGATTACTTGAGGCCTATTTAAAGGCATGGCCAGCCACCCTTTGTACACACAACACATATATTCATTCTTAAATTTCAGATTTGAGAGAGCAGAATTTTCTTTGAGTTTTCTCCAAGATTTCTCTCTTGAGTTTTCTTTAGAAGCTGTTTTAACAATCTTTGGATTGTGGGAGCCATCTTCAACCTTCTTCTTGCCATCGATATTCTTTGGAGGGGAGATTAGAGCCGTTTGAAGGAATTTGTGAATTCTTTCGGGAATTCAAGGGTTCTTAGGACTTTTCTTTATTTCTTGCTGTTTCGTTTTAATTCTTTGTTTCTCTTGGATCGATTCTTTATCTTACTTGTTTGCTGATATTCTTGTGTTCTTTTCAGCCACGTTTCAACTCCAAGAATCGATAATTCAATTTTCCCTTGTTGGCAGCAACGATTCAATATCAAAAATCCCCAATTCCTAGGGTTTGGCCGATTGGGTTTCTTTCAAATTGGGGGTCAATTGGTTGCTGGAAATTAGGCATTGTTGGCCGAATCAATTCATTGGCAGATTCGCGTCCTTTCTTTCCTTTCAATTGCGCTTGATCATTCGATTCTTCTTCTTTCTTCTTGCCGTCCAAAATCCCCAATTTTACTCCATTTATTTGCTGAAATTTTTAAGTTTAACTTGCTGCTTGTGTTTGTTTTCTCAGATTCAGCAGATTGGTTCTTTCTTTGATTGCTAAATCGATCTATTGGCTTCCGAGAAACCCCTTTCATAAGTGTTTCGATTCTTGATTAAATCTTGCTGATTTTAGGGTTATTGTTCCAGATCTGAATTTTCCAGATTTAATTTCATTATTTGTTTTGATTTCAGATCTGTTCGTTAGAGCTTTCGTAGGAGTTTCCCGTGACTTGGCAACTCGATCTTGGTCCGCGCGCGCACTCCTATATCACACACCCTCTCTTCTTCAGAACGACTAAAGATGGTGCGATAAAGAGGGAAAAGTGATAAACTAAATTCAAAAATTTTTGTCTCAATTCATGCCTTATATACACACCTCAGGCACTATCCTCACTAGCCCTTTGGAACCATCCCACTATCCATTCTTAATCATATTCTCTCCCACTTTGGAACCATTCGGTTCCATCCCAACTGAACCAGAATTGGAATCCAACTAACCAAAATTTGGCCACTTAAATTTCTAAATTACTCGGCGGGGTCCTAGAATTCTCTAATCCTCTAGATTTAGTCATAGCTTCCTAAATTTCGAGTTGTGAGTGATATCCAAGTCTTACATTTCCACCAAAGTATTGATAAGTGGGGGATCCAATTTAGTCCCCCCGAGCATGCGAGCCACGTATAAGAATCCCACATTTTGCAAGTGTCCATGAATGACAATCGATGCACTCACACTTAAATTGTGTATGTATATCTCCAAAATTCGATATTCGACCTGAGTATATAAACATAAAAAATTAATAATGTTAACAACATAATAGTTAACTAATTAAAATTAAATAATTTAATAATAATTGTACGTCGGAGATGTGTTTGTCATCCAAATGAATAAGCTGATTTGCCATTTTACAAATTATAAAGAATAAAAGCAAATCGAAGAAAATAGGATTTAGAGAAAGATTTAAAATGAAATTATTGAGAGAATTAGAATTGAAGGAATAAGTTTGAATTGAAAAGAATGAAGTTTAGAGGGGTTTATATAGGAAAAAAATATGGTTGTTGGGGTGTAGTTAGAGGTGATCATGGGTTGGGTTACCCGGCCCGGCCCGATGGCCTGCCCGAAAAATGGGAGGATTCGGGTAAAAATCTAGGCCTGAAATATGGGTTTGGGCAAAAAACGACGCCCGTTTAAAAAATGGGCTAGGCCTCGGGTAAAACTTTTTTGGCCCGGGCCGAGCCCAACCCGGCCCGAATTATATATTAAATATATATATTTTTTATTTTTAATCAAATATACTTTTGTTTTATTATTAATTTGGCTATTATTTTAGTTCTAATTTGTTTCAATTTTAATATAACCACTTTTTATTATATTTTTAATTTGTGTATTGTTTTAAGAATTGTTTTAGTCTCATTTTTTATTTGTTTTTTGTTTTAATATTTGTTTTAAATTTTTTATTTAATGAAAGAAGCTAAAAAAAATTTAATATGGGCTGGGCCGTGCCAGGCTCGGGCTTAGCAATTTTCTTTCGGTCTAGGCTTGGACAAAATTTTAGGCCATTTTCTAGGCCCGGCTTGGCCCGAAATATGGGCCTAAAAATTTATCCAAGCCCGGCCCGAACCCAGCCCGACCCGGCCCATGATCACCTCTAGGTGTAGTCGTTGGAATTGTGACTGTTGGGGGGTGGGGGGAGTTACCGTTGCCCTAAAAACTCGTCTTGTAGGATGTGTTTTCATTTCTCTCTCCTAAAATGATTTATCGCAATAAATATATTTAAAAAAAAGCCTACTTAAATTTAAAAAAACAATCGGCATATTTCTTTAATTTATCCTATAAATAAGTTTTGTCCATACTTTTTTACTATAACTCTTTTATAAATAAGTATATTATAACACTTTTATGATATGTATTTTTATGATATTTTCTTTGGCCATAGCATTAGAATATTTTTAGAATTTAAATAATATAAATTTTTGTTATAATTTGATAAAATACATATAAATTATCCTTATAAAATAATTTTTTAGAATTTGTAATATAATTTTATTTTTCTTCACGAATCCTGTCTTGAGCTCATGTTGATGGAAGTTCAGAGTCCGTTCCACCTACAACATCCTCTTACCATATTTCCATTATACTTTGATTTGGAAATTAGATGTAAAATCTGCAGTTCATTTGTATGGCATGGGTTTCCAATGCATTATTCATGTGCTAGGTATCAATCTCATGACATAAAATATAATTGTCATGTCGATCACTATTTTCTACATTCGGGGAAAGGCTTTTCCGGTAATGAATCTCCCTGATATAATACATGTGGTCAAGCTCATATGGACACATTACTCAACTGCCTCGAGTGTAGGTTTTACATACATCTTGACTGTGTTTTACAACCATCCATTGTTAAGCACAAGCATCATTTGCATTCACTTTTACCCACAAATTTGGTGGTTGAATATAATTTTAAAAAATACAATTGTGAGACATGTGAAACGTTTTATTATTGCAAAAAATGCAACTATATTTCACATATTGATTGTGGGCTTTCAGAAGTAAGTACTAATTGTTAGTCAATTTCATAATTAAAAGAAATAAAAACTTTCTCTGAGCATGTTAAGAAAGCCTAAAACTGAAGTTTGATATATATTTGTTTATTATTTAGATTGAACCTCCAGTAGAGATAGCTCCACGTCCTAGGGAAAGTGATAAAAAAGATGGCGTACATAGAAATTAATTATTTGAACATTTCGAATAAATGTCTCTTTATATCTCAAAAATAAATTTCATATTTCATCATTAAATTAATTTTTCTCATCATAATTATAAAATTCAAGACTTATTAAAACTACGAAATTATATTTGTTGCCAAGCTAAAGTTATAATATGTGATCGTAATTATTGAATTTTATTTTTTGATAATTGAATTGAAGAATAGGGTTGCTTAAAATTAAATTCAAAATCTTATGTTTAAAATATAATATTTTTGTCGATAGGTCAAGAAATTAATATGAATTAATGAACCTGAATTTTTTTTAATATATTTTGAACTAAAATTATCTTTAATTTGAGAAATTTTCTTCCTCTTTTGATTGACTTCAAGTGGCTGACAAAGAAAAAAGATTAAAAAATTGGAAGAAATGAGTTATGGAAAATGTCCTTTTCTTTGAAGGTTTTTTAAGTTTAGGTTTGTTATAAGTTTGAGTTTTCTCATACTTGGATTGATTTGTGTAGACTTTCAGGTTTGGGCCTATTAGGTCTGTAAATTAAAAATTAAAGTTAAAACCGCCAATACTTTGGAATAAAATAGAGTAAACAAAACAAAATTTAGAAAAAATATGGACAAATACTATAATAATATGGACTAAAAAAAAAAAAGAAAAAGAAAATCAGAGAATAAGTTGTAGCAGATGCAACCAGCCCAAAGGCCGATCTCGCTATCAGTAAAACAAAATTTTGATTTGAAAAGTTGAATGATTAGGTTTGTTTTTAGTGAAAAAGGAGTTTTTTTTTTTTTTTTTTTTCCAAATTGAATTTATTTTTAAATTTTTAGTTAAAATGATTAAATTGAAGCTTTAAACATTAGAATATTTTATGATTCAAAAAATATTATAGTAACATTTTATAAAAATATAATCATATCAACATCTATTATTTAGTAAAAAAAAGAGATTTTTAATCATTTTTATAATTGACTTTTAATCATTTTTCAATTAAATTGGTGTCTAATTTATCCATAACACAAACTAAATTTTTAATAGTATTGATATATATATATATATATTTACATGTATATACATATGAACAAAAGAGTAGGATTTTTTTTGAAAAAGTGGTTTTTTTAATGAATCAATTTGTATTTAACCTATAATTATAATTTAATATTTTATTGTGTAGCATTGCCCATTTTTAAGAAAGCGCTTTTAAAAGATCTAGATTTGTTCAACTAATGTGCAATATTTTATTTATACACTAAGATTTTATAGGTGTTGAGATTTAAAAAAAAAAAAAGTCTAGCACAAAAGTTTACATAAATAAAATGATTTAAGAACCTTATTTTTCATTGACATGTACACCTCTATCAACAAAAGTATTTTTAGTACAGACAATATTTGACATGATATGAATAAAAGGTAAGAAACACACCAAATAATAATTAAAAAAATATGTCAAGATCTTCAAAACCCATATTGCATGAGAAAGAAGAATGAGATTGGTACCAAATTCAGTTTAATTAGGTGTCCCTGAAACATCATCAAGAATAAGGCCATTTCAGTCTCCACAGCACACTTATGCAATAATCCAAGAGAACAATTAATTAATATGGCACAAAAGACTTGAGTATATAACATTCTAGGATACTTAATTAGTAGAAAAAGGATTAAGCAATTCAAGAATGAGAGATACTGGCGGAGAAAGATGCATATGTAGGTGCCAAAATAGCAATCAATGTGTGCCATACTCAAATAAGACATCCGACGCATAACCAAATCCTATTTTGATTTAACCAGATTCATCTAAAACTCATATTCAACAACCTAATACATGTAAAGTTGCCAACCACCGTAACATTTTTCACTGAATTAAGGAGCCAAAACTATAGCAAAACCCATATGAATAACAAGTCAATATACTCCACTAAAAGCGATGAAGTCACGCAGCCACAAAAGAGCATTTGATAGGTTCATCAGAAACAAACATGATTTTACTCAACTTCAGTTTTTTTCTCGATAAAAGGGAATTACTTGGGGTTTTATAGGCTTTGCTATTGAATTTTCTTCAGCCTTGATTATAAGTAATGAGTATAATCGTCTTTGCTATTGAAAACAAACAAAGAAATGTCGAAGAGACAAGTTTTGGTAAATCCCATTTTTTTAATTAAAAAAATAATTTTTTAAGCATAATTTTCATTTTTTAATATATGAATTTATATGCATAAAAATTATTTAAATTACCAATAAGTGTTGAGCTCAATTATAAGATGTACTGTACTCCTAAAGAAAGAATGCAAGTTTGAATTTTAGAGACGACATTGTTAAAAGGGACAACCATAAACCCTAATCATTTACCATAAAGTATATAAGAAAGATACCAAAACACAATTATTTGAATTATCTAGGTAGGACCTTAGCACTCTTGACTAAGTTTAGCGAGAAATTTAAGAAGAGAAAGTGATTTTTTGTAAAATTAAAAGAATAGAAAGTATTTGGACTCAAAAAAAATATAAAAGATGTAGAAATTTTTTTAGAGAAAACTTTCAATATCAAATCTAACCAAATTTTAAGATAAGAAAAAAAGGATAAAAGGGAAATAAAATAAAAACAGGCTATGGGTGTCGATTTTTATAACCAACCAAACTTTTTTAGAAAAATGGGCTATTTGCCCTATAAGCTCCCCTATTCTCCCCTGTTCTAATAGTTTTCCTTGTAATCATTAGTTTTTAATTTACACATTTAACCTCTAATTTAACCACTATTCTCAAATTAGTCTCTATTATTATTGATTATTTTTTTACTAATGTCCCGATTATTAATACCATAATTATTTGTATTTTTATTATTAACTAATTATTTATTTTATCCTATTTTAATTCTTATGACACAAAATCTTATTTTTACTCTCAAACCCATAATCTAATGTCCAATTCTACTAACCTGGTTTCGGGATGTGATAATAATTTAATTTAAATTTTTTAATATAATTTTTTTAACTTCCCATAATTTTTTAATTTTATTTAGCCCCTAAACAAAATTCGTGGCTTCATGTAAATTATAAATTTTTAAAATAAATTAATAATAATGTTGTTATGTATTTTTTTATCAAATTATGAATTTATTTTTTGGATTTATTCTTATATAAGGTGTAACACCCAAACCCGACCTAGATGTTATGGTCGAATTTGGAAATGTTACGTAAAATAGTTATAAATCTGATTTTTGCTTATTGAAAAACTTCATGTAACTTTGCTAATTAAAAACCCATTTTATATGAAAACGTTTGTCATCCTTAATAGTTAAAACCGTTAATTGTTTACATTTTTAAATAAATCGAATAATTTGCAGTGAAAATTCTCAGGGCGTTAGATTTTGGAAAACCGAGTTTGTTTTCTTAAAAACAGTTGATCGCAAAAACATATTCGTTTTTCAAAGTAAAATCTTTTTACAGTAAGTTATGCCAAAACCCAAAAATAAAAATCCAAAAAAATGGTAACAACCCAAACGTCTAGAGAGTCTAAGAATTACAAAACTCTTTCAAACCAGAAATTTAAATAAGCCAAATTATGTAAATAAAGTTTTAAAGAATTGTAGACATATCCAAGCTCCCGTCGCACCGACCCGCCTAAGTCTAAAGATTACTTGAAAGTAACAGACAAACAGTGAGTGAGTTTTATAACTCAGTGTGTAACTTAACAGAAACAGAATCACGGGTTGAATACATAACAAAATAGATACTGACGAATGTCTCATGCAGAATCAGAGTTATATACAAATTACAATCCTACCTTCATCCGCTACACACTATATCCGACCATCCCAACACACCATGTGGGGTCTAAAACACCCACCCAGCCCTACACACCACTGAGTGTCCTTACGACACTTTTTAAAAAAAAATCGTAGTGGTGTTGCCGATATAATGGCGAGTTAACGCCTCACACAGAACACTTCCTCCACATAATACATAACCCGCCCCTTAGCCAAATAAAACAGAATAACAGATACCAGAACGTATATTTCATGCATGCTCGTATAACAGATAGTAAACATGCTTATACATAACAGATCAAACATATCTCATCACATTACATGTATTCAGGTGTTTATTTACGTAAAATTTCATACTAACAGATTAACAGATTTCATGCTTCAAGGCTTATATAAACACATATTGACCCCACGAAAGGCCCACAGTTGATCGGGATGACTTATACGACTCTAGGGAAAAATTCTAAAATTTTGGGCCCACACACCCGTGTGACCCACACGGCCCAAAATGGCCTAGACCGTATGTCACACACGCCTGGTACAGGACCGTGTGGCGTCAACAGACCCCAATTTTGGCTTTCACCGTTCGCTGTTTTTCGTATTTCTCGTTACACACTTGACTATTTTCTAATGCGGATTCAACGTGAGTAATCCCAAAACCTACATTGATGATTAACATAACCAGTTTTAATGAAGATTCGCGGAATAAAACTAATAATGACCCCAATCAAACCAAATAACCCCACACACATTTACCGATGAATGAGCAGCCACTACGCAAATTCTAAATTGTTGGAGGGTCGTCCACTGCCTCATGCACTACTCCTAACATGCAGTAGAATTTATATAATGTCACTAATCTAATTTAACACGATACAACGACCAACACCTCTAGAAAAACAACTGCATAACAAACTGAACTTGAACACTCATCCTTGGATTTACAGTCAAGAATCACACCACTACTTAAAAAATTAATAGCCCAACGTTTAAAGAAATTTCCCCAAGCAAAATTAAAATAACAGACCAAAAAGATAAAATCAAGAAAATTAAATTTTGGAATTGGGGGTTTGCGGCGTGGCTTAGGAAAAATAATAAAGGGAACGTGGGTTTTTTTTAGTTTTGTTGTTAAAATAAATAAAACAAAACAAAAAATAAAATGGAACTAAATTTTTTATTAAAAAAAGGATAAGTACAAAATAATTTATACTTAATTTATTTATTTCAAAACTAACCCAAAAGACATAATCATTCAAAATTAACCACGCTTGATTTACTATTAATATATTTTCTTAATAAACTCATTTAAAAAAAAAACAATGGAATTGAGACTCAAACCCATGACACTAGCACGTAACCCTTAACCACTGAAACAAATACACGCTAACAACAAAACCTAGCCACCATAACCACTAAAACCTTGGGGCATTACATAGTTCGTTGCTGATATTTTGATTATAAGAAAAAAAAAATGTTAATCGAGAATTGTAATATATATGAATGATTTAATTTTTTATCCATCAAAAGCACAGATTGATTGTGTATAATTTTTTTATTAATTTAAAATATTTGTAATATTGTCAATATATTATATGGTTTAATATTGAGGAAGTAAATTAAGATTGAATGCTGACATATTGATTTGATATAAGTATAAAAACGTGTGTTGAAAAGGCGAAGAGGATATGTTTAATCGATTTGATACATAATTTTGTTCTTCCACGATGTGAATTCGGCATAATCTTTATATATATTAGAACTTTTTTTTGAAACAAAATGAAAAGTAATATTTTAAAATAATTATAATGGGAAAGAAAGATGAATTAAAATGTAAAAATAAAGAATAAGTCTTTTTTTAATGAATAAGTTACTTTTTTATTTAAAAAAAGAAAAAGAAAAAGTTATTAGTTACCATTTGATATATTAATGCATGTTGGATCTATGTAAAACTAGTGCTATTTATGCATGATTCAACCTAAAATTTTACGCCTTCAATTTTTATCAACATCCGCAATTACAAATTTAAATATAATATAAACAAAAAAATAAAACATATATTCATATGATTTTTTTAAAAAAAAAGAAAAAAGAAAAAGAAAAATTGGGAATAGAGATAATTTTAATAAATGAATCAATTGGGAAGTTATTGTTGCCTTGAAAATGGATTGCATTTTAATTTCTCTCTCCTAAAACGGTTTATCAAGATAAATATAAAAAAACCTACTTACTTAAATTTTAAAAAACAATCGGCATATTTCTTTAATTTACCCTATAAATAAGAAAAGGAGAAGAAGAAAAAGATCAAATTATACAATTTATAAATGTTAAGGGATATATTTTTTTTTTAAAACCAAGACTAAAAATAATTAAACTTAATATATCCTAGAAAAAGAAGAAGAATATTAAGTTAAACATGTTGAAAATTTAAAATGCTTATCTTATTTTAATATACACTTTATAATTAAACTTATAATTGCAGTTTAAATGAATACTTAAACAAAGTAATGACAACCAACTAGATTTAAAAAATTAAAGGGAAAAGTAGTTGATTTTTTTCAAAAAATCAATTAAGTTTTTTTATATTTTTTATTTAATTGATCCTTAGAACGTTAAGATTTTAAATAATTAAGTTCTTTTACCATTAAAATTAACCATCACCTATTACAAAGTAATGACAATCATTTTTCTGAATTGTTATTTTCACGTGGCGGAAAATATGGTATTTTATATTTAAAATCAATATAAATTATTAAAAAATAAATATTATAAAATATATAAAATCATAAAAAAATAATATAAAAATTACGAAATTATAAAAAGCATATAAAAGTGAAAAAAATTATAAAATATAGAAATTTATAAAAATTCTATGAATGAAAAAATTATATAAATAATAAAAATTGAAAAAAAATTCAAAATTAAAAAAATAAAAAAATAAAAAAGAATGAAAAATTATATAAATTACAAAAAATAAAATTCGGAAATTATGAATAAAATATTTAAAATATAGAAAACTAATAAAATATTATAAAAAAGATAAAACTAATTAAAAATATTATAAAATATTATAAAAAACCAATTTTTAATTTTTTTGCAATTTATATAATTTTAAAATTTTCATTATCTTAATATTGTAAATATTTTTCATTTTTAATAACTTTTATATTTTATATAATATTTTTCATTTATTTCAAATTTATAAATTTCTATATTTTTTGAATTTATATATACTAATAAAATTCAAAAAATTTTAAATTTTCCAATTCTTTTATAATTTTATAATTTATATAATTTTCTATATTTTTATATTTTTGCACTTTTATATATTTTTATGCTTTGTTCGTAATTTTTAATTTTTTTTATAATTTTCTATAAAATCTATATTGATTTTAAAAATAAAATACATGTTTTTGTCTCATGGCACTATCTTAGCGTGCCAAAAAGTAGAAACAATCCAGAAAAATAGTTGCCATTATTTTATAACAGTTGATCATTAATCTTATCGGTCAAAGAATTTAATTGATTGAAATTTTAACATTTAGGATTCAATTGTATATAAAAAAACATATAAAGATATAATTGAGTTTTGAAAAGTTAATAGACAATAGTGGAGGATTATTGGACAAAAATAAATCCACTTAGTTTCAGACTTGGTACAACCCAAAGTTATCATTCTCTTTGGTTTGCACAACCTAAAAAGTATTCTGAGGGCACTCTAATATTCTTTTTGAATTTATAGCCGGACAATTAAAGAATCGAGTTTGATTTTGAAAGGCAATGAAAAAGGCTATTGAATTAACTGAGCAAACGAATATTGTAGGGCATATCGGCGGAAAAGAAATCGCACGTGTCGAATGGATCCTAGAAGGTAGGGTTCCTCTACAAATTATTGGAGCGAAAATTAAGTATCACTCTTATAGAGTTCGAACTATCTATGGATTATCAAGAATCAAAATTTAGATATTTATAGATAAATAATAAGAATAAAACTGTATTCTGCAATAAAGCAAAAATGACAAATTGAACATAAAAAAGAAAAGAAATTCTAAATTTTATAAGGAAATTCTATAAGGTTAAATAAAAATTTGATACTTTAAAAACCTTTAGTAAAAATTATTGATTTTATTGTATTTATTTGTGTAATTTCACCAACACATTGAATTCGCACCAACTCTGCAAAAACCATTATAATATCATCATATGTATAAAATACAAGATATTATTTTTATTACTTAAAGCATGTTGCTTTGAGTGAAGCTTGGAAGATAACTTTATACTTTGATTAAAATGCAAGAGAGGTACCACTATTTGGTTAAAGAAGATTTTATGTAGGTTATTCTTGTTTTGAGGACTTTACCTTTCTTTTATAATTCATCAAAAAAAAAAATTATGCAAAAAATAATTTTTTAATGTTAAATTTTATATTACTAATTAAGAAAAATAATGTAAAGTTATTTATACCAATTATTGTTTGCTTTGAATTAAAATCTTTATACCCATTATAGTTACCGTTCAAATATTCCGGCTTTAAAAACTAAAATTTAACATTTTAATTAATTAGTAATATATAATCATATTTAGGAATTAAAAAATAATAATACTACGGAGATAGCCCATTTATCTTGCTCATCCAAATAAATGTAAAATTCACTATAAATCATATGTAAATAAAAAAAATTATTTGATACATCCACATACGTGTATATTGATTATTTTATTTATATTTAAATATTAATATTATATATTACAAAGAATTAAAAGAAACAAATACATTAACTTCGTATACTTTTACAAATAAATAAACATGATAGATACATTAATGTAGAGAATTTGTCCCCCTACAAAGTATATTAATTTTATTATCTTGAAGTTCATGTAAAAATAAAAATAAAATTTAATATAAATTTAAAATGAATTAAAATGTATCCATTTGAAGTTTTTTTTTTTTGTTTTTTTTTTTGCTATATATTGTTAAAACTTTGTTTTAAATTACAATATATTTTAATTTCTTGTACATTACATTTAGAAAGGAAAGAATATTTGAAGTAATGGTTTTGGTTGTTTAGGGATTCCAAAGTTAAATTAAAAGCAATCGTAAATCCTTTTCATATGTAAAAAACTAAAAATATTTCACCAATCAAGAATTTCAACTTACAATTAATCTTCTCACTCTCTCAATTATTGTTATTATTTATTTGTTTTGGTCCTCTAAAATGGAGTTCTAACATTTTGCCCACCACCATAAGCTTAGCTTTAGGGAGGCGTATATGGAGGATGGATGCGTCAGGTGCCTAGATTTCATTAATGGTCCAGCTTATATTTGTGAAGACGACGGCTTTCCGATGCACAAAGTATGTGTTGAAATGCTGCCTCAAATACAAAAAGATGTTTTTCACCCCCATCCACTCAAATTCAAATTGCTGGACATAATTGTGTGTGATGCATGTAGAAGATTTTCGGCATGTTACATCAGTTACAGGTGCATGTACTGTGAGTTCAACCTCAATTTCAAATGCGTTATAAATGATGAGAATGAGATAGCCAAACGCGCTGATGAGGATCTCCAAAGGACCACATATCTCCATTTCAGCCACCAACATCAACTAACTCACTGCAAGGTTTCGCAAATGACCAAAATTGAAGAAGAGTGGATTGAAAATGTTGGGAATCAACCCGGTTAAGCAAAGAGCAAGTAAAAAATAGCGAAAAAAATTGAGAGATTGAACACACAAATTTAACGTGGAAAAACTCCTCTAAGAGGATAAAAATCACGAGTAAAGATAATTTTACTATAATAGCAAAAGAACAAAGAGTACAAAAGATGGAGATAAAAAACTAAACCCCGAAAACCCGAAAGCAAAGAACCCTCAAAACGTAAACAAAAAATCTCTAAACGTGTTATGAGTTATAATCTCTACTGGGTGTATTTTTTTAAGGTTGTAAAAGACCTTATTTATAGGCTAAATTTACAGGTCAAATAATAATAAAATAATCTAGACTAATCAGAGTTTGATTGAAACAAATAAACAGAGTTTAACTGAAAGATTATTTCTCAAATTTGACTGAAATAGGAGTCATACTCAAGAAATCTCCACCTTGACTCATATTTCCATAATGCCATCTTTTCCAAAGCCTGCTACGGGCCTATCTTGAACTATGTAGAGAATTAATTGAGTCAAATTTGTGCTTAGAAACTAGAAGACTTCTAGCCTTTGACTTGTACACTGCCAAATTAAAACTAACTCGAGTCTGATTTTCATAGACACAGTGCCCTAACTTTTCAAAACCTACATCCAAAAGAGAACCTCTCTTCAACGAAACGGTCATATATTTTTCCCTTCTATGACCAAGTTGCCT
Source organism: Gossypium turneri (assembly GCA_008044935.1). Lineage (NCBI taxonomy): Eukaryota > Viridiplantae > Streptophyta > Magnoliopsida > Malvales > Malvaceae > Gossypium > Gossypium turneri. The sequence continues at coordinate 54,057,808 of CP032581.1, forward strand.
CCATTCCAAACCAGTTGAATTCGACTCTGTAACAGACGAGAGACGTCTGATTTCACCGGTCACTGTAGAACCTTCCAGAATATAAAGACTGCCGGTTCTTTTACCTTTTAACAAAACGAGAGCTCCACGAGATACTTTAATGTCGCTAAACTCGATGTTGATTATGCATCCTTTCAAGTCTAAAATACTCAAGGAGATGAGATTCTTTCGTAAATCAGGTACATACCTGACATTTGAGAGTGTCCTAATTGTCCCATCATGTATCCTAATTTTAACAGTACCAATACCAATTACCTTACTAGATGAATTGTTTCCCATGCACACAACTCCACCTTCAACCGAACTGTATGTGGAGAACCATTCTCTATCAGGACACATGTGGAAAGAACATCCCGAATCTAGGATCCACTCGGATGTGAGCTTGGAGTTATCACTCGTTGACACTAACAAGAAATCATCACCGCTTTCATCAGCCAAATTAGCACCAGCTACATTTTCCTCGTTACTCTCAACAGCTCTTTTATTTCACAGTTTATAACAATCTGCTTTGACATGACCTAACTTTTTACAGTAGCGACACCTTTTGTCTCTTTTCTTTAGTGCTACCAAAACGGAAGATTGCCTATCTGCCTTGCTATCAAAACCAAACTCATTTTCGATTTTGTCTCTACTCAACAAATGACCCTTCACATCTTCGAACGAGAGTTTGTCTCTGCCATAAATCAGGGTCTCCCTGAAAGACTTGCATAAAGGGGGTAAAGAGCACAATAATAGCATAGCCTGATCTTCATCATCAATATGAACCTCAACGTTCTTTAAATCATTCAGAAGAGTAATGAATTGACTGATGTGATCTCTAAGAAGCTCACCTTTGTTCATGCGAAACGTAAATAGACGTTGTTTCAACACTAAACTGTTAACCAGAGACTTAGTCACATAAAGAGTTTCTAACATTTTCCACAAGGCAGATGAGGTCTTCTCCATCAATACCTCTTGCAATACTGTATTCGCGAGGCACAACTGGATTGCAGACAGACCTTTTCATCATGCTCTTCCCATTCTATTTGATTTAGATTCTCAGGCTTTAACCCTGTAACAACCTTTTTCAAGCCGGTTTGAACTAGAATTGCCATCATCCGAACTTGTCATAGATTGAAATTTGTCTCACCATCGAACTTCTCAATTTCAAACCTTGTTGCTATCATCACTGAATGAGCTGATCTATGAAAATTAAACTAGCTCTGATACTACTTGTTGGGAATCAACCCAGTTAAGCAACGAACAAGTACAAAATAGCGAAAGAAATTCAGAAATTGAACACATAAATTTAACATGGAAAACCCTCCAAAAGGATAAAAAACCACAAGCAAAGATAATTTTACTATAATAGAAAAAGAACGAAGAGTACAAAAGATGAAGATAAAAAAACTAAACCCCGAAAACCCAAAAACAAAGAACCCTAAAAACATAAACACAAAATTCTCTAAATGTGTTATGAGTTCTAATCTCTAGTGGGTGTATTTTCTAAGGTTGTAAAAGAGCCTATTTATACGTTAAATTCATAGGTCCAATAATAATAAAATAATCTAGACTAATCAAAGTTTGATTGAAACAAATAAATAGAGTTTAACTAAAAGATTATTTCTTAAATTTGACTGAAATAGGAGTCATACTTAATAGAAAAAAATATGGAAGTCAAGTAAGTTGAAGTGCGTGGCATGCAAACAGGAGCTCCAAGGTACACTAACTTTCATCTGCCTTCCTTGTAAATTTTTCATACACGAATCATGTATGAATGACATGCTGATGCAAGTTCAAAGCAGTCCATTTCACCCTTACCATATTCTTCACCCTCGACCATTCTTTAAAACCCAGGGACTAGTTCGATGTTATGCTTGTAGGAAGAAAGTTAATGGTTTTAGCTTTTACTGTAATAAATGCAATGTTGACTTGCATGTTTCATGTGCCACGTATCGAACTCGTGCTACAAGCATAGTTGTCATCCTCACAATCTTCTACAATTATGGAAGAGCATTATCAAAGGGCTATCTTGTGATGCATATGGTCGTGAAAATTGCAATGACTCCCTTTTTAGCTGCAAAAAGTGTGGTTTCGGTGTACACCCTAAATGTATGCCACTACCGTCTAGTTTTGCGCATAAACGTCACTTGCATCCACTTGCACTTGTAGGTCCTTTTGCCGAAGATGATTCGAAAGATTATTATTGCTATATGTGTGAGATAAAAATAAATCCAGAAATTCATGTTTATTATTGTGCAGAATGCAATTATATTGTGCATATTGATTGTGTCCTTTTTAAGGTAAGACAACTGTAATAACTAAAATAGTAGTTTTTTTAACTCACGAAAGAAATATGCATAATGAAAAAAAGGAACATATAATTAGTAAATTTCAAACCACAACGAACTAATGGTATTAACTATCTTAAATTTATTACAATGGTTTTGTTCTATTTGGTACATTATGAAACTAAACATTTGTGCTTAGGTACTTTAACCTTTGGAAGAGATGCTTTTAGATCTTCGAAGAATGGAAGAGAATTTTAATGATGGAAAATTGGGATTGGAGATGGTTAGTATCTAAATGAAACCCGAGAAACAATAAATTACCCTTATCTCTAACAAATTTTTTTGTCAGATTCTAAGAGTTTCTTTTCATCCTCACTTGTTGGTACTAAATGATGATGATGATGAAATAATATTTGTGTGTGACAAATGTGAAGAACTATGTATTGGTTCACGTTATAACTATAAACTTTGTTCATTCAACCTTGATAGCAAATGTGGTACTTCAAAATATGAAACCCCAATATCAAGGAATATCAAAACAATAGTCAACCATTTTAGTCACCTCCATCAAATTACACGGTGCAAGATCGACATTTTACAAACAGAGCCAGACTTTTATATGACTTGCATGGCATGTAGACAATGCCTGTACGGTATAATATATGCTTGCTATTATTGTTCAACATTCTTTCTACACGAATCTTGTCTCAAGCACATGTCAATGGAAGTTCAAAGCTTGCTCCACCCACAACATCCTCTTACCATAATTACCCTCGCAATGGAAAGTAGATGCAAAGCCTGCAGTGAAGTTGTTAAGGGCCTAGTGTTCGGTTGTGTGGCATGTGGTTTTGTAATGAATTATTTATGCGTTAAGTATCAATTTCGTGAGATATTGCCACGTCGATCACCATCTTCTACATTTGGGGAAAGGTTTTTTCGGTGATAAATCTCCTCAATGTCATGAATGGGGTCAAGCTTGTAAGGACACATTGTTCAGCTGCCTTAAGTATATGTTTTTCATACATCTTGAATGTATTTCACTACCATCCGTCGTCAAGCACAAATGTCTTGCATCCACTTGTACTCACACCTTTGGTGATTGAAGATGATTATGAGGAATACTATTGTGATACATGTGAAGCAAAAAGAAATCCAGAGCATGACATTTATTATTACAATGAATGCAACTATATTTCATATATTGATTGTGTGCTTTCAGAGGTAAGTACTGATTCTTACACTAGTTTTATAATTAAAAAATAATAATAACTTTTTTGTTGGTATATTTTAATTGCCTAAAACTAAAATTTGATATATATTTATTATTTAGGTTGAACCTCCAGAAGAGATACTTTAGCATCTAACTCCACGTTCAAGGGAAAATGATTAAAAGGATGACATTGATGGAAAATAATTCCTTGAACCTTTGCAAGTAAGCTTATTATATTTCAACTTTATACTTTGGCATGTAATACTTAAACTTTCATAGTTTTATTTAAGTTGTTTATTTTGAAGATTTCAAAGATGTGTCTCCTTATGTCCCAAAATAATAAATTACATATTTAATAATTGAATTATTTATTCTAACTTTGTTTTTGGGAATAAATTATATTAGATCATCCTAAAAACCTTAGTTTTTAGGCACATAAAATACTGCCACATCATTAAAATTTAAAGATAACAAAGTATTATTATACACTCATCTATATCTAATATCTTCTCCAACTTAATTTAACTTTAATTAAATCACTTAAAATGATTAATTTTTAAAATTATAAACCAACGTTTTTCTTCTTTCACAAATTTTAATCATTTTTCCATAATGTAATATTTTTTATTTTTGTGCAACTAAATTTAAAAAAAATTAGTAATTCTTGTGCAATTTTTTCCATATCATTGATACATAATTTTGGTCATTATTTTACCCTGAATCTCAAATCTAAAAACCCAAACATTAAACTTGAACCCTAATGTTCAGGGTTTGGGTTCAAGATTTAAGGTTTATGGTTTAGAATTTAAGGGTTTAGGACTACGAGTTCGAGATTTATGGTTTGAGTTTAGTATTTAAAGGTTTGGGGTTTGGGTTGTTAGATTTAGGGTTTTGGCTTGGAGTTTAAGGTAAAATAATTATCAAAATTTTGTTTTAATGACATGAAAAATTTTGTTAAAATGTTATTAAATAATTGGTAAGGGGCCATAAATAATGTGGTGGGAAAAGTCCATAAAATAACTTCTCTATGGATGAGTGTATAATAAGAATTCCATGTCTTCAAATTTTGATGATGTGGCAAAATTTTATTGGTGCCTAAAAATCTTAGTTTTTAAGATCATCCTAATGTAAGTTATTCTCTTGTTTTTATATCATAATGCGTGTGTAGACTCAAATGAATATGGACAACAATTTGTCTAAGTTCATTTCGAACTTAAATTTTTAAAATATATATTTTTAATTTTTTTTGAAAAAATTGAATTTTTATTTTTGTTGATGTGGCAGTATGTTAGCTGACTCAACAATTTTTAATCGCCACATCAGCATTGTCATTAGTTTTTAATGGTTAACTTTGATTAAAGGGTCTCATTAATAAAAAATATTGTTAGTTAAAGAGCTCAATTTAGTGCAAAAAGTTGGGAGGAGCTTAATTGATTTTTCTTTTTGAAATTCTTCGAAGACCTTTTATACTATTAAGCCATAATTTTATTGTATTTAGTTTTGTAATTTGACCCAATTAATTAATTTGTGACATCAACTTAGTGAAAATTATTATATATATACATATATATGTTAGGTTGTTGAGACCTATAAAAATAAAACTTACTTGAAATTATAAAATTAGTAGAAAGTGACAATTAGGATCGTATCCACAGATATCAGTGATAATTTTATTTCTTTAATAAACAAGTAAATAAAAATAAAAATAAGGGGTTTAAAATTAAAAACTAAAATCAAAATTAAACAAAAGTAAAAAAAAAAGATCATAAAATAAAATCAACAAGAAGAACCTTTAGCCAAAAGTAAAATCTTTGTTTGATTCATAGTTCGATCATCAATGCAATGATTACTTCAATACCTTTAATAGATTAGTTCTAGTTGCAGACTCAATGCTGGACAACCAATTTTTTCTTACTTGTTTGGTAACTATATAATGCCTCAAAATATAGGGGGTTAATTGTAATGAATAACCAAGAAAGAGCCTTAGGCTTGATGGTTAAGTGGTTTGTGTATTCTTTTGTGATTCTAGATTCTATCCACTTTTCTCTCATTTTTATTTCTTTTATTTTCAAGCAAACTAAGATGAGAGTCACTCTAGAATATATGTTAAATGAAAAAAAAAAATGTCAAGTGTGGGAAGTAGCTTAATGTTAAGGATTCTCCCTTTGATTCAATGTTGAAGTCACGCTACACTCTTTCCCATTTTCTTTTAATTTCGGCAGCAAGGGTAAACTATCATGTAGCCCCCTAAAAAGTTTGGAAACTTAGTTATTTAATCACTTTCCCCATTACATTAAGATTCTGATTTCCTTCTTTCATTCCAATTAGAATTTCTCCCTCTATTCTCTATATATCTTCATCTTTTATTTTCTCCCCTTTTATTTCACGTTATTTTGCTGTTGAAAATTATTTCTTTGCATACCCCGAATTGAGATAAACTTGCGATTAAACTCGTTTCCTCACCGGTTGTTGAATCTATCATCGATAACCTTCAAAATCTTATCAAAGATCGATAAATTTTCTTGTTTCCAATTAGTTGAACCCATAAATTATGGAGTAACATCATTCTTGTAAATCTTTCGACTCAAATACGAATCTGTTACTAGCTTTCTCGAAAATCTTGATAATTTTGATAAAATTTGAAAACTATTATTGATTGTTGTGTAAATCCCATTTGGAGGACCCATTCTAGGTACCCAGATTAGATCTAGGCACAAGGAATGACGTTCGAGACCATAGAAGTTCAAGAGCTCAATTGGGTGCAAAAAATTGAGAAGGGCTTAACTGATTTTTTTTTAAATTAAAAATATGGAGTCAAAGACATATATAAAAAATAAGTGGTAATACTGTGGCTAAAGATACTAGAAGAGGATTAAGAGAAATCCCATTATTTACTAAAGATAAAATTAAGAGGATTAAAAAGAAATATCCTCAAGTTAGATATATACATTTAGGAATAATAATGATAACTATTAAAGCTTTATTTAGAAAAGGTCATGATATACCTATAATAGAAGTTTTGCTAGATAAAAGATTTGAAAATCTAATAAAAGCACTTATTGGAGGAATTCAATCAAACTTACATACAAGTGTAATAGGATTTAAAGTTAAACCAAATTACTTTATATCTATTACAGATCTTCTAATAGAAGAGAGTTTATGTCTAAGAATTCAGACAAAAAACTCTAAAATTAATGATTTAGCAGAAGATCTAGCAATAAGTTGGACTTCTATTAATGAATATACTAATGCAGCAAAGGTAGAGATCAAAGAAATTAATAATAAAATTATTGAGTTATTTGAACCTAATAAATTTACTATCGAAATACAACCAAGATTATTACATTTAAGAGATCTATCAATACCAAAAGACTGGATGATAGAAAAGATAAGTAGTGCAAGTGCTTCTAAACCTATAAGTACTATAGAATATATGTCGTCTGGAGATAAATTATATTTTAAAAAAACTGCTATAACAAATACAAATGATAATTTAGTTCTACCCTCAAATACTCAAATAGAGGAAGAAAATGATAATATAAGTACAACTTCAACACCAATAGGTATGAAAACAATTCATATTCCTATTTTTCCTATTGAACCAAGTACAAATTCTAGAAACACTAGAATGGAAGAAATACAAACATCAACAATTATTCAACAAATGAAAATTGGAACCAGTGATGTAATTACATTTTCAAATTTCCAAATCAGGAAATATTACACATATATTAAAATTACATTTCAATTTAGAGAATATAAAACATATTCCTTGCATGCTTTATTAGATACAGGAGTTACAACTAGTAGTTTAAAAAAAATGTCATTCTTGTAGAAAAATGAGAACCTATGAAACACCCAAGAAAAGCAATAGGAATAGATGGTAATCAAACCATAATCCAATGTAAAGCTAGAAATGTACCGATCTACATAAATAATGTAAGATTTGTGATACCCAAAATATTATGTTTTCCTGCAATGCATGGAGATATATTATTAGGAAATAATTTTATATACCAACATTTACCATTTTCTATAGATAAAAATTTAATTATGTAGAAAAAAACTTCTGTAGAAATACCATTAGTTGAAAATATAAATTTTTGTGTGATAAAAATTTTACACCACTAAGAAAAGAACAGATTAAACAATTTGAAACAAATCATTGGTTGTTTAAATTATTAGAAAATAATTTTAGTGAAGAACCATTAAAATTATGGCAAAATAGTCCTAGATATTGTGAAATTAAATTGGAAAATCCCAATAAAATTATTAGAGTTAAACCAATGATCTATACTAAACAAGATATAGATGAATTTGATATATAAATTAAAGAATTATTAGAAAAAGGATTAATAGAAACAACTAATAGTTCACATTCTACTCCAGCTTTTATGGTAAGAAATCATGTTGAAATAAAAAGAGGAAAAGCTAGAATGGTTATTAATTATAAAAGATTAAATCAAAATATTATTTTTGATGGATATTTTATTCCAAGAAAGGATGTTTTAATTAATCAAGCTAAACAAGCAGAATATTTTAGTAAATTTGACTGTAAATCAGGATTTTGACAAATCATGCTAACCGAAGAATCTAAACCTTTGACAGCTTTTAGCGTACCTAATGGGCATTATCAATGGAGAGTAATGCCATTTGGGTTATGTAATGCGGCGCAAATCTTCCAAAGATGGATGGATTTTATATTTAATAAATATAAAATTTTTTGTGTAGTCTATATAGATGACATTTTAATATTTTCAGATACATTAGAAAAACATAGAAAACATTTAAATATCATTTCTCAAGAATTCATAAAACATGGAATTATTCTAAGTCCAAGAAAATAGAATTAGAAAAAACAGAAATAGAATTCTTAAGATTAAAATTATCTTCAGATGGTCTTAAACTACAAGATCATATTATAGTAAAAATAAAAGAATTTCCTGAAAACATTGAAGATAAAAAGTAGCTTCAACAATTTTTAGGAACTATTAATTACAGGAGAAACTTCTTTGCTAACTTATTTGAAAAAATAGGTAAGTTATATGAAAAATTAAAAAAAGGATAAACCTTTTATCTGGTCTAAAAAAGACTCAGATATTATACAGAATCTAAAAAATGAAATAAATCATGTTCCAAAAGTTTATTTACCTAAACAAGGTGATAAATTAATTTTAAAAACAGACGCCTCACAAAATTATTGGGGTTGTATATTAAAAGCTAAGACAATAAATAATGAAGAATTAATATATGGATATAGCTTAGGGAAATTTAAACCAAATGAAATTAATTATGTTATATATGAAAAAGAATTATTAGCAATAAAGAAAGGAATAAAAAATTTTCTTATATATTTAGGACTCGAAAGATTTATCATAAAAACTGATAATCAGACAGTTAAACAATTCCTTACTAACAAAAGTTTAGAAACTGTACCTAGAAGAATTAGATGGTACAATGAATTATGTACTTTTAATTTTGAAGTTTTATATGTAAAAGGAACTAATAATATTGTTGCTGATTACTTTAGCAGGCCTTATGGATAGAGGTAAAAAACCTCTAGAAAAAGTTGGTGAATGGACAACTGTCCATAAAAGACCCAACAAAGGGAAAACAACAAATTCTAATCAAGGATTTGTGACTATACAGCTACATGCACCTTCTTATCCTAATCAAGGATATTATGTTCCATATCCAATGGTAAGACAACCAGTTGGAACTCATTTATCATTGACACCAAAAACGGTAAGTCAATTCCCTTGGTCTCAAGATCCAAATTCAGCCTTCCAAGCCAGTTATGCTGAAATAATAAAAGGAGCAGAAAATTTGTTGAAGACACGGCAAATTTAAGAAATAAAAGATTTTTATAATCCAAGCTTACCACTAGAACTATATAATTTTATTAATGAAATATGGAAAACCCATATTTTTGTACAAAGAGCTAATTTCAGAAGAGCTCTGGCTAAGTTTTCACAATTTTTAGCTGAAAAAACAGCTAAAGAAAATGAAGCTCATGATTTATTACTAAAATCAATTTTATATAGAGATTGGGAAGAACTTGAAATAGAATATATAGATATTAAGGAGATAAACAATCTTCTTGATATATTTCAGTATTTTATTAATAAAGGAACAAATAGTCTTATTGTGAATAAAATGTTTAAACTATGTTTATATAATAAAGCTAAAAAAATTTTACCAGTAGAAAATTTTTACAAAAATAAATGGAGCTATTTGCAAACAACAAGCTCAATTTCAAAAGGATTTTTCTGAATATTTTCTGCAGGCTTATGTTTTTACTAATGATTTAGATGAAAAATTTCCTACTATAAAATTTAGACTTGATCATGAACCATTTTATATAAGCAGTATTGAATGGGGTTTTGTTAAAGAAATAGTAGTTCAAAATTTTTCTTTTCATCTATTAAAATATTTTCCTGCATCTATTAAGTCTATATTATTAAACATAATAAATAAAGATCACTTTTACTATTATTTTCATATCGAAATAAGCAGTCTTATTGGTATTGTTGAAAAAGAAAAATTTTATTAGCCATATCAAATTTGGATTATTCAAAGAATGATTGGAAGCCCCAAATTATTAGCAGTCAAAGAAGACAAAAAACACTTGACAAAAAACATTGAGAAGTGTTACAATAATCCCAGTTATTATCAAACCCAAACAGGGATAGATTTGATGACAAGAGCCCAAAAAGTACTTCAGCAAAAGATTTATAGACTTTGGACTGATGGAAGAAGAATATTGGCATATGAAACTGGAATCATCCAGAATGATAGAGATGAAGAATCTGTACAACTATTGAAAACGATAGCTGAAATGGAGATTGAAGATTTTCCATCTCATATAATAGAAGAAATAAAAAACACGTGGGAGACTTGGAATTCACATAGACTGTCACTAGATTCATTACATCTAGATGAGATAGAAGAAATGAATCTAGATAACATTCAAGAAGAATAAAACCAAAACAGATAGCCACGTGGAAAAATAAAGTCCAAGAAAACAAATACTCAAGTATGGACAAAAGAAGGCAACTTGAAGAAAAGGGCATCTAGATGCAAACAAAAAAGATTGCAACGTGGAAGCAACCATCAAATTAATGATATAACAAGACAATACAACGTGGAAGCAACCATGTTAATGATGAGATAGGATCCTTATCAGAAAACTGTGCGGGATTCAAAGAAAATTAAATAGAGTTTTAGAATTCTCTTATAAATAGAAAAGGAAGAAGCCTAAAGAAGGCATTGAAAAATAGTTTAAAGATCTTTCTTTTTACTTTTCATTCACCATCCTCTCATTGTAAAAACTTTTTCCTTTACTTCTACTTTTGCAATAAAATCTACTGTCTTCTGCAACTCAATTAATTAATTTGTGACACCAACTCGGTGAAAATTATTGTATATATACATATATATGTTAGGCCATTGAGACCTATAAAAATAAAACTGAGTTGAAATTATAAAATTAGTAGAAAACGACAAGTAGGGTCGTTTCGAAAAAGGCTAGTGATAATTTTATTTCTTTATAAACAAGTATATAAAAATAAAAAATTAAAATTAAAATTAAACAAAGTAAAAAGAAATAAAATAAAATCAACAAAAAGGACCTTAGCTAGGGGAAAAGCTAGAAAATTTTATTAGTGGAGCCGAAATGAAATTTTAATTTTCAAATTTATAATTTTAAAAGGATTGAATCAAATTTTTATAAATTTAGAGGAGCCAAAATATAATTTTACCTATATTAAATTAAAATTTTAAAAATATTTAAAGAGCCTAAATAACAATTTTTCATTTTAAAGGTTGGCCCGCCTGCCCCTAGTTCGCTTTTAACCTTAGCTAAAAATCGGTTGAAATTACTTTCTTAATAAAAAACCTTATCGTCTGTAACACAAATAAAAACTACAATGATGAAGAAATAAGTGCAAAATACATGATGAAGAAACAAATTTTAAAATACACCAAACCCAACTTTCTTTTGGCAAAAGTGACGACAGTAATGCTATTCGAAGATTTTGACATTCAATATTTTTTGACGTTTTTTTAAAAATATTCAAAACTTATGATTATTTATAAAAATAACTCATTTTAAAAATTATGTAAATAAATAATTCATTTTAAATAGTAAATGCTGGTGATACAATTTCCATTCGCGTCACCATCTTCAATCATTGGTTGATTTTAATTTTTGTTTTTTGGATGCCGCCATTATCATTGACGGCACCAAACTGAAGTATAATTATATAAAACATTCAAGGACCTGATAAATCAATTACCTTTTTAAATTGGATGACAAGAGGGGTGACACGTTTCCTCCTTGTGGACACTAGTTAAATGCTTTTAAACTTTTGATTTATTTGCATGTTAGGTCAAACCTTTTTGAAATTAAATTTAAATAATCCTTAAAAAATATAAGAAAAAAACTAAACCCTTTTCAAATTTTATTTTTTAAAACAATAAACTTAAAAAATTATATAAAATTATTATTTAAATTACCCAAATATATCCCTAAAAAATTTTCCTCAAGTTTTAAATAAGAATTTTTGACTTGAAGAAAATTATTGAGGGATATATTTGGGTAATTAAAATAAGAATTTTATATAGTTTTTTAAGTTTATTGTTTAAAATAATAATAATAATTGAAAAGGGTTTGTTTTTGTTATTTTTTTTAAGGGGCTATCTAAATTTAATTTCAAAAGGGGATAGACCTAATATGTAAATAGATTTAAAAGCATTTAAATGGTGTCGCGAGGAGGAATGACGCCACCCCTTTTTTCATTCAATCTAAAAGCATAATTGCTTCATTAGGTCCCAAAACGTTTTATATAATTATATTTCAGTTTGGTATCGCCAATGACAACGGCGACACTAACTTTTTTTTATTTAAAATCAACCAATGATTGGAGGTGGTGACGCCAATGGCAATGGTGTCATCAACATTTACTATTCAAAACGGGTCATTTACGTACATAATTTTCAAAATGGGTCATTTTTATAAATAATCAAAAGTTTTAGGTTATTTTTATAAAAAAGCCAATATTTTCCCCTCCAAATTATTATTTACCTTTCTACTTAGGGCTTGTTTTTTACTTTTGAAAAATGCACTGAAAAAGTGATTATGAAAAATTCTTTTAAAAAGTTTTGTTTAAGTTTAATTGTTTAGTATTAGTGTCAAAAAGTTCTTTTGAGAAATAAAATGTCCATTTGACTATAATGTTGTCAAGTAGAAAAATACATTTAAATAATGATGAAATTCATTGATATTATGATATTTTATTAAGAATACAAAAAAAAATTATTAGAAATCTTTATTAATATTTTGATATATGAAATATAATTTTAAATACTTGTAGCAAATTGATATTGATTACTTGTGGCAACAACCTATAGATTTAGTGATAAGAGTAATATGTTGTACGTACGAGAGTTTGGGTTCAATCTCAAGCAACTCCATTCCCCACTCCCAATTATAAAAAAAAAATTAATCTTGATTATTTGTAAAATTTAATTTGAATATATAATCTATATCTTAGATTTTATTAAAATATAACCATTAAAAATTTAAATATATAATATTATGTATTTGAAATAAATTTCAATAGGAAAATAATTGTGTACCCATTATAAATATAACATAAAAATTACAAATAATTGCTAAAATATCATTTGGCTCCAAAAATGCTTTTTCTCAAAAAGAAAACTAAAAAAAGTGTTTTTGCTTTTGGATTTAAAAGCATATTTCATTTCAAAAACCATCTATTTAGTATTCCTTTTGACCCAAAAATAAATACTTTTAAAAATTAATGAAAAGCAAAGTATTAGCATATGTGGGAATAGTCACCTATAAGAACGTGATCCTCTATCTTTGAATTTAGTTGTATTTAGCATTAACCAAAAGTAATTGACATTTCAGCAACATAATATGTCGCTAGCAGAATCTCAAAACATATGAAAATAATGGGATTTAGCTATGAAACTCTGAATTTAATCCCAATACTAAACTTGTAAAGGGCCAGAGCTAAAATGGGATAAAGGTTCAGACATCTATGTAGAAATGAAATTAGGCCTTAGCCAATACCTATAGCAGCATGCATAAAGACCAGCAATGCCCCTACATGTTAAACACTCGTTGAAACAACCTACCTCTACCCAGCACATCATCCATTTATTACAAGCATTCAAGATCCGCAAAATGGTAAAATGCTGACAAACAAGTTTATCAATTCCATCATAGCAGTGTGGTTACAAGGAATCACTGCAATTGATTATGACCCCACCAAAGTAGAACTCTACCTATTACTGTAAATAGTTAACTAATCAGTTCAACCAACATCACAATCATCTATTTAAATACATCGCAACTGGGGCTACATGATTCTTGCCAGAGCAAGTAAAACTGACTAACAGTAGAGGATATAAACTCCAAGAGATTCAGAGTTGTTCCTTACTCAAAGCAACCAACTACTTGGAAAATGATAAGATAAATTACAACTATTACCATGAAAATGATTCCTCAAAATGCTACCTCCTATAAAAATAACATTAGTAGTATGAGTGCAGCATATAAATCGATTTGAAGTAATTATGTTAAATGAATCTATTATTTCATGAACATGCAGCCCTACACCGGATAGTCTTCTGATGTTGCCTTTTTTAAACTTTTACAATTGCATCTTTTTGAATCTGTATGCATGTGTATCAAATATAATGAAGCGCTAAAAATGTTTGAGATGTAGCAACAAGTTCTGCTTATAATGTGGATGTTCAATGCATTGTATCATTTTCAATCAGTACTCCTGTAAAATGTTCAGCTACAGCAATAGAAATTTAGCACAAACAGAGAAGCAAATTAATAGCTTTTTAGTGCAGAAGATTCAAAAATAAACCATCAATGATTCACTAAGTTGTTTATGCATAAAATTCATTAAAATAAATCTGCAGCTAGGCTGTCTAGACTTCTTGTTAGAGCTCTTGAGACAAAAGGAATATGAACTAAAGTTCTTGCAGGTTGGTCAGCTAAACAATATCACATAAAATTTTAGTAAATAGCAAGCACAATAAAACACTCGCATCAGGAAAACACTCGTGCAATAATCCAAAAGAACTATGGGGCAAACAGTTCAACAGAGCTTTCCAAAAGAAAAAATATGTAATTGAGGTATATTTACATGCATATTAACATATATTATTATGAGGAAAAAATTTAAATTATAAACATGTATAAATATTTTAAAATATAAATAAATCCGAAAGGGTAAAACAGAAACGACATATCTTAAACTTGTAGAAGACACTTAAAATCTCAATTCCTCTACCAAAACAGAAGGGGGTAATTTAAGAGAGAGGAAAAAACTAGCAGGCCATGTTTGCAAGATCATGCAACTAATTAAAGAAAATGTGGTGCATATAGCACAAAAGAGAATACTGAGTATATAACATTTTAGGATACTTAATTAGTAGAAACAGGATTAAGCAATTCAAGTCATAGTTTTAACAATGAGAGATACAGGTGGAGAAAGATGCATATGTAGGTGTGAAAATAGTGTAAACTCTAAATTATATAGAATTTTATAGTTTTTTATATCACCATTTTACTTAGAATTTATGTTAATCCCGAGTATTTGGATATTTAATTGGGTGATAGTTTATATCACATTTTTACTTAGAAATTATGTTGCAGCACAACCACCGAGTCAATTTGATGTTATTTCCTGCCTATATTGTGTCGACGGACATTCTTTTGAGAATTGTCCATTAAATCCCGAGTCTATTTATTATATAGGAAATCAAAACCAAAATAGAAGTGGACAAAGACCATAGTCCAACTTTTATAATCCTTCATGTCAAACCTCCAAACTTTTCTTGGAGTAACTAAGGAGGTGGATTGAACAACACTTACATGCAACATAGAGCAAATCAACCTCAAGGGTTCAATCAACAAATTTAGAAACCACAACAAGTTGAACTGTCTAATAGTTTAGAGAATTTGTTGAAGGCGTATATGGCGGAGAATGACGCCTTAATCCAAAGCCAAGCAACAACATAAAAATTTGGAGAACCAAATGGGCCAGTTAGCTACAGAGCTTCATAATAGACCACAAGGAACCTTGCTGAGTGACACAGAGAATCCTAGGAATTTGAGTAGGGAACACTACAAAGTAGTTTCCTTATGAAGTGGAAAGACTTTAGAACCCAAGGTAGTTGAGGTTGAAGATGAACCTGCCAAGGAAGAGGAAAATCATCCAACAGTTGAAATTCTTGCACCAGAAAAGCCAGATTCTACAAATTCTGAGGAGGTAAAATTTAAACTTGTCAATTCTGATAAGCTAACACCTTCTTTAGATATAAATACAATACCCAAAAAATTTGTCCAATCCAAGCCAAAGCTCCATCACCTCCATATCCTCAAAGACTTCAGCAATATAAGTAAAAACATGATGTGCAAATCAAGAAGTTTTTGTATGTTCTAAAGCAAATTCACATCAATATACCATTGGTAGAAGCCTTAGAACAAATGCCCAATTATGTCCAGTTCATGAAGGATATTTTATCTAAGAAGAAGAGGCTTAGCGAGTTCGAGACTGTAGCATTAATGAAGGAGTGCAGTGCGTTCCTATAGAACAAACTACCCTGGCAAATGAAGGACCCTAAAAGCTTTACTATACCCTGTAATATTGGAGAATCTTACTATGGTAAAGCTTTATGTGATTTAGGGGTGAGCATCAACTTGAGGCCCAAGTCTATTTTTAAGATGTTGGGAATAGGTGAAGTAAGACCCACGATTGTGAAACTTCAACTGGCGGATTGATCTTTAGCATATCCCGAAGGAAAGATCGAGGATGTTCTGGTACGTGTAGAAAAGTTTATTTACCCTATTGATTTTATTGTTTTAGATTTTGAAGTAGATAAAGAAGTGCTAATCATCTTAGAGAGACCTTTCTTAGAAACGGGAAGAACATTAATAGACGTGCAATAAGGTAAACTCACCATGAGAGTTCAAGATGACAAGGTAATATTTAATGTTCTTAAAGCAATGAAATTTCCTAATTCGGTGGGAGAATGCTCAGTGATGAAGGAGCTAGAAAGCTTAATTTCTACGGAATTGGAAAGTAGTTCTGTAGAAGACCCATTGGAAAACACTTTAGGGTCTAAGCCATTGAAAGATGAAAAATGTAATGAAAGTATGGTTTTGATGGAAGCCGATCCGAAGGACCATGCTCAACCAACACAGTTTGAACCATTGGAGTTGGAAGCTTGAGAATTCACACAACCAAATTTATCAATTTAGGAACCACCTAAACTTGAACTTAAGGTACTTCCTTTTCATTTGAAATATGTTTACTTAGGTAACAGGTATACTTTGCCTATGATTATTTCAGCAGAACTAACAGAACGCCAAGAGGAGCAGCTAATCGAAGTCTTAAAGAAATTTAAAAAAGCAATCGGTTGGACCATAGTTCATGTTCGAGGAATAAACCCATCCTTTTATATGCACAAGATTATCTAAGAGGAGTGCGAAAAAACTAGAATCATGGGTAAAAGAGACTTAATCCTATCATGAAAAAGGCATTTTGAAAGGAAGTCATCAAATGGTTACGAGGCATTACTGAACAAAACAAAACTCAGCATAGTCATTTATTACATTTCATGCACAAAGTTATATCCACTTCTTTACAAAATTTTTCAAAATCAATTAGCCACAATTCTCCTATTTACATTAACCAAATTTGCATATTAGATTCTCATAGCCAATCAAAAATCAATCTTGCTTTACTAATCAATTCACATAATCGAACCTTACTTTAATATTTAACCATATCAATAAAACACAAAATTAGAAACACATAGCTAATTTAAACAAACATGCTTTACTAATTAAATCACATTTTCAAATCATGCTTTAATATTCAACCATTTCATTACCGTTTACCTAATCAAAATTTCGAACCAAGCTATCACACATCAATAATACATTACATGTACTTCATAAATCCAATGTTCGAACCTTGTTACCATCAAATTCATGTCATTCGAATACTTAAAATATATTCAAACATATATCATTACATTTCATATACCGAGCATATGCCAAAACATCCATTAGCATACATTTATTTCATTAGCAAATTACTAATCATACCATTTTTATAAACCTATGCACATTCGCATGCCAAGCTATACTAACCCATCTCACACGGTTTAATATTCATTCTAATATAAGACAATAGCTAACATTACAACATGACAAAATATACTTTCGATATTACCAATTTATGCACAATTTACCATAATGACAATAGCCATTTCTAAGCACAATTTTTGAATCAAAACATACTAAATTCCTATGCTAAACATCATGCCAAAATTGCATATACACAACCAATTCATTTCTCACCTATTCGGCTATCAAATTAGCCACAAAAGTCATACCAATATAACAATTAAATCTCACAAATTTTATAATATCTCATGACCAAATATACACAAACATTAGCATCATTATCAAGCCATTTTTGCATGGCTACATATATACAGATCAAAATGAACTATATTGAAACTAGCCTATACATCCCATACGTCAAAAGTACAAACTCTTAAAGTACAGAAATAGCGATCGATAGTGTGACGATGATCCTTGACGATCCCCGAGCTTGAAACTAGCTTTCAAAATCTATAAAACAATGAAAAGACACACAAAGTAAGCATTGAAAGCTTAGTAAGTCATAAGTAATTACATTATCCCAAGAACATTAATAGTTCAATTCAAATAGGCCAAATAGGCCAAATTTAATCAATCTCATTCACATATAAATCATCTTACTTATATAATTACATATTATCACATTAAATATTACACTTACCTTGATCTTTCATGAATATATAAACTTCTCACATACCTGAACCATTTAACTCAATTTCATCTTTGGTCTAGTTTTGTCAATGTCCAGTGAACCATTCGGAATTGTTAAGGATACACGAAAATCATATAAAGCTCGTACAATGCTATATCCCGGATATGGTCTTACATGTTAACACATTTCGATGCCACTGTCTCAGACAGGGTCTTATACAACTCATATGCGATGCTAATGTCCCAGACATGGTCTTGCAGGTTCTCTCACTTCGATGCCAAAGTCCCAGACATGGTCTTACATGAAATCACATCTTGAAAGTCCTTATGTCATGATATCAGTATCCTATACATTTCCTAAGGTTCGTTCGGGGCTTTCGACTTCGTGATTAAATCAATTCATGCTCGAAATTAGACTTCCAATACTCAAATTAATTCGACAATATATATCAATACATACAATTCAATTCGGCTACATATAATATATATACCTTTGAATTTAAAAACATTTAACTACTTATGAACTTACCTCGTTCGGAAACGAACGGATTGGAACGAATATTCAACAACTTTCGACTTCCCTCGATCCAAATCTGATTTCTTCCTTTCTTGATCTAACTCAATTAAAATTTAACTTATTTAAAGACATATTCATTCAAGTTCATCCAAAAACACATAAATGGGCATTTTGTATTTTAGCCCCTAACATTTCACATTTTCTCAATTTAGTCCCTATTTCAAAACAACACAAAATACACATAATTTCATTAAACCCATGCTTGGCCAAATCTTCCTTAGGTCCATAGCAGCCCATTAATTCCATTTACTTCACATTTTAACCCCTCAATTTACAAATTTCATAATTTAACCCTTAATAAGCATTTTTATCAAAAATCACTTAGTAAAACATGATAATCTAACATCAAATATTTATATTTCACCATTAAACATCAAAGAACACATAAGCTCATCGATGACAACTATCAAAATCTTTAATAGTTTTAAAATCGAAGACAGGGCTAGCTAGATTAAGCTATAACGACTCAAAAAACATAGAAATTATTAAAAACGGGACAAACAATACTCACATGCAAGCAATATTATGAAGGCTGAATGTTCAAGCTTCCATGGATGTTCTTCCTTTTGATTTTCAGTGGTGATAAACAATTTAGGAAGATGACATGTTTTATTTCTTTTGTTTTTACTAAATTATTAACTTAATTACTAAATTAACCTTACTATAAACATTTAAATTTTCATATCTATTGTCCATACCTGTCCACTCAATATTTTAATGGTCTATTTACCACATAAAACCCTAAACTATTTAATAGCATAACCATTAAAACCCTTTAACTTATAGAAATCAATATGTAATTTAGTCCTTTTTATCAAATTAAACACTTAAACGATAAAATTTCTTTACGAAAATTTCACACAACTCTACTATCATGCTGTAATTATTAAAATAATAAGAAAATAAATTTGGAAACATCAGATTTATGGTTTCAAAACCATTATTCCTATTTAGCTAAAATCAGGTAGTTACAACTCTCCTCCCTTAGGGGTTTTCGTTCCCGAAAATCTTACCAGTGAATAGGTTTCAATATTGCTCTCTCATAGCATCCTCGGGCTCCCACATAGTTTCTTCAACCCCGTGTCGATGCCATAAGACTTTCATTAATAAAATTTTCTTATTTTTCAGTTCTTTAACCTCGCGATCTAAAACTCAAATCGGTTCTTCTTCGTATGTCATATCAGATTGAATCTCAATCTCAGATGGGGAAATTACATGTGAGGGATCGGATTGATATCTTCGAAGCATCGATACTTGAAATACATTATGAATCTTTTCTAATTCAGTGGCAACAACAATCTATAAGCAACCGGCCCGACACTTTCGATAATTTCATACGACCCAATGAATCTCGAACTTAACTTGCCTTTTCTTCCAAATCTAAGTATTCTATTCGACGGAGATACTTTCAAAAACATTCAGTCCCCAATCTAAAACTCAATATCTTTTTGTTTCAAGTCTGTGTACGATTTCTGATGATCTGACGCTGCTTTCAGACTATCAGGAATCACTTTCACTTTCTGTTCAGTCTCTTTAATCAAATCGACCCCGTCAATCTTATTCTCACTAAGTTCAGTCCAATACAAAGGTGTTTGAAATTTGCAACCGTATAGAGCTTCGTACAGTGCCATTTTTACTCTCGATTGATAATTGTTATTATACGCAAATTCAATCAACAGCAAATACTTTTCCCACGTACCTTCAAACTCAAGAATGCAACATCGTAACATATCCTTGAGTATCTGAATAATTCGCTCGGATTGACCATCCGTCTATGGGTGAAAAGTGGCACTGAAGTGTAATTTTGTACCTAGTGCATCTTGCAATTTCTTCCAAAACCGCGATGTGAACCTCGGATCTCTATCCGAAATAATAGAAATAGGTACTCCGTGTAATCTCACAACCTCGGAGATATACAACTCAGCTAACTTATCGAGCTAATAGTCCGTTCATACCGGAATAAAATGAGCCGATTTCGTCAATCTATCAACTATAACCCAGATTGCATCTTTCTTTCTCAGAGATAAGGGTAATCCCGACACAAAATCTATAGTCACTCTATCCCATTTCCACTCAGGAATCATAATCGGCTACAATAAACCAGATGTACCTGATGCTTAGCTTTAACTTGCTGAAAAACCAAACATTTAGAAACAAGCTCTGAGATGTCACATTTCATACTAGACCACTAGTAAAGCTATTTTAGATCGTTATACATTTTCGTGCTTCCCGGATAAACAGACAAATGACTACTATGAGCTTCATTTAAAATCATCTGCATCAACTCTGAATTTCTCGGTACACATATTCGGCCTCTGAATCTTAAACAATCATTAGCATCAACTTGAAACTCTGAATCAGAATTCAAATCATATTGAGCCTGTTTTGCTAACAATTCATTATAAACTTTCTGTGCTTCACAAATCTGTTGCATAAATAACAGTCTTTCTTTCAACTCAACTATAATCGAGCCGTCATCAGATAGAGCTAACTTAGCATTCATTGCACGTAGAGCAAACAAATATTTCAGACTTAAAGCATCAGCAACAACATTGGCCTTTCCCGGATGGTAGTCAATCACTAGCTCGTAATCTTTTAACAATTCCAACCATCTTTGTTGTCGTAGATTTAGATATTTCTGAGTCATCAAATATTTTAAATTCTTGTGATCAGAATAAACATGACATTTCTCACCGAACAGATAGTGACGTCAAATATTCAACGCGAACACGATAGCTGCTAATTCCAAATCATGCGTCAGGTAATTCTTTTCATGCGACTTTCATTGTCTCGAGGCATAAGCTATGACTTTGCCTTCCTGCATCAAAACACAGGCCAAACCATTCAATGAGGCATCACTATAGATTACGAATTCTTTACCCGATTCTGATTGTACTAACACTGGAGCTTTAGTCAATAGAGCTTTCAGCTAATTAAAACTTTTCTGGCACTTGTCTGACCACTCGAACTCAACACCTTTCTAAAGTAGTCTCGTCAACAGAGTTACAATCATTGATAAACCTTTTACGAATCGTCTGTAATAACTGGCGAGTCTCAGAAAGCTTCAGACTTCAGATACATTTTTCGGAGGCTTTTAATCCAATATTGCTGAAATCTTACTCGAATCGACTCGAATACCCGATGCTAACACAATATGCCCCAGAAAACCAACTTCTTGTAACCAGAACTCACATTTACTAAACTTTGGAAATAGCTGTTTATCTCACAAAGTCTGTAGCACTATTCTCAGATGTTCAACATGCTCAGATTCATCACGGGAATAGATCAAGATGTCATCTATAAACACAACAACAAATCTATCCAAATACGGTCTAAAGATCCTATTCATTAGGTCCATTAAAATAACAAGTGCATTCGTCAGTCCAAAAGGCATAACTAGAAACTCATAATGCCCGTACCTCGTTTAGAATGCAGTTTTCGGCACATCAGAGTCTTTAACTCGCAAATAATAGTAACCAGATCTCAGATCTATTTTTGAGAACATAGTAGCCCCTTTCAACTGATCAAACAAATCATTTATTCGTGGCAGAGGATATTTATTCATGATGGTCGCTTTATTGAGCTGTCGATAATCAATGCACATTCTTATAGTTCCGTCTTTCTTTTTTACAAACAAAATTGGTGCACCCTAGGGAGAATAACTCGGTCCTGTGAAACCTCTATCTGTCAACTCTTGCACTTCAGTCGGTGCTATTTTGTACGGAGCTATCGACATCGGAGTTGTTCCCAACACTAACTCAATACCAAATTCAACTTCTTTGATCGATGGCAAACCTGGTAACTCTTCAGGAAACACATCCAGGTATTCACACACAATTGGTACTGATTCAATCTTCTTTTCGGTCACTTTAGAGTCGAGTACATAGGCAAAGTAAGCTTTACAACCCTTTCTCACATATTTTCGAGTTAACATCGAAGAAATCATTACCGGTAAACCATTCAAATCATCTGATTCAATCTGGATAATCTCATTATTCTGACATTTCAAATCAATTATCTTCTGTTTACAGTTTACAATAGCATCGTGCAGTGTTAACCAATCCATACCCAGAATTATATCGAATTTGTCGAATGGCAACAACACCAGATGGGCCGAAAAATAGAAATCTCGAGTCATCAATGGATAGTTCTTACATACTTTATCAACCAAAACACACCTACTTAAGGGGTTTGATACTCTAATCACAAGTTCAGTAGACTTTACAGGGAAAATCTTATTGGATACTAAAGTCTCACATACATAAGAATGAGTTGACCCTGTATCAATCAATGCAACACTAATATCATAGAGAGTGAAAGTACTGGTAATAACATCTGGAGACGAAGCTTCTTCGCGAGTGCGAATAGCATAAGCTATGGCAGGTCCGCAGGCTTTAGATCTAACAGCAATGTTTTTAGTTCCCCTCTAGCTACCACTCACATTACCTATGTTTTTGGGTGGTCTACCTCTAGCTGCAGTGTTACTTAGCCTCGTATTCTGTACTGTATCTTGCTCGACCAACTCTGGACATTCACGGATAAAATGATCTAGTGATCCACATTTGAAACAACCCTGATCATTCAATCTACAATTGCTGGGATGCCATTTACCGCAATGTTTGCACTCAGGTTGATTTGGTCTGACATTTCCAACACTAGCAACTGAAGTAACTTTTGAACTCACAGGTGGTCTGTCTCGATCTCGTCTAGAATAACCTACAGTAGCCTTTGAAAGGCTAAAATCATCTCAAAACTTCTTTGATGCTAACGGAAATGACTTACTCGATGATCTTTTTCGTGAATCTCTAGCTTCAAAGTCAACTTTTCTTTTCTCTTTCCCAAGTTCCTTAACTTTGCATGCTCACTCAACGAGCACCACAAACTCTTTTATTTCTAGAATCCCAACTAACAGCTTAATGTCTTCATTCAAACTGTCTTTAAATCTTTTACACATTATAGCTTTAGTCGAAACACATTCCGAGCATATCTGCTGAGTTTCACAAATTCCCGCTCATATTCTGTCACTGTCATGCAACCTTGTATTAACTCGAGGAATTCTTTACGTTTTTGATTTATGAATTTCTAACTGATATATTTCTTCTAGAATTCAGTCTAAAAGAACTCCCAGGTAACCCGTTCTTTTAGAACCACTGATACTAGTGTATTCTACCAGTGATATGCAGTGTCCCTTAACAAAGATACAGCACATTTGATGGATTCATCAGGAGTATAAGATAATTCATCGACCACCCGAATTGTATTATCAAGCCAGAATCATCTCGTTTAGCATCATATTAGACAGTAGCTCTGAACTCTTCGACCCTATATTTTCTAATTTTATCAACCGGAGGCTTATTCAATCGTATCGGATCAGTAACTTGAGGCATCATAGGTATTTGGGGAGGATTAGATGGGGGTGGAGGTTGTTGAGCAGCCTGATTTATCCAGACATACTGTGTGAACCATTCGTTCATTATCTGGAAGAAGGCTTGCTTAGCCTCTCCCTCGTGGCTTCTAGCAATAACTCTAGAATCTGATTGCACTTCCCCTTGAATGGGAACGAGTGCATTACTTTCCACATTATCAACTATAGCTCAATTGGGATCCATTTACTATACAAAAATACATTTTTAATTGTCAAGAATCATCACACTATCGCAGTTTATATATATGGCATGTATAGCTAGACTCACACGCACTACGTTAGTCCTAAAATCAACTAAACCGTAGCTCTGATACCAATAAAATGTAACACCCTTAACCTGTATCTGTCGTCGGATTAGGATTACAAGGTATTACCGAACAAAACAAAACTCAGCACAGTCATTTATTACATTTCATGCACAAAGTTATATCTACTTCTTTACAAAATTTTTCAAAATCAATTAGCCACAATTCTCCTATTCACATTAACCAAATTTGCATATTAGATTCTCATAGCCAATCAAAAATCAATCATTCTTTACTAATCAATTCACATAATCGAACCTTACTTTAATATTTAACCATATCAATAAAACACAAAATTAAAAACACATAGCTAATTTAAACAAACATGCTTTACTAATTAAATCACATTTTCAAATCATGCTTTAATATTCAACCATTTCATTACCGTTTACCTAATTAAAATTTCGAACCAAGCTATCATACATCAATAATACATTACATGTACTTCATAAATCCAATGTTTGAACCTTGTTACCATCAAATTCATGTCATTCGAATACTTAAAATATATTCAAGCATATATCATTACATTTCACATACCGAGCATATGCCAAAACATCCATTTGCATACATTTATTTCATTAACAAATTACTAATCATACCATTTTTATAAACCTATGCACATTCGCATGCCAAGCTATACTAACCCATCTCACACGGTTTAATATTCATTCTAATATAAGACAATAGCTAACATTACAACATGACAAAATATACTTTCGATATTACCAATTTATGCACAATTTACCATAATGACAATAGCCATTTCTAAGCACAATTTTCTAATCAAAACATACTAAATTCCTATGCTAAACATCATGCCAAAATTGCATATACACAACCAATTCATTTCTCACCTATTCTGCTATCAAATTAGCCACAAAAGTCATACCAATATAACAATTAAATCTCACAAATTTTATAACATCTCATGACCAAATATACACAAACATTAGCATCATTATCAAGCCATTTTTGCATGGCTACATATATACAGATCAAAATGAACTATATTGAAACTAGCCTATACATGCCATATGTCAAAAGTACAAACTCTTAAAGTACAAAAATAGCGATCGATAGTGTGACGATGATCCTTGACGATCCCCGAGCTCGGAACTAGCTTTCAAAATCTATAAAACAATGAAAAGACACACAAAGTAAGCTTTGAAAGCTTAGTAAGTCATAAGCAATTACATTATCCCAAGAACATTAATAGTTCCATTCAAATAGGCCAAATAGGCCAAATTTAATCAATCTCATTCACATATAAATCATCTTACTTATATAATTACATATTATCACATAAAATATTACACTTACCTTGATCTTTCATGAATATATAAACTTCTCACATACCTGAACCATTTAACTCAATTTCATCTTTGGTCTCGTTTTGTCAATGCCCGGTGAACCATTCAAAATTGTTGATGATACACGAAAATCCTATAAAGCTCGTACAATGCCATATCCCGGATATGGTCTTACATGTTAACATATTTCGATACCACTATCCCAGATAGGGTCTTATAAGACTCATATACGATGCCAATGTCCCAGACATGGTCTTACACATTCTCTCACTTCGATGCCAAAGTCCCAGACATGGTCTTACATGAAATCACATCTCGAAAATCCTTATGTCATGACATCAGTATCCTAGACATTTTCTAAGGTTCGTTCGGGGCTTTTGACTTCGTGATTAAATCCATTCATGCTCGAAATTAGACATCCAATGCTCAAATTAATTTGGCGATATATATATATATCAATACATACAATTCAATTCGGCTACATATAATATATATACATTTGAATTTAAAAACATTTAACTACTTATGAACTTACCTCATTCGAAAATGAACGGATTGGAACGGCTATTCAACAACTTTCGACTTCCCACAATCCAAATCCGATTTCTTCCTTTCTTGGTCTAAGTCAATTAAAATTTAACTTATTTAAAGACATATTCATTCAATTTCATCAAAAAAAATATAAATGGGCATTTTGCATTTTAACCCCTAACATTTCACATTTTTTCAATTTAGTCCCTATTTCAAAACAACACAAAATACACATAATTTCATTAAACCCATGCTTTGCCGAATCTTCCTTAGGTCCCTAGCAGCCCATTAATTCCATTTATTTCACATTTTAACCTTTCAATTTACAAATTTTACAATTTAACCGTTAATAAGCATTTTTATAAAAAAAATCTCTTAGTAAAACATGATAATCTAACATCAAATATTCATATTTCACCATTAAACATCAAAGAACACATAAGCTCATCAATGACAACTATCAAACTCTTTAACAATTTTGAAATCGAAGACACGGGCTTGCTAGATTAAGCTACAACGACTTTAAAAACATAGAAATTGTTAAAAACGGGACAAACAATACTCACATGCAAGCAAAATTGAGAAGGCCGAATGTTCAAGCTTTCATAGATGTTCTTCCTTTTGATTTTCTATGGTGATAAACAATTTAGGAAGATGACATGTTGTATTTCTTTTGTTTTTACTAAATTATTAACTTAATTACTAAATTAGCCTTACTATAAACCTTTAAATTTTCATAACTATTGTCCATACTTGTCAACTCAATATTTTAATGGTCTATTTACCACATAAAACCCTAAACTATTTAATAGCATAACCATTAAATCCCTTTAACTTATAGAAATCAAGTCTTGCACTTAATGTAAGTTAGTCATTTTTATCAAATTAAACACTTAAACGATAAAATTTCTTTACGAAAATTTCACACAACTCTAATATCATGCTGTAATGATTAAAAGAATAATAACATAAATTTTACGACCTCATATTTGTGGTTTCAAAACTACTATTTTGATTTAGCTAAAACTGGGCTATTATGGGAATTATCTACCCCATCTCAGATAGTTCGTGGGTAAGTTTGATACAGTGTGTACCAAAGATAGGTGGAATCATGATTGTCGAGAATGTGTGTAATGATTTAATTCTGATGAGAACGATCATAGGCTGAAGAATCTTTATTGACTATAGAAAATTGAACAAAGGTACGCGAAAGGATCATTTTTCGCTGCCTTTTATTAATAAGATGTTGGATCGACTAGCAGGTAACGAATATTACTATTTATTAGATGAATATTCGGGATAAAACCAAATGCTTGTAGCCCTGGAAGACCAACACAAAATGACTTTTACTTGCTCGTACGATACATTTATGATGTTTATGTAACCAAATATTACTGTTTATGTTTGTTGAAAATTTTGTTGAAGTATTCATGGATGATTTTTCTATTTTTGGTAACACTTATGATGTTTGTTTAAGTAATTTGGCTAAGGTCCTGAAGAGATGTGAGGAGACAAATATTGTCCTTAATTGGGAGAAATGTCATTTTATAGTTCAAGAGGGAATTGTCTTAGGATTCAAAATTTCCAGAAGAAGAATCAAATTCGACAAAGCGAATGTGGATGTAATTGGAAAGTTGCCACCTCTAATCATTGTGAAAGGAGTTAGAAGTTTCTTAGGCCATGTCGGTTTTTACCGAAGGTTTATCAAAGATTTTTCAAAAATTTCTAAGCATTTGTGTATGTTATTAGAGAATGACACCACTTTTGAGTTTAATAAAGCATGCTTGGAAGTATTTAAGGAATTGAAAAATTGCGTAATCTCAACCCCAATAATCGTTACACTAGATTGGAACTCTTCTTTTGAGTTGATGTGTGATGCTAGTTATTTTGCTGTGGGAGCTGTGATAGGGCAAAGAAGAAACAAAGTGTTTCATTAGATCTACTATGCAAGCAAAACTTTAATAGGAGCCCAACTTAATTACACGATAATTGAGAAAAAACTCTTTGCTCTAGTTTTTGCTTTTGACAAGTTCTGTTCTTATCTTATAAGTACAAAAGTCACAATATTTACTGATCGTGCGGCCATCAAATATTTACTCGAGAAGAAAGATGCTAAACTCAGGTTGATTCGGTGGGTACTATTACTCCAAGAATTTGATCTTGAGGTCCAAGATAGAAGGGGAGTTGAAAATCAAGTGGCTGATAATCTGTCAAGATTGAAACAAAATGAGGTAACCTCACCACTTGTTCAAATTAATGAAAATTTTCCAGATGAGCATATTTTTTAGGTAAGTTAAATCCATGAAACTCCTTGGTTCTTCGATTTTGCAAATTATTTAGCATATGGAATAATGCCTCTTAGAATAACATACCAACAAAGGAATAAATTCCTTCACGATAGTAGGTATTATTTATGGGAAGAGCTGTTTTTGTTTAAACAGTGCGTATAAAATATAATCAAGAAGTGCGTAGCTAAAAGTGAGATTGACGAGATCTTATACCATTGCCATTCATCTCTGAGTGAGGGACACTTTGGTGGTTCTCACACTGCAACAAAGATCTTACAAGCTGGATTCTTTTGGCCAACAATGTTTAAGGATGCATACACATATGTGAAGAATTGTGATCGATGCCAAAGGACTGGGAACATCTCAAGGAGAATCGAGATGCCCTTGACAAACATTCTAGAGGTAGAATTATTTGATGTTTAGGGCATTAATTTTCTATGCCCTTTTCCTTCTTCTTATGGTGACATGAAAATCTTAGTGGATGTTGACTATATATCAAAGTGGGTGGAAGCTGAGACATACCCAACAAACGAGGCTAAGGTAGTCATGTGATTCCTACGTAAGCATGAGTTTACACGGTTTGGGACTCCGAGAGCTATAATTAGCGATTAAGGATCTCACTTTGTATACAAATGGCTTAAGTGGCTACTTGACAAGTATGATGTAAAACACAAAATTGCCACTTTCTATCATCCACAGCCAAATGGGCAAGTTGAACGGGTAAACTGTGAGACCAAAGGAATCCTTGAGAAGGTGGTTCGACCTAGCCGAAGAGATTGGTCCCGGAGGCTTGATGATGCTCTATGGGCTTATCGAACAACTTTTAAGACACCGTTAGGAATGAGTCCTTATCGATTAGTCTTTAGAAAGGCATCCCATGTTCTGTTCTTGTAGAGTGATTCCATCTATTCTTGCACGAAAAATATCCACTTTTCTGAGTCTTCATAGCTAATTGCCTCGGAATAAGTAGATGACTCTTGACTTGCATCTATATCTTGAGCCACATTTAAAGCATAAGCAACTAGATCAGCCTCGGCATACCTTTTTGGAGGTTTAATTTCTTTTCTAGTTCTGTTTTTGGCAATAGAATAATGTGGTGAAGAAGCAACTCTGTTCTGAATTTTTGTACTAACTTGAGGGGTCAACTCTGTTGTAGATATTGCATCTATCTAAAGCTCCACTTACTTTTTTTGTTCTTTATTTTATGAGTCTTTAAGAAATAAGTTAGGTAGCATAGCAGTTTTATAAAAAAATAACATCTCTGCTGATAACAACTTTTCTATTTTCGGGACACCATAACTTATACCCTTTTACACCAGCCTTATAACCAAGAAAAACACATTTAATGGATCCAAGTTTCAATTTTCCATTAGCAACATGAGCATACGTAGGACAACCAAAAATATTTAAATTGGAATAATCAGCAGGATCAACAGGATTACTAGACCATACGTTTTGTGGAGTCTTTTTCTCAATGACAATGGATGGAGATCGATTGATCAAAAAATATGTAGTAAAGGCTACTTCAGCCCAAAATGACTTCGGTAAATTAGCATTTAACAAAATACATCGAACATTTTCCATGATTGTGTTGTTCATTCATTCTGTAATACCGTTTTGATGTGGAATATGATGAACTGTTAAGTGTCTCACGATCCCTTCTGATTTACACAATTTGTTAAACTCATCAGAACAAAATTCCTAGCCATTATCTGTGTGGAGGTGTTTCATATATTTTACTATTTGTTTCTCAACCATAGTTTTCCAAGAATTGAATGCAAAAAACACATCACTTTTTTGCTTCAGGAAGAACGCCCAAACTTTTTTGGAAAAATCATCAAACTTTTTTGGAAAAATCATCAATAAGTGTTAGCATATAATTGACTTAACCTTTCGAAGGCACTCTAGATGGTCCCCAAAGATGAGAATGAATATAGTCCAATGTTCCCTTCGTGTTATGGATTCCTCTGGTGAATCAAACTCTCTTTTGATTCCTAAAAACACAGTGCTCACAGAACTTCAGTTTGCAAATTCCTTGTCCATCAAGAAGTCATCTTTTTCTCAATTCTGTCATGTCGTTCTCAGTCATATGCCCTAGACGCATATGCTAAAGTCTAGTAACATCATTATCTAACAAGGAAGAGGAAGCGATGGCTGCATCACTAGTAACAGTAGAACCCTGCAAAACATATAACTTGGCAGTTTTTTTCTGCCCTTTCATCACAACGAGGCAACCTCTATTATTTTTTAGAACCCCACTTTCAGCTGTGTATTTGCATTCTTCTGAATCAAGAGTACTCACAGAAATCAAATTCCTCTTCAATTTTGGTACATGCCGTATACCACTAAGTGTTTTAACGACTCCATCAAACATCTTGATTTTGATTGTCCCAACACCTGCGATTTTACATGAAGCATTATTTTCCATCAAAACAACACCTTCAGACACTGATTCATAAGTTGTAAACAAATCCCGATTAGGACTCATATAGAAGGTGTAGCTAAAATCAAGAATCCACTTCTCACTCACTTTAGAATTGTTGGTAGAAGCAACTAGGAGTTCACCATCACTGTAGTATTCTACAACATCAACTTCACCAATTTTTTTTTTTGGTTATTTTTTACTTTGGTTCATAGCCTCCCTTTTGATCTTATTCTGCAACTTATAACACTCAGATTTAATGTGTCATTTCTTCTTGTAGAAGTTACATGTTTTACCTCTATTTGAAGATCTCGATCTACCCTAGGATTTACTGCGAGGATTTCGATCTTTTTTCCTCCTACGATCATCATCGATATTTCATTCTTGCCTCTCATGAATACTGAAACCCTCTCCCTGAGAGTCAGATCCAACCACAAGATGTTTCATATTGTTATACGAGGTCAAATAAGCATAGACATCAGCAACTATGAGAGATTCACGGCTATACCAAATCGTGTCAATAAAGGCTGAATAAGACTAGGGCAACAAGTAAAGTAGAATAAATCCTAAGTCTTCTTTATCATGCTAAACCTCCATAGCCTCCAAATCTGTGACAATTTCTTTAAACATAATTAAGTTTTTGTGCATAGATGCACATTCCTCCAAACGATGAGCGTAAAGACATTACTTCATATGTAACTTACTAGGCATGGTTTTCGACATGCATAGTTGCTACAGTTTCGCCCATAATGCAACGACAATCTTCTCTTTCACCACATCCTGGAGAATTTTGTTAGACAAATATAGATGTAATTGCGTCAAAGCTTTTCGATCTTTATGCTTCTTTTCTTCCTCCGTTAACGTCGAATGCATCTTATCTATCCCTAGCAAGGCATCCTTTAAATCTATTTGCACAATAACTGTCTGCATCTTTATCTGCCACAACGCAAATCTGGTGTTTTGATCTAATAGCAAAATTTCATACTTCAGTGATGCCATTACCGTGATCGAGATAAACAAGCTGGAAAGCTCTGATACCAATTTGTAAAAATTAAACGTTTATAATGATAATGAATTGCAAAGAAAGAGAGAAAAGAACACACAAAATTTACGTGGAAACCCTTTCGGGAAAAAACCATGAGCAGATGAGAAGAAAATTTACTATGTTGGATTCAAATGATACAAGAGTCATATATGATTACGTCTATTTAAAAACCTTATTGTAATCAACATCAAATAGAGGAAGTAAACTTCTATACGAATTTTACTTGTGCAGCCTGTACCCGTCCAATATTTTGCTTTTTGGGGATCTATGATAGGCTGCGGATTTTACTTGAATCTAACGTATGTTCTTCTACTTGTTGATATGTACTAATCCACTATACCGATCGTTAAATTGTTAGTTGAAGCTTGCTAGCTGGACTTCAAAAAAAGAAAACTTAACAGTTAAGTGACTTAAATAAAAACTTTTGAATTGTTCAATGAATTAAATGAAAAATTTTGAATAGCTCAGTGATCATTTTGTAACTTTTTAAAGTTAAGTGGCCAAAATGTAAATTTACTAATAATTTAAAGTTATTGTTACTCTGAATTAAAATCTTTATGGATTATTATTCTATACAGCTATAGTGGAATAAAAAAACTTCACAAGCAAGTTTAGTGATGTCATTTGTTTATAGGATGTAGTAAAATTACAACAAAAAAAATTAAAATGACACTTGATTTTATCCTAAACCCGCTTGTAGAGTTTTTTTAACTACACATAGCCTCTTCCCAACCCGTAAATAAGATGATAAAAAGTGCTTGAGTATACTCAACCCACCTCCTCTTGCATTGACAGCAATGTCGATACCAATCAAGCTCAGACTCAACCGACCACACATGGTGAGACTTATTCCAAAATAAAATTTGGATTGAGAACCACACATACACCAATACACTTAGAAACTCAAATTTGAACATTGAAAGTCTTAGTACTTCAACATTTGCTAACATTGTGAAAGTTTTATTGGTTAAATAATTAAAAATAAATAATAAGATAGATATAGCTTTTTATCTTGTCGATCTAAAAAATACAAAACCCATTATTGATAGCATAATAATAATGATAATAAATTGAATAATCATATGATATATTTACATATGCGTATATTAATTATTTTTTTATATTAGGACATTAATATTATATATTATAAAGAAATAAAAGAAACAAATACATTAACATCGTATATATTACAAATAAATAAACCTAATAAACACATTAAGGAAGAAAATTTATTCACGTAACATAGTTTATTATCTTAACTTTTGTTATATATAATTATAATGAAAATAATCCGACCTGATATATAAATTATCCAATAATTAGAATAGGAGTTCATCTTCATTACTTGGGGGATTATCCTATAAAAGACCCATCGTTATTATCTTGTTCCTCTCTTCTCCTAAACTAGAGATTGATATGAGCAACTCAGTCAAATTCAAAGACCATAATAGAGATGGGCTTAGTTTTCCTGAAGGCCAATTTCCAAGATCCAAATCCAAGCAGCTAAAGACAAAACTCAACTTATTTGTTTAAGACTCTATCATGAAAAAAATTCGAGAAGAAAAATTGAAGCTTCAAGACGATGGATTTTAGAGCAATGCTGAATTAGAAGGGACTAATTTTGTGCGTGGGCCTAAACTTCCAATCTATGATGAAAAGCCCATGTGGAAAATGTTAACAAACTTAGGCACTTCACTTCAAGGACCCCAATCGATCCTACAAGCCTAGAAGTTTCATATTGGGTTCGGGTTTTAGGCTTCATTTTCATTATATATGAGCTCAATATTTTATTTATCAACTTTTATTATTTTATTATTATTTTATTCTAGATTTTTTATAATTATTAAGTATTTAAAGTTATTTAAGAGTTTTATATTAATAAGAAAGTTTAGTTTAAAACTACTTATTATTTAGATTAAATTAGAGTTCTAGAATATTTAAGAGTTTTATTTAGATTTATTTAGCTAGCCTATATATAGGCCTTTGTATTGTACACAAATCATACAATTCATTATTATTCAACTTCTCTTTGCGTTAATAAATTCTCTTTGAGTTTTCTTTTCAAGAATTTCTCTTGAGATTCTTTTAGATGAGCTTTAACAATCTTTTCAGACTGTGAGGATCATCTTCAAACTTTTTCTTGTCAAGTTTTCTTTATTGGAGGGGAAATTAGAGCCACTTGAAGGGAGTTGTGGATTCTTCGTGTTTCTAAGCCTTATTAGGACTTCTACATAATACGTTCTGTCTTTCTATCTATCTTTTTTATTAATTCTCATTGTAACAACCAATTTTCAGTGAAATCAGAAAAGTGGTTTTGAGACCACTAATTTGACATGTAAATTAATATTTTATTATTATTTTAATTTCTATGGTATGTTAGTAGGGTCGTATAAAAATTTTGTTAAGAAATTTTGATGTTTCCATGTTTAATTTCTTGAAAAGGACTAAATCGTAAAAGGTGCAAAAGTAGAGTTCTATTAGTTAAAGGGGTTAAATAGCTATAGTACTTTAATGTAAGAGGACTTAGATGGTAATTAGACCATTTATGTTGTAGTGGATGTTTATGACATGGTTTTATTGAAATTATTAATGTTTTAAAAGGGTAAATTGTTAAATAGGTAAATAAGAAATAAAAACAAAAGAAAGAAAAATAAACTATCATCATCATCTTTTTTTTCTTCAACCGAAACCACCATGAAAGCATGCTAGAGTTCGACCATCAAGTCTCACTTGCATGGTATGATTTTTGATTCCGTTTTTAATGATTTTTATGTTTTTAGGATCGTTGTAGCTTAATCTAGCTAGCCTAAGGGATAATTGGCAAAATTGTTAAAGGTTTAGAGTTTTTCCATGAATGTTCTTGCATGATCCTTGGAGTTTAATGAAAGATTAAGAGTCGTTGTTGTTAAATAAACAAGTTTTGTAGAGTGATTTTTGATGAAAATGTCATTTAGGGACTTATTTGTAAAAGTAGTAAAATTCGATGATAAATTTATGAAATACTAATTTTTATGGGTTGGTATAGGCCCCTAGTGAATTCGGTTAGCATGGAATGTGGATGAAATTCCTTAAATTTCATTTTACGAGCTTAAAGACTAAATTGTAAAGAAGTTAAAATACTAGAGGCAAAATTGTACTTTTACAAAAATATGAATTTTGGACTGAATTGAATAGTATAAATATTAAATGGATTTAATTTATCTATTTAGATCAAGATAGACCTCGAACGGATTTAGATCAAGGAAAAGCGAAATCCTCAAATTGATCTCGTTTTTACGTTTTTGTCATCGAGGTAAGTTTGTATGATTAAATTAAGGTTAATGTTGTTTTGATCTGTATGTTATTGTGCTATTTATCATGTAAATAAATGGTGGAAATCCAACGATTTTACGATACTTATCGAGCCTCTTTTGAACCTTAGGAATATATAGGATACAAATGACATGTTATTAGGATTACCATATTTTCGGTGCTGGTCTTGAATGTCCTATCGATGATCGAGGTCCTACATTTGTTGCAAATACTCTATAGCTAGTATGAACAACATCGTGTATCTTACATTTCGATCGACAGCTTGTGTGAGCAAACCCATTTCACAGCTCATGTGAGCTACGATGTAAAGGAAAGGAAAAGGAAAGGTTACGACTATATGTTTAGCACACTTTGTGTGAGCTTCCCCGCATATCTGATGTTGAAAAGGAAAGGTATGACTCTATGTTTAGTACACTTTGTGTGAGCTTCCCCGTGTATCTGATGTTATTCTAAATGGTTCAATGTGCATGAAAAGGAAAGGAACGGTAAGTGTTCCAATGAACTAAGTTATGAATCTATGAAAAGGCATGAAATGGAAATGATCAATGAATGTTTATCTATGTCCACAGAAAGGATGAATTCAAAAGAATTATGTTCATGTAAATTTAGGTTCCCATGTGATAATTCAAGTGAATTATGTGTTAATGCACTAACATGTGTTGTTGATGATGCTTAGGCTTATGCCAAGCTTATGGTTGGATTGTATCATATTTAATTTTAAGGTTATGCATTGAAATGGTAAGTTATGTTCACGTTTTACGAACTTACTAAGCATTATATGCTGAAGTAGTTTTCCTTCTTATGTTTTATAGATGATTGCAAGCTCGATCAGTTTGGAAGCTTGTTGGAGATCTATCACACTTTCCAATGATTATATTGGTAGTTTTTGATGTTTTGGCCAAGGTTATAATGGCATGTATAGGTGGATTTACGTTTAATGTTTGGTTGAGTGCTTAGATGTTGATTTTGGTATGTATATAGGTTGGTTGTTTAGTATCATTTTAATAATGGGTGAATTGTGTCACTTATATGCTTGTGATACATGAAAGAAATGGTTAAAATGGTAAGTTCATGTTGATATGGTATAAGTTAAATTGTGGTATGTTTTGAGATGGTAGAAATATGATCAGGTGAATTCATGTTTGGAAAGTTTACATGTTTGCTTTTGAGGTGCCTTACATGTCATATTGGTTGTATGTTAATGGTCTATTGCATTGGTTATTTTAATACATGTTTTAGTAAGGTTTTGAAGCCTTGAAGTTGTGCACAAGTTGTGTTTAGGTAAAAGCTTGAAATTGGTGATGGAAATGGCTTGATTTTGGCCAATTTCTTGTCCACACGGCCTAAGACACGGGTGTGTGTCTCAGCCGTGTGTGACACACAGCCATGCGACTTGGCCGTGTGTTCCCTATAGGTTTTAAAGGCATTCAAGTTAGGTAGTTACATGGCCTAGCACATTTCTTGGTGGCTTGGCAGTGTAATCCAACTCAGAGAGTTACATGGGCACGGACACGGGCTAGGACATGGTCGTGTGTCCCTATTTTGATTGTTACACGTCTTGAGACACAGGCGTGTGTCTCAGCCGTGTGAGTCACACGGCCTGGCCATACGACTGGGTGACCGCTGCAGTTCAATTTTTTTAACTTTTTCTTAAATGTTCCAAATGTTTTTTATTTAGTCCCGAATCGTTTCTAAAGTGTTTCTAAAGCCTCAAAGCCTCAATTAAGGGACGATATGCATGTGTATGAATGATTTATATCATGTTTCTGTTGTGGTTTGAAATGTATGTTTTAAAGTTATGTTTTTACAGTAATGCTCAATAATCTTATTCCGACGATAGATACGGGTTAAGATTGTTACATTTTGTGGTAATAGACCTACGATTTTGTCAGTTCTCAAATTGAACGTAATATGTACGGGTCTAGATATGCATGCCATTATATAATCTATGATTGTGTGATAACTCCTGAGTCGATTTGAACTATGTTTTTATCTAGATATAATGTCATCCAACCGAGCCAATTCCGATGAGGTTGAAAGTAACGTACAAGCCTTCGTTCACAGAGTAACAACAAGTGGTAGCATGCCTGTATCTGAAGGTCGAGGAGAAGAGGCTAAGGAAACCTTCTTTTAGATGATGAATGAATGGTTTATCGAGTTCATACGAACGAACCCTATGGCTCAACGACCTCTACCCCAACCTGTTCCTCAATCAGTTCCTGCAGTTCCTCAGGTTTTAAAACTAGTACGAGTGAGCAAGCCTCTAGTTGATAAAATCCGTAACTATGGAGCTGAAGAGTGTACAGGTACTCTGAAGATGATCCAGAGAGGGCCGAGTTTTGGTTGAAAAATATGATTAGAGTTTTTGTCGAATTATCCTGTACACCGACAAAATACGTGAAATGTGTTATATTGTTATTGAAAGATTCAACTTATCAGTGGTGGAATACCATAGTTTTGATTGTACCCAGAAAACGGGTAGACTGGAAATTATTTTAGACTGAGTTTCAAAAGAAATATGTGAGCCAGAGATTTCTTGATAAGAAATGTAAAGAGTTTCTTGAGCTGTAATAGGGTTGGATGACAGTGTCTAAATACGAGAGAGAATTTGTTTGACTCAACAAGTATGCCTGAGAATGTATACTGACAGAGGTTGCTATGTGCACACGATTTGAAGATGGGTTGAACGAGGACATCAAGCTATTAGTCGGGATTCTTGAATTGAAGGAATTTGTTGTTATGGTTGACAGAGCGCACAAAGCTGAAGAAATGAGTAAAGCAAAGAGAAGGGCCGACTATAAGGCTCGTGATTCTAGAAAGAGATCAGCGAGAAAGTCATATTTATCGCCATCAAAGAAGTGAAAAGAATATTATAACCGTTCGTCAACTTCAGTAGGTTACTCTGGTAGGGATCGAGGAAAGTAACATGCGTGTTTAAAACCTTAGACTACGTCTGTAGTGAGCGTAGGCAGTGTTGAAAGCAATAAGCTCGAATGTCAGCAATATGGATGACGATAATTCGGTGAATGTAGAATGAAAGAAGAGGTATGTTTTAAATGTAGTTTGTATGAAAATTATATCAGAGATTGCTCGGAAAGGTCCGACAAAGAAAAGGCTCAGACTACTCAACCAAGTAACACTACTGCGAGAGGTAGACCACCACTACAGAACACTGGAAATGCAGGCAATAGTCGTAGTGGGAAAAGGGACTCTTCTGTGAGATCTGAGGCACGAGCACTGGGTAGAGTTAATGTGATCCATGCTCGAGAGGAAGCCTTAGCGCCAGATGTTATCACTGGTATATTTTCTATCTTTGATACTGATGTTACTGCTTTGATTGACCTGGGTCAACACATTCATATATATACACGACTATAGTGTCAGATAAGAAATTTCCTTTTGAGTCCATTGAGTTTGTGGTTAAAGTAATGAACCTTCTAGGTCAGTATGTGTTAGTTGATAAAGTCTATAAAAATTATCCTTTGATGATTCAGGGTTGCAACTTTCCAGCTAATTTGATGTTAATACCCTTTGATGAGTTTGACGTGATTCTAGGTATGGACTGGTTAGCTCTGCATGATGCTGTTGTGAATTGTAGACAAAAACATATTGTGTTCAAATGTCAGAATGGTGAAAAGCTTCATATTTAGTCAGATAGACTGGATAGTGTATCTAATGTTATATCGGCTATGTCAGCACAGAAAATGTTAGAAAGGGCTATGAAGCGTATCTCATTTATATATTTGATTCTAGAGTTTCCAAGTTGAAGCTAGAATTGGTTCTAGTGGTATGTGAGTATAAAGATGTATTTCCAGAGGAATTACTAGGGTTGCCGCCAATCAGAGAGGTTGAGTTTGCTATTGAGCTAGTGCTAGGAACATCTTTGATATTGATAGCACCTTATAGAATGGCACCTATAGAGTTGAAAGAGTTGAAAGCACAATTGCAAGAGTTGGCATATAGGAGTTTTGCACGACCCAACTTTTCTCCTTGGGGTTCTTCTGTGTTATTTGTTAAGAAAAAGGATAGATCCATGCGATTATGTATTGATTATCGATAGCTCAATAAAGTCACGATCAAGAACAAGTATCCATTGCCACATATTAACAATATGTTTGATCAGTTCAAAGGTGTGACAGTGTTCTCAAAGATCGATCTTCGTTCTGGTTATTATCAGTTGCGAGTTAAAGACTCAGATGTACCAAAAATCGCGTTCAGGACCATGTATAGACATTATGAATTTCTCATAATGCCATTTGGTTTGACTAATGCACCTTTTGTATTTATGGACTTGATGAATAGAATCTTCAGACCATATTTAGACAAATCCATTGTGGTACTTATTGATAATATTCTGATCTATTCACGAGATGAGACATAGTATGTCGAGCATTTGAGAATTTTTTTTGCAAACTTTGTACGAAAAACAATTGTCGCTAAGTTTAGCAAATGTGAGTTCTGGCTTCGAGAAGTCAGATTTTTGGGACATGTTATATCGGCCGACGACATTAGGGTTGATCTGAGCAAAATTTCAGCTGTGGTAGATTGGAAACTCCGAGAAATGTATCTAGGGTCAGAAGTTTTCTGGTTTAGCTGGATACAATAGAAGATTTATCAAGGGATTCTCGGTAATTACTACGCCGTTGACGAGTTTGTTGCAAAAAGATGTTAAGTTCGAATGGTCTGAGAAATGTCAGCAAAGCTTTAATCAGTTGAAAGCAATTTGTCCGGTAAAGATTTTGTGATTTATAATGATGTTTCGTTGAATGGTTTGGACTGTGTTTTGATACAAGAGGGAAAAGAGATAGTTTATGCTTCTAGATAATTAAAATCACATGAAAAGAATTATCCGATGCATGATTTAGAGCTTGCAACTATTGTGTTTGCTTTGAAGATTTGATGACACCATTTGTATGAAGAAAAATGCCAAATCCTCACGGATCATAAAAGTCTAAAGTATTTGATGTCACAGAAAGATTTGAATTTGATACAGCTCAGATGGCTCGAGTTATAGAAAGATTATGACTTGATCATTGACTATCATCCGGGAAAGGCTAATGTTGTTGCGAATGCTTTGAGTAGAAAATATTTATTTACTTTACGAGCATTGAACACGCGATTGATGTTACTTGATGATGGTCTGATTTTGGCTGAATTAAAAGCTAGACCGATGTTTTGCAACAGATTTACGAAGCTCAAAAAAATGATAATGTTTTGATAGCTAAACGAAAATAGATTGAGATGATTGTTGATTCAGATTTTCATGTTGATTTCGATGATAGTTTGTATTTTAGAGGCAAAATTTGTGTTCTGAGAAATTCTGATCTTGTTCAAAAGATATTACAGGAAGCTCACAGTAGTAGCTTGTCTATTCATCCTGTTAGCAATAAAATGTATGGTGATTTGAAATAGGTGTAATAGTGGCCGGGTATGAA
Source organism: Gossypium turneri (assembly GCA_008044935.1). Lineage (NCBI taxonomy): Eukaryota > Viridiplantae > Streptophyta > Magnoliopsida > Malvales > Malvaceae > Gossypium > Gossypium turneri. Next base: position 54,098,852 of record CP032581.1, read on the forward strand.
ATGCGAGATCTCAGAGTTCGTATCGAAATGTTTAGTTTGTCAGCAAGTTAAAGTCGAGCATTAGGTACCTTTTAGTTTGCTACAACCAGTGATGATTCCAGAGCGGAAATGAGAATGTATCACGATGGATTTTGTATGAGATTGCCTCTATCTCTGAGAAAGAAAGATATTGTGTGGGTAAGTGTTAATCATTTAATGAAATCCATGCACTTCATTCCAGTTCATACGAATTTTTCACTCGAGAGATTATCAAAGTTGTATGTGCCAGTTTCTATTATTTTTGACAGGGATTCGCTGTTTACGTTTCGATTCTGGAGCAAGTTACCTAAATCTCTAGGTACTTGATTGCATTTTAGTACTACATTTCATCCTCAGACTAACGATCAATCTGAACAAGTGATTTAGATACTCGAAGATATGTTTCGATGTTGTGTTTTGGAGTTCGAAGGTAACTGGGAGAGATTGCTACCGTTATTTGAATTTGCATACAAAATCGAGCTTTAAAATGGTAGTGTATGAGGCTTTGTGTGATAGAAAGTGTCGAACACTGTTATACTGGACTGAGCTTAGTGAGAAAAAGATTTTCGAGGTTAATTTGATGTGAGAAACTGAAGAAAAGGTTAAAGTGATATGTGACAGTTTGAAAGCAGATTTGAAAAGAAAACATCGAATTTCAAGTTGGTGACCAACTATTTTTGAAAGTATCGCCGTGGAAGAAAGTTTTTCGATGTGGTGGTAAAGGAAAGCTTAGTCCGAAGTTTATCGGGCCATATGAGACCGTTGAGAGAATCGGGCCAGTAGCTTACAGACTATCTTTACCGTCAGATTTAGAAAAGATTCACAATGTATTTCATGTATCTATTTTATGACGGCATCATTTAGATCCGTCACACTTGATTTCACTTGTTGATGTTCAGATTCAGCCAGATATGACGTACAATGAAGAATCGATTAGAATTCTAGCTTTAGAGGTTAAAGAATTAAGAAATAAAAGCATAGCTTTAGTGGAAGTTCTCAGGCAACGTCACAGAATAAAAGAGGCTAACTCGGAACTAAAAGAATCTATGAAAGTGCAATACTCGAACCTTTTTTCTGGTAAGATTTTCGGGGACAAAAATTCTTTTAGAAGGCAGAATTGCAGCAGCCCGTTTATAGTGAAATTGAAACAGTAGTTTTGGGACCACAAAGCTGACATGTAAATGAATATTTTATTATTATTTTAATGTCTATGGTATGTTAGTAGGGTTGTATAAAAATTTTGTTAAGAAATTTTGACGTTTGCATGCTTAATTTCGTGAAAAGGATAAAATCATAAAAGGTGCAAAAATAGAGTTCTATTAGTTAAAGGTGTCAAATAGCTATAAAACTTTAATGTAAGAGGACTTAGATGGTAATTAGACCATTTCTGTTGTAGTGGATGTTTATGATATGGTTTTATTGAAATTATTAATGTTTTAAAAGGGCAAATGGTAAATAGGTAAATAAAACATAAAAACAAAAGAAAGAAAAATAAAGTATCCTCTTCATCTTTGTTTTCTTCAATCGAAATCACCATGAGAGCATGCTAGGGTTCGACCAACAAGTCTCACTTGCATGGTATGATTTTTTATTCTATTTTTAATGATTTTTATGTTTTCGGGATCGTTCCAATTTAATCTAGCTAGCCCAGTGACTAATTTGAAAAACTTTTAATGGTTTAGAGTTTTTCCATGAATGTTCTTGCATTATCCTTGAAGTTGAATGAAAGATTGTGAGTCCCTATTGTTAAATAAACAAGTTTTGTAAAGTGATTTTTGATGAAAAGGTCATTTAGGGACTTATTTGTAAAAGTAGTAAAATTCTATGATATATTTGTGAAATACTGATTTGTATGGGTTGGTATAGGTCTGTAGTGAATTTGATTAGCATGAAATGTGGATGTAATTGCTTAAATTTCATTTTACGAGCTTAAAGACTAAATTGTAAAGAAGTTAAAATAGTATGGAAAATTATCATTTTTTAAAAATATGAATTTTGGACTGAATTGAATAGTGTAAATATTAAATGGATTGAATTTATCTATTTAGATAAAGATAGACCTCGAACAGATTTAGTTCGGGGAAAAGCGAAAGCCTCAGATTGATCTATTTTTTACGTCTTTGTCATCGAGGTAAGTTCGTATGATTAAATAACATTTAATGTTGTTTAGATCTATATGTTATTTTTCTATTTATCATGTAAATAAATGATGGAAGTCCAACGATGTTACGATGGCTATCGAGCCCCGTTTGAACCTTAAGAATACGTAGGATACAAAAGACATGTCATTAGGGTTACCATGTTTCAAGTGCTAGTCTTGAATGTCCTACTGATGGTTGAGGTCCTGCATTTGTTGTGGATGCTCTACAACTTGTGTGAGAAGCATCGTGCAGGTTATATTCCTACTGACAGCTTGTGTGAGCAGACCGATTTTATAGCTCGTGTGAGCTACAATGTAAGAGAAAGGAAAAAGGAAAGGTTACAACTATATTTTTAGCACACTTTGTGTGAGCTTCCCTACGTATCTGATGTTATTCTGAATGGTTCAATGTGCATGAAAAGCAAAGGAACGGTAAGTGTTCTAATGTGCTATGTTATGAATCTATGAAAAGGTATGAAATTGAAATGATCAATGAATGTTTATCTATGTCCATAGAAAGGATGAATTCAAAAGCATTATGTTCATGTAAATTTAGCTTACTTATAATTCAAGTGAATTATGTGTTAATGCACTAACATGTGTTGTTGATGATGCTTAGGCTTGTACTAAGCTTATGGTTGGACTGTATCATGTTTAATTTTAAGGTTATGCATTGAAATGGTAAGTTATGTTTACGTTTTACGAACTTACTAAGCATTATATGCTTATGTAGTTTTCTTTCCTATGTTTTATAGATTATCAAAAGCTCAATCATTTTGAAAGCTTGTCGGAGATCTATCACACTATCCATCGATTATATGGGTAGTTTTTGATGTTTTGGCCAAGGTTATAATGGAATGTAGAGGTGAACTTATGTTTAATGTTTGGTTGAATGCTTATATATTGATTTTGGTATGTATATAGGTTGGTTGTTTGGTATCATTTTAATAATGGGTGAATTGTGTCACTTATATGCTTGTGAAACATGAAAGAAATGGTTCAAATGGTAAGTCCATGTTGATATGGTATAGGTTAAATTGTGGTATGTTTTGAGATGGTAGAAATGTGATCAAGTGAATTCATGTTTGGAAAGTTTACATGTTTGTTTTTGAGGTGTCTTACATGGCATATTGGTTGTATGTTAATGGTCTATTGAATTGGTTATTTTAATGTATGTTTTAGTAAGGTTTTGAAGCCTTGAAGTTGTTCACAAGTTGTGTTTAGGTACAAGCTTGAAATAGGTAATGAAAATGGCTTGATTTTGGCCAATTTTATGTCCACATGGCCTAAGACACGGGCGTGTGTCTCAGCCGTGTGTCCCTATAGGTTTTAAAGGCATTCAAGACAGGCAGTTACATGGCCTAACACACGGCCTGGCACACAGGCGTTTGAGGCCATTTCGAGAGTTACATGGCTTGGCACATAGGCATGTGGCTTGGCCAGGTGACCCAACGCAGAGAGTTACACGGGCACGGACACGGGCTAGGACACGACCATGTGTCCTTATTTCGATTGTGACACAGCCTGAGACACGAGCGTGTGTCTCAGTCGTGTGAGTCACATAGCCTGGCCACACGGCCATGTGACCCCTGCAGTCCTGAATCATTTCTAAAGTGTTTCTAAGGCCTCGAAGGGTCAATTAAGGGATGATATTCATGTATATGAATATTTTATTTTTCTTAGTTATATGAATATCATGTTTGTGTTGAGGTTTGGAATGTATGTTTTAAAGTTACATTTTTACAGTAATGCTCAGTAACCCTATTCCGACGACGGATACTGGTTAGGTGTATTACACTAATATTAGATTTAATTATTATATTTTATTCTTCTTAGTTATTTATTTTAATTGTTTTCTTTATTTTTATCTGAATTGGATTCGTTTGCGTTTCAGGTTCTGTCAGAATCCAAGTTTCTTTTTGAATGTCTAGAGCCCTAAGACAAATCCACGACTTTGACAAACTTTACAATCCACTTTCGCATTCATCCGCCTCATTCCTTATCATTTGTTATAAGATTTGGGCATTTTAGGTGTTCTTTTTATTCTTATAAACTGATATCTAGTAAACATCCTGAAAACATTTTTTTACCTAGACAATTTTCAGGAAAAAAATACTTTTCAGTGGGTAAATGATTTTTAAATGATTTGAAATTTTACATATTGTTTTTTGGCATTATTTTAGAGTGTAAAAAAATATTTCCCACAAAAAAATGATTGAAAAAAGTACTAAAAAAAGAAAATACAAAAAAGAAAAAAATATTTTGTGCATTGAATTTTGTGCCAAAACATTCTAAATCATATCTACATTATTTGAGGAGGTTCCGGTTTAAACTTCGTGATTTTTGGAAATCGGAAACACCTCGAACGAAGTTTATCAAGTTGCTCTGCAATTTTCGTGTTTTGGAGTTTCATCAATTTTCATTGACTCTTAGCATTAGGTTTTCCTTTCTTTTTCCTTTTTATTGTTTTTTTTACGCATTCTAACACTTTATTGTTTCTTGTGTTAATAGATTAAAGCATGTTGCACATTCCTTCCTCCGTGCAACATCTATTAGGGTTGCTATGGTAGTTGAATGTAATACATTCTGATTTATTGATATAGACACTTTTTAAAAGACTCACAAGATTAATTTTTACCTCATTGCAAATTTAATTTTATTTCTGAGTGTATAAATGTGAGGTTTGTTTAATTTTCCTTTTGAGTGTTGTGTTTTTCCAGACTTTCACAATGACATGTGACACTCGTAACCGTAAAAACCATGATAAGATATTATCTGATGACAAAGAGCAAGATGTTACATTTGAGAATATTGTGGGGATAGTAAAATTTTAACATCAACAATTAAACGAGGTACATAATACATTTGAGGACGATTTCACTAAGTGTCAAACAGAACTACGGGCCAATTTGACTAAGTGTCGAATAGAACTATAAGAGGACATTTATCAGCTTTCCAATCTTCTTACCAATCAATTTAAAATGCTAACTCAAGCTGTTGCTCATTTGGAGACTTCATTGAATTGATGGTCTTGTGCTCATGATAATGATGATGAGAGGGACAATGAATAACTTCATATTCGTTCTAATACTAGTAAACGAGGATATCGTCACATTGATGAAACTTTGGGTGTTCCTGATCGAGGCCAGTCTTCTACAGCTAAACCAAAGTTTAACATTCCACCATTTCGAGGGAAGAATGATCCAGATTCATATTGTGATTCAGAGGCTAAAATTGATATCATGTTTCATTGTTATAAATGTCCGAAGGAGGAGAAAGTACCATTGGCTACATTGGCATTTTCAGATTATACATGTTTTGTTGTTATAGATGTCGATTCGTGGGACCAGTTGACACAAGTAATGAGAAAATGTTTTATCCCACCTCACTATTATAGGGATATTAAGCGACGACGTCAATGCCTTGTTTAAGGTAATCGATCTATTGATGAATACTTTAAGGAGATGGAGATGCTTATGGAAAGAGCAAATGTATGAAAAGATGACGAGAATACCATGGTACGGTTCATAAATGAGTTGAATATTTCGATAGCCAATGCTCTTAATCTTCAAATCTACATTGATCTTGAGGATACGGTACATAAGGCTATTGAGATTGAGCAGCAGTTTTAACAATGTCAGTCTCGTCCGTTTGGTGCATTACAATATTATAGAGGTGCGAGTTCTAATTCTACTTTTAAGAATTCAAAACCTCCTTATGGTACTACTAAATTGCTACCAAAACATGATGAGACTAAACGTTTTGAGTGGAGAAGTGGGGCTCTTACAAAACCTTCTTCTACATCTTCTAAGCAACCTACTTCTACTACTTCACCAAAATAACAAAGAGCTCTTGAGATTGAATGTTGTAAGTGCAGAGGTCGTGGGCACTATAGTCATGATTGTGCCAAGAAGAGACTTTTGTTTATCAAAAAAGATGGTGAGTATACCTCTAATTCAGATAAAACATATCTAGATATGCCTAAATTAATTGATGATGTTGATGATGGAGGTGAGTTTTATAGGGAAGAAGAGTTGGTGGAACCACTTACTCATTCCCATTGTATAGTTATGAGGCGCATCCTCAACATCCAATTGAGGGATGATCATGATCTTCAAAAGAGTAATATATTCAATTCAAGGTGTTTGATTAAATATAAAATTTGTTCATTTATCATTAAGAGTGGAAGTTGTGCTAACATTGTGAGCAGTTACCTTGTGGATTCTCTTGTTTTGTCATGTAGCAAACACCCTACACCATACCATATTCAATGGCTTAACGAAGGTTCAGAGATCCATGTAGTAAAACAGTGCTTGATCACTTTTAAACTTGGGACTTACATTGATGATGTTTGGTGTTATGTCGTTCCCATACATGCCGCCCACTTGTTACTTGGTAGACCATGATAGTACAATCGTGACGTTATTCATCATGGTAAATTAAATCAATATTCCTTTGTTTTCCATGAGAAAAAGTACATTTTCACCCCTTTCAATCCGAAAGATGTTCACAATGATCAAATCAAGATGATGAAGTTTTGTAAGGTGGTTATGGGAAGTAAGACACAAAATTCAAAAAAGGCTGAGAGAAAAGAGGCATCTAGTTAAAATAGCCAAATTAATGATGACCCAATGGTGATTGTTTCTTCGTGTGAGAAAAAAAGAGTGGTTTATAATTTTTATATGAGTGGAAAAGATGTACAACGAGCCTTACTCACTAAACAGCCTTGCATCCTTATCTGATTTAGGCAAAATTATTCATCTTTGACTAACCTTTACAACTCTTTGCCTAGTGTTTTTGTGTCTCTGTTGTTGGAATATGAAGATATTTTTGAAGAGGCGCCTGAAGGATTGCCACCTTTGATGGATATTGAGCATCAAATTGACTTAGTACCTAGGTCAACAATTCCAAATAGACTAAATTATCGTAGCAATCTTGAAGAGACAAAGGAGTTACAAAGCAAATGGATGAACTTTTGGCGAAAGGTCACATTCGTGAAAGTCTAAGTCCTTGTGCAGTGGCAATAATTTTGGTGCCAAAGAAAGATGGTACGTATAGAATGTGCGTCGATTGTCGACCAATTAACCAAATTACTATTAAGTATAGACATCCTATTCGAAGGCTTGATAATATGTTTGATGAAATTTATGATGCTTGTATCTTTACAAAGATTGATTTAAAAAGTGGCTACCATCAAATTCGAATGAAAGAGGGGGATGAATGGAAAGCAACCTTTAAAACTAAGTTCGGTTTATATGACTAGCTAGTCATGCCTTTTGCTTTGATTAATGTGCCTAGTACTTTCATACGCTTGATGAACCATGTTGAGACCTTATTTAAGTAAATTTGTGGTAGTATATTTTGATAATATTGTAATTTACTCAACTTTTTTAGATGATCATGTTTTCCATGTTAAATATATTGTAAACATTTTGAGAACTGAAAAGTTATTTGTCAACCTTGACAAATGTACTTTTTGTTGTGATAAACTAATCTTTTTAGGTTTTATAGTCAATACTCAAGGTATTCATGTCGATGAGGACAAAGTAAAGGCAATTAGGGAGTAACCTTGTAACAACCCGTTTTCAATAAAATCGAAACAATGGTTTTAGGACCACAAATTCGAGTTAGAAAGAAAAATTATTTTAATAGTATTGCATGGTCTGCATTATGATAGGAATGACATATGAAAATTTCATTAAGAAAATTTTACGGATTTCATGTTTAATTGTTAGTAAGGACTAAATTGCATGAAATGTTAAAGTTGAATTCTAGTAGCTAGAGGGATTAAATAGCTATGAAATTCAAAATTTGAGGTCCTTATATGGCAATTAGACCATTAAGAGGAGTTAGTAGATAATTATAATGACCCATCCATGGAAATTCAAGAAAATAAAAGGACTAAATTGGAAAGTAAATAAACAAAAGATGATAATTAAAATAAATATCTAATGCCATCATTTTATATCATCTTTCCCAATTGAAAAACATGGAAACCCTAGTTTTGGGGTGTTGAATTCAAGCAAGTTGTTTTGGCTTAAATAGGTATGAATTCTTGTCCTATTTTTAGTAATTTTTATATTTATGAGATCGTAATAACCTAATCTAGTTATTTTGGGGATCAATTTGCAAAATTATCAAAGTATTAATATTTTTCCATGGATGAGTATGCTGAAATTTTGGAATTTATGGTAGAAAACGAAAGGTTGTTTATGGATAAACAACTTTTGTAAATGAAATTTTCATGAAATTGTGATTTAGGGACTAAATTGAAAAGATGTAAAATTCATGGAAAATTTCTCATTTTTGTGAAATACATGGACTGATATTATTATATGAAAGATTTGGCTAGGCTTGGAATAAGGATTAAATTGCATGAATTTCATTTTTCGAGCCCAGGGACAAAATTAGAATTAATTAAAAGTATAGGAGCAAAATGGTACTTTTGCCTAAAGTATGAATTGGATTGAATTGAATATGAATTTTATTAAATTGAGTTAAATTTACTTGTATAGATCTAAATAGACCTAGTACGGAATTGGATCGAGGAAAACAAAAAGTACCGGATTAGTAGATTCTCATATAGGAACAAGTGCCGAAGTAAGTTCGTGTAACTAAATTATGTACATTTATATGTTTGAATTAAATGTTATATATGTTAATTGTATAATTGCCATGTATATGAAATTGATTAAATATCTAAAAATGCCTGATAAATGTTAAGTCTCGATTGAACAAATGAAAATCGATGGATACAAGTTTCTTGTATTGGTTGTAGTCCTGCATATGTTGCGGACACAACATAGCTCGAATGAGCATCCTGTTATTAGCCCTCTCTAGCTTCCCGTTATATGGTTCTTGCAAGCTTCCAGTTAATAGCTCTTTAGAGCATCCCGATTATAGCTCTTTGTGAGCTTCTCGTTAATTGGCTCTTTATGAGCTTCCCAATAAGGCTCGCTTGAACTTCCTGATATTAAGTTATCCGAAGCTTCCTATTAATGGCTCTTAGAAGCTACTCGATATTGGCTTGCATTTGCTTCCTGAATATGGCTCTTATGAGCTTTTCATTATAAAGCTCGGATAAGCTTCCCGTTACATGGCTTACATGAGCTTCCCGTTATATGGCTCGAGAGAGTGCTTCTCGTTGAAGTGTTCTTATGAACACTCCCGAATATGAATTGACGAATTACAGGTTCGTACACTTTATGTGTACTACTCGATGTCCATCGATATTTCATAAGGTTCAACGAGTAAAGTTCTGGTATAAATTAAGATAAGGTCTAAATGAATTAATAATTGTATGTACATGAAAATACATGGAAATGTTTCTACGATGACCTCATCTCTGTTATTTACTTGAAATGCATTTGAAATATATGACTAACTTGCTTGAGGATGTATATGTGTTAGGTTATTGATTAATTTGATTTGGATGTACTTTGTATGCACATTTTAAATGAATATGAATGGTAAGTGAATTTCCCATTATATGAACTTACTAAGCATTAAATGCTAACTCTATTTTATTTTCTCTGTTTTATAGTACTCAGAAGCACGTAAAGGTTGGAGCGGGTTGAAGCAAGATCACAATATCCTTCAGCTCTTTTGGTATAAATATCAAACTTTAATCAGGATATAATGGCATATATAAGTTAAGTTGGTCAAATGTTAGTATACACATGTTTTGGTTGTAAATAGTCATTGGAATGGCTTGTAATGGTCATGTTTTGATATATATATATATATATATATATATATGGTATTATCATGTTTGAAGTATGAATATGATTATGCATATATGCATTTAGTATCTAGGTAAGTATAAGTTTTAAAATGACATAATAATAAATTGTCTATTGGGAAGCCTAAGGGTACATTGGTTGTATGTGTAAAATGTCAAGTTTAAGACTTGCTTTTAGCTTGATTTAAATGTCTTGAATTGGTTGGTGAATGTGTTAAAATGTTGATATAGGTGGAAGACAAGTTTGGGTGAGAAATAAGGCTTAAAATGGCCTTATTTTGTCTACACGGGCAAAGGCATGGGCGTGTGTCTGAGCCGTGTGTGACACACAACATAGTACATGGGCGTGTATTTCGGCCGTGTGTCCCCTACATCTTAAAATTTCAAAACAGAATGCTCTGGTATTTTCAAATGGGCAGAGACACGAGCATGTGTCTCAGCCGTATGTGTCACACAGCCTAGCACACGGGCATGTGACTTGCCTGTGTGAACCCTACATCTTAATTATGTAAGCCAGTATGCTCACACGGCCTAGCACACGGGTGTGTGGCTCGACCGTGTGACTAAGTTAGTATGTAACCTAATTTGGGCACGAGTTGGAATACGATCGTGTGCCTCACATCCAATGCCCACACGGCTTGAGACACGGGTGTGTCATTTGGCCGTGTGAGCCATACAACCTGGTCACATGGGTGTGTGTCCCCTACACATAAGGAAAATTTTGAAATTTCGCAAAAAATTTCCTGAGTTCTCGATTTAGTCCCAACTTGTTTCTAATTCATAATTTGGGCCTCGAGGGTCCATTTGAGGGACAATATGATTGATTATGTATGATTTCGGATATGAATAGTAAATGTTATGAATTAACTATATTTGTTTTGTAAATTTCGGTAATGCTTTGTAACCCTGATCAGGCAATGGATACGGGTTAGGGGTGTTACTGACCCACTCCTAAATTAATTACTGAGGTGAGATCTTTCCATGGTTTAACAAGTTTTTATAAACGTTTTGTGAAGGATTTCTCCACTATTGCCGCTCCATTAACTGAGGTTTTTAAAGAGACTAGGCATTTTAAGTGGGAAGAAGCTCAGGAAAAGGCTTTTCAAACCTTAAAGGATAAGTTATGTTCTACTTCGGTTCTTAAATTACCTGATTTTTCTAATACTTTTGATCTTGAATGTGATGCTTTAGGTATTGGAATTGGTGCCGTGTTGATGGAAGAAAAAAGGCCAATCACATATTTCAGTGAAAAACTAACTGGGGCACAATTAAACTACTCAACTTACAATAATTAGTTGCTAGCATTAGTTCGAGCTCTACAAGTATGGTGACATTACTTGCTGCCAAATGAGTTCGTTATCCATACAGATCATGGATCCCTAAAATGGTTAAGGGGACAAGGTACGTTGAGCAAGAGACACACTCTATGGGTAGAATTGATAGAGACATTTCCAAATGCAATTAAGTGTAAAAAAAGTAGAGAAAATGTAGTTGTTGATGCATTATCTCGTAGATATTCCTTGATAACTACATTAAATTTTAAAGTCTTAGGGTTTGAACATATAAAATATTTATAGTTAAATGATATTTATTTTGCAAATTTTTTTTCCAATTGTGGGAATGGTGCCTTTAACAAGTTTTATCTTGTAGATGAGTTTCTTTTTTACCTAAATAGGTTATGTGTTCCACAATGTTACATGAGAGAGTTATTAATTCGTGAGGCACATAGTGGAGGCTTAACGGGACACTTTGGTGTTGTCAAGACACTAGATATTTTACATAGTGGATGCTTAAACGGTTAGTGCTCGCTTAGTTTAAGTAAGTGCTTATTTTCGTTTCTTTCATTGATCTCTTAGCGACTGGAGAGGTAATGTTTTTCTCCACGACTCGGGACGTAGGGGGAGGCTTGGACCGGTGAATTCAGCGTTCTCATCTTAACAATAGTTAAACGGAGGGTTATTGTTGTTGTAAGTTGGGTTTCTATTCGTTCTTGGTTGTCAGTTTGCTTGTAAATCCATTAAATTGATGTTGAGTTCTTGATTATATGCTTTGGAGTGCTCGGGGACTATTTTAACATCAAACAAAACCAGGTGTGTACTCGAAACGCAAAAGAAAAAAAGGGATTCGGCGAAAAGCCAAAATTGCTTGCTGTTTGGACATCAGCAGTAGGCTAACTTTTGGAAATTGAATTAGAGGATTAAAAAAATATGGAATTAAAGCTTATTGAGTCTAGTTTTTCAAAGAAGAAACGGTGTAGTAATGGAATTGTAAATAGTGAGATATAATAAACTTTGTGAGACAAGGTCAGAATGAATTTGGGTTCCCTTGTTCTGAATTTGGAAAATTATCAAAAATTAGAAAAAAATAATTAGGAGCTAAAATTTACATGTTTATATTATTAATGAGTCTATTTTCAATAGAAGCAAATGTAAATATCATCAAAATTTTGTACTAAGAGATAATTAATTTTTAGCAAAGAAGGGTCAAAGCTGTCAGACAACAGAATAGGGGTAAGTTTGAAGATTTTACTGTACTTATTGGCTAAACCAAAAATTTTGAAAATATTATGGTAGAAAGGTATTTGAGTCTAGTCTCAAAAACATCAAGCGGATCTTAATTCAAAATTTTGTAGCTGAAGATATAAATAATTTACTAACAGTGACTCAAGTAGACAACTGTGAAGGAACATATAAGTAAATAGTGAAAACATATATTAATAATTAACTAGCACGGGTTACATTAAAAATGGATCATGCGGTCTAGGCCATTTTGGACCGAGTAGGCCACATGGGTATGTGAGCCAATTGTTCTGAAAAGTTTTGTAAGGTTGCTCAGGTCGCCCAAGTCGACTGTGGACCTACTGTAGGATCGGTAAGCTTTACTTAGACCCCTATATGTGTGATCTGTCTATCTGATTTCTATACCGAGCATGACTTATGATATCTGAATGTATCTACTATTAATTGCATAATGGCATGACATATTTTGTATGTTGCATGGCATCGGGGTGGGTTGATGATATTTGGGGGAAGTGTCTGAAAGGCTATTAAGCCTGTTATCTGGCAGCTCAGCTGCAACCTTCTGATTATGTGCCACATTTCGGTACAGCATGGTGTGTAGGGATGGGTGGGTTGATTCAATCCCTACATGGTGTTTAGGGTTGGACAGAGATAGTGTGTAGAGGCTGGTGGGTAGGATTCTGATTTACTATATCTGCATTCTGCATCTAATATGGGCCAAGGCCCTAATGTATTTCTGAGACTGTATCTAAACGGGCTAAGGCCCAAACTGATTCTGTGATGGGCATAGGCCCCAGACTGTATCTAACTGAATATAGTTGATTATCTGTATACATGTTTTCTGTGGGCATTACACACCGAGTTTGCGAAAACTCACCCTTTCTCTGTTTAATCTATATAGGTAATCTCCAGACTTGACGAGTCGGTGCAGCGGAGGACTCGACGGTGGCCATACGTAAATTTTAGACTATTTTCTATTAATGCCTAGAATTTATTACTTATTTGGGGTTTTTGATGTATCTTCTGCACTATAGATTGGTTGGCTTTAAATTTGGGACATTATACTGTTTTTATGGATTTTTTTAAACTGTAACTCCACAAAACACTATTTTTTCCTAAAAACTAAGGTTTTTCGTAAATAGAAACGATTTTTCCTAAATTAATTGGTTACAAAAGCTTCCACTAAGAGATAAGTTTTAAAGCAAATCAACTACTTACTGTAACGGTTTTTAAACTCGACAATCTTCTCTTCAAACCCCTTTTCATGTGACATCGCTAGATTCAGCCATAATGTCTAGGCCGAGTTTGGGGTGTTACAACAGCCACATGGGGTAGCATAGCAGCCACCTAGAGGCCATGGTCAGGCTAGAGGTGGTAATGGAATGGTTCGTGGAGAGAGCACTAGGCAGAGGTGCTAGACTGACAAAGGCGAGGCAGCGTACTTTAGTTTATGCTGCACGTCGCTGAGAGGATAGAGATGCTCCAGATGTCATCATGGGTACGTTTCTTATTTATGATGTGCCTTACACTACATTGATAGATATAGGATCTACGCATTCCTATGTTGCCTGTTCTGTTTCCAAAAACATAGGGATTCCAGTTGAGAGTACTTCTAGTGATGTGACTGTGCTGAGCCCATTGGGGCAATCTGTTAGAGTTAGCAAACTGTATAGGGATGTTCCTTTAAAGGTTCAAGGGACAGTATTTCTGGCTGATTTGATGGAGCTTAAGTTAGGAGAGTTCAATATGATATTGGGGATGGACTGGTTGGTCAAGCATCGTGTCAGTTTGGACTGTGCAACTAAGAGGGTCGTATTGAGAATTGAGGAGAGTAATGAAGTAGTTGTGATTGGGGAACGTCGAAATTACTTGACTAACGTGATCTCTGCACTGGTAGTTGAGAAACTGGTTCGTAAGGGAAGTGAGCCATATTTGGCCTACATAAATGTTTATGCTTCTTGGGAATCTACTGTAAAGGACATCAGAACTGTGAGGGATTTTCTAGATGTCTTTCCTGAGGATCTACCAGGTTTACCTCCAAATCGAGAAGTGGAGTTTGAGATTGAGCTTTTCTCTGGTACAGCTCTGATGTCTATCGCTCATTATCGAATGGCACCAAGGGAGCTTACAGAGCTCAAGGCTCAAATTCAAGAGTTATTGGATCATGGGTTCATCCGCCCTAGTGTGTCCCCGTGGGGAGCATTGATATTATTTGTTAAGAAAAAGGATGGATCCATGAGGATGTGTATCGACTACCAAAAGCTAAATAAGTTGACTATTAAGAGAAGCATCCACTTACGAGGATTGATTATTTGTTTGACCAGTTTCGAGGGGTGTCTGTGTTCTCCAAAATTGACTTGAGTTCTGGGTATCATCGGTTGAGGGTTAAGGAGGCTGATGTTCATAAGACAACATTTAGGACTCGTTATGGTCACTACGAATTGCTAGTGATGTCATTTGGACTGACTAATGCACCGGCAGCTTTCATGGATTTTATGAACTGAGTGTTTCAGCCCTATCTAGATTGGTTTGTAGTGGTGTTCATTAATAACATATTGGTTTATTCGAGGACTGGGGATGAGCATGATGAGCACCTTAGGATTGTTCTTTAGATTTTGAGGGAAAAGTAGCTTCATGATAAGTTCAACAAGTGTGAGTTCTGGTTACATGAAGTAACATTTCTGGGTCATATGGTGTCTGCAGAGGGGATTCAAGTCGATCCTTGAAAAATTGAGGCTGTATTGGATTGGAAACAGCCTAAGAATGTGTTTGAAATCCGCAGTTTTTTGGGGCTGGCAGGTTATTACCGACGGTTTGTGGAAGGATTTTCACTGATCGCAGCACCCTTGACTAAGCTGCTAAGTAGAGGTGTATCGTTTGACTGGACTAATGCGCAGCAAGACAGCTTTAAGATGCTTAAGACTGTACTGACTGAGGCTCCTATTTTGGTATAGCCTAAACCTAGAAAGGAATTCACGGTTTATAGTGATGCATCACATGTCGGTTTGGGATGTATGTTGATACAGGATAGTAAGGTGGTTGCATATGCATCTCGTCAGCTTAAGACACACGAGCGAAATATCTGACGCACAATTTGGAGTTGGCCACCGTAGTCTTTACATTGAAAATCTGGAGGTATTATCTGTATGGTGAGAAGTGTATCATTTACATTGATCACAAAAGCCTTAGGTATCTCCTTACTCAGAAGGAGCTGAATCTAAGGCAACGAAGATAGGTTGAACTGCTTAAGGGTTACAACTATACCATTGAGTACCATCCTGGCAAGCTAATGTGGTGGCTAATGCATTGAGCCGTAGGGCTATGACTGATCTGAGAGCGATGTTCACTCGACTTAGCTTGTTTAACAATGTGAGCTTGTTGGCTTAGCTTCAAGTCAAGCTAACTTGGATCAAGCAGATCAAGGGTAGACAGCTAGAGGATGAGTCTTTTGGTTTTTGGTTCCGATAGATTGAGAGTGGTAGCACTACGAACTTTGGGTTAAACTCTAAGGGTGTGTTGTGTTTCCAAGGTCAGATATGTGTGCCGAATGATTCGAACTTGAGGCTGTCTATTTTGAGAGAGGTGCATAGTAACCCTTATACTATGCATCCTGGTAGAAATAAGATGTATCGAGATCTTCGAGAGTTGTATTGGTGGCCAGGGTTGAAGCGAGAGGTTACGGATTTTGTGGCTAGATGCCTAACTTGCTAGTAGGTTAAGGCTGAGCATCAGTTGCCTTCGGGATTGCTGCAGCCAATTAAGATTCTACTATGGAAGTGGGAGCAAGTAACGATGGATTTCATTAGTGGGTTGCCTTTAACACCCACTAAGAAAGATTCAGTGTAGGTCATCGTCGATCGATTGACTAAGGTTGCACACTTCATCTCAGTTAGGATAAATTATTCTTTGCAGAAGCTGGCGAAGCTATATATTTCTGAGATAGTAAGACTACATGGGGTACCGATTTTGATCATCTCTGATAGGGATCCTCGTTTCACGTCTCGATTTTAGAAAAAGGTGCATGAGACTCTGGATTCAAGGTTGGACTTTAGTACTGCGTTCCATCCTCAGACCAATGGTCAGTAAAAGAGGATGATTCAGGTACTGGAGGATATGTTAAAGAGTTGTGCTATTGATTTTCGAGGCAGTTGGGAGGATTATCTACTGTTAGTGGAGTTTGCCTATAATAATAGCTTCCAGTCTAGCATCCAGATGGCACCTTACGAGGAACTGTATGGTCGTAAGTTTCGCACTTCTTTATGTTAGATTGAGTTGGGCGAGCGACGTGTTCTGGGTCCTGAGTTGGTCTCTGAGATAGAGGATAAGGTTAGATTGATTCGGGATAATTTGAAAGTGGCTTCTGATAGGCAGAAATCTTATGCGGATTTGAAGAGGCGTGAGATCGAGTATTCTATAGGGGACTTCATTTTTCTTAATGTCTCACCATGGAAGAAGGTACTGAGGTTTGGTTGTAAGGGCAAGTTGAGCCCTAGGTTTATTTGACCTTACCGTATTCTGAAGAGAGTGGGACCAGTTGCTTATCAGTTGAAGCTACCTCCGGCGTTGGATCATATCCATGATGTGTTCCATGTCTCTATGTTGAGGCATTACCACTCTGATCCTACTCATATTTTCCCTATTGAGGAGATTGAGGTTAGGCCAGACTTGACCTTTGAAGAGGAGCCTGTCGAGATTTTGGATCGTGACGTAAATGTTCTGAGGAGGAAGTTTATTCCCTTGGTGAAGGTTCTATGGCGTAATCATAGCACTAAGGAGGCCACGTGGGAGCCTGAGGATGCGATGCATCAGCAGTATCCTTATTTGTTCTGATTAGGTAAATTTCGAGGCCGAATTTTTCTTTTAGGGGGTAGAGTTGTAACGCCTCAGAATTTTTATTTTTTGTTCTTGCGAAGGTGTGACACAACTGTGTATCTGCTTCTGTGGTTAAGTGTTCTGGGTGTGTGAGAGGTCCCAAGTTCAAGCCAGGACTAGGGCAAATTTTGGTATTTTTATGAATAAGCCCTATCTTTGGTCAGTAGGTTTTAAGTAAAGGTTGGCAAATAATTAACAGAATGGGACTACTGGTCTGGTGGATAAGTGGAGTGTTGGTGTGAAGGAGGTCTTGTGTTCAATTCACTGTGATGGTGTAGAGACAGTATTTTTGCTCCAATTTCAGCCTAAAGTTGTATTGGGACAAAATTCTAAATAGTTGTGTTTTAGTGGGTTAATAGGGAGTGATTTTAGGAGATAATGGGGGAGAGGTTATCAAAATATAATCTGATTATCTTTTTGTTGCAGAAAAAAATAGAGTTTCAGTTAAAGTAGTTTCTAAACGCATGATCACTTAGACTATTTTATTAAAGCTTCCGCAACGAGGGATGTTTCAAAACAAATGTTTTAAATGAATAAAGACGACTTCCTAAGTTCTAATAAAGGTTTACTGAAGATAATAACATGGAATGTTTTTAACGTAACAACGAGGTTTCAAAAACACTATCGTGTGACATTGCCAGATACGACCATAACATCTAGGCTGGGTTTGGGGTGTTACAACTTCACTTTAAGGACCCCAATTGATCCCACAAGCCTAAACATTTTATATTGGGTTTGGGTTTTAGGCTTCATTTTTATTATATATGAGTCCAATATTGTATTTATCAGTTTTTATTATTTTATTCCGACCTTTTGATAATTATTAAGTATTTTAACTTATTTAAGAGTTTTATGTTAACCAGAAAGTTTAGTTTAAAACTACTTCTTGTCTAGATTAAATTAGAGTTCTAGTATATTTAAGAGTTTTATTTAGATTTATTTAGCTAGCCTATATATAGGCCTTTGCATTATATACAAATCATACAATTCATTATTATTCAAGTTCTCTTTTGAGTTAATAAATTCTCTTTGAGTTTTCTTTTCAAGACCTTCTCTTAAGTTTCTTTTAGAAGAGTTTTAACAATCTTTTCAGATTGTGGGATTATCTTCAAACTTTTTCTTGCCAAGTTTTCTTATTGAAGGGGAAATTAGAGTCACTTGAAGAGAGTTGTGGATTCTTCGTGTTTCCAAGGCTTCTTAGGACTTTTACATACCACGTTCTATCTTTCCATCTATCTTCTTTATTTTCATCTTTATTAATTCTAGTATTAGATTTTTTACTTTTATCTTACTTGGATTCATTTGCGTTTCAGGTTGTGTCAGAATCCAAGTTTCTTTTTGAACGTTTAGAGCCTTAAGTCAAATCCGTGACTTTGACAAACTTTACGATCAGCTTCCACATTCATCCGCCTCATTTCTTATCAGAGGTGAAGGTCATGCCCTTAATGGAAAATATTTTTGAAACCATGTAAGAAACAAAAAGTTTTGAAGTTCGTAGAAACTGTTTGCAGCTTGTGAATTCATGTAATTTGTTGTGCACTTCCTTTCTCTTGAACTTGAATGACTTTAATTTACTGTTTATTTCCTTCTCTTTAAATGGTAGATTTTTAGAAAATTTTCAATTACTGCTAAGTAGATAATTGCTCGGGGGTATTCAAAATTTCACGAACAATTTTGTTCTTTGATGGTTTCAATTTGGTTTGTTACGTTAGGAAATTTGTTAGTGACTTATGTGCTTTGTGCTAATTTACCTACAATATGTTAGCGATTTTGCCATAACATCTCGAATAATTGGCATAGGTGCGACTATATTCCTTGTGCGAATCACTTTATGTTTTTCAGATGTGCTCACACATGTTGGCTTTGAGAAAGGCAAGATGTTAGTGTCTAATTCCTGACCTTCAGCATACACTTTTCGATATGTTATGCCTTGAGCATTGTTTTCTCTCTCTCTCTCTCTCTAATTTTGTTTGTGATAGTGAATCAGCACAGGTTGTATTTACACATTTATCTATGACAATGTCTCTATTACCTCCTTTAGTTTTAATAGTAATTTCCATTTGTTTGTTAAACATAGACTCAATCGCTCCTAATAAATTTTGCTTATTACATTCTTTAGCAGTCACGTTTCTCCTTTGCTTGCATCATGAACATTACATGTTACGCAATTTGTATTGATAATATTGAAGTCATAATCTCACATCATCTAATATAATTAACTAATTATCTCTATATGTCATTTTGTTGATGAAGAAAGAATCTAGATATCTAGTTTTGTTAACCCCTCACTATCGTTGTTTTTTGATTTTCTTTCAGATGCCAAGTATTTTTCCTCTTTATTATATTGAACTTGTTTTGTCTGTTTGCTTCCAGTTCTTATATCTTATTTTATTATATTTTGGTTGTATTGAGACTTGGAATAAGGTGCTAGTGACTACGTGATGATGGTTGAGCGGAGTATTTTGTTTTTTGGTTTCGTATAGACTCAAACTATGCCATTAATTTAACCTTTACATCAACATTCTAAACTCGTAGGAATGCAATCTTTAATTGTCTTTTTAATTTTCTAGCCTTTCGCTTGTTAGAATCTACTTTATGCTTATATATGCACTCTTCTATTGATCTTGTGTTTTCTCTTTTTTCTATTTTCATCAGCTTAAACCTTTTTTTATTGTTTCTTTCACTATTACTTTCTTTTCTGTTGCTTCTTAGGGGTACTTCTTCCAGTTTAATTATTTTAAATTTTCTATTATTATGTAACATTGCTAAAGTATAATACAGATAATACAATGAAACTCTTGAAAACTCTTTGTATATGTTTAGAAAAGCTCTCATAATGCAGGCTGGATTCTATCCCAGGTTGGAAAAGCATATTTTGAGCTAGTAGATTACTTAAATGTTGATTATGCCTTTAGTCTTGCATGCCAAATATCTCCTTATAATTTGGAAGATATGGATGTATACTCCATAGTTCTTTATTAATTGAAATAAGATATGAAATTGAAAGACTTAGCTTAGGAGATGATATTAGTCTATCGTTTTTCACCACAAACATGATTGAGAAGATTGTCCTTTTTCTGCTGAAGCAACAGAGCCTACTCACAACTGCAGTAAGTGTTCAAACATGTGGGTTTAGGTGTTGTTGTTGGAGCAGTATCTCGTAATCTTCAGGGACTTCAGGACTCTCAAGGAAGCTACTTATCAATCTATGAATCATTTTTACAGTTCGCTGATTTAAGATCGCAACCTTCAGTATTCTAACAGCTCGTTGACTTACGTTCACAGCTGATAATTTTTATGGTTCGCTGATTTAAGATCGCGACCCTCAGTTTTCTAATAGCTCGATAAACTACGTTCACAACTGATATTTTTTATGGTCGGTTGATTTAAGATTTCGACCCTTGGTTTTCTAACAACTCGTTGACCTACGTTTACAACTGATATTTTTTACGGTCCGTTGATTTAAGATCGCGACCCTCGGTTTTCTAACATCTTGTTGACCTATGTTCACAACTGATATATTTTTCGGTTTGTTGATTTAAGATCATGACCCTCGGTTTTCTAATAGCTCACTGACCTACGTTCACATCTAATATTTTTACTATCCACTTATTTAAGACCACGACCCTCAGTTTTGTAATAGCTTGCTGACCTATGTTCACAACTGTTATTTTTCACGGTCTGTTGATTTAATATCAAGATCCTCGATTTTCTAACAGCTCACTGACCTACGTTCACTGTTGATATTTTTACAGTCCGCTGATTTAAGATCGCAACCCTTGGTTTTTTAATAGCTCGCTAATTCACGATCATAACTGTCATTTTAAAGCTTGCTAATATCTTTGACAAGGAAGGGAACAAATCTTCATTTATGGAAAATGTAGTTCACATTATTCTGCAATACAGTTTTGACTCTTGTACCACACTATTGGACAACAAAATTTGCTCTGTAAAGTTTCAAGTTAAAGCTTATATAGTACGCCCCAAATTGCACGCTTCACATGTGTGAGCTTATCTCAGAAGAGTCACTTTATAACTCTTCTTTGACAAGGTGTGAGACAAATTGTTAGATATAATTTGTCTAACCCATGATCAAACCCGATATACCCATGATCTAAGTACTAAAAATGGAGCCCATCTTCATTACCTGGGGGGGATACTAGAAAATACCCATCTTTATTATCTTCTTCCTCTCTTCTCCTAGACCAGAAGAATCTTCCCTTCTTTCATCACTACTATTAATACTATGTATCAAAAAACTTAATGTAAAATTGAGATTAAGACCCCTTCAAGAAAAATTAAACTAAAGATGATAATTAGAAAAAAAAAACAAAAATTTAAAAATGAATTCATATATAGAGGTTTTTAACTTTATTAGATTTATTTGAAGATTTTCTTGTATGATATGTTATTATAACTTTTTTTATATTATGATATATTTTTAATTTTTTAAGGTTTAAAATTAAATTAATCCTTATAATAATGAAAATATTAATCCTCAAGTTATAGACTTAAAATTTTATATTTAGAAAGTAAAAAATATTTAAAGTTAATCTTATGAAGTAAGGTTTTGGCTTTCTAAGATGCATTCATTTAAGGGAAAATAGATCACGTATAAAAACTATCAAATTTTCATCGTTACGGATATGTTTTGTAACCTCTCCAATCCATCCTGGATGTTAAACTTGAATTCGAGAGATTAAAACGACTATAGAAATGACCTAGTGTGGTCAGAGTCTTGCAAAACAATTTTGTTTAAAATATTTGTTTCTTTCAAAAAAAAAAAACTTAGTTAAATTTTTAGAAAACTCATAAGTTAATAAAACGACTAAGTTTGAGATTTTTCTTGTAATGGTGATTACTTTTGAAAACTTAGTTAACTTCTATTTTATTTATTATTAAAATTTATTTATCATCTAACAGCAGAAAAATGATTTTTACTTTGTTTTAATAAAATTATATTTTAAAATTAAGTTAAATGTTATGCATGTTAAATAAACCTTAAATAATACTTTCATAAAAATAAAATGTTTCCGAGCTTTTCGTATGTCGAGTCCGCATCCTAACCTGGTGGGTTATATGAAAAAATGAAAATAAGAGGGGAGTGAGCTTATGAAGCTCAATGTGAATTTCATCACAAGAAAAAAATCGATGCAAATCATAGATAAATCATACAAAATATCAACTCATAAAATAAATCACATTTACTTAGTCAAACAGCA
Source organism: Gossypium turneri (assembly GCA_008044935.1). Taxonomy (NCBI): domain Eukaryota; kingdom Viridiplantae; phylum Streptophyta; class Magnoliopsida; order Malvales; family Malvaceae; genus Gossypium; species Gossypium turneri. The sequence goes on from CP032581.1 coordinate 54,121,364, forward strand.
TATCGGTAATTCAGATTATTTAATCATCACAACAATTTAATGTTTGTAGCCATGTAATTGCTTATGATGCAATGCAAGTTTGGTTTAACAATTAAAAAGTCTTACCCCACCGCTAGATACCAAAATAGGAGTTCCCCAGAATTCCTCTACCTTCACACCAAGTTGTGGATAAACCACTAATCATTGCAGAGAACTGCTAATGATAAGATATTGGTGGATGAATCATCCGTTGATGCAGATAAAAGCTACTAGTACATTATGGATGAACCATTGGTTGAGTAGATAAACTGATGACTACTTTCTCCGTTCAAATTGTCCCACCCCATGCAATGCATCAAGACATGCTATACAGTTCAATATGTTAGCAATAACGTGCTTATGACAAGTATATATATATTCGGAAGCAATTATGATACTTATAACAGATCATAATAGTAGCAATAACTTGTTTATCTCAGGTGTTCGATTTAACAGAAACAAGGCATGTGTTTCATGCAATCAATAACATCGGGGTTTTGAATAACAATATCAATTCATCATAAATATAATGATATTAGATAAGTAACAATCACATATCATGCATTCATGATAATGATTCATTCAATTATGTCATGGATTCTAGCATTATTCATATTATTAGGGGCTTAATTGGATAAAATAAAACACTAAAAATATTTTGGGAACTAATCAAGGACTAATCTGGGTAATTTCTAAAATTTTGGGTCAAAATTGTAAAACTAGGTTACAAGGGACACACGGCCGTGTGAAAGGACTGAAGCCATGTGGCAATCGTAAATTCAACCTATAAGGGAGGCACGACTGTGTGGCAGGCCATGTGGAGAGGTTCAGGCCGTGTTAGAACTGAAAACTTAGGGTTTCAATAGGAAACATGGTTGTGTGCCGGGGTTGTGCATTCCACACGGGTAACCTACATGCCCATGTGGTTGGCCATGTGATCTAGGTCAGACCTAGTTGTACCTTAATTTTTAGTAAAAGAACACACACTTAATTTTTGGAGTCTCGAATGTTGATTCTTGCGCCTAGGTTTGGTCTGGGTACCTAAACCGGGTTCTTCAATCAATAAACAAGCGAGAATTAAAAATTGTTTCAAGGTTTTCAGGACTTTTGTGCATGATTGTAAAAGATTCATAAACAGGTTGAAAGATTAATGGAAAAATAATAAAATCCCAGAATTGATGAGTTGTAACAATTGGAAACGAGAAAACTTACCGATCTTGATGAGGGTTTAAAGATTACCGATGCGAGATTCAACAATTTGGTGAAAGAATGGTTTAATCGGGATTTGATTTGAATTTAGGACTCAGAAGATTAATTTTCCAACAATGAAAGTAAATTTTTTTAAGAAAATAAGATGGGGAAATAAAAGAAAGAGAGGAATTTAAAGAAAATAGAAGAGGATTCAATTTAAGGTTGAGATGGATGCAAAATCATAGTACAACTAGGAAAAGTTTTTAAATACCTAGGTTTTCAACATTGAGGGGTTGATTGGTTAAATAGTCCCATTTTTTCATCCAAAATAATGGAAATGAAAGGGAGAGTGGCGTGACTTAAACCTAAGAAAAGAAAAAGGAGAAATTACAAAGACCTAATCAATTAGGCTATTGCCCACATTTGAGATAATTCTACCACATCTAATATGTAAGCTAGATGATTTTGTTATTTGGTTCCTGAAAAATAAATAGAAGAAAATGGAAAAAGCGGGGCTTGAACCTTAGTTCTCTAGGGAATATGCAATGTTCTTAACTGTAACACCCCAAACCTGACTTGAACGTTATGGCCAAATATGGAAAAGTTACCTCAACTCATTTGTAAATCCAGAAAAAAAATTTGAATCCGTAAAGTAAATATTATTAGCTTTTGATAAATAAATTGTTAGTTATTTTAGGAAAACACTTTCTCGTATTAAAATTTCTTAAGAATATTTATAAAAACACTTTATTTTGCAGCGGAAATTTTTAAGTCAAACAAAGTTGTGGAAAAACATAATTAAGTTTTGAAATTCAACATTTTACAAATTGAATTATAATAAACTAAATACGTTAAAATAGTTCAAAACGAAAAATAAAACCCAACACATAAAATAATCCCAAAGAGTAAAAAAAAACAATCCAATGGAAAATCATATTAAAACTGAACATAATTATAAGAATTGTAATTATTTATATCTGAGCTTTTGCCACACCGATCCATCCTAAAGTCTGTGGAATACCTGAGAGCAAACAAACGGAAAGCGAGCTTACAAGCTGAATGTGTAACCTATTTTAATAAACAAATCAGACACAAATGAATTAACAGATAGTATAGCAAATATATGCTCAGATACATAATTGGGTACATCTCATGAATAGATACAGATACAGATCCTACCCCCATTCGCTACACACCATCTCTGACCATCCCTACACACCAATTAAGGTAATAAATATCCATCCAACTCCACACACCACTAAGTGAGAGTATGTCATTTTTTAGAAAAATTGCAGTCTAGTTGCCAAAATTAGATAAGTATGGCGTATCGAATACGTATATGACATACATGCTATATACATAAGATTTTAGTTCACATTAGCAAAATCACATCATGCTATCACATATTCATACATGCTATTCACATCATACATACAGAAATTCCATTTAATAGAAATAGAACATCAGATATCATGTTTTACAGTCTTATGGAAGGGCCAAATTTGATTTGTGCATCAAATACGATCCTAGGGTAAATTTTCAAAAAATGGGCCCAAACACCCTTGTGGCCCAAATGGCTTGAAACACGACCTCACACACGCCTATATGGCCTACATGTCCATGTGGTCCACATGGCCCTATTGACCCAAATCGTGTAGTCTACACAGCTTGGCACATAGCCGTGTGGCATTGACAGTCAACTTTTCGGCTTTACACCGTTTGTTATTTTTTGGGTTTTTTGTTACACACCTGGAGCAATTTTGATGCCGGAAAATCAATCGCAATTTCAGAACCTAAAATCAGGATTTAACGCGACTAATTAACCAGAAGAAAATGAAATTAAATCACTAACTCGACTATGAATAATTGATCACTCGCTTCTAACTCCGCAAAACAGCCCTTTAACACATGAAAACTTACCCAAACAATAGCAGTAGCAGCTCGAAAACTTCCTTAACTTGTCAGAAGGTTGTCATGAGACTTGTGAACTTTTCCTAATAGTTCACCAACACCCATAATTAGTCTAAATCTCACAAATGTACACACTCTTCCAAACCTTTCTCACAAAACGAAAGCAACATCATATCCAAAATTTAACAAAACTTACTTAAAGAGATAAACACCGTACCAAGTGAAGAACCTCAATCAAAATCGTACACCAACTCAAATAGGTAGCAAAAGATGAACCAAAGAATGGAAGAAGAGAGATATTCGAAAGAAACCGCAAAAAGGAAGACCAAAAGAAGTAACAATAGAAATAAAATCAATCTCCAGAATTGAAAAAAAAATTATATGTGGAAAAGAAGTGAGAAAGTGAAAAATGTGTGAGAAAAAATTGGGGAAAATTTAAGGAAAAAGCAATGGCAGAAACGTGAGAGGGAGTGGGAGAATTTTGGGGGGAAAATCTAATTATTTAAAAAGACCAATATTATGCCACTAACCAGACTTTTTGATAACTAATCAGATTCCCTCAGAATTCAAATTCAATTCAAACTCTACCATGTGAGTAGCACAAACTGGGGAAATAGCAAAAATATTTTAGTTTGCACATGCAAGAATTCAACTACAGGACTGAAGGGTAAGCTAAAGTTTACCACTGAACCAGTAGGCTCATCATTGTCAATAGATGCGTACAAAAATCTTTTAGACCAAATACTCAAAGTTAGGGGTCTAGTAAAAATTAACAAAAATTAAAGGGAAATAATTTGAACCTAGAACCTCTCATACACAAGCAAAAAACTTAACCACTGAACCAGATCACTTCACTTGACAAAACCCAACAATTCAAAAACTTAATATTTTGGGACATTACAACTCTTGCGCTCTAAAAGAAATTTTGGACTCAAAGTTTACCTAATTCAAACAAATATAGGTATTGTTGTCGAATCGAGTCCTTAGGTTCCCAAGTGGCTTCCTCTGTACCATGACTCCGCCACAGAACATTAACCAATAGAATGGTCTTCCTCCTCAAGACCTTAACCTCTCAATCCAGAATCTAAACTGGCTCCTCCACGAATGTCAAATTCGGTCTTATCTTAATTTCCTCAACATATACAATATGCGATTAGTTAGACTGATACTGTCTTAATATAGAGACGTGGAATACATCATGAATACGATCCAACTCCGGATGTAACTCCAACTGATTGGTGACCAGTCCAACACATTTCAAAATCTGATAAGGTCCAATGAACCTATGGCTCAACTTGCCCTTACGTCTAGATCGAAAGACCTTTTTCTATGGAGGTACTTTAAGGAAAACCTGATCTCCCACAACAAACTCAATATCTCTCCTCTTCAGATCCTTATAAGATTTCTTTCTATCAAAAGATGCCTTAAGATGATCCCGTATCAGTCTAACATTGTCCTTAGTCTCAAAAACCAAATCAAGACCCATAATCGCCTCTTACCCAACTCTGTCCAGCACAAAGTGATGCGACACTTACAACCATATAATGCCTCGTAAGGTGCCATTTGAATACTAGATTGAAGCTATTATTATACACAAACTCAACCAGTGTCAGAAACTCCTCCGAACTACCATAGAAGTCGATAACACAACTCTGTAGCATATCCTCTAATATCTGAATCACTCTATCAGATTGTCCATCAGTATTAGGATGGAATGCAGTACAGAAGTCCAATCGAGTACCCAAAGCCTTGCAGTTTCTTCCAAAATTGATACGTAAATCGAGGGTCTCTATCAGAGATAATCGATATTGAACCCTATGCAATCTAAAAATCTTAGAAATTCATAGCTTCGCTAGCCTCTATAGAGAATAATCGGCCCTAACTGGAAGAAAATAAGCAAACTTAGTCAACCGATCCACGATGACCCAAACAAAATCCTTCTTAGTGGGTGTCAACGGCAACTCACTAACAAAGTCCATAGTCACATGCTCCCATTTCCAAAAGGGAATCTTAAGGGGTTGAAGTAAACCCGAAGGCAGTTGGTGCTCAACCTTAACTTGCTGGCATGTTAGGTAGCAAGAAACAAAATCTGTTACCTCTCATTTCAAATCATGTCACCAGTACAACTCTCAGATATCTCGATACATCTTATTCTCACCGGGATGCATAGCATAAGGGCTACTATGTGCTTTCCGCAAGATAGATTGTCTGAACTCCACATCATTAGGTACACAAACCCGACCTCTGAAATACAGAACACACTCACTATTCAACACAAAATTAGAAGTTTTGCCCTTTTCAACTTGTTAAAATCTAAGAACTAGAAAATCATCCATTAACTACTTACCCTGAATTTAATCAATCCAATTTGGCTTAACTTGCAACTCGACTAACACACTACAATCCTCAAATAGCCTTAGTCGAGCAAACATCACCCTCAAACCAAACATCGATGTACGACTAAGAGCATTGGTCACAACATTGACCTTATTAGGATGATAATATACTACGCATTCGTAATCCTTAAAAAGATCAATCCATTTATGTTGTCTAAGATTCAACTTCTTCTAAGTAAGGAGATACTTGAGGCTCTTATGATCAGTGTAGTTGATACACTTCTCACCATATAGATTGTGCCTCAAGATTTTCAATACGAAGATAACCACAGCCAACTCAAGATCGTGCATAGGATAATTACCTTCATGTAACTAAAGCCACCGGGATGCGTAAGTCACTACCTTACCATTTTGAATCAAAACGCAACCTAAATCAATGTGAGAAGTATCACTGTACACAACAAACTCTTTATCAGGTTTAGGCTGAATCAAAACAGATTTGAGCTTCTTAAAGCTCTATTGGTGTTCATTAGTCCACAGAACCGGCACATTCTTACGCAATAGTTTGGTCAGAGGAGCTATGATAAGCAAAAATCCCTACACAAACCTCTAATAATATCCCGCTAAATCGAGAAAACTCTGGATTTCAGACACATTCCTAGGCTGTTTTCACTCAATAATAGCCTTAATATTTTTAGAGTCTACACAAATACCTTTGATAAAAACCATATGTCCTAGGAAAGTTACATATCTTAATCAAAACTCACACTTGCTCACCTTAGTGTAGAGCTTTTCTTCACGGAGCATCCGCATAACCATTCTAAGATGTTCCTTATGATTCATCTTAGTCTTAGAGTATACAATAATATCGTCAATGAAAACCATGACAAATTGATCTAAACACGGCTGAAAACATCAATTCATGAGATCCATGAATGCGGTCGAAGTATTCATCAAACTGAATGGCATGACAGGGAACTCGTATTGTCCATAACGAGTGATAAAAGTGGTCTTATGCACATTAGTCTCTTTCACCTTTAACTGATGGTACCTAGAACGAAGATCAAACTTTGAGAATACTAAAACCCCACAAAACTGATGGAATAGATTATCAATCCTCGAAAGTGGGTACTTATTTTTTATAGTTAATTTATTCAACTACCGGTAATCCACTCATATTCTTATCGTACCATCTTTCTTTTTAACAAAAAGAACCGATGCTCCCCATGGAGACACATTAGGCCCGACGAACCCTCGATCAAAAAGTTCTTGAAGCTGTAATTTCAATTCCACAAGCTCCTTTGAAGCTATGCAGTGGGGAGCAATGGACACCAAAGCTATTCCAGGCAAAATCTCAATACCAAACTCAATCTCCCTATCCAATGGTAACCCCAAAAATTCCTTGGAAATGATGTCAAAAAATTCTAATTGTTAGAATATCCTCAGCAAAAAATTCCACAAAACTGATGTCATACACATCCGCCAAAAACACCTCACACCCTTTTCGGACTAACTTTTCAGCTACTAGAATGGATATTACATTAGAGAGGTAATTTCAACACTCACCAATCATAACAATCTCCACATCATCCTCAGATCTCAGAGTTACTCTCTTTGTAGTAGAATCCAAACTGACTCGATGCTCCACGAGCCAGTCCATACCTAGAATCAAATCAAACTCCCCGAATGGTAACTCCATCAAATCACCTAGAAATACAACCCATTGTATCTCAAATGGACACCTTTTATAAACTTTATTAACTTGCACTAACTGACCCAACGGACTAATCACAAATATCTTACCAAAAATACTCTCGATAGGAATTCCCATATTAACAAAAATAGTACTAGCTATGTAAGAGTGGGTCGAACCAATATCTATCGATGCAAAATAAGGAAAAAAATGAATAAAGAACGTACCAACTATCACATCGGTGGCATTCCTATCATTGTGGTGCCTCGCCATATATATTAATGCAGGCTACCTCGCCTTTGTCTAATTAGCACCTCTGCCCGGAACTCTCTGCCCTCGACCCATACCATTACCACCCTTGGCCTGACCACGACCCCTAGTTGGCTGTTGTACAGTTCTCAGTGGCTGTACCAAGCCCAGAGCTAAAGCTTGCAGCTGATCAACCCGATAAGGATAGTCTCTAATGCAAAGTTTCAACCAGAACCTTAATGTCATATCTCAATCTCTCCTCAAATTGGACACTCTTATCATAATTAGTCTCAACGAAACCCCGAGCATATCTACTTAATCGTAGAAATTCAGCCTCATACTCGTCCATAGATCTCTCACCCTACTAAAGCCTAATAAAATCTAATCTTCGGGCCTTGATATATCTCGACCCCACATACTTATTTTGGAAGGTGCTGCGAAAGAAAGACCAAGTCACTCTCTCAAGATGGGTGCCTTGCTCACCAATCTGCCACCATTGATATGCTTTATTGTGAAGCAAAGAAATTGCACCCTTCAATTTCTGCTCGGAAGTGTAGTCCACATTGTAACACCCCTAACCCATGTCCGTCGCCGGATCTAGGGTTATTAGGTATTACTGGACATAACATAACTCATTAAATAAAAAAATTTAATTAAATTTATGTACCATAGCTGAACACATATTAAAACCAAACAAATAAATTTAATCTATTTATTGTTTAAAATTCTTAGCAGAATTATTCCTTAACATAGTAAGATTTTTTTATTATTATTAATATTTAAATCTTTGTGCACATAATATGCCATAACCAAAATATTATAATTCTAACATAATGAGCACATGATTAAATTTAATATTACATACAACTTCTATACACATGTACAATTACTCATAAATATTAACCTCAAATGGACCTATGCATATAGCATCATAACATAGCCAATTGATTTTCGTATATAAGTCATATCTATCAGTTCCAACTTATACATAACCAATTTAACCTCATTCAATACTCTCACATTTAGCATGTGATTTATTTTATAATTAAGTCAAATCTCCCTATATCACATATTATATCCTAAATCCAAATGATTAAGTCAAACATACAATTTACTTAATCATCTCAATCCAATATACCAAAAACAATAAATCAAAATATAACCTTTTAAATATCATACCATAGCCGATTATATGTCATACAAAAATCCAACAAACCATGCACAAAATAATGTGAACATATACTACATCTTAGTCCATAAAAGCTAATGCATTAATAAAATTTCAAAACAAAAGAGATAAGCCATTTTCGCATGGCTAATAATCTCATCTATATACATTGATTCCAAATCAACATTTCAACTATGCTATACATGCCATAAGATCGGATTCAAACTTAACAAAATACCAAAAGGCGAGTCGATAGTGTGATAGACTACACTGACGATCCCTGAGCTCGTAACGCGTCTCCAAAATCTATAAAACATAAAAATAAATTGAAGACACCCAAAGTAAGTGATTAAAGCTTAGTAAGTCACAAGCAAAAATTTACAAATATATTTATATCGATACTTATTTAATCATTAAGATAAATAAACAAATTATATGACCAAATATACATAAATATTTAGCAAAGTCAAATATCTAATAAATTATTATGCCAAAATATGGATATACTCAAATAGATAACTCATACTTTATATTACATTTGAAACTATTAACAATTTAATACAATCAACTACCTTATCACTAATTAAACAAATGGTTAATACATACCTGAATCATTTAACTCTCTTAGCACATTTATTTTCTTTTACCATTTCTCACGTAAAACTTGTTAAACATAGAGCCTTATATAAAACACCGGCATAAAGCCTGCTAGGTACAAAACCCGATACATTTCACCAGCACAGAGCCTGCTAGGCATAAAGCCTGATACATTTCACCGACACAGAGCCTGCTAGGCATAAAGCCCAATACATTTCACCGGCACAGAGCCTGCTAGGCATAAAGCCCGAACTTACAAAATTGTTCTTCACCTAATTCACATCTAACGTAAATCGTTCTTGGAATATAAACAATTCACTATATTACATTCGGCCATAGCTTATGTAACTTCAAATAATTCATTTCAATGCATAACAAATATATATATACATTCGGCCATAGTTTAATTTATTTCTCTGCATAACAATTACATATACATTCAGCTATAGATTAATTCATTTCAATGTATAACAAATATATATATATATATACACATTCGGCCATAACCTATGTAATTTCAAATAATTTATTTCAATGCATAACAAATATATATACATTCGGCCATAGTTTAATTTATTTCTCTGCATAACAATTACATATACATTCAGCTATAGATTAATTCATTTTCAAGCACAACAAATATATTTATATATATACATTCATAGTTAATTTAACATTTAAATGCTTATTGACTTACCTCAGATGTCGTCAACTGTTAATTCGGCTATTGGACCACTTTTGTCTTTCCCCGATCCGAATTCGACTTCTTTAATTCTTAATTAAATTTTAGCTTCCAAACTACCGAATGTTTAAAACACCAAAGGTGTTCTTTGTTCTTCAATTTTTGGCAAAACAAAGCCAAATGCATGGCCACTTTCATGTTTTATTTTATTTAATACATATAAATACCTAATTTACTATTTTAACCTTTATTTATTCATTTAAAATCCACTAACATTTGTCTATAATAGTCCACTCATAATTTATTTGGTATAATATCAACATAAGGACCCCACATTAGAAAAACCATAGTAATAAAGTACTTTAACAATTAACTAGCCACTTTTGCATTTTACGCGATTAAGTCATTTTATCAAATTAAACACACAAATGGACAAATTCATTTACGAAAATTTCACACAATCAAATTCAAATATCACAGACACAGAAAATAATACTAAAATATTTTTTTCAGACTCAGATTTGTGGTCTCGAAACCACTATTTCGATTAGGGTCAAAATCGGGCTGTTACAACTCTTCCCCCTTAGGGATTTTCGTCCCCGAAAATCTTATCGGTGAATAGGTTTGGATAACGCTCTTTCATTGTATCTTCTGACTCCCAAGTTGATTCTTCAACTCTGTGTTTATGCCATAATACTTTGACTAATGAAATTTTCTTATTTCATAATTCTTTGATCTCACGAGCCAGAATGCTAATCGGTTCTTCTTCATATGACATATCAGAGTTAATTTCAATCTCGGTTGGACTAATCACATGCGAAGGATCGGATCTGTATCTACGAAGCATCGAACATGGAATTCATTGTAAATCTTTTCTAACTCAGATGGCAACAACAATTTATAAGCAACCGGCCCGATACGCTCTATAATCTCATACAGTCCAATGAATCTCGGACTTAATTTACCTTTGCGACATAATCTGAGTATTTTCTTCCATGGTGAGACTTTCAAAAACACTTTATCCCTGATCTAAAATTCTATATCCTTTCTTTTCAAATCCGCATAAGATTTCTGACGGTCCGATGCTGATTTCAGACTATCCCGAATCACTTTCACTTTCTGTTTAGTCTCTTTAATCAAATCAACCCCGTGTATCTTATTTTCACTGAGCTCGGTCCAATACAATGGTGTACGACATTTACGACTGTACAAAGCCTCGTAAGGTGCCATTTTGATTCTAGATTGAAAGCTATTATTATAAGCAAATTCAATCAAAGGTAAGTATCGTTCCCACATACCTTTAAACTCGAGAATGCAACATCTCAACATATCCTCAAGTATCTGAATGGTTCGTTCAGATTGACCATCTGTTTGTGGGTGAAAAGTTGTGCTAAAATGTAGTTTCGTACCTAAAGCATCTTGTAGTTTCTTCCAAAATCACGATGTGAATCTCGGGTCTCTGTCCGAAACAATAGAAATAGGTACTTCGTGCAATCTCACAATCTGAGAAATATATAATTCAGCAAATTTATCAAGTGAATAATCAATACGAACCGGAACAAAGTGAGCCGATTTTGTCAACTATCAATAACAACCCAAATTACTTTTTTTTGCTCGGTGTCAACGGTAAACCGGATACAAAATCCATCGTAACTCTGTCCCATTTCCATTCAGGTATCATGATCAGCTGAAGCAGCCCAGAAGGTACCTGATGCTCGGCTTTTACTTGCTGACATATTAAACATTTCGAAACAAAGTCAGAAATGTCCCGTCTCATACCATGCCACCAATAGTGTTGTTTCATATCGTTATACATTTTCGTGCTACCTGGATGAACAGAAAATCGACTATTATGACCTTCATTTAAAATCATCTGAATTAACTCTGAATTTTTTGAAACACATAATCGGTTTCTGAATCTCAAACAATCCTCAACATCAACTAAAACCTCTGAATCAACATTTAAGTCACACTGAGCTCGTTTTGCAATTAAATATTCATCGACTTTCTGAGCTTCACAAATCTGTTGAACAAATAATGGTTTTGCTTTCAACTCAGCTACTATCGGACCATCATTAGACATAGCCATATGCGCGTTCATTGCATGCAAAGCAAACAGTGATTTTCGACTTAGGGCATCAGCAACAACATTAGCCTTTCTCGGATGATAACATAGCCAATTGATTTTCATGTATAAGTCATATCTATCAGTTCCAACTTATACATAATCAATTTAACCTCATTCAATACTCTCACATTTAGCATGTGATTTATTTTATAATTAAGTCAAATATCCCTATATAACATATTATATCCTAAATCCAAATGATTAAGTCAAACATACAATTTACTTAATCATCTCAATCCAATATACCAAAAACAATAAATCAAAATATAACCTTTTAAATATCATACCATAGCCGATTATATGTCATACCAAAATCCAACAAACCATGCACAAAATAATATGAACATATACTACATCTTAGTCCATAAAAGCTAATGCATTAATAAAATTTCAAAACAAAAGAGATAAGCCATTTTCGCATGGCCAATAATCTCATCTATATACATTGATTCCAAATCAACATTTTAACTATGCTATACATGCCATAAGATCGGATTCAAACTTAACAAAATACCAAAAGGCGAGTCGATAGTGTGATAGACTATACTGACGATCCCTGAGCTCGTAACGCGTCTCCAAAATCTATAAAACATAAAAATAAATTGAACACACCCAAAGTAAGCGATTAAAGCTTAGTAAGTCATAAGCAAAAATTTACAGATATATTTATATCGATACTTATTTAATCATTAAGTTAAATAAACAAATTATATGACCAAATATACATAAATATTTAGCAAAGTCAAATATTCAATAAATCATTATGCCGAAATATGGATATACTTAAATAGATAACTCATACTTTATATTACATTTGAAACTATTAACAATTTAATACAATCAACTACCTTATCACTAATTAAACAAATGGTTAATACATACCTGAATCATTTAACTCTCTTAGCACATTTATTTTCTTTTACCATTTCTCACGTAAAACTTGTTAAACATAGAGCCTTATATAAAACAACGGCATAAAGCCTGCTAGGTACAAAGCCTGATACATTTCACTGGCACAGAGCCTGCTAGGCATAAAGCTTGATACATTTCACCGGTACAGAGCCTGCTAGGCATAAATCCCAATTTCACCGGCACAAAGCCTGCTAGGCATAAAGCCCGAACTTACAAAATTGTTCTTCACCTAATTCACATCTAAAGTAAATCGTTCTCGGAATATAAACAATTCAGTATATTACATTCGGCCATAGCTTATGTAACTTCAAATAATTTATTTCAATGCATAACAAATATATATATATACATTCGGCCATAGTTTAATTCATTTCTCTGCATAACAATTACATATACATTCAGCTATAGATTAATTCATTTCAATGTATAACAAATATATATATATATACATTCGGCCATAGTTTAATTTATTTCTCTGCATAACAATTACATATACATTCAGCTATAGATTAATTCATTTTCATGCATAACAAATATATTTATATATATATACATTCGTAGTTAATTTAACATTTAAACGCCTATTGACTTACCTCAGATGTCGTCGACTGTTAATTCAGCTATTCGACCACTTTTGTCTTTCCCCGATCCAAATTTGACTTCTTTAATTCTTGATCAAATTTTAGCTTCCAAACTGCCGAATGTTTAAAACACCAAAGGTGTTCTTTGTTCTTCAATTTTCGGCAAAACAAAGCCAAATGCATGGTCACTTTCATGTTTTATTTTATTTAATACATATAAATACCTAATTTACTATTTTAACCTTTATTTATTCATTTAAAATCCACTAACATTTGTCTATAATAGTCCACTCATAATTTATTTGGTATAATATCAACATAAGGACCCCACATTAGAAAAACCATAGCAATAAAGTACTTTAACAATTAACTAGCCACTTTTGCATTTTACGCGATTAAGTCATTTTATCAAATTAAACACACAAATGGACAAATTAATTTACGAAAATTTCACACAATCAAATTCAAATATCACAGACACAAAAAATAATACTAAAATATTTTTTTCAGACTCGGATTTGTGATCCCGGAACCACTGTTCCGATTAGGGTCAAAATCGGGCTGTTACACAGATTATTCATAATTGTGTCAGTGGCCTCCAACCAATATTTGGCCATAGTTGGGGAGAGCCTAGCGACACCCCTAAATAATTCAGCCCCATTTGACTGGAGTTGTTCAGTATAAAATATTATAAAAACATCAAAATAAAGGAAAAAAAATTATAAAAACCATTTTTTTCATTCGCACACTAACCATAGTTAACACTACAAAATTATAAAAACCAATTTTTTTTTTCATTCGCACACTAACCATCGTTAACACTACAATACTTATTAAGAACTATAAAATATTTATTTGATATTTAAACTATCCGTTGTGCTCGTCCACTGCAAACAGCTTCAAATTTTACACATTTCATTTTCAATCGTTGATGGCAATGGAATGTTCTGAGATGTAAAATAAGATGGCGAAATGGTTTGAGAAGGCAAGTGACATCCGATGTTGTATATAGAATTGTAAATATTTTATTATATTTTTTAAACTTATATAATTTATATAATTTCTTTTAATTTTATTTTATTTTTGAATATTTTGTAATGATATTTTGTAATTTTCTATATTTCATAATTTTCTTCACTTTGTATACTTTAAAGAATATTTTTAATAATTTTCTATATTTTAGCATACTTTTTTCTCAAATTTTAATTCTTTTTGTAAATTATATAATTTTAAAATTTTCATTATCTTAATATTTTAAATAATTTTTAATTTTTAATGTAATCTCCTAACTCAGCCTACATGTTAAACCCAAATTAGGAAGATTACAATAATCACTAAAGTGACCTAGAGAACTAACGGAGTTTTGAAAATAGTTATTTTAAAACATTTGTTTATTTTTAGTAGAAAACCTAGTTAAACACCCATTTATTATTCTTTAATATTATAGTTACGATATAGCAGCCGTAAATGATGATTATTAATTAATGTTTTTAATAAAAATAGGGGTTCTTGCAAAATTACTTAATCGTTAAATAACCTAAAACTTAATTAAATGTCATGCAATAAAAAAATATAAGCCGTAATCCTAATTCCAATGTCACTGTTGAAATGATATATTTTTATAATTTACATAATTTTGTCATTTATACTAATTTTCTATATTTTTATATTTTTGCACTTTTATATATTTTTATGTTTTGTTTGCAATATTTAATACTTTTAATATTTTTTATAATTTTCTATAATTTTATATTGATTTTAAAAATAAAATACATGTTTTTGTCTCATGGCACAATCTTTGTGTGTCACATAGTAGAAACAACCCAGAAAAATAGTTGTCATTACTTTATAACGGTTGATCATTAACTTTATCGGTCAAAGAACTTAATTGATTGAAAATTTATCGTTGAAGACTCAATTGCATAAATATATATATAAAGCTTTAATTGATTTTTTTTGCAAAAATTTAGATACTTTAAAAACCTTTAGTTAAAAATTAATGATTTTATTGTATATATTTTTGTAATTTCACCAACTCATTCAATTCACTTATCATATCATATGTATAAAATACAAGATATTATTTTTATTACTTAAAGCATCTTGCTTTGAGTGAAGCTTGGAAGATAACTTTATACTTTGATTAAAATGCAAGAGAGGTACCTCTATTTGCTCAAACAAGACTATGCCAAAAATCAATTTTATTTTCTTACTGTTAACTTTTATATTGCTAATTAAGCAAAATAATCTAATGTAATTTATACCAATTATTGTTAGCTTTGAATTAAAATCTTTATACCCATTATAGATGCCATTAAAAGTAATGAATACCTTTAAAAAATAACAAATAAACAAACATGATAAATACATTAATGTAGAAAATTTGTCCCCTTAAAAATTATATTAATTTTATTATATTGACGTTCATGTAAAATTAAAATTAATATGATAATAAAAATTTAACATAAATTAAAAATAATTAAAATAGATCCATTTGAAGATTTTTTGTGTTATACATCATTATAACTTTGTTTAAATTACAATATATTTTAATTTCTTGTACATTATATTATATATAGGTTTAAAATTAAATTAATCCTAAAGCTTGTCATAAAAAAATAAATTTAGAAAGAAAAGAATATTTGAAGTCAATCTTCATGGTTTTGGCTTTTTGGGATTCCAAAATTAAATTAAAAGCAATTGTACATCCTAAAGGAAAAATAAATCATATGTAAAACACAAAAAATATTTCAACAAGAATTTCAACTCACAATTAATCCTCTCACTCTCTCAATTATTGTTACTATTTCTTTGATTTGGTCCTCTAAAATGGAGTTTCAACATTTTGCCTACTCGGGTAAGCTCAACTTTACGGAGGTCTCTAAGGGGACTGAATGCGTCGGGTGCAGAGATGTCATTAACGGTCCAGCTTATATTTCTAAAGACCATGATTTTGCGATGCACAAAGTATGTGCTGAAATGCCACCTCAAATACAAAAAGATGCTTTTCACCCCCATCCACTCAAATTCAAATTGGTGGACGTAATTGTGTGTGATGCATGTAGCAGATTGTCGTTAACTTACATCAGTTACAGGTGCGTGTACTGTGAGTTCAACCTCGATTTTAAATGCGCTAAAGCTATTATTAATGATGAGAATGCGATAGCAAAATGTGATGATGAGGATCTCCAAAGGACCCGAACACTCCATTTCAGCCATCCACATCAACTGACCCGTTGCAAGGTTTCGCCAATATTGGACGAGTTTGGAGACGATATTGAAGAAATATGGGTGCCAAATGAGTTGGAATGCGTGGCATGCAAATGGGAGCTCCAAGATACGCAGACTTTCATATGCCTTCCTTGTAAATTTATCATACATGAATCATGTATGAATGACTTGCCGATGCAAGTTCAAAACAGTCCGTTTCACCCTCACCATATTCTTCACCCTCGACCATTCTTTAATGCAAGGGAAAAAGTTCGATGTTATGCTTGTAGGAAGAAAGTTAATGGTTTTAGCTTTTACTGTAATAAATGCGATGTTGACTTGCACGTTTCATGTGCCAAGTATCGAACTCGTGCTACAAAGCATAGTTTTCATCCTCACAATCTTCTACAATTAGGGAAGAGCATTATTAAAGGGATATCTTGTCATGCATGTGGTCGTAAAAATTGCAATGACTCCCTTTTTAGTTGCAGAAAGTGTGATTTCAATGTACATCCCAAATGTATGCCATTACCGTCTAGTTTTAAGCATAAACGTCACTTGCATCCACTTATGCTTGTAAGTCCTTTTGCCGAAGATGATTCAGGAGATTATTATTGCGATATGTGTGAGACAGAAAGGAATCCAGAAATCGATGTTTATTATTGTGCAGAATGCAATTATATTGCGCATATTGATTGTGTCCTTTTCGAGGTAAGACAACCACAATAACTAAAATAGTAGTCTTTTAACTCACAATAGAAATATGCATTGTGAAAAAAAAGGCACATATAATTAGTAAGTTTTAAAGCATAGAGAACCAGTGCTATTAATTATCTTAAACTTATTAGAATGATTTTGTTCTATTTGGTACAAGTATGAAACTAAACATTTGTGCTTAGGTACTTAAACCTCCGGAAGAGATGCTTTTAGATCCTCAAAGAATGGAAGAGAACTTTGAGGATGGAAGTTTGGGATTGGAAATGGTTAGTATTTATGTAATAATTTATTGTTTCAGTTCTCAAATGTTATTTATATACTACTCATATCACAATCTGACAATGTTTAGAATTGAAATAATATATTTAAAATTTTAAAATGAAACTAGAGAAACAATAAATTATCCTTATCTCTATTAATTTCTTTTTTGTCAGATACTAAGAGTTTCTTTCCATCCTCACCCGTTGATGCCAAATGATGATGATGATGATGAAACAATATTTGTGTGTGACAGATGTGAAGAACTATGTATTGGTTCTTGTTATAGCTGTAAACTTTGTTCATTCAACCTTGATAGTAGATGTGCTACTTCAAAAGATGAAACCCCAAAAGAAAGGAGTATCAAAACCATAGTCAACCATTTTAGTCACCTCCATCAAATTACACGATGCAAGATTGGGATTTTACAAACACAGCCAGACTTTGATTTGGCTTGCATGGCATGTAGACAACGCCTTTGTGGTATAATATATGCTTGCACTCATTGTTTAGAATTCTTTGTACATGAATCCTGTCTCAAGCACATGTTGATGGAAGTTCAGAGCTTGTTCCACCCACAACATCCTCTTCACACATTTCCATTCCTGACCGATACAGAGAGATGCGAAGCTTGCGGTGAATGTGTTGAGCACCTAGTTTTTAGTTGTCTACAATGCAACATCTCAATGCACTATTCATGTGCTAAGTATCAATTTCGTGAGATAAAACATAATTGCCATGCTGATCACCATCTTCTACATTTGGGGAAAGGCTTTTTCGGTGATGAATCTCCCCGATGTACTGCATGTGGTCTAGCTTGTAAGGACACATTGTTCAACTGCCTCGAGTGTGGGTTTTACATACATCTTGAATGCATTCCACTTCCATCTATCGTCAAGCACAAACGTCATTTGCATCCACTTGTACTCACAACTTTAGTGACTGAAGATGATTGTGAAGAATACTATTGCGATACATGTGAAACACAAAGAAATCCAGAGCATGACATCTATTATTGCAAAGAATGCAACTATACATCACATATTGATTGTGTGCTATCGGAGGTAAGTGCTAATTTTTACATCTGTTTCGTAATTAAATGAAATAAAGTTTTTTCTTAGCATGTTATAAAGCCTAAAACTAAAATTGGATATATATCTATTATTTAGGTTGAACCTCCAGAAGAGATACTTCAGTTTCTAACTCCACATTCAAAGGAAAGTGATGGGTGACATCAATGGAAAATAATTCCTTGAACATTTGCAAGTAAGTTTATTATATTTAAGCTATGTAATTTGGCATGTAGTTTTTAACTAATACTTAAACTTTCATCATTTCATTTAAGTTGTATATTTCAAAATTTTCAAAAGATAACTCCTTATATCCCAAAGAATAAATTGCATATTTAATCATTAAATTATTTTTTACAACTTTATTTTTATATCATGGTTACAAAGTTTAAGATTTGTTTAATAAAAGTTTCAAAATTTTAATTTTGTATAATGTATATTATCGTGCTATTTGATATTTTTCATATGGAATTATTATATCATCCTCTAAACATACCAAAATAATGTATCAAATATTAAATTCATCCACTTGTTATTAGTATACAAAATTATTTTAATACAATAAGCCTTTGCCAATTGTAAATCATTAATTTGCATTTATATTATTGAATAAAGTTGTTAAATGAAAGAAAATGAAGTTGTAATATGTGATTGCCATTAATTTAGTTAGTATATCAAAATGGCCCAAGGATTTTTTTTTTATTTTTTGTTAAAATGAAAAAAAAAAGTTATATTTTGATTTGTTTACAACAGTAATAAATTGATCTAGGCCATTTCAATACAAAATATTTAGCTTTCATCTTATAAATTTATTTATATTTAACTAAACTTTACCACCAATATATATATTAAGGATAAATCTCAGAACCATTTTATGTTTATATAATTCATATGGTATGTTTATTTTCTTAAATGTGGATAATTAAGTGAAAATTAAAGTTTCATTTATACATTTAAATTACAATGAAAATTATATATGTATAATTATACCAAATCAACGTTTATATATAATTTTAAAATTTATCATATATATACATTATAAACTAAAATATTTTGAGTTGAATCGTAACATGTTATATTTAAGTATAGAAAATGTTTATCTAAATGTGACTTGAATGCTTAAAACATGTTAAAAAGTTTATTTTATATTAATATATATTTTATAATTAAATTTATATGTTTTTTGTATTAATATTGCTGCAATACAGTGTAAATGAATTCTTAAAAATAATAATATACTAGATTTAGAAGGCTGTTGTTAATTATACTGAATTTAACTGATTTTAGGTTTATTGGTGTAAAAGTTCCTTGAAGAATTTCAAAAAATAAAATTTTGTTTCTTTCAATTTTTTTTGCATTAAATTGAATCTTTGAAGGAACAATTTTGACTAGTGAAACCCTTTGATCAATGTTGATTGTTAGAAATTAATGACAATGTTGACATTAAGTCAACCAACGAATGCTGATTTAGCATTGTCACATAAGCAAAAAAAATCATTTTTTTTCAAAAATAAATATATTTTTAAAAAAATTCAAGTTCAAAATAAATTTAAACAAATGGTTGTCCAAATGCGTTTGAATCTAGTCACTCGTTTGCTCAAATTTGTTCTAAATTTATAAAAAAATTTATTAAATTATAAAATATCATTAAATTTTATAGAAATAATTTAATGATATAATCTCATTGAATAATTGTTATAAAATGAAGGTATCAATTTTTCATGAAAAATTAACTGATATTATAAATTTTCATAAATGAAAAAAAAAATCAAGTAACGTTTCCAATTTAATTTTTCAAAAATAAATGGGACCTTCTTTGGTATTTTATAATTTTAAATATTTTAATATTTTAATATTTTTAATTATTTTTATAAATTTTAATTTTTTTAGAATTTTAGAATTAACTTAAACAAACTCATTAGTAGACTCAAATGGACATGGACAACTATTAATTTAGGTTTATTCTTAACTTAATTTTAAAATATATTTGTTATTTTTAAAAAAAATGAATTTTTATTTATTTTTTTGATGTGGTAGTGCCACATCAACATATGTTGGCTGACACAACGATTTTTAACAACCATGTCAATATTGTCGTTAATTTCTAATGGTTAACGTTGATCAAAGGGTCTCATTGGTCAAAATTGTCAGTTCAGGGGCTCAATTGAGTGCAAAAAGTTAGGAGAGGCTTAATTGATTTTGTTTAAAATTCTTCGAGGGCTTTTATACTATTAACCTATAATTTTATTGTATTTATTTATGTAATTTCACCCAATCAATTAATTCATGACACCAACTCAATGAAAATTATTTTATATATATGTTAGTTTATGAGCTCAACCTCGATTATAAATGCGCTAAAGCTATTATTAATGATGAGAATGAGATAGCAAAATGTGATGATGAGGATCTTCAAAGGACCCGAACTCTCCATTTCAGCCACCCATATCAATTGACCTGTTGCAAGCTTTCGTCAATATTGACCGAGTTTGGAGAAGATATGATTGAAGAAATATGGGAGCCAAATAAGTTGGAGTGCGTGACATGCAAATGGGAGCTCCAAGATACACAGACTTTCATGTGCCTTCCTTGTAAATTTATCATACATGAATCATGTATGAATGACTTGCCGATGCAAGTTCAAAACAGTCCGTTTCACCCTCACCATATTTTTCACCCTCCACCATTCTTTAATGCAAGGGGAAAAGTTCGATGTTATGCTTGTAGGAAGAAATTTAATGGTTTTAGCTTTTACTGTACTAAATGCAATGTTGACTTGCACGTTACATGTGCCAAGTATCGAACTTGTGCTACAAAGCATAGTTGTCATCCTCACAATCTTCTACAATTAGGGAAGAGCATTATTAAAGGGATATCTTGTCATGCATGTGGTCGGAAAAATTGCAATGACTCCCTTTTTAGTTGCAAAAAGTGTGATTTCAATGTACATCCCAAATGTATGCCATTACCGTCTAGTTTTGAGCATAAATGTCACTTGCATCCACTTATGCTTGTAAGTCCTTTTGCCGAAGATGATTCGGGAGATTATTATTGCAATGTGTGTGAGACAGAAAGGAATCCAGAAATCGATGTTTATTATTGTGCAGAATGCAATTATATTGCACATATTGATTGTGTCCTTTTCGAGGTAAGACAACCACAATAACTAAAATAGTAGTCTTTTAACTCACAATAGAAATATGCATTGTGAAAAAAAGGCACATATAATTAGTAAGTTTTAAAGCATAGAGAACCAGTGCTATTAATTATCTTAAACTTATTAGAATGATTTTGTTCTATTTGGTACAAGTATGAAACTAAACATTTGTGCTTAGGTACTTGAACCTCCGGAAGAGATGCTTTTAGATCCTCAAAGAATGGAAGAGAACTTTGAGGATGGAAGTTTGGGATTGGAAATGGTTAGTATTTATGTAATAATTAATTTATTGTTTCAGTTCTCAAATGTTATTTATATACTACTCATATCACAATCTGACAATGTTTAGAATTGAAATAATATATTTAAAATTTTAAAATGAAACTAGAGAAACAATAAATTATCCTTATCTCTATTAATTTCTTTTTTGTCAGATACTAAGAGTTTCTTTCCATCCTCACCCGTTGATGCCAAATGATGATGATAATGAAGAAACAATATTTGTGTGTGACAAATGTGAAGAACTATGTACTTGTTCACGTTATAGCTGTAAACTTTGTTCATTCATCCTTGACAGCAGATGAGCTACTTTAGAAGATGAAACCTCAAAAGAAAGGAATATCAAAACCCTTATCAACAATTTTTGCCACCTCTATCAAATTACACGATGCAAGATCGAGATTTTACAAACACAACCAAACTTTGATTTGGCTTGCATGGCATGTAGACAACGCCTTTGTGGTATAATATATGCTTGCACTCATTGTTCAAAATTCTTTATACTAGAATCTTGTCTCAAGCACATGCTGATGGAAGTTCAGAGCTTGTTCCATCCATAACATCCTCTTTACACATTTCCGTTCATGCCCAACCCAAGAGAGAAATGCAAAGCTTATGGTGAATTTGTTGATGACCTAGATTTTAGATGTCTACAATGCGACATCAACATGCACTATTCATGCGCTAAGTATCAATTTCGTGAGATAAAACATAATTGCCACGCGGATCACCATCTTCTACATTTGGGGCAAGGTTTTTTCGGTGATGAATCTCCCCAATTTAATGCATGTGGTCTAGCTTGTAAGGACACGTTGTTCAGCTACCTCAAGTGTATGTTTTATATACATCTTAAATGCATTTCACTACCATCCATTGTCAAGCAAAAACGTCATTTGCATCCACTTGTACTCACAACTTTGGTGATTAAAGATGATTATGAAGAATACTATTGTGATACATGTGAAACAAAAAGAAACCCAGAGCATGACATTTATTATTGCAAAGAATGCAACTATGTTTCACATATTGACTGTGTGCTATCGGAGGTAAGTGCTAATTTACATTTGTTTCATAATTTAAAAAAATAAAGTTTTTTCTTAGCATGATATAAAGCCTAAAAGTAAAATTTAATATATGTTTATTATTTAGGTTGAACCTCCAGAAGAGATACTTCAATGTCTAATTCCACATCCAAGGAAAAGTGATGGGGTGACATCAATGGAAAATAATTCCTTAAACATTTGCAAGTAAGCTTATTATATTTAAACTGTGTAATTTAGTAGGTAGTTTTTAACTGATACTT
This sequence comes from Gossypium turneri, assembly GCA_008044935.1. Classification (NCBI taxonomy): domain Eukaryota; kingdom Viridiplantae; phylum Streptophyta; class Magnoliopsida; order Malvales; family Malvaceae; genus Gossypium; species Gossypium turneri. The sequence goes on from CP032581.1 coordinate 54,144,824, forward strand.
AAATTAAATTTATTTTTATATCATAATTACAAATTTTAAGATTTGTTTATTAAAAGTTTCAAAATTTTAAATTTTTATAATGTATATTGTCGTGTTATTTGACATTTATCAAATTATATTATTATATATTCCTTAAACATACCTATCAAATATAATTTTATACTATATTAAATATTAAATTGATCCACTTATTATTAGTATACAAAATTACTTTACAACAATAAACCTTTTCCAATTGTAAATAATTAATTCGCATTTATATTATTGAATAAAGTTGTTAAATGAAAGAAGCTGAAGTTGCAATATGTGATTGGCATTAATTTAGTTAGTATAGATTAATGAATGTATATTCTTCTTTATGTTTTCAACTAAAATTCTCTTTGATTCGGAAATCTTTTCCTTGAGAAGGCTGACCAAGGAAAAAATTGGATGAAACAAGTTATGGGAAATGTCTTTTAATATTCATTCAAATACAGTGTCAATTGATTTCTTTGTGAATCACAATACAAACGAAAAAGGGTTTTCTCTAGAAAGATGAAATTTTGAGATACTATGCCATCTACGTGTGTAGACCGGGGTGAATTCAAAATTGCCCAAGGGTGTTTTTTTTGTTAAAATAGAAATTTTATATTTTGATTGTTTTTTCAAAATTAATAAATTAATTTAGGCCATTTCAATACAAAAGATTTAGTTTTCATCTCAATATAATTATAAATTTATTTACATTTATCTAAACTTTACCACTTATATATATTAGGGATTAATCTCAAAATTATACATAAATTTTGAACAAATGTGCATTGTTATACATAAACTTTGATTTCGTGCAGTTTATACATGAGATTTTCATTTGATTATATTTTCACAAATCACTTACACAATTATCATTATAGAATCATTTTATGTTTACACATTACATACACATTGTTATATTTATCTAATATATAAGTAAATTGATGTATTTTTTTTTTAAATGTGTACAGTTAAATGAAAGTTAAAGTGCCATTTATAAATATGAACCACAATCAAAATTCATGTATATAATTACACCAGATCAAAATTCGTATATCAAATTACACATTAGATCAAAGTTTATACGTAATTTTAAAATTTATTATATATACAATATAAACTAAAATCTTTTGAGTTGAATCCTAACATGTTATACCTGAGTATAAAAAATGTTTACCTAAATGTGAATTAAATGCCTATTGTGTTACTTAAAACATGTTGAAAGCTTTAAATGCTTATTTTATATTAATATACACTTTATAATTAAATTTAAATGATTTTGTGTTAATATTGCAGCAATGCAGTGTCAATGAATTCTTAAAAATAATAAGGCTGCTGTTAATTATAATGAATTGAACGGAATTTAAACGATTTTAGGTGTAATGGTATACACGATTGTCAAAGAATTTTTTTTTTTTTTTAAATTGAGCTCTCTCTCTCTCTCTCTCTCTCTCTCTCTCTCTCTCTCTCTCTCTCTCTCTCTCTCTCTCTCTCTCTCTCTTGCATTCAATTGAATCGAGCAATTTTGATTGGTGAAATCCTTTGATCAATATTGATAGTTAGAAACTAACAATAATGCTAACATGACCGTTAAATAATGCAACTAAATCAGCCAATGGATGCTGATTTAGCATTGTCGCATCTGAAAAAAAATTATTTTCATAAAATAAAAAAATATATTTTAAAAAATTTAAGTTCACAATGAATCTAAATAAATGGTTGTCCAAATGTATTTAAATCTGGCCACTCGTTTGTTCATTTTCTTTCTAAAATTATAAAGAAAAGAATACTTGTTATATCATTTTTTTTTATGAAAAATTAATTGATATTTTAAATTTTCATAAATGAAAAAAATTAAGTATCGTTTCCAATTTAATTTTCATAAATAAATGAGACCTTTTTTGATATTTTATAATTTGTTATAATTTTAATGATTATATATATTTATAATTTTAGAATGAACTTAAATAAATTCGTGTGTAGACTAAAAGGAACATGGACAACTATTTGTCTAGTGTTGAGGTTCTTTTTTGTCTTTGTCTCCCCTCTTGGGAGTAATTCTTCCATATTTATAAGGCTCGATTTCCTAATGTGACGTGCTAGGAGATAATTAGGTGCCATGCATATGACACATTCCCCTCTTAGACTCGACACGTACTCTTAGACATGTCTTTTTAGTAGAATTCACACCCAGGTATTATCATAGGAAGCGAGCAATGCCTGCATGTCCCTTGAGCTCCACCTTGTGAGGTGGAGAGATGCGATGGGATCACCTTGCGAGGTTGTCATATCAGTAGGGTGATCCATCTCGCGGCTCGCACATCTCCCTTGAACTCCATCTCCTAAGGTGGCGAGAAGCGATGGGGTGTTTCACCTCGCAAGGAGGGTCGGATTCTAGGCCAGGCTCGCACATCTCCCTTGTACTCCATCTCATGAGATGGCAAGAAGCGATGGGGCTTTCCACCTCGAGAGGAGGGTCAGGTTCCAAATCAGGCTCGTACATCTCCCTTGTACTCCATCTTGCAAGGTGGTGAGAAGCGATGGGACGTTCCACCTCCTGAGGAGGGTCAAATTTAGGGTTGTGAGGTCAAGCTCGCACATCTCCTTTATAATCCATCTCGCGAGGTGGCGAGAAGCGATGGGACGTTCCACTTTGCAAGAAAGGTTGAATTTCGGGTTGTGAGGATGGGTTGGATTTCAGGTTGTGAAGTTGATCGTCGCCAGACGTGCGAACGTCTGAATTGGAAATACTACAACAAAAAAGACAGAAAACTAAAACTAAGCAGCGGTGTCTGCAAGTATACGGGTCAAATTATAATATAGTAAAGTGTTACAATAAAACACTATGGGAAGTATTCCGAGGTTTGTACCTAAGGGTGGTTGAATTAAACTAAAATTAATTTTCTACACTAATAAGACTAAATAGTAATAATCTAAAATTATATTAAGAAAAACTAAAATAAAAGTAATTAATCAAATTAACATAAATTAACTAAAATTAAAGACAACCAATTAAAAATCAAAATTAATCCAATAAACTAAGCAGAAGATTAACTCATTTCAGTGTTCCTAATTAACTTTAGAACTCAAGTTTTATCGATATAGCTATTAATTAGTCAGTTGTTATCTCTCGACCTCTAACTAATTAACTAATCAACCAATATATGCTTATCTCTCAACCTCAATTTCTTGACTGGGATAAATTATAATTTACTTAGTAAACTTATCTCTCGATCTCATTTTTCTAAATTACTTTCTAGGGTCGTCAATCTTAAATTTTAATCACACATAATTTAAGTCAACTAACTAAAACTCAAACATTAAGAGCGTGTTTGGTTCAGTGTAATAGGTAATCCATTACGCCCCGATTATGCTCCTATTACATTACCCACCTATTACGGCGTTTGGTTCGCTGTAATCGGTATTACGCGCCTATTACAATACCGACCTAATCCCCAAATTTACAGCTTCCCAATTCCCTTCCCAAATCGATGCTTACCCATTACGTCCGGCTTCCCTTCCCAAGTCTCTGTTTTACCCTCCCTCCCTACCCGAAATCGACCTCCAGCCTCTCCTTTTTCTGTCCTCATCATTTCTCCTCCCATTTCTTTACCGATTCCCTCTCTCGGTCTCCCATTTCTTTACCCGAAATCCACTGCTTCATTTTTTTCTCTCCAGTCTCGGCGTTTGGTTTTTGTTGAGGTATGAATCTTGAACGATTACCCTATTACACTGCTTTCATTGTGCTGCTGCTGATTTTGGTTGATCAATTAGTTGATCAGTTTGTTTTTATGCTTTCTTGTTATCTAACTTTCAGTAGTGTTCGATTCAAACGATAGTTATTTGTGTTTCTCATTTGAATCCTCTTTATTCCTTTGTCCTTATGTCATCTTGTTTCTAACAATGTAATCCTCTTTATGTATTTTTTAAGGCATTTTGATGAATTAAATCTGTTTCGTCTCCCTTCTTCCTTTTTCCTCCTCCTTGCTATTCTGTCTCTATTTCTTCTATTTTCTTCTACATTCTCTGCTGTTTCTGTCCTCCTTTCTTTTTCTGCTTTTCTTCTGGCTTTCTATTTTGTTCCATAACAGTGTGTTTCCAATTTGTTCTAAATGAATCCTTAAGTGATCGGTGATTCAGTGATATCTTTTCTCTTTGTTTGTATAAATTCAATTGAAGAATCATCTGAAAAATTAATATATATGTAATAAAATTAGAAATATTAGAACAAAGTGCAATCTTACAAATCATCCTATACACCGCATTATTTTCCTATTTATTAGTTTCTTAGTAATGTGATTCAATAATGTTTATATACATAGTTGATGGATTATTGTTGTTGTACATATTGAGACATATTGAATGGAAACCACCTCCTGCATTGAATCATGCAAAGTAAATAAATTAATTGTGTTTGCTGGAGTTGGAGAGTGGATCTGGTAGTATTTGATACTTATTTGGACATAACTATAGGATATGATCTTCAAGAATATAAAATAACAAAGAAAATTGAGTATACTTGCATATTCATATTCGATACTCACCTAAAATCTAGATAAAATAATGGTTACTAAGATAGAATGTAAATAATCTGGATAAGGTATTGGTACAATCTTTATTGGTTTGGAGAACCGTTAAAGGGAATTGAAAATCTATGTTATTCGAACACCTCATTTTTTTCTTTATTAGGTAATACCATGATTGATTTCATAGTGATTATTCATAGCTGTTTGGATTGGTTTAACAGGGAATGTTGTGTTTAAGACCATATTTTCCTTGTTTGAAATTTGTAAATGTCTTCAATAAAAACTATCAAATGCGAAGATTGTTGGTGCCAGTTACATTATCTAGATGCAACTTCAACTGATAGGATAGTATATCTCAATTAGATAGGGCGTATGACTGGGGTTATTATCACCAAGCAAAAGTAAACAAAAGCAAAATAGAGGAAATGTTGAAAAATGAACTGTGCAATTACTGCATGCTTAACCTCCATAAAATTGGGAAGATTAGGACTTAATATTCTTAAATTTGGAGCATCTTGATGTCTTAAATTGTCGTGGATCTTTATCTTAAAATTATTTGTCACTGCATAATGTGGGAGAAACCTAAGGTGTGATCTTTAAGTTGTCATTTTTTGATGCATGCGATGTGATGAGTTCTCAATTGTCATCACTAGGAATAAATCATTCTTTATGAGTAAGGAGTAATGGCATTTTCTTGTGTGTTAGGTATTAAACTTCCTAGGGCATATAATTCTTTTTCTTTTCTGTTTTGCGTTGGATTTTAATTTCTTGATACCGACAAGTCACTTATTCTGAATTTTTTTGTTACTTATTTTCTAACTTTGAAAATGCTTATTTTGTATGAATTTTGAAAATATCAGTTAATAATATTGAAATAAACTTCATTATTCCTCTTCTTTTTAAAAAAATGGTTTAAAGGGTTGGTAAATGTTTGGTTTTGAAGTTAGAAATGGATGTAGTTTGACACATAACAGCTGAGCTCAGTCTATGATGCAGAGTTGACATGTTATAGTCTTCGTTTTTAATTCTACCCTGCAAGTCAAATGTGAATATATATGAATTTGATTGTTTGGTTCCATCCCAAAGATTTCATGTATGAATTCACACACGGCCTTAACGCGGAAGAGGATCGAATTCGTTAATTACTCTTTAACAGTTTATTTGTTGTTTAGTTGAATAGATTTTGCGGAATCACCCATTTCCTTTGTTTTTATCTTGTTTTCATAATGTTTGCTGTAATATTTATTTTGAATCATATATATTCAAAGCTGCCAAGTTGGTATATTTAATAATCTAAAGGACTGGTTACTAAACGAGAGGCTGCTTTGGTTATTGGATGATCAACCAAAAACTGATTATTTTTGTAACATCGATTTCCCTTTTCTCATTACAGGTTCTTTGTTCCAACACTTCTACATCGTAGTCGTCCCCAATTTTCTCATTACAGGTTAGTTTTCCATTGGTATTCATGGTTTTGTTTGTATGTTTTCCCTGATTGCATATTTGTATTGCTGTAGCAGCTTCTGTTGTTTCCTTTGTATGGTTTTGTTTGTATGTTTGTATTGCTCATTACAGCTTTTGTTTGTATGGTTATGGTTATTGCTGCATAATTATTGTTCTTTTTTATCACCAATTTGTACGTGGATGACTCGAAATGGCACACACACACTTTTTCTTTCCCTTATTCATTTGCAGAAACAATGAACCATACCCCAATGTCTTATGACCTTTATCTTTTATTTGATATTTTTCTTTTATGCTTTATTAAAAAAATATTAAAAGTTTTTTTTTTTTAAAGAAAGTAGTATGTATTCAAATCTAAAGTTGAAAACTTTTTGAATTTAAAATAGGTTATATGTTTTTACTAATAGGTAATATTTTTTTTTTAAAGAAAGTAGTATGTATTCAAATTATTGGTGTACCAATGCACCAACTTTTTACTAATATATAATTTATTAGTGAAAGCGTACATAAAATCAATGTGATACAAATTTGATATATAATTTATTAGTGAAAGAGTACATATAAAGAGTACATACAAATTTGATACTAATATATAATTATGTTCAACCTTTAATTGATATTATTCAAATAATAATAATTATGTTCAACCTTTAATTATGTTCAATCTTAAAGAGCATTATGCCTACAAATAATGGGCTTAAATCACAATTATTTGTACATGTAAATACAATACTAGATTTCAATCTTTTCCAATCATAATTGCAAATACAATACTATTAATAATAATTTGTACATGTAAATGAGATAAAAGTTATATATATTTTTACAAAATGAAATTACCATTTAAAATGTTATAAAAGTTTTAAAACTTCAATTTCATTATTAAACCAAATCTTCATTCTTCATTTTATTTATTTTGAAATTAGAAAACCTTAATTAAACTAATCATCAATAAAAAAATTAATCAATGATCAAACTTTGAACATGCTTTATTAAATCTTCAATTTCATTATACGAAATTATATTTAAATTTAAATTTAAATGTCCAAACTATCAATGTTCAAACATTGAACATGCTTTAATTAACTAATCAATATATTTATACGAAATGAAATGTTCAAACTAATCAATGTTCAAACTTTGAACATGCTTTATAATTTTAAATTATAATGAGTTTAGTTATAATCTAACAAATACCAACCTTCAAATTTTAGGTCAATTAATTTTAGGTCAATTATACATATTATATTAAATTTTAATATATTTAAAATGTAATTAATATATTCTCTTTCATTATTATTTGGGTGATTGATAAAGAAATGAAATTAAAGTTGCAACGATATCATTTAATAGATATTTTTTTGCTTCGTGTGTTCTAAATTCGTGAGTTTAGTTATAATGTGTGTTCTAAATGTTGCAGTAATGGCTCGTCTGCCTTTAATTGCACAAAGTGTGAGGCATAAAAGAATTGGTATTGCTATGACAATATGGTTGGAAATCTGTAGAATTGCGATTTGGTTCTTATTTAGAATGGGTGCCAGCCTTAGCCTACATAGACCAAGGATTAGGTCCTATACCTTAGATTTTTATGCAAAATGGGATTATGTGAAAAGGCTTGTATATGCTAGTGACGAGACCTGTATTGAACAAGTTAAGATGAATAGAAATGCCTTTTTTAAACTATGTGAGATTAGAATCGATAGGGGGATTGAAGTCGTCAAGGTTCATGCTTGTTGATGAGCAAGTAGCAATGTTTTTACATATCATCTCCCATCACCTGAAAAATCGAGTTATCAAGCATCACTTTAGAAGGTCCGGGGAAACCGTTAGCAGAGCATTTCATAGTGTTTTACATGCTATCATATGCTTACAAGATGTGTTATTTAAAAAGTTGGAGCCAATTACAGCCGATTCTTCTGACACAAGGTGGAAATGGTTTAAGGTATTGGACTGAGTTTTACATATAGCTTGTACAACATTTAGTTGATTTAGATTTAAATTAGTATTCTAACTCAAGGTTTTATATCATGTGATATAAAATTGCTTAGGTGCTCTTGATGGAACCCACATCAAGATTAGGGTTCCAACAGTTGATAAACCTAGATATCGAACACGAAAAGGTGACATAGCAACAAATATGCTAGGTGTTTGTACACCTGAGATGCAATTTGTTTATGTTCTTCCTGGTTGGGAAGGTTCAGTTGCCGATGGACGAGTTCTTCGAGATGCCATTAGTAGAAGACATGGACTAAAAGTTCCTCATGGTAAAGTGTATAGTTAGAGGACTTTGAATTATTCATTAAGATCAAACTTTGTGTGCTGAATTAATCATTTTTTAAAAAAAATTATTTTATAGGTTGTTATTATCTAGTTGATGCTGGATACACAAATTGTGAGAGATTTCTTACACCATTTAGAGGACAGCAATATCATTTGAACGAGTGGCGTCAGGGTTATCAACCAAGTTCTCCGTAAGAGTTTTTTAATACGAAACATGCCTCAGCACGTAATGTTATTGAAAGATGCTTTGGCTTATTAAAACTTAGATGGGGAATACTTAGGAGTCCATCTTTCTATCCTGTAAGGGTGCACAATAGAATTATTATTGCATGTTGTTTGCTCCATAATTTTATTCGAACCCATATGAGTATTGATCCCATTGAAGTGGAGGTGGGAGAAGGATTACCTAGTAATGTGGTGGATGACGATGAACCGAATACCACAAATATTCATCCATCGGATGCTTGGGCTACTTGGAGGATGGAACTAGCCAACCAAATGTTCGATGAATGGCAAGCATCTAGAAATTAGTTTGTGAAACTTTTGTGAAACTTTTGTATTGATTTTTGTATTGTACTAAACTTGTTGAATTATAATATAATTTCTTCTCATTCAGCATGTGTTATAATTTTAAATTTTTTGTGGTATGGAGCTTTTGATTCATGATATTGAACTTAATTATAATTTTATAAAGTGTTCACCTTTTGAATCATGATATTAAAATAGTAATTAATATAATTTGTTTTTTTTTTGTTCTTAAGATCATTATGTCAGGTGTTCCAGAATCAAATGCTTCTTCTCAAGCTTCTCGAGGAAGCAAAAGAAAATGGGTTCCAGAAGAAGATGCATCATTAGTTTCCTGCATGGTGGACCTGCACAATGTTGGAACATTTAATGCTGATACCGGGTTCAAAGCCAGTTATTTGAACGAGTTGGAAAGAATGCTACAAACGGTTTTACCAAATGCAATGTTGAAGGCAAAACCTAATATTGAATCGAGGATTAGGTTACTAAAAAGGGAGTGGTCAATCGTCTATGACATGCTTAATGGCCAAAACAATAGCGGTTTTGGTTGGGACGAGCATAGGTAGCTCGTTGTTGCTGAAGATGCGGTTTGGGACTCCTATTTAAAGGTAAGATTATTTCAAGTCATTATTATCTTATTTTTACCAAACTTATGACTAATATGATTTCCTCATTTTTTTAGAGTCACAAAGAAGCCGCTCAATTCAGATATCGTACTTTCCCTTACTACGACCAGCTTACTACCATATATGCAAGAGATCGAGCAACTGGGAAAGATGCTCAAACAGCTGCTGATGTTCTTGAAGAAATTAATGCTGAGGATGTACGTACTACAGGTATGGATAAAGAAAGAAACTCATTCTATGACTGCGAAGCTGACATCTCTTTGGATGACATAGATGTTTCTGCTGCGGAGCCGCAACGAGATAGAGACCAAGGGGGTTCCTCATCTTCAAACAAGAGAAAGAAGAAATCTGATGCTCGTGATATGTCTTCTTCATTTGATGAGGCTGCCACTTTATTGGCCGAAAGCATCAAGGCCGTTGGCGATCAAATCAGTAGGAGTATTGCCTCCGAGGTGGTAGTTCAGCAGAAGTCAGAAGAATATCAAAAGATGGAAGAGAAAGCTTCAAATTTATATTCAGCCTTATGGTCAATTGAAGGTTTAACCGATGATCAGCGGTATGAAGCTTTGAGTAAAATTCCAGATCATCCAACTCAAATGATCGTTTTCTTTAGTTTACCTTCTGTTGCCCGATTGGAATGGGTCAGAAGATTTCTTTCTCACCATTAAATATCAATGTTCAAACTTTTTGATGTTGTAAAACTATATAACATATGGATTATGATGTAGAATTTCATTTTCATCTAACCTTTTCTTAATATAAGTTAATTATGTTTATGCAGAATATAATTCTCAAGTTATATATTGATTTTAGTAAATTCATATAAGAACATTTTATTATTAAGAATTTTATGAAATTATATATCATTGTTAAATTATATTTAATATTAATTATTTTAAATTGTATAAATTCATATAAAAAATTTATTATCAAGAATTTTATGAAATTATATATTATTATTAAATTATATGTAATAATTATTATTTTAAATTATACAAATTCATATAATATAATTTATTAGTTATAGTTACTTTAAATTTTATTAAATCATATATTTTAATTAAAATATATTTAATATTAATTATTTCAAATTATCTTTTATAGTATCATATATTATGATTTGAGTAAATTCATATAAGAATATTAATTATTAAGAATTTTATTAAATTATATATTTTAATTATAATATATTTAATAATAATTATGTTAATTTATATTTTACAGTATCATATATTATGATTTGAGTAAATTCATATAAGAATATTAATTATTAAGAATTTTATTAAATTATATATTTTAATTATAATATATTTAATAATAATTATGTTTAAATATGATTAAATTATTTATTATTGATATTAATAATCTTATTAAAATTTAAATAACAATAACAATAATCATTTACCAAAACAAATTTATGCTAAGGGTATTCTAGTCATTTTAGTTTTTTTCCATTATGCTATTACACCTCTATTACATTCAACCAAACATAAGAATACTATTACGCCTCTATTCCATTACATTCAACCAAACAATTGATTTGCTATTACACTTCTAATCCATTACACCTCTATTCCATTACGCCTCTATTCTATTACGCCTCTATTCCAATACAGCGAACCAAACGTGCTGTAATTCTTCCGTAAATTATTTTCACGCCCGCTTATTAATCCAAAACTAGTATATTTGATGAATATTTTCTTCTTCTTTTTTTCCAATTTCCTACGAAATTCCAAAATAAATGGAAAGTACATGGTGAAGAAACAAAATTTAAAATACACCAAACCCAACATTATTTTGGCAAAGGGCCCGACAGTAATGCTATTAGAAGACTTTTACATTCAATATTTTCCCCTCCAAATAATTATTTACATTACTATGGTGGTTTTTGTTTTTGAAAAATGCAGTGAAAACGTATTTATTAAACTTTTTTTTGAAAAGTTTTGTTTAAGTTTAACAGTTTAGTATTAATATAAAAAGAACTTTTAAGAAATAAAATATTATTTTAGATATAATGTTGTCAAGTAAAAATATATATTTAAATAATGTTGAAATTCATTGATATTATCATATTTTACTGAGAATACAAAAAAAAAAATAGAAATCTTTATTGATATTGATTATTTGTATGCATGAAAGCTTGAATTCAATCTCAAGCAACTCCATTCCTCACCCCCAATCATAAAAAAAAAATTAATATTGATTATTTGTAATATTTAATTTGAATATATAATCTATATTTTAAATTTTATTAAAATATAACCATTACAAATTTAAATATATAATGTTATGTATTTGAAATAAATTTTAATAGGAAAATAATTGTATACCTAATATAAATATAACATAAAAATTACAAATAGCAGCAAAAATGTCATTTGGCTCTAAAAATGTATTTTTCAAAAGGAAAAGTTAAAAAGAAAGTGTTTTTGCTTTTGAATTTAAAATCATTTTTGAGAAAATAATGTAACAGCGCAAAAGTGTCATGGATTTAAATTTTTCCCACGCGATCCGTGCGGCCTTAGGCAATTCCTTCGCTCAAAAACGCCTAAGTCAGCGATATAGATCAATAACTGAATGAATTACAATGAGGGGGAGAGGCCTCTATTTATAGTTGAGCCTCCCCAAAATCAACGATATAGATCAAAGTACATCAATGGCTAAGATTAAAAGCTATCTAGATATCAAATCTCTAAGATTACAAAATCGTATCTTTTAAAGATTACATTTAATGTCTAGGATCACATATCTTTGAAGATCACCTTCCATATTTGCCAAGCTTCGGAGATGGGCTTTCAATCTCTCCAAGCAACAGACCAGTTCGATTGGGCCAAATGACCTCCTTCGAATATGATGGATTGTACAAATTTGTCATGGTCATCATGGTTGCGTACTCCCATGTGCAACCCATGACATTCTCTCCCACTTGTTCTAGCAACGCCCTTGTCGCGTCCTCCTCATGGAACTGGTCTATCTTTCCTTGGAACTGCCACAATGCTTCGGTAGGTTCCCAACTTGCTTCGTTGTCTGGAAGTCCCTTTCATCGAACTAAGTATCCATGCAACAGCCGATGGTACTTTCGTCTAATCACACGATCTGCCTCAATGTTTTCAACTTCATGGTCGTAGGAGACCTTTACCCCCATTGGTGCTCGTTCGGAATTGCCTCGATTCTAATCCTCTTAATTCTCATGGAATGGCTTAATCATGCTTACGTGAAACACTAGGTGGAATTTGAGCTTTGATGGCAACTCAAGCTTGTAGGCCACCTTGCCTACTCTCTTCACAACTCGAAATGGCGCTTCATACCTTCGCACAAGCCCCTTGTGCAGACCCGCATATCGCAAAATCAAGTGTAGTTTGGCAAGGACTGCATCACCCACCCGAAATTGCACATCTCTTCGATTTTTTTCTGCCCACTTCTTGTTGCACTTACTTGCCTTGTGTAAACAAGCTCTAGCCAAGTCATTCTTCTCTTGTCAGTCTTTTGCAAATCGATAAGCTGCTGGATTTGGTCCTGTATAACAGGTCATAACAGTATTGGGTGTGAGTGGTTGTTGGCCCGTCACTATCTCAAACAGACTTTGATTCATGGCCCCATTTTGCTGCAAGTTGTATGAAAATTAGGCCACATCCAACAACTTTGGCCAATCCCTCTGTGTGGCACTCACATAGTGCCGAAGATATGTTTTTAACAACGTGTTCACTCGTTCGGTTTGCCCATCAGATTGCGGATGCATGCTCGTGGAAAAGTTTAAGTTCGATCCCATTGACTTGAACAACTCCGTCCAGAATTGACCCGTGAATCACCCATCTCAATCACTACTGATAAACAGTGGCACTCCCTAATATTTCACCATGTGTCTAAGGAATAAATGGGTTGCTTCCTCAGCAGGGCACTCCTTGGTAGCTGGAATAAATGTCGCATACTTCGAAAACCTGTCCACCACAATAAGAATACTTGCAAATCCATCAAACTTAGGCAATCTAACAATAAAATCCATGGATACACTTTCCCATGGTCTTTCCAGAATGAGCAAGGGTTGTAGCAAACCGGCCGGAGTCTTTAACTCAACCTTGTCTTGTTGGCATACTAGACAAGTTTTCACATAGGTATCCACATCGTCACCCATGTGAGGCCAACAGTAATGATCATCCAAAAAGGCCAAGGTACGGTGCATTCTTGAATGGCTCGCCCATCTTGAGTCATGACATTCCTTCATGACTTCCTTATGTAATTTCCCATAATGAGGCACATAGAGGCAGTGCCCATGAGTGTATAGCAATTCCCCATCAAGTTAAAATCTCCTCGTTTTCCCTTCCTTAGCAAGCTTAATCAAGGTTTTAGCTGTGGGATCATGAGACAATCCTTCTCGAATGCGCTCTAATAAGGAACCATCGAGTTGGCTTATTGCCGCAAATTCCATCTTTCGACTGAATGCATCAGCCACAATGTTGGCACTCCTTGGCTTATATTCCATCGTGAAATCAAACTCAGCTAGGAAAACTTACCAACGAGCCTGTTTGGGAGACAACTTTTTCTGGGTTAGAAAATAACTATTGGCAACGTTATCGGTAAGAACCATGAACTTGGGACCTAGTAAATAATGCCTCCATGTGCGCAAGCAATGCACGGTCATCTCATTTCCTTGGACCTTGTATCTCTGCTCCGTCTCATTAAGCTTTCGACTCTCGAAAGTAATTGGATGCGCATCTTGCATCAGTACTCCCTTAATGGCATACCTCATAAGGCTTCGAATAATCCAGCAATGCAAGTACGGACTCTCTCATCATCGCTTGCTTCAATTTATTAAAGGCCCTCTCACATTGTGGATTCCAATCCCATACCTTACCATTTTTCAACATGTCTGCCAAGGGTGCGGTAATTCTAGAGTAGCCTTCGATAAAGTGTCGATAGTAATTCATCAACCCAAGAAAATATCTCAACTCTGTCACCTTGGTTGGAGGCTCCCACTCAACAATGGCTCGAATCTTGTTCTCATCCATCCAGATCTTGCCACCTCCCACTATGTAGCCTAAAAATGGCACATCTCGTTGAGTAAATGAGCATTTCTCCTCTTTGACAAACATTTCATTTTCCCTCAAAGTTTGAAACACTTCTTTCAAATGTTCCACATGCTCCTTGAATGACTTATTGTACACCACAATATTGTCGGGGTAAACAACTACGAAACGATTAAGGAAAGGTTGAAGTACCTTATTCATCAGGGTGTAAAATGTAGCTGAGGCATTAATGAGTCCGAAGGGGATCCCCAAGAACTCATGCGAACCATACCGCGGCACACAAGTTGTCTTTGCTCGTCCCCCTCAACTATCTGAACTTGATGGTACCCCGATCTCGAGTCCAACTTGGTAAACCATCTCGCACTACCAAGCTGATCAAACAGGTCTACAATAAAGGGAATAGGGTACCTGTTTTTCATGGTAGTCTTATTCAAAGCCTGATAATCGATGCACATCCTCAATGACCCATCATGTTTCTTTTGAAACAACATTGGTGCACTATACGGAGATTTAGATGGCTTAATGAATCTTGCATCTAAAAGCTCCTTCAATTGTTTCTGTAGTCTTCTAATTTTGATGGAGACATACGATATGGGGCCCTAGCTGGTGGCACCATGTTCGACATTAATTCGATCTTGTGGTCCACCTCCCTCTTGGGTGGAAAATTCTTTGGCAACTTTGCAGGCATTACATCCCGAAAGGACTGTAATATTTGCCCCACTTTCTTAGGGATCTCACCAACAGACTTAATGGCTTCCTCCATCTTCAAGGTGGCTAAGTAGGAGACTTCATCTCTATGTACTCCTTTAGCAAATTGGATTGTAGATAATGTTTTTCCCTCCATACTCCCCTTTCTTGTCATTCTTACCATGCATTGATTATTTGAATTTGAAATCACCATGTAATTATTGAAAGGAACAGTAGACGCGTTAACCCAGTTAAGGAAACTTAATCCAACCACAAAATCATAGTCATCAAGTGGTAGTACCTTAATGGATGTCTTACCGGTCCAATCGTTAAGTTGGAGATCTACTCCCTTTGCAACTCCCTTGATTGGAACACTTTCTAAGTTCACCATTTTGATCTGACCTGGCTTATTTTTAATCTTGAGGCCAAGTTTATGAGCAGCCCCTTTAGACATGAACAAATCAAACACATCTATGTCGACAAGTGCATTCAATTTTCTATTGGCCACCATAATGTCTACAAACATCAGCCCATAACCTATCTTGTCTTCGACACCCCCTATTATCGAACCAAGATTGTTATCCTCCACATCTAACTCCACTTTTGTTTCCATAGCAGAGAGTGCGGCCTTTTTTGGATAGTCTTTGATCATATGTGGGCCATCACAATGGAAGCAACTTATAGGCCCACTCTTTCTTTTGTTCCAAGGCTTCCAACCGTTGCCATTCCTAGTGGGCCTTTCTTTGTCTCCCCCACTATTGCCCTTTGGATTGAATTTGGGCTTAGAAGACTGAGGCTTGTCTTTCTTCCCACCAAATTTGGCAAATGATTTTACTACAGACATGGCCTTGGTAAGCTCTTGGACTCCTCAGCGTTGCAACTCTTGCTTCGCCCATGGTTTCAACCCATCTATAAAGGAACAGAATGGCTCTTTCTCACCCATATCTGAGATTTGAAGCATGAGCTCGCTAAACTCCTGCACATACTCCCTCACAGTGCCTTATTGCACAAGCCGGCGTAACTTTTCCCAAGCTTCATCCTCCGCATACTCTAGATAAAACTGTGCTTTGAACTCATATTAGAAAGCTCCCAAGTCCTAATTTCAGTCCCACCACGTCTCACATCGGTGGACCTACGATGCCACCACAACAAAGCAATGTTAGTAAGATACATAGCAACAGTAATTACCTTAGTGGCATCGTTTGTGATGCCTTTGGCACTGAATTATTGCTCGATTCCCTACAAAAAATTGTCCACATCTCTTGCGGACCTTGTTCCCTTGAACTCTTTAGGCTTGGGAACATCCACACTAGGCTTGGGTGCGACAGTAGCTAACCCTCCATTGCCCAAAGCAGCCTTGTAGATTGTGAGTTCTCCTTTAAGCTCCGCAATCTCCTCTTTCAAGGCTATCATCATAGTCTTAATGGCATTATCCCTACCATTCAGCTTTTCAACATAGTCTAACACATACTCTTTGAGCTTCTCATTCATGGACGGCAACCCATCAATGAGCCTATCATCGACATCATCAATCATTTCCTTGGTATCTCCTATGGATTCCTCGAGAGTGATAACTGTAACATCCCTAAACTTTATCCGTCGTTGAAACAGAGTTATGGAGCATTACCAAAATTTACAAATAAAGTAAATAGATATTTCACATCATCTAGTATTCAATTCAGAAGTCAATCATAAAGTCCCTTATATGAGCCCTCAAGGCCAAAAATACACATTAGAAATAAGTTAAGACTAAACCGAGTGCTCAGAGAATTTTTCAAAATATATCAAAAAAATTTCAAGGTACAGGGGACACACGCCCGTGTGGTCAGGCCGTGTGTCTCACACGGTCAAGAGACATGCCCGTGTCTCAGGCCATGTGGGCATTCGAAATAGAGGCACACGATCGTATCCCATCCCATGTCCAAACTTTGAAGCTCTCTAACTTGGGTCACACAGCCAAATCATACGTCAATCATACAAGGAAAATATGCACCAAACCAAAATGTGACAACACACAAGCCAAATAAGTGACTAATTTTAACAAAACACATATAGGCCAATATTAACCTGAATACTTATACACGCTATTATAACCAAAATCAAAACATCCGAAAGTACTGATAGAACCAATGGATAGTGTGATATATCTCCGACAAGCTTCCAACCTAATCGAGCTTTCGATAATCTGGCTAAATTGCAGAAATACCAAAGTTTAAGGGCATTTTGAAAATTTTTTATTTCCCTCGATATTTCACTCGATCTTGATCAATTGAACTTGAAACTTTGAAACCCCTAAGGCCTTCGTCTTCTTCTTTCTACCTTTTCTTTTTCTTTCTTTTTTTTCTTTTTCCTTCTGTTTTATTTTTTACTTTGTTTCTTTTTAATTCCTTTATTTTACTATCTTGTTTTATTATACATTAATATATTATTATATAATATTATATATATACTTAACACTTAAGGTTTATTTTATAATATATATAATAAATTCACAAAAAATCTACCTTATGCTGCCTCATAAAGAAATAATGGCATAATTGATTCTTTGGTACCTTTAATTTTTTTCTTTAATCTATAACTCAACTTTCACCCTTTATGCAATTTAGTCCTTATACCTAATTACTCTTAATTCACTATAAAAACATTAAAAATTTTCAACAAAATTTTAATATCACCTTAATGACACTCTGTAAATATTTATAAAAAATATTTTTGACTCGGTTTATAGAAACGAGGTCCCAATACCTCATTTTCTAAAACCACTTGAACTAGGATTTTATCACTCGAATCTAATAACTCATTATAAGACATAAATTATTAATTAAAAAATCTTTTTAAAACCATATTTGACTTGTAAATATTAAATAATAAAATTTACGAGCTTATTCACCATATTTGGTGGCCTCAAACCACTATTTCTGACACCACAAAAAATCAGGCTGTTACAACTCTTCCCCCCTTTAAAAGGAAATTTCATCCTCGAAATTTCTTACGGATAAAAGTCATCAAGTCGAGTTTTTCTATTTTCTTCTTAATGATAAACCATGTATAAGTCTATCATAACTCATTTCGATTCAGAACTTGTATCAAAAGTCACATCAGAACTTGATATTATACCAAATTTAACTGAACGACCATGATATTCTAATGTCACAACTTTATCATTAGCAACACAATTATTGAGAAATTCAAAGTGATCGTCTAACTAATCATAACCGAGAAACCCAAATTATCAAACTCTGACTAATGCTTCTAGCATGTCTATATCTGAAATCTTTCAACTTATATTTATTTCTCCTTACATGGAAAGCGTCAAGCAATATAGTTTAACATAAGTGCAATAGCTTCAACTATCAAGACGACTATAATCCATAATACCATTTCTCGATTAGAAATAGTCTAATAGATATATTTCTGTATCATGTCTACTAGAGTATGAATCCCTCATTTTGACGGTTCGTCAACTTACCCGTGAATGCACAAAATTTATACCCGGACCTGAAAACAAACTCAAATACGTATAACTCAATTAACTTTTCAAATGAATAACCTGCTCTAATTAAAACAACTGAGTCGATTTTCACTATCTGATAATAACATTTCAGAATAATCCATTTTTCTTGTTGTCAAGACAACTTAGACATACAATCCATCACAATTCCCTCAGAATGCTAATCAAAGATCCCTAAAACTGCATTAACTTAAACGAAACATATCATCTCATTTTAACTTGTTGACATTAATCCAGATTACCCGAGGAATGAAAATCAATATACAAGTTTGAGCTCGATCTTCCACTATCTACATTTTTATCGTTGTCAACCTTTTCATGAAAGCTAGAGAGGATTTATATATAATCAAGCTATTTCAATTATTAACATCGAAGCTTTGAACTATACCGAAGCCATAACCATCAGATAATTTAAAAACCATAGTGTTATAATAGGACCAACGTTTCAACCGTATAAATAAAACAATACCTCAACATCAGTAGTGCACTCCAAAATAGGGAAAATTGAAAGTAGTCCTAATAACAACCAGTGCAGTAATACAAATTCTATAATCTGAGATCCATATCACCGAGCCCCCATGATCGAACCAGGATTTTAATAGTAAAAATTGTAATTACCTCCGGCCAATGAATATCTTTTACAGATGAACCATGTTTGATAAATTAAACAATAAGAATGATAAGAAAACCGAGATAATGAAATCCAAGATGTAAAGCTATACTTAGTTTTCAAGAATAAAAACCATATTGAATGATAAAAAGATTGATGATATCCCAGAGATAGTCCAGAACAATAATATCGCTCATACACATTAGAAACAGTTGTGATATAAACAATGTAAATTGCATATATGTAATTCAGAGCCTCAACCAGTAGAAGTAGAAAATAGCATCATATGAGCCTTATCATAAAGTCTTCTATTAAACATAATAGATTAGAAAACTAAAGAAAGATAGAGTAATGCCGACCATGAATCAACCAGGCTAACAATAATTCCATCTAATATCATGATTAGCCAACCTTTAGAGGTCATATTTGTGTACCTAATGATAAAGAGTTGAGGCATCCAATCCTATAGGAGGCGCATAATAGTCCTTATGCTATGCATCTTGGTGTGAACAAAATGTATCGAGATCTCCGTAAACTCTATAGGTGGCCTGAACTAAAACGGGAAGTAGTTGTCTTTGTGTCCCACTGTCTGACATGCCAAAAGGTTAAGGCTGAACATAAGTTGCCTTCTGATTTGCTTCAGCCAATTAAGATTTCTCAGTGGAAGTGGGAACAGGTAACGATGGATTTTGTTAGTGGGTTGCCTTTAACCCCTACTAAGAAAGATTCAGTTTAGGTCATCATTGATCAATTAACCAAATTCATTCACTTCGTTCCTATCAGAATAGATTACTCCCTGCCGAAGTTAGCCAAGCTGTATATTGCTAAAATTGAAAAACTGTATGAAATTCCAATCTCAATTATCTCGGATAAAGATATGCGATTCACATCTTAGTTCGGGAAGAAACTTCATGAGGCTTTAGGCACTCGACTTAATTTCAATACCGTGTATCATCATCAGACCGACGGACAGTCTGAGCGAGTCATTCAGATTCGAGAGGATATGCTTCGGGGTTGTGTAGTAGACTTTCGGGGTAGTTGAGAGGAGTATCTACCGTTGGCTGAGTTTGCATACAATAACAGCTTCCAATCTAGTGTTCAGATGGCACCCCACGATGCCTTGTATGGTCCTAGGTGTCGTACTCTATTATGTTGGACAAAATTAAGTGAACATCGGGTTTTAGGTCCCAAGCTAGTTTTTAAAATTGAGAACACTGTGAAATTGACTTGAAATCATCTGAAAGTCGTCTCTGATCAACAGAAGTCTTATGCTTATTTAAAGAGAAAAGATATCGAGTTTTCTGTAGGTGATCAAGTGTTTCTGAAAGTATCACCGTGGAAAAAGGTTCTCCAATTTGGACGCAAGGGCAAGCTGAGCCCGAGGTTCATTATTCTTTACCGTATCTTGAAATGTGTCAAATCAGTTGCGTATCTGTTAGAATTACCACCGAAGCTAGAGCAGATTCATGATGTGTTTCATGTCTCGATGTTGAGACGGTATCAGTCCAATCTGTCGCACATTGTTCCTATCGACAAGATTGAGTTGCGATCAGACTTAACATTCGAGGAGGAACTGTCCAAATATTAGAATGTGATGTTAAGGTACTGAGGAAGAAAGCTGTTCCTCTAGTAAAAGTTCTGTAGCGGAATCATGGCGCTGAGGAGGCTACGTGGGAACTTGAAGAATCGATCCAATGGCAATACTCGTATCTATTTGAATCAGGTAAATTTCGAGGCTGAAATTTCTTTTAGGGGGAGAGAGTTGTAACGCCCCAAAATTTTAAGAATATAATCTTGAGACTCTATAGTAACTAAATATATGTATCTATGGTTTTGTGCTCTGCTTATGTGTTTAAGGTTTGGGGTTCGAGTTGTATTGTTAAAAGTTTTGTTTTTTTGAAAAACAACCCATGATCATGTATTACATAGTTAAGTTCAATTTAGTGTAAACTTATGTCAAGAATGAGCCTGTTGGTTCACTACTTAAGCATTTATATTTCGTTAGGTTCTGTGTTCGAACCCTGAAGTATGCGATAGGGAACATTTTTGCTAAGGGGTAGAAGTCTAATGGGAAGTTATCAGAATCTTAATCTGTCATCTTTTATTCTTTCTTTTTTTCCATTCTTCTCTAACGTTCTTCCTTCCTCTTTTTTTCCTTATACAAATCTTTTATTTTTTCTTTATCCTGATTGTGGTCGTAAGTGAATACATTTTAGTCGAATTTAAACATTGTAAGCCACTGTCAATTCATTCGTTTTCATGGTTTTCCTCTTTGTTATTTGTAATTTGCTCTGAATCGGATGGTTGAATGTATTATAAGAATATTTGATAGACAATGGTTTGTTTTACTATTGGGCGGAGGTATCGGAAGTATCGAACAGTGACATGCCAATTCCAGCGATTGTCGTTGAGTTTTCGGTAAGTAGTAGATTGTTGAAGGTTTCGTATCAAAACTTTTGACATAGCGTATTTGGGAATTGTTGTCAATTAACTGGCTTAATTGTGTAATTGGATGGTTGTGCTAGGCTTTGGAAGTCCCTTACGTTGTTTCTACATAAAAAATACTTCAAGTGCGTACCGAAAACCTTAAACTCTACGAATTTCGAACGTCGAAAAATGTGGCAGTCAATGCCATACGGCCAGGTACATGGGCATGTACCCAGGTTGTGTCGGTGGTCGTGTATCTCATTGTTCATCAATTTGGAGCCATACGGGCAGGGGACACAATCGTGTATCCAGGTTGTGTGTGGCCATGTTAGCGCAGGGTTCACATGGGTAAGGACACGGGCATGTGTCTAGGCTGTGTAACTTACTGTTTACGACTTAGGACCATATGACCAGGGACATTGGCATGTGCCTATGCCATGTGAGTCACACGGGAAAGGAAACGGGTGTGTGTCCAAGCCATGTAACTCACTCCTTTTGTTTTAGAACCACATAGGCAGAAGACATGGGTGTGTGCGCAGGCCGTGTGAGCCACACGACCAAGGACATAGACATGTGTCCAAGCCGTATGGCATATAAATTGGGTCGAAATTCTTACTTTTTTAAGGCCGTGTGTGTGCTTGACACTAATCTTGACCTTCTCAATGTATGAATGATCTAAATTCGATTGTATGAGGACTCTCTGATGCTCTATGACTAACATATGAATAACATAACTTTATGTGTACTATGATAGCTATTTCTAATATTGATCTGTATTATGTAATTATGAAATGAGTTAGAATGAGCAAACACATATTGTGGATATTTGTAAGCTGCATAGGCATGGGTTGGGATACTATGAAGAAGGAAGTACTCTACTCTGAACTAGTGGCTAAGCTACAATGTGTATAACTCTGAATTTGGCGCTTTGTCGCATCTCGATTTAGCAGCTAAACTGCGTATCTATAAACGTGTCAAACAGACACTCTATGGAATGTAGGGTTAGATGGGTATTGAACGCCCTTAACGGCGTGTTAAGAGGGCCGAATATGGTGAGTAGCGGTTGGGGGTAGGAATACCTGCATATGAATCTGCTTTGTTCTATAAATGAAACTGAAACTACTTCTGCTTCTGTAACTAATTTGTTCTGTATCTGAACTGAAATGACTTCTGTTGTTTAATCGAATCCTAGGATTCTGGAATTATCTTTCAATTTTATTTCAATTGAATGAACATCTTTTATGCACTTAGTTCACAACTCATTTATTTACTGATTGGATTTCAAGTGGTTCTCAAAATTGAACGAATCGGCGCTACAGGAGCTTGGTCAAACTTTTATCTTGCTTCTAAGTATTACTATTAGAAATTTCGATATTTCACGATGTTATGGTATTTGGGAAGATTATTTACTTAGTTATGTGATGTTATGGATTATATGTGATGAATGATTCATTTTGACTGTATTATAAATGTGTATTTGTTGTACTGATAATGTAACTCTCGGAACTTAGTCTGGACGTTTAGGTCGGGTTTAATGAGTTACAATAGATATACAATTGATGGAGTTAATAAAGTGTGAATAATAAAATTAAAATGCATAAATAATTTTAAATTAAAGTTTTTGTTGAGAGGTAAATTTAAGGTTTTGCACATTGGTGGGCTTAAACCCATTGTAAGGGCCCAAATTCATCCAGCCCAATAAACAAAACAACACAAAAAACAATAATGATAAGAACAGTCCAGTCCATCACACAAGCCCAAACTGAGGCCCAAATACATTACCTAAACCAACACCTTAAATACCCAATATACCTAAGCCCAAGCCCAAAAACATAAACTAATAAAAAAAACCCTAGGTCCCCTAAGCGCCGCTTCTCCTAGCCATGTCAGCAGATACATAGCCCAATGACTACCCCCTGCCATCGTTTCACCAAAACGACAAGGGCGCGAATCCCTATCGTCGTTGACCACCATTGTGACCTGCAAGAAGAAAGAGACATAAACAGAAGCAGAAAAGCAAAAAAAATGATAGAATATTGTAAACAACTGGTTATAAAAGCCCAATGAGTATACTCTAATTTTTTACACGTACAAAAAAATATAGAAAGAAACTAAAATAGTTTTTAAAAAAGAAGATATTTTTTTCTTTTTTCTTTTTTCAAATATCGCATGCATATAAAATAAATAAATATGAAAGGTTGGATTTTTACCTTTGCCGACGCCGTCGGTGTCTCCTCTGGCTTGGAAAGCTGTCGAATCCTTGGGGATTCACCAATGGCTATGTCTGTGGAAGACCAAGAACCGAAAGGTCCCTTTTTATTGTCGAGTTTTGACCAGATTCTAGGGATTTTGACCCTAGATCCTGGTTCCCCAGAAGAGGAGGATAAAAAGGGCACCCTTTTTACAACTCCGGCCACCAGAGGTGACGGTTGCCATCGCCGATGACCAGTGGCCATGGTGGAGCGACGACGGCCCCAAGGCCGGATTGGAAACAACTTCAGAAAAAGAAAAAGGAAGCCGAGGGCTTTTTTTTTAAAAAAACCTGAGTAGAAATGAAATTTTTAAAATTTTTTTGGCATATATAAACATCACCAAATGGCGTTGTTTTGGCCAGGTTTCAGAAGTTTCAAAACGGCATCGTTTCAAGCTTGACCCACCAACCCAATTCGAATCCCATGGGATCCGTGTGTTTTCATGGAAAGGGTCTATTTGTGGCCCTAGTCCTTTCGCCTATAAGCCTTTTTCAATCTGGTCCTCATTTCTTTTTTCTTCTTTTTAGAAATTCTACCATTTGATTTTGATTTGTTTTCAGTTTGGTCCTCAAATTGCTAACCCTTTGGGGAGTGACGTGTGTACTGTGTTGGGATAATTGTCCTCAGGGTCCCTAAACTTTTGTATCACATTTTAATTTAATCCTTTATATCCTATTTTCTTATAATTTAGGCATTAGATTTTGTTATATTTTCAATTTAGTCATTTATTTTCTCTTTCTTTATTTATTTCGCAATTCATGCTTTAAGTTTCGTTTAAATTTCAACTTAATCCGTCATTTAGTTAATTTTGCCTCTTTATTTACTACATCTTTTATTTTAACACTTAAAATTTAAGTTATTTATATTTCCTTTTTATTATGCATTTTTATTTTTTTATTTTTTTATTTTATCCTTATTATTATTATTATTATTATCATTACTCATATTAGTATTATGATTGTAATCATGACATGATTATCGCTATTATTACTATAAATTGATTTTTTTATTATCATTATAGTTGCATTATTATTATTCACTAGCATAGCATTTTTCATTTTTCATTTTACCTTTTTATTTTATTTATTTATTTATTTATTATTCTAATATCATCATTTCATTTTTTTTACCCACTACTATTTTACTTTATTTTGCTAATCATCATGCCATGTATCATGTTAAAATATATTCATCCATTTTCACACTAAGCCCAAATAAATTAAATGTACATCATTTTATAAGTTACATTCGTTTTACCTAGCGTATAGGAAATATTTAAAACCAAGGCAATGTTGATTATTTTTGGGATTTGAGAAGTCGTGCTTCTAACTTACGGAGTATGGCATCTTCCTAGAACCTAAGTAAGCAAATATCCTATTTCAAATACAAAAACAAGATTTAGGTAATGATCAAATGGCGATTATTCTTGTTTTCATGGATTCGAGACATCGTGCCCTAGCTTACAAGGCATGATTTTCTTCTTGATTAACTTGAGATAAGAAGGCATTTTCCATAATATTTAATCTAGTTAAGCGATATTTTAATCAAATAACATTATGCAAAGAGGGATCGTGTTTTAAATTCTTTTCAAATTTTCAATTTTTGACGCTAAGACACTAAGTAATCAACTAGGTACCAATTTTGGGCATTATGAGGGTGCTAATCCTTCCTCATACGTAACCAGCTCCCGAACCCATTTCTCAAATTGTGTAGACAAAAAATCATCATTTTAGTAAAGTTAACCTATTTTTTATTAAAATGATTAAATCTCAAGGTGATCCAATCACACAGAATAAAAAGGATCGAAAGCGACTCCATTTTCGTTCATTTTAAAATAAAAGTCGATTTCAAAAAGGGTTTTGACAACCTGGCAACTCCACTAGGGACAAATAAGAGAGTCAAGTCGCGAATTGATTACTTTTTGTTCTTTTTTGTCAAAAATTGATAATTTGATTTGAATTGACGATCCCCTTCTTGTATTTCATCCTTCATATTTTATTTTGGTGGTAAATAATGTCATTATTATCTTGGGATACATAATGATTTAATATGTCTGCTTTATTTGTTTAAGTTTCTCTTGGTATATTTTTACATATATTACATGGCATAGCCGTCTCATTTTACTCTTCTTAAGTGGGAGTGGGAAGCTATTCCTTCGTGAGGTCTTCATCTCCGTACAACCATAAGGAAATGTATTCTCCTGAACTAAACTCAGTCTGTATGAGCCTATAATGGGTGAGGATTGAGGCATCTGCTGGTTTAGGTACCCTTACTTTAGAACCGAGTCGTGTATAATAAGCGCTAAAGAACTTACCCTAGGTAGAACCATATCAAACCTTTAGTGGTCACCCCAATAGATATTCTATTTTCTATTTCTTGCTTTGATTCTAGCTTTGTATGAAATGTATTGACTTGTTTCATTTTGTTTTGGTTGTGATTGCATTGCATTTTCATTATAGAAAATGGTGTTGATTCGTGTTCAGTTGCTAAATAGAGAGCTTGTCATGGAAAACGAATTTCTTGATAAAGTGGAAGATAATGCGGCTATGTGAATATTATCCAAGAAAAGACAACAAGAGAAAGGTGACAGCCTGAAGGAGGGGTACATGTCAGAATTATAGGATTTCACCCACGTTAGTGTAACTTAGAATAATCTTCAAAAGTTGAAAGAAATATGGGATCAATGGAATAACGGAATCAAGTAGTTATTCTATCGTGAATATGGTGATTTACCTTATCTACTCGATGTCAAAGTGGATAAGTACCTATTCCAAGCTCTCGCCTAGTATTGGAATCTCGTCTATAGCTGCTTCACTTTTGGGAAAGTAGACCTGGTGCCCACCGTAGAAGAGTACACCCCTTTACTCCGTTACCCGGAGGTCCAAGTTGACAAAGCTTACTATAGAGCAGCCAATGTCTCGACTTTCTTAAAGAGGCTAATGAATATAACTGGGATGAGCGAGCAATGGGTTACGACCCGGATTTAAAAAAGGAGGTAATAAATGCATCCCTTGGAAAATTCTGCAGGATTTGATCTTGGTACATCTAGATATAAAGAAAAGGGTTGACGTCTTCGCCTTGAGTATTTATGGGTTGGTCATCTTCTCCAAAGCACTAGGGCATGTAGATGATGCAGTTTCAGATCTATTTGACCAACTTGACAAAATGGTCACCCCGTCCCTACAATTTTGGCTGAAACTTTTAGATCTTTAAACGCATGTCGGAGAGCAAGTGAAGGAAGATTTATCAGATGTGTACAGCTGTTGCTAGTATGGTTTCATAGCCACTTTTGGAAGGTAGAAAAAGTCTCTTATCGAGTGTTCTCCGAAGACTACTCTCCGTTGAAAGAATTTATGGCTATCTAGATGAGACAACATTTTTGAAGAGAAATGGATGGCAATTCTCTAGAGTGTCTGAGACGAAGATGTCGAATGGCAGTCCCCTTGAATGATCCCTAATGAAATTCTGTATCGATGCAGAGACTTTGACTGGGTCCCTCTACTCGGGATATGGGGAGCTATTGGATATACCCCTCTACTTGTATTGAGGCAATATAGGTCGAGGTAGCTTATCCTGGCAACGCAAGGGTTGGCTCAATGTGAGTTTGCATACAAATGTGTTAAATTTTGAACGCGTGGAACAAAACTCACAAAATCAAGAGGTTTCCTGAAAATCCCATGAGGACCCCAGAATATGATTAGTGGTGGGACGACAATGTCCCTTCATCAAGTCAAGAAAGTACTCAGCCGATAGAAGAACACTTGCAAGTGATCCCGTTTGAATTAAAGATCGTAAAACAAGACTTTGAAAAGAAGAATTCGAAATTGGGGAAAATGATAGAAAATTTGGAAGAGGAAAAGATTCATCTAGGATTAGACGTTGACGTCCAAAAGTTGGAGGCCAAGAAAATGAGAAAAGGAAAGAATAAGGCTGAAGAAGACTTGGACAGCTTACAAAAAGATTATAAGAAACTGTGTTTGTCTATAAGGATTGCCGGGTTGGGTAAAACATCAGAAAAATGGCGGCAAGAAATCCAAGAAGAAAAGATTAAAGCCGATTAGTGGGCAAGGAAATTCCAAGATGCTCGAATCTGAGAAGATGCTCTAAAAACGAAATTGTTAGAAAGCTAAAATGAAAAGTTGGATTGAGAACCCGGATTGCGGAGTTTGAAAGGTCTCTACATCAGCATTGTAGTCACAACTCTATGGCTGAATTGAAAGCAAATCGGAATAAGATTTAGGAGTGGAAGGAAAAGATAGAAGAGCTCGAGGCTGCACTACAAAATTGTGAACCTCGAGCTGAGCTTCTTGAAACAAACAATGAACATTGGAAAGAGCAACTCCAACGTTCTCAAAGTCAGATCAAGGATAGAGATCAGATCATGAGCGAAACTCTGACTCAAGTATGAGAAGTAGCCGACCATTTGCAAACTCTAGCAGTTCAAGTCGACATGCTCAGCATGAGATACCAATCAAAATTAGATCGGCACCGAGAATGAGCTTAGCTTCTTAAGAAAGTCAAGGCTTTGAGTATTAAGTCAAGGCAGTAAATGTAAAATGTATCTGTTTTATGTAAAGAAAATTCCTTTCTAGTAAAGTTGTTCTAATAGAGTTGAACAAGAATCAATGCCTCTTTTTTGCATTCATTCATTAGCATTACATTTCATCACATGCATTAAAATTTTATAAAAGACCCTAATTAATTGAAATTATAGCAGTTACCCTAGAAAACACCAAGAATTTGCCAACTGAATATCGTTATAGTACTCGTGAAAAACCCAAAGCCATGGATCAAAGGTTAGAGAGACTAGAGCAAATTCAGAAAGACATGCAAGATCAGTTGCAAACACAGCTGCAAAACCAATTAGCTAAGGTGCAGCAAGACATGAAGGACCAAATACAAGAGTTCCAACGAAGCATAATAAGCCAGTTGACCCAGTTACTGGCCGGAGGGATTGAAAAAGGGAAAAGTACTATGATTAACTCTTGGGACGATAATGAAGACCCTACATACCCCTCGGACTTTACCCTAGTGAATGTCTAAGCCCAACCAGATACATATCCACGAATAGTACCAGTTACCATAAGACCACAACAATACTAGGCCGCAACTTCAGGACTGGTGAATTACCCAATGGGTTTAGGTTCCAATCCCGGAGATAATCTGACCAACCCCGTTGTTCCAGATTTAGACGACATGGAGAAAATAGATAGGGCAATAGTAGAATTACCAAAACAGCTAGAAGATCGGTGTAAGTGGTTAGAGGAGAAAATCAGAGCTATGCAGAGTGCTGACTACCTTTGTGGGGTTGATGCCAAGGAATTGTGTTTAGTCCCGGATCTAGTACCCCCACCAAAATTCAAAACTCCAGGATTCAAAAAATACAATGGGACTAGTTGTCCTAAAGCCTATATCACAATGTTCTGCCAAAGAATGATGGGATGCGTTAATAATAACCAATTGTTAATCCATTGCTTCTAGGATAGTTTGATCGGGTTGGCTGCCAAATGGTACAATCAGCTGAGCCGTGCCAAGATTAATTCATGAAAAGACTTGGCACATGCTTTCATTAAACAAGACAGCCATGTGACCTATATAAAACTCGATAGAATTACGCTGTAAAACATGGAGAAGAAGCAAAATGAAAGCTTTAAGCAATATGCTCAAATATGGAGAGAGGTGGCAACATAAGTTCAGCCACCTCTCCTAGAAAAGAAGACGATAATGCTTTTCATAAACACTTTCATTAACCATATGCTAGGTAGTGCTACAAAGAGCTTCTCAGATATAGTCATGTTTGGAGAAACAATTGAGAATGCAGTAAATAGTGGGAAAATATACGCGGGGGTAATGCTCAAAAGTTCTTCCTAGAGAAAGAAAGAAAATGAAGTAAACACCGTGAGTATGTATAATAAGAGCTATTCAAAACTGATCACTGTAGGCTAACCAAGGACCATGACAACCAGCCATTAAGGACCCTCAATGCAAGAATCTAACTCAAAACCAAACACGAAAAAACTCTAATTCACCTATCCCGATGATATATGGAGAGTTATATCAGAATTTCTTCAACGCGCATGTAGTATCCCTGTTTTACCTAAAGCCCATACAACCTTCATTCCCAAAGTGGTACGATGCAAATGCTCAATGCGAATACCACGCAGGAATAACATGACAGTCGGTTGAGAACTACGCTGCATTCAAGAAGTTGATCGAGAGGTTCATCAAGATAGGTATTGTAAGGTTCGGTGATCCCTCAGGACCTAATGTGGCAGGAAATCTGTTACCCAGTCATCCTGATCAAGGGGTAAATGCGATAATCGAGAGTGGAGGCAAAAGGACCAAGACTGACGTTGTGGAGGTGAAATCCCCACTAAAATGGGTTTGGCAAAAAATGATAGACGTGGGATTAATCATTCAAGATTCAGAGAAGATGCCCAAATGAGTGAGGAGCTACTGTGAGTTCCACGCTAAAAAAGGTCATGAGATCCAAGAGTGCACCGAATTCAGAGCTCTTGGGCAAAGTCTGATGGATAACAAGGAATTGGAATTCTTTGAAGATGTCAAGGGCTTGGAAGAAGGAAATGTTTGCACCTCAGAGGAAAGATTAATAGAGAAAGTTTACAAGGTCAACCACCCACTGTTGATTATTTCCCGGCCGAGAAGTAATGAAGTGGGAGCACAATATACACCAAAAGTAATAATTTAAAAACTTGTGGCTTTTCCTTACAAGGATAACAAAAGTGTTCCATGGAATTATGATTGCAATGTGATCTGAGAGAGTAGAACTCGATTGGCACTTCAAAAGGGGGCCAAAATATTGGTTTCTTCACACGCAGTAGGAAGCGTTATGACCTTGCAAATGCAAGAACAAAACTCCTTAAAGAAAAAAACCTGGCAATTGAGTATAAGAAAGAAAAAACGGCTAGACTTGAATCACCTATCAATGAGCCAGTAACTAAGAACGAGGCTAAGGAGTTCTTGAAGTTCCTAAAACATAGCGAGTACAGTGTAGTATAACAGCTACACAAACAACCAGCTCACATATCAATATTAGCCTTACTTCTGAGCTCAGAGACACATCATAATGCATTGATAAAGGCGTTAAATGAGACTTATGTCGCTGATAATATCTCTGTAAACAAGCTAGATCATTTGGTTAACAATCTAAGTGAAGAAAATTTCATCTTCTTCAATGATGATGAAATACCTTCAGGGGGCATGGGATCCACAAAGGCTTTACACATCACTATCCGCTACAATGGATATACATTATCTGGAGTGTTAATTAACAACGAATCTGCGCTGAATGTCTTACCTCGATCCACATTGAATAGGTTACCAGTGGATAGCTCTCATATGAAAAAGTGTCATAATATAGTGATAGCATTCGATGGTATAACAAAGAAGGTGATGCAGAGGATTGAAATATCACTCTTAATTGGTCCGAACACATATGAGGTAAAATTTTTGGTAATATATATCAAACCCTCCTATAACTACTTGTTGGGTAGGCCTTGGATTCATTCGGCTAGGGCAGTATCATCATCACTACACCAAAAACTAAAACTGGTAACAGAAGGTCAACTGGTAATGGTAAACACTAAATAAGATATCATTGTATCCGTAACTAGTGATGCACCATACATAGGAGCAGATGAAGAGGAAATAAAATGTTCCTTTTGATCACTGGAATTTGTTAATGCAACTTTCATTGTTGAAGGAAATAGATCCCAATGCCAAAAATATCCAAAACCACAAGGATGAGTCTGCAGTTGATGGTCGAAAAAGGAGTTTGCCTAGAAGAGGACTTGAAACATATCTTCAAGGAAGAGTCGATGCACTAATGTTGATGGGCAAACAAGATCACTTTGGCTTAGGGTACAAGCCAGATGCAAGACAAAATAAGAAAGAACTGGAAAAGAAGTAAAAAAAAAAAGAGCACGACTAAGTGAGGAAGAGATCAAATGGGAACCGATGACCTTTCCCCATATATCTAAAAACATTTGTGTTAAGAGAAATCATTTATCTTGAACGAAAAATGGTAGAAAAAGAGAGCCCGTTAACAAGAATTGTGGAAGGAATGTTGGCAAACTTGAGCATCAATGCCATATCTGAAGAAGGAATTGGGGAAGTAAACCTATCAGATATTCGTCCTTATATCCCTAGAAGTGTTTTGAATAACTAGACTACGGAAGAGATCCCTATAATTTTTAGAACCATTTAAGAGTAATGTTCAAAACATACTTATTGCTCTAAGCTTGGGAGCAATAAGAATCCTTTTGTGAAAAAGACACATGTCCACTATTTTTATTTCAATAAAATAATGCATCCTTATGTCCCATTTGACAAATATTCTTCTATTTTTTCATTTCATTCATACTCATACCACACAAATAACTATTCTTAAATTTATTTGTTCTTTAGGTCTTCTTTTATTCTTATAACAGGTTTCTGGATATCAATGATACGAGCGGCACTGCTGCTAACTCAGAGTCTCCTTTTGAGCAGAATATGTGTCTAGAAGAACCTCAGGACTTTGAAGATGATCAAGATTGTAACTTATCTCTTGATTTGTTAAGGATGGTAGAACAAGATGAGAAACAGATCCTATCTCACAAAGAGTCAGTAGAAATTGTGAGCTTAGGAGACAAACAAGAAAAGAAGTGACGATTGGAGCTTGCATCACTGCAGAAATAAAGCGAGACCTCATTAAATTGCTCTAAGAATTCAAAGATGTCTTCACATGGTCGTATCAAGACATGCCTGATCTAAGTACCGATGTCACAGCACACTGGCTTCCCATAAAATAAGAATGTCAGCCGGTTTAACAGAAACTATGAAGGATTAGACCGGATGTCTTATTGAAAATAAAAGAAGAGGTCAAAAAATATTTTGACGCCAGTTTCTGACAAGTGGTCAAATACTCGGAGTAGGTAGCAAATATAGTCCTCGTCTCTAAGAAATATGGGAAAGTATGAATATGTGTAGACTACAGGGATTTAAACAAAGCCAGCCCAAAGGACAATTTCTCGTTGCCTCACATCGATACCTTAGTGGACAATACGGCAAGTCATTCACTATTCTCCTTGATGGATGGCTTCTTCGGATACAACTAGATAAAGATGCATCCTAAAGACATGGAAAAGACCACATTTGTAACAAT
This sequence comes from Gossypium turneri, assembly GCA_008044935.1. Taxonomy (NCBI): domain Eukaryota; kingdom Viridiplantae; phylum Streptophyta; class Magnoliopsida; order Malvales; family Malvaceae; genus Gossypium; species Gossypium turneri. The sequence goes on from CP032581.1 coordinate 54,177,934, forward strand.
ATGGGAAACATTTTGCTATAAAGTGATGCCATTCGGACTAAAAAATGCGGGAGCAACATATCAAAGAGCCATGGTAACTTTGTTTCATGGTATGATGCACAAAGAAATCGAGGTTTATGTCGATGATATGATTGCAAAATATCAAACAAAAAAGGAACATGTGCAATTCTTGAGAAAATTGTTTTTAAGGTTGAGAAAATTTCAGCTAAAGCTAAATCTAGCAAAATATACCTTATAGGGCCATGTCGGGAAAATTGGTAGGATTTGTAGTCAGTGAAAAAGGGATTGAGATCGACCAGGATAAAGTCAAGGCTATACAGGAGTTGCCTCCACCTCGCACTCAAAAGAAGGTTTGGGTTTCTTAGGGAGATTAAATTACATTACCTCAGTTCATTTCACAACTAACCAAGAAATGCGACCCCATATTTCGTCTCCTTAAGAAACATAATCCAGATGTATGGGATGAGGAATGCCAGAAGACTTTCGACAAGTTTAAACATTACTTACCCAATGCCCTAGTACTAATGCCACCTAGCCTAGATAAGCCACTAATACTGTACTTGGCAGTATTTGGGAATTCTATGGGATATGTGCTTGGCCAACATGATAAGTTAGGGAGGAAAGAAAGAGCGATATATTACCTCAGTAATAAATTTATTGAATGTGAGACAAGATACTCGCCAATTGAGAAGTTGTGTTGCACCTTAATCTGGACAACCCGGAGACTGAGACAATATATGTTGTACCATACAACTTGGCTCATCTCAAAAATAGATCCTTTAAAGTACATGATGGAGTCAACTGTGTTGAATGGAAGAATGGCTTGATGGCAAATTCTGCTCTCTAGATTTGATATAATCTATGTAAACCAAAAGACAATAAAATGGAGTGCAACAGCGAACTTCCTAGCTAGCAGAGCTCTAAAGGATTATGAGCCTTTAAATTTTAATTTTCTAAACGAGGATTTGATGTACGTTGCGACCATTGAAGATGGTGCTCTAGAAGAACATTCCTAGAAACTAAATTTTGACGAGGCCCCAAACGCCATGGGCAACGGAATTGGAACAGTCTTGGTATCCCCAGACGGAGATCATTATTATTTTACTAGTAAACTTAATTTTGATTGCACAAATAACATGGCAGAATATGAAGCATGCATCACCGGTATCCGTGCAATCATAGAACACAAGATCAAGGCACTAAAGGTATATGGGGATTCTGCACTAGTGATCTATCAACTCAAAGGTGAATGGGAGGCGATAGATCCCAAGTTGATCGATTATTGAAGGCTGGTCCTTGAGTTAATTAAGAAGTTTGATGACATCACCTTCTGCTACCTCCCCCGAGATAAAAATCAGATTGCCGACGCCTTAGCTACCTTAGCTTCCACGGTTAAAGTAAATAAACAAGAGGATGTAAAACCTATCCAGATGAGTATTTATGAGGCTCTGGCCCATTGCTACAACATTGAGGAAGAAGAAAAGGATGATCACCTTTGGTACCACGACATATTGCAATATATAAAGAACCGTGAATACCCTGAGCAGGCAATCGAGAATGATAAAGGACGCTAAGAAGGCTGGCCAACAAGTATGTCCTAAATAAAGGGATCCTATACAAAAGAAGAAAGGATCAGGTACTACTAAGATGTTTGGACGCTGTTAAGGCCAAAAAAATCTTGGAAGAAGTCTATGAGGGTGTTTGCGGAACACATGCTAATGGTTTTACAATGGCTAGGCAAATCATGGGATTCAGATATTATTGGTCGACCATGGAAGGGGATTATATCAATTATGCCAAGAGGTGTCACAAATGCCAAATTTATAGAGACAAAATTCATGTGTCTCCTTCACCTCTTCATGTAATGACTTCTCTCTGGCCGTTCTCTATGTGGGACAAGGATGTCATTGGGTCAATCTCGCTAAAAGCTTCCAATGGGCATCGATTCATCTTTGTGGTCATCGACTACTTCACCAAGTGGGTAAAAGTCACTTCCTATGACAATATCACAAAGTCAGTAGTTAGCAAATTATTGAAGAAAGAGATCATATGTCGATATGGAATGCCAGAAAACACCATATCTAACAAAGCATTAAATTTGAACAACAGCATGATAGCGGAGGTCTGTAGTCAATTCAAGATCAAACACCACAATTTGTCTCCATATTGCCCAAAAATAAATGGTGCAGCGGAGGCAGCCAATAAGAACATTAAGAAGATAGTGTGGAAAATGACAGAGACTTATAAAGATTGGCATGAGAAGTTACCATTTACCTCTATGCTTATCGAACGTCTGTCAGAACCTCCACCGGGGCAGCACCTTTCTCATTGGTTTATGGAATGGAGACAGTCTTTCCCATTAAAGTCAAGATTCCTTCTCTCCGAGTTTTATCAGATTTGAATCAAGATGAAGCAGAATGGATCCAATCTCGATATGATCAGTTGAACTTGATAGAAGAGAAGCGACTAAAAGCTATCCGTCATGGTCAAATGTACAAAAAATAAATTATGCGAGCTTATGATAAAATTGTCTGCCTAGAGAGTTCCATGAGGGGGACTTGGTGTTGAAAAAGATTCTTCCCATATAAAAAGACTTTAGAGGAAAATGGATGCCAAATTGAAAATGACCTTATGTGGTAAAGAAAGCTTTTTCTGGAAGAGCATTAATTCTCACCGAGATGGATGGCAAAAACCTGCCCAATCTCGTGAATTCAGATTTAGTCAAGAAATACTTTAACTGAAAAAATGGTGCTTTTGTTAAAAGGCCTAGGAAAAAAACCTGTGAAGGGCTCCTTGAGACCAAAGGGGTTTTGAGTTGAAAACGCAAAAAAAGGCGGCTCAAATGTTGCATCTTGGGGCATTAACAAAGTACTCTAAACCTCTTAGACACATATCAAGCTCAAAATGGACCTCAAGAAGTTTGTGTAGAGAAGCTCATGCTGCGATATTTGGGGTATCTAATTTCATCTTACCCACTTTATGTTTTAGCAATATTTGCTATTTTGATTAATCTTTTCATTTCGAGCTTTGCTCCCAATAAATTTTAATCTCGTCCATTGTTACAACCTTTTTCAAGCATTTTTACATTGAAATAACGATTAATGGACTAACAATATTCAAGTAAAAGGATTTTTGCATATTGCTCTGAAAGGTTTCTAAATAGTACAAAGACCTGAAATAGGACCACTGGTTAGAACTAACCAAATCTAAGGGTTGGAAATATCTGGGAACTAATAGTCTAAATTGTGATTACTTCTTCAGGTTTCCTATCAACGATATCATGTCTAAACAAGAAGGCATGGTAACACATCAATGATAGAACCTTGATGAACAATGAGCAATGTCAACCTAAGCACTAAAAAGAGGATCATTCCTGAAAATGACATTTTTCATTCATACAAATATCATTCATATACATTTAGTTAGGAGCATTTGATTCATTCTAATCAAAACCTCCTAATTGTTTGGCATAAAATATGGGCCTATGAAATGGATTTTACAGGTCTTGTTCCTAGAAAGCGGTGTAACAGATCGGTGAAACTACAATTCCTATACCCCTGAAGTTGTAGTGGGTCAAAATGAAATTACAATGGTGAATCTTATCTCCCTGAAGTTACAGTGGAGTAAGATGAAGCTACAAATCCTACGCCCCTGAAGTTGGAATGGGTCGAATTAAAGCTACAATAGCAAATCTTATCTTCTTGAAGTTGCAGTGGAGTAACATGAAGCGATAGATCCTATACCCCTAAAGTTGCAATGCGTCAGATTGAATCTATCATAGCAAAGCTTATCTCCCTGAAATTGTAATGGAGTAAGATGAAGCTACAAATCTATTACCCTTGAAGTCTTAGTGGGTTAGATCAAATTTACCATAACGAACCTTATCTCCTTGAAGTTGCAGTGGAGTAAGATGAAATTACAATTCCTATACCCCTGAAGTTGTAGTGGGTTGGAATGAAACTACAAATTTTGTACCCCTGAAATTGTAGTGGGTTGGATTGAATTTACTATAGCAAATCTTATCTCCCTGAAATTGCAGTGGAACAAGAATAAGCTACAACTCTTATATCCCTGAAGTTGCAGTGTATTGGATTGAAACTACAATTCCTATACCCCTGAAGTTACAGTGGTTGGAATAAAGCTACAACAACAAATCTTATCTCCTTAAAGTTGTAATGGAGCAAAATGAAGTCGTGATACTAAATCATGCCTTCCTAAAGTTGTAGCGAAACGAATAGAGTAAAGTAGAGTAACCAAGGAACTAAAAGAGTGGGTTACTAGAAAACAGGAAGCACTAGAGAAGTCGAGATTCAGTGGACAACGAGCAAAGAGGGACTGTTGTAAGGTCTCAAATTTGTCCTGCCTAATAAACAAAACAACACAAAAAACAAAAATAATAACAAAAGTACAGTCCATCGCACAAGCCCAAATCGGGGCCCAAATACATTACCTAAACTAACACCCTAAATACCCAATATACTTAAGCCCAAGCCCAAAAACCTAAACTAATAAAAAAAGCCTTAAGTCCCTTAAGCTCCGCTGCTCTTGGCCATGTCAATTGATACATTGCTCAAGGACTGCCCCCTGCCATCGTTTCACCGAAATGGCAATGGTGCGACTCCCTATTGTCATTGACCACTATCGTGACCTATAAGAAGAAAGAGATAGAAACAAAAACAGAAAATCAAAAAAAAAAGAGAGAGAATATTGTAAACAACTGGTTATAAAAGCCCAATAAATATACTGTAATTTTTTACACGCACAAGAAATATAAAAAGAAACTACAACAGTTTTTAAAAAAGAAGGAATTTTTTCTTTTTTATTTTTTCAAATATCACATATGTAACGCCCTAAAAATCTAAGTCTTTAATTTTTACGTGATTTGGCACTGATTGCTTGTTTGCTTTAATGGCTAAGTGATTTGGGTGTGTATGGGAGTGTTTGAGAAGCTTGGGTTCAAGTCTTGGCTTGTCCAGAATTTTTTAGTTTTGCTTTTAAATGAATCTGGACATTGGCATATAGGTCTTATATATATTAGTGCTTGTTTTATGACACAAAAAGAGCTTGTGGTCAAGTGGCAAAGTGGCGTGTTGTGTAACTGTGGGGTTTTAGGTTCAAGTCTTGGGTTGCGCAATGATGTATTTATTTTGCTGTTTGAGCTGTATAGGTGGTGAAGTTGAACTGAAACACAACTAAGGGGGAGTTTGAATGGAATTTGAATGGAGTTGTTGGGGGAGTTGAGGAGAAAATGGTGGAGTGATTCAAGGAGGGATAAGGGGAGAGATACGAGGAGAAAAACAAGGAGTTGTTTGAGAGGAAGTGTTGTGTCGAATTTGGGACTTTGACACTCAAGAAATTCAGGCAGAGGGGTATACTGTACATTTTTAGTTTTGCTTCGAATTTACTCTTCCCTCTGTTGCTTGAAAGTTCGAAAGTGGTAAGGGTTCTGTTTCATCTCGTTCGTTTTCTTTTCGATTACCAATTTCTCTGTCTCTTGCAAATTGCCTCTTCTCGTTTCTTTTCTCAACTAATTCTACCATTGGCTGAATACACTTTTTTTCCCCTCTCCTCTTTGATTGCCAAATATACCTTTCTCCTATTCTGTCCTTTTGAATCTATCTTCTCTACCATTCCTTGTCCTGCTTCACTACTGTCGATTTTCTTTTTTGGCTTTCCCCTTATTTCATCTTTCCCTTTTATTTTCTAGTTGCCGAATCTTTCCTTTCTTTTGGGGGCCGACCGTGTGTCTCGCATTTCGTAGTTTGATTCCTTTTCTCGTGTTGTTGGTAAGGGTAATAGTTTAGTGTTACCTTATTACCTGTTGATTAAGTGCTTACCCAATTTCTGTTGGTGCCTAGGAACTTTTCAAAGGGTTGAAGGGCTGTGATTACTTTTGGATAGGCGAACTTCCCTCTTCACTCGATCAAAAGTAGTGGTACGTAATGATTGTGATAACTTGTGTTTATTCGATTGTTTAAATGCGTAAGTGATTAATTGGAGATTGTTGGTTAAGTGTAGGTTTCAAAGGCATGGGAGGTTTTCTCAGCAAATAGAATCCAGGTGTGTAATCACACCCCCCTTTAACTGCAAATCGGTAAAAGTTGAAAAGTCAAAAATGACGGCGTTCGAGGCCATATGAGCGTACGAACACTTGTATGGTAATCCGAGCCCACGAAATATAGTGTTGGACTGTAGGGGACTCCATGAGCATTTTCATGTGCTTAGGCCGTAATGGGCCGAAGTGGGCTGTGTGGGCCCAATGGGCTCATGGGCCCCACATGGCTGAAACCCACTATTTGTGACAAATACTGGTCTGGGCTAGGTAGATCACATAGCCGTGATAAAATTTGGGCTGAATGGGCTATACAGGCATGTGGGCCCACTTGGGTCAATTTACACTGTTATGACCATTTAGATTACCTAAGTCGCTCGAGGCGACTGCGGACCTTTCGAAAGGTCAATAAATGACTGAAATACCCGCATAGGATAAAATGACCGAAATACCCCCATAGGATAAGATGACTAAAATACCGTCATAGGGTAAAATGATTGTTATACCTCTAGGAGATAAAATGACCATTATGGCCTTATGTTATGTATGGCTAATTTGTTCTATGATATATATATTACTGTTACTGAGTATGACGTTCTGCATACATGTATGAATTATGACATGACATACTGCATGGGGGTGGGATACTGATATGGGGGAAGTATACTATACTGGTGGCTTTGCCACATATACTGTTATTAGCAGCTTCGCTGCGATACTATTACTAGCAGCTTTGCTGCGATATTGGTGTTTTGGCTAGGTGGGTCGATTTTATCCCCACATGGTATGTTGGTGGTACGGAATGGTGTGTTGGCTTGATTGGGATGGGTTGCATTATTGCATTGTTAGTGTATTGGGCTAAGGCCCACACTATTACTGTATTGGGCTAAGGCCCACATTGTACTGCTACTGAATAGGGCTCAGGCCTAGACTGTTACTGCTTGTTGTATACTGACTGTTTGGTAGGGGATTACACACTGAGTTTCGTAAACTCACCCTCTCCTTTTAACTATGCAGGTAATCTCTAGTCATAGGCGATTCGGTGCTGCGAGGGACTTGGAGGTGGCCACACAACTGCTGCTATTTACACTTGCTTTTATTTTAATTTAATTTATATGTTGGGTTTTGTTTTTGTAATAAGGCCTTTAAGTTAGATTAAATTTTTAATTTGGCTTTTGCTTACTTATTTTAAACTTCTAGTTTAGGAGAAGACGAATTTTTAAAATAATTATTGTTTTCAAAGACACGAGTTTTAAACAATAGAATTTAAAAAGCTTCCGCGATTTTAGACCAACTTATTAAAACAATATCAAATAACAAGACAAATGTTTTCACTAGTTGACTTATTAATTAGTAATAAAGGGGTTTATTTTAAACTTAGAAACAAATTTTTACCAATGAGTCCAATTTTCAAAAGACACTTCAATGTGACACTCTAGATCCGACCATAACGTCTAGGCCAGGTTTAGGGGTGTTATAACATACATATTAAAAAATAAATAAATACGAAAGGTTGGGTTTTTACCTTTGTCGCCGTCGTCGGTGTCTCCTCTGGCTTAGAAGGATGCTGAATCCTTGGGGATTCATCGAAGGCTGCATCAGAGGAAGACCAGAAACCGAAAGGTCCCCTTTTATTGTCGAGTTTTGACCGAATTCTAGGGATTTCGACACTAGATCCGGGTTCCCCAGAAGACAGGGATAAAAAAGGCACCCTTATTTACAACTCTAACCACCGGAGGCGACGATCACCGTCACCGATGACCAGTGGCCATGGTGGAGCGACAACGGCCCCAGGATCTGATAGTAAACAGCTTTAGAGAAAAAAAAGGAAGCCTAGGATTTTTTTTAAAAAAAACTGAGTAGAAATGAAATTTAAAAAAAAAAAATTGGCATATATAGGCATCACCAAACGACGTCGTTTTGGCCAGGTTTTAGAAGTCCCAAAACGACGTCGTTTCAAGCTTGACTTGCCGACCAGATCCAGATCCCTTGGGATCTGCGTGCTTTCGTGGGAAGGGTCTATTTGTGGCCTTAGCCCTTTCACCTTTGAGCCTTTTTTCAATCTGGTCCTAATTTCTTTTTTTTTTCTTTTTAGAAATTATACCATTTGATTTTGATTCGTTTTTAGTTTGGTCCTCAGATTGCTGACTCTTTGGGGAGTGACGCGTGTATTGTGTTGGGTTAATTGTCTTTAGGGTCCCTAAACTTGTGTATCACATTTTAATTTAATCCTTTATATCCTATTTTCTTATAATTTAGGCATTAGATTTTGTTATATTTTCAATTTAGTCCTTTATTTTCCCTTTCTTTATTTATTTCACAATTCATGCTTTAAGTTTCGTTTAAATTTCAACTTAATCCCTTATTTAGTTAATTTTGCCTCTTTATTTACTACATCTTTTATTTTAACACTTAAAATTTATGTTACCTATATTTCCTTTTTATTATGCATTTTTATTTATTATTTTATCCTTGTTATTATTATTATTATTATTTATTCATATTAGTATTATGATAGTAATCATGACTTGATTATCACTATTATTACTATAAATTGATGTTTTTTTATTATCATTATAGTTGCATTATTATTATTCACTAGCATAGCATTTTTCATTTTACCTTTTTCTTTTAGTTATTTATTTATTTATTTATTATTCTAATATCATCATTTTATTTTTTTACCCACTACTATTTTGCTTTATTTTGCTAATTATCATGCCATGTATCAGGTTAAAATATATTCATCCATTTTCACACTAGGCCCAAATAAATTAAATGTATATCGTTTTAAAAGTTACATTTGTTTTACCTAACGTATAGGAAATATTTAAAACTGAGGCAATGCTCATTATTTTTGGGATTCGAGGAGTCATGCTCCTAACTTACAGAGTATGGCATCTTTGTGGAGCCGAAGTAATAGAATATCCTATTTAAAATTAAAAAACAAGATTTAGGTAATGATCAAATGGCGATTATTCTTGTTTTCATGGATTCGAGACATCGTGCCCTAACTTACGGGGCATGATTTTCTTCTCGATTAACTCGAAATAAGATGGTATTTTTCATAAAATTTAATCTAGTTAAGTAATATTTTAATCAAATAACATTATGCAAAGAGGGATCGTGTTTTAAATTTTCTTAAAATTTTCAATTTTTGACGCTAAGGCACCAAGTAATCAACTATGTACCAATTTTGGGCGTTATGAGGGTGCTAATCCTTCCTCATACGTAACCAACTCCCGAACCTATTTTTCAGATTTTGTAGACCGAAAATCATCATTTTAGTAAAATTAACCCTTTTTTATTAAAATGATAAAATATCGAGGTGATCAAATCACACCGAGTAAAAAGCATTGGTGGCGGCTCCATTTTCGTTTGTTTTAAAATAAAAGTCATTTCAAAAAAGGTTTCGACATCCACCATAAGTTTTTTTTTTTGTTTTTATATAAAAAGGCTAAAATACCCTTAAACAATATAATTTATTTTAAATAAGGATATTTTGTAATTTTATTAATCGAGTTGGTGTCTGATTGACTCGTGACACCAACTTAATTAGGGTTTTAGATAATAGTATAGATATAAATACCCTTATAGTAATATTTTTTGTTTGTCAAAAAAATGATGTTTTAAACTTTTCCTAACTCAATTGATATCCGATTGATTCATGACACTAACTCGATGGAGAGTTGTGTATCTTCATGTACCTTTCCAATTTTTTTCACAATGTGTTTTTATTTAATTTTGTGTATCCCAATTAAGGTTAATTAAGAAAAAAACAACCAAATTGAGAAATCGAGTCCAATTGGTAATTCGGTTCGATTTTTTTATAGTTCGATTCGATTTCGATTAGATGGTGTCATTGAACTACATCAATTTGACTCAATTTCGATTTATTCCATTGGAAACCGAAATATCCAAAAAATTGTTTAAAAAATTCAATAAATAAAGCCCAATATTTTTTTTAAACATATAAACTAAATATATAAACCCATTTAAAACCAAAACAAAACTCGTTGCTCCAAAATTCTAAATATAGCTTTTATTATGCTTTTACATATTTTATAATTAAGTAAAAAATAAACCCTAAATCTAATTTCGTTGTCAATCTCTCACAAATTCATTGCTTATTTATGATTGTTGTTAAAACTTTCAAGAATTCTTTTTTTATTTTATTTTTGTTGTTAAAACTTTTAAAATTTTGGTTATTATTAATACTTCCAAGTTGGATGCTTTTCTGCTATTATTAATTATAAAATACAAGTAATTCAATATTTGATTATGTTTAGTGAAGATTGAGAGTGATTAAATCATGGTTTAATTAGATTTTTAATAAACATTTATAATTATAGATTTTACAAATTATTTTTTAGATAAATATATTAATTGAGATTTTATGTATAATTGAAAAAATTTAAAATTGTCAAATAGTGTTTAAGAAACATAAAACAAAGATAATTGTATCTAATTAAAATTAAAAAGTCCAAATCTAAAGACAATTTTTGTCTAAATAAAATCCAAAAACCAAAGCTAAAAAACTATATAGAAACTGGAGACCTGAACCGATTTAATACAGTTCGGTAATAATCAGTCTCTTATGTCTACCAGTTCAATTTTGATTCGAAAAATGAAAAAAAGGAATACCCGATTAGATTAAAAAAACCGAAAAATCGAAGCCAACCGACTCACCCTAATCCCAGTATAGTAAAAGGTAGTTGGATTTGAAAAAGAAAGCAAAGGACAAGATTTATTAAGTTGCTTTTATTATGCTTAATATGTAAGACAACAATGGGCGCTAGACAACCCACATATAGTTGATCCAATTCATATGGTTTTCTCCCGAATGAACCCAAAAACCCAATTTCATTAATTTTTTAATGAAGTGGAGAATGTATTAATCCTAAATTTTAATTAGATAAATAAATAAAAGCATAAATACAACAAATATTAAATTAACAGTTCAAATTTCAGCATCTTCTTACCTTATATCATTAAATTTATCAACAAGTAAGGCACATTACCCTCTCACGTGAAGAACGTGAATTCAAACATTATTGAGAGGGACAAACACAAACCCCAAATATGTATCGTCGCTCTTGCCCCAAAATTGGTGAGAATCAATATTAACATTTTATTAAAGGAATCTTTTAAAAATGGAAAGAGAAAAACCAAATTTTACAAATCCCTAGTTTCATGTCGGATATATCTTGAAAGGAATATGCTCTTTTTTTCCCAACCAAATCCAGCATTTAAGCTAATTCAATTGTTAGTTACTTGATAATTTATTTAATTTTGAAAATTAATTAAAAAATAGTAATAATTGAAATCTTAAATGCTCCCGGCCATTTGCACATGGCGTTGCCCTTAACCTTATCACTTCGTTCATGGATCTTTGTTTATGTGTCTCCTCAACCAATTACAATAAAACATTATAAAATTCATCAAAACCGATCATTAAATTAAATATTACATGCACAGAATCTTTTCTTACAATATAACATTAACAAGAAAAGAAATCACATGTACAACTAATCAAAAACATTATTACTAATTTTTAGGTTATTAATTCTTACACAACCCACAGAAGAAATTAAAACAAAGTCTTGTAAACATTTTTCATAGAGATTTCTTGTCTCTTAATAATTTCTTCTCTTTTTTTCTTCATGCTGATGAACACATTCAAACTCCCTGCTCGATCCCTTTCGAACCGGTTTGCTGCTCTCTTTTCTTTTTATCTTAGTAACACTTGATTCTCAACTCAGATTGTTGTTTTGTAATGAAGCTAGCATCAGCTTCTGTTCTTTGCATTTCTCCACTGCTCTTGGAGCTGCCAGTACCATGACAAATTATTCCCATAAGCTTCTATATATTCATATAAAATTAGTGTACATAAAACTAATATAGTAGTTACTAACCAAGTCCGATCGCTTCTGATCCTTTCATGATTCGTAAACGCTTGCATGAATCGACAAACATCCTATAAAATTTAGTTAAAAAAATTGGATTAATTTTAAATCATAAAATTAATTGGTATAAATGTAAAAAAATTAATTGGAGTTGGAAAATAACTTACTCCCATGGGACATCACCAATAAGCATCCAATCTCCATCTTTGTCTTCATAAGTAGGAACATATTCAGACCCATTCAAGAGATCTATTAATTTGCCTTCATTCATGAAATCTTTCATTCCTTGTGAGCCCCCACAGTTACCAATAGTGAAGGAGCTAAACATTTTGCCTAAGGCATCCGATAGTTCTTGGTAACTCTTGTATAATTTCAAGTCCACCTTGCGTAGATAGGGTGCACCATCCATGCTGACCTTAACAAACGCCGCCGGTACGGCAGTGTTAATGGTGTTGCCACTGCCGGTTTTCTCACCCTTGTTGTCGGAGCTGTTCTTCTGAACGGTCATGATGTTTTTCCGAAAGGACCTGACCGGTGGCCATCCTACTACTTGTGCCCTAAAATCCAAGTATTCAAATTTACCATAAAAAAATTAGCAAAAAACAAAAAAACAAAAAAATATTGTCAACTATTGACGTCTACCAAAAGTTTGGTAGCTTAGCTGTGGACTATCTTAGCCATTTTCAAGTTAAAACTTTTGAATTATTGTTTGGTTGCTGGGAAAAGTAATAAAGATTCCACATGTTTTGTTTTCCCTCTTTTTCCCGACAAACAACTAAAGCCTCCAAACATCCCACTAAAAATTGTTTCTACGCTTTACATGGCCAAGATTCAATCAAGACTCATCTTCTAGTAACATTCAAACTAATATTCAGCAATTAATCTCAGTAGCAGAAAGAGCTTTTTAGCGACGAAAACAACTTCCGTCGCAAAAAAAAACAAGTATTATTTCATTCAAAACTATACTCATGATGCTTGTACATGCTCACTTCTTGTCTCTAAAAAGAAAAAAAAAATGAAGGAACCAGATCATTAACTAACCAAGAAGCAAGAGAAAGAAAAAGTATAAGGGTAGCTTACTTAGCAGGGGGCTTTGCAGTGTTTTTCTCCTTCATCTTCTCAGCTTCATCCACCGATGCTTCCTTTGTTGTTGAAAGGTTAAGCTTCAAATCAACCATATCCGAATACCCTCTTTTCCCATTATTTTTGGCGGTTTCATTATCATTTTCAATGCCTGTGGGTAATCCTAAACGTAACTCCGTCTCTTCGAAATTAATTATGCTATACTTGTCACGCTCTGCATCCATAATGCTAGTCATTGCGTTACTTATACACCAAATTTTACGAACAAAGCTCGAAAACCCGAAAGCAACCCAACTTTAATTTTCTTTCCTGATCTCTCTTCACTTGCGTTCTGCTTTCTTTTTTTTTTTCCTTTGTTTCTCTTGAGAATGTGGTTTTGCTAAAGGAAGAGTGTGAAAATGGTAGAGAAGAAGGCCAAAATATGGTTTATGTCAAAAGATAATATACTGTTGCGGAATATTATGGTTGTGGGATTTCGACGGTGACGATTATTCCAAGTGGGAGATAGTGTTAATTCAACCGTCCAAGATGTGTCGGGGAAGTGGCGTCATGGATGATGTAATTGTTAGAATGATACAAGAGTTTGTGTTGTTTGCCTCCCTCTTGTCTGCTAGGCTCCACCAATTTACAACCAGTATATGAAGATGCCATTAACAATGGTGTTTATTATGGTATATATCTCATGTTTTAGGGGCATTACATGCGAATTTCATTTGAATTAGATCAGACTTAAAACGGAAGATTCATTTTAACTCGGTTTTTTTTAGCTTTGAGTTATTTGTTGGTTGTAAGTTTAGTTTTAATAAATAGAATAATTGGAAGAGTAAAATAGCATAGATGCGTAATTCGTGTCCCTTGTAGTTTTTTTTTTCAAAGAGTAAAATCCACTGTAAATCAATATAAATAGTGATTTAAGTTTAACTTATCAAGTTATAACTTCACCAACGGATACAAGGGGAAAATGAGGGCATGGCGTTCCCTTTAAATTGAAAAATTATATCATTTTAAAAATTATAAAATCATAAATTAATACATTATAAAATCTATATTTGACAGGTCGAAAATTTATAATTCAATTTTAGCCCTCCTTAAAAGAGTTTCTAAATTTACCCTGAACCTCACACTTATGCTTTAAGTTAGATCACTCTCAAACCGAAAATGAAAATAAATTATTTACAATCAAACTACACTTAATGCAAGTTCTTCTAATGAACAAATAAGTACTCTTTCTAATTTTTACATGAATACATAGACAATTGTAGATTTTGCTCCAATTGGTGTTCTATTTGGCATCAAATAAGTAGAGATTTTCAGCATTTGAACTTCAATAGAAACAAGATCTCTTTCAAAATAATAAGTCAATCACACTTAAAGTCTTCAAATAAAACTCTTGCTTTACCATATTCAACATAACCAAATAATCACAAGAATTTAGTCAAAATATATCAACACATATGAAAAATTGTATAAACTGTCCAAATGCAAAGTGAGACATAATTGATAGTACAACTAAAATGTGCAACTGGAACTAACATTCTCCACTTTTGGCAACTTTTTTACCAAAAGCACTACAACAATATCAAGTAAGGTAAATCTAGTATTCAAAATGATACTCCCCCTTAGAAACTTAACCAACCAACAACTATAAAACCAAACTATGAAACCAATCATTAATGTACCAGATCATTATAGCATTAAGATAACATCAAAACAACTCTAGTATCGAACCACCCAGAATTAAATACAAACCGTATAAGGAGTTCATTATGGTAGAATTGAATGACACAAATTATTGTTAAAATAAAATACAGTGGTAAAATAAAATAAAAGTAAAATCTATATAGAAATACATTTCTTTTATTTTATTTTGATTAGAATAAGGTTTTTCAACCTTACTACACTTCATCTATTTGACATTGATTAGAATAAGGTTTTTCAACCTTTAAATAGATGTAGTTGAAACTCATCCTCTATCAATCGAATTTGACATTAGTGAATTTTCTTCTCCTCTGCCCGTGGTTTTTTCCCGAAAGTGTTTTCCACGTAAAATCTGTGTGTTTTCTTTTTCTCATTCTTATTGCTTTGCGACCGTTCTTTATTTCCATTATCGACGTTGGTTCAACAAACTAGTATCAAAAGCTTTTCGAGTTGCTTGTCTCGATCACGGTAATGGCAAAAATGAAGTATGATATTCCATTGTTGGATCACAGAACCAGATTCGTGTTGTGGCAAGTAAAGATGCAGACAGGTCTTGCGCAAATGGATTTGAAGGATGCCCTGCTAGGGTTAGATAAAATGCCTTCGACATTGACAGATGAAGAGAAGAAGTGTAAAGATCAAAAGGCTTTAACGCTATTACAACTACATCTGTTGAATGAAATTCTACAGGACGTGTTAAAGGAGAAGACCGTCACTGCATTATGGGCAAAATTGCAGTAGCTATGCATGTCGAAAACCCTAATTAGCAAGTTACATCTGAAGCAACATCTTTATTATCATTATTTGGAGAAAGGTACGTTTATGCTCAAACAGTTAATTGTGTTTAAAGAAATTGTCTCATATTTAGAGGCCATGGAGGTTCAGTATGATAAAGAAGATTTAGGGATTATTCTACTTTGTTCGTTGCCCCCATCTTATTCAACCTTTAGAGATACAATTTTGTATAGTCCCGAATCTCTTACAATTGAAGAAGTCTATGCTTCCTTAGCCTCATATGACAAGATGAAACATCTTGAGGTTGGATCTGACTATCAAGGAGAGGGTCTCATTGTCCATGAGAGACAAGAACAAAATATTGGTGATAATTGTGAGAGGACATAGGAATGAAATCCTTGTAATAAAAATAAGGGTAGATCGAGATATTCAAACAGAGGTAAAACCTGTAATTTATGAAAAAAAGAAAGGACACATTAAGTTTGAGTGCTAAAGTTGTAGAAGAAGATTAAAAGGGAGGCTGCAAATCAAAAGGGAAAATAACTAGAACAATCTGGTGAAGCTAATGTAGTAGAAGACTACAACAATGGTGAAATCCTAGTTGTCTCTATTAACAACTCTAGAGTAAGCGATGACTAGATCATCGATTCTGGCAACTTATGAAATAGTGTCTGAATGTGTTGTTCTGATGGGAAATAATGCTTCATGTAGAATCTCAAGTATTGGCACGATCAAAATTGATATGTTTGATGAAGTCGTCAGAACACTTAATGATGTACAACATATACTAGAATTGAAGAGAAATTTGATTTCATTGAGTACACTTGATTTAAAAGGGTACAAGTACACAGCTGAAAGTGGGTTTATAAAGATTAACAAGGGTTCCCTTGTTGTAATGAAATGGTAGAGAAAGACCATCAAGTTATATGTTTTATAGGGTTCAACTATTACTGGTGATGCAGCCATTGCTTCCTCTTCTTTGTCAGATGATAATGTTACTAGACTTTGGCATATGCGTCTAGGGTATATGAGTAAGAACGACATGGTAGAATTAAGCAAAAAAGGACTTCTTGATGGACAAGGCATTAGCAAACTAAAGTTCTGTAAGCACTGCATTTTTGGGAAGCAAAAAAGAGTTCAATTCACCAGAGGAATCCATAATACGAAGGGAACGCTAGATTATATTCATTTTGATCTCTAGAGATCATCTAGAGTGCCTTTGAAGGGTGGCAGTAATTATAAGTTGACGATCATTGATGATTTTTCCAGAAAAGTCTGGGCATTCTTCTTAAAATAGAAAAGTAATATGTTGTTCATGTTTAAGTATTGGAAGACTATGATCGAGAAGCTGACATAAAGATAGATAAAGCACCTTCGCACAGATAATGGCTTGGAATTATGTTCTGATAAGTTTAATGAATTGTGCAAATCAGAAGGGATCGTGAGACATTTAACAGTTCACCATACTCCATAGGAAAACAATGTATGCTCATGTTGGTAATGGAAAATTAGAGCCTAGAACTATTAAATGTGTTTTTCTTGGTCATAAGGTTGGTGTTAAAAGGTATAAGTTATGATGTCTTAAAACAAGGAAAGTTGTAATTAGCAAAGATGTTATTTTTTATGAAACAATTATGTTGCCTAACTTACCTCTTAAAGACTCTTCCAATAAAGACCAACAAAGTTCAAACACATATGTGAAGTAGGTGGAGCTTTAAATTGATCTAGTATCTACAAGAGAGTCTACTTCTCAAGTTAAAACAGAAACACAAAGCAGAGTTGCTTCTTCACCACAGTTAGCACCACAATATTCTATTGCCAAGAATAGACCTAAAAGAGTAATTAAACCTCTAAAAAGGTATGTCGAGGCTGATCTAGTTGTTTATGCTTTAAACGTGACTGAAGATATAGATATAAATCAAGAGCCATCTACTTATTCTGAGGCAGTTAGTTATGAAGATTTAGGAAAGTGGATGTTTGTCATGCAAGAAGAGATGAAATTGCGTCATAAGAATAGAGCATGGGACCTAGTGAAGCTTCCTAAGGGCAAAAAGGTTATTCGTTGTAAATGGGTGTTCAAGAATAAATAAGAGACTCCAGGAGTTAAAGAACCCAGTTATAAAGCAATGCTAGTTGCAAAAGGTTACAATCAAATTCCAGATGTAGACTTCACATATGTGTTTTCTCCAGTTGTGAAGCATAGTTCGATTCGAGCCTTATTTGGTATTGTGGTCATTTATGATTTGGATCTTAAGTAGTTAGATGTAAAAACAACATTCTTGCATGGAGAACTTGAGGAAGATATTTAAAAACAACAACTAGAGGGAGTTATAGTCTCAGAAAAGGAGGACTATGTTTGCTTACTGAAAAAGTCCCTTTATGGCCTGAAACAATCACCAAGGCAGTGATACAAGAGCCAAAGATAAAGGAGAGATAAGAAATGTCAAAACCCAACTTAATGAAGAATTTGAAATGAAAGATTTGTGAGCAACAAATAAGATACTTGGGATGGAGATTCTCAGAGATAGAAAAGCATGTAAATTGTACCTAATTCAGAAAGGGTACATTGAGAAAGTTCTTTGCAGGTTCAATATGCAGAGTGCCAAGCCTATTAGTACTCCATTAGCAGCCCACTTTAGGCTTTCATCGGCTTTATCTCCGTAATCAGATGATCAGGTTGATTACATGTCACATGTTCCATATTCTAGTGCAGTAGGATCTCTCATGTATGTTATGGTTTGCTTACATTCAGATTTATCATATGCAGTTAGTGCTGTTAGTAGATACGTGACGAATCTTAATAAAAAATACTAGAAAGCAGGTCAGTGGATTTTCAGATACTTACGAGGTACTACTAATGTTTGCTTATAGTTTGGAAGAACTAGAGATGGATTCATTAGGTGTGTTGATTGTCATTTTGCTGAAGACCTTGATAAAAGAATATCTCTCACAATGTATGTCTTTACTATTAGGGGTTGCGTAATTAGTTGGAAAGCCACTTTGCAAACTACTGTTTCTTTGTCTATTACTGAAACTGAGTACAGGGCGATTGCTGAGGCTTTTAAAAAAGCTATTTAGTTAAAGAGACTCTTTGGTGAACTCAGTAAATACCTTCAGATAAATACAATGTTTTGTGATAGTCAAAGTGTCATCTTCCTTACGAAAAATCAACTGTTTCATGAGAGAACAAAGCACATTGATGTTCGGTATTATTTTGTACGTGATATTATTACTCGTGGAGATATTATTGTGAGAAAAGTTAGTACTCATGAAAATCCTACAGATATGATGACTAAGTCATTTTGTATAACTAAGTTTGAGCATTTCTTGGACTTGGTTGGTGTTCATTGTTGAAGAATACCCCTTAAAGGGTTTCGTGGAAAAGGTGGAGAACTTGTTCGTTGAAAGCTCATGGTGAAGAGCTTATTTAGAATGAATGTCAAGGTGGAGATTATTAGAATTGAATGACTTGACTCCGTGTTAAAATAAAATACAGTGGTAAAATAAAAGAACAGTAAAATCCATATAGAACTACACTTCTTTTATTTTATTTTGATTAGAATAAGGTTTTTCAACCTTACTACACTTCATCTATTTGACTTTGGTTAGAATAAGGTTTTTCAACCTTTAAGTAGATGTAGTTGAAACTCCTCTTGTATCAATCTAATTCGATATTAGTGAATTTTCTTCTCCTCTGCCTATGGTTTTTTTCCCAAAAGGGTTTTCCATGTAAAATATGTGTTTTCTTTCTCTTTTTCTTATTGCTTTGCGATCATTCTTTATTGCCATTATCAACGTTAGTTCAATGCATCAATCAACCATTAATAATTAATAAAAAGTTATCAACAAAAAAATAGATTAAAAAGCTATTATTGTGCATATCTCCCCCCTTTTGTTTAAAAATCCAAAAGTCTTAGTTATGTTCCACAAGTAAGAAGACCGACTTTATAACAAAGAGCTCAACTCTTTTTCTATTGAGTAGTTTTATTTACTTGTTAAAGGAGCTTAATTACTAGTAAATGCAAACCACTTTATTATCAACATGTTCAATCAGCACGGCCTTCCCAGCAGTTGTTGTATTGGCAGTTATAGGTCTAGTAGCAACTAGAGTGGCAACTTCCTTTTGTTTTCTTCAACCTCAGACTCTTCTTTGTCAAGATTGGAACTAGTTTCTATGCGTTTTTATTTGTTCCATTTATAGGAGTATTTTAACTCAAATTGCTCAAGTTTTGTAACATCTCATTCTTACAATAAGCCTTTCTTTTGTTGTATCAAGATTTGGTAAATCAATTAGGGAAACTGTTGGAAAAAAATTCGGTTTGAAAATAATTTTTTTGCACAACGAAAAATTAAAATTTTGAAAACTGACCCGATTTGTAATATTTATAGCAATAAACCTTAGACCAAATTTGTACATGTGTTTTCGGATAAGTGGATCCTTGATGTTTTCCAATTTATAATTAAATTCCAACTTTTTGCCTATTAATTATAAACTCATTTAGTCACGAAGTCATTCCACTATAGTATCATGACTAAGCTCTCCCTAACAACATACTGTGACGAAAACAACTACTTAGTGCTCATCCAATGACCTTGTCATAAGTGTGTTACCTGCATAAGATATCTTTGATCTTTTTGGGATAATATCCACTTTCCTAATATGATCCTATTTTATCTCATGGTAATCATTTCATTTTCCTTCATAAAAAGTCAATTATTATTAAATAATAATCAAATCATTCATCACAAAAATGAACAACTCGTGGCCACATTTACTTTTCATTAACCATGTAATGCCAATGAAGGGAGATCATTTACCCATGCATGGGGTTATGAATTTTACTATTGTAAATGACGCTACGTACTATAGAAGCTGTACACCCAATGCACCAGCTTTCAGCTCCTTATCTATTCGACCTTGGGCTTTTACTTACATCAAAGAGTACGAATCACACATACATAGTATGTCATCCACTCAAGATTTAGGTTTGTCACACTATGAATGTCACAAATGAATAAATCGATAAACGGATTCAGGATCTATTCTAGTTGGGTCATGTCTAATGTAATGTCAGTCTAGTCAGTCACATCTATGTTTTTAACTTCTGGGAGTCATCCGCTCTAATGCTTAAGACAAAACATCTCCTCAATTAGAATTGATAGACGACATATTAGACTTTCAATCGGTTTGCTCATTTCCGATTACTCTAATCAGAAATGAGCAAACCGATTGAAAGACTAATATGCTGTCTATGAAGTCTACTTACGGGAGATGCTTTCCTTGATTATCAAAGTGAATCACTCCCAGAAGATAAAAATATGGATGTGACTGACAAGATTAACAGTACATCAGACAAGACCCAAGTAGAATAGATTTTGCAGTTGTCTATTGATTTATTCACTTATGACGTTCATAGTGTGACATACCTTAAACTTGAGAGGATGATGGACTATGTATGCATGACTCGTATACTTTGATGTAAGTAAAAGCTTGAGTTCAAATAAATAATAAACCAAAAACTCGTGCATTGGGTATATGACTTTTATAATATGTAGCACCATTCACAATAGTGGAATTCATAGCCTAAGAAATGGATAAATGATATCCTCTCATTAGCAATAGATAAAAAGTAAATGTGGCCAAAGGTCGTTTGTCTTTGTGATAAATGACTTAATTACTATTTGATAGTAATTGACTTTTCATGAATGAAAATGTAATGGTTACTATTAGATAAAATAGGATCATATTGGGAGAATTGATTTATCCCAAAGAGATTATGATATCCTATGAGGGTAACACACTTATGACAAGGTCATTGGACGAGCATTGATCGAGTAGCTTTTGTAATGGTATGTAATGAAGGAGAGCTCAGTCATGATACTATAGTGGAATGACTTCCTGACTGAGTTTATAATTAATAGGCGAAAAACTAGTACTTAATTATAAATCATTTGAGCTCTAATTATATAAGTCCAATCGGTCCTTCTGCTAGCAGCTCATTGAAACCATAAATTGATTACATGAAGAATCAAATGAACATAAATGAGTGGAAATGATAGAGTTAGAGAAATGAGTTAAATTAAAAAATTAATGTGTTTTATCACCAAATATAGAAATGACTTGAGAATTAATATAAGTTTTTTGAATTATTATTTTATTAAATAATTGAAGCTCAAAAATTAAATTAAATTAGTTAGTCATTGTGAATCCGTTGAATATGGAAATGAAATATATTTTATCATAATTTTTTTTATAATAAAGTTGCTATGACTTTAACGAAATTAGAATTGAGTTGAAAAGTTATTTAATTAGAAAATTAATTTAGTTAATAAATAATGTTTATTTTGGAAAATAAAAAAAAAACATGTATTTGGTTGAATTAAACTATAAAGTGTTGGATTTAAAGTCCATAAAGCACATATAATTAGACCAAATACAAGAAATGTTCAAAACCCCTCATAATACATATAAGGAGCGACAACCCTAGTATATTTAACTAAGGTGTGCTACCCCCCTCTCCTAGCTAAACTAGGAAACTAGTTTTTCTATTAAATAAGTATTATTTGTGTTCTACTAATTCAACCAGAATAAATTATATTTTCTAGGAATAACAATTTTACCAGTTTCTATTGAGAGAGAATTACGTTCCTACTAAAAGTGAGAAATTGTTTTTGGTTCTGTGTTTGATTCATGATTGTTCGAGCCCACACTCGAAACGATTCATGGTACGAGAATATCGGAGAAGGTTTTTTATTGAAAGCCGAAAACATCTAGGATCTGTTTCACACTAAGCACAAGTACTTTTTGAAAAAAGTTTATTGCTATAAATATTACAAATCAAGTCAATTTTCAAAATTTTAATTTTCTACTATGACCAAAAAATGTTTTGGTTATAGAAATGTTGGTTGGTGGAGAGGATTGAGGTCCGAGGAAGAGAGATAGCTGAAATATTAGAGGAGAGAGAATATGTTCTATTTCAATGTGCATGGTCCCTAAATAGGGGGCTTTTTGTCATTCTCAAGATGCCACATGTCGTCCCCATAATGATTTTGTACATCTTGGAATTCAACCGCCTACTAATGTTTTACCCAATAGATATGAGCTGTCATATAAGGGCAACGAATATGTGTGATGTAGGAGTGACATGTATTTTATGTATGTTAGGGGTGTAGTCCCCATTGAACATATTCATGAGTTATGGGCTCGTAAGGTTTTGACCTCATTAGTTTCCTTAGTTTGCAAGATGAGTCTTTTTAGTCTAGGGGTTAACTCACGAGATTGGCTCAAGGTGGAGCCAAGGAATTGACAGGGGCTTGATCCTCTAAAATGAAAATTTTTCTTTTTAACCTCTCTATAATTTATAAAATTTTAAATTACTAATGATAAAATTGCACTTTGTTCCCCAAATGATAAAAATTTACTTTATTCCTTTAAAATTATAAAAGTATATACTATTAAAATGATAAATTTATATTTTTACTATAATAAAAATATACAACTTAATTTTACGCCGTTACTTTTTTTTTTTTTGATTTCACCTCAAAATTCATCCTACATAAAATCAAGTCACGAAGTGTAATTATAACATGCTAAATACACTAGATATATTGGAATAAAGATCTTTACATGCTTATCCACATTCTTTTCCACTTGATGAGGTAACCATTAACAATCAGGAATCATGGCCCATTTGGGTGCCACTATAATTACACAAAAATGGTGAAAAGCAAACTATAATGACACAATCCTTTCAATAAAACTATTAATTAATTTGTACCTTCTTTGGATAAAACAACTTTACCTTCTCCTCCACCGATGTGCTTTTTTTTTCACCCTAAAATATGTGATAGTTACAAATTCATGTATATGCATATGCATGTACAAATACAGCTATTCGGTGCCAACATTATATGTATACATGCAAATGCAATGTATCTCTTAGGGAAATTCCCCATCCTATTTTCTATTTTATTATAGCATGAAATGTTTACCTAATTATCTCTAGGAACGAAATTAGTCTTCAATATGTGTGTGTTTTTTTAGGAAAAAAAAACAATTATCTTCCATTTATAATTTCATTTTTTAATGATTGATTTAGATTAGGTAAGACTAATTGCACCAAAAGACAACCCTAATATGGAATATTGATTTAGTTTTAATTTGATAGGTATATGCATTATTATGAATACAGAAGGATGTGAATTTGAGTATGTTGAAGCGCATTATCTTTCTAATTATGGGTTAAGAAAGAGTTATGAATAGTTGTAAATATTATATAAAAAAATATATAATCATAACATGTAATGAGATTGTTAAACAAATCATTAATTTATATAATTATGTTTATAAAATCAATTATACTTAAATAGGTTTTTTTTTTTGCGGTTTTCAAAATTGTCATTTCAGCATTAATATTCTAACATAGATGATAAGATAATGTATTTATTTTGGTCATCTGCGGCTCACTATTTTACTTGCCCTTTGAAATTTGAAGTCATTGGGTAACTAATTTTATCTTTTAGCTTTTGGTCAAAACAATTATTTGACTATAATGTCCTTTTCTTACATTAAATAAATGCATGTGGAAAATGGCACTTTTGACTTCTCTACTGCAAAATACAATGTGACAATAACTGTAAGATTAAGTCAGGATAAAAAAATAAGAATTATTGCTCATACATAATTGCCTTTGTTAATGTAATGGAGAGGTTGCATATGAAAATGACATAAACATGTTTTCTTCTACTTGTTTTGTGAAAAAGTAATTTAGTGAATTGAAAATAATTTTTTAGTCAATTAAAAACTAGAACCACAAGTCATTTTTATGAAAATAGTCTTTTTATGACTATCTTAATTTTTATATAAAAATTAATTGTTATTTTAAAACTAATTTTGAACTTTAAAATACTAATATCAAATATTATAATTTTCAATATCATTAAATACACATATTTATATTTAATAATATAATAAATTTTAACATTAATGATCATTTTCAATTTTAAATAAGGGTAAACTATCAAAATAGTCACTTTTGTTTGCTTCAGGTTACATTTTAATCACTTATGTTATCGTTTTGTTACGAAATGACCACTCTACCATCAAAATCCGTTATCTCTCAAACAGTAGTCTGATGTGACAATTAAAATGAGTTTTAAATTAGTTATTCTATTATCAAATGGATCAATTTTTGTTTGTACTATTAAATAACAAAATAAAAATTTCCTATTTAAAATAAAAACATTTGTTCAATTTTTAAGCAATAATTAACAAATTGGCATAATAAATTAATTTAATAGTAAAAGTGTGAATAATAGCAGGAGCTGCCAAACACTTTTACCCTTCATTATGTGTATGCGGGACCGTGAATAGTTAGTAGCTCCAAAACAAAAGAAGAAAAAGAGAGAATTAGCCAAAGAAAAGGAGGCCCATCGCCAGCCAATGTACACTCCAAAATGTCCCCTCGTGTGTGTGCCCACTATCACCACCCACACGTGTGACCATTTTATATGTGGTCAATTTCACCTTTTTTTTCTTGCAACTCAATTTCATTGAATGAATAATGTTTTACTACATTCATCTTTAGCATTTAGAAATAATTTGGTGGAGTCAACAATTAGGTATATGTGGTGAGAAGGACATTCTCATGTTGGGAATAATAGAGTAGAAACGTGTTTTAAAAACTTTTGACGATAGAGACTTCATTTTACACCCTAAATATATGATAGAACTATAGGTTAACCTATTACGTACCCACACTTTCTTTTTTCTTTCAAAATTGGATTTCATAATTTTAATAAACCTTAATCTCCTAAAACTTGGCATTAAATATGTTTTACCGAAAGAGTATAATTATATCATAATTCCTTATATTATGTTTGATGGTATAAATTGTAGTTATATAGTTTTGAATTACCAAAAAAAAAGAATATTGATTATTATAAAAATATCAATAATACTTGAAGTAACAAAATCTAAAGTGAAATCATCATATGTAGTATACTAATTTTTTTAAAAAATAGTAAAAGATATGATTATTAATAAAATTAACAAAAACAATAAACATCTGACACAATTTTATCTAATTACTCTAGCATAAATAAATTATTGACATCATCGTTGATACTTCACCAAAGTATAAATAATTAGCAACAAATAATTTATAATTTAGTTAAAATTAGTATAAATAATTTATAATAAATACTAGATAATTTATTTAAATATTTATAGCTCAAAATGTATTAGAAATGCAACACCCCAACTCCGGCCTAGACGTTATGGTCGAATCTAGAGAAGTTACGTCAATTTCTTTTGAAAAACTAAAATCTAGCTTAGAAATTGTGGGATCTGAAAATTTAGCTAAGCTCATGCGAGTTTTAGGAAATTCTCAAGTTTAAAAACACTTATTTCACAACATGATATCTTAAATATTTACTTATAAATATAGCAGAAACTTTTAGAAATTTCACTTTAACTTTAGTAATCACATGATTAAAAAATTAATTTTTGGCAAAACTCTTACATTGTTATCTAGAAAAACTCATGCGCAGAACTTACTCATTTTACGGAAAAACATTTAGTTTAACCCTTAACTTTGCAGTGGATATTTTTAGAATTTTTAAGTTTTGAAAATTGAATCTCAATTTGTCAAATTCGTATAATTTTGCAGTTTTACGTTTAAGAACACTCAAAAACTATCAAACAAATCAAAAACCCAAAACAAAACCAAATCCAAAAAATTAGTCCAAAAACCAACAATCCAAAAACCTTAATTAAAATAATTCGAATCGTCTTATGTGGAAAATCAATCCGAGCTCCAGCATGTCGTCCAGTCCTAAACTTGTTGATTACATGAGAGGATAACAAACAAAGAGTAAGCTTTACAAGATCAGTGTGTAACACATCTCAAGCAACAAATCATATATACATAAATAAACAGATGCATTTTTAGATACATATTCAAACATGTTCTCATATACAAATTCAGATGTATTATCATAATCAGATATAGATGCGTATTCATATTCAGATACAAATGCAGACACAGATTCAGATACAGATGCTATCACACCCCATATTACTATTATTATTATTTGGCGCAAGAATAAGAACAAGGAAGTGAGTATTTTAGTGGTTTAATAACTCCTTAGTTATTCTAATGGTCCAAGGTTCAAGTCTTATTGTTCACACCTCTTTATTTAAAGTTTTTTTTACAATTTTACCCATGTGCCTAAGGAGTTGTTGTCCACCCTATAGTCACCATAATGAGGAGGATTCCTTTCCTTCATTAACAGTCAAACTGACCTTAAGTTGAGGGTGTATGATCCCCTTTTCCCTCTATGTCTCCCTCCCTTTCCAAAACTTCTCACCCTTGCCATAGAAAAGGTTTATTAAACCTAGTCCATATTGACCAAACCCTTTCACATTCACCACCTCTCATTGTCATCCCTTCCTCCAATTTCTCTATTTTTTCTCTCTATTTTCACCTATTTTCTCCCTTTTCTAGCCACCACCTTTTCTCTTTTCATTCATTTTCCTCTCTTTCTCCACTATGATCGGCTATAACACCATCTAGCACCACACATTTTCACCAAAATCACACCACCCCTTCTTGGTAGCTTCTCCTCCCATCATCGCTGTGATTGCTGTCGTGTGCCACCACAAGTTCCTTTCCTCCTCCATTTTTTTCTTTTTTTTTATCTTCTTCTCCACCCTTATTACGTCAAACATATATAGTTCTTTCCTATATCCATCGTTGGACCACCACTCCCTTGTCATCGAGCCGCCGTTGGACCGCTGTCGTTGTCACCGTTGCCAGTGTTTGAAATTTTTCTCTTTTCTTTTTCGTTTCATTGCCAACCTTTAATTTTAATTAATCTTATATCCTCTTACTTTAACGATTCTTATAGATCGCTCAACTCTCCGATCTCGTTTTTATTTTGATTCATCGTCTAATCCGATTTAATCAAGTTTGTAAGTGTAGGTTATTTCGATCTTAGACTCATCCTCTTAGTGATTTCATCTTATGGCCGAATGGTATAATGGCCATAGGGATAATTATTTTATTATTTATTTATTTTCATGCTAATAATATTCCTTAAAATCTTTGAAGGACCAAATGATAATCATTAGGGAGACCCCTAATTTCGCATTAGAAATCATCTTTTCAAGAGTCCAAAATCGTGGGGTAAGTGTTAGTGAGGCTATTAGTAACCGGTTTATTAGTGATAAAAATACCTTTAACGGATCCTAACCAATAAACGTTATTCGTGTGATTAGATACGCCTTTCGAGTTAGATAAAAGTGAAATCGATATTAAGGTTATGGCATTTTGGATCTACAATAAAAGGTGTGGGATCGATTCTACTTATCGTATGTAAAATAGTTATTTTTTTATTAATAACTTAATTATAATTATTTATGAATACACTAAGTATTCAAAGAGGAGTTCAAAAACTCATTACAAAGGACCCAAGTAAGTGACTCTAACTAAAATACATTTTGTCAAATGCATGAGATATGTGATATGATGTGATTATTGCTATGATAATGATGTATGTGTAGATCTCATTCTCATGACATGTGTTGCATGGCTTATGTGATATGTTTGATGATTCAAGTATGTGATATTTATATATGAGTATGTGAATATTGAGATCTATGATCTAATGTGACAAGCATGATCAAAACATGTGAAAGTGATGATTAAGGGAAATGTGATTGTGATAGCATGTCTACATGCCTAAATGTTAAAAGTGATTCACATGTGTTTAAAAGTGAAATTGCCATGTCACATGAATGGGGTGGGATTTTGTGAAAGGTGGAAGTAAGTGGCAATATATATGCATATCAGTGGTGGCTTGTCTACAAAGTGTTATCAGTGGTAGTATATCTGCATATCAGTGGTGGCTTGGCCACAAAGTATTATTAGTGATAGTATATCTGCGTCTAAGTGGTGACTTGTCCATAAAATGTTATCAGTGGCAGTTTATCTACAAATCAATGGTTACTTGTCCACAAATGATGTATTGGATGGATAAGTTATGGGGAACTCGATATTGGTGTATAGCGGAGATGGATAGGAAATTTTATAAAATGTGCATCGTTTTTAAAATATGCATTGATATGTTCACGCATAAGTACCAGTGTTATAATTGATGATTATTATGATGTTTGATATGTCTTGATTGATATACTTTGATACGAACATGTGAATATATTTGTGTTGATCTCACACTGAACCTTTTAAAGCTCACCCACATTACATATGTGTTTCAGATAATCTTCGTGGTTAGGACTCAGATTCGGTCGTCGGTGATGCTCTCGAAAATGGTTTACATAATTATGGATTTTTAACATATTTTGGACTTTTATGGACTTTAATATTTTCTTTTGGGATTTTAATTTGCGTTAGACTATTGAATGGTGGCATGGGATTTTTAAACTTTGGATGTTGGATGTTTTGCATGGTTTAATTATTTATGGATTAATAATTTGGTATTTTCCTAATAAAAATATTTTCGCCAACTCGATTAATCGAATTTGGATTTAAAGATCATTAAATTATTTTCCAAATATTAAATAAGGTTTCTTTCAAAGTTATATTGAAAACATCGTTTTAAAAGAAATGTTAGCACATGTTTTTCAAAGATAAACGAACTTACTTCAACTCATGTTTTCGCCATATCTATGGACTATGTAATTGCTTAGATTGGGTCGTAACGTCTAAGCTCAGTTTGAGGGGTTACAGATGCAGTCACAGATCCTACCCCCATCTGCTACACACCAACTCCTTCCAACCAATCACACTAATTAGGACTACAAGAGTCCATCCATCTAAGCACAACGGGTCGTGGTGTTCCACTCATAAAGGTGTAATTTAGTTGCCAAACAGATATTACAGCCTAACCTCCAAAATTACAATAATACTGTCAAATACACTTCCTCCATCACATATCAAACCCATCCCGGTACACATGCATAAATGAACTAACACATATATTCCATAAACATATGTCATTCATACTCTCATACGTAATGATGCTTCCGGAGTTATCAGAACACAATTCATACACATATTTTTTTCACATACCTTACATGTATCACATACAAATACAAAATAACATATGTCACATTTCAAGTCTTATTTAAGCCAAACAAATCCCACAGAAAGTCTAATTACGAATTTCAGAGTCAAACCGGCCTAGGTGAAATTTTTTAAAAAATAAGCCCACACGACTGTGTGACCCACACAACCCAACTGGCCTAGCTCGTATGGCCTACACGGCATAGCATACGCTCGTGTGACCCATACGACCTAACACACGCCCGTGTGACCCATCCAAACTGCCACACGGCCTACTACATGGCCTGCCACATTGCCTACCATGACCATGTGACCCACATGGTTTTCTAGACGACCTACCACACGATCATATGACCCACATGGTCTGGCACACGGTTTGACACATGGCCATGTAACCTACACAGCCATGTGACATCAACAGAAAGCTTTTCAACTTTACGTCATTCTCTGTTTTCACATAATCGAGTCACACACTTGATCAATTTATTATGTCAATTCAACACTTACAATTCCAAAACCTAAAATCAGCATTTATATAACTAATTTTAGTAACAACACGCAAAACTTAATCAAGATTTAGATCATAAATGCCTACATTCGACTCCCAAACAAACATTAGAACACTTACCCAAAACAAAACATCAATTACAACAAATTCCTCAGTTTGTCAAACAGTTAATTGGAATCAAATCTTCACCTAAAGATAAATTCACATGGTCAAAACTATAATTACACACTACGAATAAAAAATCCTATCCCAAATATGCCAATCCCTAAAACTAAATTTGAAACTTAGAACCACAACCTTACCACAAACGACCCAAAGCGATGCAAAAGAAACGAAGAAGGAGAAATCCCAAAAGCGAAGAAAAGTGTATCAAGAGAAGAAACCGCAGGAGAAAAATGTTATAGCTAAACTTGAATTGAAAAGAAAAGGAAAGAAACAAAAAGAAATTGCAAGAAAGAACAAACTGGCGTGAAAGTGGAAGGGGAAAAGAGAGTGGACGGTTTGAGGGAGAGAAATTTTAGGGATAATGCAAAATATCAATTTTTTAAAAAAAAATTAACCAAACAAAGATAATAACAATAATAAAAATTAAAGAATAGACAGTTAATTGCCCAAATCCTATTTGAGACTTCCAAGATTTGAATTAAATTCAAATTCTGACCACATGGCCACACGAACAAAGAATAGCAAAAATATTTTCTCTCTTTAGGTAAACTAAAGCCTTACCACTAAACCAATAAGCTTATCCTTATTAATAAATGCGCAAAAATAATTTATAAAAAAGATGGTCAAAGATAGGGGTTGACAAAAATAACAAAAATTCAAAGGAAATTATTTAAACATATGACTTCTCTCACACAAACACAACTTTTAACTACTAAACCAAATTAAATCACTTATTAAAATTTTCACAATCTTAACTCAAAAACAAAACATGACCACTCTTGGTTTCACAAACCTGATTTCTACTAACCTGGATTTTGGGACATGACAAGAAATTGTCAATAAAATTTTTAAATAGTTTAAACAAGATTAGTAAAATATGTGTCTTGACATTAAAATAACTTTTTAAACTTAAATCACATGCTTTAGAAAGGAATATGATAATTGGTTTGAGGACAATTATTTGTTACCCACATAATTATCCCTTTCTCAACCTCTCATAAGAATTGTAGAATGCAATGGGGTACTACAATTACACTAAATTTAGTGAGATCTACTAATTATAATATTTACTCAAACATGTCACACATGTGTAAGTACAAGTAAAGATTTTCAAATTAAATACTATGTGGCTTTCTAAATGCACTATTAAGAAATAAAAATAAAATTCTAATTTTATTAAGAAAAACTACATACAATCAACTTTTTCTATAACAGCGAGTCGTTATAACAACCAAGTTTCTAGTAGAACTAAATTTTATGTTTTATTTTAACTCGTTATGAGTGGGTATAGATGAGCAGTGGGGTGCGGTGTGTTTAGCTTACTTTTTGTCTCACATTACAGTATCGCTACAATATCTAATCTCACCACCACCGCTGTTTTTATACTAACTGCATGTAAACCCACCACCCATCTAAACCCACCCTATAACAACTTTCACTTATAGCAACAACATCCATAATTATTAAGTACATTCTTTATTAAATTAGTTCTGTATAACAACATAATATATAAAATTGCAGCTATTTCATATAAGCAATCCTATTAATTATAATTTATTAAATAAAAACAATATTAATTTGTAAAGCCCTAAATAATTTAACTTTGTTTTTGAGAATTTTGACACAAATGTGTATCTGTTTCAGTGGCTAAGTGTTTTGGGGAGTGTATGAGGTCTTGGGTTCAAGTCCTACTTTTGGCAAACTCTGTTATTTTTTATCTTAGCCTTACCCTGTTGGATGGGTTTAGGTAGTATTGTTTGTAAACTCATATTAGAATGAGCCTGTTGGTTTGAGTGGTAAGGAGTTAGCTTGTTGGGGGTCTTGTGTTCAAATCCCTACGTGAGCGTAGGTGACATTTTTGCTTCAGTTATAAGATAGAGGTTGGGTGGAAGTAAAATTCTGAAGTGGTTCTGAGTTAGTGGGTTAGTTAGTGGGATAATGGGGGTTAAGATATTGTAGGATTTAAATTTTATTTTGTTTTTATTTTTATTTTTATTTTTAGTTTTTCCTTTATTCAATTTTTTTTTACGTTTGTTTCTCCCCTTTTTTTCCTTTTCCTCTACGTTTTTCTTTTTGGTTCTTTAATCTCTACTCCGTTTGACAATTGATTGTTCCAATCGTTTCGGTTTGTTATTCCAGTGGTTTCTCGTCTGTTTTGGTAAGTTTTGACGATTTGTTTTGGTCATTTTTCTTTTCTTTTAAATTGACATAGTGGTGTGGTTAGGGAAGTTAATTTCCTGTGAATCTGTTGCGTAGGTGAAGGTGGTAAAGCAGTAGACTTCGCTCCAACGGCCTCAGTGGTGTTAGCGGAAGTTTTTTTCGGCGGTAAGTTGGGAGTATTGTCGGATTTTTGTTGATGAAGTCACAATTAAATTACTAAAATGGTGTTTGGTACTGTTTTAGGGTTTCGGAGGTCTCAGGATTGCTGTAGCATCAAAAATGAACCAAGTGTGTAACACAAACACAAGAAATCGAGGTTCGACGAAAGTAAAAAAAGGGGCCTACTGATGCCACATGGGTGTATGGCCGGCCGTGTGGCTAGCCGTGTGCGAGACACAACCATGTGATGGCAAAAGTGTGGCTAGGGTCGTACGTGTCGTTCCGGTTGACTATGGGTCTTTTGTAGGGTCGGTTAGGGCTAACCAAACCCTGTTGTATGATATCTGTTATTCTGATAAACTGATTTGAGTTAGAACTGATATGTATGTCTAATTGATTGTATAAGCATGTATGATATCCGTATATGAGCATGCGAGACATGTTAATTCTATTAATCTGTTATCTGTATTCTGTATCTGTGTACGGGGTGGGATTTGTATATGTGGAGGAAGTGTTCTGTACGACGACCTTTCGCCTATTTCTCGCAGCTTGGCTACATACTATTCTGTTATGGTGTGTAGGGATGGGTGGGTGTTTTATACCCGACATGGTGTGATAGAATGGTCAGAGATAATGTGTAGAAGATGGCGGAAAGATTCTGTATATATGTTCTAATTATCTGATTCTGATATCTGTTTCTGTTAAGGACTTAAGTCCATATCTGTATTTGTTCTGCAATATGAGAATTCTGTGTATATTTGCATGACTATCTCTGTTGGGTTACACACTGAGTTTACGAAAACTCACATTTGTTTGTCTATTTTTTTAGGTAATCCTCAGACATAGGTGGGTCGGTGCGACGGAGGCTTAGCGGTGACCACTAGTATAAAACTTTCTTTTAATTATCGGTTATATTTTAAATTCTGGTTTTTCTTGAGAGTTTATAATTTATGGGACTCTCCAGACTGTTTGATTTTTAATTTTGGTTTTGGTTGCGTTTTAAACTTTATACTGCGATGTTTGACAAAATCACGATTTCACGCAAACAAAGGTTTTTTTGTCTAAAAATTCAAACACGATTTTTATCGACAATAATTTATCAAATTTCTGCTTCAAAATAAGTTTTATAAGAGAATAAATCAATAACCAATATGTTTGATAAAAGTGGATTCTTTAGTAAACAATTAAACGCGAGAAACTTAACGTATCAAGATCGTTTTTAAAACTCTTCTTCGTAACACTCCCAGATTCGGCCATAATGTCTAGGTCGGGTTTGGGGTGTTACATAATTTATATATTATTTCAATAAAATGTTTAAATTTCACAAAAAAAAATCTATTAATCATATTTATTAAATGAAAATACTTTTCAATAAGTGAAATTAAATATATCAAGTCAATAAACTATTAAATTCACTAATTAAATATTCTACAATAAATTTAGAACATCATAAACTTATAAATTGATTACTTGAATTTAAAAACTTGTGATAAATTAATTAATTTAATTTGATAACTCATACCAGTTAAATGAACTTGTTAGATTTATGAACTTTATAGTTAATCATGTGAAAGAATGTAAAATAAAATACGCATAAGAGTAATAATGCATGCACATGTTATATGTCTTTTAATTTTGATGATTTGGTTCCCGC
Organism: Gossypium turneri; assembly: GCA_008044935.1. Taxonomy (NCBI): domain Eukaryota; kingdom Viridiplantae; phylum Streptophyta; class Magnoliopsida; order Malvales; family Malvaceae; genus Gossypium; species Gossypium turneri. Next base: position 54,212,141 of record CP032581.1, read on the forward strand.
TTTCTTTCTTTTTTGAACATAATTCTCATTCTTTTTATTTGATGGAAATTCACAATATGAATTCCATGATAAGTTTACAATAATAATCTCCCTATAATAACATGTTATTATTGGTGTATGACAATAACCACTCTATAACAAACAAAATAGAGAGGGTGAACGGTATATAATATTTGATTAAGCATATATTTATATGTATATATATCAACAAAATAATTAATATACATTTTTTTAGGATTATTATTTGATACACACGGTAGAGTTTTCTAACTTCACAAGCAGGGTAAAAAAACCATAATGTGTTTCATTTTTTTTTATTTTTTAAAATATCAATTAAGGACATTTATTAAGCTCTTAACCCTACTTGTGGAATTAAAAAAACTCGATCATTTACGTATCAAATAAGTATTATTTTTATATAGGGATAAATCCCAAAAGTATACATTAACTATGGTTTAATGTGTAATTGTATACATAAACTTTGATTTTGTGTAATTTTATACATGAAATTTTGATTTGATCAAATTCCTGTACATTATTAATGCAATTATTGATATAACATCATTTTACATTTATATATTGCATACATTAATAATTATATTTATTCAATATAAAAATAAATTGATCTATTTATTTCTTTAAATGTGTATGATTATATCAAAATTAAAGTTTCAAGTATATATTTGAACCACAATAATTTTTTTTGAAAGGTAAATTCATTAATTCATTCAATTAATGGAACCATACAATTCAAGGGAAAAAATATCAAACTCGCTTGTTGTAAATGATGAAGGACAAGCTCCATCAACACAACAAAGGCTTTAGCCTTAGCATCAATAGAACATTATGACACGTTAACAATTGGCTTTGTACAATTCAAGCACGACATATCTGGAGTGATTGCAAGCACTTAATACGATAAGGAAATCAGCCCTAGATGGTCCAAGTGGCGAGTAAAAATCGACAAAAGAATCGAGCATTCACCAAACTAGAGAGGATGACGACAAAATCATCCCTAAGATCACTTGTAAAATTAAGATTACATGCATAAGTAAGACTAAAAAACATGCTACAAAAGCAGACAAAAATTTCTAAAACTGAAGACTTATTAAGCAATGGAAAAAGAAACAAAAAAAAAATAAAACTTAAGACAACACGAGTCCAAATCGACTCATGAAATTATTTATTATTCTGAAACACTTTCAAAATAGAAACATATTAAGAAGTTGACGAAGAGCCACTAACTTTCCAAGAGAAACTACTAGTGGTCGATGGAGTTTTAGCTAACGACAAGCCACCATCAACTGTCCATCACAATTTGTAAAGACAACAAAGATACCCACAAAATAAATCTGTAAATTGAAAAGAGAGAAGACATGTGTAGTGAATGAGATAAAGAAAGAAAGAAAGGGTTGATGGGAGGGGAAAAAGGCGGGCGATAGCCAACCCGAAGGTTGGCACCACCGCTAGGCAAAACAAAAGATAAGAAGTAAACGGCTTGGAGAAAAAAAGAACTACAATTAAAGTTCCATGTGTATAATTGTACTAAATTAAAGTTTATATATACGGTTGCACATTAAATCATAATTCATGTATCATTTTAAGATTTACCCTTTCTATATATAACTACAAAATAATGGGTACTAAATTGGAGATTAAACCTATCAGAAGTCAGTCTAAAAAACAATAGATATGTATGATGAAGTAGCTATCAAGAAATCCGACGCACATCTTGGCAATTAAGGCGTAAACGTGGCAATGCAAAGCTCACGGGTGAATTGTCGCCCTCCTAACCTAACAAGGAATTTATTGAGAAAGGGATTGAAAATTTTAGATGCAATGAATCCCCTTCCCATATTTCTTTCATCCCTTTCCATTATGGTTAGGATGTCTTATTCATACGGTAAATATGTCATTATCCTTACATATAAAAGAAAATTAAATGAAATATATTTATAAAAGAAGATCGATGATATTAAGGGGAGAGATCTACTTATATCAGCGTAAAATTTAAGAGGTTTTATAACTTTTCGTAACTTTTTATATGATTAATATATTTATCAATATAGTTTTATTTTTCATGCATGTAAATTTTTAAATCGATTTAATATTTTTATCATATCAATCTGAAATATTATCTATATTAATATATATTTAACGATTGATTTTTTTTTTACATAAAATGAAGTTAGAACTTTTTTTTTAGTCCAAGCTTGACATGCATAATCTATATGAATTAAGTATGAAATATGACGGTTGAATTGTTAAAATACTAATCATATAAAAAGTTTTAAAAGGGTACAAAACCACTTAAATTTTTATGTTAGTGTAAGTGGATCACTCCCGTGATACAGATATATATTGCAATATGAGTATCATTAGAAAAAATAATAATATCAATGTCATTAAAATATAAAACAAAAATATATTTATATTAAATATAACTAAAATGGTAATATTTTGTTTAAGAATTTTATTATAGGGTTAGTATTTGATATACTAACTGTGAGTATATTTTTTTTGTTTCACAAGTAGTCTTAAAAAATTGTTACCTGTCTTTTTTAAAAATATATATTTTTTAATATTTTACTATACTTTTATAAGACACTTATTAACTTCTTGACTTTACTCGTGGAGTCTAGAAATTTTAATGTTAGTAGTGCCATGTTTATTAAATAAAAAATTAAGGAAATTAAAAAAAAAATAAAAACTAGAATTTGAATGAAGAATGAGTTATTTAAATTCCTTTGAAATTTCATATAAATTTTGAAGTTTTCTATTAATTTTACTTAAACTAGTTAATTAATTTATGAAATTTTATTTTATTTTTATAAAAATGATATTTATTCTCTAGATCCCTCATTCAAGCACTCGATTATATTAGATTTTTCTTTTCTTTTCTTTTTAAAGATAAAAAGAGCTACTCCGAATTTGTAGACAAAAGTGTTACTATCACAAGATCAACACAAAATAACCAGACTTATCTAATGTGATTTGGACACTTTAGCTTATGTCCAACATCCAAAATAAATAGCATTTTACTAAACTCGTAACTTTAATACAAACCTAGTTTAAAAAAAATCCTACAAGGATTCTCTCTCTCTCTCTCTCTTTTACAAGTCACAAGGATTATATCTCATTTACTATTTAATTTTAAAAGCTAAACAATCATCTTTATTTATAGAGTTTGTTATAATAAACGTCGATAATAACAATAACACTATTGTAAAACAATACGAAAAAGGAAAAAAAAAACACAAAGATTTTACGTAGAAACTCTTTCGGGGAAAAACCACGGACAGAGGACGAGAAATTCACTAATATTGAAAATTGAATGATACAAGAGTTTCGACTACATCTATTTAAAGGATGAAAAACCCTATTCTAATCAATCTCAAATAGAAGAAGTGCAGTTCTATACGAATTCGACTTCTGTGGCATGCTCCGTACCCGATCTCAATCCCAATACAATTTTATGCTTAATAGGGATCTATGGCGGGCTTCGACCTTTCGTCCCCATAGATCCCCTTATTTTGCCACTGTATTTTATTTCTTTAACAAATGATGAGATTCAAGTCACACAATTCTAACAGAGCTATTACTTTGATAATCAAGAAATCTTATTCATTTCAATTTTTTTTCTCCTACCCATCGATCCTATTTTTCTTTCTTCTTCTCATTTACTCCATGCGTCTTCTCTCTTTTTAGTTTGCAGATCTATTTTGTGGGTATCTTTATTATCTTCACAAGTTGTGATGGGCAAAAACACCATATACCTAATTACTCTTAATTCATGCAAATTCACTTAACCAAAACCTAATTAACTACACAACCAGCTTCGTAAATATTTATTAAAAATATTTACGAGTCTGATTTACGAGAATAGAGTTCCGGGAATGCACTTTCCAACACCCATGACTATCGGGTCGTTACACAATTTCTTTTAGAAAATGGGTAGCTCTTCGTTGACTTCTTAATATATTTCTGTTTTAAGAGTATTTTAGAATAACAAATGATTTCATGAGTCGGTTTTGACTCATATTGTCTTAAGTTTTATGTGTTTGTTTGTTTATTTTTACATTGTTTAATAAGTCTTCACTTTTAGAAGAGACTTTAATATTCCAAAAAGATAAAAGATCACTTAACTAAACTTGTAACTTTAATATTCCTTACAACAATATTGGCACGGATAAAGCTTCAAACCCTCATTATAAAAATTTCCATAGGATTATATCTATCCTCTACTACATGATTCTAAAGGTTAAGCCTACTATATATTCATAGGGCTAGTACTTAATAAGTAGTAAGATTTCCTACTAACAATATCTATTTCATTACCAAACGTTGTATTGGACTAGAATGTTATTCCAATTTAAATTTTGGAATCAAAATATTCTATCCTAACCAAGTTGATCAAGGCTGTTGGCTATAGGGTAAATTATTGTGTGAAGTAGAATCTCAATATAATGGATCCACTTATTTACAATGATTGCTTAGCAGTTTAAGTTGGTGAATGTTCATCAGGCATCAAACGAATCTAAAGACCATTATTATATTAATATCGAAATGTAAAATATTAGGAAGATGCTTCCATCTTTGCCTAGTATTCATAGAATTTGATAAATATAAGCATAGTTTATTGAGTTGTGCTTACTTGCTGGGGAACAAAGGAAAATAGAGATGTCCAAATTAATAAAAAGAAAATGAATGAAGCAATTAGGCAAATGGTGATTAAGAAAAATGAGCTGGGTGGTTTTCATGGGACCCAAATTGTCCCATACAATTACTGTTAAAAAGTGTCATCGGATAAATATGATTCAATTTCAATCATCTGAAACCCAAAGAGAGGAGTGGGGTTGTTGATTGGCTGGCATCAATAGGAGAGACCAGGCAGAGTAGAAGGGAAAACCACATAATGAATGCAAAGTATTGTGGACCCTTAGTGTGCCTGTGGTCCTTCACCTTTACCAAACCTTATGAGTTGTAGCTTAAAAGCTCAAAGATGTATGGGAAAAAACCACAGCTGCTGATAGATGTGGACCATTGTGACGACTATTTCAAAGTCTAAAGTAGTGTGCATTATTGATGCGCTCGTGTGCTTCCATGAAAGCAACGCATATGCGATTCATATTAACCAACGCGATTCTATTGTCAGTGCAGGTGCCCATGTTTTCTTACCACCTCCACTTCGCCAATACATAGAGCTGCATGTATGGGATCAAAATTACATCTTATTATATCATATTTAATTAACACCAATTACAAATTTAATTTCTAAACAATATACCCTCTTCCCTTTATCAAAATTAGCTCCAAAAATGTAAATTAATTGATTATAGGTCTAGCAAATTTTTGTTTCTTAATTTCCCAACACAAACAAATTTGTTAAATCTTTATGTCATATCATAATTATTTGGAGATTAGACAGAATATTTCCACCCTTTCATCCTCATCTAAAGCCATGTTTCTTTTCTAACAACTCTCTTTCAGTCCTCATTTTTATTAGTTGGTTCTTTGGATCTGTTACTTTTTTATATACAATATTTAAAATTATTTATAACTCTTCTTCAACTCTTAAATAGTAAAATAATGTACTTTAACACGCTTCAACCCACAACTTCTTATACTGATAACAATACTCATGTCAATCGAGTTAGTAATTAATCGACTATATTTTTAAAAAATATTAATTAATGATACATAAAGTTTCATTGAGTTAAAAAAATTTCACTATTATTAAATCAAATAATTCTTTTATGAAAAAAAAAGAAGCATAACATCATCCTATAGAATAAAAAGTTAATTTTTCAAAATTTTCTCAAAATTTTCAAATATCATTTTATTTAATCCTAGTATATATTTTTTATATTTATATTATTAAAATATTTTTAAAATTTTACAAATACAAAAATTTTCATATTGCATATCTTTTATGTTCTTTATTTTTAATGTAATTATTTTTTTAACCCATGAAAATTCAATGATCTAAGTCTTTTAAAAAGATTATTTACTCAAACGCAAATATTAAAATTTAGAAATAATATATTTTAAAATTTCTCATCCAAACATATTTATCTTTTTTAAAGAAGAAAGCATTCATGTGGTTCCATGTCCTTATCAATATGAGGTAATGGTTCCAAAAGGAGACCATACCCACATGTATGGTTTCCCGTAGTTATGTATCAAATGAAAGCCCTAAACTAAACCATGTCATACCCATAAACAACAACCCATGTGGACTCAACCCAAGTCACTTCGAATCTACCCACCAGTCATTACATCCAATGCTCCAGATTTGTTCCCTACAAAACTCATCAATACATCTGAAACCGTCTGATCTTTTCTGATATCACAGACTTCAATATATATGGGCGGCCAAACCTTTGTCCCAACCTTGTCCCTCTATTTTTAAGACAGCTGCCTAAATTATGCTGCTCATGTGACAGACATCTTAGCTGCCCCATGTCCAAATTCATGCACTCAACATACCTTTATCACCATATATTCCCATCTATAAAGTATCATAGAAATTTCCTAAGGCTTCAACACATGCATATGTTCTTCATCATCATCTACCCTTTCTTGAATTATATATAGCAGAACTCATAGCAACATTTCCAAATATATACATATCAACCACAGTTCAATACATCGATCTATCGATCAATCAATCAGCTATCAACCTTCAATCAATCATGGTGTTTGAGAAAGATCTTAACCTTGATGCCACGGAGCTCCGATTAGGCCTACCAGGCTCATCGGAGGAGTCTCTTAGGATCAGTAACAAAAGAGCCTTGCCTGATATGAATGATGATTCTGGTGTTGCAGCAGCTAAAAAATGTGACCAAGAAACTGCTCCACCCACCAAGTAAGCACATGGGAAAAAAATCCATGTTTTTTTTGTATAGTTTCTTTTTATTGATTAATGATTACATATATGTAAATATTGCAGGGCACAAGTTGTAGGGTGGCCACCGATCCGATCATACAGAAAAAACAGCCTTCAAACAAAGAAAACTGAGGCTGAAACGGGTGGAATGTATGTCAAAGTTAGCATGGATGGAGCTCCTTATCTTAGAAAGATTGATTTAAAGGTTTATAAAGGATACCCAGAATTGTTCAAGGCCTTGGAAGACATGTTCAAGTTCAAAGTTGGTAAATATTCAGAAAGGGAAGGATACAATGGATCAGAATTTGTGCCTACTTATGAAGATAAAGATGGTGATTGGATGTTGGTGGGAGATGTACCATGGGAGTAAGTTCTTTACTCCATTTTATATATATATAAATTCATTTATTTTTTTAATTAAAACAAAATAAATGCTTACAAATTTCATGTTTTGTCTATACAGAATGTTCATTAATGCTTGCAAAAGGCTGAGGATCGTGAGAGGATCAGAAGCAAGAGGCTTGGGCTGTGTTGTATGAAAACAAAATAACCCATAAATTGACAATTTCGAAGCCACTTTACAAATGATTGAGAAATAAGTTGAGGTCCATTTTTTTTTTTTTTTTTTTTTTTGCTTTGGGTTCATTGGCAAGAAAGAAAAAGAAACATTTTTTTTTCATGTATAGTTTGGAAATTGGCATGTTTTGATTTTCGTGGAATTTGTACAAAGGGAGAGACGATTTTCCTTTTTTTTTTCCATGTATCATGTAACAAGGAAAATTATATTATTAATTAAAAGGATGGATTCATCCCATTTTGTAATTCTTTTCCTTGGGTATTTACCCAGATGGTGGATCAGTATATATTCTGGAAAATGGACATTTTAGAGTTTAAAATTCATGATAAGACACACAAATCTTAATTTTCAATAGTTCCATAAAGGCATTTCACATCAAAGTTAGAAATAATTTGCAATTTGCTTAACAAAGTCAAATTAATAATTATTACTTGTCTCCTAAAGATAATATTGTAAGAGTTAGATACGTAGTCGAATTTGTTAGTTATAACAAATTAAGAAATTTTTAAGTATTAAAATAAAATTACTAAATAATTAATACAAATAAATAATAACACAAATATTCATTTCATAAATTATAATAATAAAATTATTTAAACTGGATTTTTACAAATTTATAATACCAATCGAATTACTGACTTTTAGAGTGTGTTTGGTAAATAGAGTTTTAGGGTTTTTTTTGCTGATTTGGACGCAAATAGAGGATTGGGTAGTCAAACTCTCTAATTGTAGTGTTTGGTGAATGGAGGTTTGAAAGAACTTGTTAAGCTAACACCTCCGATGGGCAACGTGGCAACAGTTTTCACAGCTGGTTGGGAATGAGATATGTGGAATGACATATCTTACTATGCTTGCTCAAAAATTACTCCATTTGCCACATTCTCTTATTTGTAGCATATCCTTACTTATTATTGTGCACATATCAGCTTTCAACTATCAACTAAATTTTACAAAACATTTTTAAATTGTTAGAGATGTGACCCAAATTCATGATAAAATAAGATACAAGTGGTAAAATACAAGTGTGCAAGAGAAGTTTGAATAGAAGTATACTTCATCTGTTTAATGTCGATTTGAATAAGGTGTTTTAACCTTACTGCATTACTTCTATTTTAATTTGATTAGAATATAGTTTTACACACCTATAAATAAACATAGTCTACTCCTCTTGTAATCATTCGAATTCGACATAGTGAATTATCTTCTCCTCTGCCCGTGGTTTTTTCTCAAAAGGGTTCCACGTAAAAATTTGTGTGTTCTTCATTTTTCTTTCTCTTTTCTTTGTGATACATTTTTATTATCAATGTTCTATTTTTCACAAATTGGTATATGAGCTTTCCAGGTTGCTTATCTCGATCACGGTAATGGCGTCGCTGAAGTATGAAATTCTGTTGTTGGATCGCAACACCAGATTCGCGTTGTGGCAGATTAAGATGTAGGCAGTTCTTGCGCAGATGGATCTAGAGGATGCCTTGCTAGGGATAGATAAGATGCCTTTGACATTGATGGATAAAGAGAAGAAGCGTAAGGATCGAAAGGCTTTGACGCAACTACATCTACCTTTGTTTAACAAAATTTTGTAGGATGTGATGAAGAGTCTGAAGCAGTTATGTATGTCGAAAACTCTAACCAGCAAGCTACATATGAAGCAACGTCTTTATGTTCATCTTTTGGAGGAAAGTGCGTCTATGCACGAACACTTAACAGTTTTTAAAGAAATTCTTTCAGACCTTGAGGCCATGGAGGTTCAATATGATAAAGAAGATCTAGGGTTGATTCTGCTTTGTTCATTGCCCCCGTCTTATTCAACTTTTAGAGACACGATTTTGTATAGCTGCGAGCCTCTCACAATTGATGAGATTTATGATTCTTTGACCTCGTATGATAAGATAAAGCATATTGTGGTTAAACTAGACTCTCAGTGAGAGGGTCTCATTGTTCGTGGGAAACAAGATTAGAATGTTGATAATGATCGTGGAAGGACACAGGAACGGAATCCTCGTGGTAAATCTAAAGGAAGATCGAAGTCTTTAAACAAAAGTAAAACTTGTAACTTCTGTAAGAAAAATGGACACATTAAATCTGAATGTTTTAAGCTGCAAAACAAGATCAAAAGGGAGGCTGCGAACCAAAACAACAAGCAACCAGAAAAATCTGGTCCAGCTGATGTTGTAGAAGACAACAACAATGTCGCTTCTGTCAACAATTCTAAAGTGAGCGAGGAGCTAATCATTGATCCGGGTTACACCTTCCACATGAGTCTCAATCGGAATTGGTTTACAACTTACAAAATAGTGTATGAAGGTGTTGTGTTGATGGAAAATAATGCTTCATGTAAAATCGAAGGTGTTGTTTTAATGGAAAATAATGCTTCATGTAAAATCGCAGGTGGTGGAACAATTAAATTAAGATGTTTGACGAAGTTGTTAGAACACTTAGTGACGTGCTACATGTTTCAAAATTGAAGAGAAATCTAATTTCAATGAGTACTTTTGATTTAAAAGGGTAGAAACACACAACTGAAAGTGGGGTTTTGAAGATTTCTAAAGGTTCCCTCGTTGTGATGAAGGGCAAAGAAAGACTGTCAAGTTATATGTTTTGCAAGGTTCTACAGCTACTAGGGATGCAGATGTCGCTTCCTCTTCCTTGTTAGATGATGATATTACTAGACTTTGGCATATGCGCCTAGGGAATATGAGTGAGAATAACATGACAAAATTGAGCAAAAGAGGACTTCTTGATGGGCAAGGAATTTGCAAACTAAAGTTCTGTAAGCAATGCATTTTTGGGAAGAAAAGGAGAGTTCGATTGACCAAAAGAATCCATAACACGAAGGGAATATTAGAGTATATTCATTATGATCTGTGGGGGGTTATCCAGAGTGCCTTCGAGAGGTGGAGCTAATTATATGCTAACACTTATTGATGATTTTTCTAGAAAAGTTTGGGCATTTTTTCTGAAGCAGAAAAGTGATGTGTTTTCCGCATTTAAGTATTGGAAAACTATGATTGAAAAATAGACGGGAAAACAAATAAAACACCTCTATATTGAAAATGGCTTAGAGTACTATTCGATGAGTTTAATGAACTGTGTAAGTCAGAAAGGATCGTGAGACACTTGACAGTTCGTCATACTCCACAACAAAACAGTTTTGCAGAACGAATGAACAGAACGATCATGGAGAAGTTTCAATGTATGTTGACGAATGCCAACTTACCAAATTTGTTTTGGGTCGAAGCAGCCTCTACTGCATGTTTTTTGATCAATCTATCTACATCCGTTTCCATTGAGAAAAAGACTCCACAAGAGGTATGGTCTGGTAACCCTATTAATTATTCTGATTTAAAGATCTTTAAGTGTTCTGTGTATGATCATGTTGATAATGGAAAATTGGAACAGAGATCCATTAAACTTGTTTTCCTTGGTTATAAAGCTGGTGTAAATGGGTAGAAGTTATGGTGTCCTGAAAATAGAAAAATTGTGTTTAGTAAATATGTTATTTTTTATGAAACTATTATGCTACCTTACTTATCTCTTAAAAACTATTCTAATAAAGAACAACAAAAATAAGTGGAGCATCAGATTAATCCAGAATCCACAACAGAGTTGACTACTCAAGCCAGTACAGAAATTCAAACTAAATTGGCTTCTTCACCATAATACTCTATTGCCAAAAATAGAACTAGAAGGGAGATTAAACCTCTAAAGAGGTATGCCGAGGCTGATCTAGTTGCTTATACTTTAAATGTGGCTAAAGATATAGATGCAAACCAAGAGCCATCTACTTATTCTAAGGCGGTTAGCTGTGAAGACTCAGAAAAATGGATCTTTGCTATGCAAGAGGAGATGGAATCACTCCACAAAAACAATACATGGGATCTTGTGAAACTTCCCAAAGGCAAAAATGTTGTTCGTTGTAAATAGATGTCTAAAAATAAAGAAGGGGTTCCAGGAGTTGAAGAACCCAGATATAAAGCAATGCTTGTTTCATAATGTTACAATCAAATTCCAAGTGTAGACTTCACAGATTTGTTCTCCCTAGTTGTGAAGCATAACTCGATTTGAGCTTTGCTTGGTATTGTAGCCATGCATGATTTGGACCTTGAGCAGTTAGATGTAAAAACTACATTTTTACATAGAGAACTTGAGAAGGATATTTACATGCAAAAACTAGAGGGTTTTATAGTCTTAGAAAAATAGGACTATGTTTGCTTGTTGAAAAAGCCCCTGTACGGTTTGAAACAGTCACCAAGACAGTGGTACAAAAGGTTTAATTCTTTTATGACTTCTCATGATTTCAAAAGAAGTAGCTTTGACAGTTGTGTTTATTTTAAGAAAAATAGTAATGGTTCTTTTGTGTATCTACTCTTTTATGTTGATAACATATTGATAGCAGCGAAAGATAAAGGAGAGATAAGAAAGGTCAAAACCCAGCTTAGTAAAGAATTTGAGATGAAATATTTGAGACGAGCAAAAAAGATACTTGGTATGAAGATTCTTAGAGATAAAAAAAAAGTAAGTAAATTGTACCTAATTCAGAAGGGGTACATTGAGAAAGTTCTTTACAGGTTCAATATGCAGAATGCTAAGCCTGTTAGTACTCATTTAGCAGCTCATTTCAGGCTTTCATTAGCTTTGTGTCCACAATCAAATGATGAGATTGAGTACATGTCACATGTTCCATGTTCCATATTCTAGTGCAATAAGATATGTCATGTATGCTATAATTTGTTCACGTCAATATTTATCATATGCAGTCAGTGCAGTTAGCAGATACATGGCGAATCCTAGTAAAGAACATTAGAAAGTAGTTCAGTAGATTTTAAGATACTTACAAGGTACTACTGATGTTTGCTTACAATTTTGAAGAACTAGAGATGGAGTCACTGGGTATATTGATGCCAATTTTGCTAGAGACCTTGATAGAAGAAAATTTCTCACAGGTTATGTCTTTAGAATCAGAGGTTGTGCAATCAGTTGGAAAGCCACTTTGCAAAATACAGTCACTTTGTCTACCATTGAAGCTGAGTACATGGCGATTATTAAGGCTTGTAAAGAAGCCATTTGGTTGAAGGGACTCTTTAGTGAACTCAATGAAGACCTTCAAATCAGTATAATATTCTGTGACAGGCAAAGTGTCATCTTCCTTACAAAAGATCAAATGTTTCATGAGAAAACAAAGCACATTGATGTTTGGTATCATTTTGTTCGTGATATTATTGCTCATGATGATATTGTTGTGAGCAAAATTAGTACTTATGAAAACCCTACAGATATGATGACTAAGTCACTTCCCATAACCAAGTTTGAGCATTGCTTAGACTTGGTTGGTATTCATTGTTGAAGTTAAACCCTTAAGGGGTTTTATGGAAGTGGTGGAGAACTTGTTTGTTAAGTGTTCATGATGATGAACTTGTTTGTTGAAGAATTCGAGTCAAGATGGAGATTGTTAGAGATGTGACCCAAATTCATGATAAAAAAAAATACAAGTGTGCAAAAGAAGTTCGAATAGAAGTATAATTCTTCTGTTTAATGTTGATTTGAATAAGATGTTTTCACCTTACTGCATTACTTCTATTTTATTTTGATTAGAATATGGTTTTCAACACCTATAAATAGACATGGTCTACTCCTCTTCTAACAATTTGAATTCAACATAGTGAATTATCTTCTCCTCTTCCCGTGATTTTTTTTCAAAAGGGTTTTCACGTAAAAATCTGTGTTCTTTACTTTTCTCTTTTTTCTTTGCGATACATTATCATTATCGATTTTCTATTTTTCACATAGATAAATAGCTAATAGAATCAGTTTATCAATCCAACCACTGCAATCAGCTATCTACTATCAATAAATTGTCAAACAGGACTTAGTTCAATTCATCAATTCTAACTACTATGGCTAAAAGTAAATATATATTCTTTACAAATAATAAAATATGAAGCATATTTGAATGAAAATTACAACTATTAACAATTATTAACATTTCTCGAACTATTTGTGCTCATTTTAGTACCAATATGCCATTAAGTTTGGAGCTTTTAGTTGAATTCAGATTCTTTGTCTGTTAAAAAATTAAAAATAAATAAATAACCTACAGTGCTCATCATTTAATTATGTTTAAATTTTATTTCACCCAACTAATTAGATATTTTTTTTATCAGTTTTCATTAAAAGGTGAGGTAAGAGTTAAAAAAAACTACTATAATGGCACATTTAACCCTTACTCTTTACATATTGTCAATTTAGTTAGAAGAATTAACCCTCAACGTTATAGATTATCTCAATTTGATACTAATTCTAAAATTCAAATATATATAAATACGTGAATATTTTTAAAAATATAATAAATTTAAAAAGTACATATTTTAAAGATATTTATGTATTTTTATTTTTTAGAACTAGGATCAAATTGAGATAGCATTTAATGTTGAGGGTTATTTTTTAAAAACGATTAAAATGATACAATATGTAAAAGTTGATGGTTAAATTTATTGTTATACCAATTTGTGAACTGCACCTTCCTGTCAAACACTTAACGACACTTATGGATAAAAGAATAAACCCAATTAATTAAATGTTAAATATATTTTTTTTGAAAATTTTATTATAGGTTCTAATCATATCTCTTTTTTTATACAATGCTTAGAATTACCCATAGACCCACCCCAACCCATAAATAGGAGGATAATGCGCTTCAACGCACTCGAACTCATGTCCTCCTATATTGATAACAATATTAATACCAATCGATTTAAGACTCAATCCACAAAAAAAATAAATATAACTGAGCAAAAGAAAAATACGTATTTTAAAGAGTAGGCATTCCCGATCACTTTTAGAGGGGATGAAACCAATATCTATTTATGAGTACTTAAATTCTTCTATGTTATTTGTTTATATATATACTCTGTTTAAGCTATTGAATGTTTAAGTTATTGATTGGGTTGGTATTATGAATCAATCCGATATTGATTCAGTTGAGAGATGATTAAAAATTTTATTTTTTACAAAGAAATAAATGTAAGGATATATATATATATATTGCCCTTTGAAATTGGCTACTTGTATCTAATTGCTAGTTAAAAAAAAATTTGTACCTAACTAGCACTTGAATTTCAATTCTGTCACATTTTGGTACCTCAGCAATAACACCGTTAAAATATGTTGATGTGGCACTAACAATTAATAGCACAGTGACACGTGACATCCTCACATTCTAACATATGGCAAAAAAACAAATAAGTATTTAAAATTATATAAAAATTAAAAGTGATTCTATTTTCACATAAAGAATTAACTTGGACACCTAGTTGTCCAGATGCATTTGAACCAAGGCAACCAGTTGTCTGGAATCATTCCAAACATGTTTTTAGTATTTATATATATTTTTAGTTTCATAAATTATTATATTATTATATTATTATTATGAAATTAAAAATATATAAAATATTATATTTATAAAATATATTATTTCACATCAGATTTTATAAAACATATAAAATATATTTGCCCAATTATATAAAAGGGAAAATATTTGGTATGCTGCTAGTGGAGTTTTTAAACTCCACAAACAGGGTTAGGAGATTGATAAATGTCCTATAGGAGTATACAGTGGCGAATCTAGGGGGTTGGCAGGGCCTCGGTCCCCCTAAAATGGAAATTTTCTATTTAGGCCCCTTAAAATTTTAAATTTATAATGGCAAAATTGCACTTTGGCCCCCCAAAAATGATAAAAATTTTGATTTAATCCTTTAAAAATTATAAAGATATAGGCTATTAAAATGATACATTTGTATTTTTACGATCATAAAAATAAAAATTTAATTTCGGCCCCTCTAAAAATTTTTCTGGCTTCGTCCTTAGGGGCATAGTAAATATATAAAATCTAAATATATATATATATAATGTATAAAAAATCGTATTTTATAAAATATCAAATTTTATGCATTTTTAATTTTTTTGCAAAGAATGTATTTTTATTTTAATAATAATATAAAAATATGATAATTCATGATAAATAAAAATATATAAAATTACTAAACAAACATATCTAGAATGAATCTGGACAAAATGTTGTCCAAGTTTAAATGTATTTGGACAATCAATTGTTTATCTTCATTATAATGTCAAATATCATTTCTAATATTTTTATAAATTTATAAATTTAAAATTTCAAAATAATTTTTTATAAAAAATTAAAAAATATAAAAATAATAAAAATATGCCTATAATAAACTTGAATAATCATTTATCTAAGTTCATTCCTTACGTGTAAAAAATTATAATTCGTTTATAAAATTGATAAATTTTTTATTTATTTAAATTTTATCATGTGTCAAAATATAAGGTTATCGCATGTCTCCATGTTATTCACCTTTAGTGTGACCATCACTGAATTGGGAACCAAACTCTTGTATAATGCTCCAAAACCCTTACATCGAATTGTTTTCCTGAATGCACCAACCATGTTAGTGAGGTGACTTATCGATCTGCAAATATGGCACGTCAATTGTAACAATAAGTGATAACAAGAGAAAAGTCTGACCCTAAAGGCAAAACAGAGTTGATCCAACTTAACTCAAATTAATTAAGGTCCTAAATATAAACTCATTAGATTTCCTGCCACAAGAAACTAGTTTATTATAAAAATATAACATAATATATCCGATTAAAGATAGAGTTGTCGATTGAGTCTTAGTTCGATTGGCATAAACATTATTACCAATGCTGGAAGACGTGAGTTCGAGTGCGTTAAAGCGCATTATCCTTCTATTTATGAATTGGGGAGGGGCTATGGATAGTTTTAGACATTGTGTAAAAAAACATATATGATTAAAACCTGTAATGAGATAGTTTAAAAAAATAGAAGGATAATAGACAAGAACATTTTTCCTTCTTTTTTCTTCCTCCTCTCCAAACCACCCCTACTTCTACGCTATCGTATGTTTATCCTGTTGTATGTCCCTCCACCATTGATCTTTTATCTTCTACCTCCCATCTTAACTATCTTATTTTGTCTTCTACTTTTGACACTTATGAAACCAAATTCATAAGCCTTCCACACACTTGCTTTTTAGTAATTTTATGAGGGGCATGACCTATGGGGGGAAGCTCAACGGGGGTGTCATCAATGCCTCAAATGGCTTTAGTTTCTTCTTCTTCTTTCTCACTATTGTGTATGTCACGTAGTTTAGTCAAATTTGATAGATAACCACTCAGTTAAACTCTGTTTATTTGTTATAATCAAACTCTGATTAGTCTAGATTATTTTTTTATTATTTGACCTACGAATTTAGCCTATAAATAGACTCTTTTACAACCTTAGAAAATACACACCCATTAAAATATTAGAACTCATAACACTTTTAGAGAATTTGGAAAAAAAAAATTAAAAATCTGGTTTTTCCCTAAATTTATTTTCCGCTGCCTTGTCCAAACACGTTTTTCCAACAGAATCAACATCAAGTCAAGCAGCATTAAGGTATCTTGTGGGGATCTCATTATGATGAAAGGTAAAATGATCGAAAATATTTATATTCTAGAAGGTTATATAGAAACCGGTGAAATCGAACATCCCTAGTCCGTTACAGAGTCGAACTCAACTCGTTTGGAGTAGAGGCAACTTGGTCATAGTAGGGAAAAATGTATGATCGTTTTGTTGAAGAGAGGTTCTCTTTTGGATGCAGGTTTTGAAAAGTTAGGGCATTGTGTTAGTGAAAATTTTCGCTAAAGGCCTAAAAAAACACCGCTAAAAACCTATTCTGGTGTAGTGAAATCAGACTCGAGTTAGTTTTGTTTTGGTAGTACACAAGTCGAATGCTAGAAATCTTTTAGCTTCTAAGTATAAGTTCGACTCAATTAATTCCCTGCATAGTTTAAGATAGGCCCGTGGCGGGTTTTGGCAAAGATGGCGTTGTGGAAATACGAGTCAAGGTGGAGATTTGTTGAGTATGCCACGTATTTTAGTCAAATTTGAGAGATAATCTTGCAGTTAAACTCAATTTATTTGTTTCAGTCGAACTCTGATAGTCTAGATTATTTTATTATTATTTCACCTACAAATTTAGCCTATAAATAAGCTCTTTTACAACATTAGAAAATACACACCTATTAAAAGATTAGAACTCATAACACATTTGAAGAATTTTGTGTTTACGTTTGGAGGGTTCTTTGTTTTCGAGTTTTAAGGTTTAGTTTTTATCTCCATCTTTTATATTTTTCGTTCTTTTGTCATTATAGTAAAATTATCTTTGCCCGTGATTTTTTATAATCTTTGGAAGGGTTTTTTCATGTTAAACTTATGTGTTCAATTTATCAATTTTTTCCACTATTTTTACTTGTTTGTTGTTTAATCGGTCCATCCTCAACAACTACCTACTAGAAATACAAGGTTTTTTACGTATATAATATAAAATTAAAAAAATTTACTAAAATCGCATGTTTAAAAAATTATGTACCAAAATGGTAAATTCAAACTGGTGGAGGGTGGTGCATAGGCGGCATCACCCTAGAATTTCGACAAATTTGACTGAAAACAAAAAAAATAAAAATAAAAAACTGGTGAAGGCAATGTAATAGGCGGCACCTAAAGAAAATACGAGTCAAATACAACTCGCATACGAAAAAACCCGACCCAAAACCCAACCCGATATCATAGATGGGACAACACAAGGGGTCATGCCTAGGGAAGAGGCGACACCCCTCGGTCACGCCATCTTCATAGGCGGCAGCGGCCTGCGGTGTCAGGCGATGGGACAAGTCATGGTTTCAGCTCGTGAGTTGTGTGTTTGGGGACGTTATAATGCTCCCTAATGCCCCATTTTTGGCCAGAAGAGAGAAAGTTTTTGAAGAAAAGAATAGAAGAAGAAGAAGAAAGAGAAGGAGAGGGTGGGAAGGGAAGGGAAGGGAAAAAGAGAAGCAGAATAGAGAGAGGGAAGGAGAAAGAAAAGGAAAAATAAATAAATAGAAAAGAAAATGAGAGTTTGTTGTTTAGGGAAGATTAGGTGTTTAAGAAAAGATATTTTTTTTTGTTGATTGAATTCAGATTTAATTTTTAATTTTATTTTTGTAAGGTATTATTTGGTTAAAAAGAGCTATTAAGGTATGTTTGTATTTATGTTATATTTTCATTCATTCATAATTTATTTTTAATGTTTATTGAAGTAAAAAAGCCTATTTATGTTATGTACAAAGAATGTTTTATTTTTTTATGTAATTTATTTGTTATGTGTGTTTTAGGTTGATTAGATATATTTTTTATGTAATTGATTTGGCATGTTATTTTAATTATTTTAATATAATTTTTTTATTTTTTTTATGTAAGTAAAACATGAGACCATTGATATAGAATTTGTGCATAGGACCATTGAGTTGAAATTTATGAGATAAATTTGGAATTAGTTTATATGTTCTAATTTTTAAGATTTTATAATTGAGAATAAGAGTTTATGTTTTTAAAATTTTATTTTATGTTTTTATAAATATTATAAATGAAATTTCTTTTGAATCCTTCTATGCAAAAAAAAAAATTATATTTTTTGACAATAATTAAGTTGGCATGTTATTATATATATATATATATTATATTTTAAACTAATACATTTTACTTATTATCATTTTAAAATAATAATAAAAATATTTGTATTTATTATGTTGAGATAGTTTATGTTATTTTTTTTTTGGCATGTTATTTTTATTATTTTAATACAAATTTTTTGTTTTTTATGTAGGTAAAAGATTAAACCATTGAGATAAAATTTGTGAGGTATATTTATTTTGTTAATGTAGTATAGCAAAAAATATGATGTGGACAAAACTGTTTGGTATTTTTTGGTAATTAAAAGCAATATATAAAATTAAGGTATTTTGATAAATATTTAAAATGCATCAAACTTTGAAATTAGTAACCGAAATTTGTTTTGAAATTGCAGGTATCGCAATGGGTTCATTGATTAAGAACGATGGTCACATATCAAACACATTTAATAATATGGTAATATATTGTTACTTGTTAATCACGGGTTCTCTTAAAAAAGTTCTACGTCATTTACGAAAATAAATTATGTTATTATAGCTATTTTCTGTAAATTAATAGTGTCAGGGCTTGTATCGCACATTAAGGGGTCGGGTGAATGGTTTAGGATATTCTCTGGATGAACGTCTGATGCCATACTTGGAGTTTGCTAGATTCGAGTCAGCAGCATTGATCCGGATGTTTGATTTGCGGTACGATTTAATATCTGCATTGGTCGAGCGTTGGCGCCCGGAGACCCACACTTTTCATTTGCCGTGTAGGGAGTGCACTGTCACTCTGGAGGATGTTGCATTACAACTTGGGCTCCCAATCGATGGGAGTGCCGTAATGGGCATAAGTACGATAGTTGAGCTGGTTGCCCTTTATTATAGCCTACTAGGAGTCTCGCCCAACGATGCTGAGTCCAAATTTACGGGTTTGAGATTTTCATAGCTGAAAGCCAATTTTGAACATTCATCAATTAATGCCACTGAGTAGGAGGTGATGTGTGCAGCTCAAGCGTACATTATGCATATTATAGTAGGTGTACTGATGCCGAATACGAACAACAATAGGGTTTATTTGATGTATTTACCCCTATTAGCTGATTTACAGAATGTTTGCTCGTATAGTTGGGGTTCCGTAGTTCTGGCTATGTTGTATCGTGAGCTTTGTTGGATGACAGAGCCTGATGCCGTAGACATAGGCGGATGCCTTATATTACTGCAGTCATGGGCTCTTTATCAGATGTCATTCTTGGCATCGGTTAGGCATTAAGCATACGTATTTCTACTAGTGAACAGGTGATAAAATTTAACTTGTTATAGCAATTAATTGACATTTTTAGTCTAGTACCACCGCCGTACAGCACTCCTCCCAGCCCGTATTCACCGCATTACTCCACTCCTCTTGGGTCGTATCCACCGTAGTACAGCACTCTTCCCGGCTCAAGTTCATCGATGGCGTTTGGAGCATATGATTTTTCTTCCATATTTCACACCCCCACCTGCGACTGAAGAGGATGTTGATCACCGTGATCACCCACAACATGAACGTCAACCCCGTAGAAATATACCTCTAGGACCACACCATCAAACCATCAATTTTAGGGGTTTCTTGCAATTTAAATATTACAAAGTTTGTACCTTTTTTATTCTAAAAAAATTAAATTAAGAAAAAGAAAGTATTAAAAATTGGAACAAACTTTGTAATATAAATTTTGTTATATAAATTAAATACATTACAACATTAAAACTTGAAAAAAAAACTTTCTAATATAAATTAGGTACATTGGATTACATAAGCTCAATTCCTACCTGATCGTAATGATTGTCCAATATGGTAGTTTCGCTGCGGGCATGTACTCCGATTGTGACCAGTTAATCTGCATAATCCACAACGCTTATTGTCTGATTTCTCCCTAATGTCCTTTTCGTTATGGATTCTGGATGATTGCGGATGACCTTTCAGATTCCTACGCAACCTTTTGTCTGGGACAAGCTCGAAAGTCATTGGAGACACCTCCTACGTAGACAGGCTAGGCAGGATGGGGAACTCGTTCTTCTAGACACGCAACGTGCGCTCAAGGGTGTACACATCATCGACAAATTGTTCAACATTAAGCGAGACTTCAGCACACGCTGCCACGATATACATATATGGATAATGAAGTGT
Organism: Gossypium turneri; assembly: GCA_008044935.1. Taxonomy (NCBI): domain Eukaryota; kingdom Viridiplantae; phylum Streptophyta; class Magnoliopsida; order Malvales; family Malvaceae; genus Gossypium; species Gossypium turneri. Next base: position 54,233,294 of record CP032581.1, read on the forward strand.
TTGGAACCTCCTGCAATCGCACCGTCTGTTTCAAAGATCAATTCTATAGGACCTAGGTCCTATATCGGGTCGATGCCGATGGTCTTCGTAACTCGAAACGTTTCAAGACATCGTGAATATACTTCTACATTCATCAACCTCGCCATTCGACAGTTTGCAACCATTGCATCCTTGACATCTTCAACAAACACATGTCTCGCCTCTATCTGGTTGACTTGTTGCTGATCCATTTTTGGCATCAAGGTAGCCAACCTGTAGAATGTAGCTAAGAAGACAGATGAAATTGGAAGATGTCGTGTTTTCAACAATATAGCGTTGATCCCCTCCACCAAGTTTGTGGTCATTTGACCATAACGAAAGCTCTCGTCAAAACTTTGAGCCCATTGCAACGACTTCATGGTACCCAACCGTTGTCGAAAAGATGTGTTTCTTTGACCCTCCATGTCACTCTCAAGTCGAGTCATTCTTTGGTGGAAAATGTGTGGCTCTAGCTCGTGCGCTGTATATGTATTAAGAAAAGACAAGTTACAGTATTGCCCTAAAACATTAAAACTTATATTGAAAAGATAAGGTTATCATTTACCCATTCTCACAACTTGTCTCCGCCAATTTGCATTCTTATAATCTCGATAGAAGTTAGCCGCGATATGCCGGATGTAGTAAACAGATCTCCATGGCACATTGGAACGCCTAATGGCGGCAATTAATCCTTTCCCTCTATCAGAGATGATGCAAATATTATCATTGCTAATAACATACCTCCTCAAGTTGGTGAGCAGGTAGTATTTCAAGGTACTCCGGAAACTCGACTATGTGCGCCGCGTCAGGGTGTATGAGCGACATGTGTGGCCCAAGATTATTGTGTATCACAATACGTCGAATCTAGTTCCCGACTGAAGACGCGTTAATGTTCCCATCATGATTCACGTCTTCGTCGTCAATATCATCGAGGACCTCATCCACATCGGGATCACTATCACTATCGACCTCTTGATCACAATGATCACTACAATCGTATCCATTATCACCAACCACATCAATATCGGGTGCAACATTAAGATCAATATCGATCCCGCGTATAGTTGATTCACTATCAACATACGATATTGGAGCCACCATACACGGTTCATGAGCTCCATGTTCTTCACCAGATGCAGTGAGATCTTCAATTGGCTCCACACCAGCTAACTCAGCAAATAACTGAATTGGTGCATTTTGGTCACTCCGATTCCCATAATAAAGAGTGATCAGTGTCTCCACATCTTCATCATCTACAAGTTCTATTTCGGTGAATTTGATGGGATCTGTCGAAACTGGAAACTTGTAAAAAAGTTTCGATATCCTTCTCCCACAACATCTAACAATTTTTGCGATAATTATTTCCTTCATATCATCGAACGAGACATTTATATTAAATCTCATTGCTATTTGTTGCTGACATTCAAATATACATCCAACAGTTGTTGTGAAGATGATTCCATTGAAATAAACGCATTTGAAAAACTGATTATCCATCTTCAATACTCAACTCTATTAAAAAATAAATAAAAATTCTCAAAACAATTTCGAACAGCATAAAAATACTTACATAAAAAATTTAATGAATGAAAAGAGATCATTTCTAACAATATCAAATTTATTGTCAGTTCTAACAATATCTATGACAGAAATATTTTCATTATTTATCTATTTTTTTCTGTTGTTATCACTAACTAACAATTATTTTATAATAGTTATTAACATAAAAACTTTCAAATATATTAAAAAAAATTAAAACATAACATTCACAATAAACACATAATTAATCTAAACACAAAACTTACTAACAAATCACAATAAACAAAATAACTTTAAAACCAAACATAAAAATAACACTAGACAAACTATATAATACTAACAAAATTTTTTTGTTCTTATCATAATCTATTCTATTTGAAAATAACAATAAAAATAATAATAAATTTTCTTTCTTCTCTTTTCTTTCTTTCTTCTCTTCTTCCTCTCTTGTTTTGCTATTTTTTTTAACTGATACTTTAAAATTGAGCCGGATGGGGGAGCGCGCGGGGGGGGGGGAGGGGAAGCTACTGGTGCCTCCTATTAGAGAGGAGTCACCAGTGCCGTCTATCAGATAGGCACCATACCCCTTCCGTATTTTTATACGCGTTTATACCAGAATGGACAAAGTGGTGACGCCTATCACTTTCGCACCACTGCTAAAATATTATTTTTTTAACTGAAATGTGTCAGAATCCTAGGGTGATGTCGCCTATGCATCACCCTCCACTTCTTTGAATGTACTATTTTGGTACATAATTTTTAAAACATGCCATTTTAGTTTTTTTTTAAAAAAATTTATATTATTTAAGTAAAAAACCCAGAAATAGGTAAAAAAAATAAAGTAAAAAATGGATTTTCTTTCATTTATTTTTTAAAGTAAGGAATGAATCCATGATGTGATGGGATATAAAGAGGCTGAGTTGTTTGGCAAAATTCACATTCCTCTTTTTTGTCGCTTACTATGTTAAACGAAGTTGCAATTAAAATTTAATAGTTGAGTAGAGTGAAACACGAATTTTTTTTTATTTTTTTTTTGGAGGATATCTACGACAAAGAAAGCCAGAATCTGAAAAAAGAAAACCTATAATGATGCATTAATGCATCCTTTGTTAAAATATCTGATCTGTATATAAAATTAATTCTACCCAATTGTTGTGTTGAAAATTTTGTCAAAATATCTGTCTCTTGATGTTTAGTTGAAACTCTAAATATTTGTCTCTTGATGTTTAGTTGAAACTCTGAACATTGTTGAGGAACTCTTTCTTCTTAACCTTTGGGTGCACAAATGTTGCTTACGGATACTGTTTTGTGAAGGTGACAATGAAAGACTTCTCGATCCTATGGTTGCTTTGTTGCTGGCAGAAGGTCTCCTCCTCCACTATCTGTTTTTTGAACATAGGTTTCCTCCTCCACTAGGCTTTGTGAGCTAGCCTCTTATATATATACACACACACAAAGATATAGAAGCATGATTTTGACTTGGTGAATTTGGTGGCTTGAGCTTGAATACGTGGCCATTTCCCAAACTAATAAAATTGTGAGGATTGTTAGGTTTTGCATTTTGGGTCAAGCATACAACTATTAACAGTTTCTGCATAAAATCATATTTTGAATATATATATATATACAAAATGTAGAAAAGGAAACTATAGGATAAGCATATGGTAGCAGTGGGTAAATGAAGAGATGGTGTAGTGGCCAGAAGCAGTGAGCAAAGGGAAAGGAAAAAAGAATGGTGGAAGCAAGGGTGGTGTGGACGGGAAGAAGATGATGAACAGTAGTGAGTCAAAAAATTTGGAATGCCACATCAGACTCCGTTAGTGGTAGTTTAATATCCTCTGGAAATTACTCACTAACATTTGCAGGTTTTGCTGTCTTTATCGACGTTTTATATCATTTTAATCATATCAATTGGGCAGTTAAAGTTCAAAGGAGCAACTGTTGTGATGTGCTACTACTAAATAATACAATATTATAGTATTTAAGCACCTCATATTTTGCCGCATTGCCACCAATTTACATCTACTCTATCAAGTCATATGCATGTTTCACCCAGGCTATAGATTTATTATTCTTCATGCAAGCTCGTGCCCCTTCTATGTGTTCCATCTGCGGCTCAAGTCCTACTCTTAGGATCATCTTCTTTGATCTGATATCTGATGGAGGAGTGGTGGTCTTGCACTGCTTAATCAAGGTAATGAATCTGGTTCTGCTGCTCTACGGATTAAAACCTGTCTTTTGGCTAGATTTTGATAAAAATGTGGGTGCATTATCCTCGGTATCTTGTCCATATATAAAAATTGAACCTGAACCAGATCTGCAGATTAAGGGTCAAGTAGCACATTATGTTATTGATCCATTAACTGGCAAGGAGGTAGGCAGGTTTCTCCCTCCACCCAAGTTGCGTTGATGCTGAAAAGCTGCTATATCATGCAATAGATAAACTCCACTGCTGAAAAAGCTAGTGAAAATTGTGCAAACTAGCCGAGCTGCTAGTGATGTTGTTCTCCATACACAGGCTGGTGAAGAGGGTGGTAAGCTTGATAAATAAGGAGTATGAGGAGTAGGAAGTATCAAGTGTCTGTGCTTACGACTCATCAATCTTTTACACTTGGTATAAACATAAGGCTCTATCTTGTAGATATCAGATAACCAGTTTTGTTCTTCATTTTCACCTTTACTTTGATTTCTGGGATTTCATTCATTATCTACTGGTTTTCATGAGTTTGGCCTATTCTATATTATCTTGTATTTTTATCAGACAATTGAACGGCAGCACTTGACCACATAATTTTCTTAAATTACTTGATTTACCAAACTCTCATGTTAAAGCACCCGGAGGAGATAAAGGTGCTTTTTAGGCTGCTCAGAAGTTATCTCAACTATTGAGGTCATTCAGAATTGAGGCACTGATGTTCAATAGTTTAAAATGTGTACATATATATTATTAGGGTTAATGTACACTTTGGTGCCTAATTTAATGTATACTTGTTAAGGACTGAAGTGAACTAAAAATAACTTTAGGAACCAAAGTAAGAAAAAGGATGTATTTGGAGAACTAAAGTGTAGATTAAACCTAAATTTATTAATAAGCTAGCATCCTTTTGAACCTTCAGCACTACACTTAGTTGCTAAGTGCTTTAAAATTTTAATATCAGACGTATACAATGCATTCCTTTTGTATTCTAACACGAAACAAAACCCAAAATCATATTTAGAAATCACAAAAATAAAAAGGCTAAGCTTATTTCTTGCTTTGATGGCCTGCAATTGCACTCAAATATATATGTTGTTGTTGCATCTTTAGTGGGAAAAGATGTGTAGAACAAAACCAACAATAACAAAGATAACCAACTTGTTATTGACTTAATCACCTAGTCACAGGTGGCATAATCCCTTCCCAACCCTTAAATAGGAGGATAATGCGCTTCAATGCACTCGAACCCACGTCCTCTTGCATCGGCAACAATGTCGATGTTAATCAAGCTAAGACTCAATCGACACCCTAATTAATTTTTAATTTGAATATTGTTTTGATTTTTTAAAAAATATATATTGAATTATTTATATTTTATCTAATTATATATAATTTTTGAATTTTATTTTTAATATTTCGATATTTTTTTAATTTATACATATCTTTTAACTTTTTATTTTTTAAAAAATTATATAATTAATATATAAAAATAAATTTTCATAAATATATTATATTTGAATTTTTGTATTCTTTTCTTTCTTTTCTTTTTTTGAAATTATTTGATGTAAATAAATACATAAATCATAAATTAAGAACTAATTTTTCATTTGAACCTATTTTTTTTATATTAAGAGTAGTAAATGAATGGTTAATAGAATAAAGACGTCTTGAAAATGAGATGTAATAAATGAACTAATCAAACTCGAAAACTTTTTCGGAATATACATTCATAAAAATTTTGCTTTAATTTTGGTATATGAAAAGAGGAAAAATTCTTAGATAGGCTCTTCCTACCACATTAATCATAGTCGCATTTAATAAAATAAAGAAAATGTGATATGAAATATTTTACATGTCATTATTAAATTAAACCAGGATTAATGTAGTAATGAAGTTCTACTTAATAATTTTTCCAAAAAATCTTAATGTGGGACACAATAATAAATAAACTTACTTTTTGCACAAGAAAACAACATAATATAAATTAAACAACTTAAGAAACAACCAAAATAGGCTGTTTTACCAAACTAGTTCAAATAAATATTATATTTACAAAAATAACCCAGGTTTAAAAATAATAACCAAAATAACTTAAAAGGAACAGTAAAATTGGGTTGTGGCCTGTCAATGGCCGGAACCCACTCGTATTTTGCACCCATGATTGCCTAATAATTGTGTCAGACTTAAAAAAATTAATTTGTTGGGTTTTGGCCTGTCAATGGCCGGAACCCATGTATTTTTTTAAATTGTATAATACTGATATACGAAAAAGAGCAAAAAAGAAAAACGAAAAAAAATTTTTGGGTGCTAGCCTGTCAATGGCCGGCACCCAGTACAATTTAAAAAAAAAATCTTTTTTTTTCGTGTCAGAATCAGATATCAATATACGAAAAAAATTAAAAAATTTTGGGTGCTGGCCTGTCAATGGCCGGCACCCAGTACATTTAAAAAAAAATTCTTTTTTTTTGTGTCAGAATCAGATATCAGTATACGAAAAAAATTAAAAAAAAATTGGGTGCTGGCCTGCCGATGGCCGGCACCCAGTACAAATTAAAAAAAAATTTCTTTTTTTTTCGTGTCAGAATCAAATATCAGTATACGAAAAAAATAAAAAAAATTTGGGTGCTGGCCTGTCAATGGCAGGCACCCAGTACATTTTAAAAAAAAAATTCTTTTTTTTTCGTGTCAGAATCAGATATCAGTATACGAAAAAAATAAAAAAATTTTGGGTGCTGGCCTATCAATGGCCGGCACGACAGGCCAGCACCTAGTACAATATAAAAAAATTTTCTTCTTTTTTCGTGTCAGAATCAGATATCAGTATACGAAAAAAATAAAAAAATTTTCTTTTTTTTTCGTGTCAGAATCAGATATCAGTATAAGAAAAAATAAAAAAAAATTTGGGTGCTGGCCTGTCAATGGCCGGCACCCAGTACAATCATATATATATAGGCCATTTCATCTTCCATTTGTCTAGTTTGAAAAGTTTTTTTTTCCTCTGTTTAAAAGAAAGCAATTTTTTTTGAAAATGAGTTCTCAAATACTTTTTGTTTATGTTTATTTCAATGGTGAAATGATAAATACAAATGAAGAAGGATGTGTATTTGAAAGCCGGAAAAAAATAGAAATGAGATTCAACAAACAGATTTCGCTGTCGGATTTCAAACGAAAAATCAGTACAAAGATAGCAAGCCGTTGCGGAAAGCAAATGTCGAGACTGTTTTATAGATTTCTGATTTCAACTGATCCGCTAAAGTTCTCAGAAATGGAGCTTGAAGATGATGATGATTTAGGTACAATGATAGCAATTTATTGCCCCCTGGAATAGAAAATCCCAGTCCAGTTGAGTTGTTCGTGGAGATAATTGAACCGGATCCAATTCAAATGGTAATTCCAGTAAGCCAGCGCTCCGAAATTGATTTTGATCTTAACATCCCTTGGGAAGATCAGTCAGGCTTTGTATTGTCAGCGCCAACTCCCGAAAATCCAAACACTGGTGGATGTTCGTATAACACCCCATACTCGAGTCATTGTCTAGAGATCCATCCAGAGGTGTTGGCCACCATAGAAGATTGTGATGAAGGGTCCGATAATGATGATCAGTCCCACCGTGATCCCAACGATGATTTTAGTGACCCTGATTTGGATGATATCCCTGAAGACATAGACGAGGAAGGGCCGGTTGAGGGTGAAAATGCGAACCCCCATTCGGCTGGAAACACGGGCCCTGGTATAGTTATAAGAAATAATCCAGGAACCTTCATGAGCGACGTGGGTCCTGATGCAGCTCTTGCACGCGAGTTCTCGGAATACCTAGATATTGTGCCGACTCACTTAGTTCACAATGAATTTGACAAAGAAGAGTTGTTTATATGGCAACAATTTGATAACAAAAAAGATTGTTTACATGCTATAAAAAAACTTAGCTTGAAGTTAGGTGTGGATTATAAAGTAACGAAGTCGACGCAGTCTTTGTATGCAGGAGAATGTTGGAAAGCGTCAAGTGGTTGTAAATGGCGTGTCCGGGCCACGTTAATGCAGCGAACACAAATGTGGATGATAAGGAAACTAGAAGGTCCACACACATGCACGTCTGCTCGTAGGTTGCAAGACCATAGAAAGTTAGATGCAAAAACTATATGCAACTGCATCATCCCTTTGGTGAAAGAGTCACCCACCATTCAAGTGTTGGTCCTTATTGCGGATATGCAAGCTCGATTCAAGTACAAAGTGTCTTACCGGAAGGCATGGTGGGCAAAGCAAATGGCGATGCGAGAGTTGTATGGTGACTGGGATGTGTCATACAACGAGCTTCAAGGGTGGATAGTTGGAATGCATGAGTATGTGCTGGGGACAGTCACTGATTTGCAAACACTGCCATATAAAAGCCCTAACGGGGAGATACAACCGGGGAAACGAGTTTTTCACCGGTTGTTTTGGACGTTCGAGCCGTGCGTTAGGGCCTTCCCTTATTGCAAGCTAATGGTGCAGGTGGATGGGACGTTGTTGTATGGCAAATACACACAAATCCTACTGATTACTGTTGCACAAGAAGGCAATCGAAATGTACTTCCGATCGCTTTCGCCATCGTGGAGCGTGAGTGCTTCGAGTCTTGGGAATTTTTCCTCACAAATCTACGGAGGCACATTGTCAGAGAAGACAATATTTGTCTTATATCAGATAGATCGAAAGGATTACTTGCTGCGATAAGGTGATCGGGGGTTCCGTGGAGGTCTGTTTATTGCATCCGGCACATCGCGGCAAACTTTCATAGAGATTACAAGAATAAAGATTGGAAAAAAGAACTCGTGAACATGGGTAAAACAATTTGTTTGTATTTATTTAAAAAATTACTTTCCAAAAATTGTATTGTTTTTAATTTGGTAGAGTGAAATTAAATATGCAGCCTATGAGTTAGAACCGAGAAGATTCAGGCAGAGGTTTGCAAGGCTTGAATCTCAGATGTCATCTTTACCAACAAATCTCCAGACATGGTTGGGGAGCATGGAAAACTGGCAATAGACTCAAAGTTACGATGAAGGGTTTCGGTATGGGCAGATGACGACTAACCTCGTGGAGGCGGTCAACTCTGTATTGAGGCGCACACGCCATCTCCCGATTTCTGCTGTATTCTCGGCAACATTCTATAGGTTGGCGACACTGATGCCTAAGATGGGGTTGAAACAAGCTAAGCAGATCGAGGCCGGGCACATGTACGTAGAGGTCGTCCGAAAGGCCATGGCAGTATATAGTCGAAGGGCACAAACAATGAACGCAGAATTGTATTCACGTGACTTGGAGACTTTCCGAGTATAGGAGTACATCGGTCGCCGTTCGGGTTTTCCACCTAGGTCGTACGCAGTTGATCTGGGAAACAGGCGATGCGAGTGCGGGATATTTCAGACTCTTCGATATCCGTGTGCGCATGTTCATGCAGCGTGTGCGAGAGCAAACTTAAATGTTGAACAATTCATAGACGAGATCTACACGTTGCAACGCGCATTACGTATATTGGGGAACGAATTTCCTGTAATGCCCGATGTCTCAAACTAGGAAGTTCCACCGTCTGCTTTCGAGATGGTGCCTGGTCGTAGTCTCCGCAGGCATCCCAGAGGTTGACCTCAATCGACAAGAATTCGAAATGACATGGACGTTAGGGAGACGGGTGAACCGAAATTATGCACTGTGTGTCGAACATCCGGATACAACCGATCAACATGCCCACATCGTGTCTACGTTTCTGGTCAATCGTCTCATAATGCTGGACTCCAAGATGACGACTGATTTCTTTAATTCTTGCATCTTCGATTAAGGTCCACTTAGCAATACAATTTTAAAGATTAAAAAAGCTACATTTCCATGTAATGTTTATTGAGAACAAAATTTTCTTTTTCAAATTTTCATTAATTTAATCTAACCTTACATAAATTGTTCTATTAAAATGTTTATATAGAGAGCTAATAACCGTTGACAAATTCTATATGTTACCGTTGTGTTATCGTTTATATATAATTATGTTTATTTTTTTCATATACTGATATCTGATTCTGACACGAAAAAAAAAGAAATTTTTTTTTTAAATTGTACTGGGTGTCGGCCATTGACAGGCCAGCACCCAAAATTTTTTTTTATTTTTTTCGTATACTGATATCTGGTTCTGACACGAAAAAAAAGAAAAAAAAATTTTAAATGTACTGGGTGCCGGCCATTGACAGGTCAGCACCCAAAAATTTTTTTTATTTTTTTCGTATACTAATATCTGATTCTGACATGAAAAAAAAAAAAGAAAAAAATTTTATATTGTACTGGGTGCTGGCCATTGACAGGCCAGCACCCAAAATTTTTTTATTTATTTTTTCGTATATTGATATCTGATTCTGACACGAAAAAAAGGAATTTTTTTTAATTTGTACTGGGTGCCGGCCATTGACAAGCCAGCACCAAAAATTTTTTTTATTTTTTTCGTATACTGATATCTGATTCTGAAACAAAAAAAAAGAAATTTTTTTTTTAATTTGTACTGGGTGCCGGCCATTGACAGGCCAGCACCCAAAATTTTTTTTTATTTTTTTCGTATACTGATATCTGATTTTGACACGAAAATTTTTTTTTTAATTGTACTAGGTGCCGGCCATTAACAGGCCAGCACCCAAAAAATTTTTTTCGTTTTTCTTTTTTTCTCTTTTTCGTATATCAATATTATACAATTTTAAAAAATACATGAGTTCCGGCCATTGACAGGCCAAAACCCAAAAAATTAATTTTTTTAAGTCTGACACAATTATTAGGCAATCATGGGTGCAAAATACGAGTGAGTTCCGGCCATTGACAAGCCACAACCCAATTTTACTGTTCCTTTTAGGTTATTTTGGTGATTATTTTTAAACCTGGGTTATTTTTATAAATATAATATTTTTTGGACTAGTTTGGTAAAATAGCCACCAAAATATCTTTCATTTTTATATAAATTATTCAATTGATTTGACAAGACATTAAAAATAGGAATATATCTCTAATAAGTGATAACATGACCATTTTAGAATTCTAATCAAAACATTGAAACTAAATAGCATCCCAAAATAATTTAAATTTTATTCTTATTTCAATTTCAATCTCAATGCTACTCATACCCTTAAACACAATAATTTAAAAAATATATATTTGTTTGATGTATACCTTCAAGTATAAAAAAATAATAGTATGAATTCCGAGTTGTAATATATTAGTCCAGTGTTTATTTTTTTAGGAATAGTTTGATTTCAAATCATATTGTATTAAGAATAATTTCATTATATTTTCTTAAATCCCTTAAAATCACAAAAATTTTAAAATTTTAATTAGACCCTAATTATTTTTAAAAAATTTCTCATTAAATTCTTAAAATTTTTTAAAATTTTACTATACTCCAAGAATTAGTCTCAGTATGCGCCACTGAATGCAACAAAAAATATGAAACAAAAACGAAACATGAGTGAAAACAAAAAATGGTTGTTCAGAAGAAACACGTGTCAACATAAAAATATAAAACCTAAAGAGACAATTGACACGAGAAAGAAAATAGAAAACTAGACTATTTCAAGAGCTGTATTCAAAATTAGTAGTAAATTAATATGATTTGAAACTTTTATAATTTAATAATCTGAACCGGACTTATGACTAAATTTGGAGAAGTTATATCTACTTTAAAATCTAATTTAAAATTCTTGTGATCTAAAATCTTAATTTAACTAAGCTCATACGGGTTACATCGACGTTATGACCAAATGTCTCTCGATTTTCCCCTAACAGCATATTAAACGGTTAAACTAAACACCTTAACCACTTATAAAGATCACCCCTACGCATATATAAGAATTACTAATTGAATATCACCACAACAACCACCAAAACAAAAATCATTCACTTACCCGACACAAAATAAAATTCGAACGATGGAAACACCACTATTTCCTATACTTATCCAAATTAGATTCTTTTCTTCAGAGTTTAAAACAAAAATAAACTCCACTTTGCACACAAAATATTCAAACATAAAGGATTTGAACCAAAAACCTCTTATATGTAAGCGCAATACTTAACCACTATAACAAATCAATTCATTTGACAAAATTCCTACAACCTTAATTCAAAAACAGAATATCACCACCCTCGATTTCACTAACCCAATTTCTTCTAATCCAATTTTTGAGATGTGATAATATATGTGTATATATCACTCTCTAAAATAATTTAAAAATTAAAATAAACTACTATTATTAAAATATTAAATATAAAATTAAAAAAAACCAATGCATTGCACGGTTATAAAAAAGTAGTATTATTAATAAAGTATAATCATGAATTTTATACCTTTATTTTAAAAAAATGGAAAAGTTAGTCTCATTACTTTAACTTTTTAAAATTTAATCTTCGTAATTTACAATAAATTGATTTTTATTAATTTCTTGCATATAATTTGTTGAAATATTTCTTTTTCCTAACTTTTTGCATATAAATTGTTGAATTATGGATTTTCATATCAATAATTTAACAACAAAATTTAATAGTGTTACCCAATTAGACTAATCTTTTAACTTTTGTAAAGTATGAGGTCTAAATTTTTAAAATTAGTGTATCTGAACTAATTTCTCAATTTTCATAAAAGAAAAGGATGAAATTTATAATTGAACCTATTCATAAATACAAATTATTTTATATGAAAATTTTAGGGTAAACCACCTCGTTAATCACTCTAAAATTTGGTCGTTCCTATTTTGGTCAAACCTAATTCTTTTTGTTAATTTGGTCCCCGTCGTTAAAGAAATTGATCAAACTAGTCACTCAACTGTTAATCCATCTCTTCCACCATTAAATCCATTTTTTTATTTTTTCCCTTATTTTTTCTATCTCCTCTCTTCTCATTTTCTTCATATTCTCTATAACGACCCTATAGTCAGGAGTGTCGAAAAGTGTATTTTCGGGACTCCATTCCCATAAATCAGACTCGTAAATATTTTTAATAAATATTTGCAAAGTTAGTTGTGTAGTTAATTAGATTTTTATTAAGTGAATTTTGTGAAATTAAAAGTTATTAAGTATAAGGACTAAATCGCATATAAGGTAGAAGTTGAATTATGATTTAAAAATAATTAAAGGGACTAAAGAAGGAATTACACCTTTGTTTCTTTAAGTGGACGGCATTAATGATAATTTTATATATTCATATGTTAATTTATTATATATATTTTATGTTTTATTAAATGAAATAAAATTTATATGTATAAGTTATAAAATAATAACAATACTTATAATGATAGAAGAGGTAAGTGGAAGCATGCAAATTAATAGAAAAAAAGAAGAGAGAAAAATAAAGAAAGGAAGGAAGGAGAACGCACGGCCACAAAGGGTTCAAAATTTTTCAAGTTTAATTGGTTAGTCAATTTAGTTCTTTTTCTTATAATTTTTGTATTTTTGGAATCTCGGCGTTAAGTACTACCCAACCAATGTTGAAATTTTAGCATTGATTAAGATTTTAAATGTTTTTAATGTTGAATAGTTTTAGTATTAGGGATTAAATTGATGGATTTTTCAGGTAGAAATGAAAAAAGATTAAATTGTAGAACAAATTGTAAATTTTGAGTAATAGGGACTAAATTGTGAAAAAATCAAAATTTAAGGGTTTAATTGAAAATAGGGAGCTAAATTTAGCTTAAAGTGAAATTAGTATAAAAATATAGGATTAAATGTGAAGAATAAAAATTAGTCTCGATTTATGGACTCAATTGGAATTTAAGTAAATATTGAGTAAAAATTGAAATATTCAATGTGAAATTGAATTGTGTTGCATTGATGTATTTTAATTGTTTTAATTTCGTAACTAATGTCGTACCGGAATCCTCGACTAAAAAGGGTAAGGATAAAATCAACGTCGAATAGCTCGAAATCCACGGTTTGTATTTCTATAATCCGAACCTAGTTGTTAATTGTTGTATTTGATTTAATGCATATGGTAAGTGGTTGAGGTGAGTATTTGGGCAGTTTGATAGTGAATTGAAATTATAGTTGATTGAAATGGATTGAATTGTTATGTATATTATGAATGGATTGAATTGGTATGTACATTATGAATGTATTGATTATTTGAATTGAAATGAATATGTGTGTAAATGTGATAATGTGCAAGTATGAGAATTGGATATTAGTTGTATTTGAAAGGTGAAATGAAACCCCATTAACTGTATCGGGTTGAGTCGGATATAGATGGCATGCTATAAGATAGGAAAAGTTTAGGGATTTCTTCGACTTCGAGTCGATGAGACACTGGGTGCCACTTTGCTTCGGTTTAACCGATGAGACACTGGGTGTCAATTTATATAGTGCTGGCATAGTTATTACTTCGAATTTATCTAATGAGCCACTGGATGCCAAACTGGTGTGTTGGTTGGATTCGTGTATCCGTTCGAGTTCGAGTCTTGTTAATAAGGGTAAATAAATAAAAAAAAGTTCTATATTTGATATTGAAATGGCATGGTATGTGAAATGGAAATGAGATAATAGATTGAAAAATGAAATGTGAAATATGTTGTGAATAAAACAAATATATGAGTTATGTACTCATGAATTGAATGTGGAATAAGTTGTGCCATTGTATAAATGCAATGTTGATTGATATATGGAAAGCTATTTATATAGCAAGTGATGGGAATTGAGATAATTGTTTAAGCCAAATCAAGTTTGAAATCATGTGAAAAATTGAATACAATATAGAATGGTGCATTAATATGTATGAAATTGAAATGATGATATCTTGTAATGTTATGCTTAGCTAATAATGTGATTGAAAATTCAATTTGAGAATTCATGTATTATTATGGCTTTAAATGTTCGGATTATAGAAATATCACTGAGTTTTACTCAGCGTACGGTTTTGTCTTCCATGCGCAAGTTAGGTACTTCTCTTTTGATCGCCGACTCAGCATTCAACAACGATCCCGATCTCAAATGTGGTGATGTTTACCTTTTGTAATGGCATGTACCTAGGATGTCTTAATTGATAGTTATTTTGTGAATGATTTGTAAATGAAGTTATAAGTGTAATGTTGGTTTGAGTATATAATTATATGTTTGTGTTTGAATACATAAATTGGCATGTTATTTTGGAACCATTACTTGTTATGTGTATGTGAACTTAAGCTTTGATATTTAGGTAGTTATAAGTTAGGTTAATTTGAATGAATTGGTATAATTAAAATATTGATTTGAATGATGCATTGATGATATGTTTTATGATATAAATGTGGTACCAATGAGGGTGCATTGGTTAGGTAAATAGGATGACTATTTTGGCATGTTTTGATTATGTTTGATCGTGTTTTGAATAGGTTAAACGAATGGTTTTTGAGTTGCTTAGTGCCTAAGTAAGTAGGAAATGATAAACTTGAGTTTTAAGGTATCTTTAGGTGCACACAGCTTGGCCACACGGGCAACACATATGGGCGTGTGACCTAAGTCAGAGAGTTATACAGTCTGGCCACACGGGCATGTGTTTAGGCCATGTGAGGCACATGGCTAGGCCACACGGGTGGGTGACCCTTGCAGTTGAAATATGTTGGGAATTATTCAGATTAGGCTAATTAGGAATTCTTTCTAAAGGAATTTCAAAAGAAATATGTTGGCGAACTGTATATTGATGATAGAAGACAAGAGTTTTTTATGCTGAAACAAGGTGGAATGTCTGTGGTTGATTATGAGTGAGAATTTACACGACTTAGTAGGTATGTCGTTGAATTTGTGCCAACTAAAATTGAAAATTGCAAGTAATTTTTGCGTGGTTTACGTGATGAGCTTCGGGTACAATTGGTATCGCATAGAATTACTGATTTTACTAATTTAGTCAATCAGGCAAGAATAATAGAACAAGCTCTGGGTTTTGATAAAAAGACTGAGACTACTCGTACTGTTGGAATACGTCTTGGAGCTGCTAACTCAAATCCACAATTGAAGCAATCAAAAGAATTTCGTGGTAGTTGGAATTTGACTTTTAAGTTAGATAGAGTTGATAGAAATCGTGATCGACAACCGACTGTGTCCACGGGTAGTGCGCGAGGTCCATCTAGGGATATTGATATTCCAAATTGTGAGCACTACGGGAAAAAGCACCATGGGGAATGCTGGAAGTTAACTCAAGGTTGTTTTCGCTGTGGATCCACGAAGCAATTTGCTAAAGAGTGTCCGAAGAATGGGAATGCTACCCTTGTTACTTCTCAGAGGTCTGTGCCTGCACATAGAGGTCACAACTTGAGTCGAGGTGGTTCATTTTCGAAAGATGGTACTAGAAAGGGAAATGATGCTACTACTCATCAGTTGGAGGCCAGAGCGCTAGCCCGAGCTTATGTTGCTAATGATGTTATGATAGATATATTTTTATTGTATTTAGAACCTGATTATGTTTTGATAGATCGGGGATCTTCACATTCGTATGTTAATACTGAATTAGTTAGATCGAGGAGTTTAAAATCTGAGACATCTAGAGTATTGATAGTGGTGTCTAGCCCGTTGAGACAATCTGTGTTAGTGGATTAGGTGTGTTGGAGATGCCCGTTAGTGATACAGAATATAACATTCCCTGTTGATTTGTTGATAATGATGTTTGGTGATTTTAGGCATGGATTAGCTTATGAAACACAGAGTGATTCTGGATTGTCGTAAAAAGAAGTTTATTGTTCAGAGTGAGGACGGTGATATGGTTGAAGTGAATGGTGTTCGGACGAGTGGTTCAACATGTATCATTTCAGCAATTCGAGCTAATAAACTTCTCAATTAAGGCTGTGAAGCTTTTCTAGCCTATGTTATCAATTCAAATTCTGGTGATAGTCAGAGCAGTAAAATCTGAACTGTTTGTAAATTCTCTGATGTGTTTCCTAAAGAATTATAAGGATTACCACCAGATCAGGAAGTTGAGTTCCCAATTGAAGTATTTCCTGGTACGGCTTCTGTGTCAATGTCTCCCTATTGTATGGCACCCATAGAATTGAAAGAATTAAAAGTACAATTTCAAGATTTACTGGATCGCGGCTTTATACGCCCTAGTGTATCGCCTTGAGGAGCTTTAGTACTCTTCGTCAAAAAGAAAGATGGCTCGATGCGGCTTTCTATTGACTATCGGTAATTGAATCAATTGACAAATAAGAATCGATACCCTCTACCTTGTATTGATAACTTATTTGATCAACTAAAAGGAATTTCTATCTTTTCAAAGATCGATTTGAGATCAGGTTACTATCAGTTGAAAGTGAAAGATAGTGACGTACCGAAGACGGCATTTTGTACGCGTTATGGCCATTATGAATTCTTAGTGATGCCTTTTGGGTTGATGAATGCTCTGGTGGCATTCATGGATCTCATGAATCATATTTTCCAACCGTATTTGGATCAATTTGTGTAGTTTTTATTGACGGTATTTTGATCTATTCGAAATCTGAATCCGAGCATGAACAACATTTCAGAATTATTTTGCAAGTGCTACGAGAGAAACAGTTATATGGAAAGCTCAGCAAATGTGAATTTTGGTTATCTGAAGTTGTGTTTTTGGGACATGTTATCTCGGTAGATGGGATCAGAGTTGATTAGAAAAAGATCGAGGTAATTTTTCAGTGGAAAGTACAAAGGAATGTATCAGAGGTTCGCAGTTTTCTTGGATTAACTGGTTATTACCAAAGATTTGTAAATGGATTTTCGAAGATAGCTTTTTCGATGACAAAGCTATTGCATAAGAATGTTCAATTTCTCTGGGACGATCAGTGTCAAGAAAGTTTTGAGAAATTGAAGCAGATTTTGATTGAAGCGTCGATTTTAACTTTACCAGAATCGAGAAAGGATTTTGTGGTTTATTGTGATGCTTCTTTGAGTGATCTCGATTGTGTTTTGATGAAAGACGGGAAAGTGATTGCTTATGCGTCTCATCAGCTAAAAACGCATGAACGCAATTATCCGACGGGTGATTTAGAGCTAGCTTCTGTGGTTTTTGCTCTAAAAATCTGGAGACACAAACTGTACAGTGAAAAGTGTCACATTTATACTAATCATAAGAGTCTCAAATACCTCTTATCTCAAAAGGAGTTGAATTTGAGACAACATCGTTCGGTCGAGCTTCTGAAGGATTTTGATTGCGCTATTGATTCCCACTCTGGTAAAGCTAACGTTGTAGTTGATGCGTTGAGTAGGAAGACAGCGGTTGAGTTGCGAGCAATGTTATATGTTTTAATTAAATGAAATAAAATTTATATGTATAAGTTATAAAATAATAACAATAGTTATAATAATAGAATAGGTGAGTGGAAGCATGTAAATTAATAGAAAAGAAAAAGAAAAAAAGAAAAATAAAGAAAGAAAGGAAGGAGAACGCACGGCTACAAAGGGTTCAAAACTTTTCAAGTTCAACTGGTTAGTAAATTTAGTCTATTTTCTTATAATTTTTATATTTTTAGAATCCCGGTGTTAAGTACTACCCAACCAATGTTCAAATTTTTGCATTGATTAAGATTTTAAATGTTTTTAATGTTGAAGAGTTTCAGTATTAG
The DNA here is from genome assembly GCA_008044935.1 of Gossypium turneri. Lineage (NCBI taxonomy): Eukaryota > Viridiplantae > Streptophyta > Magnoliopsida > Malvales > Malvaceae > Gossypium > Gossypium turneri. The sequence goes on from CP032581.1 coordinate 54,251,607, forward strand.
AGATTAAATTGATGGATTTTTAAGCTAGAAATGGAAAAATATTAAATTGTAGAATAAATTGTAAAATTAGGGGTTTAATTAAAAATAGGGAGCTAAATTTAGCTTAAAGTGAAATTAGTATAAAAATATCGAATTAAATGTGAAGAATAAAAATTATTCTCGGTTTAGGGATTAAATTGGAATTTAAGCAAATATTGAGTAAAAATTAAAATATTCAATGTGAAATTGAATTGTGTTGATTGATGTATTTTAATTTTTTTAATTCCATAGCTAACGTTGTACAGAACCCTCGACCAAAAAGGGAAAAGATAAAATCGACGTCGAATAGCTCAGAATCCACGATTTGTATTTCTATAATCTGAACCTAGTTGTTAATTGTTGTATTTGATTTAATACATATGGTAAGTGGTTGAGGTGAGTATTTGGGCAGTTTGATAGTGAATTGAAATTATAGTTTATTGAAATGGATTAAATTGGTATATACATTATGAATGTATTGATTATTTGAATTGAAATGAATATATGTGTAAATGTGATAATGTGCAAATATGAGAATTGGATATTAGTTGTATTTGAAAGGTGAAATGAAACCCTATTAACTGTATCAGGCTAAGTCGGATAGAGATGCCATGCCAGAGGATAGGAAGAGTTCAGTGATATCTTCGACTTCGATCCGATGAGACACTGGGTGTCAATTTGCTTCGATTTAACCGATGAGACACTGGATGTCAATTTATATAACGCTGGGCGTAGTTATTATTTCGGATTTATCCGATGAGGCACTGGGTGCCAAACTGGTGTGTTGGTTGGATCCATGTATCCGTCCAAGTCCGAGTCGTGTTAATAAGGGTAAATAAATAAAAAAATTTTCTATATTTGATATTGAAATGGCATGGTATGTGAAATGGAAATGAAATAATAGATTGAAAAATGAAATGTGAAATATGTTGTGAACAAAAGAAATATATGAGTTATGTACTGATGAATTGAATGTGGAATGAGTTGTGCCATTGTATAAATGCAATGTTGATTGATATATGGAAAGCTATTTATATAGCAAGTGATGGGAATTAAGGTAATTGTTTAAGCCAAATCAAGTATGAAATCGTGTGAAAAATTAAATACAATATGGAATGATGCATTAATATGTATGAAATTGAAATGATGATATCTTGTAATGTTATGCTTAGTTAATAATGTGGTTGAAATTCAATTTGAGCATTTATGTATTATTATGTCTTTAAATGTTCGGATTATAGAAATATCACTGAGTTTTACTCAGCTTACGGTTTTGTCTTTCATGTACAGGTTAGGCACTTCTCCTTTGATCGCTGACTTATTCTTCAACAACGATATCGATCTCAAGTGTGGTGATGTTTACCTTTTCTGATGGCGTGTACCTAGGATGTCTTAGTTGATAGTTAATTTTTGAATGGTTTGTAAATGGAGTTTTAAGTGTAATGTTGGTTTGAGTATATAATTATATGTTTGTGTTTGAAGCCATAAATTGGCATGTTATTTTGGAACCATTGCTTGTGATGTATGTGTGAACTTAAGCTTGATATTTAGGTAGTTATAAGTTTGGTTAATTTGAATGAATTGCTATAATTAAAATATTGATTTGAATGATGCATTGACGATATGTTTTGATGATATAAATATGGTACCAATAAGGGTGCATTGGTTAAGCACCTAAGATGACTATTTTAGGGTGTTTTGAGTATGTTTGATTGTAACACCCGTAACCCATATCTGTCGCCGAAACAGGGTTATGTAGCATTACCGGAGTAAACAGATTAAATACAAAAATTTCATAGTATTTAACATTCATGTCAGATATTATTCATAAAGTCCCTTATATGAGCCCTCAAGACCCAATTAGAAACAAGTCGGAACTAAATCAGGTACTCAGAAAATTTTTCGCAAAATCTCAAAATTCTTCCAAGGTACAGGGGACACACGCCCGTGTGGTCAGGCCGTGTGGCTCACACGGCCAAGAGACACGCCCGTGTCTAAGGCCATGTAGATATTCGAAATAGGGCACACAGCCATGTCCCAGCTCGTATGCATACCTGTTTAACTCTCTGACTTGGGTCACACGACCAAGTCACATGCTCGTGTACTAGGCCGTGTGAACATGAAAATTTGTATTAAATAGGTGCAAGGGTCACACGGCCAAGCCACACGCCCATGTGTCAGGCCGTGTGATCAATTTTGAGCACTCTGTTTTGAAATTTTTAAGAAGCAAGGGACACATAGCCAAAACACACGTCCATGTGCTAGTCCGTGTGTTACACACGGCTGAGACACATGCCCATGTCTCTGCCCGTGTGGACAAAATAAGGCTATTTCCTAGCCATATTTCTCACTCAAAATTGTCTACCACCTACAATAACACTTAAATACATTCTCAAACCAATATAAAACATTTGAATTAAGCTAAAACTAAGTCTTATGCATATCATATCATAACATCATAGATAACCAAGTATCCATATCTAACAAATTGATCACTTACACATATATATATAATATAATATATATATATATATATATATATATATATCCATATTTGTACCAACTATACCAACTCTGTAACACCCCTTACCCATATTCGACACCGAAATAGGGTACGAGGGATTACCAGAACACATACACTTGTAAACGTATTGAACCGAGTTATAAAATTCCATTAATTATTAAATATTTCAAATTATTAACATGCTTTTATAATTCTTCACATTATAAATAATGCAACATTTCCTACCAACCACAATCGAGCTTCCGATAATCATCTCACTGCATCTAATAATTGTACATATTACCAATAATAATTCAATTTCAATAATAAAACACATATCTATATAATATTCATCATCAAATAACATTCACTTTAATTAAAATTATACAGAATATAGTTCATACGAACTTACCAGGCTAAATTGCAGAAATACCAAAATTTAGGGACATTTTGGTAATTTTCTATTTTCTCGAATTTCCACCCAGTCTTGATCTAAATTAATATTTCATGCAATTTGGTCACTTTTTGATATTTTTACAAATTTACCCTTAAAGTTTCACATTTGTTCAATTTAGTCCCTGAACCTAAAACATGTAAATTGGTCATTTTTAATGAAAACTCATGCTAGTTGAATAATCATATATTTTCCTCCTCCTCCTCTCCATTCCACATCCTTAATGTATATAACATGCTTATAGGTAACATTATCTATAATTTCACCATTTACTTATATATTCATTCAAAGCTGTCCACTTGAGTCATAGTCACTAAATTATTTATATCTTGAGCTACACTCTAAATTAAGATCCGTTAATTTTATCTGAAACTAGACTCACATATCTTCTTACCATAAAATTTTCAGAATTTTTGGTTTAGCGAATAAGTACAGTTTATTCTTTAAATTCATCCATATTCTGCTGTCTGACAGTTCTGACCCTTCTTCACTAAAAATTAATTATCTCCTTGTACAGAATTTGAATGATGTTACCATTTGTTTATATTGAAAATAGACTCATTAATATTTAAAAATATAAATTTAAGCCTCTAATTATTTTTCTCCAATTTTTGATGATTTTCCAAAGTCAGTACAGGGGAACCCGAAATCATTCTGACCTTATCTCACAAAACATATTATATCTCATAATTTACAATTCCAGGCTTACACTGTTTCTTCTATGAGAAACTAGACTCAATAAGATTTAATTTCATATTTTTTTCATCCTCTAACTCCATTTATACGATTTTTGATAGATTTTCAAAGTCAGACTACTGCTGCTGTCTCAAAACTGTTTTAGTGTAAAATATTGATAACTAAATTTATAACACTTTCCTTTCCTTTCTCTTCAATATTTTCCATCACTTTTTCTTATTTCCCTTTACTAACATAACAAGAATATAGAACCTTATATAATGAAACTCTACCTTAACATTAATTTCCTACTTTTTCAATAATATCAAACTCAAAAGTATATAAAAATCTTGATGTTCTTACCTTATGCCTTTGATTTCAATCTTTAACTTGATTTTCTCCCTCCTCCTGCTTCTATTTCTTGAATCTAACTTGATATTCTAACTCTCCATAGTCTCCTTGTTATCTTTCTCTCTTGATGAATATGGAAATTCTTTTGATTTCTAAGTGAAAATGGTGAATTTTTGGTGGGAGGACCAAATTGTAAAGAAAGGAAAACTTCTTTCTTTTTCCTCTCTTCTTACGTTAGTTTCATGGAAAATGAGATGATTTCTCATCATCTTTCCTTCCTTTTATACTAATCATTTATTAATAAAATAATACTAAAAACATAAATAAAATAATAATTAAATAACATTTATCTAATTAATTAATTAAAAATATCACCAACATCATCATTACCTTCTAGAATTCTCTCTCTCTAATTGACCATTTTGCCCTTTATAATCTTTTAAAATTTCATCCTTGAGTCATCATTTTATTTGGTAAAATTACAATTTAGTCCCTCAAAATTCTTCACCTTTTTCAATTTGATTCTAATTCATCCATTTTACTTAGTTTCTAGATCATTCCACTCTTAAAATATTTACACCATTGGTCCTTTAACTTTTTCATATTTACACTTTAACCCCTCAAATTTTGAGTATTTACTCTTGGGCAACAAAACTTTTCTCACTTTTGCGATTTAATCCTTTCTTGAACTAATATGTCATAATATACTTCCCAATGTTGACATAGCTCCAAAATTTCCCCCTTTTTTTTCACTTTATTTCCTTACTTATTATATCAAAGATAATATCTTACCGTAAAAATTTTTTGGGGTATTACAAACTCAAACCATGTTTCAATTTGCCTTTTAGTTAACCCTCAATCAATTATACCAAGACACATATTAACCATAATAAGGTCATATACTTATATATATCAAAATATATCAAACATAAGCCATTCAAATGGCTAATCACAACAAAACATTTACTTGCCATCAATGGCCAAATTAACCTATACATGCCATTATACCAAAGCTGATTTAATAAATATACCGAAAAAGGGTGATCGATAGTGTGATGTGGCTCCGACCAGCTTCCAACCTTAACGAGCTTCCGTGTTACTATAAAACAGAGGAAATAAAACAGAGTAAGCATTTAATGTTTAGTATGTTCATATAATAGGAAATTAACTTACCGATTAATTCACATTTAAGGTAAACAAATAAACATGCTCAAACCAATTTGGCCAATTGCCTAAACACATATCCTCATCAAGCTTGTTAGTTATGTAATTCACACAAAATACCAAGAAACATGAATGAGCTCATCAGTATTAAATTTTCACATACATGTATTTATCACTTCAAGTGTCAGTGAACATGTACATATCAAATCTTTGTATCTCAAGTATTTCTCATAATAATTCATTTTGAATTCATATCATCTCATATCGGAATTTTACCTGTTAAATCATTTAAAATATCGATGAATACAATGGTAGTACACACAAAGTGTACAATACTGTAATCCGTCAGTTCATCTTCGGGAATGCTCATACGAGCATATAAACGGGAAGCTCTCTCTCGAGCCATATAACGGGAAGCTCATAAGAGCCATAATCAAGAAGCTCATGTGAGTCAATAACGGGTAGCTCAGAAGAGCCATTAATGGGAAGCTCCGGATAGCCATATATCAGGAAGTTCAAATGAGTCATATCAGTAAACTCTAGAGAGCCTTAATTGGACACAAAGAGCCTTATAACGGGACGCTCATAAGAGTTGCGGTGTGTCCACAACGCATGCAGGATCATAACCGATCAGGATGCTCCGAAAAGCTATTAACAGGAAGCTCGCAAGAACCATATAACGGGAAGCTCGAGAGGGCTAATAACGGGACGCTTTTTCAAGCTGTGGTGTGTCCGCAACACATGCAGGGTCACAACCAATACGGGAACCCTATATCCATCGAATTTCATTTATTCAAAAAAAAAAACTTAATACTTGTTGGTCATCGTCGGATATGTGATTAATTTTACATACATGGCAATAATACAATCACATACACAACATTCAGTTCAAACATATCAATATATAATTTAGTTATACGAACTTACCTCGACAATTGTTCATGTACGCAAAATCTACTTATCTGACACTTTTTCTTTTCCACGATCTAACTCCGTTTTTGATCTACCCAGATCTATACGAATGAATTTAACATCAATTCAATACAATTCATATTCGATTCAGTCTATTTCACATCTTAGGCAAAATTACCATTTTGCCCCTATACTTTTAATTAATTCCAATTTCGTCTCTGGGCTCGAAAAATGAAATTCATGCAATTTAATCCTTATTCCAAGCCTAGTCAATTTTTACATGTAACAATAGCAGCCCATGTATTTCATAAAATTTAGTATTTTTTCCATAAATTTTACAACTTTTTAATTTAGTCCCTAAATCATAATTTCATCAAAATTCCCTTTACAAAAATTGTTTATCTATCAACAACCTTTTATTTTCTACCATAAATATTCATAATTCAATTATATTAATCCATGGCAAAATTCTAGTACTTTAATAACTTTGCAAATTAATCCCCGAGATACCTAAATTAAGCTTTTACGATATCAGAAACATAAAAATTACTAAAAACAGGACTTGAATACTCACCTAATTGAGCCAAATAAGCTTGCTACTTTCAAGCTCTTCTAACTAGGGTTTCCATGTAAAATGATTTGGGAAAGATGATAATATGATGATATTTTTCATTATTTAATTACTTATCATCTTTTATTATTTTTACTTTCCAATTTAGTCCTTTTCTTTAATCAATTTTCCATGGATGAATCATCATAAGTATCTACTAACTCCTCTTAATGGTCTATTTGCCATATAAGGACCTTTAATTTTGAATTCCATAGCTATTTGATACTTATAGCTACTAGAACTCAACTTTTGCATTTCATGCAATTTGGTCCTTTTATCAATTAAACATGTAATCGGTAAAATTTTCTTAACGAAATTTTCATACGATATTTCTATCATAATGCAGACCATGCAATATAATTAAAATAATTTTCCTTTCGAACTCAGATTTGTGGTCTCGAAACCACTGTTCTGATTTCATTGAAAACGGGCTGTTACATTGATTGCGTCTTAAATAGGTTAAACGAATGGTTTTTGAGTTACTTAGTGTCCAAGTAAGTAGGAAATGGTAAACTTGAGTTTTAAGGTACTTTTAGGTGCACACAGCCTGGCCACACGGGCGTGAGTCACACACGGGCAACACACATGGGCATGTATCACACACGGGCAACGCACATGGGCATGTGACCCAAGTTAGAGAGTTACACGGCCTATCTACACGGGCATGAGTTACACACAGGCAACACAGATGGGCATGTGTCACACACGGGCAACACACATGGGCGTGTGACCCAACTCAGAAAGCTACACGACCTAGCCACACGGGCGTGTGTCTCAATCGTGTGAGGCACACGGGCGTGTGTCTCAATCGTGTGAAATTTTTCTAAATTTTTCCTAAATTTTTCAAATGTTTCTGATTTAGTCGTTTCTAAAGTGATTCTAAGGCCTCGAAGGCTTGAATAAGGGACGTTATACATGTTTAATGATAGATTATATTATGATTATTGAAATATTTTAAAATGAATGATTTAGATTATGTTTATTCGGTAATGCTCTAAAATCTTATTTCAGTGATAGATACGGGTTAGGGGTGTTACATTCTCCCTTTCAACCTAAAAACCCTAGTTATCACTTCCTTCAAGTTGTCGTCGTTGCTTTTGTTGAACCATTGCCAACATGCTCAAAAGTAGAAAAAATCTCAAAATCAGAACATATCGATAGCGGATTAGGAGATCAGAGCATAAAAATTTTAAAGTTTTGGGAGTGACCTTATGATTTTTAAGGATTTTTAGAAATCTAATTTTATAAATTTGAAAAGGGGGTTTTGGGTTTCACTTTGGTGGTTTTGGATTAATAGTCTGACGCTGGAGAAGATGTCGAACAACCACAATAACAACAATGAGTTTGTAACGAGAAACTCTCCTCATCGAGAAAGGAATAGGTATCAAATGGCCTAAAATGTACCAAAACAGAGTCCACGTCGAGACAAGAAACTCTCCTTGTCGCAATGTCGACTAACAATTAGTGACGTCCCGACGTCGAATGGCTAGACGTCGCAACGTGACAAACTATTTGGTGACGTCACGACGTCGGTCTTGAATTTTTAAAACTTTACAATTTGATCCTAATTTATGCTCGGGTCAACAAAAGAGTTTTTGTAAGCTCGATTAAGGCTTGGATTTAGTTACGAATCGTATTATGAATGTGTTTAAGTCATAAATGTTTGCTTAATTGATATATTCACTATATTTTGAAGGAAATTACTCCGGAAACGGATGTGGCTTCCCATAACTCAGACATGATGATCGGTCGAGCAAGGGGTGTTATAGTGACCTTACAATTTTTAAGGATTTTTAGAAATCTAATCCTATAAATTTGAAGAGAAGGTTTTGGGTTTCACTTTGGTGGTTTTGGATTGATAGTCTGACGTCGGAAAAGATGTTAAACAACCACAATAACGGCAATGAGAAGAAGTGGCCATGGGTAAAGGGAAGAAAGGAGAAGGAAAATAAGAAAAATAGGGAGAAAGAAGAAGCAACCAATGGCGTCATTCATTGATAGGACAATGTTCACCAGTGGTGGTTCGACAGAGAAAGCAGAAGCATCTTTAAGGGGCCGACGATGATGGTTTCTGGGTTAGAAAGAAGAAGGTGAAAAAAAAGAAAAAAAATTAATGAAAAAAAGAGAGTATTCCTTTAAATTTAACAATGGAGTGACCAATTTGGTCAATTTATTTAACATTAGTAACCAAATTAACAAATTTTTTGGTGATCAAAATAGGAACAATGTAATTTTAGAGAGACTAACAACATAGTTTACCCAAATTTTTAAAAAATACAAATAATATTTTGCATAAACAAATCAAATTGGAATATAAAAAAATCACTCTAAAACTAAACTAAATAGAAACAATTATACAATGAAATCTTTAGAAACAATTAGACAATGAAACCTTCACTTTGTTATTCAAAGGGATAAATCTCAAAACTATATATGAACTTTAGTATAATATGCAATTCTATACATGTACTTTGATTTTGTGCAATTTTATACATGAAAATTTGATTTGATCCAATTCTCATAAATTATTAATAAAATTATTGATATAACATCATTTTATGTTTATATATTACATACACATATAATTATACTGATCTAATATAAAAATAAATTGATATATTTATTTCTTTAAATGTGTATGATAAAGTTTCATATATACATTTAAATCACAATCAAAATTATACAATTGCATCAAATTAAAATTTATATATCAAATTACACATTAAATCAAAATTTGTGTATAATTTTAAAATTTATCCCTTATTCAAATCATCAAATCTAACCTAATTTCTCGTGAAATCACATATATATTTTCTAAAAGCATAAATAAAGCAAAGCACTTTTTCTTCCCCTTGAAACAAATTTATGAGAAAATGGATTTGGGAAGTCATGTCATGTCATCTCCTATATAGTGTTTTCAAAATGTCCTAACTCATTGTGTATTGAAAGTCCACTTGATTTGTTTTCTTTACCAATCATACCCATAACCCAAATGAGTTCAACAAACTTGAGTATTAGAGTTCACTACTTTATTTATGCCTATCCCTTCCCCCCTCTTCTCCCTTTTTCCTCTCAAAATAAAACCAAAACCAATGTTCTTTTACACTGAATACTAATTCTTTATTAATTGACTCAAAATAAATAAATTATTAAAACTTAAAAAATAAAAATTATAAAAATCAGTTCAATTACAAACTTCAATTAATTTTCAGTCCGATTCGACCGTTCATAACAATTTACAATCAATCAACCTTTTACTTATTATTAGATTAGTATTCGATCGGTTGTCGATCTAATTGGTTTGATAACAATGTAGTTTACACTTGAATTTTTTTTACTTCATTGTATATATTAATTATCACCAAATATTTATACCCAACTCTCTCTGTATATATATATAAAGAAAAGGGTCGTTAGATTTGTCCCGTTTTAGAAGATAATATAAAATTATAAAAATAAAGCTTCTTTTGCCACTTTCTCTCCAATACTTCATTCATTCAGAAAAGAAAAAGGACTGAACTTTATTTTTCCAAGACTAAACCTTTACTTTTTAAAATCAATAAACTTATAACCTTATCCTTATAAATAATGTTAGCAATACATTTCCATTTTCGTTTTCTTTCTGAAAACCACACACTTCCAACAAAACTTTATATATTATCCTAAACACATCAGAAAAGCCCAGTATAATTAAAATTTTAAATATTTGATTCTAATCAATTAAATTGATAATAAATATTTAATAGGTTTAATCTCACTAAAATTAAGCTTAAAAACTTAATTCCATTGGGTTGAATTTAATTTAATTGGTGAGCAAAACCCATATATATGTAAAAGGTCAAGTTGCACTAAAACTTTCTTCAAATACATCATGGAGATACCTATCCATCCATTTTCAATGGTCCCACTTCCCATTATCCAAGGAAAAAAAAAGGAAAAAGAAAGAAAGAAAGCGAGTTCCTACCACCATTATTTTTTTGGTCATCCTCCACTTACATATTAGAAAGATGAAGACACATCAATGGACCTTTGGAATTTGTTTTCCCTTGACTTACACCATGCCTATGGGGTACACATCAAAATAACTTTCCATGTTTTTTTTTTCTTACTGGAAAAGACAAGGATGGAAAAGTTGCACTGACTTGATTGAAGCTGCTGGTCGGAGTTAGAGTTCGGATCGAAGCACTAAAAAGCCATTGCGAATGAGCTAGGAGTGAGTTCTTGGCGGGTCATAATGTTGTTTTATTATCTTTACGAAGGAGTGTTTGATTCGGGTTTGACGATTGTTGGTGCATCAGGTTGATGTGCAGGGAAGATCGCAGATGCCAGTGATATCGGCACGATGCAAAGTGCCTTGGACTGAAGAAACTGCATGGCAGCTCCGATGTCTTCTTCCATCAGCTTAGCGACTTGCTGTTCAGTGCCATCGTTTGACCATTTCTCCCAAGCAGGCTGGGTTCCACCTCCTGCACCATCACCCTATTCATAGAAAATAAAAATAAAAAGGGTAAAATCATGGAAAATAAAACTTAGAAGCCACGCCAGGTCTGAAAACGACAGTCAACTACTTGATCCAATAACTAGATTCGTAGAAAACAACCTGTCAAAGTATAAGATAATGTACATTCATAAAGTCCGAAGCGATAAGGGATTAAGGCAAAGGCACCAACAAAAGAGATGCCTTAACACACAAGTTATTACATCTTTCTTAAGTTTTCATGCATTCTTGATAGTTTAGTACTTGAGACGGAAAGATTCACTGACTTAAGAATTATGCTTATTCCGTATTACCTCAACGGATAGTAGGGGTACATCAGCAACAAGCTGAGCCACCGCACCTGCTGCACCGAGTCTGCTCATGCTCAGAACCTGTTTGAATATTCAACAAACTCGATGACATCGATACCATAAATTTGATGTTGAAAAAAAAGGAAATAAACAGTAAGGCAGTTCACATTCTTCAACTATTCAAAGTAACAATAATGCAGTTCACATTCTTTACTATTCGAATAATAACTTATTTGTGGCCTTGACAGACAAGAGTCAATTTAGTCTAACATTGTAGCAGAAAGTAATGGCTTAAGGTCTTCATAGATGTCTAGGATTCAGCATACGGGTCCTACAAATTATCAAACAATTAATCAAAGTAGTTGAGGAACTTTTCGGTAGTGATGATGAGGTGTTTTCGTCTCGACTTCCTTTCACTTTTTTGGGCTTAAAAAAATGCGAATGCAAAAGCCACAATGACGATTTTGATGTTCTAAAAGCAACCTTAGAAGATATTTGAAACTTAAATACCTTTAATGAAATGATGCCTTTCTAAGCATAAAGACAAAAAAATAAAATAAAATGAATCTTAGTTGATAGGGAGATTTTAGAAGTTAACACCTTAACTTGAAGTCTAAGAAACTTCACATAATCCACAATTTCATCAAGCATAGCGGCCCTATCCGTCTGCAAAAGATTTAGTAATGCATCAGCAAGTAGGTCTGTTTCACTATTCATATACCACGCATAAGAACTGAATGGAGGAACCTTATTGCAGCTAGGAACCAACTCTTGCAAAGCCTTCATTCTTTCAGCTATTCTTTCTCTACGCAACTGCATTCACCAGAAAAACCATGGAGGTACGGGGAGAGGGGCAAAAGAATAGAAGATAAGGACTAAATAAACAAAACGGGAAGATTAACAGAATTTCTTTTTTTGTCCAAGTTCATTACTAAGAGGAAGAGGAACTATAAGTAGCGGCTCATAAAAGAACTTTTGTTATATCATTCCAGATTCTGAAATTAGAAATTGAGTTTACCCGCTCAGCAATACTGTGGGGATCCGTTGCCTGTCCTCGCCTAGCCCGTACCCTTGGACGGACGGCAGGTGGGTGCGGTGCAGCAGCAACTGGACCTGATGTTGGCTGGCTGTGAAATGGCTGCACCAGCATGTCACAGATTATGCAATCAAAATTTTCTCATTCATCGGAATCGCAGCATGCATAACATATAAATCTTGATAAATAGAATAGTGAACTCAATCAATTTTCAAAAAGGGCTCACTTTCTTATTTCATTAAACCCAACAAGTCCAAGACAAGTCTACAACGATCGGAAACACAAGATTCTGGTAATCATAAACACAAACAGCAAATACGAACTAGTAGTTCTCAATATCAGAAACATGACATGGAAAATCGATGCCTGATTAAATTACTACCATACACTTTGGGTTAAATTTTCAGCATCAAGCTTTCTAAAGCTGAAAAAGAGCCGAAATAAGGCAAACCATATCGAGGGCACTTTCTATATTTTCTCATAAACTTAGGGTGAGTTTGGATGGGCGGTGTGTTTACCTACGGTTAGTGTAAAAATAGCGGTAGCGGTGAAATTTAAAACTGTAGCAATACTGTAGCATGAGACAAAAAGTAAGCTAAACGCACCGCACCGCACCCAATCACCCATCCAAATTCACCCATAGTGAAATAAAAAAAAAATTCTAACAAGTACTTGCATAAGTTGGTAATGCCACACTAAAATAATCACAGCATTCTCTTAAAAAATTCTCAAGCCAATAATAAACCCTTCAATTATGAAATTAACAAAATAAGAATTAATTTTGTTCCCCAAACTCATGCAAAAAATCTGGAAATTGAAAGTAACACAGATATTAAAAAAATGGCTTAAAAAAACTGAAAACCCAAGTCAACTTTTGATGCGTTTGCTACACACGCGCTAGCTAGTCGGGTGGGAAATCTATCTCCGACAAAGATCATCACTGGGATGTTGAAAAAGACCACTCAAGCCTCTCACTTTTCCCCTTTGTAAATTGTATAGGATGAGATGTGATATAATAGCAGAGTTCTCCACACGTGCACAACACTTTGTATCCGTGTCAGTAATTGCTTCCCTTTCACCCACGCTCTCCATTAAAGAGCGTGAAAGGCACGAGTAATAAAAGGGAAATAATAATTAAACCCCTAGGTTTTCTCCAAATATCAAATATACCCCTGGTTTTAATCATGATGAACCGTACAAAAAGGGAAAATTTTACAGTACAACCTTAAAAGAAAGAACAAAAAGGTAGTTCAATCCCAAATTTTAAATTTCTTTTGGTATATACTAAACATAAAAAATATATATTTTATGATAAGTTAATACATTATTTATAACAATATTATATCAAACATCATAATTGATAATTTTACTGATATTTTACCCATGAAAAAGTAGTCCAAATTAAGGCTCAAATGCTATAGGAAATAGGCTCCTTATAGGGCATCTTTATTAAACACAAAGTCAAAAAAACTTAAGGGGAAAAATGAAAATATAAAGGGTATATCTGTCCCAAAAAAAGTTTTACCTGGTGGAGCTGCGGTGGAGGTTGAGGAGGTGGCGGTGAAGCGCGGATTTGCTGAGTTTGCATTTGTCCAAAAGGTGGAAACAAGCTTACCATATGCATAGAATCTCTCTCCTGCCACAAAGCAAAGTAACAAAAAAAAAATACACACATTATGACTGAGTTACCCTTCTAATTTCTTGATGTTCATATAAAGCATATAAATATAGAACATTAGAAAAAAATAGCTTTAGTTTTCAAAGGAGCAACATCAAGTCCAAGTTGGGAGGAATTAGCAGTAGGAAAAGGCGACTTTAGGAAGGAAAAATTAGGTACAAAAGTGAAAATATTTTTCAGCATGAATTATGAAAAAGTAGTTAAAAAATCAGAAACCCTTGGAAATAATGCTTCTATGCCTAATATCCTACCATTGATAAATCTTCAAAAGAAATAATTGGTTGTACCATATGATTTCATGTCATTTTACTGTCGAAGAGAACCTTGTATCAATTCTAAGTGCAAAGGGTATAAAAATTGTATAATAGCCCATATTTTAAAGAAAAGGGAAAGTGAAGGACGACAAGTAAAAAGAAAGGTTTAATAGATGGAAAGTGAGATTGATTGAATTTTCATACACTGATTCCAGAAACAGCAGAAGCAGCTGAACAAGAAGCATTGTTGTTGTTGTTGTCAACTACAACTCCATCTTCATGTCTTAAGAATCCATGTTCCAAATTCAACCCTAAAGGCATCATGCCTATTCCTCTAAACCCACCACCACCACTATCGCCACCACTGGCGCCAGTTGCACCACCACTTGAACCTAACTGCAACCCCATAGGCAAGGTGGCACCACCACCTCCACCAACACCATAGCCTGGTGGTACTGCCAGGATCTGTTCAAAGAAATCATCACCTAACCCAGCTTCCTGTTGTTGATTACCTGCCATATTTAAAAACGCAAACACGCAAAGCAACTTCTTCTTCCCGGCCCTCTCTATTACTTGAATGTGTATGTGTGTAAATTAAGACTTTTTGTCTTTAGGTTTCACTATATATATAAAAGACGTGTTTCTCAATGTTTTAGACAGTGGGAAGAGATTTTAAAAACAGGGTTCTTTCTCTTTTCTTCTATTTTTGGAGTTTGATTATATTTTTTCTTGGTGGTGGGTTTTATAGAAAGTTAAGAGGGGGTTTAACGGGGTAACCAAGAAAAGGTGGAAGGGGTGTTGGTGAAATGGGTGGCAGATCCGGAACCCGATAATCCGGAAAGGAAATTGTGGATTCCAAGAAGAATTTTCAAGGTATGGCCTTTTCACTTGGTGTTGGTGTGGTGTTTTTTTTTTTCTTTTTCTTTTTTTTTTTTTTTGGTTTAAATGGATTGGAAATTGTGTGAGAGAGAGAAGGGTTTGAGTTTGAGAAGAGAAGGGAAGATGAACTGAAGAAAGTGTTTGATAGTGTGGGTTTGGGTTTTGAGTCTCCAACTTTGTTTAGTGAATGTGAAAGAGGAGCTTTAGTTTGTGTTGTGAGGTATGGTTTTAAAGGAAAAATAATACTATTAAAGAAAAAGCCAACTCGAATAGAAGAGAGTGGGAAAAGAAAAAGTAAATCAAATGGAGTAATGATTATGGTTTGATGAACTCCATTTTGTGTTGTATTATATATTAACTATTCTCTATATTAAATTTTTAATTTTGAAAATTAATAAAATTATATTATTTTTATAAATTTGAAAATATTTTTATGTTTTTAATAAAATAATACTTCGATAAGATTTAAATTTGAGATATTAGATATTTAAACTTTTAACTTAATCTTGATTTTAACATAAACTTTTTTCAGGTGAACCATAATCTAGTATTAATTTACATGGGTTCTTTTTATTTATTTAAATATATAATGCAAGTTTAGTTTAATATATAAATCATAATCTTAATCTTTTAAAATTAAGATTTTTGTAAATTGAACTAAATATGATTTATTACTTTTAAATAAAAATAATATTATATGTTACAATTATTTTTAAATGATTGTTGAAGAAAATAATAATAATTTTGTCTTTTTGGCCCCTTAGAAAGGACTATTGCTTTGTATTTTCTTTGATTCATGAATGATTATTCCATATATAATGTTGAAATCAAAATAAATATGAAACCATGCTCAAGACGAGGTTTGCAAGCTTAATTATATTCACTAAAAATAAAAATATATATGATTATGTAAAATAAAAAAAATGAGTTTTTTCTTATAAAAATAACTATAAACAAAAATTAAATAAAAAATAAATAAAATGCAATAAAAAAAATCTAACATAATTCAGGTCTTGCTTGATAAAAGGTTAAAAATATTAGTAGACTAAAAATTAATATTTTTTTAAACAATTTTATGACCCACAATGAAATTCAATTATTGTTTTTATTTTATTCTATTATTTAACAACTTAAAATTTTCTTTATTTTATCAAACATAACCTAAATAATTACAACTAACAAATAAGGAACACTCCATGCGCAATCATTTATATAACACAACATATTTTATTTATATGCTTACCAATACTAATGAAAAATTCGTTAAAGAATAATATAAATGATTGCAAATTATTTTATTAAAAATTAAACATCAATTCAAAAACATGCATAAATAATAGATTTATTTTATAGAATTCACGCTTTTTCTAAATAAATAAAAATTAATATATTTTTTTTATACAATTGTCTTCTCCGATCTTTAAATAGGAGGATAAATTTCTTCTTGCATTGACAATAATATAGATGCCAATTGAGCTAAAATTTAATCCACAAAAAGATTAATTAATCTCTTGAATTATTTTAAATAATTTAAATTTAAATACCAATTAAATAATTTAAATTTAAATATCAATTAAAATTTGAATTCAAATTCAAAGATAATTCTCAATTGTTTTCTTTTGGCAAAAACACATTTTTAGTCCCTCTCAATTTCAATATCGAGCAAATCAATTCCTTTTAAAAAATCGAAATCCCAATTAATGTTGAGTATGCCTCATATTTCAGTCAAATTTAAGAGATAATTTCCCAATTAAACTCTTTTTTTTTTTCAGTCAAACTATGATTAGTCTAGGTTACTTTATTATTATTTTACCTACGAATTTAGCCTATAAATAAACTCTTTTACAACATTAGAAAATACACTCATTAAATATTAGAACTCATAACACTTTTGGAGAATTTTATATTTACGTTTTAAGGGTTTGTTGTTTTCGGGTTTCAGTGTTTAGGTTTGATCTCCATTTTTTGTACTATTCGTTCTTTTGCCATTATAGTAAAACTATCTTTACTCATGGTCTTTTATCCTCTTTAGAGGGGTTTTTTCATGTTAAATTTGTGTGTTCAATTTCTCAATTTCTTCCGCTATTTTTACTTGTTTGTTGCTTAATCGGGTTGATCCCCAACAAGTGGTATCAGAGTTAGTTCCATTTTCGCAGATCAGCTCATTCAGAGATGGCAGCAACAAGGTTTAACATTGAGAAGTTCAATGGTGTCACAAATTTCAATCTGTGGCAAGTTCAGATGATGGCAATTCTAGTTCAGACCAGCCTAAAGGTCATTACCAAGAAAAAACTTGAAAATCTAAATTAGACAAAATGGGAAGAGCTTGATGAAAAGACCTTGTCTGCAATCCAATTATGCCTCGCAAATAGGGTATTGCAAGAGGTATTGATGGAGAAAATCTCATCTGCCTTGTGGAAAAGGTTAGAAACTCTTTACGCGACTAAATCTCTAGCTAACCATTTAGAGTTGAAATGATGTTTATTTACGTTTCGCATGAACGAATGTGAGCTTCTTAGAGATCACATTAGTCAATTTATTACTCTTTTGAATGATTTAAAGAATGTTGAGGTTATGATTGACGATGAAGATTAGGTTATGCTATTATTGTGCTCTTTACCCTCTTCATACAAGTCTTTCAATGAGACCTTGATTTATGGCAGGGACAAACTCTCATTCGAGAATGTGAAGGGTCATTTGTTGAGTAAAGACAAACTCAACAATGAGTTTGGTTTGGATAGCAAAGCAGATAGACAAGCTTTCATTTTGGTAGCATAAAAAAAGCGAGAAAAAAACTATCATTATTGTAAAAAGTTAGGTCAAGTCAAAGCAAATTGTTATAAACTGTGAAATAAAAGGGTTGCTGAGAGCAACGAGGAAGATGTAGCTAGTGCTAATTTGGCCGACAAAAGCGGTGATGATTTCTTGTTAGTGTCAACGAGCGAAAGCTCTGAGCTTACGTCCAAGTGGATCCTAAATCTGGATGTTCTTTCCACATGTGTCCCAATAAAGAATGGTTCTCCACATACAGTTCGGATGAATGCGGAGTTGTGCGCATGAAAAATGATTCATCTAGTAAGGTAATCGGTATTGGTACTATTAAAATTATGATACACGATGGGACAATTTGTATTTTCTCAAATGTCAGATATGTACCTGATTCACGAAAGAATCTCATCTTCTTGAGTAGTTTAGACTCGAAAGATTGCAAGATCAACATCGAGCGAGTCTAGCGGCATTAAAGTGTCTCGTGGGGCTCTCGTTTTGTTAAAAGGTAAAGAATCGACAGTCTTTATATTCTAGAAGGTTTTACAATGACCAATGAAATCAGACGTCCTTCTTACTTTACGGAGTTGAAGTCAACTCGATTGAGTGGAGGCAACTTGGTCATATGAAGGGAAAATGTATAACCATTTCATTGAAGAGAGGTTCTCTTTTGGATGCCGGTTTTGAAAAGTTAGGGCACTATGTTCGTGAAAATCAAACCCGGGGTTAGTTTTGATTTGGCAATGCACAAGTCGAATGATAGAAGTCTTCCAGCTTCTAAGCACAGATTCGACTCAGTTAATTCCCTACATAGTTCAAGATAGGCCCGTGGCGGGCTTTGACAAAGATGGCGTTGTGGAAATACGAGTTAAGGTGGAAATTTGTTAAATATGTCTCATATTTCAGTCAAATTTGAGAGATAATCTCCTAGTCAAACTTTGTTTATTTGTTTCAGTCGAACTCTGATTAATCTAGATTATTTTATTATTATTTGACCTAAGAATTTAGTCTATAAATAGACTCTTTTACAACCTTAGAAAATACACCCATTAAAAATTAGAACTGATAATACTTTTGGAGAATTTTGTGTTTACATTTTGAGGGTTTGTTGTTTTTAGGTTTTGGGATTTAGTTTTGATCTCTATTTTTTGTACTCTTTATTCTATAGTAAAATTATCTTTGCACGTAGTTTTTTATCCTCTTTGGAAGGGGTTTTCCACGTTAAATTTGTATGTTCAATTTCTCAATTTCTTCCACTAATTTTACTTGTTTGTTGCTTAATCGGGTCGATCCCCAACAATTAATTTTGAAAGTGAGCAACTAAGGACAATTAATCATGAAAATTAATGTTTTTCATCAATTGTACATAATTTTGATTAATATAATAACAAATTAAGCCCTTAATATTTACATATGTTGTCAATTTGGTCTTGATTCTAAAACAATTATCTAAAAAATGTATAATTTTTTTAAAAATCTAAAAGAATTCAAAAAGAATATATAAAAAACTTTAGCTTCGAAAATATATGCAAATGGATAGAGTGTGTAAGCTTTAAGGGCTAAATTTTTGTTAAGCCCAAAAACACCAAAAGGGGGTGAATTGGTGTTTTAAAAATTTCTACAAATTTTTCTAAATGATGAACAAAGGGAAGAAAAGCTTGGACAAATCGATTTACAGTGATTCGGCCCCAATTGCCTACCTCCGCTACCTTGGTATACCTCAACCAAGAATTTCCCAATTCACTGTACTTGAATTATTATCTTTTAAGGAAATATATAACATTTACAATCTCTATCTTTTTCACAAGGCTAAGATAGAACCTTCCCTCTAGCTTTTATGGCTCAACTAAAACCCTCTAGCTTTGGTGCTCAACTAAAAACCTTTTACAATCTACTCAAGGTTTTATACCTTAAAAACCTTAAGTATGTTCTTTACAACAAAGAGAAGATGAGCAAACTAACAATGCACCTATTGTAGGTGTGTGGTTGCAATTTGAAACTCTAAATACAAAGATTTGAGAGTGAGAAAAGATATTACAATAAGCTTTCAATGAATATGTACAAGAGTAAATGAAGAAAAATAAAGAATTGAATGTTTTTCTCTTGATTTCTATGTTTGGATGTTCATCTCTTGTATCTTGAAGTGTTCTTGATGTGTATATATAACAAAGGAAAATTTTGTGATTGTTTATATCCGTTGGGGTTAATTTTATAGTTGTTGGAAGCATTGCAGACAGATTTGTATCGATACAACTCACAAGATATATGGGTAGAAGTAGACTTGTATTGGTAAAAATCTCCTTGAGTATTGGTAGAAGTCTAGAGGAATGCTTAGGGTGCTCTCTAACTTGCTTCTATCGGTAGACCTTCCTCCAAGTATCGATACAACTTTTCAAACTTGTATAAAATGAGTTTAAAACACTTAAAAGCATTTTGGATTGACTCAATAATATTTAGATGAATTTAAAAAAATTAAAACATGTTTTTGAGTACTTTTACAAATCTTTGAAATGTTTTGAAAATGTTTAACAAAATTTTTAATAACTATTTCTCCAAATGACTTAGAGAATATAAATAAAAATTTATCTTAAATGTTGTTATATCAAAAGTTTGGGACATCAAAACAAACAATTTGTTATTATATCAATCAAAGTTGTGTACATTTGACGAAATATACTCATGTTGTGATTAATTGTCCTTAGATGCTCACTTTCAAAATTGACAGGAATTAAATTACTCAAAATTTTTTTTAAATGGACCAATTTACTTAATATCAAAATTGAGAGAGACTGAATAGGTGTTTTTCTTTTCTTTTATATATTATTTGGATTAAAAATTTAAATTATGAAACAAAATATTATTTTTAATTAATATAATTTTCAAGTGAAAAACTTTATTTAAGTTTTGAAAAATAAACCTCAATAACTTAGATAATTTTAAATTTCAAGATAAATTATTTTTTATTTAAGTATATAAATATAAATATAAATATAAATAATTTAAAAATTACACAAACATATCTATATTAGCAAACCAAATTTAACAGAAAGATACATCACTTAAAGATTTCGACTTTTACACTAATCCACTATCAAATTTGTTTTGTCGTCAATTTTGATCATCTTCTTCATCTCTGCCACACTTTTTTTTTTAATATAAACAAATAATTACATCAAAATACTACGAATAACGAAATTAATTTACTAAATCAAACTTTTAAAGCTATAAGCTCCCCGGGAGCTTCGTCGAAAACCTGAATACCTTCATTCCTGTCTAAAGCTATTTTAGCTAAGAAATCTGCATCTTTGTTCTCTTTCCTAAGAACATGTCTTAACCTTCATTGTCCAATTTGTTATAAAACTTGAAGAATTCTCCTTACCAAGGTGGAATTTGAAACTGTCAATTACCCGTCTTGAATGGCTTTGACTGCCTCTAAGCTATCAGTGAATATCATCACTTTATTGAGTTTTCGCCTGTGAGAAAGAATTAGACCATTCAAGACAATTCAACATCAAACACTGAGCACTCTCCCAAATAGTGATTGTAGCCAAGGATTCACTCTCCATTATGATCCCGCAACACTCCCCCTATAGAAGCAAGGCCAGCCAGCACCTGGCTTAACCGCCCCATTAGTATTCAAGTGACACCAATTGTAGCTATATAGGAATGGACTGAATCAATTACATGTTGTTCAAATGGGTTTTTCAAATGAGCCAAAACATATTGTTTCATCCTACTAATAGGGAATTTTATAATCTCACTGAGAGTTCCAAATTATTTCTTGAAAAATAAATAAATTTTTGTTTTTCAGATATACCAAATAATCAATCAAAATAAACAAGACTAACTAATCTCACAATAGCCATCCAGTCCTTAAAAAAAAATAGTAATCTCTCATTCAAATGTCTAAAAGAAAAATTAGAGTGATCTAGATTTAAAAAAAAAAAAAGAAAAGATTATTTCCTTTCTTAAAAGATGTAAAATCTCACTTCATGCCTAACAAATAAGGAAATAAAGACATGAACAAATAATAGAAAAACATTTTAAAATATTAAAGTAAAACACGCACACAATCAAACTATTCGCTGTTGAACGGGTATATTTTTTTTAAAAAAATTACAATATATCTTTAATTATTTAATTATTGGAAAATAAAATTAGTTAACAAAATTCTGCTATAATTTAAAATTTTAATAGTATCAATGGATTATTTTAAACATTTAATTTTTTGGATAAAAATATTTATAATAATTATTGAAAAACTAATAATGATTTCTATAATATATTTTTTGGATAAAATATTTAAGATAATATAAGTATATAATAATTATTGTTAAGTGATTTGAAATTAATATTAAAATTTAATGAATAAATAAATTATTTAACTTAAAAGATAATTCTTTTAAAAACTATAATCATTTCAAATCAAAATTTAAAATAAATATAGTAAGAGTATTTAATGTTATTTATAACTTCTAAAAAAAATTGTAACCTCTGTAATTTTTTTTACCTTTAAAAAAGATTTTTTATTTTTATTTTTGATGTGTTAAGATATGAATTTAATGGGGAAGAGATGATGGCAGAACTAGGTGGTTCACCTTGTTCTTTACAAGGCAAAGAGTCACTGCAAAGAGTACTTCGAGTAGAAATGGTGTTAAGGTTGAGTAAGAAGGTTGAAGGTAAGGAGAGAGAGGGTGGAACCTCATTTCTGGTAAAGTCAAGGGTTTTTATAATCTTAGCTGCACTCCCGAGGTGCTATGTGTTAAGTCCCTAGTGGTGGGTAAGACACAAGTGGCCAAGTGGACCGCCACCATAAGCTTAGGTAAGGTGACAATTGAACATGATTTTAATCACTACAGATGAGACGTAGTAGTTGAACTCAGAGATGGTAATTAGTAAGTGGGGTCTACACGAACACACACAAATGTTGAGCCGAGGAGTATTTCCAAGAGGTGTGTTCGAGCAGTAGGTAAGGCCCTCATGAGGAGTAAATCTGAGGGGTTGTCTAAAAAAAGTGAGGGTATAACAATTGGCCCCTAATCGAGACATTACTGGGTGTTAAGTTGTCTGAGGCATTAAGCGAGAATTACCTTGCTGCATTTGAATTTTAAAATTTGAAATGTTGGGGCTTGCGCGTAGGGTACAGATGTGGTCTATGTTGCTTGAAGGTGTATTTGTCACGAGGCTAGGACTTGAGTCTGGCAAACCACACGCCCTTAAGTGATTTTTTTGCTTCAAATTTGTCTAAAACAACCTTACTCTCGAAAATGAGAATTCACAAAAAAAATTCTCCAAGGCACTAAAATAAAGAGAAAGCAAACACAAAAGACAAAGAAGCTCGAATTAAATAGAAAAGCCACAAGAAAGCAATAGCACACCAAGTGTTTGAGTAAATGCTCTTAAAATATTCTATTACTCAAGAATAAGGTACAATGGGATGATTACAAATGGGGGAAGGCCTCTATTTATAGCTAAGATCCTCCAAATCCAACAGTACAATTTAAATTACATCAACGGTCGAGATTAAAGCCTAACTATAAGATGAGAGTATTAAAGGGATTAAACTCAATACAATCTTATTACTTAAGATTACAAATATTAACCAATATAACGAAAGTTATACTGGAGTGTTTGAGATGTACCTCGCTCGTAGCATTTACTCGATGTGGCTGTCTAATTTACATCACCACTTTTCTCCCAAAAATTGATACACAACCCACCTTTTTCATATATAATAGCCCTATCGATAACTCAACCAACGATTTACCTAACAATTGCATTTTAATAAATCATTGAAAAGAAAGCAATATTTAAATAAAATCCTTAGTGAAGAAATTTTAGTATTCAATAATTAATGGGTTTCTTTTCAAAATAATTAATTGGTAAATTTACTACTCTAAAGTGGATGTTTTCATCATCCAATGACAAAAGAAAAGTGGGAGAATTGGCTCAATATGCCCCCCCCCCCTTCCCACCTTTTTCTTTGTTTCATCTTCTCAGTTCGATTTTATTGAATATTTCTCTTAATAATAATTGAATGAAGCAACAAAGTTAACTCCCCAACCCCAACCTGACCATTCTTTTTCAAGCTGAAATTGTATGATTGAAAGTAAATAGGATGTCAAATGGAACTCCATTTCAATGATATCCTCTAGAAGATCCACTGAGTGGGCCATTAGGGTCAGGGTCAGTGTGATTAATTTACCCAATAATGTTAAACTTTGTTTCCCAAATCAAAAGTTTAATCTCACCCTTAAATCTTAATCCCAATTTTCTTTGGCAAACTCATAATTCAAAAGCTAAAACATGTGGTTAGCAGCCAAAATAAGAAAATCAAATAGCTTTTTGCTTAGGATACTTGGCCCACCAATGAAATTATTGACTGGAAGAGAAAAGAAAGTCAATGAGTGGGCTCATACTTACCCATCAGGAAAAAAGAAATAGAAAAAGAAAGGGAAGTGAGCTCCTATCATTATATCTTAAAAATACAATTGAGCACTATATCTCGGGCAGGCTAAATCAATCACAACAGATCCAACACCCTGAGCAAAATTATAATCTTTGAATCACGATGTGTGGTACAGTGGTAGCCTATTTATCTTTTAATTAATGTATTTAAAGGTTTTATCTTTGCGCATAGAAATGAAACATATTTTATAACCAATTGTTTGTCTCTTTAAAAGTATAGTTATCGATAGAATGCTACAATTCGAAACATCTAATAACTAAGAATGAAATCATCAAAACAATCCCTACAAGCCTTGAAAATTGAAAGCACAATTAGGGAAGAAAACCCAATTTAACAACTCATGAAGTAACAACTACAAGTAAATTTATCCTCTTTTGCCTCATCTATCATTCAAATTTGAATCACAATCGCAACAACTTAATAAAAAAAATAATCTCATTGTTGATATTTTAAATGGTCACCTTATAAAACAACACTACTAAGTAAATTTTTCTTTAGTTTTGCATTTCTCTCCGAAGACTTCTTAAAGATAATCACTACCATTTTTAATATTAACGGAGCTATTTTACACCTTCATCTAATATACATAACCATTTTTTTCATGAGGTGGCAAAAAAAGTAATTCTAAATATAGTATGGGGATTGTTATAAAAAATTATGAAAAAATAATCAAGGCAGAATTTCAGTGACACTTTCTTTAAATCTTTTTATGCCTTTAGGATACAACAAAGTCTTAAAACATCCAAAAAAGAACTATAGAAATGATTGATCATAGAAGTTCTTAAATATCTTTCACTAAATATTATGTCTTTACATAATACAACTATCCCTCCCCCCCCCCCTCTTTTTTGATACAATATTAAGGATAAGGGTTTGAACCCGTGCAAAATAAGTGTCTAACAAAAGTTTTAACCACCGCTCAATTCAAGTAAAGACATGACGTCATTTTTTTTAACAATCTCATTATAGATTCTGATAATATCTGTTCTTTGTGACACAATGCCTAAAACTACCCATAGCCCCTCCCCAACCCAAAAATAAGAGGATAATATGCTTCCACGCTCTCGAACACACGTCCTCCTACATTAGCAACAATGTCCATTCTAATCGAACTAAGACTCAATCGGCTAAATTATGTCATTTTCAACACAACTATTTCAATGCAAAAAATATATTCCAACAAATATAAATAAAATATTAATCAGAATAAAATTATTGCACTAAAATATAATATATATATTTACCTAATAAAAATTAAAATTAAATAAAAAATAATATTCAATTTGATTCAAATTATTACATTTTTTTAATTTATATTATATAAATTATCTAAACACCACAATTTGGGTCAGTTTTTTATTTTTCTTGTTAAATCCTACTTTGACACCCTTTGCATGGACGGTGGCCATGGTGTAGTGGAATCTTTTATCTCACAGTTACGGTAATTAATCTTACCGCTACCGCTATTTTTAACCTTACCAACCATCCATAGGCACCCTCAATTACCGCATCTAACAAAAAAACTCGGTATAGTTTAGATGGTAGGCAATTTATTCTAAAGCCTTATTTTACGTCTCTTGGAACAAACATTTGGTAATTGCATTCCAAGTAATTTTATTCTTTTCCCTGGCTGGGGTAGGGTTTTTGCTTAGCAAATTAGAGCATAAAGGTTTTTGAGGTAGCACTTCAGATATGTAGAATTGGCTTCCTACCATATCAGTTGACAAGGATGGAACTAAAAGAAAAGCTAACAAGACGTATAGAAAATCCCACAGCATGCTATGGAAATGGCAGTGGTAAAATCTATCATTCCAGCAAATATGGCATGATTAAAGGAAAGGTTTAGTCAAGCAGTTGCCATTACTACCCAAGTAACCTAAAAACTAACATTGTTCCCATCAGTTAAACCAGAAATCATAGCACATTTTGGTCAGTTCCAACACATTCTTCACTATCTTTAGACTCTGCTTGTCTGCCTTGCTCCTATTGCTTCCCATTCAGGCTTACACCCCCATGGATCCGCTTTTGCAGATGCTCCAAGCTAGCCACTCGCTGCAAAGAAGCTGTCCGCCCAATTTTGTTTCCTGTCACTGCTGATCCTTCAGAAACAGGTTGTATATTTTCAACTGAAGAAATATCTGCGAGTGCATTGTTGATTCTAAGTTCATGAGTGGATTTTGAATCGTTAGCAGCAGCCTGATAAAGGGTATGCTTTGGACCATCTTCCTCCTAAACTGCAGCATCCGTTGAAGTATCAGAGGGACATCCATCAAATGATGACATGCTCGGTATCTCAGGTAATGCATGGAACACAGGGTTCAAACCAGTAGTTCTTTTGACTGCCTCTACAGCCATTTTTACCTATATAAAGAATTCACCAATTGAATTAAGAGCTGTGTGCTCATCATGTTAGCCACTCACAGCTTTCAGCATTTAAGCCAACTTTTCAATCAGGTATGAGCCTTGCAAGATCTAAACAATCACCCTAAAGAAAATTCAAATATTCAGTAACTTACCTTTGCTTTCAATGTTTCAACATCAGCTTTTAAAATTCTGTTGTTAACTGCTGCTTCATTGTACCTTTGACTAATGTCAGTCAAACTCTTCAATAAGTTTGCATTTTCAACTCTTAATTGAGAAACCTACAGTAAATAATATATTAGGATATCCATAACTCAAAGGGGAATGCAAGCAAATAGGAAAAAGGAAAGGACAATATAGAAAGGGCAGGGAAAAGCACCAAACCTGTGACTCAAGTTCTGTCAAATGGGCCTGTTTTCTTCTTCTAGAACGCCTAGCAGACTCTCGATTTGAAAGCATCCTGAACCACCATACGGATGAGTTGGTGGGAATAGAACACAAGAAAGTAAGTATTTGTAGGATTAATTTGCTCCATTAATTAACAGACCAATCATTTTCAAGAACTTAAACCGAAAGGTTCTTAATATCAAGTGGATCTACCGTAGTATTCATTTTCCAAAATTGTGACATGCAGGACGTAGTAAAATAACTGCAACTTAAAAGAAGAGTCAATGGTTACCTCCTTACACGTTTTACATTAGCAGGATCCATGTTCTCCATTGTTTCATTTTCACCTTCAACTTCATCCTCGTCCGACTGTTCTTTTGACGATCCAGTACTTGTGCTTGGCCTCACTTGAGCTCTAAGTTTTTTCTGTCCACTGGGAAAAGAAGGAACTTCAGCCACTGCATTATCATCCTTGTCACCAGCTCCTGAACATTCAGTAAAACAGGAAAACAATACATAAGATTGCATTACACCAAACACACAAATGCACATGCCACTGTGAAAACTGTTAAAGAATAAAAAAAGAACAATTGCTTATTAGAAGCTTCAGTGATGAATTTAAACCTCTGGAAACAGTTTTGGATCCCAATTGTGGAGTATTAGATGCCTGTGACCCACTGTCGGCTCTAGCAGCAGAGTCTTGAGGTTTTGCAAAAGAAGCCTGTTTGAAATGCATCTAACATACTCAGTCAAAAGTTCTAAGAGCAAAAGGGATTCACATAGCTTTTAACAGAGGACAATCAATTCAACATTGAAAAGATGCACAAAAGATTAAAAATTACAACCATGAGCAATTTCCAGCTAGTTATATAAATATGTTGGACGGGGATGTAAGATAATATGTATTGGATACAATAAGAGGAGCAAGCTAAATACAGCCCATACCTAACTAATCTCCAGCTCTTTCTTTGTCCTACATGGAGTTTTAAGGAAAAACACACTTTTTCTTACACAAGAAAATACACTCCAAAAATCATTAAAAAAAGCAGACCAACCAAATTTATTCCAATTTGGCAATTTCCAGAATCAAGAGGGAAAGAAAATCCACTAACCAATCAAAAACACAAAAGGAAAGAAAAGTCTAATACTAAAATTAGGCTTCTCAATGATTTACTGTTAAGTCTGATGGACTGATATCAACAGGCCAGAAACAAGACAAATAAACCAACTTAACTCAACTAATAAGTAAATGATGTTTAAACATTAACCCTTTAGCAAAAGGAGAAGCAAAATAACATTCAAAACAAAACCTTGACTTTCCGACCAAAGCTACACTGGTCAAAACACCCATGAAAATACAACATTTCTGATTTTACAACGTAGGTAGATTTTTTGAACTGATAAAGGAACCAAAATGTAATTAAAAAGAATCAAAATCCAGACATACAAGTTTCCCTTCAGGTTTTCTCAGATACCAAACATAACCCAGAAAAAGAATCCCATCTTTTTTCAAAAGAACAGAAAAAAACATTAGAGATCTAAACCTTTCCTTCATTATCCTCTATTCACTCCACCTTTTTCTCATCACCCAACTACACACAAAAAAAGAAAGGGTAAAAAAGAAGAATGTAAAAGACTTACCATTGACATGGCAACAGCAGCACAAGCCAAGTTAAGTTTCTTCTTAAGAAAAGCCTGATAATTCTCTACATCTGCAGGACTATTGTCGTGTTTATTATTTTCAAAACACCCATTCTCCTTAGCTTCCTCCTCTTCGTTATCTTCACCTTTCTTATCAACTTCTTCTCTAAGGAACTGCTGAAAAGCCCACTCCGAAGCACTACGGTTCATTTCAGAACTAGGGCTTTTGTTTTCATCGTCGTCGCCACCGTCGGCGGCGGAAGAAGACCAGAAAAGGTCGGGAACTTCTTCAACGGAGAAAACTCTATCCATTGTGTGATTGGTTGGGTCGTTTGCAGGCTTTTTCGTCGTTTTATGCATCTGCTGATTCGGATGCTTGTCAAATAGATTGGGATTTAGAATTTATTTAATTATTTTTAAATTAATATGTTCGAATGTGGGCCTATTCAATTTTCTAAATGGATAAGGTGAGGGAAGTTTTGGTGTTCTCGTTACTACAATTATTCTGGTGCAACCATTATTTGGATACTTTTTTTTGATTTTAGAGAGAATAATATGTTCCAGCGTACTCAAACTCATGTGGTAGTAATGTCCATACCAATCGAGCTAAGATTTAATCAGCTCAATAAATATTTAAAGGTAAAGAAAATAGATAAATTTACTTAATATGGATCTAAAGAAAAGAATTCAAGTATAAAACGTAGAATTTAAGATGTTATATTCAAAATTATAATATAAAAATTATAGTGAAATAGGGATCAAACTAAGTTGTTTTGTTTTACTTTTCTCCATACATCATGGATAAGTTGTTAAAGTTGCAATTTAATAAATTTGTTGATTTATTGAAAATAAAAATGGATATGAAATTACAATTGGGTAGTTGTAATATAAAGGACATAACTACAAATATCTTCCATTCCATGACTGTATATTGTAAAATGAAAAGTGATGTTTGGGATAGTGGCAAATTGCTATTATATATATGTTAGATGTTAGTGATCTTATAATCCACCAAACTTATCACTCCTTTCCAAAATATCTTCAATTTACTATTATATTAAAATGAAAAAAGAATTTTCTTTTTCATGGAAACTTAAAAGCTCTCCTTCAAATTTGAAAGTGTTTTAGTTCGATTGATATATACATTGTTGTTAATGTAGAAGAACGTGGATTCGAGTCTAAACATTGTGTCAAAAAATTAAATATGATCAGAAACTAATAAAATTGTTAAAAAGGGGATTGTTTGAAAAGAATTACAGTAAAAAGACATTGCAACCCAAAATTCCACAGGCACCAATTAATAACCCAGAGAAAGTTGACCTGGAAATTTTAGGACATATCTGTTCTAGAATAATATATTTTAACTTATTTTTATTATTTTAAAATGTATTTTACTTTTTTTAAAAAATTATTATTATTTCTTTCGAAAACATAAAATGCATGAAAGAAACTTGAGGAAAATCTACTACAAAATTCCCATTGGATAGGAAGGCTGAATAATTATTGAATTGGGCCGATCATGGGCCCCATTGTACCAACCGAAACCTTCCCACGTCCTCTTAGGGTCAGTTCTTCATTGCTTAAAAAAAAAAAAACACTTTGGACTCCAAAAGTACTTTTGAAAGAAAAGCTGTGAAGAGCAAGCTGCTTTTGGCTAAAATTTTTAACTTTTCAAATAGCACTTCTGAAAAGAAGCTGAAAAGGATAAGCTAAAAATTTTAGCTTTTCCTCTCCCAAAAGCACTTTTGGTGCTTAATTACTTTTTCACCCCTCTAATAACATAGTAATTTTCCTTTTTTTCTTGGTGCTTAATTACAATTGTGTTAAAATCATTAATTAAAAATAAAAAAATATTTTTTAAAATACTAATTACAAATATTTAATGGTTATATTTAAATATTTAAAATATAGTTTATATATTCTAATTAAATTTTATAAATAATTAATATTTATTGCTTAAAAATATTTACAATTTATATTTTATATATTAAAATATTAACAACAAGTTATAATAATTTTTTTATATTATTACTAAAATATAATAATATTAACTAATTTAAATATTATTTAAATGCATATTTGTTACTTGATAACAACATGTCTAAAATGGATATTTTATTTCTCAAAAGCACTTTTTGACAGTAATGCTAAACACTCAAATTTTAAACCAAACTTTTCAAAAGCACTTCTCAAAATCACTTTTCCACAACACTTTTCAAAAGCATTTTCCAAAAGCAATGAAGAACTGGCCCTTAGTCTCCTTGATATCATATTCGTAACAGCTAAGTTATTCGTTCAATGTCTGAAATATCATAAAATAAATTTATGAGAAATTAATTAAATATTTTTGTAGGGTTTTATCTGTTCCCTCTATATTTTAGTGTGAAAAAAATTATAAATAAATAAACTGAAACTCATATTTATGAATTGATTACGAGTGTGTTGAACTTGTGGTTAATATAATTTTTGAAATATTTTTATAGTTAGAAATTAAAAAGGAATACTTTCTCAATTTTTGGTATAGTTATTGCTGCAGTTATTGGATCAGGTATTATGTCCTTGATTTATTGTAAAAAGGCCAATTTGAATTATCATGAATAATAAGTTGGAACTTACGTCATGTTTTCCAAAACGTAAGCAAACTTTTTTATGAGTTGATAATGAAGGAAATTGGTTAACAAAAATTATGCAGTAATTAATAAAATAAGATGAAGGAAAAATAGAAAATTCATTTTTAGTGATTTTTTTGTGCCATACAAATTAAATTTCACTCGTCTTTATAGCAGTTCTCATATTTCTTTATATTCAACAGGTTTCTTTTTGAATAAAATCATAACTTTTAGTATTTAAGAGACAACTTATGACCTGAAAAGTGACAACTCTTGATTAATATCTAAGTGATATAACTATTTGTTACGTATAACTTTCATTTGTAACTATTGGGATATCATATAAATATTTGAAAATTTCCAAAAAAAAAATAAATTTGATAAAAAAATATTAAGACTATTTAAAATATAGATCAAAACTCGGGTTTCAATATTCAAAGCCTGAACTCAACCTTGTCCAATCCATTTTCATGTTTATAATAGATTTGTTTCATTTATTTTATGTATTATGTAATCTAACAAAAAATAAATATATTATATTAAAATGTAAATATTAAAAACTATATTAATATGTTTACGTTAGAAATTTTAATAATATATGTAATTAATAAATATTACAAAATAATTATATTTAAAAAAAACAGAATACGGGCTAGTTTAAATGTAATAGGTTAACCATTTATAAATATAAATTATGTAATTTAACTGGCATAGACTACATTTTTAAAAAAAATCAAATAAATGAATCGACGAATTCATCAATCTTGCATCAACTGGGAAATAGAAAGATTAATTTCTCTTAACAATTTACCCAAATAAAAAAATTGAGAAAAACCTAAAAAAGTTTACTCAAAAAATCCAATAAGATAATTGCCAAAAAAATGGCATGTAAAAACATATATGCTGATTCAGCTTTTCCGTTAAATAAATTTTTTTTGGTGAATACTTAATTTATCAATAATAAAAATTGAAAGATATAGTTTGATTAAATTAAAAGTTTATGATTTATATTAAAAAAACGATTATTTTATAAAAAATTTAATTACTCTCTCCATATATTTAGTTGAAAAGGTTTGGTGGGTCTCCATAAGCTGCTAATCCAACTGTTTAAAGCCCCATATCCAATATTCTTGCCGAACAATTTCAGAACCACCGTTTGATCCATTTCTTTGAAAAGAGTTTGTTGTATCCTCTTACAGAAATCTATTGCAGGGATTCCATTAACAATATATCTAAGGATGTCTCCTTCCAAAAATTCCAAATCATCTTCAGCCCCAACGCCAGAATTTTCCGTCGCCTATCTTTCTAAAATTTCCAGTTTTGTTTCCCAAAAGTTTGTCCTTCCAAGATACAGTTGAGCTCGACATTGGTTCAACCAACATATCAGTGGCTGCCTCGCCTATGCCCTCTTTGAATCGGACTTTCTTAGTTTTACGATCCACATCTACTTGAGAACCCTCATCATCCCCGATTTCCAGATGAGACCCGTTATCCCCAAAGTTCAGAGAGATTTCCAATTTTTATGGGAGCTCACCATAATAAGAAAAAAACCTTTTCAAAAAGCGATTTTAGATTTTAAATTTTATAGTGAAATGAAATATTAGAAAAATTAATGATTCTAATGAATTAGTTTAACTAATCTGTTGATGATCAAATTAAAATTTTAATTATTTGAAGTTCAACCATGGAATTAACAAATCTATTAAAGCTAGAACATCCATTTCATATTATTAATACCAACTATTTGGATTGAAGTCAATTGCATTGCATTTAAAAATAATATAACAAGGTCTATTGAATCTTAGCTCAATTGACATAGGTATTATTGTCAATATAAAGAGATGTGAATTCGAGTATCTTCCTATTTATAAGTTAAGGTGACTATGAGTAATTCTAAGCATTATGTCAATAAGAACAAATATGATCAAAACCTATAATAAAATTATTAAAAAAATAGACTTCGTTGTTTTTTGATCAACACACTAACTTAAAAAATAAATAAAATAAGAAGAAATAAATATTCCAATTTCTAAAGGTAATTGAAATTACAATTAGATCAATGAATGCATCACCATGATTATTGTGAAATTTTCACCTTACGTCCAAACCCCAAGGTCTTTTGGAATTATATTGGTAAAATCCCTTACAAAATTGATGTTTCGTCACCTTGTGTGTATGTGAATGGAGCCATTTATTGGTCCACCGATGACATCTACCATCTTGAAAAGACTGAAGTTATCATCAGCAGGATGTGCCCATTTCATTCACTGAAGGTTTAGAAAGACTTTGAGTCAAATTAAACCCCGGTGATTATCATAGACTTTGACAATCTTGAGTCTTTTCGTAACTAGATCACGATCAAACCCCAATTGTTGTTGTTGCTGTGGAAAATTAATAGCGACTTGGAATGGATTTGTAACGGGAGAAAATGAATCCACATCACTTTGATGCAAAATTCGGTGTTTTGTGCTACGGTTAAGAACAAGGATTTTAAAACGTCCAAGAAAACAAAGGATGCCATCACAGGAATTCAACATGTGATAGCCATCATGTGGAACATCACCCATCCGTTGGTGACGATAAGGGATTCTAGTATCTGGTAATGAAATTCCATTGATGACCATGGAAGCTATAACTATGTGCTTTGTGGCTTTATCAATTTTAAAATAGGCAGTAAGAAATCGAGGATCCTTTTTCCTTTGGTTTGAAAGATATTGATCGGTGAAGTGAAGATGGGTGATGAGCCTAAACCATTGCTTGGAGACACACTTGAATCTCAATAAAGACTTGACGGTAAGTTTCCCCAATATCTCTACTATCAAATCATGAGGAACTCCATGATTCATCTCTCTCCATCTTTTTCTACCACTAATGTTAATAATCCCTTTTAGGTTTTTTTTTTTTTTTTTTTTGGTTATTAAATCGGCTTTCAATGTATATAAAACGAGGAGAGGAGAAGAAGACTAATTGCAGTTAAATTATTAGTACCAGAAAGGATAGACTTCTAGCTATCATAATATTCTTAATCCATTTAAACTTTCTTATGTGTATTTATATGTATAAATTATTAGCTAGCCGTAATGCAACTCAAATTTCAACGAAGAAACAAAATAAAAGAAAACCCAGGAACCCCCCCCCCCTCCCGCCCCCCAACCATCGTGGCCGACTCCTCCCCGAGTGGCTATTACTTTGTTTGAGGATCTCCCTTGACTCGCCATTACTCTGTTGAAAAAATGCCACAGGCAACAGCTGTGTCTGTGTCTGTGTCTGTGGCTATGATTATAATGCATCACTCTCAGGCATGGTATGTATCTTATTTGCATTGAAAGATGGTTCTTCAATCATGGGCTTTCTTTTTGCGTGATTGCATCTATGAAATAACAAGTTTCCACATCAATACATAAATGCAATTATGTCATTTTTCATCGATAAATCATTATCAACTCATAACCAAATTTTGACAAAAATACTAATGATTTATGTTTAAAACTTATTTATTTACCCAAATAAAATTAAACTACAATGATAATTAATTAATTTAATTTTCACTTTATACTCTATTATTTAAGTTATTCATCTAATTAAACAATAATTCAAATAAATTAAATTAATCCTAAGTCATCTCTTGCCATCTCGAGAAAATGCGTTTACTATGAATATTACTACATGCATTCTATTTCTCATTTGTCATTGTCCATTCATTCTCAATTCTTATTATACAATATTCTGTTCAGAGTTATAATTAACTAGTGGAGGAACCAATTTAATATATATAATTAGGATTTAAATAATTTGTAATTTAGTTTTGATTTTTCATCTATTTAATTACAATATTATTTAGCTATAGAGTCAATCCACTAAAAGGACCATGATTGATCTCCCTATTATATATCATTACGAAAGTTAAATATATAAAGATTTTGTCCAATGACCTTGTTATATATGTGTTGCCCTTATTGGATGCCCATTATCCCTTTAGGTTAAATTCGTTCACCTAATTCAACCGATTTCATCACATGATCACCATTACATCTTCATTGATGAAAACAATCATTACTAAAATGAGTAATTATTAATATTATGGTCACGTTAGATTTGTATAATCCATAGAACCTTAGTGAAAGGGTATCATTTACTCTTTTAATTGAGTTATGATTTTATTATTGTGAGTGAAGTCATACTTTGAAGAAGTCATGTACCCAACATGCAATTTTCGGCCTACTACCATGAGAGCGTCGATTTCCAATATATCAATGTTCATGAGTTACACACACATGATTTTTCACTTATTTGGGATTTAAGTAAGTCACACCATAAATGTCTCAAGTACATAAATTCATAAACGGATATAGGATAAATTCAATTTAGGTCATTCCAAATAATCACATATATATGCCTTCATATTTGGAAGTCAATCTAACACCAATAGCTTAGACAAATTATTTCTCCAATTAGACTTATAAATGACATAATAGTCTTGACATGAATGATTTACTCAATTTGATTTCATGAACTCTTACCAATTTAGATCACCTATTATACTTCTTGCATCATAATCTCATTATATAATACAATTTATTATTTGTTAAGGTTTAAGTAATAAGTGAGCTAATATTTACGCTAAAAACACAAATCTTTAACAAATTTAAGGTGTTTTCTATTTCAACCTTACTTCTTACCATAATTCACTAATATATTTGTCTTCAGCAATTTTGTGTATAAGAGGGCATTGCATTTTCAAGCTGGTTTACCTGTCGAGTTTTGGGGTGTGTGTTTTAGTCGCTACGTATCTTATTAATCATACCTCTCTGTCTTTGTTGTCAGGCAAAAGTCGTTTCCACTAAACTCAATTACTCTTATTTATGTGTTTTAATTAGATGTCTGTGTCATGTTTCTATTCTTCCTAGATCCACTGATAAATTCCATGAAGGAGCTGTTCTGTGTGTCTGTTTGGGATATCCTTATGGTTGAAAGGGATACCTTGCAGTCAGCCTATTCTGTATTAAGGGATGTTATATTTCATGAAATAATTTTTCCTTTCAACAGCCAATTGTTTAAATCACCACTAAAACGTTTTCCAAATCCAATCCTAACCAACCTCGAGGAGATTAATTTTCATGTCAACTTGACAGGCCTTTATCAGCCACCGCTGTTGTAGCTTTCTTTGGTATCAGTCTTACCCATGCTCTCACTATGTTACTTATGATGAATTGCTCAAGTATCACCAATCTTTGCTACTCCATGTAAAACTCTATTTGGCAACCTGGTTCCCTATCAAAGGTCTCGGTACTCTTAAAATATTCCTTGGGTTTGGAGGCTTCTAAAAATATGCATTACTCATCTCGGTTGAAACTGGTATGGCAGCCTCTTAAGAGTGTGTAGCATTACGATTCCTAATCTTTGTTTTTTGAATAAATATTTAGAACTATTCATAACTCTTCCCCAACCCTTAAATAAGAGAATAATGTGTTTCAGCGCACTCGAACTCACGTTCTCTTATACTAACAACAATACCGATACTAACTAAATAAAAAAACTATCTTTCCTTTTTCTAAATAATAATAATATCTTTAATTTTTAAAATAAATATATTCTTCTTTTTCATAGTTTTGTTTCCACCCACGCTATGTGTCATGTGTCTGGCAATCTAGCATATATGAAGCTTGAGAACAAATTAAGAAAAATTCTATAACCTATTCATTCAGGGGCAAAGACGGAAATTTTTGTAGGGGTTGAAATTAAATTGTAACTTTTAATAATCTATATGTTTATAATTTTTAAAGGGTTAAATTAAATTTGTATCTTTTTTTAAGGGGGCGAAGTATAATTTTACATTTACTAATTTAAAATTTTAAAATTTGTAAAGTATTTAAATGTAGAATTGGCAGGCGCGGAATCCATTTAAGATTTTAAGTTGGTTAAAATTATCATAATTTTGTGGTCAATAAAATCTTTTTAATACGTGAAAAGAATCATGTTAGTCTGATCCTCCTTAACAGCTAACATTGACCTTTGTTTGTTTCATCCAATGTAAAATATGGCTTCAAGATCAATTAGTGTTTCAACTATGGAACAAGTAAAGCATTTTTCTTTACTACTTTGTTTTCTTCTCTATCTTGGTTGAAAACTATTGCATCTGTCAGCTTCATTTATGTTTTATTTTGCCTTTACTTTAATAAAAGAATAATAAAGGAGTGTAGAGTAAATTAAAATTTTCCTTCTACTTTGGTGGGTCATATTTCAGTTTAGAAAATTGAAATTGAATAGATTAGATTAGGAATTAATCAGGGTAAAGGGTTAAATCAATTGACCTACAAATCGCTCGAAATTGTTTTTTTTTAAATTTTTATATATTTTTTTCAATTAAATTAGATAGATTTATCAAATCGAACACTTATTTAATTATGAAAATCTTAGTTACAAAAATGAAAAGATTTAATCAATTATAAAATAAAATTATTTTTATTCAAAATTATGTAAATATAAATATTTTTAAACTGATATAAAATTTTGAATTAAGTTAGTTAAATCCAATCTAAATTTAAATGCATTAATAAAAAAATTAAATTTAAATAAAAGGAAAATAATTTTCTTGAAGCGAGGACGTATATTCAAGTTTAAGCACATTTAAAGAAAAATTATAGGTAAAAACCAACCTTCTATTAACAACAAAAAAAAAAAAAAAAAAAAAAAAAACACTTTATTCCACCCAAGCCATGAGCAAGTTTAATTATAATTTAAGACCATAAGAATTTCCTTTCCCTAGAGTGCAAGGCACTCAGTCGCATGGTTGAGTAAAGTGGGTTCTTATATCTTTACCACACTTTCACTCAAGCAGTAATATTCATCAACAATTTACCTCCCTTGAAAGAAGTATATTTAAAATGATAGCCAAAACCAGATTACTACTAATTTTTTCATCATGTTCTTTCAATCAAACAAATTAAAAACAAATAAAACAAATCAATCAAATAAGATTACTTCAAGATTTTTAGTTTAATTTAACACATACATAATGTAATATTTCATACTCGACCCGATCGTTGGGTTAGAGCTATAGGATGTCATATTTTTTGTTAGAACAATTACGACAAATCATATATATAATTATCGATATTTTATAATCAGTTATACATAAAACGTGCTTTATACACAATAAATGATCATTTCTGAGCCAAGTATAAACTTAAGAAAATTTAATATCATCTCGAAATTAAATAATGACCCAAATGTAAAGATTTCAAAATATCATGACAGATAACCTTCGATAAATCCTAATCACCTTCCTCCTCATTTTAAATCCAAAATTCATTACATATACATATGGCACGAAATACAAAATGTGTGACTAAACTATTTCCCTTCAACTAGACTGCCTTGGAAGTTCTCTCATCTAATTTTCATGAATGTAATTAATAATTCTTTCTACTTTTTTTTTTCTAAGTAATTAATGTTTTAGTTCATATATTTACAATGAAAAAGGATCATAAGTATCTCTCCAGTAAGCGAATAATTCATGTTAATCATCTTACAACTGACCCAAAAAGTTTTGAAGTAATAGGGAATATACTAAACTTGCTAACTTAACCTTTAAAAGAACGATTTATTAGTATATTTTTTCCTCTATGATCGGATGGTTATCTGTTTAGCAATAGGAAGCTGCAATGTAGATTCCTCTTCCTCGAACGTGTTTACTTTATTCATCTCGTATCTCTTTTAAAACCTATGCCCTTGAAAGAAAAAATAGAAATCTCCCTTGTTTGCTCATTTAGTTTGTTGATCAATGTCTTTGAGGTTGCGAAAGCCGAGCGAACCCACCATGCATCGCCAGGTGGAGCCTTCGAAAAGCTCTGTACGAAGGTGGCGAGTGGCGGTTACAGCCATAAGCGTCACTAGGTTTCTTGTGGGGTTGACTAAGAAAGTTGCTGAAAAGAATGCGGAGCTCTTGCGGTCTCTCTCTTTCGTTACCATCGACGTTGAAGGAAGTGGCGATGAACGTGTTCCGATTCTCGACGTCGATCCTCAAGGACTTGCTAAGATGGTGAAAGACAAGAGCTTCCAAAGCTTGAACGATCAGTATGGTGGAGTTAAACAGGTTGCTACTCTCCTTCAAACTGATTTCAAAACAGGAATCCCAGGTAATTAATCTATTTATTTTTCAAAAATTATATATATGCATAGGATTTACATAGGTTGACATTCTGTAATATTGTTTGTTGGTAACTTTTGGTAACCACAGGTGATGATAATGACCTTGCTCTTCGAACCAAGGTTTTTGGTGCAAATAAGTACCAGAAACAGCCTGCAAAAAGTTTCTTTAGCTTTGTTCTGGAAGCATTTAAAGACACCATCATCATCATTTTATTGGTCTGCGCTGTCCTCTCTTTAGGCTTCGGAATCAAACAGCATGGCCTCAAGGAAGGGTGGTACGATGGTGGGAGCATCATTGTAGCCGTTGTGCTTGTCGTCGTCGTCTCCGCCGTGAGTAATTACAGGCAAAGTAAACAATTCGAGGAGCTTTCTCATGAAACCAATGACATACGCGTGCAAGTGGTACGAAACGGAAGATACCAACCTGTGTCGATCTTTGAGCTGGTGGTCGGCGATATTGTGTCTTTGAAGACCGGTGATCAGATTCCAGCCGATGGTTTGTTCGTCGAGGGCCATTCGTTGAAGGTCGATGAGTCTAGCATGACTGGAGAGAGTGACCATGTTGAAGTTAATGAAAAGAAGAACCCATTTTTGCTGTCTGGTACGAAGGTCACTGATGGCCATGGGTACATGCTAATCACTGCTGTTGGAATGAACACTGCATGGGGTGAGATGATGAGTTCCATAAGGCGTGATTTGAACGAGGAGACCCCTTTACAAGTCCGACTCAGCAAGCTGACTTCTTACATTGGGAACATTGGATTATCTGTAGCAGTTCTTGTTCTGTTGGTTCTGCTTATCCGTTACTTTACGGGTCACACAAAAGCTGAGAACGGAAGAAGTGCATTCAATGGGAGCAGGACCAAGTTCGATGATGTAATGAACTCGGTTGTTAGTATTATTGCAGCAGCTGTCACCATTGTAGTTGTGGCCATTCCAGAGGGTTTGCCTTTAGCTGTTACTCTAACTCTGGCTTATTCAATGAAGAGGATGATGAGGGACCATGCCATGGTAAGGAAACTCTCTGCTTGTGAAACCATGGGCTCAGCCACCATAATCTGCACTGATAAAACCGGCACTCTTACATTAAACGAGATGAAGGTTACTGAGTTTTGGCTTGGAAAGGAACCTATTGATAATTCTATGAGCTCTGAAATAGCACCTAATGTCCTCCAGTTACTAAGTGAAGGGGTTGGTTTAAACACGACAGGTACTGTTTATAAACCTGAGCCCACATCAGTTCCTGAGATTTATGGTAGTCCAACTGAGAAAGCAATACTCTCTTGGGCTCTGAATGATATGGGGTTGAACATTGATGAATCAAAACAAAGTTGTGAAATCATCCATGTTGAGGCCTTCAATTCAGAGAAAAAGAGGAGTGGAGTTTTGATAAGGAGAAGCAATAACAAAAGAGTGCTAGCTACTCATTGGAAAGGAGCTGCGGAAATGCTACTAGCCATGTGTTCATGTTATTATGACAAAAAAGGGGTATTAAAGTTCATGAATGAAGATGAAAGAGCACACATTGGAATGGTTATTGAGAGTATGGCAGCTAAAAGCCTGAGATGTATTGCCTTTGCAACTTCGGATGTAACAGTGACAGATGGTAATGAAGAGAATCATACAAAGCTTGAAGAAACAGGACTGACTTGGTTGGGTCTTGTTGGCCTCAAGGATCCATGTCGGCCAGGTGTCAAACAAGCAGTAGAATCTTGCAAGAAAGCTGGAGTAAGCATCAAAATGATCACTGGGGACAACATGCATACGGCAAGGGCCATAGCTTTTGAATGTGGAATCCTCAATTCCGAAAGCAGTTTACACAATGAAGCTGTGGTTGAAGGTGTGCAATTTAGAAATTACTCAGACGAAGAAAGAAGGCAAAAGATCGAAACTATTCGAGTAATGGCAAGATCTTCGCCTTTCGACAAACTTCTAATGGTACAGTGCTTGAAGCAGAAGGGTCATGTAGTAGCAGTCACTGGAGATGGTACAAATGATGCTCCTGCTTTAAAAGAAGCTGATATTGGACTTTCCATGGGCATTCAAGGAACTGAAGTTGCAAAAGAGAGCTCAGATATCGTCATTTTGGACGATAACTTCACCTCTGTGGCAACAGTTTTAAGATGGGGTCGATGCGTGTACAACAACATCCAAAA
Organism: Gossypium turneri; assembly: GCA_008044935.1. Lineage (NCBI taxonomy): Eukaryota > Viridiplantae > Streptophyta > Magnoliopsida > Malvales > Malvaceae > Gossypium > Gossypium turneri. Next base: position 54,293,469 of record CP032581.1, read on the forward strand.
GTTTATTCAGTTTCAGCTGACAGTGAATGTTGCAGCCTTGGTCATCAATTTCATTGCTGCTGTATCTTCTGGAGATGTACCATTAACTGCAGTCCAACTATTGTGGGTGAACCTTATAATGGACACTTTGGGTGCACTGGCCTTGGCTACCGAGCAACCCACTAATGATCTCATGGACAAGCGACCTGTGGGTAGAACCGAGCCACTTATAACAAAAGTTATGTGGAGGAACCTCATTGCTCAAGCACTCTATCAGGTAGCTATCCTACTGATTTTACAATTTAAAGGCAAATCCATTTTTGGTGTGTCGGAGGAGGTCAAGGATACCCTAATATTCAATACATTTGTTCTCTGTCAAATCTTTAATGAGTTCAATGCAAGAAATATGGATAAGAAGAACATATTCAAGGGGATACATAAGAACAGGTTGTTTTTGGCCATTATCGGAATCACCTTGGTCTTACAAGCAATAATGGTGGAGTTTCTTCAGAGGTTTGCCAATACTGAGAGGCTAAGCTGGGAGCAATGGGGGGCTTGCATTGGCATTGCTGCTCTGACTTGGCCCATTGGTTGGATTGTTAAGTGTATTCCTGTTGACAAGAAGGTTCAAACACGAAGTTCTGCTGCTTCATGAAGTTCATAGCTAAGATGTTTGTTTTTTTCTTTTTGTTAAATTGACAAATTAGCCATGGATTATTTCATTCTAGAAAAATTTGTAATTTTATAAGACATTCCTGTGCACTCATAACGTAGTTTGTGCTTGTTAGTAACATAAAGATTTGTTCAAACCATAAAATTTTAATGTTATTAGTGGGTTTGGGTTGAAGAAATTGGCTGCAAAGATGCTGATGCTGATGCTGATGCTGACAAAGCCAAACCTCGACTATAAAAATAGGAAGAGTAAATTTGAAGCATATGAAAAAGATAAAAAGCAGATTCCAAGACAACCTGTTGAAATGGATGTAAAGTGTTTATGCGTTGTGTGTTGGATGATATCGGAATCCTACACTTCAGACCCCCACTATGGAAGTCAACAAAAGAAAGGAAACTGGGGAATTTATAGGTGAGTATCTTCAACTCAACTTACAAAGTTACTCCATGTAGTTAATTTTAGTTAATTTAATCACTGCATTTTAGGTGTTTGTAAATATCAGTTAAATTGTTATTATTTAATTTATGTGAAATAATTTTTTTATTTTTACAATTTAAAAGGATTTTTATAATTTATAGAGAAATCCATCATTATATATGCCTGCAAAAGAAAATTTTTATATTTTTTCTTTTGTGATTTTGTATTTTGATTTGTTAAAGTTTTAACTTTTTAAATAAGTTTTTATACTTTTTTTTTTATAATTTTGTAAAATTTCTTTTTTTTTTTACATTTTAATAATTTTATAATATTGTGAATCACATTTAGAATAAACCTGAATAAATATATCTTTAGATTAAATGAATTTGGATGATCATTTATTCATATTCATTCTAAATGTGCATTTTTAATAATTTTTATTTTTAAAAATTTAAATATATATTGACATGACATGCTACATGTCATCATCTGATAGGTTTATTTTATAATGTTGATTATTTTAACGATTAATGTAGTCAAAGACGAAAATTATTAACGAAGAGACTTAATTAATTTTTTAAATTACCAACAAGAGCTCAATTGGTACGAATTAAATAGAGGCATAAATGATTTTTTTCCTTAAAAGCCTTCAAACCTACAAGTCAAACTAAAACTAATAAAACTAATGGGGTCTTAGCATAGTTGGCTTAAGTATCTAAGTTCGAGACTCATCATTCACAATTAATTGTATAGGTCTTTGAGCCTATCATGTGTTGTAGTCATGTGTGAGTTTTAGTCGAACTAGCCAATTTGTAAGGATTGTTTCAGTTTGTAGCTTATTTTGTATTGTAATTGTTTGATACTTTATTTTAGTTCTTAGTTCATTTATGTTATAATAGTTGATTTTACATTTAGAGGTTATTTGAACATGTATTTATACTTGTTGAGTATTTCAGAGTGTGTCCTTTTAGATGGTTGAGCTGTATATTTATATGATATGATTATTGCTTATGGATGTTATGTCATAGGTAGGGAAACGTATTCTATTCTAGAGTTTACACGTGTTCGCAAGATGTGAGTTTGCCTAGATGGCTGTGTGAACCCACATCTGACGATCCCACGAGAGTATGCGAACGCCTCACGTGCGAACCCAAAATGTAAACCACGTAAAGCGCGGATCAGAACACAATTAGGTCTGGAATCAAGTACCCAATCGGAGTATCATAACAATACTTGTACTATACTTGAAAACTTAAAAAAAAAAAAAAATTATATTTTTACATACACAATCTATAATATCATATATTAAATTATTTTTCTCTAATTTTCATTACTATAATTTTTTGAAAGACATACTATAACAACGTATTTAAATAATTGTAAGTAACAGATGCCAGCATAAAAGATATGTTGAGTAAGATTTGAATACATAAATAACAGGTGAAAATTAAGATAAACTTATAACAATAAAATTTATAAAACTTTAAACATAGAAAATACATTTTCTTTATTTTTCTCTCCCCTCTTTAATTTTTCATTCATCCACAATCTCAAATGTAAAAAGAAAAGCAAAAGAAAGCACTTTTATTATGTATCTTCTTTTTGTAGTTGTTATAGATTATAGATATATAACAGGAATAATTTTCTCATTTCTGCGCACCTACTGCCTTTAGGAAACTACCTGGAAATTTTGATATAATGAGCGGTGTAGATGGGTTGGATCGGGTTTAAGTATGATATTACTATATTTTATATTTATTTTAAATACTGCCTAGTTCGAGATATGAATCTAAAATTTTACCTTCTTTTTAATTTATTGAATTTTTTTATATAATCATCTTAACATTATTTTAATATTTACATTAAGGTAGTATTATATATTTAGTATATGTTTATTTTGTTAATGTGTTATCAATTACATAATATAAAATATTATAAACTTTAAAATGGGCTGTACTCGGGCCTTGAATGTTAAGACTGAGCCCAACCCATATTTTAAACAGATCTATTTTTTTTTGTCCAAGTCCATTTTTTAAGCATAATATTCCGTCCTAAACCCTCCCAAATTTCGGATAAACCTTCCTAAACCCATATTTTAAATAGCTCAACCCATGGATAGATCTAATTCAAGGTATATGGATTCTTTTTTACAATTCACGCATTATTGATACTATGGGTAGGTGCATAATAATTCAAAATATATAATTCTCTTTTATAAGGGTTAAACATAAAATTGGTACCCAAACTTGTGTACTTCTCCCAAATTGATACATATGGCTTTTTTGTCCCAGATTGGTACCCGAACTTTTTTTCTGTCCACTAGTTTGGTACCTGAGACTAACAATGTTAATTTTTTGTTGACATGACAGCACTGACCAATCACACACCACCACATGACATCCTATTTGGCGCTCTTTTTTATTATTCTCTTTTTTATTTTCCCTCCTTCTTTTCACTTTTTTCTTTTTCTTTTTTCTGGGTGTGCCTCTTCATCTCCCATTTCTGAGCTTCATGGCCATCACACCATTTTCTTTCACTTTCCTCCCATCCAAACACCCACCACTTCATTCCCAGCAACAATGAAGATGACTTCTCGACCAGTTCCAAACCCAGGTAAAGTACAACAAGATCTAAATACAAAGACACTATTAATTTCGATTCAAAATCAAAGTAGCATAAAGTAAACAAAAACAAATACAAGGCTTTCATTGTTTTTGGTTTTAGACCCTAAAATCAACCAAATTAAAGTCGATAAAGAGAAAATTTAAAAGGATTGAAGAGGAAAAAAATTGGGGAGGGGAAAGGGTACTTGAGGAGAAGAAAGGAAGGAAATTAGGATTTGGAAGTTGAAAAAAGTGGGGTTCTTCACAGGCTTTTTGGTCCTGTTGCTTCTCATTGAAGTCATTTCTTTGAATGTTAATGAACCCAAAATCAACACAAAGGAAGATAAAGATTGGCGCTTCCGCAGGGGTTGTGACTTAAAAACTAGCTATGACTTATCGATTGAATAAATTAGAGCGAGAATTAATTTATCTCCTTGTTCAAATTTGTTTTTGTTTTTCTTCTTCACCAACACCCATTTTCATGTGTTCCCAAAACTCTAACTAGAAACCTTAACTCACAAACTCCAATGCCATTTTTATGTCGAAAGAAGAAGAATTAAGAAGAAACAAAATTGGGGATTAAGATTTGGGAGTTTTGGTTGGAAAATGAAAATCGATTTTTGATTGGAAATTGCAGAAGAAGAAACAAAACTACAGAAGAGAAAATTCAAAAGAAAAAACCTTTTTTTTTCATTTTTTTAGATTATGAACTCTTTTTCCATTTCAAAACCATTTTGAAAGGATTCCAGACGGTGGTTGTCATTGCTTGGAGAACTCATTGGAGGAGGTCGAATGGTGGCCTAGTAGAGGTGTAGAATACTAGTTGAATTGCATAAATTTAAAAAAGGGAAAATTAAAAATAAAAACAAAAAGAGGGCCAAAGAGGATGCTACGTGGCAGCACGTGATTGGTCAACATTTCCATGTCAGCAAAAAATAACGACGTTAGTTTTAGGTACCAAACTAGTGGATGGAAAAAAAGTTTGGGTACTAATTTGAGACAAAAAACCCATAGGTACCAATCTGGGAAAAGTGGACAAGTTCAGATAACCTCATTTATAATTCACACATTATTAGTAAAATTAAATTATTGTCATACATGTTACAAATAAATAATCCTTCGTATGAACACTCAAAAGTAGATAAAAATAAATAAAGTTTTATGTTTGCATGAATATTTGTCAAAAGTGTTGGTGGGGACAAACTGAGAATGGGAAAACATGAAGTCTGAGTCAGAACTCACAAATCAAATGAAATTTGAATTACTTCTTTCCGTTATCAAATGCGAAATTTCATTCTAGCATTCTTGTCCCCTTAATTTGCATCCAAATCTCTAGACCAACATACATGGATTTTACAAATATAAGTATACATACAATTTATATCACAAATTATAATTAATACATATTTGTTGAGTAATTTTATCTCGTGTCTCATTAATGGGAACATTTGGGTATTTATACATACTATCACTGTTTATGACATGACCTCACTGTTTATGAGTTGACCCCACTATTCCTAGCATTGACATTCTGAGCGAGACTTGGGCATGCTGGACACGTGCACCACTTTAGGTCACCTACTAGACCTCACGACCCTCCCATATGTGAACTTAGTAGGCAAATATGAACTGAGACCACGAACTCCTCATAGCATCGAGCTCCCCTTATTGTCCTCTCGTTGTACGCCTTACATGAACCTATTCTGGTGGGACTTGTCCGGGTTGTGGGCTAGCGACCCAGATCCTATCTGCGTTTCAGGTCAGTGATCACTGATGTATAACAATCTAGTCCTCCTTAGTGGGCCTAAGGTGTGTTATAAAGTGGCGCTCTTTAGGGCTATCATTTCCCATTTATTACAGCTTGTAGAATATGCAGCAATTATTGGAATCTATTGTGTACTTCGCCACGTGTACGGGTGGATCGTACTCGTATATATCTGACCATTGGAATCTCTTGGTTATTCGAACTGTCAAAACACGGGGGAAGAGTCTTTTATTAAAAATGGAGCCTTCTAGAACCCTAAAATTCACACTTAACACTTCAAAAACTAGAACCAGTTGAAGATTTTTCTCAAGGCAAATGTTTTCTTTTCTTTTTTCCTTTCCTTTCTTTATTAAAAATATGTCGAGAATGAGAGGTGTTGGTGGTCAATTACCTTCCCGTTACCCATCACAAGAGCACCCTTTAAGGGTCCTCATTGAAGCTAACTTTGTCCCCTGCACCACGAAAAATGAAGAGATGAGGCACACCTTGTGTGCACGGGGAATTCAAATCCCCAACTTTTGCTACGAGTTCTCCATCCTTAAAGGATCACATAGGCTCAACGATACCAACTATGACAGCTTCTTGCTGCCCTTTCATGCCTTGGAAGATGGATGTTTTGGTAGGTTATGATGCTTTATTCATGTGTATAAATAACTTGTAAGTTCAAGGATGAAAGGGTGAAAAAAATGACTTGATTTTGGCCATTTTCTTGTCAACACGGCCTAAGACACGGGCGTGTGTTTCAGCCATGTGTCCCTTGTAGGTTTTAAAGGTTGTTTTTTGAGAGTTACAAGGCCTGGTATACAGGCGTGTGGCTTGGCCGCGTGATCCAAATCATAGAGTTATACGGACACGGACACGGACACGGACTGGGACACAGCCGTGTGTCCCTGCTTCGAAAGTCCACATGGTCTGAAACACGGGCATGTGACTTAGCCGTGTGAACCACACGGCCTGACCACACGGCCATGTAACCCCTGCAGTGTAAAATTTTCTATCTTTTTCTATAAAGTTCAAAATGTTTTTGATTTAGTGCTAAATCATTTCTAAGAAGTTTTTATGGCCTCGAGGGCTCGTACAAGGGACAATATGCTTGTGTTTGATTGAGTCATGATGTGTTTTTATAGAAATGGTTATAATTGAATGTTTTAAGTTAAAAATTTTTGGTAATGCTTCGTAACTCTATTCTGGCGACGAATATGGGTTAGGGGTCTACAAATTAGGGTGAGAAGGGTATGAATTATTACCTTTAATCGTCTAGAAAATAAAAGATAACTGTTGTGAAACTGATTACGCAATTGTATGTCGTTTCCAAGCCACTGTGAAAAGTTTTGACCTCTACGTATTCCACCCCGGTGTGACAACGAACGGCAAGAACTCTCTTAAAATTTTCCAGAGAGAAAAACTCATTGACGATTGCTAGACCTCATACACTATATTTCAGGTGCATAAGGTTTTTCTAAATAAACCCTATATTTCTTAATTCGAGAATAGTTGATATCTTAATATGAATCATGATTCATTATAACAATTAACCGAATATAATAATTATAATTACCATAATTATAATAATGTTTGACAAAAAATACAATTACAATAATTATAATATTCGATCGTAAATTATAATTACAATAATTATAACAAGGATTTCTTTAAATTATGTTTAGTTAAATTTTATACAAATCAAATTCATATATATTAATTTAACCATGTTCTCATTATGTGTACAACATACTTGTACATATAATTCGTTCGATATTTAACTGCCCAATTAAATTAATTCATGTGACAGCCAAAAAACAATACCAACTATGTTTGGAGTCCATTTGTTTCAACCATAGGGTGTAACCCTGTAAGTTCTTGTAACGTTAGCAGTAATACTAGAACGATTCTAATATTACAAACAATGAATGACATCTAGCAATGCATCGTGACATCTAGCAATGTATCATTGCTATCTAAGTTACAAGAAGTCATGATTCAACATAACCTATGTGATTAACCCTTCATGTATTAAATCCTTTCGTCCTTTATATCTAGAATGGACACAAGTCATGGAATAGTCACGCTTGCATAGTCCATCTCATGTTTCTTGATATCATGAGTAGACTATGGTAAACAAATAAGTACGATATCTCATATCAACTTGTTCGAGTATGACCATGCATTTCTAGCCTCACTCAATCAAGTGGCCTAAGATATTGCTCCCATTATGTAGGAGGGACAAATCTTATATTGATCAACCATATCCCACTACATAGATTGTGGTATATCCAACATCAGTCTTTATAGAACAACCAGTTACAGTGGATGTTTGGTTGTATCAAAATATACGACTCACGATGTTGGGATAATGATGATCTCCAGTCTGAGGATCGTATACATAATAATTACCGAGTGATGTTGTGACTATTATATAATAATCCAAGAAACATACTACTAGCAGGTCAATCCAATATGTTATTCTCTAACATACATACTCATGTAGTGATTTTGACATCCCATGTCAATGACAACACTTAAGTCATCAATAAACTACACGTTAGTCTTAATGCATTATTGTTATCTAAGCCCGCAATAACACTCGACTAAGGACCTTTTAAGAATAATCATATTATTCTCAGGACATTATTATAAAATAGTTTATTTATATACACAGAAAAAATTGAAATAATAATGACAATTCCTTATATTAATAAACGAGGTAAAACAAGTATGTTATTACAATCATCTCATGATTGGTCTTTAGGCATTGTTATTACAATCATCTCATGATTGGTCTTTAGGCATACTCTAACTCAAATACCAGTCCTTCGCACTTCCCTTAAGCGTGGTGGACAAAGCCTTGCACTTCCGCTGCATTTGATGCTCCTAATACATTCATGTAGTTGTTGTATTTCATCAAATGAGCTCGCTTTCAAATTTTATATAAAAATTCTAAAATTTATCTTTTTTAACAATTATAAAAAATATATAAAAAAGGTTTAAAAAATTATACATAATAATTTTGGGACATAAATAAATAAATTAGCGATTCAAGTTTATCATACTAAAGTATCTTATTTTGTCTCTTATTTTGCTTTGAAAAAGTTTTCAAATATATATGATTTCAAATTTATTTGCTTTAACATGGAATTGGTTATATTATAACAAGATTTTAATTTGTCATGTTTAATTTTTTTAATTTAACTTGAACAATTTTATTCTATTTGATTCGGATTTCATTTCACTCGATTTGAAAGAACTTCAAATTGAATTAGAATGATAAAATGAGACTCGCCAACTCACAACTATTTCACTCGATTCGATTCGATTCCAATTCGGTTGAATGATCACCCTTACCTAAGAGGCTGGTGCAGTTAATACTGGGCAGAAGCTTTGTTTGTTCTTGAGTTTCAAAAGTGTTTTCAAGTTAAAACTAACCATGAAAATATAATTTTTCAAACTCGCTTTCAAGCCAAATAAAAAAGTAAATGTTTTAGCTTTTAACTTTTCAAAAGATAGTTTAGGTGGAAAATTATAAATTTATCCCTCTATTCTATTAATATGATCTATATATTAAGATTAAATTTTATAAATAATTATATTAATTACTTAAAAATATTTAAAATTTATATTTTATATATCAAAATATTAACAATGAGTTACCATAACAACTAAAAGTGGAAATGAATTTCTTAGAGTTGATATTGTTGAGAGAACTTTGCCTGAATACCACTCCGGCCCGAACATGACTATGCTCAAATTGTAAAATAGATAAGGACTCCTATGGTTATATAAAAAAACAATGAGTTATAACAAATTATTTTATTATGTTGGCACTATAACCTAAGTTGAATTTTTGTTAATACCATATTAATAACTTGAAATCACAATAATAACAATAACACGTGAAAATAAGAATACTTTACATTTGAATAATTATAATTTTATTATAATTTAAGTTTATATATTTCATATACCATAAGACTAACCAATTTGAGTTTATATATTCCATATATCATAATATTAATTACTTAATAAATTATTTTTACTATTTTTAAGGTATGATATCAAAATTAGTCTCAACGTTTACATCTTTTGTCAATTTGGCTTTTTATTTTTTTTAGTTAAATTTAGTTATTAACATTTCAAAAATAACAAAACAATTTTTTTAATGAAAATGTTGATTAAAACATTAATTTTTTTAATGATGTAGATGTGGAAGCCCATGTGTACTTCAAGCTGATATAACACTATTTATTTTATATGTCATACTAACAAATAATTTACAAATCATAAATATATTTTTAAAAAAACATATTTTTTTAAAAAAAAAGAAGCATGAAGTATCTATAGATTGCTATATTGGTTGTCATATTTAAAATTTTAATATTTTAATTAGTATTTCTATTAAAAAAAATAATTCAACTCTTTCTGAAAGGTTGATGGTAAAATTGACTCTTTTTAAAAAGTTGATTGAAAATTTTAGCTTAAATAAAGAATAAGAACCAAATTGACAAAAGGCATCAACATTGAGGGCTAAATTTGACATTATGAGCTATTTTTATTATAATTCTTTTTTTTATTTCTCAAGGTATCTACTAGTGTCACGGGGCTAAATCTTTTGTCTTGCGATCCATGCGGCCTTAGGTGATCCGTTCATCCAAACTCGCCTAAGTCAGCCTTACTCAAGTGAGGATTCCTTAAGAACTCCTCCAAGGCACTAAGAAGAAGAGCAGAAACGATTTATACCAAAAGAAGAACAACAAAAGAACAAGAGAAAGCCACAGAAAAGAACACACAAGGTGTTTGAGTAAATGCTCTCTGAATTCTATTACTCTTAAGAATTCAACATACAATGGAATGAGTACAAATGAGGAGAAGGCTCTCTATTTATAGTTGAGCTCCCCCAAAACTGACGGTCAAGATACATTTACATCGACGGACGAGATTAACCATATCCCTTTATTTTAGGGATTTACAAGATATGCTATATCAAATCAAATCTAATCTTTACAAGATATGACTCCCTCAATCTTCTAAGATTAGTTACCAAATTAGCCTAAGTTGTCATACTTTCATTATCAGGCCAACCACGTTTCAATCTGACAGGCTTCTCCAACAGTTCTTTGAATCGGGCCAGTTCTTGTGGGCTAAATGATCCCCATCTTATCGACAGACCTCCATGGGGCACATCTTGTGCCTTGGTCAGGGCTTTGCACTTTGACCCGTGACATTCTCCCCCACCCATTCTCGCAACGCCCTCGTTGCAACTTCCAAATGGCACTGACTTGATTCACTTCTGAACCCTCTGTTGCCTTGGCTTGTTTTCGACTTGCTTTGTAATCGAGTTGTCTCTTTTCCTGAAACTTTTACCTTGGCTTCTGTCACTTCTTAACTTGAACCGTTACACTCGTTAGTTCATCTCGTTGGCAAGAAGTCTCCACTCTAACTTGCCCAAATTTTGACTTGTTCCCTTTTGAATCGTCTTGATTCTCACACCTTGGCTTCGTATTACCTACAGTCCCTTGGCCTTCTTGCTTATGAACTTTGAAAGGGCCCCTACGACCTTGCCAAGCCAACAAGTCAGAATTTAAAACACTATCAAAGTATTCGCAATGTACTTTACTCGCAGCACTTACTCATCCTGACTGTTTTTGCATCGCTCTCTTTTTATTGAATCCCGATGCACAACCCACTTTTCCCAAAGGTGTCGGCTCTACAGTTGAATCCGTATGCTTCATATCGAACTTTTGTGCCACTAACACTTTCGAAAGAGCTTTCGTAATTTCTCGTTCTATCGAGTCAATGTTCCTTCCATATGAAACATCATCGACTAGTTGGATTGACGACAACACCTTTGCTCCCACCTTCATATCTCGATACATCGGCACAATAATTTTTGTTAACGGACCGGTGATAATATGAATTTCATTGGCCCATGAAAACAGAACTTTTTAAATTCTGTCAATGAAGTTTAAGCCAAGTACATAATCGTAATCATCTAATTGAATTACCTCAAAGTCTTCATTGTCCTTCTATTCACTTATTTGTAGCTCCACATTATGAACCACTCCCAAAGTTAGGGCCTCCTTAGAATTTACTGTCTTGATCTTCTTATTCGATTTCTTAATCAACAAACCAAGCTTCCTCGTAGCCTTTTCTGATATGAACAAGTCTGATGCTCCCGTATCAATAAGAGCACTCTACTTTTGACCCGAAATGTTGATGTCTATAAACATCAACCCTTCTTCACCATTCCTTCTCTTTGGAATGAGTACCATCGAATTAACCTTCGATGTCTTTTCTCAATAGGCTTTACCTCTTTTGGCTCATCATTCCTCTTGATAGCCGAAATTGAAGATACCTTTGGGCAGTCCCTCTTCATGTGCAATCCCTTACAAAAGTAGCATCGTAAATTTTCTCTCTTTTCTTTTAGGCTATTAGGTCTCCACTTCTTATTTCGTGATTTTCTATCATTACCATTGTTGCTACTACCGTTGCCATCATAGCTATGTCCTTCTTCATCTTCCTCATGGTACCCACCATTGCCCCTCCTGTTGGGCTTGGAAGATTTAAGCATGTCCCTTCTCGGAGCAAGTTCTACTATGGACTCCGCTACCATCATGGCATTGGTAAGTTCCTAAACTCCTCGACGTTGCAATTCTTGCTTTTCCCATGGTTTCAACCCATCCGTAAATGAGAAAAATACTTCATTCTCACTAAAATCAAATATCTAAAGCATGAGTTCACTGAACTCCCACACATACTCCTTAACTGTGCCTCGTTGCGTAAACTACCGTAACTTTGCTCGAACTTCATTCTTGGCATACTTGGGGTAAAACTGTACTTTAAATTTCTTTTAAAACTCCTCTCAAGTCCCGATCTCAGTCCACCACGTCTCACATCAATGGACCTACATCGCCACCATAACAAAACAGCGTCAGTAAAATACATAGTAATAGTATTTACCTTTGTGACATCATCCTCGATGTTCATCGCACGGAAGTATTACTCCATAAACCAAAGAAAGTTGTCCACTTCACTTGCGGACCTTGCCCCTTTAAACGCTTTCGGCTTGGGCACATCCATCGCTTGTGGCTTCGACTTTGAAGCCAACATTCCATTTCTTATGGCAGCCTTGAAAATCTTGAGCTCCCCCTTAAGCTCATTGATCTCCTCCTTTAAAGCTGTCACCATAGCCTCGAGAGCATCGTCTTTCTCAGTCAGCTTATTTTCCGAGGACCCGATAGTATCCCACATAAATTCCCTGTGTTGCTCTTGCATTGTTCGCAACCCATCATTAAGTCTATCGTCAACATCATCGATCCTCTCTTTGACGTCCCCCATGGGCTCCTCGAGAGTGACGATTCGATCCTCTAAAGCTGAAAATAAGTCCCTTGATTGACTCACTTTTTTGGCCCTTCCTTGGGTCTCTATTGGCTCACTCTAACCAATAACATCTTTCAACATCCCAACAGTGCCTTCGAACCAAAAGCTCTGACACTAACTGTCACGGGGCTAGATCTTTCGTCTTGCGATCTGTGCGGCCTTAAACGATCTATTCGTCCAAACTCGCCTAAGTCAGCCTTTCTCAAGTGAGGATTCCTTAAGAACTCCCCCAAGGCACTAAGTAGAAGAGCGAAAATGACTTATGCCAAAAAAAGAACAACAAAAGAACAAGAAAAAGCCACAGAAAAGAACACACAAGGTGTTTGAGTAAATGCTCTTTGAATTCTATTACTCTTAAGAATTCAACATACAATGGAATGAGTACAAATAAGGAGGAGGCTCTCTATTTATAATTGAGCTCCCCCAAAACTGACGGTCAAGATACATTTACATCAACGGACGAGATTAACCATATCCCTTTATATTAGGGATTTACAAGATATGCCATATCAAATCTAATCTAATCCAATCTTTACAAGATATGATTCCCTCAATCTTCTAAGATTAGTTACCAAATTAGCCTAAGTTGCCATATCTTCATTATCAAGCCAACCAGGCTTCAATCTGATAGGCTTCTCCAACTGTTCTTTGAATCGGGCCGGTTCTCGTAGGCTAAATGACCCCATCTTATCGACAGACCTCCATGGGGTGCATCTTGTGCCTTGGTCATGGGCTTTGCACTTTGACCCGTGACACTAGAGCAAGCCCAGTAATTAATTCTTCGCATTTTGTAGGCTTATTAAGAGGGTAGATGTTGGCTTCGAGTTTTAATGTTGCTCCATACCGAATGCAAGGACCAAATAATAGCCAAATTGACAAAAAGTATCAACATTGAGGGCTAAATTTGACATTATGCCATGTTTTTATTATAATTTAAGTTTATATATTTCATATATCATAATATTAATGAATTTAAGTATAATTTAAATGCATATTTTCTACTTTATAACATTGATACGAACTCAGCCCGGGATGTTTCTATTGAGCTGCCACAAGGGCCTATAACTAGGTCACGAGCTAAAAACTTTAAAGAAGCTTTGGCGAGCTATGTGGATCGAGTTTGGAGAGAACACGAAGCTGATTCCATTCTTCATGAAAGGAGTAACCCAATAGGCGTAACTTGCAATTTATTGCAAGTTGAACTGAAATTTTAATGAGCTCATCTTTAGTTTAATAATTGAGTTGCTGATCATTTAATCAACTCATCTTAGTTTAATTAATAAGTATTTTTGTTGAACTTTAATTAATAAGTGTTGCTCTTAATTAATCTAGTTTCTAGAATTATTTATTGAAGCATGAGTTAAGTTTATTTAATTTTGCTTCTTAAATTAACTAGTTGCTGGAATAGTTAATTCATGAGTTTAGTTTATTTATTTAAGTGAAGTACTTATTGTTTACATGTTTAATTAGTGTTTAATAAGTTTAATAAGTTCATTTTAATGTTTTAATTGCAGGAGTTTTTTTTTTAACTCACAACCGTTACATTACAAGCTGTTACAAACTTAAATAAAGTGACCTTTCAAGTGCTAACTGATCACAAATGAAGTAGCTGTTACAAAGGGAGTTAATTCACCATTGAAGGACGTTTTAAAGGGCATTTTATACCCTTTAAATTTGGCAGCAACTCTTTAGCTTCCTGCTGATTGTTTTTGTTCTTTTAAAAAGAATAATTTCAGCATTCAAAACTTCTTTAATGAGATGTTGTCCATTCGACTACCCATGGGACAACTCAAGAGACAATTTCAAGCTTTCATGAACATTCAATTAGATGAATTGAAGAGAATTCAATGTGGAAGTTACTTGTTCCAAGAATGCCAAGATTTTTGATCTTTAATTAGTTTTTCTTAATCAGCACATTAATTGGATGTTTGTGACTTTTTAGCTACCTTATTTTGGCATTATAAATAGGTGTATTCAGATTTTGTAAAGGATTACTTTTTCTTTGATGAATTGAAATGAAACTATGTTCATTTGGTGAGAATTACTTTTCTCCAATTTTGTACGAAGGCTTGTTGGCTTATCTACAAAGCTAGTGGCGTCAACCCATTCTTTTTTTATCCCGAACTTATCACTTTACCAAGTGTGGCGTTCGAACCCTATACCGAGGTTCCTATCTATCTAGATAGTGGGTCGAGGTTTTTGTTTGAATTTCTTCTATCCATCTCATTAAATGTATAAGTGCTGGGTCGACACTTATTAGTGTTGGTTCTTACTTGTTTCCTGAGTCGATTTTCTTTCCATCAATTTTCCATAACCGAACACATCCATTTAGCCATTTTCTGAACCCTTGTTATTTTAAAACAATATTGAGCCTATTTCACCTATTTTACTTACTAGCTATTCAATTGTTCCTTACTTCATCGTAGACGATCGGGCAACACAAATACGACTCGACTCAACTCCGGGGCGGATCGTATCAAACATCATGTTTAAAATAGACATTTTTCCTTCTCAAAATTATTTTTTAACAACAATACTAAACACTGTTAAACTTTTCAAAAAAACACTTTTCCGCGTTCAACCCTAATAATAAACAAATCCAAAATACAACTATTACAGAAAATAATTAAAATATTATAAGATATTAAAAAAATAATGCAAAGATAGTATCCATATATAAATGTCTCAATAAACATGTATCACAGATTATTAATATATCAAAATTTATATAACTATAAAATATTTTGATTTTGATAGAGCAAAATAAATTTATAAGAGGTGAATATATATATATATATATATATATATATATATATATATATATGAATAGAATGTCAATTTTTTTAAAGGAATTATAGCATTTCATGTTTGTATGAATTTTTAAATGATTAAATCAAATTTTTATCATTTTTAGAAGGTTAAAGTATAATTTTATCTTTATTAATTTAAAATTTTAAAAATATTAAAAAATTTAAATAGAAAATTTTTTATTTTAGAAGAGATGTATAATATAATATAATATAATATAATATAATATAATATACATGTATTCATATACACGATTTGAAACAAAAGAAACCCTTCGAGTTCGCTTTTATGCCCTGTTTTTTTTTCCTTTCGTTCAAGAAATTGTACGTTATATATATATATAACACTAGTTCTGATTAAACAAACACACTCAAGAGTCATGACTATAAAAACTGAGAAGAAAAATGATGGTATTAATTTCCAGGAAAAAGTGTGAGCCCCGCGTATCTTGTTTTCACTTTGGTTAAAGAATTTTATTGATATTCTTATCGTAATTCTTACTACTATTATCATCATTTTATATTGATTTTCTCTCTAAATTTTTAGTTTTCTGTGGATTTTTCACCATCCAATCAATGATCTTTCAGACCCTTGGAATGCTGTCAATCAGGTCATCAATGCTCTCCAAAAGTTTATTCCTTGCCTTCAAAGTATCAGATGAAACTACAAGGAACTTTCTTTGTAACTGAAAGGGAAGGTAATATTAATGAAAAAAGATGAAGTATATAAATGCAAAAGTAAATTCCTACCAACTTATCTCTTAACCCTAATTAAATTTTATCTGGAGAAGTTAAAGGGAAGGCGTACAAGAAATTTCCAGGAAAATATTGGCAAATTCAGTAAGATTCAGTGTGTACATATATATCTGCAATTATCCTTCCTTCCCATTACAACCAAAGCATTTCCTTCATTTTTGACTTAATCAAGTATTCTTTTAGTTCCTTTCCATCACTCATAGTTTTAACCCTTCTTTCCTACCGTTTTAACATGTCGTTAAGACACCGCAACACAGGTTACCCAGAACCAGCCGTGTCTGATGGAGAAGATACTCCAATAGTGAAATGCCAGCACCGAAGGTGGCGTTCGGTTTTTGCAGCCATATATTCTGCCAGGATTTTTGTTTCTTTGTACAAGAAAATTATCAACAAGAAACAGATATTGCGTAGTCTGTCCTACATTGCCCTTGATGTACATGACAGTGACTCGAGTGATGATCGCTTACCTTCTCTCAGTGTTGATCAGAAAACACTCACTGAGGTGGTAAGGGAGAAGAGCCTTGGAACCCTAAGTAAACTTGGAGGCGTGAAACAGATTGCTGCAAGTCTTGAAACTGATGAGAAAGATGGTATCAGTACTAATGAAGCTGATCTTGCACATCGGGTCGATGTATTCGGTGCCAACAGGTATCAGAAACCACCTAAAAAAAGCTTTTTTAGCTTTGTTTATGAAGCTTTCAAAGATACCACCATTATCATACTCTTGGTTTGTGCTGTTCTCTCTCTGGGATTTGGCATCAAACAGCATGGCATAACGGATGGAGGGTACGATGGTGGGAGTATTATCATTGCTGTCTTTCTGATTGTTGCTGTGTCTGCTGTCAGTAACTTTAAGCAAAACAGACAATTCGAGAAACTTTCAAAGGAGAGTAGAGATATAAAAGTGGAAGTAGTGAGAGATGGGCGCCGCCAATTTATATCAGTCTTTGAAGTTGTCGTGGGTGATGTTGTGTGCTTGAAAATTGGTGATCAAATTCCAGCGGATGGATTGTTCTTGGATGGACACTCTTTGAAGGTGGATGAATCTAGCATGACCGGTGAAAGTGACCATGTTGAGATCAATGGCAGCAACAATCCTTTTGTTCTTTCTGGTACAAAGGTCACAAATGGGTTCGGTTCCATGCTTGTTACTTCTGTTGGCATGAATACGGCATGGGGGAAGATGATGAGTTCCATAAACAGTGAGTTAGATGAAGAAACTCCATTACAGGCTCGCCTCAACAAGCTGACTTCTGCAATTGGGAAGATAGGATTGGCAGTGGCTGTACTTGTTCTTGCAGTGCTGCTTATTCGTTACTTCACTGGAAACACAAAAGATGACCAGGGAAACAGAGAATATATTCGAGGCAAGACAAAGTTTGACAGCATGATGAACTCAGTCGTGGAGATAATTTCAGCAGCAATTACCGTCGTGGTCGTAGCAATTCCAGAAGGTCTTCCTTTGGCAGTGACCCTAACTTTGGCCTATTCTATGAAGCAAATGATGGCTGATCATGCAATGGTCAGAAAACTTTCAGCTTGCGAGACGATGGGTTCAGCCACAACAATCTGCACAGATAAGACAGGTACCCTTACTTTAAATGAAATGAAGGTTACGGAGTTTTGGCTAGGGAAAGAATTAATGGGCAGTATTTCCTCAGAAATAGCACCTAATGTCCATAAGTTACTGCAACAAGCGGTTGCTCTCAACACAACCGGTACTGTTTATAAGCCAAACTCTAGATCACTTCCTGAAATTTCTGGTAGTCCAACTGAGAAAGCAATTCTCTCTTGGGCTGTCTCAGATTTGGGGATGAACCTAGATGACCCAAAGCAAAACTACGAACTCATCCAAGTGGAGGCCTTCAATTCAGAGAAGAAGAGGA
Source organism: Gossypium turneri (assembly GCA_008044935.1). Taxonomy (NCBI): domain Eukaryota; kingdom Viridiplantae; phylum Streptophyta; class Magnoliopsida; order Malvales; family Malvaceae; genus Gossypium; species Gossypium turneri. The sequence goes on from CP032581.1 coordinate 54,311,729, forward strand.
GTGGAGTTCTGATAAGGAGGAAGAGTGAGAATGGCGGTGCTACACAGGTGCACTGGAAGGGTGCTGCTGAGATGATCTTGGCCATGTGCTCACAATATTATGATAGAAGTGGTGCAGTTAAAGCTATTGACGAGGAAGAAAGAGTAGAGATGGGGAAAATTATTGAGGATATGGCAGCCAAAAGCTTGAGGTGCATAGCATTTGCACACACAAAATATCCAATAGACAATGAACGAGTTTTGCAAGAAAGTGGACTCATCTTGCTAGGGCTGGTAGGTTTGAAAGACCCATGTCGTCCTGGTGTCAGAACAGCAGTAGAAGCTTGCATAAATGCTGGAGTAAACATCAAGATGATAACTGGAGACAATATCTTCACAGCAAAGGCTATAGCAACTGAATGTGGCATTTTGCAACCCAATGAGGATATGAGTGAAGCTGTAATAGAAGGTGTACAGTTCCGAAATTACTCACCAGAAGAGAGAATGGCTAAGATCAACAAAATTTGTGTAATGGCCAGATCCTCACCTTTTGACAAACTTCTGATGGTACAGTGTCTAAAGCAGAATGGTCATGTTGTAGCAGTCACCGGGGACGGCACCAATGACGCACCAGCTTTAAAGGAAGCAGATATTGGACTTTCGATGGGAATCCAAGGAACAGAAGTTGCCAAGGAAAGCTCAGACATTATCATTTTGGATGATAACTTTACTTCTGTGGTGACTGTTTTAAGGTGGGGTAGGTGTGTCTTCAACAACATTCAGAAATTCATTCAGTTTCAGCTTACAGTGAATATAGCAGCACTAGTCATCAACTTCATTGCTGCAATATCTTCTGGTGAAGTCCCATTGACAGCAGTCCAACTATTGTGGGTGAACTTAATAATGGATACGTTTGGGGCATTAGCTTTGGCCACTGAGCGACCTACCAATGATCTCATGACAAAGCCACCTGTGGGTCGATCCAAGCCCCTCATATCCAACATCATGTGGAGGAACCTCATTGCTCAAGCCTTGTATCAGGTTGCAGTTCTACTAACCCTTCAGTTCAGGGGAAAACTTATCTTTGATGTGGATGAAAAGGTCAAGAACACACTTATTTTCAACACTTTTGTCCTCTGCCAAGTGTTCAATGAGTTCAATGCCAGAAAACTTGAAAAGAAGAATATATTCCAGGGACTACACAAGAATAAACTCTTTCTAGGGATCATTGCCATAACCATAATTCTTCAAGTGGTAATGGTGGAATTCTTGAAGAGGTTTGCTAACACTCAGAGGCTGAACTGGGGGCAATGGGGTACTTGTATTGGAATTGCAGCTTTGTCCTGGCCACTTGGCTGGCTAGTTAAGTGGATTCCAGCATGAAAAAAAATCCTCTTCTCCGTCACAAGGCTTTTGCATCCAAAAAAAATACCAGTTAGCTCCAATGAGATGCTCCTTTTCATTTATATAGAACCTTAGGAATATCAGTATATAACCTTGGTACAATTTCTTTTATTATTGTAATGCAGTATTTTAATTTCCTTCTGTTCACTATTTATCTCGGTTCTAGTTCATTTTAAGAGTTGAATTTGTAAGCTTCTATGTGAACAATGAAGATATGTTGTTTATGCATTATAACATGTTTAGCACCACTTAAATCCTCTGCATGTACAAATAAATTACATATGTCGTCAGCTTCTAATGGATAACACTGTTGGCAATGCAGGCTAGGCCTCCTATTCTACCACTTATTACTAGACGATACAACATTAAGCTCTTTGCTCTTTCTAGTGGATGTACACAATAATGAGATGAGACTTCCCTCGTGATCCAACAATCTCTTTTAAGAACAATCTAAGTCTACCATAACTTTATAATGACCAGTTCACAAACATAGACAGTCCGCCATATTATAATTTCATATACTCAGTACATAACTCAATCAGTCAATAGGAATATTTAATTAGCTGTTTCGTCGTTCTACTTAAAATTTTCTACCTTCAAGAGAAGAAACCCCTTTTAAATGATTTTGCACTCAGATCACCAGTAGAAGGCGACTAATAAAATTCAACAAGTAGTCAATTAGAAAGCAACAGTATCCACAACAATTCATGGTGTTAGGCACTTCCAGCATTGAAAGAAAAGAAAGAACTATAAGATGCTTAAAACCATCATCCTCATATAATCTCTAGCTATCTCAACAGCAACATATTGAACCTCACTCCGAATGCCTTGATTGGTTACTAGTGTAATAACATGAGGAAAAAACTTAATTATTATATATGTATTACAATAGTTAGCCATAGAATAAGGAATAGTTGGTACAAATTTAAACATAAAATTAGAAAGATGAGTAATAACTCTTGAAAAAATAAGACCTCTTCAAAATAAACGAACAATTTTCCTTCTCTTTGCTAAAAATAAGTCATGGGACTGACTAAATATTACCAATTGAATTAGTTTATTGCCAACACATAAATTAAAACTTGTGTAAAAAATAATACTCCTATCAAACATAGCATAAGTTACATGAAGTGCATGACCTATTTATAATCAGTGTGAATGCATAATTTCCACTGTTCATTAGTGCAAGAATGTCAACAATGAAAGGCAACTCATTGATCAGTCCATAACATTTTAAGGCTTCCATCTCTCACTTGTACTATATCTTTACCACACATCCCAACATAGCATAGCTTTCAAAGAATTTGTCGACGTAAAAGATGCAATGTAAAATTGCTACAATCTAAACAACAGAGCCAGAAGTTTTATCAGCCACCTTATACTCATACTCTCTTAAGTGGAAACACAATCATTGGTGTCCAAAGTTGTTGGGAAAATATATATATATTTGGGGTCCATTATTCACACAAAAAAACAAAAACGAAAAAACAAGTTTGGCAAATTATCGTCAGATATTTGCTTCCTCCAATGTTGCAAAATTGTGATATGACAATATCAACTCCAGCCACTACTATATTGGAGCTTGCACAAGTATACTGTCATAATATGACTCAAGTATTTTAACACCCCTCATCAAATAAGTGCTGCCTACTTCCTACTCCTCAACTAAACTCTTTTCAATTAAAAATAACTAGAAACTGCAAGTAACATACATAACAGATCATCTAAAACGATCTAGCTTACTGTCACTATTGAAGTCTATGTTTCTTCAACTCTTCATTTTGCTTGAAGTACTTGTTCCAACACAGTCATACACAGGTACGGGGATATGACTACCCACGGACCCTCCAAAAACATGGAGAAACTTAAAAAAAGAATTCGGACAAAATGCCCGTATCTGGTACTCGCACCAAATTCCAGTAAAATAGATCAATGTAATCAGTTATTGTGCTGGATGAATCTGATATCATACAACATAATAAAGTATCCCAAGGAAACAACTGATTATTCTTGCCAGGTGCCACCAACATTTTCCTACCAGAGAAACTAAAAGAACATGGGTAATCATTTTGATTACTTCCATGGAAAACTTTCTCAAACAGAACTTCTTTATGATACAATCCGAAGAGATAATGGGTTATCTAATCTCAGTTTTGTTTATTTCTTGCTTTTTTAGTACAAATTAAAACACCAATAAAAAAAATATTAACTTTGTAACACTTCCAATTGTAATAATCTATATAGCAAAACAGCATCAAGGCACACAGAGCAAGTGGGATAATAAATTATTTGGAATTCATTATTTTATAGAATTAACTATAAACACTCTTAGTATATTATAAAGTATGCCAAGACAGAAACTTGATCCAGCTTATCAGATCAAAATCCAATTATTAAAGTGAAAAAAAAAAAAAAAATCATATTTTACCAATGAGATTACTATTTTAATGATAAATAGAAAGTCACCCCCATTAAACAAGGAAGCATCTTAATGAAGAAAACTTGAAATGGGTCATTAAAAGGCATCAAATTTCAATTAAAAAACAAACAAACCAAAAAAAAAAACCTAGGATACAACAGCCGAAATATGTAGGGATAGTTGTTGAAGGACAATTCAATAAAATATGGGTCCCAAAGCCAAATAAATAGGAGACAGAGAGAGTCTACAAGTGGGGACTGACCTTGACGAGACACTGCAGACATTGTACTGCAAAAATTCATCTCCATGAATTGAATTGAAGATTACCCTTTTGATGAAGGCCCCAAAGAAGTTATTTACACAGCTTACATTTGTTATGATTTTTTAAAAAATTAAAACACACACAGACAATTTTGGTGTGTGGAAACTGGAAATTTTAAGTTTGAATGTATTTTTTTCAAAATAATTATAATGGTAAAAGGAAAAGGAAAAGAAAACAAGAAACATAACCTGTAGGCTGGAAAAGTTAGCTAATAAGGTTAAAATATGCTATTAGTCCCTGTAATTTTACAAAATTTTATATTTAGTCTCTGTACTTAAAAAAAGTTAAAAATTCACTCCTCTTACTTTTTCAATTTAAAAATTATACTCCAATCATTACCATCGTTGGTAGTTTTCATGAAATTTTACCAAATTAACATGAATATTTTCCGTTAATCATACGTTAGGCTTTTTTACCTAAATAATAAAAAATAATTAATTACAAAAAGGGTACAAAAATTCACTCCTCTTACTTTTTCAATTTAAAAATCATACTCCAATCATTACCATCGTTGGTAGTTTTCATGAAATTTTACCAAATTAACATGAATATTTTCCGTTAATCATACGTTAGGCTTTTTTACCTAAATAATAAAAAATAATTAATTACAAAAAGGGTACAAAAAGCATATTATTGTAAAAATATGCATTTGCTACAATTTTCTACGGTGGTGCTTGACATATTGGCGACACCAGACTAAAATATGATGATCTAAATATCTAGGGACCTGATATGCAAATTTACCATTTTAATTGGCAGCTGAAGAAGAGGCTTTAAGTTTCCGCATGACAGCATTTAGGCACCAAGCTTTCGAAAGGGTAAATTTCCTAATAAACCCCCTTATTTATATTTTCTTTTATTTTCCTTTAACACAAAAAATAGAGGCCTCTTACCAATTAGTCCAAAAAAAATTTTCTACCAAGAAGTATTTTTGTAAAAATGTGGATTCCAACTGAAAATAAATTTTATTTATTTTTTGAAAAATAATTTTTTTTCAAATAATGTCTGACATAAATTTAACTATAAATTATAATTAATAATTATAATTTATTTTTTTATTATTTTTTTGTTGTTGTTAATGGTATTTATATTAGTTTTCTTTCACCCACACTATATTTGAAATCTATAAATTTAACTAATAATTATAATTTATACATAATATTTTTATAAAACTTTTATAATTATAATTTTATATCGTGTTCGTAAATCAAATTGATAATAAAATTATAATTATTTTTTTAAAAATAAATAAAATTTATTTTCAATTGAAACCAAATTTTTTATAAAAATACTTTTTTAGTAGAAAATATTTTTGAACTAATTGGTAAAAGATATCTTTATTTTTTGTGTTAAAAGAGAATAAAAGAAAATAATAAATAAGGGGGTTTTACAAGGCAGTTTACCCTTTTGAAAGCTTGGCGGCACCTTAAAGCTTTTTCTTTAACCGCCAATTAAAACAGTAAATTTACATATCAGGTCCCTAGGTATTTTAAGTTATCACATTTTAATCCGGTGCGTCAATATGCCAGGCAGCACCGTCAAAAAACTGTAGCAAATGTCTATTTTCATAATTAACCTGTTTTCCATATCTATTTGTAATTAATTATTTTTTATATTATTTAGGTAAAAAAAAAAACCCATGCATTACATCATGTTAGGGCAGTTTAATCAACATGCTAATTTTACAAATTTTGATGGAAAAGACTTACAATTTTAATTATTAGACTAAGATTTTTAAATCAAAAAATTTAGAGGCTTATCAGAAAAATTTGGAGGACTTAACTTTAACTTTGAAATATAGGGACTAAATCACAAATATTATCAAAGTACAGGGACTAACAGCATGCTTTAACCTTAAAATAAAATAAAAAACACTAAACACTTGTAGTTGCATTTTTCCGGCCCAATTAACAGGGAATAGTGTCGTCTCTTTTATTAAGGCAATGGACTATCAGCCTAAGACATTATAATAGGTGTTTGGGCTTTTATGACAACAGGCCCAATCCTATCAATTCATCAACTTATCAAAATTTTCTTCCTTCCATACAATATTGTTTGCTCTTAACAGTAATTATTTTCATTAAAATTTGGGTTCAGTTCTTTTTCCTTTAAAAAATATGACGAATTTTTCCAATATTATTGAGATAACTTTACTTGAATGCCTATTTTGATCCGAATAATATTATATTTAAACCGTAAAAAGATAAGAACACCAATGATTAAAAAAATGTTTTAATCGAAGACTATAAACAAGAATTACGATTTATTTATTTTTAAGAAATTATATTTTACTAAATTCTATAATTCATCGTTACATTATGTGTTTTTTTTTTAGGTTTAATCTCTCTACTATTATTTGATCATTTCTAGTCACTCAATTTTTTAAAATGTGTATTTTCAGGCCTAATTTCAATTTTTACTCATTAGTTTGTGTTAGCTCAAATGGTCAACCAAAATAGTCAAGAGGGGCGGGGTGAATTAACCTTTAAAAATTTTGTGGAAGTAAGGATAAGAGAATGAGACAATGAACACCATGATTTTTGGTGGTTCAACCCCAATTGCCTATTCCAGTACCTTAGCTTTTCACCACCACCAATGATTTTTTCAAATTCACTAATTTGATTAACCTTTGAGGATAAGATTTAACCTTACAACTCTCTTAAGATTGCTACCCAAATCTAAAGACACAAACCATCTCAAAAGGGCAAACAAAGAAACAATCCTCACAAGATTAGAATGTTTGCAAATGAAGCACACACCAAATAAAAACACTTGAGTTAAGAAAATATAATGAATGTTTACAAGTGTTTACAAAAAAAAAAAAAGAGATAAAAAAATTAAGCACAAATGGTCGATAATAGATTTCTTAATGTTTCTTGATAGCTCTTGATCTCTTGTAATCTCTCTTGTTGTTGTAGAAGCTTTGGAAGTTGTTATTTATAGCCTTTCATTGATTTTCAACCGTTTTGGTTGTTGGAAAAATGAATTGAGCCGTTGGAGGTGTAAAAACCAAAGCATTAATGACTCATGCAACAAAATGTATTGATACATTTGAAGGGGTATCGATAATTTAGGCATTTAATGTCTAAATTCAATGACCATTAAGCCTGTAGTATCGATACAAATAGTAAATGTATCCATTATTGCTATGAGGTATCGGTACCTTGGGGAAGGTATCGGTACTCGAGCAATTTTTCTTTAATTTTCAAAATATCGAACCGTGAAACGGTATGATACAAGGATAAGGGTATCAATACTTTGATTTTTTTCTCAATTTTTCTGAATTTCGAAGTTCAAATTGATATCAATTTTTTTCTGAATTTCTGAATTTTTCTCAATACTTTGATTGTCATTTGAAATTTATCAAAGTTTTATTCAAAAATATCAAAACAAATAATGCAATGTGAATTATTTTTAAAATATATGACCTTGATATTTTGTTTTACAACTGGACAAAATTTTGGTACATTTTCGAAAAAATAATAATCTCAAATTGTTTGATAGAAAAGATTAACTTTTTACCTTAAATTAAAATCAACCAATCATATCCCTTTGAAGAGGATTATTAAAAAGTAAATAAATGAATAAGGTGGGCTCCCAATCAATTAGATAATTGCCTTTTAATACTGAAAATTCGCCTTTGATGGATAGCAATGCAACGCAAACATCAAAAATAAATGAATAACATGAATGGCCAGGTTGCGCCATTTGCTTCATAACCATATACTCGAGATCACAAACTTGGTGTCCTCCACACCACTTCTTTTCAACCCTAATGGATAATGCTGCGTATACTAGTATTATTTCTTCACCATATTTTAGTATGACTTCAATGGCTAATTTTTACTGTTTACTGTTTTGGAAAAAGGGGAAAATTTTATATTTATTTTGAAAAAATCTTACTTTTTTAATTCTAAATTTAAATTTGTATTAACTAGTCCAACTATTATAATGTATATTATAGAGGTTCAAAACCTGTCACTAACATCATTAACATTAATCATATCCACCCATGACCATAACAAGTATGCTATAAATTCATACCAACAATATGTGTATATGTTGCCAAAGTCAAGAATATTGGGATGGCTTTTCATCATTTCAAAGACAAAAAATTTGCAAAAAGGGTAGTTACTTAGGCTGATTACTTTGGAGAGTTTTAGTTTGGTTTAAATGGATGTTGCATTCATTTAGGATTAGTAAAAAAAAGTATTGTAAGGTGAAATAAAAAATAAATTAAACTCACCACATCAAACCAGCTCCAAACCCACCTCAAATTTCAAATATGGAATGTAGCCAACACCTGCTTCCAAACAATAGAAGAAGAAACTATGTGCAACAAACTGAAATACTTTGAAACCTATCTGAAATCATGGCTTATTATATGCGAATGCACATGGATCAGTGTACATGCACTGCATCATAGCATTTTTTGAGGTGGGTAAAGAATGACTCTATATCCCAGAAATCAGGCAGTGGCATCACAATCATGGCGTAGAAAGTTGACTCATCTGTCCATTCCTTTGAGAACTTGGGACTTGGGATTTCTATTTTTAAAAAAAGAAATAGAAATTTGATGTTTCTATTTCCGGAAAAGCCAATTACTAGGACCACAAAGTGACAGAGAGCTGATCTTTACTCACGAGTGTTGCAGTTTTGCAGTGGAGGATTGACTCTTATCAAACTATATTGTTCACTTTGATTGAGCTTCAAAACCTATGAATATTAGGACACCTCTTTTTTTTTTTTTCTGGTAAGTAAGAATTGAGATTGAAAAAATGTTGTGAAAAGTGTCTGGTCTTGCAACCCTACAAAGAAAAAAAGTTAATAGTATTAGTACAACTTAAAAAATATAGGGACTGAAAGGTGCATGGCTACCAGTTGACTCCATGCTTGAAAATTTAATGAGAGATGACAGATCATCAAAAGCTGGGTTGAGCAACTTGTATCTTCTTCTGGTTTTGTTTAATAAAGAGGGTACCGAAATTGGGTACAGACTTAATTTCTAAAATACCTTTTTATTCTCAAAATCAAAGGGGTTTCTTAACAAAAATGAAAACAACTTAGGATTATATAGAACATGTCACTAACATCATTAACATTAATCATATCCACCAATGACCACATATCAAGTATACTATAAATCATGGATCTATCATTCAGCTCTCAAACATAGAAGAAGAATGAACAATTCTGAACAGATCAGAGAACACATCAGTACAGAACAGTGCAGTAAAAACATACATGAAATTGACACAATCATAGTACGATGAGTACATTAAAAGCATAAAAAATATCCAGAGTAAATGTGAGTTAAATTGCTTAGACTTTTTCTTTTTGATTCATTTGTGTAAAACATATTTGAATATAGATATGGATATATATAGGTTTATGATCCTTCAAGGTTACTAAAAATATACACAAACATACCTGTATTTAACACTTTTATCAAAGCCCAAGTAAAAGGAATCTGGTCACTTAAACCCTAACAAACATCCTTATATAAGATCCTTCAAATAAATCTGCTATAAATGAAGCATGTGTTGTAAAAGAACAAAAGAGTAAAAGCTGAATTTATATAAGGTTTTCTGAAAGAAAAAAAAAAAAAACAGAAATTAAACACACCTTTTTCAATACCAGGGTTTTGTACCGGAAAATAGGGTTTTGTGGGATGATTTGTATTAGGGTTTTGTTCATGCTACCATGGACAGATGAAGCTGCCATATGATCTAGTTTTCTCCCTGAAAGATAAACTAAAGGAGGGATGGATAGCTAGATCATGCTGGCAGCTTCAACTATCAGTGGTGCGTGATGATATATATGAAAAAGTCCATATATAGACACTGGCATGATATACTGGCGTTGCAGGGCAGAGGGCTGCCTTTCATATAAATAGGCTGAAACTTCATACACTTTGTAAGACTTGTTTGATAAGAGGGGAATGAGAGGATATAAATAGCGAGGGCTTTTTAGTTTCTTGGAAGATTTCCGTCTTTATTTTTTTTCTAGGAATATTAGTCTATCTTTGCTACTTCCACTCTAAGTTTTCTTTGTCTTACGTAGGATTGGCTAGGTTGGCATGGTTATCCCATTACGTTTCTATATCTGGAATTGTGTTTTGTAGTAATTAAGATCAGCAAATATAGTTGTCAGCTAAAGATATGAACACAAATCCTTTGAAATTTCACTTGTGATTTTTTTTAACATTAATTTCATTTTAAGTTCTTCATCATATATGTTCTTTTTTATACAAGTCCTTCAGCATCGGAATCAATGTCGATATTAATCGAGCTAAGTCTCAATCCAGTCTGTAGATATTTAACATAAGTGATAATGATAACATTAATTAAGTCCACAAAAAGCAATAAACGTGATGCAATCCAAACTCATCCGTAAATGAGAATTTAAACCCAGAGTTATAATACATCACCATCATCACTTGTAGAGTGATGGGATTAGAGTGGGGGCGAAGAGAGTAAGAAAGTGGTGGTGAAGGGAAAAACATTGGAATAAGAAAAGCAAAGAGAAAAGATGAAATGGAAAGTGGTCCCTAAAGGAGGAGAGAAAAATGCAATTTGAATATTGGGTTTGGGCACACCACATGGAGACAGGTTAGTGAGAGTTTCTAAAATTTTCCAAGGAGGCTAGCTTTTATAACTTTAGTTGGATGAACCTTTCACCCTCTCTTTCTCTGTGTTTTATGTTTGTGTAAGGTAAGCATCAACCCATCAAAGATGGCACCAAACAATTAGAGTATAAAACACAGGAAGGTGTGTCATGGGGGACCAGCTTTGCATGCCTTCTTCAGCTTCACACAATAAAGCAAAAAGCATGGCACAATATACAACATCTTCTCAACCTAACTTTATATGTTTCTTTCTTTAAATATTACATTATATATTGCCCATTTGATTTTAGATTCACTGTTTAACATGGTACTGAAACTCAAGCTATTTCTTGCATGTTACCTTTTTGTTAGCACATGCTTAAAGCACCCATTCAATTTTACCCTGAATGTTTTTTTATCTCTCTTTCAGTATTGTGGTTGAATGAACCTTCAGTTGTTTAAAATTTCACTTTTATTTTGTTGTTAATTAAAGATGGCAATCTCAAAAAGAAAAAGGCAATGAGAAAATTGAGCAATCAACTGGCTTTGATGATAGATAGCATGTGATAGAGATTAGGCAAATTCTAAGCCCAGGGGTATTTACACCCGCAGATTTCACTTGGTGAATCAATTTAAACGAGTGCCGTCGATGTAACGGCGCTATCTTTCCAAAGGTTAAATTCCGCCATTAGTCTATGAATTTTGTGAATGTGGTAGATTTAGCCTCAATACTATATTTTTGTTCTTTTTAGTCCATATGCTTTTCAAATTTTAAAGTTTCAGTCCTCACAAAATAGACCTGTTTATGGACTAGGCTACCTACCTAAGCTCGGCCTAAAAGACTGCGCAAATTTTGGGATTTAGACAAAAGTATTAGGCCCAAAAAATGAACTTGACTAAAAAAATTAGACTCATTTAAAATATAGGCCAGGCTTGAGCCTACACATTCAAGGCCTGAGCCAACCTAACCCACTTTTCAAGTTTATAATGTTTTATATTATATTATTTTTATATACTATGTAATTTATAACCCATAAAAATTATGTAATATTATATAATTTATATATAATATTACTATAATGTAAACATTAACAAATTTAAGATGACTATATATAAAACTATGATAAATAAAAAATATATAAATTTATTAAATATTAAATTAAAAAAATATGCGTAGACTTAAAATGAGCTTAAATTAACCATTTATAAATATGAGCGAGTTTAGGCAAAATTTTAGACTCACATTTTAGGTTAGACAGGGCTTGGACAAGAATAAATATATTAATACCATGTTTAATCCCGACCCAACTCAACCCATGAGCATCTTTATCACCAAACGATAATCATTAAATTCAGTAAAATAAGTTCTTCTATTTTCAAATTATGATGCAAGAAATATTTTATTATATGTGTAATACCATGTCAGCATATTATTTCTATATATTCCTCACTAAAAATTCAATTAAATGAATTAACGACGGTCTTTTGTGTGAAAGATTGAAATTTCAAAATTCGAAAAGTATAAACTTAAAATAATTCAATTGGAGAATATGGATTAATTTACAGCTATATGTATAGTACAAAACTAGTAATTAAATTTAACAACACGAATTAATTTTAGGAGAGAACGAAGATGTTAATTTTTAGAATTTGTAAGTTTTTTAAAAACACCTATTATTATCGCACAAGAACAGGGGAATCATCACTACAACAGACCCCATAATTTGGGTAATAAAAGCTTGCTTTCGTTGTTGTCAAGCCATTGCACATTGACCTTTTCAGATTTGTCAATATTAGACACAAAACATGAAATGATACACATGAACCGGGGATGGAATCACCAATGAATTGAACCCTTGATTGGGTGAAACTTGAGTTATTTGACTCGTAGCTCAACTTCAACTAATAATTTGAAAGGCTTGCAAATCTGATTGACTGACCTTAACCCCATTACATCTAGGGGTGAGCAAAATTCGATTCGACTCGAAAAAATCGAAAAAAAATTCGAATTTCTAGTTAAACGAATCGAGTTATTCGAGTTAATTGAGTTATTCGAATCAACGCGAATTTTTTTCGAATTTTGAGTTCGAATCGAGTTGAGTTTTCGAATTCGAATAACTCGAATAATTCGAATAATTCGAATATCAAACTATAATATTTTACATTTTTACCCCAAACTCCCAAAACTTTTACTCCTTCCCACTTTTCCCCCAAAACTTTTACTCCCCTCCCCTCCCAACCCCCCAATCTACCCAAAATTCATTTCCCACCAAAATTTACTCTCCCATTTACTTTTTCTCAAAATTTTACTCCCAAAAACCCTCAAAACCTTTTATTTTTCCCCAAATTTTTATACTCTCCCACTTTTTCCCTAAAACTTTTATTCCCTTATCATCCCACCTCTCATCTACCCCAAACCCCCCCCCCCCCAAATTTTTTTTTTAATATTTTCCCTCCAAAATTTTACTCCCCCTATTTACTTTCCCTCAAACTTTTATTCCCCAAACTTTTTATTTTCCTCCTAAACTTTTACTTCTCACCCTTTACTCTCAAATAAAAAATCAAAATTATCCAAAAAAAAAATACTAAACATAAATAGTAATAATTTTATTTATATCTACTATTTATATTATTAAATTAAATTTCACATTTTATATTATTTATATTATTGAATTGTTTAGTCATATTGAATATTTATATTAAAATTGAATTATTAATTGTGCCATAAAATATTCGTGTTAAAATTTTATATTGGTATCAATTTCACATTTTATTTTTAAAATAACTTTTATTAAAAAATCATATTTCTACATTTAATATATTTTTAATTCCAAAATACATAGTGACAAGAATCTGAAGATAATTGAAACAACTAAGCAAGCAAAGAAGCTAACCAGTAAATAAAAAATTAATAAATAAATTATGATGTGATGAAAGTTGATAAAAAATTTGATTAAGGTGGACAAATTTTATTACGATGGGTGACAGTGGTTACAAGGACCCAAAATTATTTTTTAAAATTTAACTCGAACAAATATATCTGATTCGATTCGATTCGAATTCCATCTCACTCGACTCGATTCGAGAAAACTTCAAATAAAGTTAGGATGATAAAATGAGATTCAAAAACTCGATTAACTCGGAAATTTTTTATTCGATTCGATTGAATGCTCACCCCTAATTACATCTATAACACTAAAGTGTTGTATTCAACTGCAGTGGCAAATTACACTAACTTATGAATCAGGTAAAAGAATATTACACCACATACAAACAAACCTCTATTCCATCCACACATATCACATCATTAGATCAAGATGAACTTGTTTGTGCCCATTCTTTTGTTGTTGCATCGTCAGGCAATTCACCTAATGCATGGCTGACATTTTCTTAATGTTACCAGCAGCTGTTTCCGGCCCAAAATCATCTGGAACCATGCTTGCAAGAAGTATGTAAGTGGACTCTATTTTAATTACAAGCACGTTCTTTAGCACAGATACTAATTTTTTTGTAACCAAGCCTTTGAATAGCAAGAGGATAACCGTACCTCTCAAGGAACAGTGTTCTGAAGTTGGCCACATTATGTCATTCAGGGTGTTCCTTTAGTATATCTTTCACAAGGTTTTGACAGTCGGACAATACTTGAAATCTAGAACGATCTGAAGAGTTCATATCGGGGATGGTAGATGAAACCCTAGAATGAGGAATATTCTGCAACTTTTTCTCTCCTTCCATGTTCTGTCTGCAAGTTTGCCTGTGATGGAGTGCGCATAAAGATCCATCTCAACCCATTTACAGCATGAGAATGGCCCAAACTGGGACTCTTCCCAGCAGCCTTAGTGATCTTGGAAAGTGATGCTTGGGAGGGGCATTCTTCTATCCATTTCTTATCAGACATTAACAAATCCACCAAATGAAGAAGATCAGTATTACTGAGAGATCTAAGAACAAGTGGCCCTTCCTTCAGCAAATTTTCAGCCATCTTTTCCCTGCAAAAGTTTTACAACCGCTAAGACATGATTTTGTTAAAACTCCTTCGCCTCTTATAGTTGGAAAACAAATTTCCAATTCAATATATTCATTCAGAAACTGCAGATTGCTTCCAACAGGTACTAACATTTGAAAAAAATGCAGTGTTTGATCATCTTACTTACATATTCAGTCATGATAATTATGCGCCCATGCTATCTATCATCAAAGAATTTGCCTAATCTCTGCATGTAAACAAACACACCCTCTTCCATCGACACATAAAAATGCAAGTACAGAATGCTTGAAACCACAAGGACAGTAAACAGATGCCCCTGTGGAACAGAACTAAAAGTTGAAACGAAAATTTGACATGTTCATAAGTCCAGATATTTATTTTACTTTCTGTCAAATAAACATGGGCATGTGCAAAATACAAAGATATAAAGAAAGTAACCACAATATATTACAAAAGTCAGCAAATATGTGTGAATATTTAACAAAGAGTCAATGCCATTCTAGATTACATTAGGAAAGGGGGAGTATAAAAATTTGCAAGCTAAAGACGAGAACAAGCAAACTAGCAGAATTTTGTCAGCAAGGCACGCAGTAAAAACTAGAGGGTGAGAATTAACAAACCTGGTCCTAGACTGTGTGACAAAAAGTGATCCCCTAGGTGAGTCTATTAAGAATTCCATGTCTTCCCAGAAGAATCCCTGTGTAAAAACCTCATGCTTTAAAGTGTTCGTGTTTGTTTGGTTTAGCTTTTCATAGGATTGATCACTTGATACCTCAGAGTCTTTGCTACTTCTCCAAAACTTACACTGGCTGGCAATCCAGTTAAATAAACCTGGCCTCTTCCCAGAGTGGTTTTCACTTGAGTCATTACTTGATGAAGAAATGGTTAATGAATATGGAACTACATGTGACTTTTCCTCACATTCTACCTTCATTCCTTCCCTATCAGAGCTAACCCCAGTGCATTTTTTTAGAGTATTGTTATTTTGTTTCTCAATGATATCTGCAGAATCACCAGGCTTTCCTGGAAGGTCATAAACTTTTCCCGCAAGATTGTCATGATCTTTACCTGTACGCGTGTAATCTTGTTCCAGTACATGATTATGAAGACTCTCAGGTACCTGATCATTAGATGCTTCAGTAGTCTTCTGATCAACTGGAAGGGGCTGCTGGACTTCCTCCTGTGGCTTCTCTGCATTTACTTTAACAAGATTACCATTTGCTGAAGGAGTTTGTTGTATCTTTCCAGGAGCAACTCCAAAATTAACCTCAGGGGAATGATGCAACCTGGGAGAATGATGCAACTCAGGGGAGATAGTTCACCAGCTTTTAGGAAAATTTCATGTATATGAAATTTACCATCACGTCGTGACTGAAGCCTGAAAATGTGTGGCATAGACAAAAGAAAGCTGGAGAACTTTTTATCAAGGCTAACATTACTTTTCTTCAGCTCAGAACGAAGGTTGGTTATAGAAATTCCGTTTGTCTTTATCAAGGCTAACACATTGATTCAAGTAGTCAAGAGGCTTCATTATCTCAACTCTTCGTTTGTCTTTACCTCAAGAGACATGAATTCAATACATAAAAAATATTATGAAAAAAACGAAAAGTATTAAAATAAAATATAATACCTATATATAAATCTCAAATAATAAACTTCATGAGAAAAGGCTTTCATACATAAAAGGGAAATAGGTGTTCAAGAAAAGACATTTTGTCACGTCCTAAAAGAAGATTTGACGAAAAGAGCAATATTTTACTGTATTTTAAGTTTCTAATACTAATTTATCCAGTAGAAATTAAAGACAAATTTCTGTAGAAGAACAAATTATTATATTTTATCTTATTCTTGTGATATCGGTGGTTGTGTTTTACTGGAGCATCACCTACAAATACTTGTGTAGCATGCACTATTATCATAGTTGTACCATTGACCATTATTTGTAACCATGAACTACTTGAGGGCCCAAAAATTCCTCCACTATAGCTTGAATGTTGTATGAAAGCCAACACAAGTAAGAAATAATAGCAAAATTATCAGTATATCTTCGTGCCTTCTCCAGCAGCACCAGACAGCTTCACATTGTATTCAGAACAATCGACCAAACCCTCATAGTTCTCTGAATTATCTGTTTTATCCTTACCTTCCTTGCTACTGTGCCATGAATCAAGGATTTGCAACAAAGAGCTGTCTTCCTCATTTACTCGATGCTTCTGTCGTACCCTGATCGCTTTGCACTTGAGATTTTGGGAAAATTCCACGTATATGAAATTTACCTCACGTTCTCAAGTGTAGAGCTAAACAAAATAATTTATCAAGTTCTCAAGTTCCATATAACAGTACCACACACTAAACAAAATAATTTATCACAGTCATTTATTGCTAATGATCATATTAATCACTCAGAAGACACAATAGTGATAGTAAGATAAAATATTATTGTATTGAGTGAACGGATTTAACTCAAAGGAATCAAGGATATCATATGAGGGTAACACATGCATGACGAGGTCATTGGACAAAGCAGTTGGATGAATTGCTTTCGTAAAAAGTATACAATAAGGAGTTTTCAATCATGGTACTTCCTCTAGACTGACTCCATGATTATCGGAATGATACTCCTGGATATAATTGCAATTACTAGAGCCTAATTGTAGATGTCTGATTGGTCTCTCTGCTAGCTCAACAAAAGCTCGATCAGACTGCATTTGAATCAGATGAAAATTCTACGACTTTGAAAATAATTTAATTGAGTCGATTTATTCGATGTGGATTTAAATTGGGCAGTCGTAAGAATTGTTCAACTAGAGAATTTGAATAAAAAATTTTCTTGAAAAATTAATTTGGAAAATCTAAGTGATTTTTGAGAAAATTAATTTTGATCAAGTTAAGTAAAATTAAATTAATCAAATTAATTAATATTAATATGATATTTTTGAAAATTAATTTGTAAGTCAGACAATTGGCTCAATGGGTAATTGAACTTGAAAATTTGACCTAAGATCGTAAATTGAGCCCAGGAGCCCAAAATTGAGACCAAGATCCAAAAACTGGTCGAACTGGGCCTGGTATGTGAAACTGGGTCGACGGTCCAACTGGTGGCTGGACCAAACCAGTCGAGACGTCACTGCTCGGATCGAATTGGTAGAAACCAAACCAATACAGGGTGTTGGTGACTGCGACAACGACATTTCGATGGCCAAAAAATGGTCGGTGACGGTGGGTCTTCGGTGGTTGAGCAGTGGAAGAATTACACTCCTACCTCTTGTCTAATAGCCTCCACAACCTGTCAAGCAAACCTTCTTCTTTTCTACTTAACTGGCTTAACTTCGAAGGACACATTTAACCAATAGACAATCACCTGAGGATCCACACCAAGCATGTTTGTCGTTGATCATTGAAAAATGTTTGAATTCTCCTTTAAGCACCGTACTAAGTCCTCATTTTCTTCTTCTGCTAATGCTAATGAGATCCTTACCAACTTGTCCGTGTTATCATAAAATAATTGCAAAGTTTCTATGACTTCTACTACTTCTGGCTTGCGAACTCTCTCTTCACTTCTAAAATCCAGATTGTCCAAATCTAAAACCTGACTAGTCATCTCTACCTATTGTGAACTCTAACCATGTGCCTCCTGCTCACACGTTTGCTTAATTGACAACATGTGACACTTTCTAGTTATTTACTTGTCAGATTTTATGAAACCTATCCCTATCCTAGTGTCACGGGACTAGATCTTTCATCTCGCAATCCATGTGGCCTTAGGCGATCCGTTCGTCCAAACTCGCCTAAGTCAGCCTTTACTCAAGTGAGGATTCCTTAAGAAATCCTCAAGGCACCAATTGTATAGCGGAAGCGATTTATGCTAAAAGAAGCAACAAAAGAACAATAGAAAGAGTGCACGAGAGGTGTTTGAGTAAATGCTCTCAATATTCTCTTATTCACAAAGAATAATGAAACAATGAATGGAGTAAGTACAAATGAAGGGGAGGCTCTCTATTTATAGTTGAGCTCCCCCAAAACTGACGATCAAGATTACAATACATCAACGGACGAGATTCATCCTATCCCTTAAATCATGGGATTTACAAGATATATCATATCAAATCTAATCTAATCTTTACAAGATATGATTCTACCAATATTCTAAGATTAGTTACCAAAATAGCCTAAGTTGTCATATTTTCATTATCAGGCCAACCAGGCTTCAATCTAACAAGCTTCTCCAACAGGTTACTCGATTGGGCCATTTTTTGTGGGCTAAATAATCCCTATCCACACAATAGACCTCCATAGGATGCATTTGATGCGATGGTCAAGGGCTTTGAACTACGGCCCATGATACTAGTAGGAAATTTAATCTTCATACAAAAAGTTCGACCATGAAACTTATCTCCAACATGGTCCTGAAGATCAGAATGGTCGAACTGCATCTTCTTTCTTAGTTTTTCATTCTGTCTTAGTAATTCCTATTGGAATAATTGTTGTTGTTCAAATCTAGCACTTTATTTAGTCATTTGTTCTTTCATCAACCTCAGTTGCTCCTATAAACCATATAGTTGTTGTGGTGATGCTCCCTGATCATAAGGAAATGACGGTCCCTGACTAAAGGGAGTATTGAGATCGAAAGAGTTGGAAGCACCTGCTTGGCCTAAGTTGCCCAGAATTTTTGGTCGGTCAGCAAACCAACTAGCAAAAAGTTCTATCTCACTGGGTTAATTGATAATGCTAGAACCTCCTGCCTGGCCTGATGGGAAATTGCTGGGGAAATTCTCATTGGGGTGATACATCTTAGTTTTCTTGTTTTTTGATTGTCGGAAATTTGTCCACGCTCACCACACCAAATTGTTGAGTGTTTTTGTGTGTATCCCCTTCAAAAGGGTTAGATTCTCTATTTATATGATACGATTACTATTCATGGGTGGGAAGTCATAGGTAGATCCCCATGCATCCCAACACACACCCTATTCTAGGGTTAACACGTGTTTTTTTATGTGAGTTGGCCTTCATGGTGGTGCGAACCCACATCATGCGGTCTCATAATAGGATGCTAACACCTCACGTGCAAACTCAAAGTGTGAACCATGTAGACTATGAGTCAGGACCTAATTGAGTAACCAGGTAACGAGCCGGTAATAGTGATTACCATAACAAAACTATACCTTATGGTGAACTACTACTAGTTTGTCAACCGATGAGAATTGAACCTATTTAATCTGTTTCTATGATGTAAAAATAGGAAAATAAAACAATATTCAACTATTTCTTGGTCCAGAAAGATAAAAAGCTTTGTTCTTTTTTTTTTTAATAAAATGGAATTATAGCTTCAGTAATTGCATTAGTACTGAATTGTTATATTATTTATATCTTTTAAAATTACCTTAGTCGATACTTGTGTTAAACATGGCTTATGATTATGGTTATGGGAAATATGAAAATCATATCATATCCATGTACTCTATCCGACGCTTAGTTCAAAGCGTCTTCCATAGTATCATCTTCTGGCCATGGATCATAGCTTTCATGATAATTTTCAAGCCCAGATTTGTTACTTTCATAAAATCGAAAGGGTTAATTTAGTAAGAAATGGCGGAAAGTAAAAACCATGAGCCCAATATTCTTACATAATTCATCAAAGCGACAATCCAGATTCTTCATCCTCTTCAAGACTAGAAACATAGATAAAATACAATGCCCAAATCAAACCAAACACTCCAAAAAGGATCCATCCCAGAAGGTTGTTACTTAAGCCAAAAGGAAGTCCTGTTCCTTCCGTGGAAAGTCTCTCATCCACCAACGCCATTGCCGGTGCAGCAGCCGTTGTCACCGCTGCTGCTGCTGCCGCCATCATTGATGCCACCATGCTGGGGTTCGAGCTCAGCCTGTTTGAAGATGACTTCTGCTCTAGACTGCACCTAGCCCTACCATTTGTTGCCATCACAGGCAATCCTAAACATGCATGACAATGTAAAATCCAGTTTTAAAGACAAAGCAAATACCCATTGAAGTATAAAATACACCTACATCTTTGATTTCCAGTTCTTGAATCATCCGATATCGCAATTTAGGCTTAAGAAAACTGGAAACTTACCAAGAACTTTGGATGATTGAACTTTGTTTGAACCCTTCAAAGTTGCCTTAGTCAACACTGCAGCAAAGTTGCTAACAGTTATGGTGGCCATTTCTTTGAAATTAAAAAAAAAAATCAAAGAGAAAAACCAGAAAAAAAAAAGAAAAGAAAGGGTAAGAGTTATGTTATGTTTATGCTATTGTTAATGAAAGTGGCAAATAGTTCCCACTGGTTCATGTTGTAAGAAGTGGGCAACAGGTGGCCACAAGGGAACCATATAAAGTGGTGAATAAAAGCCCAGAATTTTATATCCTTAAATCCTTAAGGAACCAACCATTTCCCTTCACTTGTCGCTCTGAATCAGTGAACAAGGTCCTACTTATTAGTAAACTGAATTTCTTGGCTCAAATTTCAGATATTTTTCAGATCAACAATTTTTTTTTTTACACAATGCATATTTCTATCAATAATTTCCAAACAATTAAATTACAATATAAACACATTCAAATTCACTTTTGGATTTCCTGATTAGGGACACTGATTTTGTCTAGAAAATGACAAGCTTAATGGGCTTCTAAAGTGTTTCATACAGCCTATAGTCAAGAAAAAGCTCAACCCAATATGTTAGAATTAGATGGATAAGAATAAGAATAACCTAACTTTGACTTCAGTAATTAATTTACCGCTCCAATTGTGCATTGGGGGAAAAAAGTTTTTGAAGCACCTATCTAGAAAATGACAACTTTCAATACCAGTTTTTCGTGGGAAAACTTGGTCTACAATATGACAACTTAATATTCAATTTCAAATGCATTTATATCCCTATGTTATGGCCTTACCAAACTTCATGTGAATGTCATTTACAATGATTTCTCAAATATATTATATTTAATTTCAAAATATATATTATATTTATGTATTAGAGGTTTAATTATTAAATTATGTCATAGAATGAAAATATATATAATGTTAAAAGAAAGTGCTTTTGAACCACATGGTTAGATGAGATGGTAAGGGCCTCTCCTACTTTAATTAGTGGTCAAGAGTTTGGTCCTCGCCGTAAGTATGAAATAACTTTAAAACTTGTAGTCAGTGTCTATCCCTTTAATGGGCCTACAAAATGTGAGAATTGATTATTGGACTCACTTTAGTGAATAACTTGGGAGACCAAAAAAAACTCGTGTCTTCAGGACTACTAGGGTATCTAATCTCATTCGCTCCCCTAGCTTTCGTCTCTCAGTGTCAGTGTCGGCCCAGCAGTGTGCTTTCGTCGTTGGTGTTCTTTCCGATCTCTACGCATTTCACTGCTCCACCGAAAATTCCCTCTGCCCTTACCGTACTCCAGCTTGGTAGTTTCCACCGCCTGTCCAGGGTTGAGCCCTGGGATTTGACAGCAGACTTAAAAAGCCACCTACAGACGTTTTACGCCCAATCATTCCTAATAACGCTTACATCCTCACGTTGCTTGCACCTTAACTCAAAGCAAGATTATTCTTTTTTACTGAGTGTTATTTTAATTGGCTTTGTTAGAGCAAAAAGAAAAAGTATGCTCATGCCAAAGAGAGATTGCAAATCAATAAGAAAGATCATAAGGAGGCTCAAAGTGAGGAGACTTTCAATGGCAGATCTTAAGATTAAATTTTGGGTTAGTAAAATCTTCAAAATTGAAGGAGTTTAATGAATTTTTTTTAAAGAATTGGGGGTCTAATTAAACTTTTTGTGAGATTAATGAGATTTTTCAAAAATTTGAGGGATGCTAATTGAAATTCTCGAAAAATTTCAAGGAAAAAAATCAAAATTTCCCAAAATTTTGGGAGGTCAAGGGGGGATCTACCTTTGGAAGACTTGCAGGTCCATCATTGTTGAGTACAACGATTCGAAGCTTTTAATAGGGCAGCCTTGCTCACCATGTTATGGTCGTGGGAGAAGGTTTCAACCTTAATTTATTTGTGGAAAGTCATATAACACAACCAAATTAGAGCTAGAGAAATGCTTGCTAGATGAGAAAGTATTCAAAGTGATGGCAAGGTGGAGATGGATGTTGCCAACGAGGGAAAAGAGGTTGATATGGTCAATGGACCAATGTTATTGCCAATGAGATTGAGGGTAGTGATGCTTAAGTTTTGGTGGCAATGATGTGACCATGGAAGACATCGAGGAATGATCCCTTTGTGTTAAGGCTATCGATTTCGTTGGTTTGTAGGAGTGCTTAAGATTCTTTCTTTTTTCCCCCCCTAAATACTCTGATCTTTATTTGGGCATTAGATTCTTTTTATTGGCAAAGCCCTTGGTACACATAGCTGTTAGCGCCTGTTTGAGATGTTTTTAAACTTTACCTTGTGAAATCGAAAGAAAGAGAAGAGAGAAAGAGAAGGAAGAAGAGGCTACTACTAGTTACTATTTTGGCTATAACAATCATGAGAAAAAACAATGAAAAGGGAAAAAAAATATAGAGGAAAAGAGAAGAATTATGTTCCGAAAATATTCGCTTGTGTATAAACACTTTTTTATATGCAACCTATTTATAGTAATAGTCAGACATGCAAAGGAGGAAAGTAAAAAATTACACATCTTAACTGTTGGAAAAAAATGGTTTAGAAAACAGTAATTTTTAAGAATAGCAAAAGTTTACAATTTTTCTTTAAAATAGAGTTTTTGTGATATTTATAGCAACAAACCATTAACCGGAATTGTACATGTACTTTATACAAGGAGGTTAAGTTAATTCCGAATTTTACTTGAATGGCCTTCTCCAATATTCTCGAACCACAAATTGCTTTGATCGTGGGCTCAAAGCACATGAACCAAACACATAGAATGAAAACTTCTATTAACTTCCAGTAGGAAAATTAATTCTCTATTTAATCAGAAACTATATGTTTTTTCAAGAAAATAAAATTCATTCTGAAAAATAAATTTTCATTAGTTTTTGACAGAATAACAATACTAATAATATGTGTAAATAGTTCAATACATAATTCCGATTTGTAAAGAACCAATACAAGGGTTTTGTTCAAATAAGGTCTAATTAAATAATAATTTAATAAAAATATAACTTCTACTCTATGTAGAAGAGCTAGGAGTGGCGACATGCCCTAAAGTACACTAGGATTTGTCACCCCTTATATTTCACAAAGCTCATTTGAGTCTTTCATATATTAAGTCCTATTGTATGTATCATTTGGACTTTTATCCAACACTTATAATTTATCCACTCAATAATATTATTTATTTAATCAACTAATTTATTTAATTAAACCAACTAAATTAATTTCTCAATTAAATTATTTTCTCAACCACATTCTAATTTTGTCTGTTAATATTATGACAGCTTTACCGTATTAAATCTATGTGGAAATATATTTAATTTGATAGTTAGAATAATTCAAGTTTGTAATTCATAATAAATCTTTAATATAATTCCATGGGAAGTGAGAAGCTTATTTTGGCTCTTTTTTCCAATAAAATAAGAAAAGTTACAATTTAATCTTTATTGTCGAAACCATCTTTTTTATTTTGAAAAAAACAAAAAAAATTAGGTGTCGATGAAAATTTGGAGTCGCCACCAATCTTTTATTGAGATGTGATTGGATCACCTAAAAACGGCTTTGGTCTACAAGTTTTAGAAAAACGGATCCGGGAGTCGGTTACGTACGAGGAAGGATTAGCACCCTCGTTACGCCCAAAAATTGGTACCTAGTTGATTAATTAGTGTCTTAATGTCGAGAGTTAATAAATACTATCCTTAGTTAAATTAAATTATTTATTAAGACTTTCTCATTTTAAAACGAAAAATATCACACTCAATGCGTTAGGGCACAACATTTTATTCTCTTCAAGATGAGTTAGTCCAAAAAAAAACTCGTGTAATAAAATTTAAGAAAATATTTAATTGTTTAAAATTTATGAAGAAATCGCAGCTCAATAGGTTAGGGCACAATTTTTTAAAATCCCAAACATTCAATATTTCCTTTATTTTTTTAATAATCTTTATCCTGAGAAATCAACGCGTCACATCCGATACGTTAGGACACCACATGTTGAATCCCCGATGACAAGCTTTATTTTGTTTGATCAAAGAGCAATCCTCGATTTTTAGATTTTACGAAGAAAATCGGAACCCAATACGTTAGGGCTCAATTTCCTTGAAAATCCTAAATACGAGTATTATCTCTATTTTGAAAATTTTATATTTTTAAAATCGAGTAAAAAGATGATGTAATATTAGGTTAAATGCACGTACAAATGTCAGAATAACAAATACGACAATAAATACAACAATAGAGTAATAACATGAATAGGAAACAAACTAAATTAATATAAAAGCAAAAATAACTAATGACACATAAAATATCAAATAAATGAGCAAAATAAAAAAAAAATACATGAATGTAAACATAAATAAATAGTGAACGAAGAAAACAAACAAAATAAATAAAGAATAGAAGGTATATAATATAGACATTGAGATTATGAAGAATAAGAGGCATACATATGAATTTACATGTAAAACTTTGGATTATAAAATTTATATAAAATATATAATATATTTATGAAGAAAAAAAATATACATATGAAATATGTGTTAAAAATATAAGTAGTTATTTAGGTATTTTTAAAAAAAATAAAATAGATGTATACGTATTTATAAATATAAAAGAATATTTGTTTAAAAAAATAAATATATAGACATGCACGTAAAAAATATATATATATATAAATATTAAATAATAATTACAATATTAAAAATAAAAATAAATGTACGTATATATATATGAATATAAAAAAACATTCGTTTAAAAAATAAATATGTACATAAAAACAGCAAATATACATATATATATATATAATAATAATTACATAAAAAATTACATTATGGAAATTAATTAATTTAAAAAATATTAAAAAAAACTAAATTGAACTGAATATGAAAAATCTGGGGTAAATCCGCAAATAAATAAAGCCTAAAGGACAAAATTGAACACGCGAATTATGCAGAGGGGCTGGAAGAGAAATTTTCCCTTCTCCTCTAAAACGGTGTCGTTCAAGTAGGGCTAAATTGAAATTGAAAACAAATTAAAGGGCTAATTAAAAATAAAGAAACCTAATTGTAAAATATTAAAAAGGCGGAGGGGCTAAAATCGCAATTTACCCCTCCGCTCAAAAACACCCGGATTCTAGGCCGGGTCGGGTCGGATTCGGGTCGGCCTCCCCAAAACGACGTCGTTTTGGTATCTGGGGAGGCCTGGTGAAACGACGTCGTTTCACTAAGCTATTTAAGCCAAAAATCTCTTCAAAAATTTCATTTTCATTCCTCTTTTAAAAAAAAAACCAAAAAAACACTTCAAAAAGCTCTCTCCCTCCCCAGTCGTCCGGGCACCGGCCGATCGTCGACCACCGTGCTGGCCACCGGCCTCCGGCGACGGCACCACCATCTGCGGTGGCCGAAAAAGAGAAAAACTCCCTATTCGGCTTTTTCGGCCTCCCTTAACCCTAATCCGGGCTCAAATACTCCGAAAATTGACGAAAAATACCTCAAAAGCCCTCGGAACCTTTCGACTTCCGACCGTCATTCCTCGAAGACGAACCTTGGCCAATACAACGGCGTTTCAGAAGCGGGCAAAGATAAGTTCTTCTGCCCCTTTTTTGTTTTATTTTATTTTAGTAACAAAAAGAAAAAAAAAAGTGATGATAAAACTAAAAAAAATCAACCTTTTGATCGATGTTTGCTCTCAATATTGAACTCCTTGTTTTTTTGCGAAAATAATAGCTTCTCTTTTATTGATTTTTTTCGATCCCTCTAAAACAGTGTTACAATGGCTTTTTATAGCCATAATAATATAAAAATAAAGGAACAAAAACTTTTATTTGATTCGAGATCTTTGATTTTGTTTCCTTTTCTGTTGTTTCTTGCTGTGCAGGTACAGGGATGCGGCTCGTGCGATGATCTTGGCTGCGGTGCTGATGATTTCCTTAAAAACCCTAAGGGTTTTGAAAATTATTTTTTGGGCCCCTAGGATTTGTTAATTTTTGGGCCTCTGTATTTCGGGTTTGGGCCATATAGGACCACTGTAACTTGGACTCTATTTTCCATTTATTTGTTTGATCTGTTTATTTGGTATGGGCCCGGGCTAATTGGGCCTATTACAGCTGCCCCTCTTTGCTCGTTATTGTGTAACAAAAACGGAGCAAAGACTTTAAAAATGTGCAATTTTGCCCGGTCGTGCTGGACCTTGGTACTCTTCTTTTTCAAGTAGCCTCATTTCTTCCTACTGCATCTTCAGAGGTATAGGAATTAGTGCTTCAATCTACTCCACTGTAACTTCAGTAAGATAAGACTTATAACTTCAACTTGATATGCTGCAACTTAAAGACGAATTTGATGCGATCTGCTCTATTTCTTAGGTCTACTCCCCTGCAACTTCAGGGAAATAAGATTATCAGCTTTAATCTGCTCCACTGTAACTTCAAGGAGATAAGATTTGCCATCTTCAGTCTGCCTCACTGCAACTTCAGGAGGATAAGACTTGTTTACTTAGTCTGCTCCACTGCAACTTCAGGGAGATAAGACTAGATGCGATCTGCTCTCTGCAACTTCAGAGAGATAAGATCCAAGGTTTTAATCCGCTCCACTGTAACTTCAGGGAGATAGGATTATCGGCTTTAATCTGCTCCACTGCAACCTCAGGGAGATAAGATTTGCCATCTTTAGTCCGCCTCACTGCAACTTCAGGAGGATAAGACTTGTTTACTTAGTCTGCTCCACTGTAACTTCAGGGAGATAAGACTAGATGCGATCTGCTCTCTGCAACTTCAGAGAGATAAGATCCAAGGTTTTAATCCGCTCCACTGCAACTTCAGGGAGATAGGATTATTGGCCACCGATCTGTTCTCTAGGGAACATGACCTGTAAAAATCCATTCTATGAACTTAATTATGCCTAGTGATTAGGATGTCATGATCAAAATAAATTCAATGCTCCTAACTAGACATGTATGAATGACATTTGAATGAATGCAGAATGTCATTTTCATCACTCAAGTTATCATTTTTTTTAAATTTTATTAAGGTTTTATCACTGATGCCTTTTGCTTGGCTGACATCTCCAAAGAAACACTTAATCAAATTGCCCCCCATTGTGAACTTCAAAGCTCAATCCTCTAGGACGCAGAATTTGTACCATCTTCCTTCCACCATGACCCAAGGGTAGGAAAATTTGACTCTTCTCAATCCTCTCCTATCGTAATTTAAGGATGCAGATCATGAAACTCTTTTACTCCATTCCCAGGGTGTCCTACCAAATGCTCATGCCCAAATGAAGGGTTTTCTTTCTCGAGGGAACTTCTTCTTATTCCTTGGTGATTGAAGTTTTGTCGCCAAGCCATACTTCTTGACATCAAAATCTGAAAGAACAGTCCTAATTTAGACTCTCTTCTTAGAGATTTCAATTTTAAGCCTAGTGCGTTCTAAACAATAGTCCTGTTTCAGGTTACTGTATTATTTAGAATCTTCCAGAGTAATATTCAAAACGTCCTTTGTGAAAGCTTATTAGTCCATTAATCATCACTCTAATGCAACATGATTGCACAAAGATCAAAATACTGACTAAGAAATAAATTAATTCAAGAGATAACTCGAATACTAAAAAATGAATTTATTGATAGCAAGTGTCTTGTAAAGAAAAATATATTCAAGATCATCAAAGAATAAAGTATTACAAGAACAAACAAATTTAGTACTAATAATATAAAGACTAGGTGCCTTGGATATCGCAGCTTGAACTTCTCAGTGCAAACTAAGGATCATTTTAAATTTAACATGTGTTTAGAAGATCTACAGTACTTTGTCAATGCCTCAAGATGTCGCATATCCTTTTCCTGTTGATTTAAGTGTAGCAAGATCACCACATGCTCTAATCCGATCAATGTTTAAGTCGCCATTTTTGGGTTTTCAACTCAAATCCCCTTTGGTCTCAAGGCGCCCTTTGTGGGTTTTCACATTGGCCTCTCCATTTTTTTTTGGGGATTCAAAGTGCCCTTTGCGAGTTTTCACTTTGACTCTATCTTTTCCTTCAAGTGAAATATTTCTTGACCGAATCTAAATTTACAGGATTCGGTAAGTTTCTACCATCCATTTCACTCAAAATTAAAGTACCTCCAGAAAAAGCCTTTTTTACAACATAAGATCCTTCCCAGTTTGGCATCCACTTCCCCCTGAAATCCCTTTGTAAATTGAGGATTTTCTTCAACACCAAGTCCCCCTCATGAAATTCTTTAGGATGAACCTTTTTGTTATAAGCTTGCATCATTCGTTTCTGATACATTTGACCATGACGAATAGCTTTTAGTCTTTTTTCTTCTATCAAGTTCAACTGATCATACCGAGATTGTATCCATTTGGCCTCATCCAACTTTAGCTCAGCCAATACTCGAAGAGAAGGAATTTCAACCTCAATGGGTAAAACTGCCTCTATTCTATAAACCAGAGAAAAAGGTGTTGCCCCAGTAGAAGTCCTGACAGATGTTCGGTAAGCAAGAAGAGCGAACGGTAACTTCTCATGCCAATCTTTGTAAGATTCAGCCATTTTCGCCATAATTTTCTTGATATTTTTGTTGGCCGCCTCCACTGCACCATTCATTTTTGGTCGGTATGGTGATGAATTATGGTGTCTAATATTGAAATGATTGCAGACTTCTGCTATTGTGCGGTTATTCAGATTTAGCGCATTATCAGATATGATTCTTTCAGGCATTCCATATCGACATATGATCTTTTTCTTCAAAAACTTACTGACTGCTGACTTTGTGACATTAGCATATGAGGCTGCTTCTACCCACTTAGTGAAATAGTCAATAACCACAAAAATGAAACGATGTCCATTAGAAGCCTTCGGTGATATTTGTCCAATAACGTCTATACCCCACATGGAGAAAGGCCATGGAGAAGTCAGAACATGAAGAGGTGAAGGAGGCGCATGCATTTTATCCCCGTAAATTTGGCATTTGTGGCACTTCTTAGCATAGTTAATGTAATCTCCTTCCATGGAGGACCAGTAATATCCAAATCTCATGATCTGTCTAGCCATGGCGAATCCATTAGCATGTGTTCCACAAATACCCTCATGGACTTCTTCTAAAATTTCCTTAGCCTCCACAACATCTACGCATCTCAACAGTACTCGATTCTTTCCCTTTTTATATAGAATCTCTCCATCTAGGACATAGTCAATAGCTAACCTCCTCAATGTCCTCTTATCATTCTCCGTTGCCTGATCAGGATATTCGCGATTCTTCACATATAGCAATATATCTTGGTACCAGGGGAGATCATCATTCTCCACTTCTTCGATATTGTAGCAGTGAGCCAGGATCTCATAAATACTAATTTGAATGGGCTTCATATCCTCTAATTTATTCACTTCAATCATGGAGGCTAAAGTAGCAAGAGCATCAGCCATCTGATTTTCTTCCCGTGGGAGATAGTAAAAGACAATGTTGTCAAACTCTTCAATCAATTCCAGAACCAATCTCCGATAACAAATCAACTTGGGGTCTCTTGTTTCCCATTCCCCTTTTAGTTGGTATATTACCAATGTTGAGTCTCTATATGCTTCTAGTGTCTTGATTTTTCGTTCTATGGCCGCTCGGATACCCATGATGTAAGCTTCATATTTAGCCATGTTATTGGTGCAATCAAAATCCAATTTGCTGGTGAAAAGATGATAATATCCATTTGGAGATACCAAGATTGCCCCAATCCCATTGCCTAACGCATTCGAAGCTCCGTCGAAGTTTAACCTCCAAGAATGATTTTCTTAGGGATCCTCTTCAGCATTTGCCACATACATCAAGTCTTCATTTGGGAAGTCAAAGTCCAACAGTTCATAATCTTCTAAAGCGCTGCTAGCCAAGAAATCCGCTATCGCACTCCCTTTGATGGCCTTCTGACTCACATATATTATATCGAACTCGGAGAGCAAGATTTGCCATCTAACCATTCTTCCATTCAACACCGTTGACTCCATCATATACCTTAAAGGGTCTAATTTTGAAATTAGCCAAGTCGTATGATAGAGTAAGTATTGCCTCAACCTTTTTGTCGTCCAAATCAAAGCACAACATAAATTTTCAATAGGCGCATATCTCATTATACAATCAGTGAATTTCTTGCTGAGGTAGTATATCGCCTTTTCCTTCCTTCCAGTCGCATCATGTTGTCCCAGCACACATCCCATAGAATTGTTGAACACCGTTAAATACAAAATCAAGGGTCTATTTGGCCTAGGTGACAGCACTGGAGTATTGGATAGGTATTGCTTTATCTTTTCAAAGGCTTTCTGACATTCTTCATTCCAAACACTAGGATTATGTTTCTTCAGAAGACGAAATATGAGATCACATTACTCAGTCAACTGTGAAATGAACCGAGCAATATAATTCAATCTTCCTAAAAAACCTCAAACTTTTTTCTGGATACGTGGTGGCGATAAATCTAGTATTGCTTTGACTTTGTCTGGGTCAATCTCGATTCCTTTTTCACTGACTACAAAACCTAACAACTTTCCTGACCTACCCCCAAAAGTGCATTTCGTCGGATTGAGTTTGAGCTGAAACTTCCTTAGTCTTAAGAACAATTTCCTTAAGACCTGTACATGCTCCTCCTCTATTCTGGATTTGGCTATCATATCATTGACATAAACCTCAATCTCCTTGTGCATCATGTCATGGAACAAGGCTACCATGACTCTCTGATATGTTGGGCTTGCATTTTTTAATCCGAATGGCATCACTTTATAGCAAAATGTTCCCCAAAAAGTAATGAATGTAGTCTTTCTCATATCTTCTAGATGCATCTTTATCTGATTATATCCTGAGAAACCATCCATGAAAGAAAAGAGTGAATATCCCGCTGTATTATCCACCAAAGTATCAATATGTGGCAATGGGAAATTATCCTTCGAGCTTACTTTGTTCAGATCTCTGTAATCCACGCACATTCGTACTTTTCTATCTTTTTTAGGGACTGGAACGATGTTGGCTACCCATTCAGAATATTTGACCTCCTGTAAGAACCCAGCATCAAACTGCTTCTTGACTTCCTCTTTAATTTTAAGCACAATATCAGGCCTCATTCTTTTGAGCTTCTGTTGAACAGACTTGTAAGTTTCCCTTATAGGTAGACGATGCACTACAATGTCCGTGCTCAATCTAGGCATATCTTGGTATGACCATGTGAAGACATCTTTGAATTTCTAGAGTAATTCAACAAGGTCTCGTCTTGTCTTTGTGAAAATCACTGTTCCAATTTTCATCTCTTTCCCTTCTTTTAAGCTCACAGTTTCAATTGTCTCTTTGTGAGGCAGGATCTGTTTCTCTTCCTATTCTACCATCCTCAACAAGTCCAAGGATAAACCACAATCTACGTCACCTTCAAAGGCATGCGATCCCTCTAAACACATGTTTCGTTCAAAAGGAAACTCTGAGTTTGTAGCGGCGTCATTCACGTCATCGATATACAAGGATCTAATATGGTTACAAAAGAATGTATGAATTTATGTACCATTATTTATGCAATATGATTATGAAAGAATAATTAATCTATTTACTTGTATGGAAAGAATATTTGCTCGAAACAATTTCAAAGATGTATTTTATTAAAATAATGATGTCTGAACATAAGCCTTTTTCACAAAGGAGTTCTTATTATTTCTAGGCTAAAGTAACAAGTTTGTTCTGAACATTACTCTGAGAGAGTTCTAAAGACTTCAGGTATTTCTTCTGCAGTCCAATTATCTAGAACACTCCCAGGTTCAAAAGGACAAATGTCTGACAAACTTCCTTCTTCCTTTGTACCCTCACAAATGGCATTGATGTCCACATTTTCCAGTGTCTCCTCGATGCTTTCCTCAGTTGATATCCTTCTCTCAAAGTGAATAATACCCCCAGACACGAAGGTTTTGGATATGTGGGGAATTATCATTGGCTCCCATTTGATCTCATCCCCATTTAAACACGTCTTTCTTCTTTCTTGCTTTCTTTCCAGCTCCTTCCTTCTCTGTCCTCTATCTGGCTTGTACACTACACCAAAGTTGTCTTGTTTTTCATTTAGCACTGGAACCCCAATCTTCCCTTGAAGGTATTTCCCTAATCTTCTTCTGGGTAAAACTCCATTCCCCAATAACAATTGCAAACCCATCTCTGTAGTTTTGGATATTTTAGGCACCAAAATTTTACTCCCTTCAGGAATAAATGTTGCATTTACAAATTCCAGAGATCGAAAGGAGCATTCCACTGTCTCGTCATTGGTTTCCACATACGGCGCCTCATTGGATACAGCCGCTATAATATCCTCTTCAGCGTTTATTGTCACCAACCGACCTTCTGACACCAACTTTAATTTCTGATGTAACGATAAAGGTACGGCCCTGCCGAATGTATCCATGGTCTCCCTAGTAAGCAATTGTAGGAGGGTTTGATATCCATCACAAGAAAATCCACCTTGTAAATGTTGGGCCGATCAATAGGGGTATCTCAATTCGTCCCATGACTTTCATTTCTGCACCGTCAAATGCCCTCACTATATTTTGGCATGTTTTCATGTGCGAGCTATCTATAAGAAGTCTATTAAGTGTAGACAATGGCAACACATTCAAAGCTGATCCATTATCAGTCAACACTCCTGGTAAAGTATACCCCTTGCATCGTGTAGTGATATGCAAAGCCTTGGTAGATCTCATGCCCCTGTGGTATCTCATCATCGCTGAAGAATATGAAGTTATCAGCACTGATATTACTGACCAACCGATCCAATTTATTGACAGAAATATCATTGGCTACATAGATTTCATTCAACACCTTCATCAACGCACTTTGGTGCACTTCTGAATTCAAGAGTAGGGCTAGTACAGATATGCGAGCTGGTTGTTTATGCAACTGCTCGACAACATTATACTCATAATGCTTCAAAAATTTGAGGAATTCCACAGCTTCTACCTCTTTCACCGGTTTATTGATGGATAACACAGGCTCAGCTGTTTTTTGTTCCACTGTTATGGTCCTTCCTTTCACAGGTTTTGGATCGACACTCGCACCCTGATCCTTTGCAGTCTCCTTTCCAGGGACAATTGTATTGCACTCGTAGTTTCACGAAACCCTCTTACTATCTTGGTAAGAAAAGGTTGCAGGTTTCTTTATTATGATCCTAGGTGTTATTGGCATTCTCACTTTATTATTCTTTGGTCGCGAAATGATGACCACCGGTTGCGCCACTCTTGAAACCTTCATGGATTCGGATGTGCAGATACTCCCTTCCTCCTTAACTCCTTCGTAAAACTCTATTTCCTTGTTATTCATCAGACCTTGAACCAAGGCTCTGAATTCTGTGCATTCTTGAATCTCATGTCCCTCCTCATGATGGAACTCACAGTAGTTCCACGGGTATTTTACAAAAATATTATAAAAAAATAAAAAATAACTAAAATGTTATAACTTTTTTTATTTACCAAAATATATATATTTTTTATTTACCAAAATATATAAAAAAAAAAACCTGACACCAGCCTGATCATGCCAATTAAATTGGCGGCACCGAAGGTGCCAAATAAATTAGTGGCACCAATGGTGCCAAAGTCATTGGCGGCACCATGGTACCAAAGGAAAAAAAAGTGTGTAATTGCTTTCTAAGTCCTCATTATTTATTATTTTCTTTTTATTCCCCTTCATTATTTACTTAATTTTTTAAATTAAAATAGAGTTATTAAATAAAAAATTGAGTTGAAGGGGAATAAAAAGAAAATAATAAATAAGGAGGGCTTAGAAGGCAATTAGCCACATTTCAATTTTAGTGCGCAAGCAGCAGCAATTCACTTTCAAAATTCAAAATGGTAAATTTGCATGTCAGGTCCTTGAAACTGCAGATGGTCACTTAATTAGAATTCTCTCATTTAATAACTCTATTTTAATTTAAAAAATTAAGTATTACTTAATAGTTTATTAAATTAAAATAGAGTTATTAAATGAGAATAGTTTATTAAATTAAAATAGAGTTATTAAATAAAAAATTGAGTTGAAGGGGAATAAAAAGAAAATAATAAATAAGGAGGACTTAGACAGCAATTACACACTTTTTTTTTCCTTTGGCACCATGGTGCCGCCAATGACTTTGGCACCATTGGTGCCACCAATTTATTTGGCACCTTTAGTGCCGCCAATTTAATTGGCATGATCAGGCTGGTGTCAGTTTTTTTTGGATTTATTTTGGTAAATAAAAAAAATATATATTTTGGTAAATAAAAAAAAGTTATAACATTTTAGTTATTTTTATTTTTTTATAATATTTTTGTAAAAAACCCAGTTTTCCACCCTTTCAAAGCTTCTTTCTGAATTCAAAACAAGCAACCCTCTTTCTACCATCTTCTTCCAGATCCATCTCAAAGGAATCTTCACTTCTGTAATATTTTCCTTGATTTTCCTACCCGTGTTCCCTCCTATCATGTTCACTTCATTTTTATTATGATTAGGTAACAGATTCTATGTACTGGGCGAATCATCCACTTTAACGACACCCATGCTTATGAGTCTTTCTACCAACTTCTTGAACACCGTACAATGTTCTATAGAATGCCCCACGATTCCCACGTGATAATCGCATTGTGCATTTGCATTGTACCACTTGGGGTATGGAGGTTGCAGAGGTTTCAAGTGGTAAGGGGAAACCACGTGTGCATTGAACAGATTCTGATATAGCTCCCTATACGACATTGGAATTGGCGTAAATTGAAGCTTCTCCGTATTTTACCTTGTGTCAGATCCCCGTTTTGTTGATCCTTGTTGGTTAACAGCCACTTTTCCCAGTTGATTCACAGTAATCATCTTTGAATATGAACTTGTGTTGTTGACCTCATTTTCCTTCTTCTTCAAGGCCGACCTTCTGCTATTTTCTCCAGCATCTATCTTCCCACTTCTGGTAGCATTTTCTATCATTTCACCATTCATAACTATGTCAGAAAAGTTTTTAGTAGCACTTCCTAACATATGTGTAATAAATGGGGCCTTCAATGTGTTAACAAAAAACATCGTCATCTCTCTTTCTAGGAGAGATGGCTGAACTTGGACGACAACATCCCTCCATCTCTGTGCGTATTACCTAAAACTTTCGCCGGGTTTCTTTTCCATATTCTGCAGAGTGATTCTATTAGGTACCATGTCAGTCATATGGCTGTACTGTTTTATAAAAGCTTGTGCTAGATCTCTCCATGAATTAATCTAGGTACGGTTCAACCGATTGTACCACTTGGATACTGCCCCTGTAGGGCTATCTTGAAAGCAATGTATCAGCAGTTAATCGTTATTAACATACCCAGTCATCCGTCTACAAAACATAGTAATATGGGCTTCGGGGCTACTAGTTCCGTTGTACTTCTCAAATTCCGGCATTTTGACCTTGTATGGGAGTACCAAATCTGGAACCAAGCTCAGTTCTTTAGCATCAATCCCATAGTAGCTATCAGCAAATTCCATTGCTCTAAATTTCTCCTCTAGCCATTTGTACTTTTCTTCTAGTTGTTTTGGCAATTCATCATTCATTTTCTCCTTTTCAGCTATTTCATCGAAATCAGGGATAGCAGGATTAATAAGGTTGTCTCTGGGGTCAGAACCTGATCCAGCCTGAAGATTCATTGACGTTGCAACGCCGGCCTGAAATTGCTGAGGCTTGATGGCGACAAAGGATTTGTGTGGATATACCTCAACTTGCTGAGGGGTAAATCCTGGAGGATAGACAGGTCCCTCACTGTCTCCTTCTTCAACATTAAGCACAGAGCTTTTCCCTTTATCAGCTCCTCCAGTCAATAACTGGGTCAACTTAGCCATCATATTCCCTTGAGATTCCATCACTTTATCCACCATCTTTTGTTGGATTTTCTCAAGCTGCTCATTCATTTGTTGTTGAAGTTGTTCTTCCATTTCCTTTTGGAATTGTTCTAGCCTTTGGTCCATGTCTTTGGTTTTCGATCGAGTACCGTAGTGGTGTTTGGTAGGTTGGTTGGTTTCCAGATTATCTGAGGAATGGCTTAAATTAATTAGAATCTTTTAGTGTTTTTAATGCATATGAACAAATGCAATGCACGAAATGAATGCAAAAAAGGCGTCAATTTTGATTCAATTCCATTTAAGAAAACTTTACTAGAAAGCAAATTTCTTTACATGAAGTGAATTACAAATAAAGTTTTACCCTATTACTCAGTATTCTAATCTTCCTAAGTAATACAGCTAACTCTTGCCCCCAATCTGATTCTAATTCATACTTCACACTCAGCATGTCTGCCTGTACTGCCAAAGTTTGTACGTGATCAGCTACTTCTCGAATCTGGACCACAGCTTCCTCCATAATATGATAATTGCTCTTAACTTGGTTCTGAAAGTAGTGTAGCCGTTCATTATTACGACTTTCATTTGCTTCCAAGTGCTTGATCCGGATTTCACAATTTCGCAGGGCCGTTTCTAGCTCTTCGATTCTTTTTTTCATTTCTTCAATCTTGCTCAAGCTTGCTTTCAACTCTATTGCGAAATTTCAATTTCGATACTGATGAAGAGATCTTTCCAACTCAGTCACCTTATCCTTTAACTCGCCCTTTTCCTTTTGGTTTTCTGACAAACTCTTTTCTAAAGCCTCATTTCGCATCTGCATCTCTTGGAATTTTCATTCCCACCTATCGGCTTTGTCCTTTTCTTCTCGGATTTCTTCAGGCCATTCCTCTGAAGTTTTTCCCAGCCCAGCAGTTCTTATTGACAGACGTAACTTTTTATAATCCATCTTCAGACTACCCAATTCCTCCTCAGCCTTGTTTTTCTCTTTCTTTAATTTCTCAATTTCAAGCTTCTGAACATCTATGTCTAATCTCAAGCTCGTCTTTTCTTCCTCCATCTGCTCTATCTTCTTTTCTAAATCCGTATTTCTTCTTTCAAAATCCTGTCTTATAATTTCAAACTCAGAAGGGACGACTCGCAAAGATTCCTCTATTGACTAGCTATTTTCCTGATTTAACTTAGGTGTATTATCGTTAATCCTCCTAACCCACCATTCATGATACTCAAGAGTTGTCATCGAACCCGCAACTAACCTATTCATTCGGCGAGTCTGTTTCCACGTACTAGACATCTCTTGAATCTTCTTTCTATAACCATTATCCTTGTACGAAAATTCACAATCAGCTATCCCTTGGGTCGCAGGTATAAATTGCCTTAACCTATATTGCCTTAGCACCAATAATGGGGCATATACAACAGCTCCCCAAATACCAAGCAAAGAGACCCAATCAAAATTACCACACCTATACAGGATCTCATCTAAAAGCAACCAAGGAGCTCTCCACTCAACATCCTCATCCTGAAGATTTTGAATAATTTCCATCCACTTCTCCTCTGAAATGTCGTCTCTCCTTGGCGTAGCTACTATCTCCTTTAGTGGTGAATAATTTTCAGAGAAAACCCGATACGAAACTTTATCCATCTTCCAAAAGTGACTGTGAAACCATGCGAGTAGCAGCTGTGCGCATCCAATAAATCTACCTTCACCCGTTTTTCGGCATGCACTCAATGACCTGAAAGTTTCTGCCAAAATCACCGAAATTAGTGTAACCCTCTTGTCAAGCCGGTTGAATAAGTCGGTGACTGCTTCATCAACATGCCCCAAGGCTTTGGGGAAAGCAACCAAGCCATATATACTTAGAGCAAAGACATCTAACCTCTTCCTCACGTCTGGGTGCGTTAAAATTGCATCTTTCAAACTTCTCCAAGGAATGCACTTATTATCCCCCTTTTGCTTAATCCGTGTAGCAACCCACTGCTCACTCATCCCTGTTATACTCATCAACTTCTTTGAAAAGGTTGGCACATTTATCGCTCTTGAGTAGACCCTGTCCACTTGAAACTTTGAACATCGGAGTAAAGCCACATATTCTTCTATCGTAGGTACCAAATTGACCTCCCTAAATGTGAAGCAGCTGTAAGCAGGATTCCAAAACTGGGCAAGGGCTCGAAATAAATGCTTGTCTACCTTCGTATCAAGCAAATAAGGCAAATCCCCATAATTATCATAAAATAACTGTCTAACCTCATCATTCCATTGATCCCAGATTTCCTTCAACTCCTGCAAATTGTTTTGAGTCACACTGATGCGAGTAAAATCCCATAATTCCGATACATATCCATCGACCAAGCTATCGCCCTTTTCTTGCTGCGTTGTTTCAGACCAAGTTCGGACAGCCGCATTATCCTCCACTTTATCAAGAAACCCTTTTTCCATGATAAGCTTTCTATATAGCAACTGAATATGAACCGACGCTTTTATGATGAAATGAAATGTCATGTCATGCAATCAAAATAAAACACAAAAAGTCAGTGTCATATAACAACATAAAATATAATCAAGAAATAGTAAAACACTTAATCGGATATCTACTAGGGTTCAGTATAGTTCTACCTAAGGTGGATTCCTAAGGTTCACTATATGAAGTTCGGCTTCTGGAGCAAAGGTACCCGAACCAGCAGATTCCTCGATCTTCACCCATTATAGGCTCATATAGATCAAGTTCGGTTCAGGGGAATACATTTTCCCTATGACTATACGGAGATGAAAATCTCACGAAGGCATAGGTACCGATGTACTCCGAAAGCGATCCACTATCCTATACGGAGGTGAAAACCTCACGAAGGAATAGTTTCTCACTCCCACTTAGAAGGGTGAAATCATTCAACTCATGTAATGTGTAATGCAAACAATATTTAAATCAATTAAGCAAGAAAATAATGAATGCAAAAAGATATCATGAATTTTTAAAAAATATTTTCTCGACCATAAGACAAAAATTAATCAACTTTGTGGCTCGACTGTCGTATTTTTTAAAAAAAGTCCCCAGCGGAGTCGCCAAGCTGTCGAAACCATCTTTTTTATTTTGAAAAAAACAAAAAAATTAGGTGTCGATGAAAATTTGGAGTCGCCACCAATCTTTTATTGAGGTGTGATTGGATCACCTAAAAACAGCTTTGGTCTACGAGTTTTAGAAAAACGGATTTGGGAGTCAATTACGTACGAGGAAGGATTAGCACCCTCGTTACGCCCAAAAATTAGTACCTAGTTGATTAATTAGTGTCTTAATGTCAAGAGTTAATAAATACTATCCTTAGTTAAATTAAATTATTTATTAAGACTTTCTCATTTTAAAAAGAAAAATATCACACCCAATGCGTTAGGGCACAACATTTTATTCTCTTCAAGATGAGTTAGTCCAAAAAAAAACTCGTGTAATAAAATTTAAGAAAATATTTAATTGTTTAAAATTTATGAAGAAATCGCAGCCCAATACGTTAGTGCATAATTTCTTAAAATCCCAAACATTCAATATTTCCTTTATTTTTTTAAAAATCTTTATCCCGAGAAATCAACGCGTCACATCCAATACGTTAGGACACCACATGTTGAATCCCCGATGACAAGCTTTATTTTGTTTGATCAAAGAGCAATCCTCGATTTTTAGATTTTACGAAGAAAATCGGAACCCAATACGTTAGGGCTCAATTTTCTTGAAAATCCTAAATACGAGTATTATCTCTATTTTAAAAATTTTCTATTTTTAAAATCGAGTAAAAAGATGATGTAATATTAGGTTAAATGCACGTACAAACGTCACAATAACAAATACGACAATGAATACAACAATGGAGTAATAACATGAATAGTAAACAAACTAAATTAATATAAAAGCAAAAATAACTAATGACACATAAAATATCAAATAAATGAGCAAAATAAAAAAAAAAATACATGAATGTAAACATAAATAAATAGTGAACGAAGAAAACAAACAAGATAAATAAAGAATAGAAGGTATATAATATAGACATTGAGATTATGAAGAATAAGAGGCATACATATGAATTTACATATAAAACTCTGGATTATAAAATTTATATAAAATATAAAATATATTTATGAAGAAAAAAAAATATACATATGAAATATGTGTTAAAAATATAAGTAGGTATTTAGGTATTTTTTAAAAAAATAAAATAGATGTATACGTATTTATAAATATAAAAGAATATTTGTTTAAAAAAATAAATATATAGACATGTACATAAAAAATATATATATAAATATTAAATAATAATTACAATATTAAAAATAAAAATAAATATACGTGTATATATATATATATATATATATATATATATATATATATATATATGAATATAAAAAAACATTCGTTTAAAAAAATAAATAAATATGTACATAAAAACAGCAAATATACATATATATATATAAAATAATAATTACATAAAAAAATTACATTATGGAAATTAATTAATTTAAAAAAATATAAAAAAAACTAAATTGAACTGAATATGAAAAATCTGGGGTAAATTCGCAAATAAATAAAGCCCAAAGGACAAAATTGAACATGCGAATTATGCAGAGGGGCTGGAAGAGAAATTTTCTCTTCTCCTCTAAAACGGTGTAGTTCAAGTAGGGCTAAATTGAAATTGAAAACAAATTAAAGGTCTAATTAAAAAATAAAGAAACCTAATTGTAAAATATTAAAAAGGCGGAGGGGCTAAAATCGTAATTTACCCCTCCGCTCAAAAACACGCGGATCCTAGGCCGGGTCGGGTCGGATTCGGGTCGGCCTCCCCAAAACGACGTCGTTTTGGTATCTGGGGAGGCCTGGTGAAACGACGTCGTTTCACTAAGCTATTTAAGCCAAAAATCTCTTCAAAAATTTAATTTTCATTCCTCTTTTAAAAAAAACCAAAAAAATACTTCAAAAAGCTTTCTCCCTCCCCAGTCGTCCGGGCACCGTCCGGGCACCGGCCGATCGTCGACCACCGTGCCGGTCACCAGCCTTCGGCGACGGCACCGCCGTCTGCGGTGGTCGAAAAAGAGGAAAACTCCCTATTCGGCTTTTTCGGCCTCCCTTAACCCGAATCTGGGCTCAAATCCTCCGAAAATTGACGAAAAATACCCCAAAAGCCCTCGAAACCTTTCGATTTCTGACCGTCTATCCTCGGAGACGAACCTCGGCCAATACAACAGCGTTTCGGAAGCGGGCAAAGATAAGTTCTTCTGC
Organism: Gossypium turneri; assembly: GCA_008044935.1. Taxonomy (NCBI): domain Eukaryota; kingdom Viridiplantae; phylum Streptophyta; class Magnoliopsida; order Malvales; family Malvaceae; genus Gossypium; species Gossypium turneri. The sequence goes on from CP032581.1 coordinate 54,353,641, forward strand.
CCCTTTTTTGTTTTATTTTATGTTAGTAACAAAAAGAAAAAAAAAGTAATGATAAAACTAAAAAAAAATCAACCTTTTGGTCGATGTTTGCTCTCAATATTGAACTCCCTGTTTTTTTGAGAAAATAATAGCTTCTCTTTTATTGATTTTTTTCGATCCCTCTAAAACAGTGTTACAATGGCTTTTTTATAGCCATAATAATATAAAATAAAGGAACAAATCTCTTATTTGATTCGAGATCTTTGATTTTGTTTCCTTTTCTGTTGTTTCTTGCTGTGCAGGTACAGGGACGCGGCTCATGCGATGATCTCGGCCGCGGTGCTAATGATTTCCTCAGAAACCCTAAGGGTTTCGGAAATTGTTTTTTGGGCCCCTAGGATTTGTTAATTTTTGGGCCTCTGTATTTCGGGTTTGGGCCATATAGGACCACTGTAACTTGGACTCTATTTTTCATTTATTTGTTTGATCTGTTTATTTGGTATGGGCCCGGGCTAATTGGGCCTATTACATTTATACTTTTCATTTTTTTTCAATTTAGCCAACAAAAGTAATTTCCATATCACCAAATCATATTTCAATCTATTTCATGTCAAATAATCCATAATAACTAAAATTTTCTTTTTTTGAGATAATTTACACTTTAAGTCTTATACTTGTTCAAATTTTGTGATTTGATCCTTTTTATCATATTTTCACTTTTGAAATTTCTTTTCACCAATTACCATCTCTAATCATAATTTCATTTCACAATATTCTTTATATGAATCATACTCAAATTTCATCGGTGTTCAAGCTCGGAATATTGCGATGTGTCCAACCGAGACTTTCGGGGCATTATAGATTTCCTCCAGTTGCATGGTTTACGGCTCCTATGAGTGGCCCATTAGTAATGGTGTGGCACAAGTCGAGAGATCCAAGCTTTTGGCATTGCCACTGCAAAATTTTGGCTTAGGGTTCCACCGAGACAACCCTTAACAAAAGGATGAAAAAGGAAAATGATCAATCCAACAGAGGACATGGTGGTTTGGGGGAGGGGAGTAAAGGGTCTAGAGTAGAGAAGCTCAGGCAAAGCATCAAAAATAGTAAGGGGGAAAGTAAAAAGACAGTCTCTTACTAGTCTAGATTTGATTTTATGTTTTTCACAACTTAATTTAAAAAGACCTGATATTGTTAATCCATTTCAAATATTAGGGTTTAAATTATGTTGTTGTCATCCCGTCCCTCGATTTGTAATACGTAAATTACTACATTGTAGATGGGGTTCAGTTCGTTCCTGTAAAATCTACCATTTCAATTGTCGCAAAATATAAACATCAAACTCTAACTAATAAAAGTTAGGGACTAACTTGTCAATTTTTATAGAGTAAAGGGATAAATTTCAGAATAAGACCTTTTGTAACAGTAGGAATCAAAGGAAGACCTACTAGTACTTCACAACTCCCGAAAACTAAAGGGAAAAAAAAACTATATTTTTAATCGATTTTAGAGAACTGGAAAACCCAAGAAAACAAAATAAAACTCAAACCACCCCATGACTAAGAAAGACTTTTAAAAAGCCGCTGTTTTTCTCTTCTATATCTCTGTTTTGTGTCCAAAAATCCAACCAAATCTCACGTAGTTATGTTTTAAATTTCACCTCCCTAACTCGCCATTTCCTTCCCATCTGTTCTCAGTTTAGATCTCTGTCACGATATCTTCATGTAACAATAAAGAAGCCTCTCTCTCTCTCTTTTTTGACACCAATTCAAGGAGCCAAAACACACTTGTCAGAACCCAAACCAAACTTCAATCTTCCATTGTTTTTAGGAATTATCCATTGTTCGGTGATGAATTCCCTTCTTTATCGACCCAGGAAAAAAAGAGAAATTTGAAGGAGAGAAAATGATGGCTGGTCATCATCGTGTTGTCAAAGTGAAGAGGGAAACTTTAGAGTCATGCATGACATGCCCTCTTTGTAATAAGCTTTTAAAGGAAGCTACAACCATTTCCTTGTGTCTCCATACGTGTTAGTTTCTCTTTTCTTTGATGTTACTTTTTTTAATGTCCTTTTTCCGCTTGATAATTGCTGATCTGGGTTTTTCTTTTTTTTTTTTTTTCTTGTTGTCTTTGGATGATAATTTTTATTTTGGATTATTTTCATCAGGTGTTCACTTATTTTTGCAATTTATTTAACTAGTTGTTTTGTTATTTTGCTGTGTTGAGATATGTCTTTCCCGATCGTCTTACATTTTCTTTAAAACTGTACGTTTCAGATGCATTGTATTCGACGATATCTATTGAATGCCAAATTTCTGATCTTATTGTAATCCGATTTGTAATTCTTTTGATGTCATGGCCATATGATGGGTTTTAACTTATTTTTATGGGATTTTATCCCCTTTTTTTTTGCGTTCTGGTTGTTCTGGTTTTACTTCTTTTTATGTATAGGATCATGAGGTGGCCTATTCTGCCCTTCTATGGTTATGCGAGACTTGGTCTCACTTATTTTACGATGGCATTATGCATAGGGTGTTAGTGTATCATCATGTGCTTACTGGATATTTTGAAGGGTGATGGATTCTTGTTGAAGAATGTATAGTTTTATAAGAAATATATTGATTTATTGTTTCCCTTCCTATTTCACTCATGTAACGGCTTTTGTATTGTACTTGTTGATTCATTTGATGTATGAACTGCCAAGTTAAAATTCCTACCATGTTTTCTTGGAAATTTTTTATGTATGCTTTTCTGGTCCCTCACATTTCAGTGGCTTACTTTGATGCACTGAATCTTGAAATCACTTCAGTTTGTAGGAAGTGCATATATGAGAAGCTCTCTGATGAGGGGATGGATTGTTGTCCCGTTTGTGACATTGAGCTCGGCTGCCTTCCAGTTGACAAACTCAGGTGATTGATTATGTCTATTCAGAAATATATAAATTTCGTGTCATAGTCCTTTTTCAAATGTATTCGGAAGTTCTAGTCCAGTCCCACTAAGTGATGCTAGATATCAGTTAATCACAATGCTGAAGCGAAATTTGGCTAACTTTTCTGAATTACAGCTGGAATAGATTGTCTGGTACCGTACTTTAATTTTTCTTTGTAACCACTGTCCAGGCATGGAAACTGTATAAGTGTGCTGTTATGCCAATTTCAACGATGTAAATGACAGTTCTTATGCATTGAGTTGTCAGCTTGCTCTGACTTACTTCTTGTGTTGCCCTTTTGCTTCTCAGGGCTTTTTATAAGTCAATGTGTGTCATCGGATGTTGCTAACCTTTGATTTATTTAGCTTATTGCTTTCCAACATATATGCTAGTTAGATGCACTCTGTTTATGTGATGCTATCCAAATTTTCAAAGCATGTGTGTATATAAAAACTTATAGTCAGTATGTTCATTATGAAGTTTTATGTTGACATAAGCTTGCATAGAATTAGATTTTCCTATAAATATATGCAGACCAGACCACAATTTACAAGATGTAAGGGCCAAAATTTTCCCTTACAAAAGAAGAAAGATAAGTGCTCCTGAAGTTATGCCTGCAGCTTCACCTCCAGTGAAAAGAAAGGAAAGATCACTATCATCATTGGTGGTCAATACTCCCAAAGTGCCAATGCAGCGTGGTTTGACTGGAAGGAGAACCAAAGCTACAACACGAAAAAGAATTGCTGCTTTTCGAGGATGTAGTTTCTCTGTTGAAGAGTCCCTTAAGAAAGAAGACTCTGCAGAAGATCATCCCTCAGGCTCAAGCTCACCTGATTCCTTTCACAAAATTAGTCAAAGTAAAAGGCAGGTAAAGGAGGCTGGAGAAAGATTCTTTACGATTATGTTATTTTAACTTCAAACTTAGTTTTTGAAACTGTGTCCATCTTAAACAATCCATGCAGGATTCCATGGCACAACCTTCTAGCGAACACAGGCCTAATGAAGATACAGATGATGTTGAAGTGATGGAAGGCAAAGCAGACCTATGGACACCCTTAAACTGTCTTGTTGAAGCTGCTAACAGAAAGTCATCAAAGTTAAATTCACAGGGATCAACAGCTTCCATGACTGAGCAACATAATGGCCCTGATTGTTGCTCACATGCACCTGAAGCAAAACCTAGCCCTCAATCCCCCACTGTTCCTGATGGCAAATTGAGTATTCATAAGTCTAAAAGTAAGGAACATCGGAACAATTCAGTAATCCTGGAGGAAGAGAACGGTACAAATTTGATTAAAAGGCCTGTTAAGCGTAGAAGATTGCATGCAGAAGCACAAAAGAAAGTAGCTGCCTCCAATAGAATCATGCTAGACGCATTGGGATCTAAGTGGAATAGAAAAACCAATCCAATTTGGTTCTCGTTGGTTGCTTGTGAAGGCCAGTAAGATGCTGTTTACACAATATATACACTTACTCATGATTTGTCTTTTTCAACATGTTCCGTGCTTGCTTGAGATAATTTTGAATGACATATTGCATTTTCCATTAAGGACATTCAACTTGAATATCTTCAATTCACTACCCGATTTTATAAAATGGTTTCAGGATAGGACATACTTCCCTTCCACAGATTTCTGCATGCTACTTGAGGATCAAGTGAGTAGTTGTTCATATTAGCCACTTAGAAATCTGTCCTTTTCCCTCATTTACTTCTATAGAGCTTGTGGTATATTTTTATACCTTATGTTTATTATCACAACTCTTAACAGCAATACTAATTCTTGTATTATAGAATTGCGATATTGCGCCCATATAATTGACTTGTTTTCTTATGGTAACAGGGATGGTAAAATGCCTGTCTCATTCATCCAGAAGTACCTTGTAAAGAAACTCGATCTTTCAAGTGAAGCTGAGGTGAGATCACCTTTACTAAGTTTTCTGCTCTCACCTGAAAACTCAGGGTGCCTAAATTTTGCATCATGCTAAAGTAGAGATGCTATTTTGCTATAATTCTATGTTATCATGTTGCTTCAGGTGTGCCATTTTTCTTTTCTTGTTTTCTGAAACTGAATGCTGAAATGAAATTAGAAGCAAACCATCGGTAACACTTCAGTTTTTAATTCCTTGGTTTCGGGATTGCATCTTGTTGGGTAGCAGGTTTCAGCTCTAGTTCCAGAAGACTCTTTGACCCTTGGTTCATTATATCCATGTTTATTCTTATTTATTGCATTGCTCCTTACCTTTTACTATCTGTTTTCCGAAGTTTTAAACTGGATTTGTATAAACAGTTAATGGTATAAGCATGTTTTGATGACATTAACAAAACTCTTTTAACCCGCCTGTGTTTTCAGACAAATAATGCAGTACCATCTTCGAGATTATTACATTAGTTTTAATGCAACAGAAGGAATTCATATTTACTGGCAATTGATCTTCATTAAGACTCGAATGCATTCTTGTAGGTGGAGATCATGTGTCGAGGTCAGCCGGTCCTACCATCATTACAACTTCACAACTTGGTAGATCTGTGGTTTCGAACTGCATCAACAGCGAAAAAGGTCCCAGCATCCGTTGGCTCATCAGCAAAGGACTTTGTTATGGTTCTGTCGTATTGCCGAAAAGTCCAAGCTCCTTGAGACATCCATTGAATCTGGTTTATATTTTTCGTGCTTCCTTTGGATCATTTGGAATTCCAATCATCTAAACATATATGTATTCTTAGGATGGTCATAGTTTTAAGTAGTTTCACTTGTCATGTATGTTATCATGCATGGTGAATTTGTTTTTATTTCATTCTTGAGCAAAACCTAAAACAAGGCCATGAAAATAAAATCGTTGAATTTTTTGTGTTTTACAAACTGGCTTTGGTTTGCTCTCCTTGCACTAAACAGCATTCGCTCCTTTCAATTTAAAAAGCGAATTATCTAATTTTTCTTGAAAGAACCAAATGAAACCCTTCAAAGTTCATTTAAAGAAATAAATAAATTTGAAGTAAATAAAATATTTATGTATAAAATTATGTAAAATCAAAGTTCACCTTGCATCAAAATTCACCTATAATTGTGATACTTATGCCTATTAAGAATGCAATTTACTTAAAAGTTAATCTGTCTAAATTATTTATAAAAATAAATTATCTATAATTATTTTTTAAATTATAGTTGAAAATAAATAAATAAATGATTAATTTTGAAAATTGATGTTCTAAAATAAATAAATAAAGAGAATGTACGGGTATAATGTGTCCTACCTAAGTAAATAAAAGAATTCATTCTTTAATTGAAACAAAGGGCAAGCCCAGGAATATATAGGCCGGAAAGGCCAAGAGGGTCCAAAACCGAAAAGAACAAATAGTTTACATCTTTTCAATTTAAAATGAAAACTGGAGGATCTCAGACGATCAACACAACATTCGTGATAGAAAAAACAATATCTTATCATCCCACTTTGTATTTAGTACTAAATCTGCCCGTGAAATACAAATTCTTCGTCCAACCAGGCGAGGCAGGTCCATGGATAATTAAGTGGTATTGAAATTACTTCTTTATTACCGAATCTTAACATTGTTAATAATATCATATTATCGCCTCAATGTAAGTTTGAGTGCTCTTATAAGTAATTATCCTTTAACCAACAAATGTAGAGATGACAATAATATTGGTAGGTGCTCCGAACCTCAAACCTGATATGTGAAACCAACTTGAAGAATATAAATAATAATAATAACTTTCCTTTTAACATTGTCGTAGTTACATTTTTGTTGCATTTGACGGAAGTGAAATGTTATCTCCATTTTCCATTTTAGAAAATGTTCTACCATCAATAAACGTTTGCTGTTTTTCGTTTTCTCCGCCTTCAAAATGTGGGGAAACAAATGATAACCTGAAGGATGTGACTAATGATTCGATTCTAACCCATGAGGAAGTAGTAGTACGGTTTCAAATAGATGAAGTCTTTGCACATGTGCCCAAGTAGAGACCAGGATGCAAGACGTGAAGCAAGCGACCACCAACAACTCGAGGAGGAGAAACACTCGGTACCCGCACAAAATGACCGAGTTGAAGAAGACCCTGTATGGGAAGTTCAAGTACACCATCAATCTAGAAGAGGATTAGTAGTGTAGGACTGTTTTTGCCTTTTTTTTTTCTTTTCTTTTTATGTTTCAATTTTAGGGTAAATATAAATTGGAGTTTTTACTATTTTCCTTACCTTGAAAGTTTATGGGTTCAATTAGGCTCCCCCCACCCCCCCCCTAAATTGAAAGAAAATAACTTGGATAATGCTCAGCATTGTAGTTTTGCTTCTTTTATAGGCCACAACAATTTCAGTGTAATAGCAAAGCTAACTACGATCCTTTTAACTCCTTTTGTTGGCAATGAACTGAACCGGGCATGCCTTGTTAACTAGAAATATGCCAACAATATGCTAGACATGGTAGGGGTATATGTCTAGAAAATAATGTAAAAATGGATAGAATAATTTGGAGCCTCCAATTCATAAAGAAATCTACTAGTGGAGCTTACTTACCATACATATAATGCATGATGCAGTAGTAGAAAAAACAAACTTTCATATAACCAAAATACCACTAGCTCTAATGATCATCTCTTGCGAAAAAAGGACTCATGTAATACAGGTAATCATCGAGTAGGTATTAGTATTCTTAAGGCAACCTAGAATATGTCAAATGAAAAAAAAAATGGATAAGAGATGAAAGCTATCCTGTAAACGACTTATTGCAAGTCTAGCACCCTCCTAAACTATTAAGAGGTCAGTGCAAGGAGACAACTATACCAGAAAGCAAACCATAACAAACCGCTGGTTGACAACTACAGTAAAATGGCAGGAACCCACCAATCCTACAACCATCTAACGGGTTCTAATGGTTAGCATTGGCTCCACTAATGGATCATAATAGCACCATTAGGCTTTAGAACCTCTATCTATTATTACACCACAATGACTGCAAATTGTATAACAGCTAAATCTTATATGCAGAATCAAACTATTAGCATAACCTGCCAATGTCAAAGTTATCAAACAACCATTGTGAGACATGCTTTAAGACACCATTTTTGCAGGGAAAGAAAGTTGATTGATCATTAGATTCATTCCGATTGTGCTACAGCAGAAGCCAACAAATTAGTGATTACACTTGAGTGCCTAAAACAAAGTTACTTCCCGAATCAGTGCAATATGCTAACAAACTAATCACCCTAAGCTCCCATGCCAAAACTGCAAATAGAAAATTTCAGTGTCATACTTGTCAGCCTTTGCAACACTGCACCATCATCATCCCTATCCACAGCCACGAAATTTATTTAAAAAATCATGTTAATTTACCAAAACATAAAATCCCATCAACATTATCATCAAACCAGCAGCCACACTTTCTGCTATATTGCCAGATTATGTGAACTATTATGCTGCAAGATCTCACCACTTTCGAGCTTCAACCAATGAGGAATATAAAACAACTTGTTATATCCACTTTCAACCAAGAGCCAAAAACCCAACTTTCTTCTCCTAATAACAGTGTCAATTCCAAATGATGAACGATCAAGGGGATCATTTCATGAATGAAACAATTCATTCCTCAAGCACTAACCACTAAAAGGATTACAAGGAGGCCTCCCATCCTACATCCACAATCTTAAACCAAACAGCACCGGGACCAAAACACACCATTAGCCCCATGAACACAGTTCAAAGCAAAGCCCCAAAAAACCAACAAATTCCACAACAATTCAAACCTGAAAACAGCATTATATCAGCTCTAGTTCAATTTCAAACAACAACACTGATGAATTCATGAATGAAACAAGTAAGGACTCAAATACCATCCACTTCAAAGATTAAACTAATAACACCTCACCACAGGCCAGACCTCAAACAAAATCCTAACAACTAGAAGGACCATGTAACAAAAATGAAACAAGCAATTCCTCCATTCCAATTCCACAATTTAATAGCAACAAAACCAAACTTCAAATCAACCCTCATAACACGACATTCGCAAAATTCACCACGAAAATAAATCAAATCCTATTATATCCAGAAGTGGGCCTCAAAGGCTGACTTCCAACAACAGAAAGCAACCCGTTTTCCTCCTCTTCACCGGGAAAACCCAAATCTTCAGTTCCTCTAAAGGCAGCATGAATACCAACAACAACCACCCCAATAATCAACCCCACTAAAACGTTAATACCCACATGAGTCAAAACCAATAAAAGCACAGTAGCAAAACTCAAAACCCCCAAGACAACATTATCATCCACCGGTCTGTTGAAAATAACAACTGGGTTGTCATTAAAGAGGTACAGGAACCACCAGAAAATGAAAGTTATCAGAAAAACTATCATTGAAGTAGGGTGCCAAAGGAGAGTTAAGAAGAGGATCGTTAGCGCTATAATTACGTAGTTCACGCGAAAGTAAGAGAGGTTGATCTTTATTCGTGCCTTGGCATCGCCGGCAGAGATGGGGAGGCAGAAAGAGGAGAGGGAGAATAGCTCTGGCCACGGGCGGCGCGTGTGTTTGGCATGTGAGGGAAAGGTGGTTGGGTTGGAGGTGATGGTGCCGTAAGTGGTGGTTGTTGATGGCATTTTTGGATATGGACTTTCTGTTTGAAGAAAGAAAAAATTGGATCTCGAAAGATTTGGGAAAAGAAAGTAAATAGAGTTTGAGAGATAAAACCCTAAAGATCGGATCTTTTGGGATTCTTTTTAAGGGTTTCTTCTTTTGGGAAGAAAAAATCGAAAAGGAAGAAAGCTCAAGGTTTTTAATTTAGTGTCAACACTAGACCTGTCCATGGGCCTGGCTGGGCCGGGTTCGGGCCGGGCCCAGAAAAAATTTTCGGCCCGCCTCCTAGGCCCGGGCCCGGCCCGGCCAGAAATATGGGCTTGAAATTTTGCCCAAGCTCGGCCCGAGAAAAATATCATAAACCCGAGCCCAGCCCGACCCGGCCCATTTTTTAATAAACATTAAAAATTATTTTAAAAATAAAAAATAAAAATAAAATTATTTTAAAAGTATTTTAAAATTAAAAAATAAAAATAAAAAATATATTTATTATATTCGGGCCGGGCCGGGCCGGGCCGGGCTCGGGCCAAAAAGTGGTGCCCGAGGCCCGGCCCATTTTTTAAACGAGCCTCGTTTTTTGCCCAAGCCCATATTTAGGGCCTATATTTTTACCCGAACCCTCCCATATTTCGGACAAGCCGTCGGGCCGGGCCGGGCCGCCCCGGCCCATGGATAGGTCTAGTCAACACCGATGAATGTGGCTCAACTATTCAAAACCTTTTTGCCCTTAAATAATACTTATTATACATCTAATTTAACGTGATGATGACCCATCAACAAAGTTACTTACATTTTAATTTCTAAACTCGTGAAGTTGAAATATGTCTCATGAACAAAAATTAAATTATATAAAAGAGGAAAATGAAAACTTTCGATTAAGGTCGATAATGTGAATGAAGAATGCTATATAATGTCAATTTTAACTGTCAAGTAACTTAAATGAAATTTCTTTAGTAATTCAATGACAATTTTATACTCCTGACCAAAATCATAAATTTACTATTAGTTTAATAATTTAGATGTAATTTACTTAAAAATAGGACAATTTGTGAAAAATAACGGGTGCATAATTTTTAAAATTTTAATTTTTTTTGGAATTTTTATTGATACTTCATTTTTTTTTGTTAAAATATGTTATTAGCTCATATACTTTGATAAAATTTTAGTTTTAGCTCTGGTACTTAAAAAAGTTAAAAATAAAGTCATATTTTTTATTTAAAAAAACTAGGTCCGGTCATTAAAATCATAAGTACTTTGAATTTTGATTAGGTTGGCCTCATATGATGTGGCATATGATTGATAGAAAAACATGATAAGTTGACAATATTTTTTTATAGAAACTACCAACAACGATAATAATTGGACTAAGATTTTTAAATTGAATTTTTAAGTTTTACAATACAAGGACTAATCTCAAATTCTATAATATATTTTAACCAATTATTTTACGATCTTTTAAGGTTACCTGGACAGTACACTAAAGGGTCTTGAGTTCTTTTAAGTGTATTACGCTAACAAGTTTTCATCGCCACATTGGAATCACAATAACTAAAGAATAATTAAATTAACTTTAATGATGATCACTAGGCTTTTTAATTGTAATCAACATACGAAAACCAACACCTTAGGTATTGAGTTAAATGTAATATGTCTACATGTAATGTGTGCCATTGAAGAGTTAAATCCTAATAAATAAAAAAGGACGTTGACTCCAACCGATCTTTAATTAATATTGTAACGATTTGGAAAACCTAACGACAATTGTAATTGACAAGTTGTTTGTTTTTTAATATTCATCATTTTACCATAAACCTAATCTCAATTAGTTTGTTCGTAAGTATCAAAGTTCATTTAATTTGAATTCTCACCATTTATCGTGGATCCAACCATAATAAATGCTTTCAATGGAGCTCCACACCCGTAAGTCTAATTTGACTTTCTTTCTGATTTCACTGCCTTTTAGTACCTTCACCCTCCCACCATCATCCTTCTTTTCCGTCCTACTCAGTTCCACCTTACTACCCCTAGCATTAACATCCATATTCTCCCTAAACCTTGTTTCCAAATCCTATCCTTTCAATGGATCTGTCTTAAGCTAAATTCCATAACTTCTACTACAGATTTCATAAATGGTCCAGGCTGCAAATCCATCAATGTATCAGAGATTCAACTTAGGAGAAAGCAATTTTCAATTAAAATCCAGAAAACTGGCTCAATCAATTCAGTTTGAGCAATTTTTTCGGTTAAAAATTTGGTTTTGATGACTATTTTGATCAATTATTAATTTTTAAAATTCAAGTCAACTCCACTAATAAATTGACTTAATTTAATATTTTTAATTATTAAAATATATTTATAATTTCTAATATAGAAAATAAATATATATTATTATGTTATTTTTTATAGATTATAGCCGGTTAAAATAGTTTAATGAAAAAAAACCGATCGAATCAATCAAAAATCAAATGCTTTCTTCTAATTGAATTGATTCACCTACAAGTCTGATTGAATTTTATAAAAAAACTAATTTTTTTTCTATTTTTTTAATAATCACAACCTCCTTAAAAGAAAAATAAAAACAAAAACCTAGAAAATATGAATCGGGCACACACAAAAACTACTTTAGACTCTTTGGAGATTGTCCAATCACAAGACTCTACAAGGAAATATCACAAAATCACAAAATCAAAAGAAAGAAAGAACCTGAGGTAACTGTACTTTAACCGACTCTTCAAAAGAAAAAATAAAAGAAAAGAGTGGATTGAATTTTAGTTCATATTGACATTGTCGTTAATGTAGAAAGAGTAAGTTCAAATGAATTGAAGCGGATTTATTTTTCTATCTAAGGATTGAAGCGGAGAAAAATTGAATTTTTCAGAAGAAAATATGAGTAGAGAAGAGAGTAAGAGAATAATCGCTATGTGTACTGTTTTTCCCAAATATATATATGCGCAAAGGAATTACAAGAATTTGACAGCTCCATAACCCAAATTCTCATTTGCAACAGAATATGCTCCAAACGACACCGTCCTAATAATATGAAACGACACAGTACTGACTATTATTATTTAATTAAAAGAAAGGTTAATTTCTGTTATTAGTCTCTGTACTTTGCAAATATTGTGGATTTAGTCCCTATACCTTTATTTAATCAATTTTAGTCCATACACTTTTTAAATTGGTCAATTTTAGTCCTTTTACTTTTCGAATTTTGAAACTCTAGCCCTAATCCAAACAGTAGCAGCTAACCTTGTTTGGTTAAAGTCAATTACTAGCTTTGTACTATACGTATAGTTATAGATTTAGTCCATATTATTCAAATATATCATTCTAATCCCCTATATTTTCAAAATTTGAACTTTCAGCTTTGATGCAAAATTCATTAGCTAAATTTTTAGTAATATGTAGAAATAACAAGATGACATGGCATATATATGATAATATGTAATATGTATGCCACAATATTAGATTTTAGAAATGGCAAAATTTAACAATGAATCATTTCATGAGGACTAAAATTTTAAAAATTGAAAAGTATAGAGATTAAAAATGACCAAATTAAAGTATAAGGACTAAATCCATAAATTTTGCAAAAGAATAGCAGGATTTAACCTAAAAGAAAAACAGACTTAAACTAATTTAACTAACTTCAGTTTGTTTCACCCTGTAACGGTACACACTGGGATCGTTTCTTTTCTTTTTATATGGCGTATATATAGTATATCGACTACGATACACCTTCATTTTCATTTTCATACTTAGCCTCGATTCAAGAAAAAAGGACCTACGTCTCCCAGATTTATCCCCAAGAATGGCGGCTCAACTTCCTCCAGGAGGAGCACATTCGTGCTTTTTTACCGTTCCTGACACTGTCAGGAGCATTACCATTAAGCTTGAGATGGTTCCGGCACCCCCGGCAGCACCACTGCAACCTACACCTGTACCCGCACCTGCACCTGCCCGTTTTCGTGTTAACCTGCAGGATCTTGCTAACGGCGGAGAACGTTCAGAACCCAACCTTTAGCGAACTGCGCTCCAAACTTTGAGAGCAGGTCTTTTCTCCATTTGGATAGTTGATTCTTTTCTTTTCCAATTTCTTTGATGAACATAAAAGAAAAGGATATACAGCTTGAGAGGAGTTATGTTTTTCTCGATTTGATTCTTTTCTTTCCCAATATCTTTGAGGAAGAATGATAAATGATGTGTGTACCTTTGTTTGTTAATCTTCTGTTAGTTACCTGATGATGTAAAATGGCTCCATGGACAGGAATGATAAGTGACGTATTCTTTCTTTATTCTTCTCTATTTCTGTTTTTTTAGTTTGGTTTTGGTCTATATTATAGCAAATGGTTTCAATATCTTGATCCAAAGTTTGATGAGTTAGAAAATGTTAAAAGATAAGAGTAGATGATTTCACGAGCAATGCTGCTGCTGCTGCTTCTTTGCATCCTATTGTTCCAAAACCGTATTCCTATCACTTTCTAAAATTTGGATCCTATTGTTCCTGGGCAAGAAATTTAATGATTTATTCTTTTGAAATCATTAACTTTTCCATCTATCTATATAAGTTTAATGAATAAAAAATAAAAAAGTAAATGAAAAACTTAAATAATTTAGAAAGCTAAACAAATTATTATGCTTATAATATTATTTTTATTTTTAATTATATTCGTTTTACGATTCATGATCCATGAAGATTAATTCTTTCGGGGATTTACAGTTCCAACAATGTTTCAAAATGAATGAAGTTTTTTTTTTGGTTAAAAGTATGTCAAGCGAGGTTGGACATGTTCCTTACTAATGTCTTTAATAAAAGAGTTAATATACACAATATTATTATTATTATTGGGTATTATTATTGGGTATAATTAAGGTATTCTTAATGTTCGTTTTACGATTCATAAAATCTAATTCTTTAGAAAATTTGTGGTTGCCATTCCCAATAATATTGTCACCAATGTAATATATACATATTATGACATATCTTAGATATGAGAAAAATAAACATAATTATATTATAAATATATTTTTAAAAATTTATATAATTAGCAAAAGAGTCTTTGGTTGAAGGGGGAAAATACAAATATTGAAAATTGTAGATGTTTGGTTAAAATCTTATTATATGTATTTATATTTTTATTCTCTATATAAAAGATATAAAATGATAAAAGCATGTAACACCTTTATACTCGATCCAACCTTCGAGACCCGGTATAGGACTATTACATTTGGTGCCAAAGCGATCTCGGCTAAACACTAGGTGATTTGAACGTTTACTATAACATTTTAACTTATTCAGTTCATTAAATATTATCTCAAATGTTTGGGGGTCATTATTGATTAATCGTTTACATTTGGAAGTGATTTAAAAATTATTTTTAAGCAAAACAGGGGGCAAGTATCAATACCAAAACATAGGGTATCGATACCTATAACAAGGTATCTATACCCCTGACCAGTATCGATACCAAATTAGTTTTATGGAACTCAATTTTCAATTTTTATGAAGATATCAATATATTACCTTTAATATCGATAGCTAACCCTTGGTATCAATACTTTGGGCCAACTTTGCTAAAAGAAAATTTGGAAAATTTGCTAAAAACCCCTGCAAAGAGTTTGGACCAATTCAACACTTAAAAACCATTTCAAAGCAATTCTAAATCAACCATACTTATCCAATTATCATACCACATATGCAAACATACATTTAAACTCTTCGTAATTCATTTCTAATAATGCTAAAGTAATTCATTTAAATACCAAAATAAGTAAAGTTTTAAAGGTTTGCAATTTTAATCCCTATTTACCAAGTTTCATACCACACCACCTATGTACATGCCATTCTATATCAAAATTTAGTACATACTCTTCTCGAGCTTGGTGATGTGGTAAGATGAGCAGCAACAACCTCGACTCTAGCTTGTCGAATCTAATTGTACCTATGCGTTGAAATAAACACTTTAAGCAAATGAAAGCTTGGTAAGCACTACAAGAATAAAAGAACATAGTGTACATTTAAAATGTTACTAATCTACTACATACTTCCACATATGATCGTCATTATAATTATACATTTAATTTAACTAATTTACTTACCTTGAATAATTTCCATGCTTACCTTGATACTTTAAATACTTGTATTTCTTACATTTACACATTAGCCGACAGTAGACTATTTAGAACAATTCAAGATATAAGGATCAAGTACAAATGTGCAACTATATGCACAAATAAACGGAGAGCACTAACGTGCTAGAAAACAAAGAGCATGCTGAGGAACCTTAATCGTATGCCACTAATATCTTAATAGTTCTAACTCGGTCTACTTGGGCATTATAATTGAATTAATTCAAAATATTTAATCAATCTAAAAATGTACTCAATTTTCACTTTTCTACAATTTAGTCCTTAAGTCTCAACTTACATATAATGTATAACTTCTTCACAATTTTCTCATTCACAACATAAGTATCATAACAAAAATCTTTGTATGCCATCTTTTGGTTCTTATTCATATTTTCATAACATATTTCATTGTCTTTACAATTTAATCCCCTTTATATTAACACAACATATCCATAATTTTTCTAACTAATTAATATGCTATATCATTAATATCTAGGAAAAAAAAATAAATTCCTTGTAGTGCTTACAAAAAAAGGTTGAGATGGTGTGGTTTCTCCTCTTCTCACCTTGGCCTTCTCTTTTCTTTTTCCTTCAATTGGGTTCTCTCCCCTCTTTTCTTTTTCTTCAATTTCATATCAAACATATAATATTTACAAGTCAAAACAACAATCATATAGCTTTACTTTGCTAGATAATGAAAATAAACATGTATGACATGAAGATTTCACCATCTCTTACCTTAACTTTTGATTTAACAATCTAACCCTTTTTTCTCTTTACTTCTACACTTCCATGGAAACTCTTCACATGAAACTAAGGTGCGTACTAGTCTTCTCTAGTGTTTTTAGTAAGGAAACCTCAAAGAATACAAAGTTTTGAGCTTGGTTTGATCAACAATGGTGGAAGGACTTATTTGGGAATAACATAAAAGTTTAATGGAAGCTTGGGGGGTGCGACGGTTTGTCAAAGTGGAAAAGATGATAACTTTTCATCCTTTTCTTCACTTTTCTACACAATTCCATTAAGAAATCTCATGATCTTTAAAATGTTCAAATTACTAACTAGTCCCCTTGCATTACATCTTTACACATTAACCCTAATCGTTATGTCTAATGATATCTACTTAACTAATTAGCATTTTATCCCTCATCATCCTTAATAATCCCATAGATGACTCATAAATATCTTTTGGTAAAATTTCACCCTAGTCCTTCCTTCATTTCTACTAAAACTATAAATCTCCTTAATTTCCATTCTACTACAATTTAATCCATAATCTAAATTATTTTTTCTAATCTAGAAAGTATTTTCTGAATCATTATCGGCTTTAACTATTTTCTAAACCGTCACTCTAAATTCCCATTTTGCCATTTTTGAAAATTTCCAACTAAATTCTAACTCGATTCCTCTGTACCCGGCTCCGAAGCATAACACGGATGTTACAAAGCACCCTTAAAATAATATAATTTAATTTGTAAAAAAAAAGTATTTTCGTCATTACTCAGTTGAGTTTGTGCCTGGTTGACTCGTGACACCAAACTCAGTAAAAGGTTTAATATTAGTGGAAATTTTATCTCTTGAACTTGTCCATTTGTATCTACTTGATACCTAAACCTTTTTTTGGACCTAAGTGATACTTGAACTTTGATTCAATCATACTTGGTTATCTCTATAGTAATACCATTAAAATTTGTTGACGTGACACTAGCAACCAATAGAAAGATGACACATAACAAGTCTTAATAAAAATTATTTTACATCAAGAATGAGCTTGGACAAATGATCGTCTCTAAATCTAGACAATCATTTGTCCATGCTCATTTTAGATTTATTTTTACTAATTTTATATATTTTTTAATTTTTTTAAAAATCAACTTTTTATATTATTATTTTAAAATTGAAGGATATATAAAATATATAAAATATAATGTTTTTAAAAATGTATAAATTTTAAAAAAATTATTTTACATCAAGAATGAACTTGGACAAATAGTTGTCTAGATTTATCTGAACTTAAACAACAATTCATTCAAATTCATTCTTTTTAGTAATTATATATATTTATAAATATTAATTTTTATATTATTATTTTGGAATTAAAAATATAAAATATATATTTAAATTTTATGAAAATAATATAAATTTATAAAAGAATTATGAAATTTATTTCATGTACGAAATCAAAACATCAACACCTTTGACAATCTCAAATCCATACAAAAATCAATCACACAAAGACCCTCCCCCTCCCAAAAAAATAATCAACATGATAGTAATAGACCTTAATTCCATAATTACATATATTTAGAGTTCTATATTTTCTAATTTTAAGCCAAATTTCAAATGGAGTGTCATTACATATTATTTCGATCCTAAAGCAGTATCAATTAATTTATGTTCCGTTTTAATAAAAATTTCGGTATATTTTAACCCGTTTCGATTAATATTTGTGTGTATTAGCCCATATTAGTTGGGATAAAATTTTGATATTTTAAATCAACTTTGAATTTGTTTATAATTATATTTAAAATTAATAGTTATTAAATTAAATTATTGAACCAAATTAATAATTTTAAAACTTATATTTACCTATAAATATATTTATATTGATATAAGTAGATATATTTGCATGTATATATAATATATATATAAAAAGGATTGACGAAACTATGATTCCACGTTATCCCTTTCCATTTCCAATAGGAGAATGACAAATCAAATTTATACTCTTAAATTTTAGTATTTTTAGTTGGATTTGAATTTTTTTAGGAAGAAAAAGCTGAAAATCAAGAAGAAAAATCTGATTTGTCATACCCTATTGGAAAGATATAGGATGAGGCGGAATCACAGTTTCATGCAATACATCTCATAATATTATCAAAGAAAATAAAAATTAAATCATCACAAAAACTAAATCAATACACGGAAACATATTAATATTAATATATTAGTCACCCACAATTTAAGCCTGTCGCCAACTAACAAAATATAACAACACAGAATAATTATAATTAATTTCAAATACCTACTTCTTCCTTGAATTAATTGTGAGCAAATAAGACGAGATTTCAAATTGGGTCGTTTGTAGAATTACATCGAGCAACATTTTAACATAAAATTGAAGGATGGCTTAAAATGCTTCAAAAAATGTATTTACGATTAGCCTAGAAATTAACAGGAAATAAAACATAGATAAGCCATCAATATGTTTGATCTCTCTTCACTAACTTCATCATAACAATACGGTTTTCTAAATAGATGCGAAGGTTAATGTAATCCATTTTATTAATAGATTTAATTAAAGTTTGATTGAATTGCAGAACTTACCGCACATCTTTTCCCCCCTTTTTATATGCATAGACATTGGCCATTAACAGTGCCCTTAAATAAAGTTTTTAATCTCTAATATCTCATTCATTTATTTTTTGTGCTCACCAATCTCACATCATGCATATAAAGAGGCCATCACAAATTTAGAATTTTTTTACACCCACCTCCCCTTAATCAGTCCCGGCCTTAGAGATTGTTTGAGAGTGCAACTGCCCAGGGCCCAAAAACGAATATTTTTTCAGTTTTTAATGTGAGAAAAAAATTAGACTAAAATAAATTAATTAAATGCCTAGAGCTTTCAATTTTTCACCATAAATGCGTCATCTCCTAGGGCTCCTAAAATTGTTCAGCTTTTATTGTATTATATTTTATATTTTTTAAAAAGGGACCCAATTTATTGTTTTGCCTAGGGCTCCAAAAATGTCAAGAACGAGCTTGCCTTTAATAACAGCTAGCCATGAAAGATTCTCATCAACTTAAGTTTTTGTATCCATTTTTCATTTCGTGTCAAGCAAAGCTTGAGAGAAGAAAGAATCAACTTCATGAAACACTCAACTTAATTTCACTATTACACCCTTAAGGTTCAATGAGAGAATCTCATGGTTTCAAGAATTAGTCACTTTCTATATCCATAGTTTCAAGATGAATCACATTGTTTGTGATCATTTTATCATCATTACCCAAAGCCCCCTGTACCACTATGTCATTGGAGGAAGAAGAATATACCACAGGTGTCAGAGAACTCATAGGTGGCGAAGTCACTGGCTGTTGAGTAGCAAGCGGAGGAGCTTTCGTAGGTTTTCGTAGGTTACAACACCTCTGACTCACCAAAATATATATAAAAAATTGCGTCTGCACTCCCATATGGCAGCGTAACATTGTCAGGCTCAATGGTTGCAGCATTCCCATCCAAATACGCAAAAATATCCTTAAAAAATTTCACATCACATGACACAAAGAACTTCTTAGAACCCAGACCATATAAATACCAACCATTTTTGCTAAAAGGGTACCCAACAAAAACACACTTTTGACTTCGACTAGCAAACTTATCACCCTTAGAACGTTGATTATTAACAAAACATAAGCAACCAAACACACGAAGATCATCAAACAAAGGAGGGCTACCAAATAATATTTCATAGGGTGTTTTATTGTTAAGAAGAGGTGAATGAGTTCGATTAATGAGATGAAAAGTAGCCAACACACACTCCCCCAAAAAGATATAGGTAGATTTCCTTGGAAACGCAAAGTAAGAGCTACAGTTAAAATATGTTGATGTTTCCTCTCAACTCTTTCATGTCGTTCAGGAGTACCAACACAAGATGTTTGAAAAGTAAAGTCATTTGCAAGAAAATAATCCTGGAGACAATTAAATTTCATCCCATTATCACTTCTAACACATTTTATTTGTTGAGAAAATTGATGATCAACCATAGCAATAAATGACATGAAAACTTTGAAAACCTTCTTTCTATTAACTAATAGATATACCCAAACAATACGAAAAAAATCATCAACCAATGTAAAAAAAATGAGATTCACAAGATGAAGGAGTGTCATAAAAACCCTATAAATCACAATGAACTAACTCAAAAATACAAGTGGCTTTCTGTTCACTAATTGGGAAGCTATTTCTAGTCAGCTTAGCACGATTACAATTTTGACATACTTTATTCAGATGATCTCTAGAGTTACTAACATAAGGAAGTAACTTTACTACTTTCTCAGAAAAGTGACCCAATCTTCTATGACAAAGTTCCAAAGAGGATGAAGCTTCAACCCAAACCAATTTGAATATCAAAACCTGTCGGAAGTAGTAAAGTTTATCCCATCTCCCACCCGCTCCAATCAGCTCCCTCGAATGAAGGTCATGAATAACACATATGTTAGTAAAAAATTGGACAAAACAATTCATATCAACATTCAACTGAGAAACCGGAATTAAATTGTAGTTTAATTAAGGAACGTAAAGAACGTGTTTTAAGTGAATTTTGTCCGTCAATTTAACCATTACTTCTTTGGTAGCCACCACTGTTTGGCCATCAAGGAGTCCTACGGAACATGTTACTGTAACACCCATATCTCGTTTCTGTTGCCGAAATAGGATACCAAATATTACCAGTTAGGTTGGAACAGTTAATACGATTTACATTCAATAATTAATTCAATTCCATAATTACAAGTAATATTCAATATGAAAAAGATCATTCAATTTGGGGTATTAAATTGAACTTTCAAAGCTCTACAAAAAAAAGTTACGAACATTCGGGGACCAAATTGGAACAAATCAGGACTTTCAGGAAAAAATAAAAAATTCAAGTCAGGGGTCACACGGCTATGTGTTCGGGCCGTCTGACAGAGTCCAGCCCCTGTGGCTCCAAACATGGCTGTGTGGTTAACCTGCACACCTGTGTGCAACCTCACATGCCCGTGTGCATGGACAGTGTAACTCTCTAATTTGGATCACACAATCGTGTAGCAGACCGTGTGTCAGTCCATGTAACATTCGAAATACCCTCACATAGCCGTGTCACAGGCCGTGTGTCTGCCCGTGTGAACTGCACCTATACTATTTTTAAACACGTTCTGAGCACACACTCGTGTGGGCTACCCGTGTGCTTCACACGACTGTGTGACAGCCCGTGTGAGCCCAAAAATGACCAATTTCAAACTAAATTTTCATCCATTAGCTTATGAGCTTAAACACATTCAAATACACACCTTCATTGACTAAAAAAATATTCAAACACATTCAAAATATGTCGATGGATTCAACCTATATATTAAACCAATGTGCCCTCATTGACACCACAAATCATTTCATAACATTTCATCTTTAAGGTTGCATATACAATATATAGTTACAAATCAAAACATTAATTCATTTCAAACCATAATCTCATATATTGTCAATGTTTTCTACCATCATGCTTAACACTTAAACTTAGATGAAACATGCATAATTACATAATTTACACGTGTTCTATCATTTGATACAAACTGAGATATTGCGAGAAAGGGGTCAATTTTACAAGATTTATTTTATGTGAATATCTCAACGGATGGTGGGATAAAGACTCTTCTAATAACGGGCAGTTTCACTGAGTATGGCAGGGTTGGCAACATGTTGCAGCAGGAGTCAAAGCATATTTGGCAGAGTAGTTGAGCAATATTTTAGCCCTCAATTAATTATTTTTTTTTGTTTTTTTAACCTCTTTCTTATTATTATTAAATCCTCTCAAAATAAATGAAAAAGTTTAAAATTTTTAAATTTGCTAAATGACTATGTCATGTAAGCATTTAATTAGTTTTTTAAAATTTAAAAAATTCAAAAAAGGTTATAAAATTGTTTTTAAAATTAAAATTTATTAAATTTATTTTAAAAAATATAAAATTATAGAAATATTTCTTTTAAATATTTTTTAAAATTTTAGAAAATTAATTAAAT
The DNA here is from genome assembly GCA_008044935.1 of Gossypium turneri. Classification (NCBI taxonomy): domain Eukaryota; kingdom Viridiplantae; phylum Streptophyta; class Magnoliopsida; order Malvales; family Malvaceae; genus Gossypium; species Gossypium turneri. Next base: position 54,376,035 of record CP032581.1, read on the forward strand.
ATTAACGTGTCATCCACGGGCAGTAACCACGTGTATGACATGTCAACAAAGTTAACAAATGTTAGTTTTTTTTCATTAATTTTGAAGTGATTTGACAAAAAGCGAAAATTCAAGAGAATGGACGAAAATTTAAATAAATAGAAATAAATAACTAAAATAACTTTGGGAAATGCGACTATTATGTGATCGGATCATAATGCGAGAAACTTAGCCAGACCAACATCATGCATATAAGGGTAGTTCTCTCAATTCCAATGTCTAAAGGACCGACTAAATCGTGCCCTAATTCCGCTAAATTTGTAATACTTTTACTCCACCCGGTCGCCGAATTCGAGTAAGGAGTGTCACAACTAAATCGGGTTGATCTACAAATTTTTAACTCATTGTTAAAAAAAACAATTGTATTACTTACTAAAAATAAATATTCTTACAATAGAGACAACAAAATCTAATAAAAGTTCGTTGTCTCAAATTTCTAGACTCGAAGGAGGAGAAGTCTTGTCGCCAGCCATTTAGAATAATGGCAAGAATAGAATAATCTCTTAAATTTTATTGATAGACCTCAAGGATATATATAAACAATAGTAGTTATGTAGGAATCAAATTGCTAAAAGATAATATCTCATAATAATATCATATAATATTCGATTAGGAATCAAATTGCTAAGAGATAATATCTTATTATGAATCAAATTGCTAAAAGATAATATCCCATAATAATATCCTAACATTTAAACACATAAATACATCAGATAAGCAATATTAAATGCACTACAATAATTCATAATGGTTTTATCATCAATTATAAGTTAATATCGAGTTTAAGTTGTGACACCAATTCAATCAACAACATTATTAATATATACAACTCATGGAAATAATAAATTCTTATATTAAAATAAAAATATATAAAATACATCAAAATGATACTTTGATTAAGTGGTAAATTTAAATTTTTATTAATCCAATTGGTGCGGATTCAAAATTCATTTTATGCATATTTTTATTAATTTTTGTTAAAATGAAAATATTAAAATATTTTTAAATAAAATAACTTATTTTAATTACATAATGGTATTTCCATAATTTTCTTATGTATTTTAACCAATTAACAAGTTTTAAATATATTTTATTAATATTTATTTTAATAAGAAATTGGATAACTAATTTTAAGGAATATTTTTAATTTTTATATATAGTTTCTCAAAAAAAAAAAAAAAAATCAGCATTTTTCAATAATTCTGCCTATAAATATTGTTGTTCATTACCTAGCATCATCGAAAAACTGCCATCGTTGAAAAACCGCCCTTTGTTGGCACTTCAAGATTCGCCCATTTTCAAGATTCATCTACACCGCAAGCATGGCGGCGCAACCTCAAGATGCACGTCACCTCTGCTATTTCGTTATACCTCCTTCTGCGACGAGACTCACCATTACCATCGATGAGGTGACATATGAAATACCGGCAGGACAACTCAGACCTGCTCGGCCTTTTCAACTACCGCCGGCACCTGACCACCAAGGTTTCCCAATTAACGTGGCTCCGATGTTTCGAGGTTACGCAAACAACGGAGCTGGGAAAGCAGATGTGAAGGCAGAATTTCAGAAGGATGAGAAACCTAACCCAACTGCATCAGCCAATCCAGCCCCACCGGCTGGAAATCCCGCCAACTTCTGAGGAGTTGCAGCCCTTGTTTTTCTTTTTAGTTCTTTTTAGCATGCGGATTAATGTGATTTTCTTTTCTTGAATGATGATTGATCTTTTGTTGCAAATTTGTTCTTTCATTAAAACCAAGAAAGGAAGAAAAGCAATGGAATTGGATTTAGGGTTTATGGAATCTCTATACATGCGTAAAAAGCGAAAACTTGTCGTCCAGAATTCAACTTCGTTTGAAATAAGAAGAAACTGAATGGTTGGTTTGTAATTCAAAATCTGAGCAAAATCTGGAATTCAAATTTACACGTGTTCTATCATTTGATACAAACTGAGATATTGTGAGAAAGGGGTCAATTTTACAAGATTCATTTTATGTGAATATCTCAACGAACAGTGGGATAAAAATCAAAGCAGGATTGGCACCATGTTCCAGCAGGAGTCAAAGCATATTTGGCAGAGTAGTTGAGAAATATTTTGGGATGTAAACACCATCTTCATCTCTCCTCTCAGTTCTTCCAACAACAATTGCACACTTCTGTCTTGCTGCAAAATGAATTGCCCCTCGTTTGTTCGCATCCTTATTATCTGCCACTGTTTTCGCCAGTCCCTTTCCCTCATCAAGTTGAGCCGCAATCTCTACTCAAAACGAAGGGGGATCATATTAATATTTAACTATTGGGATAACAAATTAAAGACAAAACACAGTCGCCTTACTCTTGAGAAGATCACGATTCCTGGTACAAGCAGCATTCAGAAAGTTTTCAACTTTCTGCCTCACTGCAATAGAAGTATCAACAAGTTCCCATATTTATTTTAGAACTACTGAATAATTGCATTCAGAGTACAACAAACAAAAGGAAAATCTTCTTCAGCTAAACTACATATAACCCCAAAATCTATTAACTCCCATATGCAATGCACACCCAAATATTAAATTGAGGATTAATTTAATTTAATTAATATAATATAAACACCTCCCAAATACTTTAACCTTTATAGATATCATCAAAATAACATTATGTGTCATTCGGGAAGCAAATCGAGCCACGAACTTCATGTCTAAATTAACGTGCAACTTTGATTTTAACTAGACCACGCCCGTTCCTATGCTTCGGGAAATTAGAATCATGTTTTGAATAAGATATTTATATTAATATATAGATAAATTTATAATATATATAATATTGTTGTTACAATATACTATAAGGGAAGAGTGTAGAGGAGAAAAGGGTGATTGCTATGAAGGCCGACTCACCCAATCAGGGTGAATCACCGGAAGTTATGAAGAGTGGAGGTGAAGAGAATGTAAAAGCTAAGAGTTGAAAGAATGTTGATAGAGTGTAGGTTTAGTATTCTTGAAGAGTCAATTCTCTCTTCCTCCTTTCTAGAGGTATTTATAGGCGAGGATTCCATGTAAGGTCATGTTAATGTATTGAACTTGCTATTAAGTTATCATTATGGAAAGGTAAATCTCTTTGATGGGATGAGAATGTTTGTGATGGAACAAATAATGTAATACATGTACTTTGACTTAATGGTATGAGGTAGTCGAACTCATGTGGTATTTGGTGACCAATATTTTCATGTTCCTAATGAAACTCAAGGATTGGGACGATGAATGACCTTCTGACTTATTGATAGTTGTCTTACCGTTTCGGTGTCTTCTTCACTTGCCATATGTCTTCTCCACTTATTAAATAAATGGCTAAAATATATTTCTTTATGTAAAGTATGGGATTTCTATAGTATAACTAGTCCTCCCTTAGGTATTAATGATGTCTTGTGGTCTTACTATACCAAAAAAAGAACAGAAGTCTTACCATAGTAAACATGTTAGTTGGTGTTTATTACAGTGTTTACGTGTTTAAATGTATTGTGCTGCTGTATCTAAAATTATTGAATTAGTATGTGGGCATGCAAATTTTAGAGTTGAAGATTAAACCCAAAATTTATAGATTGCAGGCAATGAAAGTATGATGGTAGAAATTGGTGTAAGAAATCCTTGGAAATGAACATCTATGATTGCAGAAAGACATAATGCCCTCGTTCCAATTGCAGCGGGAATGCAAGAAATTGGCAAGTTTCGTAAAAGAAAACAAACATAAAAGCTAATCTTCAGAACAGATCTAAAGGGCTGGTATTATTTCAACTCATGATTAGCAATTGGAAAGTACATTCCCACAGTCCAAATTTTCCCAGGGCCAAAATCTCATTGGTTTTGCTCAAAAGAAATGGATGAATCCATGTCTGAAAAACCAACAAATTTTCTTTTTTTTTCCTTCAAGGACCAAAAATGCATGTTTTCTTTTTGGTTTAATCAAAGAAAGAACCCTAATCAATTTAATTAATTAACCCAACCTCTTTCTGATTGCTGACTCTAGATTTTTCTTCCTTTGTTTTTCTTCTGCCGCTATACAAACCACCCCTTTTTAAAATGATTGCAGCACAGAACATGCAACAGCCTGTGCCCAATGCCTTAGCTTAGTCTTCACTAGCTGAGGATCTTCCCCTGAAAAAATGCAATTTGGCACTACATTTATTATTACATGATCACACCAATCAACCTGGTGTTATATTATATATATATATATATATGTTTGGAATTGAAACATTACCTGGGCTGTAAATTTTCCAATCTGACTCAGTACTTGTAGGGCTTCCAAAAGAAGATGACCGATCACCAAGTGATAACGAAGAGCCACGACTATGAGGGGTTGAAACTGGACTTGGAGAAAGCTGTCGGTTTACAGCGAAATAAAGGTCTAATGCAGGCAATGTGCTTGTAAGTTTTTGGCCTTCTTCTTCATTGAATCCAAATCCCAGCTCTATGCACCCTTTAAGTTCATGCAGGTCTTCATCTGTCAACCCATTCTCAATGATCCCATTCTTTCTTCTCTCTTGACGAAGAATCTGGCGCCGCCTTCTTTCCCAAGCAATTTCCCGTCGCGTCTCGCACAGCGATAATTGCTTCGATAAATACCTATTGTTTTTCATCAATGGTAATGGCACCAATGGCATACGTTCCAAATCTTCCGTTTCGGAGTCGCATAATGACGGCGACGATGACGACGATGTAATAGCCTCTCTTCTTGGCTCTCCTTCCTTCACCATTTTTTCCTTTCGAAGCACCTTTTACCTTCAAAAGGAAAAAATGAAAAAGTTCTTGTACCAAATTTCTTATCTATATCTATGGAGAAATGCCATGAAAACAATACGGTTCTTCTTGTTTCTTGTCCGTAATAAACGGAACCCAAACGGAAGCTTATCGACTCTTACCGGCCGCGGAAGCCACCCGGCGGCCGAGAAATGGTAAAGAAGGAACAAAAAGTGAGGGATGGGGGTGGGGGCTCTGTGGGAAATGAGCTATTATATTGCAAGTTCTGGGTGTTTGTTCCTTTAAAATTTTTTGATTTGATATAATGAAACAAAACCAGCCCTACCAGGGTATCTTGGAAGGCTTAAATGAAGAAAGAAAGGATGGAATTTGTTAAGGAGAATTCTATTTTTTATTCGACCATCCATTTATAACTGTCAGTTGCAACCCCCCACAATGTTATATTTGGAGCATGGCCATAGCCAAATACCAATTTTGGGGTTAGGGTGAAAAAAAAAACACAAAACCAGACAGTTAAACCATGTCTGCTAGCTACCTAGAGGGGATGGCTCACCAACATTCTTGTAAGGTTGTATTTTTCTACTAGATTTTTCCCTTACAATAAATGATCTTCCTTAACCTTTGCAACATAGATTCTGCAAATTTTTTACTTCCCTGAATCAATGGAAAGTCTGCATGTCTTTTCCAAATAACAAATGTGATATCAAGTAAATTTAGTAACAAATGTCTGCACCATTTTCACATCAGAGTCATCAAAAAAACATTATGTCCAACTTCTATTAAGTATATTTTTATGCTTTGCAAGTAATAATTAGATTCTCTGTAATCAGAGCAAGTGGTTTTGTCTGTTAAAACACTGAAATTTTTTTTTTTTTCAGGTGCCATGTTGATACTAGAGGCTTAAGAGAATTCCATGCCAGTTGTAATTTAGTGATAAAAATATAACAAAAGAAGAAAGAAAGGAAAGTGACAGTCTATCTGTAACAACAGTCTAAAAACAAGAAAATTGAAAGAAAGTACAAAATTTGGAGAAGAAGAATGCTCAAATTAGAATTTTTGTTTTCATTTACAGCCGATTAAATACCAACAATAACGGCTCTCACTCTCCTTCATCAATTTCCAACAACTTTTTGCTCAACAATCATCCTGTCCGAACAAGGAACCTGAAATGGAAAGCAAAAAAAAAAAGAAACCATAGCACAAAACATAATAAATAAGAACCCTTTGTTTATCTTTTCTGGTTTGCTCCCTGGAAACTTGCTGCAAATGTTTCAGTTTCCATGGTAGAATAGAGGTGGCTTAGGCTAATCTCATTAACTTTAAAAACAAAGGCAAAGAAAAAAAAAAAAAAAACTAGTTTAGGCGTATAGAACTTAAATTTGTTGTTTTTTGTTTTCCTATACACCATTAGATGCTCTTAGTGTTGTTTTTTGGCAATTCTAAAACCATGAAAAACAGATGCCCATTTTTGCTTTCTATTGTTTGGCTTTCTCGCATTGTTGCCGTTACAAGCCAGTCTTTGGCTGTGGACTGTGGTTCCAGGGGTGGCAAAGATGAAGATGGAAGGATATGGGGACCTGATGAAAAGTAACTTCAATCATCCGAAAGTTCAACACAGGTTCAAGCACGATTTCAAGACCCTTCACTATTTTCAACAATCCCATACATGAATGCCAGAATCTTCACATCCCCGACGAGCTATCAGATCCGAATAAAATCCAAGGAACGATACCTGCTCAGGTTTCATTTTTATGCTTCAGCTTACTCTGACTTCAGTTTCAGCAATTCATATTTCTCAGTCACTACTGGAGGAGTCACTTGATGAACAATTTAAGTGCTGAAACATGTAAAGCACTTACATAAGCTTATCTTGTTAAAGAGTGTTATACTATACGTTGATAATGGTAGTAGAAATGATCACAAAATAATAAGAAAGAAAAATAAGAACACGTAGATTTTACGTGTAAAAGCCTTATCGAGAAAAGCCACAGACAATGGAGGAAAAATTCACTAATGTTAAAAAATGATAATACAAGAGGTTTTCGACTATGCGTAGTTTTTTATGGGTTAAACAACCCATAGTTAAGGATTCGCCCCCACAAATCCCCAAATTTGCCTCTCTATTTTATTTTTTTAATAAGTGAGTTGCACCTTAAACTTTTCAGGCTGGATCAAACGGGATTCAGGTCACACAACTCTAACAATCTCCATATTGACATGAATTCTCGACGAACAAGTTCTTTAACTCTTCCACAAAACCCCTTAAAGGGTATTCTTCAACAATGAACACTGACCAAGTCCAAGCAATACTCAAAGTTGGCTATAAGAAGTGACTTAGTCATCATATTTGTAGGATTATCATGAGTGTTAAGTTTGCTCACAACAATATCACCACGAGCAATAATATCATACACAAAATGATACCAAACATCAATGTGCTTCGCCCTCTCATGAAACATTTGATCCTTCGTAAGGAAGATGATACTCTGACTATCACAAAACATTGTATTGATCTGAAGATCTTTATTGAATTCACCAAAGAGTCCCTTTAACCAAATAGCTTCTTTACAAACCTCAATAATCGTCATGTACTCATCTTCAGTAGCAGAAACAACAACTATAGTCTGCAAAGTGACTTTCCACTTGATGGCACAACCCCCAATAGTAAAGACATACCCTGTGAGGGACCTTCTATTATCAAGGTCTCCAGCAAAAACAGAATCAACGTACCAATGACTCCATCTCTAGTTCTTCTAGACTGTAAGAAAACATCAATAGTATCTCGTAAGTATCTGAAAAATACACTGAATTACTTTACAGTGTTCCTTACAAGGATTCGTTAAGTATCTACTAATTGCATTAATTGCATATGATAAATCTGGATGTGAGCAAACCATAGCATACATGAGAGATCCCACTGCACTAGAATACAAAACCTATGACATGTAGTCAATCTCATCATCTGCTTGCGGAGACAAGGCTAATGAAAGTTTGATGTAGGCTACTAATGGAGTACTAACACTTAACACTGTACATATTAAACCTGCAAAGAACTTTCTTAATGTGCCCTTTCTGACTTAGGTACAATTTACATGTTTTTCTATCTTTGAAAATCTCCATCCCGAGTATATTCTTTGTTGCTCACAAGTATTTCATCTCAAATTCTTTACTAAGCTAGCATTTGACCTTTCTTATCTCTCATTTATTTTTGGTTGCTATCAACATGTCATCAACATAAAGGGGTAGATATATAGATGAACCATTACTACTTTTCTTAAAATAAACACAACTGTCAAAATTGTTTCTTTTGAAATCATGAGTAGTTATAAATGAATCAAACCTTTTGTACCACTGCCTAGGTGATTGTTTCAGGCCATAAAAAGTCTTTTTCAGCTAGCAAACATAGTTCTCATTTCCTGAGACTATGAAACCCTCTGGTTGTTTCATGTTAATGTCTTCCTCAAGTTCTCCATGTAAGAATGTTGTTTTCACATCTAACTGCTCAAGCTACAAATCATACATTGCCAAAGTACTAAGTAATGCTCGAACCGAACTATGATTAACAACTGGAGAAAACATATTTGTGAAGTCTACACCTGGAATTTGACTGTAACCTTTTGCAACCAGTCTTACTTTATACCTGGGTTCTTCAACTCTTAGAGTCCCTTCTTTCTTCTTGAACACCCATTTACACAGAAAAACCTTTTTACCCTTAGGAAGCTTCACTAGGTTACTTGTATTGTTCTTATGAAGTGATTCTATCTCTTCTTACATAACAATCATACACTTGCCTGAATCTTCAAAACTAACTGCCTTGGAATAAGTAGATGGTTCTTGATTTGCATATATATCTTTAGCCACATTTAAAACATAAGCAACTAAATCAGCCTCAGCGGTATGTGGAGGTTTAATTTCTCTTCTAGGTCTGTTCTTGACAATAAAATATTGCGGTGCTGACTGTGGTGAAGAAACAACTCCACTATGAGTTTCTATACTAACCTGAGGAGTCGACTTTGTTGTAGATCCTGAATCAAGCTAAAACTCCATCTGTTTCACATGTGTGTTTGATCTTTGCTGGTCTTTATCAAAAGAGTCTTTAAGAGGTAAGTTATGCAGCATAGCAGTCTCATAAAAAATAACATCTTTTCTAGTTACAACTTTCCTAGTTCCAAGACACCATAATTTATACCCTTTAACACTAGCCTTATATTTAAGAAAAACACACTTAATAGATCTAGACTCCAATTTACCATTATCAACATGAGCATACACGGAACACCCAAAAATTTTCAAATCAGAATAATCAGCAAGAGTACTAGATCATACCTCTTGTGGAGTCTTTTTCTCAATAGCAATGGACGAAAATCAATTAGTCAGTAAACATAATGTAGAGGTCGCTTCAGCCCAAAACAACTTCGGTAAATGAGCATTCGACAACATGCATTGAACCTTTTCCATTATTGTTCTATTCATCCGTACAAAACGCTATTTTGCTGTAGAGTACAGTGAACTGTCAAGTGTCTCATGGTCCCTTCTGATTTGCACAATTCATTAAACTCATTAGAACAAAATTCCAAGTCATTATTTGTGCGAAGGTGTTTTATCTATTTTCCTATCTTTTTCTCGATCATAGTCTTTCAATCCTTAAACGTGGGCAACACATCACTTTTCTGCTTCAAGAAAAATACCTAAACTTTTCTAGAAAAGTTATCAATAATCGTCAACATATAATTAGTGACACCCCTAGAAGGCACTCTAGATGGTCCCTAGAGATCAGAATGAATATAATCTAGCATTCCTTTTGTGTTATGTATTCCTCTGGTGAATCGAACTCTCTTTTGCTTCCCAAAAATGCAGTGCTCAAAGAACATAAGTTCGCTAATGCCTTGTCCATCAAGAAGTCTTCTTTGCTTAATTTTGTTATGTCGTTCTCAATCATATACCCTAAATGTATATGCTAAAGTCTAGTAACATCATCATCTAACAAGGAAGAGGAAGCAACGGCTGCATCACTTGTAACTGTTAAACCCTACAAAACATATAACTTGACAATCTTTATTTGTCCTTTCATCATGACGAGAGAACCCTTGCTAATTTTTAGAACTCCACTTTTAGTTGTTTGCTTATACCCTTTTGGATCAAGAGTACTCAACAAAATTAGATTTTTCTTCAATTCTGGCACATGACGTACGTCACCAAGTGTTCTGACGACTCCATCGAACATCTTAATTTTGAATATGTCAATATCTGCAATTATATATGAAGCATTATTTCTCATCAAAACAACACCTTTAGATACTATTTCATATCTTATAAACCAATCCCGATTAGGACACATATGAAAAGTATAATTAGAATCGATGATTCACTTCTCGTTTACTTTAGAGTTGTCAACAAAACCAACTAGGATTTTACCATCACTATAGTCTTTTATTACATGAGCTTCATCAGATTTATTCGATTGTTTTCCTTTTTTATTCACAGGCTCCCTTTTGATTTTATTCTGCAACTTATAGCACTCAGCTTTAATGTACCATTTCTTTTTTTAAAAAATGATAGGTTTTACTCTTTGAATATTTTGATCTACCCTTAGCTTTACTACCAAGATTTTGTTCCTGTGTCCTCCCACGATTATCACCAATATTTCATTCTTGTCTCCCATGAACAATGAGACCCTCTCCATGATAGTCGGATCCAACCACAACATGCTTCATCTTGTCATACGAGGCTAAGGAATTATAAACTTCATCAACTGTGAGAGATTCACGACTATACAAAATTGTATCTCTAAAGGTTGAATAAGAATGGGGCAACGAACAAATTAGAACTAACCCTAAATCCTCTTTATCATATTGAACCTTCATGGTCTCTAAATCTAAGACAAATTCTTGAAAGACTGTTAAGTATTCTACCAAAAGTACTCTTTCCAAAAAAATGAGAATAAAAATTTTGCTTCAAATGCAACTTGCTAGTTAGGGTTTTTGACATGCATAGTTGCTCCAGCTTTAACCATAATGCAGCAGCGGACTTCTCCTTCAATACGTCTTGTAGAATTTCATTCTACAGATGCAGATATAATTGCGATAGTGCCTTTTGATCCTTACCTTGATTTTCTTTATGCTCCAATGTCGAAGGTATCTTATCTAACCCTAGCAAGGCATCATCCAAATCCATCTGTACAAGAACTGTCTACATCTTTACCTGCCACAACACAAATTTGGTGTTACGATCTAACAACGAAATATCATACTTTGGTGTCGCCATTACCGTGATCGAGACTAGCAACCTGAATGCTCTGATACTAGTTTGTTATATTATACGTTAATAATGGTAGTAATAATGATAGCAAAGTAATAAAAAAGAAAAATAAGAACACACAAATTTTACATGAAAAACCCTTATTGGGAAAAATTACGAGTAGAGGAGGAGAAATTCACTAATGTTGAAAAAATTATAATACAAGAGGTTTTCGACTATGTGCAATTTTTTAAGGGTTAAACAAACCATAGTCCTATACAAATTTGCACCCACATATCCCTAGTTTTACCTCTCTATTTTATTTCTTTAACAAGTGAGTTGTACCTCAAACTTTTCAGACCAGATCAAACAGAATTTAGGTCACACAACTCTAACAATGAGTAATTTTTTACACCTTCGGAATCTAAGTTGTTGAACATTACCTTTACACCTTCTACTAACTACACCAACTCTTTTGCTTTCATAAACGGGATTGAATTGATTGGCAAGCCTAATTTATTCGGCAATACCACTATGATGGGACACCAATCATCATTGGATGTATCGACAAAAAACTTGTAGATGATGTTCAGGTTGAATGTCAATGGGCAGTCTATTCCTCCTAGCAAAGATGCTGATGGGCTTTTAAGGAGCTGGTATAATGATGATCCTTACCTATATGGTTTTGTAGTGGGTGAAAAGCTTGATGCAAACAAAGATGTTCAGATCAATTACAGAAATATATATCCAATTCTTCAGCTTTAGAAGATGTTTATAGGATAGGTAGAGAAATGGGACCAAAGTTTGAGGTCATAAAGTTCAACCTAACATGGTTGTTTTAGGTTGATGCCAATTTCACATACATTGTAAGATTAGATTTATGTAAGATCGTACATGACAAACTGAACCAAAGAGTTTTCAATGTTTACATTAACAATAAATCAACATAAATTGATCCAGATCCACTTGATATACTTGCACGGACAAAGGTAAAAGGAGTTCCAACATATAGAGTTTATGCAATTGTTGTTTTTTATAGTCTAGGTAATGAAATGGTCTAGATAGATATAGCTCCCTCCACCTTATTGAACCTCAAGTTTTATGATACCCTACTTAATGGAGTTGAAATATTCAAGTTGAATAATGGGAACAAGAATTTGGCAGGTAGCAGCAATCTACAACCATCGGCCATGCTTCGCCAATCCATAGATGAGCTTCCCAATTCTATTGCCTTCAAGTCCAACAATGGGGTTGCAAGTGCATGGGCTGCAGAGAGAGCTGCAGCAGCTTTTGTGGTGGTTGCAATCTTAGTTTTTGCCTACGTAAAGAGGAAATGAACCCATTAGGGTGAAACCCATATACCACTTCATATACCATTTTGTGGTGGTTGCAGTATTATTTTTTGCAACTCTTATATACGTGGAAGCAAATCTGGAACGAGTAACAATAGCCTCGTGTCGACATTGTCTCAAGGTCTATCTCACCATTTCTCGATATTGAAAATCAAACAAGCAACAAAAGATTTTGATGAATGTAATATGGTTAGAGTTGGAGTTGGAGGGTTTGGGAAGGTGTACGAAGGAGTCATCGATGGAGGCACCAAAATGGCTATAAAGCGATCCAATCCATCATTGGAACAGCATGTTAATGAGTTCCAAACCGAAATTGAGATGCTTTCAAAGTTGAAACACAAGCATTAGGTGTCTTTGATTGGTTTTTGTAAAGATGATGGTGAAATGTGCTTAGTTTATGACTACATGGCTCTTGGAACTTTTAGGAAACACCTTTACAACCATAATAAATATTATCTTTCATGGAAACAAAGGTTGGAAATTTGTATTGGAGTAGCCAAGATCTTCACACGGAGCCTAGTACACCATCGTTCACAGGGATGTCAAGACAACATTCTCTTGGACGAGAAATGGGTTGCTAAAGTTTCGAATTTCGGGCTATCAAAAATTGATCCTGAAATGAATAAAGGCCATACAGTGGTAAAAGGTAGTTTTGGTTACTTGGACCTTGAATATTTCCAAAGGCAGCAACTCACTGAAAAATCCAATATTTACTCCTTTGATATTGTCCTATTTGAGGCACTATCTGCTAGACCAGTTGTGGATGCCAAGCTTCCAAAGGTACAGGTTAGTCTTACAGATTAGGCCCGCCATTATCACAAGAAAGAAACTATTGATCCTTATTTGAAATGAAAAATAAATCCAGAATGCCTAAACAAGTTTTTTTATACAACAGTCAAATGCTTGTCTGATCATGGAATTGAACTCCCTCACATGGGTGATATGCTGTGGAATCTTGAGCTTGATCTCCAATAGCAAGAAAGTGCCACCTACCACATCAACTCCAATTTAGCGTAATTACCCAAAGACAAGGATTAACATGGCAGTGGCCATGATTTGAATTAACAACTTAACAATGACACCACCATCTTCTCAATCCAAAATCACAGTAAAAAGAAAGCAAACCAAAAAAACTGATATGCCAGCCATTGATATTGTTTGAAATTCTGTGTTTTTGAGTTGCATAGCATCATATAGATAGGTAGGGGTGTTAATAGTAATTCGATTCAAATATTAACCGAACTGACCATTTGAACACCCTTACAGACATACAATCTAAATCAAAGTTTCCTATTTGTCTGATACTATATCATACTTTTTGTTTTTCACTAATTATCTATCATGCTAATCATTTGTAGTATTATCTGTTTTCGGCTTAAATCATAAATTGGTATCTAAATGTACAATTTTTTTTTATATTTTGGTGCCTAAACCTTTTTTTTTTCAAAATTGGTACTTAAATTATTTTTCTTTTCTCAAATTGGTAACTCCATTAGTCAAACCATTAAATCTATTTTTAAAAAAAGGTTTAACCCATAAATTAGTACCTAACCTATATCATTTTTCCCGAGTTGGTACCTAAATTTTTTTTGTCACAAGTGGTACCTAAATTATTGTCCCTACTCATTTTACACCAAAATGTAATCTCAGTTAAAAATTCCAGCCAATAATAGACTCTCATGTCATATAAACTTTTAAAAATAATTTTTTATTTTATTTTATTTTATTTTTATCTTAATTTTCTCTCTCTTTATGTTTTTTCATTTTTTTCTTAATTCTTCCTTTATAATATCTAGCAATGTCTGGTATGCCACAAATTCATCCTCCCAAGATTGAGATGTTGGCAATTAATTAATTTATTTGATCGAACCAAATGAATTGATTAAACCAAGAACTTGCAGTCTAATTTGTTTAACCAATGGTCTAGTTCTGATATCTTTAATTGACTAACGGTTGAACTAACAGAGGTACTAATTTGAAAAAAAAAAAAAGGTAGTTAAAGCACTACTTGAGACCAAAAAATATTGAAGTACCAAAATGAGAAGAAAAAAGAAAAGAAAACATAGTTTAGTAATCATTTTGTAGGTTAAGCCTTCTTTTTTTATAAAATAAATTTAACGGTTTGACTAACTGAAATACCAACTTGAAGAAAAAATAATTTAAGTATCAATATAAAAAAAATATATAATCTAAGTACCAATTTATAAATTATTTTGCTGTCAATATTATTTTGATTTAATAAACTATGTTATATAATACATATTAATTATCGAATAATTATTCGATTATCATGAATCAAATGTGCTGATTGTTTTTCCAAATCTTCCAATCACTCGATCTCTACTTTCTCCGACTTTATCTTTACATTATTTTATTTTATTCATTGATTTCTTTTTTTTCTTTTTTTTGGTAATTCTCATATTTAAAAATTTTAAATTAATTTCAGAAGGAATTTTAGAAACTTGAGCTTCTAATTTCAAGTCGGAGCAGTAATACAATAAATAATTAATAGTTGTGATTGTAATTATTTGTAATTGTTAATTTTAAAAATAAATCAAATTATTTGGTTTTACTTGATATATGAAAAAATATAATGATTTATTTAGCTCTTTAATTTTATAAAAAAAAGTCATTTTAATCCTGCATTTAATTTTTCGCTTTTTTTTTTTTAACTTTTGAACTTGTATTTTTTATTAAGTCACCCAAAATAGATAAAAAAAAAAGATAACAAATGTTAACTTTGCTGACGTAGACATACATATGAATATCATATCAACTATTAATTTTTAATTTTTTTAAAAAATTATATTTTTTATTTTTTACAAAATTTTTAAATAATTTTCTTTATTTTTTAATTTTTTAAAAAATCAATTAATTGTTGATATGACATCTATGTGACAGTCCAACCATATGTCCACATCAGTAACGTTAATATCTGTTAATTTTTCATCTATTTAAGAGTGTTTGATAAAAAAAAATGTAAGTTTAATTGTTAAAAAATAAGAATATAAATAAAAAGTTAAAATAATTTTTTTTATAAAATTAAAAGACTAGAAAATTTATTATGCAAAAAAAAAAAAAAAACTCAATAAGTAATAGAGAATGGACCATTCGATAAATAATTAATAATATATATTAATATTTAAGGTGAAATCTTAGACAACCTTTTTTCGTGTAGAAAAGATGAATAGTATTTGATCCACTACTACAAGTAAATGAAAGAAAAAGTTGAACAACCACCAGTGGTCTAGTGGTAGAATAGTACCCTGCCACGGTACAGACCCGGGTTCGATTCCCGGCTGGTGCAAATGTTTGGAGCAATGAAGAGAATTGCGCTCTTGTGTTGGCTAGGTCCATCACTTATCTGATCCAACGATTAGAATTTGCGAACCTGAGCTCCTCTTTTTCCCGTTTTAAACGGGTTGTTTTCATATTTGATATATATCAATCACAAACCTTGGGGTTTTTTTTTTCCAGAAAAAACCAAAAAAATTAATTATTTATGAAAATAACACACTTGCAAAATTATATACGAAAATAACACATTTTAAATAATAAACCTCAGTGTCGCTATTGTCATTGAAGGCACCACTCTTCATAATGGGCCAATCATTGGCTAGTTTTGAAAAAAAAAAATTTGGGTGCCATCGTTTTCATTGATAGCACCGAACTAAAGTATGATTATATAAAATATTTAGAGACCTGATGAAACAATTACACTTTTTAGATTGAATGAAAAAATGGGTGTCGCCATAACTACTAGCGGCCCCAATTAAATGCTTTTAAACTTTTGATCAAATTACTCAAGTATATCCCTAAAATTTTTTCCTCAAGTTTTAAATTTGAGTAATTTGAATAAGAATTTTATATTGTTTTTTTTTAAGTTTATTATTTTTAAAAAAATAAAAAAATAAAAAGGGTTTATTTTTGTTATTCTTATATTTCTAAGTGCTATTTAAATTTAATTTCAAAATATGACAGATTTAACATGCAAAAGTTTAAAAGCATTTAATTGGGAGTCGCTAGTAATTATGGCGGCACCCATTTTTTCATCCAATCTAAAAAGGGTAATCACTTCATCAGGTCTCTGAACGTTTTATTTAATCACACTTCAGTCCAGTGCCGCCGATGGCAACGGCAGCATCCAAATTTTTTTTTAAATCAGCCAATGGTTTGCCCATTATGACAGGTGGTACCGCCAATGACAACGACGGCACTGAAATTCACTATTTAAAACGGATCATTTTTTTACATAATTTTATAAGTGAGTTATTTTCATAAATAATTAATTTATTTAGGTTATTTCTGAAAAATATCCCTAAGTCTTATCGATTTCAATCCATTGAATTAATCAAACAATATTCGTTATTGCTTGCACGACCACTTTTCAAAAATTAATCATCAAGACAATCCCCAAAGTTAAAGTTGCGTGCATGCCTATGTTGGTATTTCTTTACTTGTATATTAGGCACTTTAATGTTATTTATTAAAATGTTTTTGGGAAATTTAATTTTTAAAATACGATGTTTTACGGGTATTTTGATATTTACAAGTGTTGAGTTCAGATTTCATGTTAAGGTTTTTAAATTTCTCGTTGAAATTAGGGTAATTATTATGATATTATTATTGTACCTCAACAACCTTACTGGTTAAGTTCATGCTATAATATTTGAAAATTAAAAGGTAACATTTTAATTTAAATCTAAAGTGATTGTGGATAAACCTAAATGCTAAACTCGACATCTCTAAGTGTCAAGTTGTGAACATAATTTTCTTAAAGGATAATGTAATCTAATTAAACTTTAACAAGGATATATATTAAAATCAACATTTATGGGTGTCAAATTTCACTTAAAAGCTTTAACAAAACTATCATTTTAAAACCTATAAATAAGCAATCAATTTTTTTAGTTTCCGCAGCAAACCAAAATAAATCGTCTTCGACGTTTTACCCTAAACATTACATAGCTAAGTACCTCCAAAGTACAATTTCCAGTCATACTGTAATGGCTACCAAATTATTGAGATTTGAAGGACATGTTGCTTAAGATGCAATGGTGTTGGAGTATTTTCTTGTGGCTTAGCTTTACGACAATATGAGTATAGGTCCACATGACATGAGAATCATTCCTTAGTTAAAAGACATCGGTTTCTATATCACGCAAGCCAAATTGGGAGAGCCACTTGCATTCTACCATTTCTATTTGCCTTGATTGAATGATGGAGATGATAGGATCTAAAGCGCTAAGTGTAGTGTATTTTTTATTTTGTACTTGTAATTTTTCGAACAAATTGATTTAAATAAAATTCCATTACTCATTAGTATTGTTTGTAATTATCCTCAACGATTTTTGTCCACAAAGCAACCTGTAAGCAAATATTGTCTCATTGATTATCTAATGTATAATTAATATTAAGTTGCATTTTGTGGTCGGATCATAATGCGAGAAGACAACTTACATTAGTAGATAATCTAAATAGTCCATAGTCTAATCGAAATTGAGCAAATCAATTGAAATGCTATTATATTATCTATCAAGTCCAATTGAAGAGATACATTATCTTAGGTATCAAAACGAATAACTTCTAGAGCACAAGTGAACAAGCAATAATTGTGTTTCAGTAAATTAATACCCTAAAAACAATAAACGAAAGGCTAATTTGTCCTAGTATTTTTTTATTTTTTATTTTTTTTTACTTTTCATCTATATGAGAAAGTAACTCTCCTATAAATTATGAAAGAAATCACTTTCTAAAACTTGTGGAAACAACTTCTAAAGAAATGTTATATTCATTCCGACTAATTAAACACATTGACAAGTGATAATTCCGTCGTACCAAACCATGTCTTAAAAGATGCACATTTTAATTTTTTTTTTAAATATGTAATATCTATCGTGGGAACCTCGATGCAAGGATATAGTTAAAGAAGCTTGGAGACTTAAAGTCGATGAATTCCCGACGTACAAACTTTTTTCCAAGCTAAAAGTCACTAAGGATAAACTAAAGGAACGAAACAAGGTAAGCTTTGAAAACAGTGGTGGAGCCACTAATAGATCTAGGGGCAATGGACCCTTTTAAAATGGTAAATTTTTAATTTCGGTCTTTCATAATTTATAAAATTTTAAATTAGTAATAGTAAAATTATATTTTGGCCCTTTAAAATTATAAAAATTATATTTAATCCTTTAAAATTTATAAAGATATAGGCTATTAAAATAATAAAATTACATTTTTACTATCATAAAAATATACAATTTAATTTCGGCACCCAAAAAAATTTTCTAGCTCCGTCACTTTTTGGAAACATACATAAAAAGAAAAACAAGTTAATAGAAATGCTATAGCAATTGGGAAAAAATAGTTAAATATTATGGATCTCAAATCTATTGAAGAGGAAAGATTTCTAAGATCAGAGTTGGAGAAGGATTTGGAGGAAGAGCATATTCTATGGCTTCAAAAACCAAGAAAAAACTGGATCACTAAAAGAGAAAGGAATACCGGGTATTTTTCATTTTATAGCAGACAAAAGAAGAATTAGGAATACGATACATACAGTTATGGATGAAGATGGTAAGCTATGTGAAAGTCAAGAAGATATCGATCTGCACGAAAGATACTCAAATTAGTCAATCAGCATCTCAAATTGGCACCACAGTACATCATCGAATAAACCGAAGAAAGTGTACTGGCACGCATAGTGCATCATCGAATAAATTGAAGAATGTATACTGGTACACATAGTGCATCACTGAACAAGCCGAAGCAATTATATTAGCACGCATAGTGCATCATCATATAAACAGAAACAATCATACTAGAACGTAAGTGCATCATCGAATGTACCGAAGCAATTATACTGGCACGTAAGTGCATCATCGACTAAACCAAAGTATAGATCTTTACATTTAATAGATTAACCAATTTCCAATTTCGTCACATAATTCAATTCATATCCCATCATTCTCAATTCAACATCAATTCATCATATAATATAACATAATTGAGTTCAATTCATACCAATTTCCTATATCAATTAAGTCATACAACTTTCTATTCTATTCAATTTAGTTCACGTTAGTACAAATCTCTAGTGAGGAAAATCTCGAACACACGATCGGAACTCGAACAGAAAAATAAGAAATAGGATAAGGCTCCAATGCGTGTATCAAGCAACTATCTTTAAGGTTATATTCGCCTCCACCTATCTTTGGTGTGCAAATGAGTTCCAAGAAAATTAACCTCGATGATACAATGAAGCCAATGACTATTTGCGTTTTGCACTGACAAGAATAGTCCACTACGCACTAAGTAATGTATAACAAGAAATTCAATTTCTACAAAGGATTTCTGCAGTAATATTTTAGAGAATAATCTAATAATATTAGAAAATGAAGGAAGGAAAGAAAGAATATTAGAATTTGTTGGTGTGATTTCCAAATGAAATCTCATTTCCTATTTATAGGAATTTTCATGTCTCTTCATAGAGACATCTTTCAATAGTTGTCTTTCTGAATAATAATGTCTTTAAAATAAACACATAATTATTCATTTAATATTATAACTATTCAAATAATATTATTTAAATAGTTATAATTCTTTTTCAAAAAGTCAAATAATATAACTTTTGATTAATTACACCCATTCATTTATAGTTATTGGAACACTATAAATATTTGAAAATGTTCCAACAATCTCCCCCCATTTTCAAAATATTTTAGATTTAGATATTCTTGGAAATCAATTTGCATAAATGAATGTATTTTATGATTGAACCTTCACTTAGTGAAAACATGTTAAAGTTAATCGAAATTGCATAGTAGACTAAGCTTTGAACCAACTATTCCATTTGATTAACCGAACACACCTCACACAATAATTTCAACATCGGTCAATGCATAGTATCTGGGGACACTGTTATGGCCATGTGTCTATGTCCTATTTTCATGAGTGTTGTCAGAGCCAAACCCTTGAGCTCCTAAAAGCGGTCACATTTCCACTCACATAAGTAGATCCCATCGAGAGTGTTCCCGTAATTATAACACTCTAACATATTTATGTTATGGGTCCATTAAGAGTACATTACTCATCATTCCCTTATCATTACGGGTACCTAGCACTTTAATCTTAGGATGGATTTATTTATAGTGCTAGCAATCACATACTGATGATGTACTTTGTCTCATTGAACTCAAAACTTGACGTTATACCAAGCGTTGAGTCAAGTTTCCATCATGGGTGACGCTAATTAATGGGCTTGAGTCCCATACCTTTTGAGGTCCTTTTTACTACATCTCTAGCAAGACTTTTTGTCAAAAGACCCACCAAATTTTCACTTAACCTCACATAATTAATAGTGATCACTCCATCATAGATTAATTGTCGGACATAACTATGTCTTAATCCAATATGTCTAGACTTTCGATTATATACTTGGCTATATGCCTTTGCTAGAGTAGCTTCACTATCAAAACGGATAGAAATAGGTGAAATTGGCTTAGGCCATAAAGGTACATCATAAAGCAAATTTCTTAACCATTCTACTTCTTTAGATGTCGCGAGTAATGTAATAAATTATGCTACCATGATGGAATCAGTAATACATGTTTGTTTCTTAGAACCCCAAGAAATGGCTCCTCCACCAAGAATGAAGATCCATCCACTAGTAGATGCATAATCTTCCAAACTTGTAATCCAACTAGCATCCGAATACCTTTCTAAAACTAGAGGATATCCATTATAACACAATCCATAGTTAATAGTTTTCTTTAAGTACCTAAATACCATATTCAAAACTTGCCAATTCAAACTACTTGGATTACTTGTGTACCTACTCAATTTCCCAACAGCATATGCAATATTTGGTCTTGTACAATTCATTATGTACATAAGACAACCAATTAGACTTGCATATTTCATTTGATCAATTTTACTACCAGCATTAGATACTAATTTTATTTGAGGATCTATGGGTGTAGATGCTGGTATATAATTCAAAAGATCAAACTTTTTAAGCACATTTTCAATGTAATGTGATTGTGACAAGGCTATAGTGCTTTCATCTCGGGTTATTTTAATCCCAAGAATAACATCTGCTACACCCACATCCTTCAAAGCAAAGTTGTTTGATAAGAATTTCTTTGTGTTTTCTATTTGTTCCAAATTCGTGCCAAAAATGAGCATGTTATCTACATATAATCAAATTATGACACCTTTTCTATTTTCAAATTTGTTATATATGCACTTATCGGATTTATTTATTTTATAGCCATTAGCTAAAATAACCTTGTCAAACTTTTGGTGTCATTGCTTTGGTGCTTGTTTAAATCCATATAAAGATTTAACAAGCTTACATACCTTATGCTCTTGTCTTGGAACAACAAATCCTTCCGGTTGTTCCATGTACACTTCCTCTTCCAATTCACCATTTAAAAATGCAGTTTTAATATCCATTTGGTGAACAACCAAATTACATATAGAGATAAGTGATATTAAGAGTCTAATTGTAGTAATTCTTGCTACTGGAGCATAGGTATCAAAGTAATCAATACCTTATTTTTGTGTAAAACCTTTGGCTACCAACCTTGCTTTAAATTTATCAATGGTTTCATCGACCTTCATTTTCTTTTTGAAGATCCATTTACAACCTATTGGTTTGGAACCTGGTGGAAGATCAACTAAGATCGAAGTTTGATTTCCCATTATTAAATCTATCTCATCATTTATTGCTTCTTTCCAAAAAGCAGAGTCTTGAGATTTTATTGCCTCTTCAAATGTTACAGGATTAGATTTCGTATTATGATAATAAGGTATCTTATTGCATATATTTTCACCTTTTTCCTTCTACAAGAAACATAATGAAGTCTGGTCCAAAATCTTTGACCTTTTTAATCCTCTTACTTCTTCTTAATTCTTGACAAGATTCATCATTATTATCAATTTATTCTAATGGAATCTCATTCTCATTTGAAGAATGAATCAATTGTTGTGGTTGTAATTATCTTGATATAGAATTATATATATTTTTATCAAAAATAGCATCTCTTGATTTAATAACAGTATTAATTGAGATTGAATCATTTGGTTCAATTACCATGAACCTATATGCCTTGCTATTATGTGCATATCCTATAAATATGCATTCAATTCATCTTTCACCTAACTTTTTACGTTTAGGTGTTGGAACTTTAACAATAGCTCTACAACCCCAAACCTTCAAATAATTAAGGTTTGGTTTCCTTTTCTTCTATTGTTCATAGGGGTTATTTTAGTTTCCTTATTAGGAACTCTATTCAATATATGACAAGTTGTTAGAATAGCTTCTCCCCAAAAACCTTGTCCAAGACCTGAATGTGATAACATTGAATTTACCATTTCAGGTAAGACTCTATTTTTCCTTTCAGCAACACCATTTTGGTTGTGGTGTGTAAAGAGCTGAAACTTGATGGATAATTCCAATGGATTCAAAATAACTTGGATTATAATATTCTCCACCTCTATCCAATCTTAAGCACTTGATAAATGATTAACACTGAAGTTCAACTTCAGATTTATAAACTTTAAATTTATCTAGCGCTTCATCTTTTGAATGCAATAAATATACATAATAATATTTAGAACAATCATCAATAAAAGTAACAAAATATTTCTTTCCACCTAATGTAGTAGTATTATGCATGTCACATAAATCACTATGTATCAAATCAAGCAATTTTGTTTTCCTTTTAACCTTTAGGGAAAACGTTTTTTGTAATTTTAGTCAACATACATGTATTGCATTTTTCAATATTATTATTAAAAACAAGAATTAAATCTAACTTATACATGTCATTCAATTTTCTATAATTCAAATGACCTAACCTATAATGCCATAAACAAAAAGATTCAATCATATAAGCAGAAATAGTATTGTTATTCTTATTAATAATATTGAGTTTGAACATACTCTCATACATATACCCTTTCCCTACAAAAATTCCTCCCTTAGACAAAATAAACTTCTTTGCCTCAAAAACAAGTTTGAAACCAAACTTATTCAACAGACTTCCAGACACTAAATTCTTCCTAACTTCCAGTACATAATATACATCATTTAAGGTTAAAACCTTTCCAGAAGTGAATTGTAGTTCAACAGACCCTTTGCCTTTGATTGTTGCGGTGGAAGAATTTCCCATGTACAAGACATTGACATTTTCACATTGTGTGAACTTTGTTAACATGCTTTTGTCTTTGCACACATGGTTGGTTACTTCGGTATCAATCCACCATGTATTATCATCTTGTGCCATATTAATTTCAGATATCATTGCAACAAACTTTTCGTTATTATCAGCCTTAGAAGATGATTTCTTCTTTAAAAATCGACATTCATTCTTGAAATGTCCCGGCTTACCACAATGATAGCATAAGCCCTTTTATTTCTTTTTGAACTTAGATGCTCTATTAGTTTGTTTGAACTTTCTTTTGAATGGTTTAGTAGTCTGTACTTCCTCCATAACATGCACTTTGGCATTTTCAGAATTTAGGTTCTGATCTTGCTTTCGATATTCTTCTTCAATACGAATATGATTTGCCAAAGCCTCAAAAGGTATTTCCTCTTTCTTATGTTTTAGACTTCTTTTAAAGTCTTTCCAAAATGGAGGAAGTTTGTCTATTATGGAGGATACAACAATCATTTCATCCATTTTCATATCATATTGCTTGAATTGATTCAGCATCTTTTCAATATCACGAAATTGTTCCATAACAGAACGACCAGCAACCATTTGATAATTATTGAAATGGCTGACAAGAAATTTCTTACTTGTAACATCTTCGGTCATGTATCTTGTCTCTAATTTGTCCCATAACTCTTTAATGGTGACATATCATATTGCTTGAATTGATTCAGCATCTTTTCAATATCACGGAATTGTTCCATAACAGAACAACCAGTAACCATTTGATGATTATTGAAATGACTGACAAGAAATTTCTTAATTGTAACATCTTCGGTCATGTATCTTGTCTCAAATTTGTCCCATAACTGTTTAACGGTAACCTCATTTTGGTAGGTGTCGAACAAACCATCAGATAAACCATTCAATATGTGGCCCATGCACATGTAATCAGCATTGTCTCATTTTTGTCATTCTCGGGTTGCAGCAACAGATTCGTTTTCATTCTCTTCAGGTCTTGAAGTATCCAAAACATAAGTAAACTTCAAAGTTGATAATAAGAAGTGCATCTTTTTCTGCCATCGTCGAAAATTGTCACCATCAAACTGAGCAAGTTTGACAAAGTTGGAAGCCAACTCCCTTAGTGTTCCACTTTCATGTATTGTGGTAGTCATCATGACATATAACCTTAAAATTTTAGTACAAATCTCCGGTGAGGAAAATCTCGAACACGCGATCGGAACTCGAACAGAAAAATAGGAAATAGGATAAGGCTCCAAGGCATATATCAAGCCACTATCTTTAAGGTTATATTCGCCCCCACCTATCTTCGGTGTACAAATGAGTTACAAGCAAATTAACCTCAATGATACAATGAAGCCAATGACTATTTGCGTTTTGCACTAACGAGAATAGTCCACTACGCACTAAGCAATGTATAACAAGAAACTCAATTTCTACAAAGGATTTCTACAGTAATACTTTATAGAATAATCTAATAATATTAGAAAATGAAGGAAAGAAAGAATATTAGAATTTGTTGGTGTGATTTCCAAATGAAATCTCATTCCTATTTATAGGAATTTTCATGTCTCTTCATAGAGACATCTTTTAATAGGTGTCTTTCTGGATAATAATGTATTTAAAAGAAACACATAATTATTCATTTAATATTATAACTATTCAAATAATATTATTTAAATAGTTATAATTCTTTTTCAAAAAATCAAATAATATAACTTTTGATTAATTACACCCATTCATTTATAGTTATTGGAACACTATAAATATTTGAAAATATTCCAACAGTTCATGTCTCGATATTCAATTTCGACCAAAGTATTTCAACTCAATAATTGTTAATAACTTATTTCAATATTAAATAATGTAGTACATTATGAATATACAGTAACTAGATTGATCTCGGGTCATAGAGATACAAACCGAAAACTTGTGTCACTCGTCGTCGGCTCTCGCATTTTCATTCTTTTTTGAAGATCTTGCGTTGTCTTTAGCTATGAATAATAATTCAATAATAATACAGTATAAAATTTCTAGCCAAATCAGAATTAAATACTAAATCTCACACATTTTATAAATTATTCAATTTAGTCCCTAAAAGCGGAACAAACATAACTTTCGATTTAGACTCTCAGATTAAAACCGATTTCATAATTACTCATTAGAGACCTCCTATTTATTATTTCTACTATTAAATTTATATTTTATTCAATTTTGTTCTTATGAACAAAACTAACAATTAAACTTTACAATCTAGTCTTTTTTTTCACATTTAAGCTTAAAATCTATCAATTTAACACCAATTTCTTCAAGAAATCAAAAATGGGAACTTTCAGAAACTTTAACAGTTTTGCAAATTAGTGCATGGACTAACTAAATCAAACTCCCATAACCTCAAAAACAAAAAAATTACAAAAAAATGACTTAATTGTAATAACCGAAAGTTGAATCCTTGAAGCTTCATATTTCTTTCATGGAAATCGGTTTGAAGGATGAAGAAGAAGAGAACTCTCTCTTTAGGATGAAGAAGAAGAGAACTCTCTCTTTCTTCCCACCGAACATGGTTTTTATACCATAATTTATAATTTTATTTATTTAATTAATCTTAATTATTAAGTTAATAATCACATTTTAATGCTTTAATCCACCAACATCCGCTAATATATATTAGAAATCAGTTTACTTTTCATTCTAGACCTTTGGGTAATTGCAATTTAAGTTTTTAGGTATTTGATCAATTAAAAACTTATAGCGATAAAACTTTTATAATTTAGTCCTTGTACCTAAATTAAATAATTAATAGATAAAATTGAAGGACTAAACTTTAATATTCTATTGTATCAACTCCGTACAAATTTTAATTTAATATTTACAGACCCAAATTATAAAAATGGGGTTCCAAAATTATCTTTTTCGACATCAGTGATTTTTTAGTCATTATATTACCTATTTATTTTATGCTTGCCTTAACGATTAGTAAATTAGAACATGAAAAGAAGATAGAGAGTCTCAAAGTGAGAAGAAGTACTCTTTGCAAATGATATTTTTTTTTTCAGAGTTAATTGGAATCATGCCATGTAGTTGAAAACATACTAGATGAATCTTGCTCCTTTTTAAGATTTGAGTATAAATTACAACAAATCAGAACCTGCGATAAAAAAAATTGGCACCCAATTTTCTAACCCAAGCTACTCGGCCAAGGAGGTAAACGGACTCTAATGAAATCTTAAATAGAAAGCTTACCTATTTACCAATTCTCTTCTTCTTTTTTTAAGCCTTAAAAAACATTTGCAATAAGATGGATCGGGTAATACAAGAATTTTGGTGGGGAGAAGAACAGAACACAAGGAAATTTCACTATTTAAACTAGGACCATCTTTGCCTAAGCAAGAATTCAAGGGGCCTTAGTGTAAGAAAGGATGCAAAACTTCAACAAAGCCCTGCTGGCCAAACCAAAATAGCATGGAGAACAACAAACAATCAAAGTTGGCTCTTAAAAGAAACCTTGGTCAAGAAATACTGTGCAACTAAAAACTTCCTCGAAAGACAGGAACAATGGGAAGATTCTTAGAAGTGGAAAATCATATTGAAGAGGAAAGAGGTTAGCAGGAATAACATCACATGGCACAATGTTAACAAATGGAAAGAAATGAATCAGACAGAGACACCTAGCCAAGGAATAATTAGAAATGAGATATCTAACATGGATATGCAAAGATGGTGGGATATAAAGATCGTTTCCGAAGGACCTACGAAGCTAAGATGGAAACATACTCACAATGGATATTTTTTAGTCAAACTGCTTATTTTTGAGAACTAACTAATCTACTGCAGGTAAGGAGTACAAACATGCCTAGTTCAACAATCCCGAAGAAAATATGGCAACTTGTATGGAAACTAAAATTACCATACAAGGTAATTATGTTTCTCTGGAAGATTCTAAATGAAGTTCCACCATGCAAAACTGTGATTCAAAACAGGATCGATCCATGAACACAAAATGTTCTTTTCAAAGTACGGTTTCTGCACAAGTAACCATAGCATAACTTCATGGCTATAACCCAAAAAGATTATTCTTCTTGATGGATGATCTGATTACTTTACAATCACCTTGTGTAAAATTTGGATTCATAGAAATAAAGTCCTATAAGAAGGAGTCAATCCCAATCCAATTGAGTGATTAAGGAGGCAAAAGGAGTATATAAAAGAAGTTCTCAAAATGGGATACTTTTAGATCGGGATACAAGGATAGAGATATAAGGTGAAAAAGACCCACATTTACCTATCCTTATCTGATTTACCTTGGTTGGTGCAGAAGAAAGGAGAGAATCGCATGGACAATTCTCATTTAAGGAGGAGACGAGCATACAAGGTGAACATGAAGATGGAGTGACAAGAGAGGTATTGTTGATGAGATTTGCAGTTGCAATGATTTTGCAAAAGTGCATCAATTCATAGTGATAAAAAACAGAATCTTAGTTAGGACATAGGTATGATGTATTGCATTTGACAAATATCAAATATTTGATATGACCCAACCCTTATCAATGCATATATGTCAACAAATTTGATGACTTCCAAACAAGATAATGTTT
The DNA here is from genome assembly GCA_008044935.1 of Gossypium turneri. Classification (NCBI taxonomy): domain Eukaryota; kingdom Viridiplantae; phylum Streptophyta; class Magnoliopsida; order Malvales; family Malvaceae; genus Gossypium; species Gossypium turneri. The sequence goes on from CP032581.1 coordinate 54,404,169, forward strand.
GTCATGTGAACCTGGGAGTTTGTTCACTGAATATGTTATTATTTATGATGTTGGATATTTTGCACATATATTCAAATTTTCATTACTTTAGGGAGTTTGCTTTCAACTTAAAAAAATGGGGTTATCATCCTCTTTTTGTCTTTGCTTAGTGGGATATCATTAGAGGGTGTCTAGGTTTCCAACTAAATGAAATTTAATTGGTGAAAATTATGATGTCAATCCATAAAAATTATATATATCAACTTTTCGAGGAAATGATGGTGGGGTGGATGTCTGTCAATGTCATTCCCATGCTTCGATTTTAAAGATAATATTAGTAAAAATATGTTTCATATGAAATTTTATAATTTTATTTCTACAGCTAAACGTTTACCCAGATATTCCAGGTTAATACCTTCGTAATACAGTTACAAATTAACCAAGTAAATCCAACAAAAGCAAAGACAAAGAGAATCTCTGTCAGTCAACTAGGTCTTCATAATGGATCCCACATTACGCACTACCAGACAATAATTCCTGCCTAGTCAACATTCTTTATACACGTGTCATTTTAATATTGCTTGCCCTCTCCACCCCAGGACCCCATTTTTCACTCCCCACATTTCCTTTATTTTTTCTATTTTTTACACAAAATCTCTCTTTCTTTACTAACACGATTCATTTTAGTATAATATCACCGCAAAATCAAAAGAAATGCTTTTTTTCTCAATTTCTGAAAAAATAACATTTATTTATTTTGGATTTTATTAATAAAAATATAATATGAGGGGAAAAAAAAGAGCATTTATTGGGACCCAAATGAGGATCTTCGACAGAGACTTGAGTTCTTTTTACTTTATGTTTTGCCTCTGAACATCCACAGAAACACTTGGGTTTTTTTGTTTTTTTGTTTTTTTGTTTTTTTCTGCAAATTTTTCCTTTTTTTTAGTTAAAGAAAAAAGAGGAGCTTTGTTTTCTTTAGGGGCGATTTTAACAAGTCTCTTAAACAAAGTAAAAGTCCCCTTTCACGCCTTTCAATTAATGGGATAAAATCTAGGACTTTCTCTTTCTCTCTATATGTTCAAATTTTATCAAGGTTAAATTTGAGCTTTTCTTTTTCTCAAGTTTTTGTTTGTTTGTTTGTTTTTATTTCATACCCAGTTTTTTTTTTTTTTATCCCTCTTTTTTGTCAATGAAAACGGCCCGTATTTCGTATGTGTTGTCTTTAATTTCAATCTTGTTTACTTTTGCTTCAAAAGTTTTCAGTTTTGAGAAATGCCCAATTTCCAAGGCTTGGTCTTGGTTCACCTTTCTGACATCATTTAAAACATATGAAACGTTTTGCTCCTTTGGTTTTTAAGGTGTTTTTAGGAATCTGGGTTTGATTTGTTTTTTGATGTTTTTAAGTATGGAGAAGGTTGAAGAAGCAAACAAGGCAGCTATTGAGAGTAGTAATAGAGTTCTTAGTCTCTTGTCTTTACCAAAGGATCAACTTCAGTACAGCAACTTAATGATGAAAACTCGTGAAGCTGTGTTTAAGTTCAAAAAAGTTGTGTCTCTTCTCAACAATGATTTGACTCATTCAAGGGTAAGAAAATCCAAGATGTTTAGATCAAGTTCGCCTCAAAAAATTTTCCTAGAAAGTCCCAATTGTAGAACAATTTTATCACCAAAACCTCTTCAAGTATACCCTTCTAACCTGTTCCAAAAACCACCCCTTGAAGTTAAACCATCACAAAATTTCAGCTTTGTTCATCATCAGCAGCAGCAGCAACAGATGCAGCAAAGGCTGCAATTTCAACAACAACAACAACAAATGAAATATCATGCAGATATGGTGTTTGGTAAGAGTAACAGTGGTATAAACCTTAAATTTGATGGATCTAGTTGCACACCAACCATGTCATCAGCTGGATCATTTGTGTCATCTTTGAGCCTGGATGGTAGTGTTGCAAACTTGGATGGGAATTCCTTCCATTTAATTGGCATGCCACACCTTTTTGGTCATATCTCTCAACATTCAAGAAAGAGGTGTTCAGGTAAAGGACAAGATGGTAGTATGAAATGCGGTACCTCTGGTAAATGCCATTGTCCAAAGAGGAGGTCAGTTTTCTTATCTCAAAAATTCCATGTGTTAATTGGTTCACTCTAATCACTTATCATATCTGTGTGTTGCTTTATAGGAAACTCAGGATCAAAAGGTCTATTAAAGTGCCTGCTATTAGTAACAAAGTTGCTGATATTCCCCCTGATGAATATTCATGGAGGAAATATGGCCAAAAGCCAATTAAAGGTTCTCCACACCCTAGGTAACCCTCCCAATCCCTTGATGCAATGCCAACTAGTTTCAGCTATGTTATCTACTAACGATCCGTAGTATGTTGTGCACAACTGCTATGATTATGGTGTTAAGGGAGAAGCTTTTATGATGCAGGGGATACTATAAGTGTAGCAGTGTGAGAGGGTGCCCAGCAAGGAAGCATGTTGAGAGATGTTTGGAAGACCCTTCGATGTTGATCGTCACGTACGAAGGCGAGCATAACCATTCAAGGTTACTCTCAACACACCCTGCGCATACATGAAAATGCCTTCTTTCATCTTCCAAAAAACCAAACCTTCCAGTTGTTAAAATCCGAAAAAACAAAAGCCGATTTGCTTCTTAAATGTGAAATAGATAGCTATTGTACATTGTTGATCGGTTGCATCGATAATGGAGCCGTATTTGAGAATCTGTATTGGCCCTTAGTGAAAACACCGTCCATACTATGAGTAGGGGAAGTGGGGTTAGTGTGCATCAACATACCTAATATGTGGTTTCAAACTAAATTTCAGATAGAGAGAGAGAGAGAGAATAGGAATTGTGAACTTTTATGAACTTTGAATTTGTGTAACCCTATGTTTCATCTTAATGTTTTGGATTTGTAAGGTTGATTGTACGTATGATTTGTGGTGACATTGTAGAAGGAAAAGTACAAAGGTTATCCAAAATCATGTAACATGAAATTCAGCAGTGCCAAAAGAACTATGCTGCTATGAAATGATTTCCTAATATTCCCAAGTTATATACACGAGTGTACGAGAGACTGAACACAGACACTTGCGTCATGTTAATATTCAACTGAAATATTAATGAACCGAAAAGAAATGAGAATCGAAATCGAAAAAACCGATAAAAAATCAATTGAAGTAGAATGTTTATAAATTACTGTTGATTCCAAATTTTAGTAGTTTTATCGGTGAACTTGCGAACAAGATAAAAAAAAAATAATTACAATAATGCTCCTCTATGGTCCAACATCATTTTTCTATTCTCATCGGTTGGCGATCATTCTCTCTCTATCTTTGCCATATTTCTCAAAACATAACCTTCTCAGCATCTTGTTCCACACCATAGTGCCTTTCTCTAACTCTATTGATTCTCAGCTCCCAATCATTAAGCCTTCTTGGAATTGCCCTATGAGGTAGGTTGTTGCTAGTGGGTATTGTAGAAACTTTTTTTTTTAAATCGATTTTTTATTTTAAAATGAAAATGGGAGTCGCCACCAATCATTTTTAAGAGGCGTGATCGGGTCACCTCGTGATTTGATCGTTTTAATAAGAGGTTTGATTTATTAAAACAATGTTTTTTTTCGGTCCAAAGAAATCCAGAAAATGGGTTCAGGAGTCGATTACGCCCAAAATTGATACCTAATTGATTACTTGATGTCTTCAGTGTTGAAAATTGAAAATTTGAAAAGAGTTTAAATCACAATCCTTTTTTTTTTTTTTTTTTTTTTGTATTAAGGCACTACCTAACTAAAATAATTTTCGTGAAAAGGGCTTATTTCAAGTTAAGTGAGAAAAAAAAAGATCATGTCCCGTAATAGGACACAATGCCTTAAATCCTCGAAAACGAGAATAAATGTCAATTGATCACTACTTAAATCTCGTTTTATTTATTTATTTATTTATTTATTTTAAAGTAGATATTCGACTATCTTGATTTTAGAAAAAAGCCATATTCAGTAAGTTAGGAACACGACTTTTCTAATTCCAAAAATAATGAATATCACCTCGGTTTTGAATATTTTACATGTTATAAAAAACGAAGATGACCTTGTTTTTGATTTTTTAGAAAGATACATATATTTTTTAAAAAAACGAATGAATAGGTTGTGATATAATACACGAAATGATGATAGTAATGCAACTATAATAATAATGAGAATACCAATTTTGTAGTAATAATATAAATTTTTATAATAATAATTATGAGTTATTAGTATATTAATAATCTAAGTAAGTAAAATAAAGTTAATAAGAAGGATGAAATGGAGTAGTATGAGTAAATGATATAGTTGATTGATAAAGCAAAATGAAATGGCTATATGGGTAGGATACTAAAAATGATATATAATAAATAAAGAAATGCCATAATAATTAACACAACAACAAATAATAGCAATCGTAATAATCACGTTAATTACTATTCTAATATTAATTAAATAATAAAGGAAAAATAAATAATAGTAATAATAACGATAATAATGCGAGTAGAAAAACATAAACCATCTAATTTTCGAAAATATAAAAAGTAATTAATAAATAAATAAATAAATAATAGGATAATAATAACAATAATAAAGGCAAGAAGAAAGAAAATAACAATAAAAAAATAAAAAGAATAAAAGAATGCACGATAAAAAGAAAATAATAAAAATTTTAAATATTAGAAAAGAAAAAGAATAATAAACAAATACATAAATAAATAAATGAAACAATAAATAAAACAGTTTGTAAGAAAATTTTGAAGTTAAATAAACTGAGGATTAAATTGAAATCAGAATAAAATTAAGGAGTACAAATTGTAAATAATAAAAAAATAACTAATAAAACAAAAATAAGGGTTAAAATAAAATGTGCTAAAAGAAATAGGGACTAAATGGGAAATTATCCAAACTCCATAAACGCGCCGTTTCATGAAGGACTAAAATCAAACAAAACCAAAATTAAATGGTAAAATTAAAAAAATAAGCGAAATAGGACTGGATTGAAATATAATTAAAAAGCGGAAGGACCGAAAACATAAATAGACCATTAAAAAAACACGCGGATCTACTGGGTCAGATCAGGTCTGGTTACAAAATGGCGTTGTTTTGGGGATTATGAACGCCGACCAAAATGGCGTCGTTTAGCATGCCTATATAAGTAAAAAAAAAATTAGTTTTAGCCCCTTTTTTTAAAAAAATTCAAACTCTCCTATTCTCTTTGGGCACAGCCCAGAACAGGCCATGGGTCGCCGACGATAGTGGCCATCGTCTCCAGGGGTCGGAAAATCACCTAAAAAGCCTATTTTAACCCCCCTTCGTATAAAACCCGATTCAAAGCCGAAAAAATTTAAACCAAAGCCAGAACTCTCAAAAAGGATGAAAAACCTTTCGGTTCTTAGCTTCTCCGCCATGGCCTCGGCCGAGTCCTAGGGATTCGACGGCCTTCGGGCTGAAAAAGGTAACGTCGATGGCACAAAGACCAAGCGACAGGTAAAAGTTCCTTTTATATATATTTATTATTATTTCTGCTTTCGAATTAAAAAAATAAATAAAACAAAAAAAATCACCTTAAAGATTAGAATCTGATTTTATCTTTTTTGATCGTTTCTTTTGTATTTTTCTATTTTTTGAAAAGAAAAAAAAGTTCTTTACAAACTGTTTTTGGGTTCTTTATAGCCAAATTTCACTATTATTTTTTTTCATTTTTCTACTGTTGTTGTATTGGCTGTTGCATGTGTTGCTTCTTCTTTCTTGCAGGGTGGTTGATGGTGGCAAAGGAGTTGGTGCGGCGCTGACGTGGGAAGAGCGACGGCGACAGGCTAGAGATTTAGGGTTTCTATTTCTATTTAGGTCTTGGGTCAGACGGGCCATTAGGTTTTTTTGGGGTTTGGGCTTGATGTATTTTTTGTTAATGGACTGTTATATTTGGACCTTTTTTTATTTCTGGTTAAAATTTGTTTTTATTTGTCTGTAATTTGGACCCGGGCGAAATTGGCCCATTATAGGTATATCATACATTGGTTAACTACAAGCTATCAAAAGAGTTTTTATATAGTTTTACTTCTTACTTTCATTGAATAATCTTTTTTATTCTAAACGATGGAATTGACCTTTGCAATATATAAAAAATGACTGGTTTGAAAATGCTATAAAAAATGAAACACAATATTTTTTTTATACATCTCAAAGTGATGGAAAAGAAAAAAAATGTTTTACGTATCCACCCAATTTAGCAACTTTTGGGGAAATGATACAAAAATATATATATTTTTCACACTAGAAAAAATGGACTAAAAAGAAGAAATTTTAGTAAAGAGTTTATAAAAAGAGTCAAATCTTTAGATAAGGACTCGTTTCTCTAATAATGAAACTAAAATAGAATACTTGCCTAAACTATATGATCCTTTCTTGCATGGACCCTACTGCGGAAGAATAAAAAACGGGTTCTCCTTTAAGCATAAATCAAACTTATAAAAAAAACACGGACCCGTTTTGGATAAATAAGATTTATGCTCTACTTCTTACTGCTGATTATCACGAATTTGAACGGACACTGATTATCACGAATTTGAACGGACACTGGATACACTCAATATGAAATCATTAGCAATAGAAAAAGAACTCTCTTTATTGACATTGATAGAAGATGAATAGAGAAATATCGATCCCAATGATCGAGTCAAAATTTTGAATTTTTTATTCAATATAGTTATAACTAATTCAAACAATCAAACGATTAGAAAAAAAATCTATTGGAATAAAAGAAATAAGTAAAAATTTCATCGATGGTCATACAAGTTAATCGACGATTTAGAACAGAATGGAGAAAACGAGGAAAATGTATCAGGAGAGAATGAAATTGTTCAAGAAAATCCAAGCGCGTAGTGATTTTTACTAATAACTAGGCAAACGCTGATACTTATACTAATACCAAGGGTGCTAATGATCCTGATCAAACAAACGAAGTGGCTTTGATACGTTATTCGCAACAATCGAATTTTCGACGCAACATAATAAAAGGTTCCATGCGTGCCTAAAGACGTAAAACAATTACTTGGGAGTTGTTTCAAGCAAATGTACATTCTCTCTATCACATGCACATGTTGCTATTAGTTGTCTGTTTTGGTTTGTGTTAACATGTGTCTTTGATATGTATTGCATGTATATTTTTTAGATAAAAGTTTTATTATTTTTCCAGAAAATAATATCTTTAAACAGTTTTACTTTTTTCAGTTTACTGTTCTAAAAAATCTGGAACTGATACATTTTTTGTTGTTAGGCACGAAAATAGAAAAATCTACTTTAACTTCCATTCATAATTTGCTTGTACATCAGATGGATGTACAAACAACTTAAATGGTGATTTACATGAGGAGATCTATATAGAGTAATCTCTAGGATTTGTGGCACCTGGTATGGAAGATAAAGTTTGCAGGCTTAAAAAATCTCTGTACGGTCTCAAACAAGCTCCAAAATAATGGTATGAGAAATTTCATGAGACTATTCTCAATTTTGGTTTTATAGTTAATGGTGCAGATACATGTGTGTATTCTAAAATGTTTGGTTCTGATTGTGTCATCATAAGTATGTATGTAGATGACATATTAATTTTTAGTTCTAATATATAAGCCATTAATAAAACTAAGAAATTCTTATCTACTAGATTTGAAATGACTGATTTGGGAGAGGTAGATGTAATCCTAGGAGTTAAGGTTACAAAATCGAAAAAGGAATTTTCATTAAACCAATTTCACTATATAGAAAAAGTGTTAAAAAAAGTTTAATAGTTTTAATGTAATCCTTGTGCGAACTACTTATGATTCTAGCATACATCTGTTAAAGAATAGAGGAAATAGTGTTTCTCAATTAGTGTATGTTAAGATTATTAGAAGTGTTATATTCTTGATGAACTACACTCGACCAGACATTACTTATGCGGTTAGTAGATTAAGTAGATATACACATAATCCAAGTAATGAGCATTGGAATGCTTTAAAGCATTTTCTTAAATACCTTAAAGATATTATAACTTGGGAGTTAGAATTTTTCGAGTACCCTGCAGTCCTTGAAGGCTATTGTGATGCAAACTGGGTAATTGATAATGATGAGACAAGTGGGCATATCTTTACTTTGGGTGGAGCAGCCATTTTGTAGAAGTTTGCTAAACAAACCTGTATTGCTTGCTCCATAATCGAGTCAAAGTTTATAACTCTTGACTTAGCTGACAAAAAGCCGAGAAGCTTAGGAATCTACTTACAGAGATTCCTTTATAGGAAAAACCAGTACCTCCCATATCTTTATTATGTGACTCGCAATCCGCAATTTGTGTTGTTAAGAGTCAAGTTTACAATGGTAAGAAAAGACATTCAAATAAGACATGAATTTGTTAGACATTTAATAAAGAATGGAGTACTCGCTTTGGAGTACGTGAGGTTTGAAAGGAATCTAGTTGATCCACTAACCAAATGGTTAAGTAGGAAAATGGTTCTTGATTCGTTGAGGAGGATGAGTCTTAAGCCTAGTGGTTGAGGAATCTATGGTGGATACCCAACTTAGGGCTAGTTTAGCATTGTTTTTGAGAAGTGCTTTTAAAAAGTGCTGTGGAAAAATGATTTTGAGAAGTACTTTTGAAAAGTTTGGTTTAAGATTTAAGTGTTTAGTATTGTTGTCAAAAAGTGCTTTTGAGAAATAAAATGTCTATTTTAGACATGGTGTTATAAAATAATAAATATGCATTTAAATAATGTTCAAATTAGTTAATATTATGATATCTTAGTAAGAATATAAAAAATAATTTATTATAATTTGTTTTAATATTTTAATATATGAAATATAAATTTAAAATATTTTTAAAAAAATTAATATTATTTATTTATAAAATTTAATTCGAATATATAAACTATATTTTAAATAATAAAATATAACCAATAAAAATTTAAAAATATAATATTATATATATAATAAATTTTAATAGGAAAATAATTACATACAAAATATAAATATTATATAAAATATATTATCAGGGTTAAAACTGTCATTTGGTCCAAAAGCACTTTTGTCAATAGCAAAAGCTAAAAAAATTTACTTTTACTTAAGTTCAAAAGGACTTTTTAAAAGCACTTCTGACTCCAAAAGTTGTTTGTTTAGTATTGCTTCTTGCTTGAAAAGTGCATTTGACCCCAAAAGCACTTTTGAAAAGCAATACTAAACAAAACCTTAGTTTCTAAGTTAAATATGGTCAAATGAAACCATAGAATGACTCATAGTATACATTTTACCTATCCCTATGGCGAATGATGTACATGTGTATGTCGAAACCATTTTTTTGAAAACAAAAATTTAGTTATCGACTTTAAAAATAAAACCGGAGTCACCACCGATCCGCGATTTAGGTGTGATCGGCCCACCTTAAAAAAACAAATTTGGTCTACGAAATTTGAGAAAATGGGTTCGGGAATTAGTTACGCACGAGGAAGGGTTAGCACCCTCGTAATGCCCAAAATCGGTACCAAATTTGATTATTTAATGTCTTGGTGTCGAAAATTAAAAAGGTTTTGTTAAGCTCAAATGTTGAAATTTAAAAAGGACAATCAATTATTCAAGTCATGCGGAAAAATTGAGACCCAATACGTTAGGGTACAATTTCTCAAAATCCTCGAATTTTGAATATCGCTTTTTGATTAATTTTTTTAAGAAAATCTTCATTTCGAGAAAATAATATGTCATACCCAATGCGTTAGGACATAACATATCGAATTCCCGAAAATGATTTTTGTTCATAAATTTTCAATAACGAATATTCTCGGTTATTCGGAACTAACGAAGAAAATCGGAACCCAATACATTAGGGCTCAATTTTCCTCGAAAATTCCTAACTTTGAATATCGTTTTTTATTTTGAAAACCTTTTAATCATAAAAATAATTTTAATGTTTTCATAAAATCAAAATATTTATTTTTAAAAAAAATGATGAAATATTGATGCATATATACATGTAAACAAAAATAACAAAAATAACATGAAAAAAATATATATATAAAAATAACAAAAATATAAGCATAATATATTAGTAATCATAAAAGAATATGGAAAGTATATACAAAAGAAAATGCGAAGGATACATATTAAAAAAAATGTCAAATAATATGAGTATATACATGTATATGTATTCTACGAAAATAATATGTTTAGATTGTAAAATATAAAAAATATAAAAACACTATAAAATGCAAAAGTATACACATATATTTGTACATAAATCTAAGAAAAATAAAGTAATAATAAAATATATGATATGTACATATTATAAATATATATATATACACATATAAATTATAAAACATGAAAATACAAATAATTATAAAACAGAATTGTAATAAAAAAAAACGTACTACATATATTTAAACATTTAATATATATATATATATATATATATATATATCATATATATATATATATATATATATATATATATATATATATATATATATGCGCACACATACATACATGCAACAATAATATAATAATAATTAAAAGTAATAAACAATAAAAATAACATAATAAAAATAAACTAAAAAACAAATTAAGGACTAAATTAAAATATCAAACAGAAGTTGAATACCGAATTTTAAAAATAAAAACAAGAAATGGAGTAAATTAAAACAGGTGCAATAGATAAAGGACCAAAAGAGAAATTTTCCAACTCGGCCTAAAGCACTACGAGCTTTTGGATCAATTTGAAACAAAATTAAAAATGCATGGTGAAATTTAAAAGAAATAAATAAGTTAATTTTAAAACACCATAAATCATGAGGACTAATCGCAAAAATAGTCCATTTTTTAAGAAACGCGGATCTTTCTCGGGTCGGATCAGGTTGCATGCGGGCACAATCAATACGACGCCGTTTTGGGGCCACTGAAACAGGCCCTAAACGACGTCGTTTTACGACCTATATATGCATAATTTTGAAACCCTAAAATCATTTTCCCTCTGCCCCTCTTCTGGTGCGCTGCAAATTCTCTCAAAGTCCCCTTCTCTGCCGCTCCGACTCCGACCAGACAACGGCGAAAAGAGGCCTTCAATCGCCTCCAAAAAACGGTAAGCCCTCCTATTTTCCCCTTATCCCTTTTTGTTATTCAAAGAAATCAAGGAAAAACAAGATAAAAGAATAAAAATAGTAAAAAGAAGCAAGGAAAAGAAACCCGAATTCGTCACCTTCAAAATGTTTTTTTCTTTCTTTCTCTGGTATTTCTTTTTCAGTTTTCAGTAAAAAAAATTTGCTAACCCCTTTACAAAATTTTGAATGGCTTTTTATAGCCAAATTCGTTTACAAAAATGCTATCCTCTCCATTTTGCTTGCTGTTGTTCGTGATTTGCAGGTGCGTGCGAAGGGCTGAACATGAGCGACATGGAGGTTGCCGAACGTGGGGGCAACGTGCGGCGCCCAAACTGCTGTTAGTCACTGCTTAGGGTTAGGATGGGATTTGGGCTTTAGACTTAATTGGGCTGGGTCAAAAATTGGATATTACAGCTGCCCCTCTTTGCTCGTTGTCGTATAAAAGAAACATAGCAAAGACTCTAAAATAACCAATTTTTGCCCGGCCATACTAGACCTTGGTGCCCCTTCTTTAAATAGCCACATTCCTTCTTACTGCATCTTCAGAAGTATAGGAATTGATGTTTTAATCCACTCCATGGTAACCTCAAGGAAATAAGACTTGATGTGATCTGCTCTCTGCAACCTCAGAAAGATAAGATCTGTGGTTTAATCCACTCCACTGCAACTTCAGGGAGATAGGATTAATTCTTCAGTCTGCTCCACTGTAACTTCAGGAAGATAAGACTTGATGCGATCTGCTCTCTGCAACCTCAAAGAGATAAGATCTGTAATTTAATCCACTCCACTGCAACTTCAAGGAGATAGGATTGATTCTTCAGTCTGCTCCACTGCAACTTCAGGAAGATAAGACTTGATGCGATCTGCTCTCTGCAACCTCAGAGAGATAAGATCTGTGATTTAATCCACTCTACTGCAACTTCAGAGAGATAGGATTGATTCTTCAGTCTGCTCCACTGCAACTTCAGGAAGATAAGACTTGATGCGATCTGCTCTCTGCAACCTCAGAGAGATAAGATCTGTGATTTAATCCACTCCACTGCAACTTCAGGGAGATAGGATTTGATGTGATCTGCCCCCTGCAACCTCAGAGAGATAAGATCCGTATGTCGATCCGCTCCACTGTAACCTCAGGGAGATAGGATCGATTTCTTCAGTTTGTTCTCTAGGGAACATGACCTGTAAAATTCATATTTATGAACCTAATTATGCCTAATGATTAGGATGTCATGATCAGAATGAATCACATGCTCCTAACTAGACATGTATGAATGACATTTGAATGGATGTAAAATGTTATTCTTCCCGAGAGTGATCCCACTTAGGTTGTCACTACTCAAAGTTTATTAAGACTTTATCACTGATGTGCTAAAATGCCTTCCTACTCGGCTGGCATCTTTAAAAAACACTTGATCAGATGGTCCCACTATGAACTTCTATATTTAATCCACTGAGACACAAAAATTCATACCATCTTCCTCCCGTTGTAACCCAAAGGTAAAAAGATCTGACCTTTTCTTAATCCTCAACTATCACAATTCGAGGACGCAGAATGTGAAGCTCCTCCGTCACTTTCACCATTTCTAGGGAGTCACCAAATGCACATGCACAAATGAAGAATATTCTTTCTCCGAGGAAACCTCCTCTTATTGCAAGGTGATCACTGCTTATTTATTCAATGGTGCTTTGTCACCAACACGACATCTTGTTATTTTGTTCAATCAATGCTTTTGACAACAAAATCCAAAGAGATAGTCTTAATTTAGACTCTTCCTTCTCAGATTTCCCTCCTTCAAACCAGGTGCGTTCTAAACAATAGTCCTATTTCAGGTTCCTGTATTATTTAGAAACTTCTAGAGTAATATGCAAAACTTTCTTTGTGAAAGTTTTATTAGTCCATTAATCGTTATTCTAATGCAACATGTTTTGCCAAAAGAATAAAACAATGAATAAATAGAATTGATTTGAGAGCATAGCTCGAAATGAATAAATTATCAATAATATTAAGAATAAAAGAGGAATTGACTCGTATCTTGAAAAAGAATAAAGTATTCCAAGAATAAGCAATTCAATATAAATAATATGAAGACTAGGTGCCTCAGATATCGCAGCTTGAACTTCTCTGTACAAACTTGCTGAAGACCATTCTGAGTTTGACATGTGCTTAGGAGATCTACAGTACTCTATCGATGCCTCAAGATGTCGCATACCCCTTCTTTCTGATTCAGATATAGCAAGATCACCGCATGCCACATTTTGATTAATATTTGAGCGGCCCTTTTCGGGTTTTCAACTCAAATCCCCTTTGGTCTAAGGTGCCCTTTGCGGGTTTTCACCTTAGCCTCTCCATTTTATTTTTCTTTTTTTCATCATTTTCATTTTTTCACCTCTTTTTTTTTAAGAAAAGTATTTTTTAACCGCATCCGAGTTTACAGGGTTTGGCAAATCTTTGCCATCCATCTTACTCAAAATCAAAGCTCCCCCTGAAAAGGCTTTCTTTACAACATATGGACCTTCCCAATTTGGCATCCATTTCCCTCTGAAATCCTTTTGTATAGGAAGGATCCTTTTCAACACCAGCTCCCCCTCATTAAATTCTCTGGGACGAACTTTTTTGTTGTCGGCCCGCATCATCCGCTTTTGATACATCTGACCATGCCAAACAGCTTTTAGCCTTTTCTCTTCGATTAAGTTCAATTGATCGTAACGAGATTGAACCCATTTAGCCTCATCCAATTTCAACTCAGATAATACTCGGAGAGAAGGAATTTTTATTTCATTAGGTAAAACTGCTTCCATGCCATAAACCAAAGAGAAAGGTGTTGCCCCAGTTGACGTCCTGACAGACGTTCTATAAGCCAAGAGAGCAAATGGTAACTTCTCATGCCAATCCCTGTAAGTCTCGGTCATCTTTCCCACAATTTTCTTGATATTCTTATTGGTTGCTTCTACTGCACCATTCATCTTTGGGCGGTATGGTGACGAGTTATGATGTCTGATCCTGAATTGACTGCAGACCTCCGCTATTACACTATTGTTCAAATTCAGCGCATTATCAGATATGATCCTCTCAGGCATTCCATATCGACATATGATTTCCTTTTTCAAGAATCTGCTAACTGCTGACTTCGTGACGTTTGCATATGAAGCAGCTTCCACCCATTTGGTAAAGTAGTCAATAACCACAAAGATGAAGCGATGCCCGTTTGAAGCCTTTGGCAATATTGGCCCAATGACGTCCATACCCCACATAGCGAAAGGCCATGGAGAAGTCATAACATGAAGAGGTGAAGGAGGTGCATGCATTTCATCGCCATAAATTTGGCATTTATGGCACTTCTTAGCATAGCTGATGCAATCTCTTTCCAAAGTAGACCAATAATACCCAAATCTCATGACCTGCCTGGCCATTGTGAAACCATTTGCATGTGTTCCACAGATACCTTCATGGACTTCTTCTATAATTTTTCTAGCTTCCACTGCGTCCACACATCTTAGCAGTACTTGATCCTTCCCTTTTTTGTACAGGATTTCTCCATCTAGAACATAGTCAATAGCCAATCTTCTCAGTGCTCTCTTATCATTCTCCGTTGCCTGATCTGGATACTCACGATTCTTTACATACCGTAATATATTCAAATACCAGGGATGATCATCTTTTTCCTCCTCCTCAACATTATAACAATGAGCCGGGGTTTCAGAAATACTCATCTGAATAGGCTTCATACCCTCTAACCTATTCACTCGGATCATAGAGGCTAAGGTAGCCAACGCATCAGCCATCTGATTCTCATCTCGTGAAAGATAATAAAAAGTAATGTCATCAAACTCATCCATCAATTCGAGAACCATCTTTTGATAACTGATCAGTTTAGAGTCCCTTGTTTCCCATTCTCCTTTGAGTTGATATATCACCAGTGCAGAATCCCCGTATACTTCTAACACTTTGATTTTACGCTCGACGGCTGCACGAATGCCCATAATGCACGCTTCATACTCTGCCATATTATTTGTGCAATCAAAATCCAATTTGCTAGCAAAAGGATAATGATCTCCGCTTGGAGATATCAGGATTGCCCCAATTCCATTACCTACAGCATTTGAGGCTCCATCAAAATTTAACTTCCACACCTGATGCATTTGAGGATTTTCTTCAGTGTTGCCATATACATCAAATCCTCATTTGGGAAATCAAAGTTCAAAGGCTCATAATCCACCAGGGCTCTGCTAGCTAAAAAGTCAGCTATTGCGCTCCCTTTCACTGCTTTCTGACTCACATATACTATGTCAAATTCAGAAAGCAAGATCTGCCATCTAGCCATCCTCCCATTCAAAGCAATCGACTCCATCATATACTTTAAGGGATCTAACTTTGAAATCATCCAAGTTGTATGATACAACATATATTGCCGTAATCTTCGAGTTGTCCAAACCAGAGCACAACACAACTTTTCAATGGCCGAATATCTCGCTTCACAATCAGTGAACTTCTTACTGAGATAGTATATTGCCTTTTTTTTTCTCCCCGTCTCATCATGCTGGCCTAACACGCACCCCATGGAATTGTCAAATACTGTTAGATATAATATTAATGGCCTATCCGGATTAGGTGGTGATAGCACTGGAGGATTAGACAAATATTGTTTTATTTTGTCAAAAGCCTTCTGGCATTCTTCATTCCATACACCCGGATTATGCTTCTTCAGAAGATGAAATATGGGATCACATTTCTTAGTTAGTTGTGAAATAAACCGAGAAATATAATTCAGTCTTCCCAAGAAACCCAGTACTTCTTTTTGAGTGTGTGGTGGAGGCAAGTCTCGTATTGCCCTGACTTTGTCTGGGTCCACTTCAATCCCTTTCCCACTAACTATGAAGCCCAACAACTTCCCCGATCTAGCCCCAAAGGTACACTTGGTTGGATTAAGCTTGAGCTGGAAATTTCTTAGTCTCAAAAATAATTTCCGCAGAACTTGAACATGCTCCTTTTCCGTTCTGGACTTTGCAATCATATCGTCAACATAAACCTTAATCTCCTTGTGTATCATGTCATGAAACAAAGTTACCATGGCTCTTTGATAAGTTGCCCCAGCATTCTTTAATCCAAAGGGCATCACTTTATAACAGAATGCTCCCCACAAAGTGATAAATGTGGTCTTCCTCATGTCTTCTGGATGCATCTTTATTTGATTGTATCCAGAAAAATCATCCATGAAAGAAAACAATGAATAGCCTGCAGTATTATCTACCAAAGTATCAATGTGAGGCAATGGAAAATTATCTTTTGGACTAGCCTTGTTTAAGTCCCTGTAATCCACACACATTCGTACCTTCCCATCTTTTTTAGGGACAGGGACAACATTAGCTACCCATTCTGAATACTTGACTTCTTGCAAGAACCCGGCGTCAAACTGCTTCTTGACTTCCTCTTTTATCTTTAGCACAATATCAGGCCTCATTCTTCTGAGCTTCTGCTGAACTGGCTTGCAATCCTCTTTTATGGGAAGACGGTGCACCACA
This sequence comes from Gossypium turneri, assembly GCA_008044935.1. Classification (NCBI taxonomy): domain Eukaryota; kingdom Viridiplantae; phylum Streptophyta; class Magnoliopsida; order Malvales; family Malvaceae; genus Gossypium; species Gossypium turneri. Next base: position 54,420,814 of record CP032581.1, read on the forward strand.
ATATCAGTGCTCAACCCCGGCATATCTTGATATGACCATGCAAAGACATCTTTGAATTCACAGAGTAACTTGATGAGGTCCTGCCCTGTCTTGGCAAAAATGTCAGTTCCAATCTTTACCTCTTTTCCCTCCTCTAGACTCACAATCTCCAATGATTCTTTATGAGGTAAGATTTGCTTATCCTCCTGTTCTACCATTCTCAATAAGTCCAGAGATACATCACAGTCTACGTCATCTCTAAAATTCTGTGATCCCTCTAAACACCTGTCTTGTTCAAAAGGTGATTCTGAGTCTGGAGCAGTGTCATTCATATCATTGATATCCGGGGACCTATGATAGGTGCCAAAGAATATACAAAGAATATATGAATTTATGAACAAAATATGATTATGAAATGAATAAAAGAATGATGACTCGAAAAAAGAATAAAAGAATACTGGCTCAAAAAAATGCATACGAAAAAGTATATTTATTGAAATTATAATATTCAAGACGTGCATAATCCATAAAAAAATTATATTTTAAGTCAAAACGACAAGGATGTTCTGCATATTTACTCTAAACAAGTTCTAAAAACTACAGGAATCTCTTCCACAGTCCAATTGTCCAGATCACTTCCAGGCTCGTAAGGACGAATCTCTAGCCAAGTTTCTCTTTCAACTGTGTCTAGGGCATTGATGTGAACATCTCCTGATATTTCTTCAACACCTTCCACCTCAGGCACTCTTTGTTCCGGATGAATAAACCCTCCTGACACGAAGGTCTTGGATATGTGAGGAAAAACCATAGGCTCCCACCTAACTTCATTTCCACTCGAGTGTGCCTTTCTTCTCTCCTGTCTTCTCTCCATTTCCTTTCTTCTTTGTTTTACATCTGGTCTATAACCCAGACCAAAGCGATCAAGCTTTTCCTTCATCACTGGTGCTTCAACTCTTCCTTGCAAATCTCTTCCCAATCCTTTTCCCGGTACAGCTCCTTTTCCGACCATTAATTGAAGGCCTATTCTTGTAGTCCTGGATATCTTCTGTACTGGAATTCTATTCCCCTCAGCAATAAATGTTGTATTTACGAATTCTAAAGATCGAAAAGAGTATTCCACCGCCTCCTCATCTGTCTCTATGTATGGTGCATTACTGGTTACTGATGCGATAATACTCTCCTCAGCATTTATTGTCACTAACCGTCCTTCTGACACTAATTTTAACTTCTGATGCAGCGTTGAAGGTACAGCCCCCGCCGAATGTATCCAAGGTCTGCCCAATAAACAATTATATGAAGGCTTGATATCCATTACAATGAAATCTACTTCATAAGTATTCGGGCCTATCAACAACGGTATTTCAATTCTCCCCAAAACCTTTCTTTCCGTCCCATCAAATGCTCTTACCACGTTTTGACATGTTTTCATATGTGAGCTATCCACAGGTAACCTATTGAGAGTAGATAAGGGCAGTACATTCAATGCAGACCCATTATCAATTAAAACTCCCGAAACCAAACTTCCTTTACACCGAGCAGTAATGTGCAGAGCTTTAGTGGACCCCATACCTCCAGATGGTATTTCATTATCGTTGAAGAAGATAAAATTATCAGCGCTTATATTGTTGACCAACCAACCCAATTGGTTGACAGAAATATCACTTGCCACGTATGCTTCATTTAAAGCCCTTATCAGCGCATTTCGATGTAACTCTGAATTCATGAGCAAAGACAACACAGATATACGAGTTGGCTGCTTATGCAGCTGCTCTACCACGCTATACTCACTGTGTTTCAAAAATTTTAAGAATTCAGTAGCCTCTTCTTCCTTTATTGGCTCATTAATTAATGGCTTTAATTCAATCTTCTTCTCTTTCTTTTGCTCAGTTGCAAAGACTTTTCCCTCCACCGATTCTATTTCAGCATTGATCCGACCACAGTACCCTTCGATATTCGTATAAGAACCTGTCTTTTGGTTTTCTTTCTCAACCCTAACTGAAGCTTCTTTCCCCGAAACCATCACCTCGCATTCATAATTCCATGGGACCTTCCCACTATCTTTATATGAAAACTTCATCGGCTTTTGAATAACAATCTTCGGAGTCACCTGTACCCTATCTTCCGTAACCCTAGGGAGTGAGATGATAACTTTTGAAAATCTCGTCTCCGACTCTAAAGCGCATATATTTTCTTTTCTTTCTTCCTCTTCAAAAAACTCTATTTCTCCAATATCCATCATGCTCTGGATCAGAGCCCTGAACTTCTCACATCCTTGAATTTCATGTCCCACCTCATGATGGAACTCACAATAATTTTGGGTCCTGTCACCCTCCACTACATCTGCAAGAATTAATCTTCTTCCTACCATTTCCTTCCAAACCCTCCTCAAAGGGATCTTTACCTCAGCAATATTCTCCTTGACCTTCTTCCCCATACCTTCACCTACTATGTTTACCCCAGCATCAGTATGTTTGGGTAATGGATTTTCCGTACCTGATGAATCATCTATCTTGACAACACCCATCTGAATCAGCTTCTCAACAAGCTTTTTAAAAGCAGTACAATACTCTATGGAGTGCCCCGTAACTCCTGCATGGTAATCGCATTGTGCATTTGCGTCATACCATTTAGGATATAGAGGCTGTAAAAGGGTCAAATAAAATGGGACAACAACGTGTGCGTTGAATAAATTTTGATACAACTCTTTATATGACATAGGAATGGGTGTAAACTAAGGCCTCTCATTACTTGGCCTCGTACCAGATTCCTGTTTTGATGAACCCTGTTGACCTGCCACCACCTTCCTGGGCTGATTCACCGTAATTGACTTGTTGTATGTATTCATGTTGTTTACCTCACTTTCTTTTTCTTTGAATTCTGCCTTCTACTATTATCTCTAACATCAATCTTCCCACTCTTTACAGCACTTTCAATCATCTCACCACTCATGACAATGTCAGCAAAGTCTTTCGTGGCACTGCCTAACATGTGTGTGATGAAAAGGGCCTTCAGCGTATTAACAAAAAGCATCGTCATTTCTCTTTCAAGGAGCGGTGGTTGGACCTGCACTGCCACCTCTCTCCATCTCTGAGCATATTGTCTAAATCCTTCATTCGACTTTTTCTCCATATTCTGTAAAGTGATCCTATCAGGAACCATTTCTGCCACATGCCCATACTGCTTCATAAAAACCTGTGCTAAATCCCTCCAAGAGCTAATCTTAGCACGGCTTAATTGATTATACCATTTTGACGCAGCCCCCGTGAGGCTATCCTGAAAACAGTGTATCAATAACTGATCATTATTGACATACCCAGTCATTCGCCTACAAAACATAGTAATGTGGGCTTCAGGGCAAGTGGTCCCATTATACTTCTCAAAATCTGGCATTTTAAACTTGTACGGAAGTACTAAATCCGGTACCAAACTTAAATCCTTAGCATCCAACCCATGACATCCTTCAGTAGTCTCTATCGCTTTGAATTTCTCCTCAATCCATTTCCATCTTTCTTCGAATTGCTTTGGTAATTCTTCCTTTGCTTTCTCTTTTTCAACTGCTTCATCGAAATCAGGAACAATAGGAATGGCGGGATTATTCTCAGGACTAGAACCTGACCCTACTTGAAAATTCATAGACCTCGAAGCATCGGCCTGAAACTGTTGAGGCCTAATTGTAACAGAAGATTTGTGTGGGAAAACCTCAACTTGAGGCTGCGCATATAAAGGAGTAAAACCTAGAGGATACTGGAGTCCATCCTCACCTTTCTCCTCAATATTGACTACAGGACTCTTTCCCTTATCCTTTCTATCAGTTAAGAGCTGAGTTAACTGGGTTAACATGCTTCCTTGGGATTCCTCCATTTTATCCATCAACTTCTGCTGAATTTTTTCAAGCTGTTCCTTCATTTGTTGCTGGAGCTGATCCTGCATTTCTTTTTGGAACCCTTCGAGCTTTTCCAACCTTTGGTCCATATTTTTTAATTTCGCTCTTGTACCGTAACGGTGCTGAGTTGGCTGGTTAGACTCCAGGTTAACTGAGGAAAGATTTTGATTAATCAGAACCCTTCGACAATTTTAATGCATGCAATGCAATGTATGAAAATGAATGCAGAGAAGATGTTAATTCTAATTTCAATTACTTTCAGAAAAAACTTTATTAGAAAATAAATTTCTTTACATAGAATGGGCTACAAATATGGCTTTGCCCTAACACTTAAAACCTTAATCTTTTTAAGCAACGATGCCAACTCTTGTCCTCGATCTGACTCTAGCTCGTACTTTACGCTCAACGTGTCGGCTTGTACCGCTAAAGTTTGTAAGTGATCTGCCACTTCTCGAATCTGGATCACAGCTTCTCCCATAATATGATCCCTGTCTCTAACTTGATTTTGGAAATACTGAAGCTGCTCATTTTGGCGACCTTCCTTTGCCTCTAGATGCTCAATCCGCACCTCACAATTTCGCAATGCTGCTTCTAGCCTTTCTATTGTACTCTTCATTTCTTCGATCTTGCTAAGACTTACTTTCAACTCTATTACAGAATTTCGACTTCGATGTTACCGGAGGGACCCTTTTAACTCAACTACTCTGTCCTTTAGTTCTCCTTTTTCCTTTTGACTCTCTGACAAGCTCTTCTCTAAGGTTTCATTTCGTGCTTGCACTTCTTGGAACTTTCTTTCCCACCTGTCTGACCTGTTTCTTTCCTCTCGAATTTTTTCACGCCGCTGTTCTGAAGTCTTTCCAAGCCCGGCAGTTCTCACGGATAGACGCAGCTTCTTGTAATCAGTCTTCAAGCTATCTAGCTCTTCCTCAGCTTTGTTCTTCCCCTTCCTTAGTTTATCAGCCTCGAGCTTCTGAACATCCACATCTAGTCTCAAATTCACCTTTTCTTCCTCCATTTGCTCGATTTTCCTCTCTAATTCTGTATTTTTCCTTTCAAAGTCTTGCTTTATGATTTTCAGCTCAGTAGGAACAACACGTAAATACTCCTCTATTGGCTGACTATCTTCTAAACCCGGCCCAGGAACGTTATCGTTAATCTGTTTAGCCCACCATTCCCCATACGTGGGAGCTGTCATCGGACCCACAGCTAATCCCTTTATTCGGCGAGTCTGATTCCATGCACTGACCATCTCACGAACTCTCCTCTTGTAACCATCGCCCCTATACGAGAACTCACACTCTGCCAATCCCTGAGTTGCAGGCACGAACTGTCTTGACCTGTATTGCCTAAGTACTAGCAATGGTACATAACCAACGGCTCCCCAAATCCCAATCAAAGGAACCCAGTCAAAATCCCCACATCGATATAAGATCTCACCTGGAAGCAACCATGGGGCTCTCCACTCGATATCGCCCTCCTGTAAATTTTGAAAAATAGCCATCTATTTCTCTTCCGAGATGTCATCCCTCCTCGGTGTAGCCACTATCTCTTTCAATGGTGAATAATTGTCAGAGAAGACCCGATATGAAATCTTATCGACTTTCCAAAAGTGACTATGGAACCATGCAAGTAAAAGCTGCACACATCCAATGAACCTACCCTCTCCCGCTCTCCGGATGCATTCAGTGACCTGAAGGTTTTTGCCAAAATTACCGAGACTGGTGTAACTCTCTTTTCAAGCCGATCAAATAGGTCAGTAACTACCTCGTCAACATGCCCCAAAATCTTAGGGAACATAACCAAACCATACATACTTAAAGCAAAGACATCTACCTTCTTCCTTGCATCTGGGTGCGCTAGAATGAGATCCTTCAAAATTTTCCAGGGAATACACTTGCTATCTCCCTTTTGCTTGATCCGAGCTGTGACCCACTGCTCACTCATCCCCGTTATATTCATCAACCTCTTCAAAAAGGTCGGTGCATTTACAGCCTTCGAGTAGACCTTATCCACTTGAATCTTCAAACACCGAAGTAAAGTCGTGTATTCTTCTATTGTAGGCACCAAATCAACCCTCCCAAACGTGAAACAACTATAAGCGAGGTTCTAAAATTGTGCGAGAGCCCGAAAAAGACGCTTATCTACCTTCAAATCAAGTAAATAAGGTAAATCCCCATAATTTGAAAAGAATAATTGTCTAACCTCATCATGCCATTAATCCCAAATCTCCTTCAACTCCTGCAAGTTGTTCTGGGTTACACTAACACGGGTGAAGTCCCACAATTCGGATATGTACCCCTCGGCCAAGCTATCACCTTTCTCGCACTTTGTGATTTCAGCCCAAGTTCGGACAGCCACATTATCTTCCACTCTATCAAGAAACCCATTTCCCATGATAAGCTTTTTATTTAGCAATCGAATATGAGCCAACGCCTTTCTATAATGAGATGCCATGTAATTGAAATGTCATGCAATCAAAGTAAAACACAAAAAGTCAGTATCAATTAAATACAATATAACCAAGAAATAGTAAAACTCCTAATTAGGTATCTACTAAGGTTAAGAGTAAGTCTACCTAGGGTGAGTTCCTAAAGGTCCACTATATGAGGTTTGGCTTCTAGAGCAAAGGTACCCGAACCAGCAGATTCCTCGATCCTCACCCATTATAGGCTCATATGGACCGAGTTCGGTTCAGGGGAATACATTTCCCTATGGCTGCACGGAGATGAAAATCTCACGAAGACATAAGTGATGCATCCCGAAAGTGATCCACTATCCTGCACGGAGGTGAAAACCTCACGAAGGAGTAGCTTCTCACTCCCACTTAGAGGGGTAAAATCGTCTATGCAATACAAAATGCAAATAAGATAACAGACTTAAGCCAGACAAGCAAACAATGAGAACCAATGAATGCAAAGGGAAATTATGATTTTAAAAACAAATACTTTAATTTTCGACAAAAAGACATCAAATAATCAATTTATGGCTCGACTCTCGAGGTCCCCAGTGGAGTCGCCAAGCTGTCGAAACCATTTTTTTGAAAACAAAAATTTAGTTATCGACATTAAAAATAAAACCGGAGTCACCACCGATCCGCGATTTAGGTGTGATCGGCCCACCTTAAAAAAACAAATTTGGTCTACGAAATTTGAGAAAATGGGTTCGGGAATCAGTTACGCACGAGGAAGGGTTAGCACCCTCGTAACGCCCAAAATCGGTACCAAATTTGATTATTTAATGTCTTGGTGTCGAAAATTAAAAAGGTTTTGTTAAGCTCAAATGTTGAAATTTAAAAAGGACAATCAATTATTCAAGTCATGCGGAAAAATTGAGACCCAATACGTTAGGGTACAATTTCTCAAAATCCTCGAATTTTGAATATCGCTTTTTGATTAATTTTTTTAAAGAAAATCTTCATTTCGAGAAAATAATATGTCATGCCCAATGCGTTAGGACATAACATATCGAATTCCCGAAAATGATTTTTGTTCATAAATTTTCAATAACGAATATTCTCAGTTATTCGGAACTAACGAAGAAAATCGGAACCCAATACATTAGGGCTCAATTTTCCTCGAAAATTCCTAACTTTGAATATCGTTTTTTATTTTGAAAACCTTTTAATCATAAAAATAATTTTAATGTTTTCATAAAATCAAAATATTTATTTTAAAAAAAAATATGATGAAATATTGATGCATATATACATGTAAACAAAAATAACAAAAATAACATGAAAAAAATATATATATAAAAATAACAAAAATATAAGCATAATATATTAGTAATCATAAAAGAATATGGAAAGTATATACAAAAGAAAATGCGAAGGATACATATTAAAAAAAATGTCAAATAATATGAGTATATACATGTATATGTATTTTACGAAAATAATATGTTTAGATTGTAAAATATAAAAAATATAAAAACACTATAAAATGCAAAAGTATACACATAAATAAAAGTTGGTCAGTTGTTTGACTATACTTTATCTTTTTGTATTGTTGAATTTTACTTTGTTCTTAAATAAAAGTTGAAAAAATGAATGAAATTTTTTTATTGAGCTTGAAACATTAGTTTCATATTTTGTGTAAAAGCTCATATCCATTTTTTATTTCTTGCTGATGTAAATTCTTCTAATTTAACGACTAATTTTTTTGTGGTTTGATAACTTATTAACTCGATTCTCGATTGTAACAGACTTTTATAACATTTTCCTTACCCTTAACCTAAGCCCCGTTACAACCTTGTAAAGACCTTTTGATTGATGTGTTATCCCATTCTATAATGGTGGAGATTTGATTTTCAAGCAAGCTTATGGTATAACATTTCTTGTTTGGCTGTTGAGTGCACATTACTTGAATCTTCAACACCTTGAGTGCTTGAATGCATCTTCGTAAGGGAGTTACTTGTTGAGTTTGAATTTCAGGTAATTATTGAAATAGGGGAGATGCCTAATGTTTTTAAGCCTTAAAGATTTTTGCTTATATTGCTGGTATTCTTTAGTTTCATTTTAGTTTGAATTTCCAATGCACGATTATCTATAGATTATCTTAGACATTGTCGGTGAAAATAATAAACTGAGGGAAGTTAACTTGAATGTGGGTTGAGAATTTTGCTTGAGGGCAAGCAAATGCTTAAGTGTGGAGATATTTGATAAATGCTAAAAGTAACATGTTTTAACCTTATTTTTTATGTGTTTTTGGGTGATTATTCGAGGTTAATTGTGAATTTTATGCTTCTAATCCTTTGAATTCATGTTTTAATGCTTGATAGAGCACTTGGGAGCAAAAGGAGCAAAAAATAAGTGAAAATCGAAGCATCGGAGTAAGCTACAGGACCCACACAAGTTGAACCAATCCACACGGGGCTGTGTGGTAGGCCGTGTCGATTTCACGAAATTACAGACCGAATTACAAAAAACCGTGACTTTTAGGTTTTTCAGGCATTTTAAAACATATATATGACAAAAATAGGAAGATAGGAGATGGTCGTCATAGAATACTCACAAAAACAACTCGAAAAACACCATTGAAGCCGACTCTGAAGCATATTTCCGTCAAGATTGAAGATTCCAAGTTGATTTCTTAGGAAGTTTGTTAGCTCGATAATTCAACTCGAAATCACCAAGAATGGGGTGAATTGGTCTCTTAAAAATTTGTGGTTGCTAAGAAAATGATAGAGACAATAAACACCTCAATTTATAGTGGTTCGACCTCAATTGCCTACTCCACTACCTTAACTTTCCACAATGATGGGCATCAAAACCACCAAAAATAATTCCTATAAAAATGACTCTATATAGTAGTAAAAAGTGGTAGTAGGGTCGAGTCCACAGGGATTGATATTATAATCAACTTTCGTATTTAACTTGTTATCAGAATTTCTGTCGTGTCGATAGTCGTGGCAATAGTCATAACCACGACTCCAAACGGACCTGCTGAAAAATAAACAAATAAATCAGGGGAGTTTTGAAATGTTTAGAAATTAAAAAATTGAAACAGCATAAATAAATAATTAAATCAATTGAAAATTAAATTTGGATATTGTAATCAGAGATAATAAGCCTTAGCCCTAGACTTGATGGATTCTGGATTTAGAATCGGTCCTCGAAAATTAATTTTCTCCTCCAAACAATAAGCTGGTTATAGTAGTTAAGAACGTCCTAACCGCCAATTCTTCCTCTCGTAGCTGGTCTCGGTACGACCTATAAACCAACCCTTATCGATTATCTAACCGAGATACACGCGTTCTCGATTCAAGATTCTGACAGCCTTGCACTCTGAAGAACCCAACTCGGATTAACGGCCTCAACTGTGTGGATCGTTTAAGCCCGATCACTTCTCCCTTGATTTGTTCTCAAAGATCCGAATATAGCATGGCCAACTCGTTTCCCCAACTGTCCGCAAACACGACTCCAACCCAACGCACTTTTTGACTTGAAATCGAGTTAACTTTAAGGGATGAGTTATTAATCCCGATAATTAGGAAAAATGTGAAAACTGATTGGAAGGAATTTTTAATACGAATATGTATCTCACGATTTTTGACCGGAAAGAATACCAGCCTAAAGCTAAGATAGAATTTAGTGAAGCATGAAATTATTCATGCTTTGGTTGGCTATGGAGTAGATTTGAATAAAAATGGTGGGAATTGGAAAAGGAAGGGACTTGGAAAGCAATTAAACAAATTTTGCAAAGAACAAATAAATGAAAATGGAATTGCAGTAGCTATTGACGCAAGAATTTGGAAAAGAAATAAAATAATTCTTATTTAATCCAAATAAAATCAAGTGTCAAGTGTATCTTCCAGGCTACCTTAAAGCTTTGTTTATATACATATTACTTACTAAATTTGGCTTAACCACCTAATACATAATTAAAATTTAATAAAAAGATAAAATTAGACTTTTTTTTTTTCTAATTTTTGGCTTTTACAAAGTCAAAAGAAATCTGATGAGTCATTGACTATCTCCACATTTTTTATTTGGCCCCACTTTATTGGCTATGCTGCAAATTGGTCCTTTTCTGCTTGTTTTTAACTCATAGCATCCCAATTACATTCCTGACAGGATTAAAACATAAAATCACTAATTTAGCAGGGATCAATTCAAGAATTAACCGATTTAAACACAAAAAATATGCAAATTTAACATGTTATCACACAACTAAGGATTATCCCAAATTCATTAATTTGATAGCATTTGAGGACAAGGTTTAACCTTACAAACCCCCTTAAGGTTTTACCCCAAACCTTAAGACACAAACCCTCTTAAAGATATGAAAAGAAGCAAACAAAGAAATAATCCTTATAAGATCAATGTGTTTGCAAATTAAGCTCAATTACAACGAAGAACACTTGAGCTAATAGGATAGCAATGAAGCTCACAAGTATATAAAAGAAAAGTATGAAAATGTTGGCACAAAGGTTGTTTGATTGATCTTTAAGCTTGAATATTCTCTCTTATTGTTGTAGGATATTTGGAAGCTGTTATTTATACCCCTAATTGATTTCCAATCATTGTGGTTGTTGAAGATATGAATAGAGCTGTTGGGGATGTGAAAACCAGTGCATTTAATTCACCTGCAACAGCATGTATCAATACTAAATAAAATGGTATCGATCATTTTTGCACAAAATGCAAAATTCAGTGAGCATTGGAGCTTAAATATCTATACTAGACAAATTTTATCGATACCATATGAAAGGTATCGATACCGGATCAATACTTAGTTGAATTTGTGAAAAACAGAATGTCAATTTGGTATCATTTTTCAAAGGGGTATTGATATTTTGAAAACAATCAATAGTTTTTGGGCTGGAGCTATACTCACTTGTTTTAAAAATAGTTTGACTAGTTGAAACAATTCTTACCTGATTAAAATCATTTTAACTTGATTTTAAGGTTGATTCAAAAAAATTTAAGAGTTTTAAAGTAAGAATTGAAAATTTTATCTCTTAGACTTAATTTGAGAAATCATTTTGTCAAATTTGTTCAACTTTAACTTAGTTTCTTGTTCTCAATTATGTGTGCTTAATTTTTTGTTTAATATTTCTAGATTATTGATTCATGTTCGATATGCTTAAATCGATGGTTGAATAGACCCTGTTTAATATTAGATCTTGCGTAATTAAGTGAAGTTGCATGTGACCCTAGAAATAGGATGATATAAATCTATTGGATTAGAGTCAAATCTAATAGGGGAGTCCATAGCACGAGTTAATACGATAATAGGAGTTTTAATTAGAAAGAAATTTCAATTAATCAACCTAGAGTCAGTTGCCCTTATGCTCGAAAGATATATTTGCGTAATTTAGAGATTTCTACGGATCAAGTTACTAAGTAAAGAAATTGCGTAATTTAAATTGATAGTGACAAATGAAATATAAGTGAATTATTTCCTGGGTATTGTTTCGCTTCTTGGTTGTGTATAAATTATTTTCATGATTTGTTCTTTGTTGTATTCATTAGTTAATTAATTTAATTAACTTTAGTTTTAATCAATCATTCGAATTATTCGATTAAATAAGAGAAAGACGGTAATTACTAGTACTTTTAGTTTTCGTTGGAACGATATTTATACTCATCATAATTGTAGCCTTAATTGATAGGTACACTTACCTTAATCAATTTATGATGATTTTTTTATCATCTTGATAAAATGATAACCCATAATAATCCATAATTTTTATATTTTTTTTTGTTTTCGGCACATCTCTATCCTCCGATTGTATATAAAAAATATTCAAATAAAATATATATTATTAAAATTTTATGTTATTTATAATATAGAAATGTCTATATTTCAATGAATATAATTACTTAAACTTTTTTAAAAGAAATTTTCAGAGAAACGCATAGGTCTCTATTGCTATTTTATATACAGACACAATGATCGCGAATGAATATTTCTTTCTTTTTGAGTATCTCTCTACCACATTGTTCTAGCATGAAATAAAAGAAAAATAAATTATTGTTAAAATAGTTTCTGCCTGAATAAATTTATAAATTTTTACTATTTTTGAATCCACCGAATAATTTGTACAACAAGCTGACGCAGCTCAACTCTCACCTATCATCTCAACTTCCAGCAAATGCCCATTAAGGCATGTCCATGTGTCAACCTTACCAGTGACAGCAATTTTGAGAGAATTGCAGATACAAGAAGAAAGAAAAGTTGTGATTTCGTTTTATAATTTCCTATCTGTCATCCATAGTCATGACAAGATTAATGCTGTGGAAGCTCAAATGTTGTCTACAACTATGGGAAACATCGCAATGAATGCGGGTTCAATGCAACACTGAAAGCTCGTGCTTTGGAGAAAACATGAAGAATGCAGTCCATCAATATCATAGATGACAACATGGAACTTGGTTGGTCCAAATTAGAATCAATCTCTCTTTCATATATCACAAGATTATATATGTAACCATATAACTTACAGAAAAACAAATTAAATTACAAAAAGAGAAAGGAACACAAGTCATTTCTGCTGACAAGAAAACACGCTAATTCCTTTCAGGACATTCATATTGGACTAGGGAAATTCAAGCCCATTTTCCCTGTTTATGAGTTAGTGAATGACCACATGTTCATGATTGAACCGAGATGTTAGCGTTACTCTGCTGCTCCGTGAGTTTAGCCGGCGAGGATTTCGTCGCATCTTTTACCTGCTTTGCTCTATCTTTCAACTTGCCACCTCTCTCCCCACTCACCTGACCCTTGTTTTTCTCCTCGTTTACAGTAGTGGACCGTTCCCTAAGGTTACCAAAGCTGTGGCGGTGAGCCCGGCAGCAACTTTTTGCCTTCTCATCCTCGGTTGAGTGGACTACGTCACTACAACTCTTTCTCCGGGTAAGATTTGGTGACTTTGGCCGAGTCAATGGCAGCTGAAATGAAATAAAAGCGACAACGAAATTGTTTCATCCCACATATCATGCAAGTAAAACCCAAATTATTGATATCCTGAATGAATATGAAGGTCCATTCCATTCTATGCTTTTCATTTTTGTCCAGTCTAACTACTTCAAAGACTCGTAGTGAAACAAGGAGAAAATATTCAACAGAATACCTTCTTCAGTTCAACCTTTGGTGGAGGTCCTTCATAGTAGAAACTAGGAACCGGGTTTGCTTTGACAAACAGGCCCTTTCGAAGTTGCTTAATGGCCGCCTCTTGCTCTTCCTGCAACAAAGCAAGGAGGGTGGATTTTGTTAAGTATCAAAATGTACAGGTCCAAGCAGACTGACTCTAGTATAACTATAAATAGGAGATATTTCAAACAACATGTATGTACCCTGAGCCTGGCCTCGTACTGGCTTCTCTCGGCCTCCAGAGCTTGGTGTTTTTCCTCTAACTTTTGGTGAAACTGGATTGAAAGAAGTTATAAATATTAGGATTAGGATTAACTTGGAATGAAATGGGGAGAAAAAAGCATCATATAGAAATCAAATATCAACTGTTTGAACAAAGAATGTACCTCCCTCCGTTTCTCAGCTCGTTCAGCACTTCTAAAAGTTGGAGCAGTCCCAATAGTTACCCTCGATCTAGCAGTTCGTACAGATGCAGCAGTACTAGACACAGCTAAGGAAAATTCAACTAAAACAAAAAAATATCAATTCCACTACAACTTACCTTCCTGCTAAAGAGTGAAAAAAATAAAATAAAGGAGAGTTTCCATGGGAAAGTCCCTCAACAATTTATTAAAATGATAACTGCAAATAACAAGATCATAGCATCATGTCTTCTTAACACCAAATATAGGATACGAGGAAGCGACAGACCAATTATCTTCTTCATCAGTATGCTTTCTTGATATCAAAGGAGTCTTTGGAGAGTTTGTCTGAAAGAAAAGGAAAAACTGACAAGTTCAGTACCATGCGCATAGCAAAAAAATATCACTTATTTTATGTCCCTACTTGAAGTGAATGTCATTCTCCTACCGGTCAAGCCTCTTACATAGAACAGTACTTAACCGAGTTGTCTTAACCAAACCATGATCAGGTTCAAGTCATCCAAAAGTCCATATTGGGTCAGAAAATTCATCTTACTTGAGAATTGTAGTTACCTCAGAATCCTTGGTGGGGAAAGGTGGAGAGTCACCATTTGCGATGCCATTTGCAGCAGTTTTGGAGAAAGTGAGGTGTGCTTGAGTATTTCCAGCACCAGGGGATTTCAATGCTGGGGAACTTAACTTCTTATTCACCGCACCATTTGATTTCACTACGCCGTTTGGCTTATTGTCCACTTGAACACCTCTGAGTTCCCTCCCCATTACACTGCATTAGACATAAGTTGAGCATCAAAATGCTATGAAAATGGATTTTTTTTAGCTCGGAGAATGCGAACTACACTTTCTTTTACTTAAACATATAAAGAAAATGCAGGAAAAAAGTAACAAAAAAGTAAACAGGTAATTGGTTTCTATTTTCTGTCAATATGCATTAGATAACAACTACAACACGCAATTCCGGGTTGCCAAAATAAGAACTGCACCAAGAATGATAAGTAATACATGATTATGTAAGAGACTCAAAACAAGTTTCGTTGTGCATGTATAACCGGCGGAAAAGCTCGCATATCAAATGAAACCTACTTTCATGTAGATCGGCGCATGATCTGCAGTATGAATACAAAGTAGATAGTCTTTTCTAATAAAAAGAATCCCTTTTATATTTCCAAATTTTGCAATACTTTCACTTTGCTTAAACCTTGGGATACAAAAAAGGTTCCCAAAGAAGAACCTAGAAGAGGATTTATGGAATGATTTGGAAGTCACATGGCACAAGAAATGAAACCTTCAAATACAAAATATAAGGAATTTAAGTCACTATTTTGGTATGCAAAGATGTCTTCTACACATATGGTTGTAAACAAGTAAAGCACAAAAAGGAAAAGATATCCAAGAAAAAGAAACAAAACCTCTTCTTTTGAATGAATAGAGAATTGAAGATCTATGAAGCCAAAAACAGGAAAGAGGGGGGGGGGGGGAGTATCATCTTTCAGGTTAGCTTACAAATAAAAGTAAATTACAAGGCAACAGAAAAGTCATGTTCATCTAGAAACAGGACAAACAGAGAAGTAAAATTTAGCAACCTCAAATCAAACAACCCTTTTTAAGAATAATTAAATGAATCATGCAATAGCTAAAACAAACATAAGGGAATTCAAAAAGTCAATAACCAAGAAAAGTAAATCTTTTTTGCAATACTCCTCATTTCTTGGAGAAAATTTCACAAAAAAGAAGAAGAAGAAGAAGAAGAAAAAGACTTTGCATTTAACTTAAGATAGCTAAAAGAATTCCACAAATCCAACGCTTTTAGACAAAACTGAGAAAACTTATAATCATAAAACCATAGATGGACAAAGAGAAAAGGAGAAAAATTTACCAGAACTCTGCATTTCTTTGAAAACTTTCACATAAAACAAACATAATAAATAAATAAAAAGAGAAAAAGATTTTACATTTAACATAAGAGAGCTACAAGAATTCCACAAATCTAACACTTTTTGATCAAACTGAGAAAACCCAGAATAAAAAAAACCATAGAAACTTACAAAACTCTTCATTTCTTTGAAAACTTTCACATAAAACAAACAGACCTGATGAATACCAATTAAACAAGAAAAAAAAACCCCAGAAAACCTGATGAGAAAGAAGAAACATACCTTGAAAAAGACAGCAACAAGGAAACTCAGTTAAACAGATCAAAAAACATTGCTTATGTTAAAACCAACAAAAAAAATGAACAGCCAAAAACCCAAAACAAAAAAAAAAGGATAAGAACTTTGATTCACTTACAGGTTTTTTTTTCCTAGCTTGATCTGACAAAATCTTGAAACCCGTTTCTTCCCTTCCTTCTGCTTCTATTTTAGTGTGTTTTCCTTTGATTTAGCTCTCTCCCTAGGCTTTTGAAAGCTGAGTTTTTTTCTTTCTTTATAATGTGGTGTTGTTGGTTATTTATAGGGGACAGTTTTTTCAGTTTTTATCTTTGATGTGTTAAACGCCATCTTTTTGGTCATTCACGGCGTTACCATTTACATTAGTTAGTCTATTTTTATTGATGAGTTGGCATCAAACTTGGATTCTATAATTAAATTTGAAAAACATAAGATAGTTGGAACAAAAAAAGAAGGATAAAAGCACAGGAAATTGCAGAATTAGCCATGCTTTTAATGGGAATTAAAATATTTGTAAATTAAGAGCTTATTTAAATGTCTCCCCCACCATTTTGTTGTACCAACTTAATTTGTTAAAATAAATAGTGCCACAACAACACCAATTCCATTTAATTAAATATCTTAATGTGCTTAGCATTTTGCCTAACATCTTATAAATGAAAAAGAAGCATATTTTTCTTTTTCTAAAAGAAAAAAAAAAAGTGTTAAGAAAGGAATACTTACTTTATTTATTATAATCATGCTTACCCACTAAACATCATAAAGTTTTCAAACTTCATTCAAATCACATTATAACAATCAATCCAGCACCACTTCGATTAAAAAAATTACGAAAATATCTTTTTATATTATATTATTCGAAAGTACTTTAATATTTTATTTTTTAAAAAATAATAAATATATATATATACTTATCGTGAGATTTGAACCCATACCAATATGTAAAATTTTAGATTTATCACTCAACTAAAGCTTTATTTTGAATGTTTTATACATTTTAATTTTATCATGCATACTTTATTACCTCCATCAATTGTATATTCATATTATTATTTATTAATTGTATGACATCAACTCGATTATAAAATTACTAAAATACTCTTACTTTAAAGGGTAATTAATATTACTATAAACATATTTTTGTTATTTCATATTTTTATACAATATTTCAAATAAAACAACTGAAAAAGATTATTTAAGAATCTCTTACTACTCCACCCCATAATCGTTTGTTGAAATAATTTTATAAATATATATTTTGTAAAACATGTTTAATCTAATTTTTTATTTTCATATTTTACAAAATATGTGATTTCTGCGCAGTATAATAGAATTTCTAATGTTTTATAAAAACTTGTAAAAATTATGTAGAATGATGATTAAAACTCTTAAATTATAGAAGTTCAAAATTTGTATTTTTTTAATGTTATAGTGATAAGAAAAACTAATTTCGTAACTAATAACCGAAAATAAATGAGAAAAAACATTTTATTAAATAAATTTTTGAATAATTTTTACTGCTTAAGGTTAATTTTAAATAAATTTTCGGAAATGTGAAGATAATTTTAACGGCGTGAAGTAACGGATAGAATATTATATGACAATAAAATAGAACCGACGTGGGATTAACTTTGGGTTGATGGAAAATGTCCAAAATGTTTGAGTTGAAATCTTAAAAAAAAGATAGTATCTTTTCTTCTTTTCAAATTTCTTTCGTCAGCTTGCAATGTATATTTGTCAGACCTAAAATAGGACAAATTCTTTAAATTACCCTCCATTTTACCATTATTTTCTTTAAATAATTTATTTTGGTTATAAATATTTTGGACACTCTTTGAAGTTAGTTTCTATAATAATAATATCATATTAAATAGAGTAGTTGACATGGTATAAAGCATTGTAGAATGTTCTTGGAACATTTGGTGGCAAAACCGAAAAGGAATTTTGGTTTGAAGATGTCAAGAAATAGGGACCATTTTAATGAGCAAATAAAATAAAATCCTTTTGATATTAAAGTTTGTTGGGGTGGTACCAATCATACATATAATACTACCATATGTTGATGGTAAAGGTTTTGAATTACGGGAGGATGGGAGTTGTAAAGGTGAAATTTTGAAGTCCTTTTAGGGAAATTTAAAGTGTCTATAAAATTTGTATACCCAATTTGACTTTATTAAAATTAAAATATATTATCCAAGAATTACTTAATGCCTGCACGGAATATTTGTCATTCTACCTGATTTTTATTTATTTATTAATAACAGTTCTTATAAATGCCTAGATAGGCAGCATGTAATTGTCAAAATCAATGAAGGCACAGTTGGGTCGAGCCAATAATACATACTCCCACCAACACCCTCAACAACAATGATAGCAAAGAGAGGGAGGTTTATGAAAAACTAACCCTAATAACCTTTTATCACATTCTCTCCCACCGTTGTGAGCCATAAACTTCGACACCTCCCATACTTCTACCATTGTCTTTACTTGTAAAATCTGTCTCTATACTATAATTTAGTCCCTATACATTTTTTAATTTTAAATTTTTGATTCAATAGTATTCGTTAAATTCATCAAATTAAAGTATATTATATTTAAAATTTTATGTGACATACATATATGTAAAGTTATGTTAATTTAATATTTCTAACATGCACATTATTTTAATTCACGGATTTAATGATTACCATTTTTAGCATCCCTTCTGTAATACCCAAATTTTTACCCGGCCCACAATAAACAAACAGTCCATTACAGATAGGCCTATAGGGCCCAAATCCAAACCAAACAGAGGCCCAAAAAAAATTAACCCCCAGATGACACTCAGAAACCCTAGGGTTTCAACAGCGCCGCAGCCACGAGCCTCACGCGATCCTCACCTGCAAGAAACAAACGGTAAAAAGGAAAGAAATCAAAAGATTTGTAAATCAAATAAAGAAAAAGATTTGTTTCTTCTTTAGATTTATTTCATACAGCTATAAGAAGCCATTGAACACACTGTAACAGGGATCCGATTTTCGAAATCAAAAATACAAACTACTACTTTCGCAATATCAAAAGCAAAAATCGAAGCAAAGGTTGATACTTGCAATTTTTATTTATTTTCTATTGTTACATATATTTTTTATTTACATACGAATAAAATAGATAAGAGAAGGAAAGAAACAACCTGCGTTTGGAGCCTAAACCGCCGTGTGCCTTCGAGGTAGCCGTCTCCGAGGAAAGACGGTCGGAAATCGAAAGGTTTCTCGGGTTTTTGAGGCGTCTCTGCTTTTATTTTGAAGGTTTTAAGCCCAGATTTGGGCAAAAGGGGGTCAAGAAGGCTAAAAGGGGGATTTTTTCTGTTTTTCGGCCACCGCAGACGATGGTGCCAGCACCGGAGATCGGCGATCGGCGCTGTGGCCGACGAAGGGCCGATGACCGACCGATGGATGGAGAATCAAGAGGCTGAGAGTGTTTTTTTTTTTAAGGATTTGGTTTTTTTTTTTAAATTTGTTTTGAAATGAAATTTCGTTTTAAGTTTGGCTTAAATAGCAATTGAAAACGGCGCCGTTTTAAGGGGAGAATCCGCGCACCGACCCGACCCGGACCCAGGATCTGCGTGTTTTTATGCGGAGGGGCAAATTGCACTTTTAGCCCCTCCGCCTTTTAATATATTTTCAATTAGTTTTTTTTATTTTTTAATTTCGACCTTTAATTTATTTTGAATTCCAATTTAATCCTTTTGAACGGCGCCGTTTTAGAGGAGAAGGGAAAATTGCCCTTCCAGCCCCTCTATGTAATTCGCGCGTTCAATCTGGTCCTCCAGACTTTATTTATTTGCAGATTCATCCCTATTTTTTTACTTGCGACCCAATTTCGTCCTTTTTTCATATTTTTCTTAAAATCAGTGTTTCTGATAATTTTTTATGAAATTATTATTATTATTTTATATATAAATGTTTCTTTTTGTATGTATTTATACCTTAAAAAACTAATATTTTTCGTATATTTATAGACACATGTTTTATTTAATTAGTTTTGATATTATTTTAATTATTTTAAACTTATATATTTTTATGTGTACATGTATATTTTTTTGTTTATTTCAATCATTTGTCTATTGATTTAGGTTTACATAGTTTTATTATTATTTTGCCCATTTATTTGATACTTGGCATATCATTTTTTATTTATTTGTTTATCTTATATACAATTGTTGTATTTATTATGGTTATTTGTTATTGCAATATTTATACATGCATTCAATATAACATTACATCATTTTACTCGATTTTAAAAAATAGAAAATTTTCCAAATTGAGATAATGCTCGTATTTAGGATTTTCAAGGGAATTGAGCCCTAACGTATTGGGTTCCGATTTTCTTCGTTAAATCTGACATTCGAGTATTCTTCTTTAATCAAAAATAAGAGTTCATTATTGGGAATTCAACACGTTGTGTCCTAACGTATTGGATGTGACACATTGATTTCTCGAAATGAAGATTTTTCCTAAAAATAATAAAGGAAATATTCCGAGTTTGGGATTTTAAAGGAATTGTGCCTTAACGTATTGGGCCACGATTTCTTAAATCTTGAATCAATGGATATTCTTTTAAATTTCTTTTATCACACGAGTATTCTGGCTTAATTCATTTTGGGGAAAATTAGAATGCCGTGCCCTAATGCATTGGGTGTGGTATTTTCTTTCTCTGAAATGATAAATGTCTTAATACGTAACGTTTTCTTTTAAGTTTTGCTAAGGATTACATTTTTTCAAATTTTCGACATTAAGACATTAATTATTTAACTAGGTACCAATTTTGGGCGTTACGAGGGTGCTAATCCTTCCTCATACGTAACTGACTCCCGGATCCGTTTTTCTAAAACTCGTACACCAAAGCCGTTTTTTAGGTGATCCAATCACACCTCAATAAAAGATTGATGGCGACTCCCAATTTTATTTTTTTAAACTCGACAACCTAAAATTTTTGTTTTTCAAAAAAAAACGGTTTCGACAGCTTGGCGACTCCACTGGGGATTTTTTAGAGAGTCGAGCCACAAAGTTGATTAATTTTTGTCTTATAGTCGAAAAATAAAATTCGTTTTAAAAATCCTCTTGCATTCATGCTTAATTGATTTAAGTACTTTAAATTATTTTGCATTATACATTTCATGAGTTGAACAATTTTACCTTTTTAAGTGGGAGTGAGAAGCTATGCCTTCGTGAGGTTTTTACCTCCGTGTAGGGTAGTGGATTGCTTTCGGGATACATCCGTACCTATGTCTTCGTGAGATTTTCATCTCCGTGCAGCCATAGGGAAATGTATTCCCCTGAACTGAACTCGGTCCATATAAGCCTATAATGGGTGAGGATTGAGGAATCTGCTGGTTCGGGTACCTTTACTCTAGAAGCCCAAACTTCATATAATGAACCTTAGGAATCCACCCTAGGTAGAATTATACTAAATCCTAATAGATATCCAATTAGGGATCTTTACTATTTCTTGATTATATCTTGTGTTTCTATGTTATACTAACTTTTGGTGTTTTATTTGTATGACATGGCATTTCATTTCATTATAAAAGGCGTCAGTCCAAATTCAGTTGCTAGATAGAAAGCTTATCATGAAAAGAGGGTTTCTTGATAAAGTGGAGGACAATGCGGCTGTTAGAACTTGGTTTGAAACAACGCAGTAAAAAAAAGGGTGATAGTTTGGCTGATGGGCATGTATCGGACTTATGGGACTTTACACATATCAGTGTAACTCAAAACAATTTGCAAGGATTGAAGGAAATCTGGGGTCAGTGGAGTGATGAGGTTAGATAGCTCTTTTATGATAATTATGGGGATCTGCCTTATTTGCTTGATGTGAAGGTAGACAAGTACTTGTTTCAAGCCCTCGCCCAATTCTGGAATCCTGCTTACAGCTGCTTTACGTTTGGGAAGGTCGATTTAGTGCCTACGATAGAGGAGTATATGGCTTTACTCCGTTGTTTAAAGTTTCAAGTGGACAGGGTCTATTCGAGAGCGGTAAATGTGCCAACCTTTTCCAAGAAGCTGATGAGTGTAACAGGAATAAGTGAGCAATAGGTTGTCGCACGAATTAAGCAAAAAGGGGATAGTAAGTGCGTTCCTTGGAGAGGCTTGAAAGATGCAATTCTCACACACCAGATGTAAGAAAAAGGTTAGATGTTTTTGCTTTAAGTATATACGGCTTGGTTGTCTTCCCTAAAGCCTTGGGGTATGTGGATGAAACAGTCACTGATTTATTCGACTGGCTCGATAAGAAAGTTACACCGATTCTAACAATTTTGGCAGAGACTTTTAGGTCATTGAGTGCATCCCGGAAGACGAGCGAAGGTAGATTTATTGGATGTGCACAGCTTCTACTCGCGTGGTTTCACAGTCACTTTTGGAAGGTGGATAAAGTTTCGTATCAGGTTTTCTCTGAAAATTATTCACCACTAAAGGAGATAGTCGCTACGCCCAGGAGAGACGACATTTCGAAGGGGAAGTGGATAGCAATTCTTCAAAATCTTCGAGAGAAGGACATCGAGTGGAGAGCTCATTGGTTACTTTCAGATGAGATCCTGTATAGGTGTGGTAGTTTTGATTGGGTTCCTTTGCTAGGGGTTTGGGGAGCTACTGGATACGCCCCATTATTGGTGGTAAGGTAATATAGGTCAAGGCAATTTATACCTGCGACCCAAGGGATAGCTGATTGTAAATTTTCGTACAAGGATGATGGTTATAGAAAGAAGATTCAAGAGATGGCTAATGCGTGGAAGCAAACTCGCCGAATGAAGAGGCTAGCTGTGGGTCCAATGACAACTCCTGAATATCATCAATGGTGGGCTAGAAGGATTAATGATAATACACCTAAGTTAAATCAGGAAGAAAGACAGTCAATAGAAGAGCATTTGTAGGTCATTCCTTCTGAGTTGGAAATCATAAGGCAAGATTTTGAGAGGAGAAATACGAATTTAGAGAAAAAGATAGAGGAAATAGAGGCGGAAAAGACGAACTTAAGATTGGATATAGACGTTCAGAAGCTTGAAAATGAGAAGTTAAAGAAGGAGAAAAACAAGGCTGAGGAAGAGCTGGGTAGTTTGAAGACGGATTATATAAAAATGCGTTTGTCAATAAGAACTACTAGGCTGGGAAAGACTTTAGAACAATGGCGAGCAGAAACCCAATAAGAAAAGGACAAAGCCGATAGATGGGAACAGAAATGTAAGGAGATGCAGAGACGAAATGAAGTCTTAGAAAAGAGTTTGTCAGAAAGCCAAAGGGAAAAAGGTGAACTAAAGGATAGGGTGGTTGTGTTGGAAGGATGTCTTCGTCAATATCGAAATCGAAATTTGGCAAAAGAGTTGAAAGCTAGCTTGAGCAAGATTGAATAAATGAAGAAAAGAATCGAAGAGTTAGAGACGGAGCTGCAAAATTGTGAGATCTAGATCAAGCACTTGAAAGCAAACGAGAGTCATAGTAATGAACAGCTTCACCACTTTCAGATTCAAGTTAGAAGCAGAGATCATCTTATTGAGGAAGCTGTGGTCTAGATTCAAAAAGTAGCTGATCATATACAGACTTTAGCAGTACAGGCTGACACGCTGAGTGTGAAGTATGAATTAGAATCGGATCGGGGGCAAAAATTAGCTTTGTTACTTAGAAAGATTAGAGTTCTGGTACTAGGGCAAAGTCTTATTTGTAATTCACTTTATGTAAAGGAATTTAATTTTTAGTAAAGTTTTCTTATATGGAATTGAATCAAAATTGACGCCTTTTCTGCATTCATTTCATGCATTGCATTGTTTCATATGCATTAATAAATACATTAAGTGATTCTAATTAATCTAAATCACTCCTCAGCTAATCTGGAAACCAAACAACCTACCAAGCATCACTACGGTTCTCGATCGAAAACTAAGGATATGGATCAAAGAATGGAAAGATTAGAACAAACCTAAAAGGAAATGCAGGAGCTGCTTCAAAACAAATGAATGAGCAGCAAAAGATGATAGACAAAATGATGGAGTCTCAAGGGAGTATGATGGCTCAGTTAACTCAATGGTTCAACAAAGGAACTGATAAAAGAAAAGGTTCTGTGCTCAATATTGAAGAATGAGACAATGAGGGACTTGTCTATCCTCCGGATCTTACACCCCAACAAGTTGAGATATACCCGCGTAAGTCCTCTGTTACCATTAATCCTTCGGGTGACGCTACAACGCAAATGAATTTTCAAGCGAGATCAGGCTCTAACCCCGGAGCCAACTTTGCTAATCCTGCTATTCCTGATTTCGATGAGACGGCTGATAAAGGAAAAAATGAATGTTGAATTGCCAAAAAAGCTAGAGGAAAAGTACAAATGGTTGGAAGAGAAATTTAGAGCGATGGAAAGTGCAGAAGACTACTATAGAATGGATGCTAAAGAATTGAGTCTGTTCCGGATTTAGTACTCCCTTACAAATTCAAAATGCCAGAGTTTGAGAAATATAATGGAACCAGTAGCCCCGAAGTTCATATTACCATGTTCTGCAGGCGAATGACTGGTTACGTCAATAATGGCCAACTCTTGATTCATTACTTCCAGGATAGCCTCACAGAGGCAGCATCCAAGTGGTACAATCGATTAAACCGTACCCAGATTAATTCATGGAGAGATTTGGCACAGGCGTTCATAAAGCAGTACAGCCATGTGACTGACATGGTACCAGATAGGATCACTCTACAGAATATGGAAAAGAAACCAGGCGAAAGCTTTAGGAAATATGCGCAGAGATGGAGGGAGGTTGCTGTACAAGTTTAGCCGGCTCTTCTAGAAAGAGAGATGACGATGCTTTTTGTCAACACATTAAAGGCACCATTTATTACACATATGTTAAGGAGTGCTACTAAGAGTTTTTCCGACATAGTTATGAATTGTGAGATGATAGAAAATGCTATCAGAAGTGGGAAAATAGATGTTAGAGAAAGTAACAAAAGGGCGGCCTCGAAGAAGAAAGAGAACAAGGTCAACAACACAAGTTCATATTCGAAGACAGTTACAATGAATCAGCCGGGAAAAGTGGCTGTTAACCAGTAAGGATCATCAAAGCAGAGATCTGATACAGAGAAGCTTCAATTTATGCCAATTCTAATGTCGTATAGGAAGCTATATCAGAATCTATTCAACCCTCACCACTTAAAACCTCTGCAACCTCTATACCCCAAGTGGTACGATACGAACGCGCAGTGCGATTATCACGCGGGAATTGTGGGGCATTCTATAGAACATTGTACGGCGTTCAAGAGGCTAGTTGAAAGGCTTATAAGCATGGGCGTGGTTAAATTAGATGATTCGCCTAGTATAGAGAATCCGTTGCCTAATCATAATGATAATGGAGTGAATATGATAGGTGGAAGCATGGGTAAAAAAATTAAGGAAGATATAGCAGAGGTGAAAATTCCTTTGAAGTGGGTCTGGAGAAATATGGTAAAAAGGGGATTGATTGTCCCGAATTCAGAGAAAAGCTTTGGAATGGTGGAAAACTACTGTGAGTTCCATCACGATGAGGGACATGAAATCCAAGAATGCGCAGAATTCAGAGCCTTGGTTCAAGACCTGATGGATAATAAGGAGATGGAATTTTATGAAGAAGTTAAGGAAGAGGGGAGCATTTGCACATCGGAGTCCTCGAAGGTTCCAAGAGTAGTGCAACCTGTGGTCATCATCTCGCGATGAAAGAAGGATGAATTGAGAGCGCCAGTGATGCCGAGAATCATAATAAAGAAACCTGCAACCTTTTCTTACCAGGACAGTAGGAAGGTTGCCTGGAGCTACGAGTGCAATACAACTGTCCCAGGAAAAGAGACTACAAGGGACCAAAGTGTGAGTGCCAATCCAGAATCTATGAAAGGGGCGATAATAGGGGAGCAAAAAGGGAAAATAGTTGAGCCAGTGAAGGAGGAAGAAGCTATGAAATTCTTCAAATTTATGAAGCATAGTGAGTATAATGTCGTCGAGCAGTTGCATAAACAACCGGCTCGCATATCTGTACTAGCCTTACTCTTGAATTCAGAGGTACATCGAGATGCGCTGATGAAAATGCTAAATGAGACCTATGTGTCCAAAGATATTCGCACATAAAAACATGTCAAAATGTGGTGAGGGCGTTTGACTATACAGAAAGGAAGGTCATGGGAAGAATTGAGATACCCCTATTGATTGGCCCAATAGTTTATGAGATAGACTTTATTGTGATGGACATCAAACCTTCCTATAATTGTTTATTAAGAAGACCGTGGATACATTCGGCGGGGGCAGTACCGTTATCATTGCATTAGATATTGAAGTTAGTGTCAGATGGTCAGCTAGTGACAATAAAAGCCGAAGAAGATATAATAGCAGTTGTATCGAACGATGCGCCATACGTGGAGACCAATGGTGAGTCAATAGAATGCTCATTTCGATCTTTAGAGTTTGTAAATGCGGCATTTGTTCCTGAAGGGAGCAAAATTTTGGTGCCAAAGTTATCCAAAACTACGGAGATGGGTTTACAGTTGTTGGTGGGAAAATGAGCTTTACCTGGAAGAAGGCTAGGGAAATATCTTCAAGGGAGGACTGAGGTTCCAATGCTGAAAGGAAAGCAGGATCACTTTGGGTTAGGATACAAGCCAGATAGAGGGCAGAGAAGGAAAGAGATAGAAAAAAGACAGGAAAGGAGAAGGGCGCGTTTAAATGGGGAGAAAGCTAAATGGGAGCCAATGATAATTCCCCACATATCCAAAACTTTCGCATCTGGAGGATTTATTCATCAGGAGAGAAGGAAATCGGTTAAGGAAAGCATCGAGGAGACGTTAGGAAATATGCACGTTAATGCCATTCATGAGCATGGGAATGAAGAGAGCAGTTGGCTAGACATTCGTCCTTATGAGCCTGGGAGTGTTCTAGACAATTGGACTGCGGAAGAAATACCTAAAGTCTTTAGAACTGTCTTAGAGTAATATTCAGAACAAACTTGTTGTTTTAGCCTAGAAATAACAAGAACTCTTTTGTGAAATAGGCTTATGTTTAAATATCATTATTTTAATAAAATACATTTTTACAATTGTTTCGAGTAAATATTCTTTCATTCTTTCCATACGCCTAAATATATCCTTTCATTACACAAATAATTGTACATAAATTCATACATTCTTTTGTAACCATAATAGGTCTCTGTGTATCAATGACATGAATGACGCTGCTACGAGCTCAGAGTGCCCTTTTGAACGAAACGTGTGTTTAGAGGGTGGTTTATTTTTGGACTTGTTGAGGATGGTAGAACAAGAGGAAAAACAAATCCTACCTCACAAAGAGTCAGTAGAAATTGTGAGCTTGGAAAAAGGGAATGAGGTGAAGATTGGAACTAAAATTCTCGCAAAGACAAGACGAGACCTCATTGAATTACTCCAGGAATTCAAAGATGTCTTCGCATGGTCATACCAGGATATGCTTAGATTGAGTGCTGACATTGTAGTTCATCGCTTACCTATAAAAGAGGATTGCAAACCAGTTCAACAGAAGCTCAGAAGAATGAGGCCTGATATTGTGCTCAAAATAAAAGAGGAGGTTAAGAAACAGTTTGATGCTGGGTTTTTGCAAGAGGTCAAATATTCTGAGTGGGTAGCCAATATCGTCCCAGTCCCTAAAAAAGATGGAAAAGTGCAAATGTGTGTGGATTACAGGGATTTGAACAAAACAAGCCCAAAGGATAATTTCCCATTGCCACATATTGATACTCTGGTGGATAATACGGCAGGATTTTCACTGTTTCCTTTTATGGATGGGTTCTCAGGATATAATCAGATAAAGATGCATCCAGAAGATATGGGAAAGACTACGTTCATTACGTTATAGGGAACATTTTGCTATAAGGTGATGCCATTCAGATTAAAGAACGTGGGAGCAACGTATCAGAGAGCCATGGTAGCCTTGTTCCATGATATGATGCACAAAGAAATTGAGGTGTATGTTGATGATATGATTGCCAAATCCAGAACAGAGGAGGAACATGTGCAGGTCCTGAGAAGATTGTTCTTAAGATTAAGGAAGTTTCAGCTCAAGCTTAATTCGACAAAATGCACTTTCGGAGCCAAGTCAGGAAAATTGTTGGGCTTCATAGTCAGTGAAAAAGGAATCGAGATTGATCCAGACAAAGTTAAGGCAATACGAGATTTATCGCCACCACGTACCCAGAAAGAAGTTCGAGGTTTTTTAGGAAGACTGAATTACATTGCTCGGTTCATTTTACAATTGACCGAGAAATGTGATCCCATATTTCGCCTTTTGAAGAAACATAATCCTGATGTCTAGAATGAAGAATGTCAGAAAGCCTTTGAAAAGATAAAGCAATACTTATCCAATACTCCAGTTCTGTCACCACCTAGCCCAGATAGACCTTTGATTTTGTATTTAACAGTGTTCAACAATTCCATGGGATGTGTGCTGGGTCAACATGATGCGACTGGAAAGAAGGAAAAGGCGATTTACTATCTCAGCAAGAAGTTCACTGATTGTGAGATGAGATATTCGCCTATCGAAAAATTATGTTGCGCCCTGATTTGGACGACCAAGAGGTTGAGGCAATACTTACTCTATCATACGACTTGGCTAATTTCAAAATTATACCTTTTGAAGTATATGATGGAGTCAACAGCATTGAATGGAAGAATGGCTAGATGGCAAATCTTGCTCTCTGAGTTTGATATTGTATATGTAAGTCAAAGGCCATTAAGGGGAGTGCGATAGCAGATTTCTTGGCTAGCAGAGCTTTGGAGGATTATGAGCCTCTGGACTTTGATTTCTCGAATGAAGATTTGATGTATGTGGCAAATGTTGAAGAGGATCCCCAAGAAAATCATTCTTGGAGATTAAATTTTGACGGAGCATCGAATGCACTGGGCAAAGGAATTGGAGCAATCTTGGTATCTCCAGGCAGAGATTATTATCCTTTCACCAGTAAATCGGACTTCGATTGCACTAATAATGTGGCTGAGTATGAAGCTTGCATCATGGGTATACGGGCAGCCATAGAGCGGAAAATCAAGACACTAGAAGTGTACGGAGACTCAGCATTGGTAATTTATCAATTAAAAGGGGAATGGGAAACGAGAGATCCCAAGTTGATCTGTTATCGGAGATTGGTTCTAGAATTAATTGAAGAGTTTGACAACATTACCTTTTGTTATCTCCCACGGGAAGAAAATCAGATGGCTGATGCTCTCGCTACTTTAGCTTCCATGATTAAAGTCAATCAGTTAGAGGACATGAAGCCCATTTAAATTAGTATTTATGAGATCCCAGCTCACTGTTACAGCATTGAAGAGGTGGAGAATGATAATCGTCCCTGGTACCAAGATATATTGCTATATGTAAAGAATCGTGACTATCCTGATCAAGCAACGGAGAATGATAAGAGGACATTGAGGAGACTAGCTATTGACTATGTCTTAGTTGGAGAGATCTCATACAAAAGGGGAAAGGATCAAGTATTGTTGAGGTACGTGAACGCTGTAGAGGCTAAGGAAATTTTAGAAGAGGTCCATGAGGGTGTTTGTGGAATGCACGCTAATGGATTTACCATGGCTAGACAGATTATGAGATTCGGATATTACTGGTCCACCATGGAAAGAGATTGCATCAATCATGCCAAGAAATGTCATAAATGCCAAATTTATGGGGATAAAATACAGCACCTCTTTCTCATCTTCACGTCATGACTTCTCCATGGCCTTTCTCTATGTGGGGTATGGACGTCATTGGACCAATATCACCGAAAGCTTCTAATGGACATCGTTTCATTTTTGTGGTTATTGACTATTTCACTAAGTGGGTAGAAGCAGCCTCATAGGCTAATGTCACGAAGTCAGCAGTCAGTAAGTTTTTAAAGAAAGAGATCATATGTCGATATGGAATGCCTGAAAGAATCATATGTGACTATGCGCTGAATCTGAATAATAGTACAATAGCGGAAGTCTGCGATCAGTTCAACATTAGACACCATAATCGCCCAAAAATAAATGGTGCAGTGGAAGTGGCGAACAAAAATATCAAGAAAATCGTGGCGAAAATGGCTAAAACTTACAAAGATTGGCATGAGAAGTTACCTTTCGCTCTTCTGGCTTACCGAACATCTGTCAGGACTTCTACTGGGGCAACACCTTTTTCTTTGGTTTATGGAATGGAGGCAGTGTTACCCATTGAGGTTGAAATTCCTTCTCTTCGGGTATTGGCTGAGTTAAAATTGGATGAAACCGAATGGATCCAATCTCGGTATGATCAACTGAACCTGATTGAAGAGAAAAGATTAAAAGCTATTCGTCATGGCCAAATGTATCAGAAGCGAATGATGCGAGCTTATAATAAGAAGGTTCGTCCCAGAGAATTTCATGAAGGGGATTTAGTTTTGAAAAAGATCCTCCCTTTACAAAAGGATTTCAGAGGGAAATGGATGCCAAACTGGGAAAGACCTTATGTTGTGAAAAAGGCTTTTTCTAGAGGCGCTTTGATTTTGAGTGAAATGGATGGCAAAAATCTTCTGAATCCTGTAAATTCAGACTCGGTTAAGAAATATTTCACTTGAAGAAAGGGAGGAATCAAAGTGAAAACCCACAAAGGGCGCTCTGATTTCTAAAAAAAAAGGAAGAGGCCAAGGTGAAAACCCGAAAAGGGTGTTTTGAGACCAAAGGGGGTTTGAGTTGAAAACTCGAAAAGGGCGGCTTAAACATTGTCAGATTAGGGCATACGGTGATCTTGCTTCACTAAAGTCAATAATAAAAGGATGTACGACATCTTGAGGGTATTGGCAAAGTACTGTAGATCCCCTAAACACATGTTAAATTCAGAATGGTTCTTGGCTTGCACAGAGAAGTTCAAGCGGCGATATCCAAAGCACCTAGTCTTCATAATATTTGTACCAAGTTTGTTGGTTCTTGTAAAAACTTCATTCTTTGCTGTTCTTAAATACTTTTTCTTTTCAGGACACTTACTATCAATAAATTCTTGAATTAATTCATCTCTTACTCAGTATTTTTTATTTTTGTGCAAACATGTCGCATTAGAATAATGATTGATGGACTAATAAACTTTCACAAAAGAAGTTTTGTATAGTACTTTGGGAATTTTTAAATAATTTAGTAACCTGAAACAGAGCTATTGTTTAGAACACCCCAAGTTCAAAGATTAAAGAGCCTAATAAGGAAAAGTCCAAATTAAGACTGCTTTTTTTGGATATGGTTGTTTAAATATCGAATGAGACAGCAAGAAGTCTTGATGGGGTTGGAAGAAGTCCTCTATAGAAATGAAGTTCCTCATTTGGGTATGAATATTTGGTAGGACACCCTGAGAGTGGTGTAAACAAATTTCATAATCTTTATCCTTGAATTACGATAAGAGAAGATTGAGAAGAGTCAAATTTTCGTACTCTTAAGTTACGGTGGAAGGAATGTAGTACAAATTCTGCCTTTTAGAGGGTTGCACTTTAAAAGTGCACAATGGGAGGCAATTTGATTAAGTATTTCTTTGGAGATATCAGCCAAGCAAAAGGCGTCAGCGACAAAGCCTTAATAAACTTGAAGAAATGATAATTCTCAAAAAATAACATTCTGCATGCATTCAAATGTCATTCATACACGTCTAGTTAGGAGCATTTGATTCATTCTGATCATGACATCCTAATCTCTAGGCATAATTAAGTTCGTAGAACAGATTGTTACAGGTCATGTAACTAGTAGTCTTATCTTCCTGAAGTTGCAGTGAAGCAGACTAAGCAAACAAGTCTTATCCTCCTGCAGTTGCAGTGGGACAAACTGAAGATGGCAAATTTTATCTCCCTGAAGTTACAGTGGAGCGGATTGGAGCCGATAATCCTATCTCTCTGAAGTTGCAGTGGAGTGGATTAAATTACAGGTCTTATCTCCCTAAACAGTAGTGCAGCAAATCAAAGACGGCAAATCTTATCTTTCCAAGATAGTGGGAAGTAGATTTAAGCCACCAAGCCTTGTCTCCCTGAGCAGCAGCGGAGAAGGTTGAAGATTGTAGATCTTATCTCCCTAAGCAGTAGTGGAGCAAATCAAAGACGGTGAATCTTATCTTTCCAAGATAGTGGGAAGCAGATTTAAGCCACCTAGCCTTGTCTCCCTTAGCAGCAGTGGAGAAGGTTGAAGATTGTAGATATTATCTCCCTAAGCAGTAGTAGAGCAGATCGAAGACGGCGAATCTTATCTTTCCAAGATAGTGGGAAGCAGATTTAAGCCACCAAGCCTTGTCTCCCTGAGCAGCATGGAGAAGGTTGAAGATTGTAGATCTTATCTCCCTAAGCAGTAGTGGAGCAGATCGAAGACGGCGAATCTTATCTTTCCAAGATAGTGGGAAGCAGATTTAAGCCACCAAACCTTATCTCCCTGAGCAGCAGCGGAGAAGGTTGAAAATTGTAGATCTTATCTCCCTAAGCAGTAGTGGAGCAGATCGAAGACAGCGAATCTTATCTTTCCAATATAGTGGGAAGCAGATTTAAGCCACCAAGCCTTGTCTCCTTGAGCAGCAGCGGAGAAGGTTGAAGATGGTAGATCTTATCTCCCTAAGCAGTAGTGGAGCAGATCGAAGATGGCGAATCTTATCTTTCCAAGATAGTAGGAAGCAGATTTAAGCCACCAAGCCTTGTCTCCCTGAGCAGCAGCGGAGAAGGTTGAAGATTGTAGATCTTATCTCCCTAAGCAGTAGTGGAGCAGATCGAAGACGGCGAATCTTATCTTTCCAAGATAGTAGGAAGCAGATTTAAGCCACCAAGCCTTGTCTCCCTAAGCAGCAGCGGAGAAGGTTGAAGATTGTAGATTTTATCTCCCTAAGCAGTAGTGGAGCAGATCGAATACGGTGAATCTTATCTTTCCAAGATAGTGGGAAGCAGATTTAAGCCACCAAGCCTTGTCTCCCTGAGCAGCAGCGGAGAAGGTTGAAGATTGTAGATATTATCTCCCTAAGCAGTAGTGGAGCAGATCAAGGACGGCAAATCTTATCTTTCCAAGATAGTGGGAAGCAGATTAAAGCCAATAGTCCTATCTTCCTGAAATTGCAGTGGAGCGGATTATAACCACAGATCTTATCTCTCTGAAGTTGCAGTAGAGTAGATCACATCGGGTCTTATCTCCCTGAAGTTGCAGTGGAGTAGACTCAAGAAAGCAAGTCTTATCCCCTTTGAAATTACAGTGGGGCAGACTAAACATACCAATCCTATCTCCCCGACATTGCAGTGGAGTGGATCGAGACACCAATTCCTATACCTCTGAAGATGCAGTATGATGGAATGTGGCTGCTTGAAGAAGAAGAGCACCAAGATCTAGTGTGACCGGGTAAAAATTGGTCATTTTTAAAGTCTTTGCTCCGTTCCTGTTATACGACAACGAGCAAAGAGGGGCAGCTGTAATACCCAAATTTTTACCCGGCCCACAATAAACAAACAGTCCATTACAGATAGGCCTATAGGGCCCAAATCCAAACCAAACAGAGGCCCAAAAAAATTAACCCCCAGATGACACTCAGAAACCCTAGGGTTTCAACAGCGCCGCAGCCACGAGCCTCGCGCGATCCTCACCTGCAAGAAACAAACGGCAAAAATGAAAGAAATCAAAAGATTTGTAAATCAAATAAAGAAAAAGATTTGTTTCTTCTTTAGATTTATTTCATACGGCTATAAGAAGCCATTGAACACACTGTAACAGGGATCCGATTTTCGAAATAAAAAATACAAACTACTACTTTCGCAATATCAAAAGCAAAAATCGAAGCAAAGGTTGATACTTGCAATTTTTATTTATTTTTTATTGTTACATATATTTTTTATTTACATACGAATAAAATAGATAAGAGAAGGAAAGAAACAACCTGCGTTTGGAGCCTAAACCGCCGTGTGCCTCCGAGGTAGCCATCTCTGAGGAAAGACGGTCAGAAACTGAAAGGTTTCGTGGGTTTTTGAGGCGTCTCTTCTTTTATTTTGAAGGTTTTAAGCCCAGATTTGGGCAAAAGGGGGTCGAGAAGGCTAAAAGGGGGATTTTTTTTCTCTTTTTCGGCCACCGCAGATGGTGGTGCCGGCGCTGGAGATCGGCGGCCGGCGCGGTGGCCGACGAAGGGCCGATGACCGACCGATGGCCAGAGAACCAAGAGGCTGAGAGTGTTTTTTTTAAGGATTTGGTTTTTTTTTTTAATTTGTTTTGAAATGAAATTTCGTTTTAAGTTTGGCTTAAATAGCCAATTGAAAATGGCGCCGTTTTAAGGGGAGGATCTGCGCGTCGACCCGACCTGGACCCAGGATCCGCGTGTTTTTATGTGGAAGGGCAAATTGCGCTTTTAGCCCCTCCGCCTTTTAATATATTTTTAATTAGTTTTTTTTATTTTTTAATTTCGACCTTTAATTTATTTTGAATTCCAATTTAATCCTTTTGAACGGCGCCGTTTTAGAGGAGAAGGGAAAATTGCCCTTCCAGCCCCTCTATGTAATTCGCGCGTTCAATCTGGTCCTCCAGACTTTATTTATTTACAGATTCATCCCTGTTTTTTTACTTGCGACCCAATTTAGTCCTTTTTCCATATTTTCTTAAAATTAGTGTTTCTGATAATTTTTTATGAAATTATTATTATTATTTTATATATAAATGTTTCTTTTTTTTATGTATTTATACCTTAAAAAACTAATATTTTTCGTATATTTATAGAAACATGTTTTATTTAATTAGTTTTGATATTATTTTAATTATTTTAAACTTATATATTTTTATGTGTACATGTATATTTTTTTGTTTATTTCAATCATTTGTCTATTGATTTAGTTTTACATAGTTTTATTATTATTTTGCCCATTTATTTGATACTTGGCATATCATTTTTTTATTTATTTGTTTATCTTATATACAATTGTCGTATTTATTATGGTTATTTGTTATTGCAATACTTATACATGCATTCAATATAACATTACATCATTTTACTCGATTTTAAAAAATAGAAAATTTTCCAAATTGAGATAATGCTCGTATTTAGGATTTTCAAGGGAATTGAGCCCTAACGTATTGGGTTCCGATTTTCTTCGTTAAATCTGACATTCGAGTATTCTTCTTTAATCAAAAATAAGAGTTCATTATTGGGAATTCAACACGTTGTGTCCTAACGTATTGGATGTGACGCATTGATTTCTCGAAATGAAGATTTTTCCTAAAAATAATAAAGGAAATATTCCGAGTTTGGGATTTTAAAGGAATTGTGCCTTAACGTATTGGGCCACGATTTCTTAAATCTTGAATCAATGGATATTCTTTTAAATTTCTTTTATCACACGAGTATTCTAGCTTAATTCATTTTGGGGAAAATTAGAATGTCGTGCCCTAACGCATTGGGTGTGGTATTTTCTTTCTCTGAAATGATAAAGGTCTTAATACGTAACGTTTTCTTTTAAGTTTTGCTAAGGATTACATTTTTTCAAATTTTCGACATTAAGACATTAATTATTTAACTAGGTACCAATTTGGGGCGTTACGAGGGTGCCAATCCTTCCTCGTACGTAACTGACTCCCGGATCCATTTTTCTAAAACTCGTACACCAAAGCCGTTTTTTAGGTGATCCAATCACACCTCAATAAAAAATTGGTGGCGACTCCCAATTTTATTTTTTTTAAACTCGACAACCTAAAATTTTTGTTTTTCAAAAAGAAACGGTTTTGACACCTTCCATCAGCATTTGAATCAACTTGAAATTACTTAGGATAGAGCCTACATTTACTATTATCGTGCTTATTAGAATTTGAAATCCCTTCAACACTCGCTTTGAAATCCATATAACCTGAATTTTGCACCTCTAGTGCCCCCTATCCTCCGGCCCGATTGTTTCAGGCCATGCTCGCACCACCTCTTCCTCACCCAAATCAATAAGCTTTCGACAAGTCTGTTCCCTAGGACCAATCAAGCCACACAAAAAACACACCAAAGAAACCCTCTCATAAGTGATTTTTGAACATTCAATCTGACCTTGATACACATGAAGCTATTCCACTCAATATGATTGGAAATGACATTGTCTTTTAGAAAAGAGCCCACGACACTTCCCAGTATTTCTTGTAAGTGCTTCTGAATGAAAACCCAATAGAAGATCATGCACCCTAAACTCA
The DNA here is from genome assembly GCA_008044935.1 of Gossypium turneri. Lineage (NCBI taxonomy): Eukaryota > Viridiplantae > Streptophyta > Magnoliopsida > Malvales > Malvaceae > Gossypium > Gossypium turneri. The sequence goes on from CP032581.1 coordinate 54,457,021, forward strand.
AGAATCAACATTATTGAAATCAAAACCTTAGGATTTTCCCCTTTCACAAATTGGTGTATTAAAATACAATTGTTGAATGACCACGACCCATCGCATATCCTCTTCTTCAAATCCACCTAATGAAAAAATTGAATAAGATAGAGATTTTCACCAAGAACTCTAATATTTGTTCATTGGATTGGCTTCCAAAAACTAAGAAGCGTTATCTCCATTGCTTTGAAATTGATAGTCCTCCCCCCACCAAGCACAGATCCCGATTCTTGTATACTCTCCGGCGATATAATTAACTCTGCTTTCTCCTTATTATGGATAGATAAATTTTGAAACTCCGGATACATAATCCAAGAAAAACAAAATCAATATAAACCATACCAAACAGAAACCTTGACTAAGCAAGACAACTGTCATGCACTATAGACGGCAAAGAAAAACCAAGTACAAAATACTGGACAAAAACTTGTACTCAAAACACAAAAGAGAGAAAACCCTCTAGAGAGGCAAGACATACATAAAACAATAGATATTATTTTATTTTTTATTTAAAATTTTAAAAATATTTATGTTTGATAGGATTCAAACTCAAAATATTAACACCTCAATTTCATAATTTCAATTAAAATCATATTTTATTACAGGTAGTAATTTCTTTAAATTAGGTAAGTTCTAGACCTTTCAAACCATTATGACCTGAAAAAGGAGAAAGTTGTAGCAAAAAATGTTGGAATAATGGAAGGAAGATAAAAAAGTATGATGTGATGATTCAAAATGACGGTCAAATTTTCTGCGAAGCAAAGATTTTGGTTTTTCATAGAATCTCTGAAATTGTCTCAAGGGGACATTCCTTTTTCTCAACTTTCTTGTAGAAATAAGGACAAAAGTAAAAGTAAAAATTAGAAAATAAAAATAAAATATCACTTAATTAGAAAATGATTCAAGCTAAGTTTGAATGTTAGTGTTAAAGCCTAACCCATGTTTTACATCGGTGGCAAAAATGAGGAGCAAGCATTGGCCTTGCTCCCCTTATTAAATCGATAATTGCAATGGCAGCCCCTCTAGATAATCATTTATTCAATTTAGGTTTTTTAAACTTTTCAAATAATGAAAATTTTACATTTTTTTCCATTTTAAAATAATAAGCACTCAATTTAATACCTTAAAAACCCCACTGAAATTTTGTAATATTTCCTTGAACACCCTTATTTTATAATTATTTTAATCGATTTTTATTAAAATTCGATAAATTTTCTAACTTGGAAGTTGTGAAATTGGAATGTATGTTAATAGAAAAGATTCGGTTGTTCTGAATATTCTGAAAAAGTCAAAAAGATAGAAGAAGACATTTTCAGCTGCCCACCTCCTTATTTGATTATTAGTGTACGTACACCCATAAAATTACACCTAACAATAATTAACATTCTGAATTTTCTTTAAACATATGTCAATTCGAAGTGCGTGTTGAATACGTTACAAAGACCTAATGTTCATCTAACTTTAGTAGTTTTCATTCCCCAGTGGTCAAGGTTCGTGAGTCATGCACTGTGATTTCAGCTTACACACACTATATATTATGTATGATCCCATCAATGAAGGGGACCAAAGTCCATCAATCTACCAATCAAGACAATACGTGGCTTCCCTTTTTTAAAATAAAAATAAAAAAGGTACCCTATATTTGAATGAAATAATTATTACAAAATTTAAATAATATTAACTTTATATGTATAAGATTTAAACTAAAATAAAATTTACCCAACTCTACTCATAACTTATACAATATAAGACGCGCATTTAAATATTATAAATCCTAAATCTTAATTAGACTTGACCAAGTCAATACAAAATTTTAGACTCATTTTTTATGTTCGAGTTCGACTTAAAAAATAGGCCTAAAATTCTATCCAAACCTGATCCAGATAAAAAATGCTAAACTTAAGCCCGACTTGGCTTGTCCGTATTAAATTTAAAAAATATAATACGTCAAATACATTAAAATAAGGGTAAACTATCAAGATAGTCAATTTTGTTTATCTCATATTATAGTTTACTCACTTATGTTTGAAATGTTACATTTTAGTCACTGAGCCGTTAATTGTCGTTAACGGTGTAACGGTAAGCTGATGTGCACGTTAAATCATCATTTCAAACAAAAATTTTAGGTTAAATTATACAATTGGTTCCAATATTTTTTTTATTTTGAGTAATTTAATTTCTTTCTTTTATGTTCTTTTAACTTTCTTTTTTTTCTTTTATTTTCTTTTCTCTTCTGCTTATCCCTTTGTTTTCCTGCTTTCTCTATATCTTTTAGTGTAATTTTTCTATATTTTCCATTTGTTAAAACTAGTTCCTATACTTTTATTTTTTTTGAACAATTTAATTTTTTTCTTTATTTTCTTTTTCTTCTTCCCCTTTAGTTTTAACAAATGGAAAATATGAAAAACCACATTAAAAAAGATGGACAAGAGAGGAAAACAGAGGAAGAAGTAGAAGAGAATGAAAAAAAATAAAAAAAACATAAAAGAAAAAAATAAATTGCTCAAAATGAAAAAAATATGAGGACCATTGTATAATTTAACTTAAATTTTTTGTTTGAAATGATGATTTAAGATGTTGGATCAGCTTATTGTTACAATGTTAATGGCAATTAACAGCTCAATGATTAAAATGTTACAACACATTAACGTAAGTGACTAAAACATAACATTTCAAACATAAATTACCAAAATTGTAACTTGAGGTTGAAAATACATTAAAAAATTTTATACTTAAATAATGCTGAGATAGTTACAAAATTAACAATAAAACAAAGTTATACAATATTCAAACAATTGCAACAAAATAGTAGCAAAATAGTCGATTCAGGCCGAGTCGAGCTCGTGATCAAAAAATCCTACTCGATGCTCAACCTGTTTAGAAAATAGATCTTATTTTTGTTTAAGTCTATTTTTCGGACTAATATTTTTACTCAAATTTTTTCACCTTTTAAACAGACCTTCAAATCTGGATGAGTAACTCCACCCATGATCAGGTTTATTATTAACTTTACCTGTACAATTAATGCCTTGTATTTATATATTTTCAAACATTAACCTTACAGATACAATCATTGCCGAGTTTGATGGAGTTAATTTAATCTAGAAGTGGGGGGAGCAATTGGCGGTAAAATTTTATGAAAAAGTGAAATTAGAAAAAAAGGCATTTTGGGGAGAAACATGAAGGGACCCATTTGCCAACATTTTCATTTCTGGTGGCCTTAAGTGAATGAAGGGAAAGTCGGGTTCATGTAGGTGCGTAGAGAAACGTATGGACCAAATTGAAACCAAGATTTAGGGCAATATTTGATTTGGATTCTTTTTTTGTTTATTTGTATGATGTTATAAGAATCTAATTAATGCCTTTCTCAAAAGAAAAAACATAGAATCTAATTAATGCCAAACCCATTGAGTTTTCTTTTCTTAACTTGTAAAATGGGTAGATTTCGAGTTATTATAAGAGAACTTTAATTTGACTAATGTTACTGGTAGAGGCAAAGTCAAAAAAATTTTAGAGATTGAAACTAGAGCTGTTCATGGGCCGGGCTGGGTTCGGGTCAGGCTCAAAATTTTTCAACCCGCTTCTTAGGCCCGGGCCTGGCCCAGCCCGAAATATGAGCTTGAGATTTTGTTCAGGCTTGGCCCAGGGAAAAAATATGGAACCCGAGCTCGGCCCGGCCCGACCCGGCCCGTTTTTAATTAAAATTAAAATTATATTTTTATTTAAATTAAAACTAATTGTTATTAAAATTAATTGTTATCAAAATTAATTGTTATTAAAATTGTATCAAATTATATTTTTTTGTACTAGTCAACATTTTGTAAAATCTAACATTTTGTTAGTAAAATTATTAATTGTTAATTGTATTAATTGTTACTAAAATTATCAAATTATATCAAATTATTAATTATTAATTGTTACTGACATTTTGTTAGTAAAATTATTAATTGTTAATTGTTAGTAAAATTATCAAATTATATCAAATTATTAATTTTAATTGTATTAATTGTTGTAACAAAATCTAACATTTTGTAACTTAAAACTTAAAATAAAACTAAAACTAGTATATTTTAAAAATAAAAATATATATATTTAATATATTTTCTGGCCGGATCGGGTCGGGCCGGGCCGGAGCCAAAAAAATTTTGCCCGTTTTGCCCAAGCCCATATTTCGGGCCTACATTTTTACCCGAACCCTCCCATATTTCGGGCGGGCCATTGGGCCGGGTCGGGCCGCCCAGCCCATGGACACCTCTAATTGGAACTAAATTATAAAATTTTAAAAGATTAAAATGTAATTTTACCATATACTAATTTATAATTCTATTATTTTTAAGGGGTTAAATAATTATTTTCATATTTAGAAGCCAAAGTGCAATTTTACCATAAATTATTTTATTATTTTTAAAGAGACTCAATTAAAATTTTTTTTTTTTTAGGGTCAAGGTCCCTTTCAACCTTCTAGCTCCACCTCTACTTACAAGTTATTTAAAATTAAAATAAATTATAATTATTTTTTAACATTAATCTCATTATAGCTTATATATATATATATATATATATATATATATATATATAAGGTCTAAAACCACTTATAACTCCTCCCAATCCTTAAATAAGAAGATAATGCGTTTCAGCGTATTCGAACCTATGTCCTCCTACACTAATAATAATATCGATGTTAATCGAGCTAAAATTCAATTAAAATTTTATTTTTTTACTTACAATTTTTATAAATATACTTTTATACTTTTTTTTCATCACATTATAAATATGTCATAATTGCTCACATCTTTAATTTTAAAAAATAAAATAAAAACATTGTTTCTTCTCATCCTTTCATGCATATGTTATAATTGCTCACATTTCCTTAAATAGTTTATCAATAATTAATAATTGAGTATTTTTCTCTCACTTTATTAAAATAAATTTAAAAAAAATCATTTCCCTATTTTTTTCTTCTTATCCTTTCATGCAGTCTTTTTATAATTGCTCACATATTTATTGAAAAAATTGAGTTTGCTTTTCAGGTATTTTATCAAAATATTACAAAAATAATAAAATAATTCTAAAATAATATAACTTTTTTATTATTTACTAAAATAATACAAAAAAAAAACAGTTAAAAAAAACATACTGAAGGAGGGCCTGCCACAGGCGGCACCTTTGGTGCCTGTGGCAGAGGCGGCACCAATTGTTCGTATTTTGGCCCTTTGTTCATATTTTTTTCCCAAATTTTATTACTTTTAAAAAATATACTATTTTTAATTTTTTTTATTTTACATTATTTTAGTACATTATATTTGAAATGTATTAATTTAGTGTGTTTTTTAAATAAATTTTACAAAAACCCTTATTTCGGCCCTATGTTCGTATTTTTTTCCCGAATTTTATTACTTTTAAAAAATATACTATTTTTTAATTTTTTAATTTTACATTATTTTAGTACATTATATTTGAAATGTATTAATTTAGTGTGTTTTTTAAATAAATTTAAAAAAACCCTTATTTTGGTCCTATGTTCGTATTTTTTCTCGGATTTTATTACTTTTAAAAAATATACTATTTTTTAATTTTTTTATTTTACATTATTTTAGTACATTATATTTGAAATGTATTAATTTAGTGTGTTTTTTAAATAAATTTAAAAAAACCATTTATTTAGGCCCTATGTTCATATTTTTTTTCCGGATTTTATTACTTTTAAAAAATATACTATTTTTTATTTTTTTATTTTACATTATTTTAGTACATTATATTTGAAATGTATTAACTTAGTGTGTTTTTTAAATAAATTTTAAAAAAACCCTTATTTCGGCCCTATGTTCGTATTTTTTTCCCAAATGTTATTACTTTTAAAAAATATACTATTTTTTAATTTTTTTTATTTTACATTATTTTTGTACATTATATTTGAAATGTATTAATTTAGTATTTTTTAAAATAAATTTTAAAAAAACCCCTTATTTCGGCCCTATGTTCCTATTTTTTCCCCAAATTTTATTACTTTTAAAAAATATACTATTTTTAATTTTTTTATTTTACATTATTTTAGTACATTATATTTGAAATGTATTAATTTAGTGTGTTTTTTAAATAAATTTAAAAAAAAAACCTTATTTCGGCCCTATGTTCATATTTTTTCCCGAATTTTATTACTTTTAAAAATATAATATTTTCTAATTTTTTTATTTTACATTATTTTAGTACATTATATTTGAAATGTATTAATTTAGTGTGTTTTTTAAATAAATTAAAAAAACCCTTATTTCGGCTCTATGTTCGTATTTTTTCTCGGATTTTATTACTTTTAAAAAATATACTATTTTTTAATTTTTATATTTTACATTATTTTAGTACATTATGTTTGAAATATATTAATTTAGTGCGTTTTTTAAATAAATTAAAAAAATCCTTATTTCGGCCCTTTATTCGTATTTTTTTCCCGAATTTTATTACTTTCAATAAAAATATATTATTTTTGTAATTTATTATTTTATATTATTTTAATACATCATGTTTGAAATGTATTAATTTAGTGTGTTTTTTAAATAAATTTAAAAAAAACCTTATTTCGGCCCTTTGTTCGTATTGTTTTCCCCAGAGTTTATTACTTTAAAAAAATATACTATTTTCTAATTTTATTATTTTACATCATTTTAGTACATTATGTTTGAAATGTATTCAATTAGTGTATTTTTTTAAATAAATTTAAAAAAACTCTTATTTCTGCCTTTTGTTCATATTTTTTTCCCGGATTTTCTTACTTTCAATAAAAAACACACTAAATTAATACATTTCAAACGTAATGTACTAAAATAATGTAAAATAATAAAATTAGAAAATAATATATTTTTTAAAAGTAATAAAATCCTAGAAAAAAAACGAACAAAGGGTCGAAATAAGGATTTTTTTAATTTATTTAAAAAACACACTAAATTAATACATTTCAAATATAATGTACTAAAATAATGTAAAATAATAAAACACAAAAATAGTATATTTTTTAAAAGTAATAAAATTCGAGAAAAAAATACGAACAAAGGCCAAAAGAGGAACAGTTGGTGCTGCCTCTGCCACAGGTACCAAAGGTGCCACCTGTGGCAGGCCCTCATTCAGTATGGTTTTTTTTAAACTGTTTTTTGTATTATTTTGGTAAATAATAAAAAAGTTATATTATTTTGAAATTTTTTTATTGTTTTTGTAATATTTTGGTGAAATACCCTTGCTTTCCCACTTTATTAATTACTTACAAATGTTTTTTTTTTTTGGTTTACCATGCAGTTTTTTTATTAAAATCATTTGCATTTTTATATTGACAAAAACATTAGCTTAAAAAATAATATTTATTTAATAAATTTTTTTTTTCTATTTTTCACACAAGTGCATGAAGTAATTATAAGAGATAGTTTATTAAGAAACCAAATCGTATACGGAAGTATAGCATGCTTATATCATTTTAGGCACCAAATTAGACTTTAATTATTCAAATTGTGTAATAAAGCGAAAGGGGGTGGCGGAAAGATGGAACCATTGACTTTAATTTTGGACAATCGTATTTAATTCTCATCATACGAAGCTAAGGTCGGTCCTCAAAAAGTATTTACTTGCTATCAATTTATCTTTCATCCTTTATTCACTATTATATTAGATATTACCCCTTTTTTAAAGCTTAATATTATATAAGATAAAAATAAGAAACAAAATAGTGTAATAAAAAAAATTACTTATTATTGTTTTTTCTTTCTCCTAATGTGCTAATCCATTGATTAATCCTCCGCGCTTTGTAGTCTATTAAGGAGGTAGACACTAGTCGTAAGTTTTAATACGATAAGAATTAATCATTAAAAAGATTAAAAAAAAAGAAGCTTATGTCTAGTAAGCTGGAATCTAAACTATCATTCTTTGGTTAGTCCTAGTCAAACATATTAAAGTTTGAAAATAAAGGCTAATGTCGGACCACCCTCTTAATTAAATTTATTTAACTTAATATCAATCATAATCATGATTAAAATGAAGTAGTCTGAAGTTAAAAAAGGGATTAAAAGATAGAAACTTTATGGGATCCAAATATAAAGGAACAAAAGCTTTGAAAGTTAAGGGTTGATGACCAAATTATAAAATTGGCGAGCCAGTTGGTGCCGACAAATATTTTTACTACGTGTGTATTAAGACGGCACTTGTTTGTCCCAAACATGTTTTCTACTATTATTAGAAACCTTCCTCTTTTTTGTGAGAAAATGACAAATCGCAAGAAATTGGTTTTGTCCCAATGCTTTTGATTTCAAACCCATGCATGTATATATATAAAGTAAGGTCTATTTCATAAATCACCGACAATTTTGTGCACGCTTTCCTGATCTTTTTTGTGGGGATAAATAAATCCAATCTTTTTTCAATTCAAAGGAAAAATAATAAAAGAAGAAGCCAATCTCATTTATTAATTTTAATGTTGGATCATTTAAGTTCATATATTTCATTATGGGTGGAATTCTTTTCAGAATCGGGCTTTGGCACTCAGTTTTGGTGACCCTACTTATGAGAGCCCATTTCTTGAAACATGGAAATGGGCCAGAAAGAAGCGGGAAGCCCATACAGTACGAGGGTATAACGCTCGTTTCATCCGTTTCTAAACAATCTTTTTATCCATTAAATTAAATTAATTCGGTAATTAAAGAAAACCCGTATTTCTCTCTTACTGCGTCCACAAACCAATAAAACCCCACCACGCGTTCAATTCTCATTGGTTCCATTTGTTCCCATATATAACCACCCTCCCGTAACGGTATTTTCCGCCCCCAACTTTCCCGCTACACAAAAACAACATAAAAAGAAATCAAGAAAACCGGAGGAAAAAAAAGAAGATAAAAAACAAAACAAGGATCCCAAGAGAGCAAAGAATTTTGAGGAGCATTAATCAGAGGAAAAAAAAAAATGGGTGTGGAGGCAGTGGCTGCTACAGGTGGAGGAGGAGGAGGAGGAGGAGGAGTTGAGGCACAGAAGAAGAACAGAATTCAAGTCTCTAACACCAAAAAGCCTCTCTTTTTCTATGTTAATCTTGCTAAAGTATGGGGTTTTTTTTTTGTTTTAATTTGATATATTTCTTGAAAAATGATGTTTTTTGGTTTTGGGTCTTCTTTGATTTGTCGTCTGATTGTCTAATCTGTTCACAGTGTGTTGCTTTTGCCATATATATGATCTTTCTTTTTATTTTAAAAATTAAGATTTAGTGGCTAATTACGATGATTTGTCTTATCTTGTTGAATGTTCCCGTTTTGCTAATTGATCTTTAATTTCGTTGTAATCTGCGGTTGATCTGATGTAACTTCAAAGATAAAGAGTTTTCTTATTACCAATTCCAAGAAATTGTTAGTCTATATGGATGATTCACATTACAAATTCATGTTTCATTTTAGTTTTCTTTTGATGTAGAGATATATCCAGCAGCATAATGAGGTTGAGCTTTCTGCCTTGGGCATGGGTAAATTTCTCTGAATCCATATTATCTCAAATCTTTGTATAACTTTACAATTGCAAATTACTGATATCCTAAACTTACCCTTCTTTCTTTTATACTTTTGATCTGTTTTGATGCTTCAATGCCCATGTAGTTCACCACCTAGTTGTATTTATCGGCTTTCAAATCGATTCATTGTCATAACGCTTGCTTTTTTTTTTTTTTTTCTCAAACTTGTAATGCAGCAATCACTACAGTTGTCACTATTGCTGAGATCTTGAAGAATAATGGACTTGCTATTGAGAAGAGTAAGAATCTCTCTCTCTTAATCCTAAAAAAGTTTCTCATCAAGCATGGATAATTTGATATTGATTTTTTATGGAACAAAGCAGAAGTTTTGACATCCACAGTTGGCATGAAAGACGAGAACAAAGGGCGTGTTGTCCTAAAAGCCAAGGTGTGTTTATATTCTTACGGTCTATATAGTTTGCTTCTGGATTTGGTAACTGAATATACCTTCCTTCTGATCTCTGCTTGCTTGCTTTTTTAGATTGAAATCGTGTTGGGGAAGTCTGAAAAGTTCGACTTGCTGATGAATGCTTCCAATGTGGCAACGGAGACTGATCCTAAAGACAAGGAATGACAAACTTAGTGAAGCAAAATATTTGATGTTCATTGTTGTAGTTGGATGTTCGAATTCTTTGTTATGTGTCTACCTTGGTCCTTGATAGTGCTTACTAACAGGAGTATAGGTAGGTATTGATTGAAACTTGTGGATTAGATAATTGCTCAATAGTGTAGAGAGACAGCATTTATAGAATGATATAAACAATGGGGCAATTCCAATTTTATGCTTCTCTCTATTCCTAAGTGTGGAGGGATCATCTATGATATTACATTGTTTCTTTTTGAACTTGTATTTTCAATGTTACAATGCAAAAATGGATGATTGAATAGTCAATTATGTCTGCTTGATTTACTGAATCCCTACATGTTTCAGACACAAATTCAGACATGGTTTTGAGCATATCCGTATCCAACACTCTCCACTCGAGTTTGGGTCACGTAGTTGAATCCTAATTCTCACCTTTTATCGGTTTGATAAAATATAACTATATCAGCCGCAAAATATGTAATATGATTGTGTTCTACATCAGTAATAAGGTGTCAACACAGAGGTTTCAAATGGTTGCAAGCTTTGAAAGCTTTTCGCATTACTTTTATGTCTCAATGATTTATTGTCACATTTGAAAAATGGAATGCTGAAGCCCAAAGAGGCTCTTGGTCAACACGGTTCTAGCAAAGTAATGTGATTAACATTTGAAAGCTATGTTCTGTTGTTGTTTAAAATGGATTAACAAGCTCAACATGACTGAAATAAGCTGGAGTTCTTTAGATAAACCATTCTTGCATGTGTAAATACAAGGAACTCAAACATTGATCAATGTTTGATATGTTCTTTGTAGTGAGTGATACTTGATCAGCCTGTCACTTAAACCATACTGAGTTTATTCGAATGCATGTACACTACTAAATCCTTACTCGAAACGGACCGTTCGACTTGATATGGCAGGTTTTGCCCGCGATTTTCTTATATGGTGTTAACAACAGATTTGGCAAGTCGAAGCCGGTATCCATGATAACATGGTATGAAAATAATATGGAAATCGTACATGACACGAAGATGCCTAATAAGTTTCTGCAGTAAAACTTATCTGTCATTTTCTGTGTTTCCTAATGCACAAATTAGCTAGCCTAAGGTTTTAAAAAGCATTTCTTGGCTTGGTTTCTGGAACTGATTGGATATACTCTTCAGCATTGGCAGCCTGCATTTCCCTTCTGTCAGCTTACTCTAATCAATGGATTTCGATGAGTTCGTTCGGTATGCCTGCATAATAATAATCATGCTATTTATTGTTTCTACCCTTTCTGCACTCTGCTTATTTCAGTTGTATCGAGCCGGTCATACATCGCATTTCGCTTCAGTAGTTAAATCTAAAGTTATTCTAAAAAAGAATGTAAAGTTTGCATTGAATGGTATCTACATAGTGCAGTCTTTCTCTTTTAGACTGTCTTTAATGGAAAGCTGTTTTTCGTGGAGAGTGGTGTCCACAATTTACCTGAATCGTGTTTTCATGGAGTGATTACTTTAGATATTGTCAAGCTCTTGCCTAGATTATTTGCAGCTATATATACTGATGGTTTTTGAGAGCATATATTGGTGGATCTCATATGATGCTTTAATGCGTAGCTCCCCCATTTTCATATGAAAATGATGCTGCCATTATGAAAGTTGGTACCATATCTTTTTGGAAATTGGTAACTGATATAACAATGAAAAACTTGTTAATCTGATGATTAAGGTTAATAATCAGTTTCTAAGTTCGTTTTTGTTATTGCCATTTTCCATATTTCCTACCAAGCAACAGCTTTTGATGTCATATATTATTGGAAATTGGTCATTGATATCAAAATTGCAGCCTTTGATTGGCATGAAGGAAAAAAAAACCCGGATTTGCAAAATAAAAAAAGCCCACAAACTTGCAGGGTTGTTTTTGTCATTTGAATGTTTTCCTAGGACAAAAAGGCAAAATCAGCTTTCTCCAAGGCCCCAACATAAATAAACCCCTCCCCAAATTCCCCAAATCCAGATAATTTCACATATTTATCGCTTCGTTTCACTCTCGTAAACGAACTCTCCAAAAAACCTAACCGGATTTGCTTTACTCTCTCAGTCTTCTTATAGATTTCGCGATTTTCGTACCTGAAGTCAAAACCCATCTTCCTATTCCTATTATTATCTTCTCTCTTCATCTCATGTAAGTCTCCTAATTCAATCAATTTCTATATTTGTAGGGTTTTATCTTGTAGTTCATTTTTTTCTCTCTCTCTTATTTGAGGCTTTAGGCTTAATAGTAATGGGTTCCCTTTGTTTTGCAAATATACGCAATCCTTTTTGGAGCCGAATTTCTCTCTGGGTTAAGTTAGGGTTTTTTAATAGTTTTTCTTGTTCTCCAGTGATTTGAGTATTTAGAGGTTTTATTGGTGGGTTCTTTTTGTTTTATAATTATGATACGAGCAAAAATATTTGAGATGAAATTTATAGATACAAGAAAGAAGCAGAAAGGTACATTTACAAACTAACCCAAACAAATGTCAAAAGCCATAATATTAATAGAGTTCGGCATGTATGTAATTATTTGTTTCTTTTTCTTCTTTTTTTGGGTTTTAATTAGTTGCGGCTGCTTAGTTAAGATCTTTTTCTTGTTTGCTTCTTTTGTAGATTTGATATTGTTGGCTTATCACTTGTATGTTTAAGGGATGGGAGTTTGGCACAAATTATTAATAATTGCTATTATCAGTGTGCTAATTTTGACCTTTATTTGACAAACAGTTAGATTGACATGATTGTTTTGCATTGTAATGTTTTTCATATGTTCATGTTGTCTTTCCTTTTTTATTCACCGCAGCACAACACTTATGGCTGAAGTTGGTCAAAGCTATGGTGAGAATGAAGTAGAACAAGTGCAAGAACATGTGGACTTGGAGCAGAATCTTAACCTGGGGCATGATTTGAACTTGGAGCACAGTGCAAACTTGGAACAAAATGCGAACTTGGAGCACATTGCAAACTTGGAGCACATGGCAAACTTGGAGCACAATGCAAACTTGGAGCATATTGCAAACTTACAGCAGATTGCAAACTTGGAGCACAATGCAAACTTAGAGCACATTGCTAACTTGGAGCACAATGCTAACTTAGAGCACAGTGTGGACTCGGAGCAGAACTTAAACTTGGAGGAAGAACCGGAAGAGAACTTGGAGGAGCAGAAATTGCAGCAGGAATCACAACATCAACCAAAACAAGATCATGAAAACGAGGCAGTGGTTGGAGGTGGTGAAAAGAAGTGGCCTGGATGGCCTGGAGAGAGCGTGTTCCGGATGTTAGTTCCTGCACAGAAGGTTGGTAGTATAATTGGACGTAAAGGGGAGTTCATAAAAAAAATAGTTGAGGAGACAAGAGCTCGAATCAAGATACTTGATGGTCCTCCAGGGACAACAGAGAGAGCTGTAAGTTTGTACTTTCTCTTCTCAGCTTATATTATATTTACACTTTGATTATGATAATAGACTATTAGGGCAGAACCAGTTCTTGTTGAGGCTCACTTTCTGTGTCTACTTGAACTATTGTGATATAAGTCATATGAGTATCTTCGTAATCCTCTATTCTTGAAGAACGATTCTGCTACACAGAGTGGCTTTCCTTAACTGCAAAGTTAAGCTGACACTCACTGCTGGAAATATCTTTATGGTTGTTGGAATTTATTCTGTTCCATTTATATTTGATCGACATTACATATGCATTTATTTATTTGTGCTTATGATGAAACCATGTTGGTATATAGTGCTGTGGAAATGATTTTGACTATAGAAAATAACAAAGATTGCTCTTTGATTTTAGCTAGATCTCTCATAGTTTTAGGGACTACTTACTTAAATGTTATATTGGTTCAAAACATGAAAAATTGAAAATATAACAAATAAAGGGAAATATAAAAAGATTCATCAACAAGTAAAGGTTAAGCTTTAAAATATTCCTTTCTAAACAATTCTATAAAGAAGTTATAGAATAAAACATTGAAGATTATAGAAGGATGGAAGTGATGAATTAATGGATGTAAAGTTTGAAGTGCTTCACATGGGGGTAATTTGAATAAAAATAATTCTTTGCTACACAATAATTGTTCATCATTTCTTAAAGTTGCCTAACTTCAGCAGTCAATTCATGCCCAAGGCATGTTATCGTTTTAAATATTTGAGTAACTAAAGAAGATTGTAAGAAAAAGGCCATAAAAAGCAGCCCGTAAAATACAAATACAGTTCCCTTTATTGCAATAACAAAAATGAGTCTGTGCAGGTTCCATCCGCAAATTTTAAGGAAAGGAGTCAATCATCAATAAGACTCCACTTATGAGGAACCAAATTCTCAGATTGCAGGGATCATCATTGAGCATTTCAAAGTGCTGAAAGTTTGATCTGAACTAACAGACACATCTTGTATGAACAACTGTACCAAGAAGCTCTGCTTTCTCCCTGGTAACTTCAGAACCTGGATGACTGGTGTCAATTGTTAAATGAATCTTAAAGGATCCTGTGGAAATAGCTCAAAGATCCCTTGACATCAAGCTAAAATTAAACTCCTATTTTTAGCATAATACATATATACCTACAATTATTGTGGCCTAAATTTACCCAAATTCATGTGAAGCCTGTCTTAATAACACATATGGTATATGCATGTGTGATATATTCCCTAATTGGCTCAAAATCTATGATCCAAATAACTTTCAAAACTCAACAGATAAAAACAACTTGGTTAATAAGTCTATCCTCTTGACAAGAATAATAATTTGCACATATAAAACGGTAATTCAACTAAGGTCAAGAGTGTCAAGATAAATAAAACTGTTCTAGTAAAAGTTCAATATCATTGTTGAACATAAAATGTCAGCTTTCCTTTAAACAAAAAGGAGTTTAACCGTATACTATAGATTACACCTAATCTAATCCAGTATGGCAATTTTCACTTCTTCAAAGCCTTATGCTTCATAGTTTTACACGTTTTCCCTCATTTGCTGGTGGTATGTGGTAAAATTGGGTTTTGTTTGAGTTTCTTACTTTCCTTCCTAATTTTATCTGGCCATGTGGACAATGAATCATAACAACTTGGCCTTTGTGCTGCTGCTTTGTCTTGTGAATAGGTAATGGTATCTGGGAAGGAGGAGCCTGATTCTTCTCTTCCGCCTGCTATGGATGGACTTTTAAGGGTCCATAAACGCCTTATTGATGGCTTGGAGGGTGATTCATCTCATGCACCATCGGCTATGGGAACCAAGGTTTCAACAAGGCTGCTAGTCCCTGCCCCACAAGCTGGAAGTTTGATTGGAAAACAAGGAACAACTGTCAAAACCATTCAAGAATCGTCTAATTGTATTGTTAGAGTTCTTGGATCAGGTATTTTTTCATCGCTTCTTTTGTACCTTTTCTTTTAGTGGAAAAAATTGCCATTTCTTTCAGATTGTTTGTTGGTGTTGTTGAAATAGTAAAAGCTTAATGGCTAATCTTCATAAACTATTTTCAATTGTTTATCTAAGTGGTGCTTAATATTGCTCCTCTGCATGTGTTTGACTCTCTTGATTTTTACCCAAATTCAAGAATATGGTTTTTAGTTCCAGTGCTAATAATTTGAAGTTTTTTGAATTATTATTATAAAGATTTGGCATCCTTTGTTTGATATCTCATGCTATCATATTGTTAAGGGATTTCATTCTTAATTTCTTTAGAGTGCTTTTGAATGGTTTTGTTTATCATAATTTGTTAACATTTCTTTTCTCTTTCTCTTTGTTAAATAAAATAAAATGCTGCAGAAGACCTTCCAGTCTTTGCTCTTCAAGATGATAGGATTGTTGAAGTTGTAGGAGAAGCAGCTGATGTGCATAAAGCATTGGAGCTAATTGCATCTCACCTCAGGAAGTTTTTAGTGGACCGCAGTATAATTCCCTTATTTGAAATGCATGTGAGGCTTCTACTTTTTGTTGACCTACTGATTGATCATGCCTCTGTTAGTGTATAGACTAATGAAAATCTGTTACATGTTTCTATCAGATGCAAAAGTCTAATCCTCAAATGGACCACATGCCACCTCGTCAAACCTGGGCCCCACCTCAGGGTGTCCCTCCTAATGCTGGTGGAGGTGGTTTTGGACACAATCCTCAGTACATGCCACCTCCACGGCAACTCGAGAATTACTACCCACCTGCTGATATGCCTCCTATGGATAAGCAGCCACATCAGGGTATTTCTGCCTATGGAAGAGAAGCCCCAACTGGTGCTCATGGATCATCAAATCCCAATGCACCATCAATGATCACACAGGTACAACAGCAACTTACTTACCTGGTGTCCACTTTTTCTCCATTTTCCTCCCCTAATTTTTCCATTTCACTTTAGAAGAAGATGCTCAGGAGCTTTATTCTCTTTGACTGTTAATGCTATTCCTTGTTCTGGATTTGAGTTTTTCAAGTAATGGGGATGGCTTGCTGAATTTTAATGTTAGAGATCAATGTAAAGTAAGTTATCATGCCTTGGCCTGAAAGGGGGTGTGTGGGAAGGCAAACCTTTTATACTCTTGTGGTTTGTAGAGATCCATGTATGCAACCTCATGCATTGGTCTACCGTTTTCTGGTTTTGTGTCTGGCTGTTGGTCAGTTTTTGGCTGTTATTTCACAGATTCTTTTACTTGGTGTAGGCACAGCAAGGTCTTCCCAGTCCTGTGAAGTGTTAAGTTGATTGGTCTCAGATTGAACAATCAGATTGCAATATGTTAATAAAATTTTGGTGTTTGCAGGTCACTCAGCAAATGCAAATTCCGCTATCTTATGCTGATGCTGTTATTGGGACAGCTGGTGCAAGCATTAGCTATATTCGACGTGTTAGTGGGGCAACTGTCACCATTCAAGAAACTAGGGGTGTTCCTGGGGAAATGACAGTTGAAATAAGTGGTACTGCTTCACAAGTTCAAACTGCTCAGCAACTGATACAGGCATGTTCTTTCCCCTGGCTTCTGAACCTTCTTGATCTTTCTTTCGCTATTTGCTACTCCGAAAGCAATTTCCATGTGTTTTTCATTGCTTATTCTTTTGATATCCTTTGCAATATGGGTTTGACTACTTGTAGTAGGATATGATTATTCATTCTGATGCATCATTGTAGAGGGCTGAATAAGATATAGAGGTTGTGACTACGTGCTTGTTATAATGATTTTGATATCTCATTTACAAATAGCTTGCAAAAGGTAATAATTTTGTAATAGATTAGACAGCAAGTACTAGTCATGCAAATGTTCGCACTAGGTCTTGTTTGGCCTTCGTTACCTGTCTCTCCCTGCATGCCATGCTCACATATAGAATCTTGTCAGAATATTTTCCGCCTTGGTACCTACTGGGGAAAATTTATTAAGTTGAAGACTATGGGTACTGCTCACTGAATTGTTTGGAGCTTTGGTCTAATATGCTGGATATTACTTGTGTTGCAGAATTTTATGGCTGAAGCTGCCGCACCAGCACAGGCACAAGTTGGTGGGGCTGCAGACCAAGCATATAATCCGTATGCAGCTCATGGTTCTCTATATGCATCACCACCATCCAATCCAGGACACGCGGGTGGCTATGGCTATGGTTCAAACTATGGGTACTAAGCAAAGGGTTTAGATATTACATGTTGGAGGTCATAAAATGATGGGAGAATGGAGGTGGTAGAGCTAGCAAAATTGGTTTCAAAGTGCTGTAGTGTTGTACCGGTGGTTAATGTGGTGTTAGAGCAAACTGAAAACTACATGTTTGATTTTGCCGTGTGTATTAGGGCTGACCCATTACAATATTTTTGGAATTTTCTTTAATTTCGTCAGTCTCTCAGTGCCTTCTTAAAGAGGAGATTAAGTTTCAATTGTATTGATGCATATTTAATTTGAATTTTATGAAACAGTTTTAGATTTTAAAAAATATTAAAGACGAGAGATTTTATTTCATTTTAGAAACTAGTGTGACTTTTACCGCAAATTGTCCTGTGTTTTTCAAAACTAGCAATACTTGATTTCTTCCAACCCCAAAGTTGATTTTTACCTAAATCCCAGACTGCACTGAACCCACACCTCCTCAATCTGAGCATACTTCCTACATACACTTGTACCTTCTATCAAACACATCTACTTTAGGTTTTCTCAAAGTAGTTCCTAAAATCGAAAGCATTTCCAACTTCATCTTACAGAAACATGGCTTCCACTTCTTCTTCCTCTATCTTCTTCTATCTGTTGCTTCTCAACTCTGTAATTACAAGAAGGAATCTTGCTATTTTTCTGCCGACACTCTCAACTAGGTTTTTTGGACCCACCACCAACACTGCCGCTGCATCTCTAGCTTCTTAATTTTAGTGCTACCATATGTTTTCTTTATATCTATATATTTGAGAATTTTGTTATAATTGTTGAAAATTGAAATAACCATCCTTTTGGGTGTAATTTTTACAGAGGATGATATGGTTTTTACTTACGCATCAGTGTATTGTACTTAGGAGAGAAGCTTGTTAAGTTCTCCATGCTGGAGTTGTGGAAGTTGTTGCATTAGTCTTCACCTTTAGAGGAATAGTAAAGAAAATGTTTTTAACAGGCAGCAAGTAACCCAAAGCTGTCGAGCCTATGCTAGAGTTAGGTTTATCAGCAGCCATTTTTGTTTTAAGAAGTATTGTAAATGGGAAGGGTTAAATTTATTGAGAATTAAGATTAATTTGATAGAATGTATAAGTGTTGATGAGTTACTATACCAAGTAAAAAAATGTCATCTCAATATTTTTGTTATCAAAACAGAAACAAATTGATAATGTTAATGACAAAATTGAAAAGCAAAAACACACTAATCATTGGGTGATCAATTGTACGTTTACCTTATATTATATTCAGACGTGAAGTCAAAATTAAATTGCATATTTTTACAATAGTAAAAATGTAATTTTACCATTTTAATATTTATATCTTTATAATTTTTAAAGGATTAAATTAAAATTTTATCATTTTTAGAAGGTCAAAGTGTAATTTTACCTTTACTAAATTAAATTTTTATAAATTTTAAAAGAACAATGGAAAATTTTATATTCTAGGGGGACCGGCTACGCCATTGATTATATTAAATGTGATAATGATTACATCAGCTATCCATTAAAGATTTTAAATAATTTTTTTGAATAATTTAATAATAATTTAATAATTTTTTAAAGTTAAATGACTAAAAAGTGTAAGCCATAAAATTTGAAAATGAGTTTTTTTATGTATATTTTTAATGGATTCGTTTTATTGTGTTATTATTATTATTATTTTATATATTGTATTTGTATTGATGATAATTTTTGGCTGCTTAAAGTAATAAAATTTATCTAATAATTTGTTTTATGTACATTTTATATATGTGGTGGTAGGTCTATAATGTTGATTTAATTTCAAATGAATTCACGTGGTTGTATTATATTCTTGATTATATAATATTTTGCATACAAATCTGTGTTTTGTTGGTCTGTTTAATAAATTTATATAATTTACTTTATGTGGATCAATGTATTTATGTTGTTATTTTTCAAATCATTCCAAATTTAAAATTAGATTTTATGTTCTAGTTTTTCTTAACAAAAGATATCATTTGAGTTTTCGAATTTTAAAATGAACAACTTATTAATTAATAAGTCTATGTTTAGAGGTGTTTACATGTTAGATTGATCTCGGTTAAACTTATAAATTGTATCACTCTCATACAACTTACTCAAAATGGATATGATTCAACTTGAATTAAAGACCTTTAACCTCATATTCTCGAGAAAAGTTTATGAAAATTATTTTTAATTAATATTTAATGATTTTATATAAGTTAATTATTTAAAAACTAAAGTTTTAAACATGTAGATGTCAAAATGTAAAGTAAAAAAAAAAAAAAAAAGAAGCAAATCAAGTCAAGTAAGCTTCATTTAGAATAAAAGTTTCACTCTTTTTCCCGAATAAACTTAATTTATTATCGAAATTAGTCCAATAAATGTATCAAAACATTCCAAGTAGGCCTATTTATAATCTAAAAATTTGATTAAATTAAAATGGAAAAAAGGGGGGGGGGGCCAAATAGTAATTGCAGAAACCCTAAAAACAAAAAGGAAAAAAGCGAGGTAGAACGTAGTCTGACATAAATACCCTCGGGGTGGGGAAATTGGAAACATTGTCTCTCTCAAATACCCTTCACCACTCTCCCTCTTCTGCCCCTGTAATTCCTCAATCTCCCCTTTGCCCTTCGCTTCACCCCCTTTCTCGTTAATTCCCGATTTTCTCCCGGAACAAACAAATCCCTCCCCCTAACCATTTTACCCGCCAATTTCCCTCCTTTTCAAATTTCCTACCTTTTTCTTCCCTTCCCAGCTTCACCCCCTTTTGATTCCCCTCCCAATCCCTAGTTTCTTCTTCGATTCTGGGGGGTTTTCTGGCTTCACCTCTTCTTTTCTTGCGTTTTTGCCCAATACCCACACCCTTTCTTCGCTGCTTCTTCTAACTTTGTTTATCGTGCTTTCTTGCCGTTTGGGTTTTGAGCTAGGGTTTCAAGTTCGGTTCTTTTTTCTTTCTCAATCCAGGTACTTCGATCTCCATTTTTGAGGATTTACTCTCTGGGGTTTTTTTTTTCCGGATGTTTTGAATTGATGGGTATTTTTCTTTCTTCAAATTTGGTGATTTGATTTACTTAGCTTTGTTGAAGTGTTACAAAGTTATTTATTTTGAAGATTTTTCAAGCAAGCTTCTTAATGTTTTTTCTTCCCTTTTGTGGGTTTCTGTTTTAGGAATTTCTTAGTGTTTCGTCTGATGGTTATATCTTATGTTGTGTTAAATTTTGTACCTATTCAGTTAGCTTAGTTTTAAGAGTGCTTAAATGGGAGCTTTTACATGGTTACACTTAAACTTGAGAGGAGAAAGTTAATTGCTAGCTATTTGTTTAGATTTGTGAGAACCTGAATTTCTGTCTTGTTAAGAATGCTTACACAAAGTCTAATTGTTTCCTTTTGTTTTGAGATCTTATATTGAGGTCAAGCTGGTATTAAGTACATGTATTTTGTTGTTCTTTTCCTTGATATTTGGCTTTTCTTGCTGTTCATTATGTATATGTTTTTATTTCTTATGTTGGTTGACATAGCTTGTGTTGTCGGAACTAAATGTTTCTTGGGTGTCATGGATGCTCTACCTGGTTTTATTGTACACCATTCAAGAAGTGAAAAGTCAGCTGCCTAGAGTGGATCATTCCTGTATGTTATGTGCTTATGTTTTTGTGATTTGTTCCAATGAAAGCATTGCTAAAACAAAACCGACCTCTTGGTTTCTTAGGCTTGTTGGATGCTTTCCTTTATGTGTCGCTGTATACCTTTCTTTTCATATTGTAGTGACGGTATTTCATTTGGCAGGTATGCATTGACATAGGTGGAAAATCTACCTTTTGACCATCTGTCTGCATATTCGGGTTGTGTTGTTCCTATAGATTGGTTTATTCAATGGCTAACCATGATTTGATACTTGGACAAAGCCACAATCTAGCATTGAGGCAGAATCAGCCACTGGTGCTAGGCCATGATCATAATTTGGGTCTTACCCAGAACCATGATTTGGAATTAGGACAAACCCATGAGCGTCATTTAGGCTTGGGACAGGATCATGACTTAGGTTTAGGGCATTCTCATGATCATGAGTTGGATTTAGGACAGAGGCATGACCAAGAAGAGGATGTTGGCCACAGTTATGGGCATGATAATGAGTTAGCTAATGATCGAAAACCAGATCATGGTGACAATGAGTTAGTTTTATCAGAGCATAATGAATTGACCGTTTCAGAAAACCAAGAGCTTGATGATAGTCTGGCATTGGCTGTGGATGACAGCCAGGAGATGGGAATTGATCCTGCCCGAGATTTGCAGCACTCCCAGATGGTAGTTAGTCTTCCTCCTGTCCTTCAGGTTCGGAATTCAAATCCAACTTACGAATTAGCTGTTGGGCAAGAGTTCCCGGATGTCAAAAGCTGTCGTAGGGCATTGAGGGATGCGGCTATTGCTCTTCACTTTGAAATGCAGACCATCAAATCTGATAAGACTCGTTTTACTGCCAAATGTGCAAGTGAGGGATGTCCATGGCGTATACATGCAGCAAAGCTCCCTGGGGTCCCAACATTCACAATCAGAACCATCCATGAGACCCATACATGTGGAGGGATTGCTCATCTTGGCCATCAACAAGCCTCCGTGCAGTGGGTGGCAAACACTGTGGAACAGCGATTAAGGGAGAACCCTAATTACAAGCCGAAGGAGATATTGGAAGAGATTCACCGAGTTCATGGAATCACGTTATCTTACAAGCAAGCCTGGCGAGGCAAGGAGCGTATCATGGCTGCTATGCGTGGATCTTTTGAGGAAGGGTATCGCCTACTCCCTCAATATTGTGAACAGATCAAGCGGACAAATCCGGGGAGTATTGCGTCTGTTTATGGAAACCCAACTGATAACTGTTTCCAGCGTCTATTCATATCATTTCAGGCCTCAATTTATGGTTTTCTGAATGCTTGTCGACCACTCCTTGGGTTAGATAGGACATATTTGAAAAGCAAGTATCTTGGAACTTTGCTTCTTGCTACTGGTTTTGATGGTGATGGTGCTTTGTTTCCTCTGGCATTTGGTGTTGTTGATGAGGAGAATGATGAAAACTGGATGTGGTTTCTCTCTGAACTTCATAACCTGCTTGAAATCAATACTGAAAACATGCCAAGGCTTACGATTTTGTCTGATAGGCAGAAAGGTGTTGTTGATGGTGTTGAAGCTAATTTCCCTACAGCTTTTCATGGATTTTGCATGCGTCACTTGAGTGAAAGTTTTAGAAAAGAGTTCAATAATACTATGCTTGTCAACCTTTTATGGGAAGCCGCTCATGCCTTGACTGTAATTGAATTTGAGGCAAAGATTCTTGAGATTGAAGAGATATCACAAGATGCTGCATATTGGATCCGGCGAATCCCACCTCGTTTGTGGGCAACAGCCTATTTCGAAGGCACTAGATTTGGGCATCTAACAGCAAACATAGTTGAATCACTGAATTCTTGGATTTTAGAAGCTTCAGGGCTTCCAATAATTCAGATGATGGAATGCATTAGGAGACAGCTTATGACATGGTTCAATGAACGGCGAGAGACTAGCATGCAGTGGACGTCGATACTTGTCCCTTCTGCCGAAAGGCGTGTTGCGGAGGCACTTGAGTATGCACGCACATATCAGGTCCTTCGTGCTAATGAAGCTGAATTTGAAGTTATATCTCGTGAAGGGACAAATATTGTGGACATTCGCAATCGCTGTTGCCTTTGTCGGGGCTGGCAGTTGTATGGTTTGCCATGTGCGCACGCTGTGGCAGCACTTCTTTCTTGCAGGCAGAATGTTCATCGATTTACTGAGAGCTGTTTCACCGTGGCAACATATCGGAAGGCATATTCTCAAACCATTCATCCGATTCCAGATAAAAGTCTATGGAAAGAGTTGTCTGACGGGGACCCGAATGCCAACAAAGCCGTTCAAGTTGTCATTCACCCACCCAAATCACTTAAACCACCTGGTCGGCCACGAAAAAAGCGAGTTAGAGCAGAAGATCGTGGCCGTGAGAAGCGGGTTGTGCATTGTAGCCGTTGTAATCAGACAGGCCATTTTAGAACAACATGTGCAGCACCAATTTAAGTTCAGATTTTCTAGTAAGTTAAACTGCTGCTATAGTATTTGGGTATGTCCCCATCTGTGCAAAATGGTTCTTGCTTTCTTCCTCTCTTTTTTTGTTAATTTAGTATTTTATCAGGTATTAGATTTGCAAGTAAATGCGTTGTTCTACTTGTCATTTAGCTATCCACTTGCCTTGTATGAATGTTCCCTTCAATAACATATCCACTTGACTTGTCTCTTTAATTTTTTAGGCTAATTATTCCTTCAATGTAATGTGTTAAAATGATCGAAAAATAGTCGTTTTTGGGTGCAGCTTTGTAGATAATGAGACTTGAACTCATCACGTTGTATTTTTCAGTTTGCATTAAAATATATCAAATCTAAATTTGATGATCATCCATTTTTACAGTTTAGAAGGGTTGGGTGTAAGTCAAGGCTAATTTATAGATATATGCTGAGAATAATAATTTTTTTTTTGAGAAACTATACCTTTTTTTTTTTTTTAATTTATCAATTTATGCTGTTTTTGGAGAGAAATAAAAATGTGTTCTACAAGATGCGTTTTCACTGTCGTTTTTACTGTTACATCAGTGAAAACACATATTGTAAGATGCATTTTTCTTTCAACGGTAATTTTTCCAACTGCTATAAGGAGTCCAACAATCATAAATTTTCCTATATAAATCCCTCCAAATTTCATTCTTTTCAACTCAAAACTCAATACTTAGTCCTCAATTTTCAATCCTCAATTATTTTTTAAAATCCTTCTCCGAATCTTATTTTTTTTATTTTATTTTATTCATTATAAATTGTGAAATGACAAATTAGCTTATTCGCTTGGATGATAAGCATATCTCAATGTTCAATTACAAATGATAAGAAAATATTAAATTATTTTATTTTAAATATTTAATTATTATGTTGTCAAAATTATTAATTTTTTATGTTTATATACTCAGATCGAAGATCGAACTTTGGAAACGTACATAAATAATTTAAGCGAAGGTGCATCGAATGTCATTTATGAACACTTACGATATGCATAATTTCTATATGTGGCTCGCATGCTCGGGGGACTAAATTGGATCCCCTACTTATTAGCGCTTTGGTTGAAATATAGAAC
Organism: Gossypium turneri; assembly: GCA_008044935.1. Taxonomy (NCBI): domain Eukaryota; kingdom Viridiplantae; phylum Streptophyta; class Magnoliopsida; order Malvales; family Malvaceae; genus Gossypium; species Gossypium turneri. The sequence continues at coordinate 54,481,944 of CP032581.1, forward strand.
TCAGACACACACACATTCCATCTTTCCTGCAGTGAGTGTGCAATTACACTCGAAAGCGTTATTTTACAACTCGGTCTACCGGTTGATGGGGAAGTCATTACGAGGCCAGTGACGAGTGCAGATTGGAGTGCAACATGCGAGCAACTACTAAGGAAGGTGCCAAACAAGTTTAGGGGTAGCTGGATCGAGATGAGATAGTTGGAGGACAATTTAAAAACTATTGAGGCTTTCGCGAGTGACGTTGAAAAAGAAAAAATTGCATGCGTATTCATCTTAAGGTTGATCGGGGTTTGCTCATGCCAGATAAATCTCGAAATTTTGGTTCATTTAAGGTAACTACTACTACTAGCCGACTTGAAAGAAGCGAGACGACTTAGTTGGGGATCAGCGTGTTGGCAACAATGTACTGAGAAATGGGTCGAACAACGAAACCAAAAAAAGTTAAAATCGATGATTGTATGCTCATTCTTCAATCGTGGGCATGGTACTAACTACCATTTTTATGCCCCCGAGTGGACCCCCTTATGAATTCTCACTCGTAATATGATAAAATTCATTTAATAATATCATTATCATTTTAATTTTTCATTTTCATAATTTTGAAATAACATATTATTTGAATAGGTGGAACAACCCTACGAGACAACGCGGTATACCGACCGAGCTCGAGGATATAAGACTAGCTTTAGATCAACAAACTGAAGAGGAGGTTAGTTTATGAATTTCAAAGTTATCGGATTTTTATTCTAGCATTTGATATTAAATATTAGGCACGTGCTAAAATTTAAAAATTTGTACTGTATCTTGTATGGATGCCATATGCGGATCCGATGATTCAAGAATGCATCTCGGTCGAATTTTTGGCCAATCGCAATATCTGGCACATCAAAGTGTCATTGATCGTTTTTTCAACAGTCTAGATTCACGAATCTAATTGAGTGATGCAACAGTTTGCGTGTACACAACGTATTCTGCCGCCACCCTAGGAGTACAATGACTTGTACAATATCGACTTACGGGGGAGACTCGAGGAAGATTGACCAACATTCCATAAGAAGTATATTGAGATTTGACAACGTAGGTACAATTACTTGCCAACGCGTGAACCATTTCTCACATCAGAGTTGGTGACATCTTCAGATTACATGGATTAGTTTAGGCATAACGACAAGTTATATCTACTGTCGGCATAAGAAAGAAGTAGGCAACGTTGTCTTAGGAGACCAAGACGAGGGCTCATCAATCCTAGGTCGGGAGAACATGCTACAGAAGGATCAACATCTACCCCAGCTCCACACAATGATCTGATTGTCGTGCAACCTCTCGGTTAGTATGATTCATATACTTTTGGTGCTAACCCACTTTATTTTACACAAACACCACAACACGCATCATCATTCACTACAAGAACACTTTCTCTAGGTGTATATTTGACACGACTGCCACCCACCGTACCATATTTCATGTCGATGCCGCCAGCAACACTGACGCATCTGGTATCGTTAACAATTCTCACCTTTTATTCGCAATTGGCCCATGCAATGCCATACAGTTATCCGTCGACAGTGTCACAAGCACCCCAAACATTGTTGTTCTACCAAGGTGGGTAATCTTTGCTACCGTTAACTCATACAAGGGGGATGTACGATAGGCGGCTAGGACCTAGACGTAATAACCACGAAGGAAGAAGATGAATATGGCGATCAACATGGACGTACACATGAAGATGAAGAAAAAAACGATGACGAGTTGCCAACCCAAATAGTACAATGGAACCCTAGGCGTGCTCGACGCCCACCCGATTGTGGCACACATTCGAGACGCCAATAATTATGTTATTTGTAATTTTTTTTTTCCAAATTTTATACTTTGTTTTATATTCTAAATGTATACTTTGTTTTACATCCAAAATGTACACTTATTTACAATCTACAAAACAAATTTATTAACTTTGTTTGCTTTGTACCATATCATTTGGTGAGTTCGAATTTTTTTTTCATTTCTGTTACCTTTTCATTTATGTTTTTCTCCGTCCGTTTGTTAATTATAATATTTTCAAAAAGCAAAGGTTTGCTAACAAGGTACGAGAAAAGATTAAATTTTTTTTATTACATATTGTAATATATCTTACTTCAATAATTACTATTAACTTACAATTTACAGAAAAATTAATGAATAAACGAATAAGTTAGTGTTTACCAATGAATGAGTTAGTGTTTTAGTTAGCATTTCTCCTCAATGTTCCCTACAGGTGTGGACATGTTGGCTTCGTACATCCTGAGTTCCTATAGTAACCGCATAACCTCGGTGTGTCTCTCCACTCCTCAGTATCCATATTGCCTCATATTCGAGTTGAGTTTGATTGACCTTTTGGCTTGCGTCAGAAGTTTTTAACTAGATGCCACAATTGTATGTGCAATCTATAGATGTTGAGGCACATGCCACAACTGTATGTGCTATGAAGTACTTGAAATCTCCCACAGTCGCAAGTCATTTGTTGCAAGTCTATGTGGTACGTTCCCTCGATAACTCCTTGGTCAGGTCTATGGGACTCCGTAACCTGGAATAAAGACATTGAGTTCACTCTTTCTACATTTTTCCCAATATCTTTCAATACCGTATCTCACCAAATGTGATCGCCCTTTATCTGTTCCACATATGTCTCAGCCCATTTTGCAAACAAGGTTGCTAATCGAAAATATGTTTCCTTGACCACTGAGATTACCGGTAATTGACACATTCCCTTCAGTACGAAATTAATACATTCCGCTAGGTTCATTGTCATGTGCCCGTATTGTACTCCTCCATCATACAATTGCATCCACTACTCCTTGGGTATCCCATCGAGGTACGTCGCACCTTATCGGTTTACAACCCATAGTCTCTCCAACATTTCATGGAATCGATGTTGGACGAGCTTGTACCTTGTTGATGACAATCAATATTGTATTCAAGAAATGCGACCCAAATGTATATGTTAAATTATTATACATGAAAAAAATGCCATGCATAACGTACCCATATTAATGACATGTCATTGTTTCCCATCCTTATGATATCGACCCATGTAGTTAGACTCTATATGACATAAACAATACCTATGGTGTGCATGATCCCATAGGATTGAACGCTGATTAAATGCAGCCTGTATTCTTGTACCCCTGTCAGAAATGATGCATACATCGAGTTGCGACACAATATGCCTTCTCAGGTTAGTTAAGAAGAAATCTCATTCATCTCCTAATTCTTCGGGTGTTATTGCAAAAGACATTGGCAAGATTTTTTTATTACCATCCTAAAACAACTAACAACAACCAATGCTCGTATTTTCCATGCATGAATGTGCCGCCAATTTGGACAAATGGTTTACACAGTACCAGAATGCAGTTATGTGTTGCTTGAAAGTCTAAAAAAAAGATGGAAAAGTCTTTTTCAATGGGCCAAGCGATCGACGTGATACACATGCTCCATTACGAGGTCAGCAACGGAACCTGGTACATACCGTTCCAGTACCTGACACCATTGCCACAATTCATTGTAGGATTTCTCCCACTCGCTATGCATCTTCTCCAACATCTTCTGTTTTGCCAACCATGTATTGTGGTAGGACATGGTGTAATCGAACTCGTTACGAATGTGTGCGATCAAAACTGGGATTGAAATCCTAGGACTCACTTTGACTATGAGTAATATAAAGTCAAATATAATGTTTGAATCCAATTTTTGATAATCATTTGACATGATTGAAAAACAATAAGTTGGGTCCCCATACGTAATAGAATGTCAAAAAATGATAGAATTTGAATCAATATTGTTAACCATGATACATACCAACTGCAACACATATATGTGGAGCAGTAAACTTCTTGATCGTCTAGAACACTAACTTTTTCCTCACAGATGCCATGATTTTTCATAAACATCTTGTTCCATGCATTCCGTACTTCACATCATATTTCTTAGATCGGGAGCATGTAACAATGAAGTTGACGCCAAGCTGTATGCTATACCGCTTGACTGCAGCTGCAAAAGTATCTTTGGAGTCAAACTTCATCCCAACCTTTAAGTGACCGAAATTTGTTGACGAAGTCACATGCCTTGGTCTCTTATAAGGGAGGTTTGAGAATTGTAAACCACCTTCAGCAGTAAAATTGACATTACACATGTGGGGTAGGAGTTTGTATGTCGTGAAACCCATATCATCCCATCAAACAATGCTCGAAGCTTTAGCATTAGATCCACCGTCTTCTGGTTTAATAGGAATGAGATTCGATTATGAAATGACTACAATTTCTGCACTATCCAGTCCAGACTCCTCTATTGGGTCATTATTAGTTTTAGACTCCTCTTCGTTATCAACCCCGGTTGCAAGTCCAATATTGGATATGCCCTCGTCGGTCGAGGTTGTTTGGAGTAGATCATTCGTTCTTGTAACTTCGATGTCAATCTCAAAATCACTTTTGTTTGGCCCACCAAAGTAACTTGATGGCATACCCATGTGAGTGTTACTGGGTTGAACATTGACGTGTCAAAGTTGAAATCAAAGGCACTGGCAAAATATCATGCATATGTGTCATAAGATCGATGACCAAATACATCTTACTATCCTCGAAGTTGTAATCGGGGGTGAAACTAATGAATGCCTCACATTGATGATGATTTTTGGTTGTCTTGGTAATAGCTTGCAGCAATGATGTAAATCTGCCACACAACTGTGTGGTCAGACTTTTTGCTTCTTGATCTGGCGTAGAATTTGGCGGACATAGTACAATCGAGCTCGGGCCACCTTTATCCTCTTCAAAAAGTCGACATATAACTCTAGTACAACATTCCCACTAGAGCAATGTGATTCGATCACCGTCTCCAGCTTGTTGTCCCCTGTGATATCAAAATTGACATATCTAATGGGGTTCAATGACGTCAGATATCTACATTTCAGGCTTGAGATTCTTCTTTGGATCCCTACTTTGCGCTTAATCCTTGTCCGAAGTGTTGGAGCTGGTGCCCTAAGTGTAGTATTTTCGTCTAAGTATGTAACAGCCCGATTTTGGGCCTAGTAGGAACAGTGGTTTCGGGACTACAAATCCGACGAGGGAAAATATGATTATCATCATATTTTTATGGTCCAAAATTTCACAAAAAAATTTCATGAAAATTTCGTTCGAAAATTTCGACGTTTGGGCACTTAATTTAGTCAAAAGGACTAAACTGTAAAAAGTGCAAAAGTTGAGTTCTACATGTTAAAGTGTCTAATTGTTATGAAATTATAAATTGGGGGTCCTTATATGGTAATTAGACCATTAGTTAATTGATGGACAAAAATAGACTTAAGAAATGGGTGAAATAGATTTTTTTTAAATGGGGGCATTTTAGTCATTTGGAAATAAAAAGAATAAAAAGGGAAAAAGATGGCAAAAATCATCATCTTCTCCATAGCTTGCTGCCAAATTTACAAGGACTCCATAGTTAGGGTTTCTTCACTTTCTCAAGCTCATAGTAAGTGCATCCTAGCTCCGTTTTTAATGTTCTTCGCATTTTTGAAATCCTCGTAGCTCGGTTTAGCTTATTTTATCAATAATTCATGTTAGGGTTCATGTTTGGAAAAATACCCATAGGTGAAATGTGTTTATTTTTCTATTTTATGGTAGAATATGAAGCTAGAAATTATGTTAAACAACTTTTGCTAAGCGATTTTAAACGAAAACGGGTAAATTGACAAAATCGGTAAAAATAATTAATGTTCAAAAGTATGTGTTAGAGTGAGAATTTGATGTTGCCATAGAAGGGAAAAATGTTCAGCATATCATAAAACATAAGAATTCGAGATGAAGTTTAATTTCCGAGCTTAGGGATAAAAGTGTAAATATGCAAAAGTATGGGGGCAAAATTGTAATTTTTCAAAAAGTTGGGTGGAGGACTATTTTAATAAATGTGAACATTAAATGAGTTAAATTTGCTATTATAGATCAAGAAAGACGAGAAGACTACCTCAAACAGGGAAAAGAGAAGATAGTAGAGTAAATTGCAAAATTACGATATTTTGCACCGAGGTAAGTAAACATGTGAATTAATGCATTGTTTTGATATTATTTAATATTTGTTGAGATTTAATTAAACATAAAATAATTAATTGACGAAGATCCTAAAAATGTGGTTAAGTTGGGAAAGGTGGTAAAGTGTTGAAAAACACGGTTTTCAGTTGAACACTCGGAATAGGCCGGAGTACATTGAATATAAAGGGGGTTGCTAAGTGCTGATTCCCCAAGGGGTTGCTAAGTGCTGATTCCCCGAATCATTGATGGTTGTTAAGTGCTGATCCCACCGTATCTTAAATGTGAAAGGGGTTGCTAAGTGCAGATTCCCCGATTCATTGGTGGTTGCTAAGTGCTGATTCCACCGTATTTTTGAATGTGAAAAGGGTTGCTAAGTGCTGAATCCATCGATAACGGATAACATTCCGAGTGTTCAACGGGAGAATTGGAAAGGTGAATATTTATATATGGTGGACAAGGTTATATGAGGAATATTGGGTTTGATACTTAATCAACCCATGTGTAAGGTGAAAGGAAATACCAAAACTTCAAAAGAGCAAATTTAAATATAAAACTGTTTTGTATAACAACAGTTGGACAACTTTGAAAAATCGCCATAAATGGTGGAAAATGAATTAGAGGCTGAATAATATATGAAATTGAAGCTGAATGAGTCTATTTTCATATGAAAGGAGCAAAGCAAGCAAAGGAGTTTTATATTTGGGGACATTTAAATTTTATTGAGACAGGGTTGGATTGATTTCGAGATCCCCTGTTCCAACTTTTGAAAATCACCAAAAATTGTACAAAAATAATTATGGCTTGAAATTTACATGCTTGAATTCCTTAATGAGTCTATTTTTAAGATAAAGAAACAAGAACATTATTTTTATTTTTTACAGGGAGATAAGTAAATTTTAGTAAGGAGAGGTCAGAACTATTGGGTAGTGAAATAGGGAAATATTTAGAGAATAAACTGTACTAATTGGCTACGCCAAAAATTCTGAAAATTTTATGGAAGAAAGGTATATGAGTCTAGTTTTGGAGAAAATTTACAGAACTTAATTTCAATCCCTGTAGCTCCAGATAAAAATAAATTGGTGACTGTGATGTAGAAAAATAGCTTGCTGGAAGTTGAGCAAACAATGAAATTTTTGTGTGGTTAAAATTATGTTACTTTGTAATCATGTGAGAAATTTATTTATTTGTCATATGTTTACTTACTAAGCTATATGCTTACTCTTCTTTATTTTCCCTTGATTATAGTGACATCGATCAGCCCGAAAATTGGACGAAGTCAGAACATCACCCACACTATCATCAACTTTTGGGTATTTTGGCAATCAACACTTTTGAAACATGGCATGTATAGATGACTTTATGTAATGTGGTATAAATATGTATATATATAGTATTGTTCGGTTTAATATGTTGGTGTTTATTAATGGATAAATTATGTCTGAACATCTAATTGTAATTGGTTGGAAATATTGAAGTTGTTTGAAATTGTCTTTGGAAATTTGCAGGGGGTTTTATGTAAAAATAAGCAGAAATGCTGCCGAAATTTTAAAAAAAAAACTATAAGTGTTTGAGTTCTAGTAATACCTCATACTCTGTTTCGGTAAGGAGCACGGGTAAGGGGTGTTACAAAGTACACTTGTACTTTTTTTTGAATAGATTGGTTAATAAAACAAATTAATTGATTACATTAATATAATTTGTATAATTGTCCCCATATGGTTTTTGCACGCAAAACAAAATGGAAGCAAATGTTGCTCATTTTTTGTCTAATGTTTAACTAATATTAAGCGGTATTACGTGGCTGGATCGTAATATAGAAAGACAACTTGTATTAGTAGATGAACCTAAACATGTCGTTAGTCTAATTAAAAATGAGCAAACCGATTGAAAGTCTAAAATGTCGTCTATCAAGTTCAATTGGGGAGATGTTTTGTCTTAGGCATCGGAATGGATGACTCCTAAAAGATAGAGACATAGATATGACTGACTAGACTAACAGTACAACGGACAGGACCCAAGAAGAATAGATCCTGAATCTGTTTATAGATTTATTCACTTGTGATGTTCATAGTGTGACATACTTAAATCCTGAGTGGATGATAGACTATATATGTGTGACTCGTACACTTTGATGTAAGCAAAAGCCTAAGTTCAAATAGATAATGAATCAAAAACTGGTGTTTTGGGTGTACGACTTCTATAGTATGTAGTGCCATTCACAACAATGGAATTCATAACCCGAGACATGGGTAAATGACATCCTCTCATAGGCTTTACATGGTTGACGAAAAGTGAATGTGGCCACGGGTCATTCGTCTTTGTGATGGATAACTTGATCACTATTTGATAGTGATTGAATTTTTATGAAGAGAGATGCAATAGTTACCGTGAGATAAAATAGGATCATATTGGGAGAATGAATACTATCCCAAAGAGATCAAGGATATACTATGAGGGTAACACACTTATAACAAGGTCATTGGATGAGCACTGAGTAGATGTTTTCGTAATAGTATGTTGTTAGGTAGAGCTCAATCACGATACTATAGTGGAATGACTTCGTGACTAAATGAGTTTATAATTAATAGGAGAAAAGCTGAAACTTAATTATAAATCATTTGAACCCTAATTACATATGTCTAATCAATCCTTCGCTAGCTCGTTGAAATCAGAAATGAATTACGTGTTTGAATACAAATAAATGAAATGAATAGGTAAAGAGAAATGGAAACATTCAAAAATGATTATAATTTTTTCTGAAATGGAAAAATGAAATCATTTGGAAATGAATGTAGGTTTCCAAAATGGAAAAAGAAATGGAAATGATTCATTTGCAATTCTATATGGATTACTTAAAAATGATCGGAAGAATAATTTTATGTTTTTGGACTATTTTGAAGCCCAAAAATAAAATAAACCATTTGGTCATAGTGAACATGTTGAGTTATGAAATATTATACATATTTTCTCGAAATTTTACCAAGGACAAAATCGTTAAAATTTTATCGGAGGTAAAATCGTTAAAATTTTACTAGAGGTAAAATAAAGATGAGAAAATTGTTTAATATAGAATAGTAAAATTTATTTTGGGAAATAGAAAAATCGAATCGGGTTGGATCACATTACAGATTACTTGGTCAAAAGGCTCAGGAAGTACTCGTGACTGGACCCGATATGAGAGAGGCTCAAAACCTCTCATATAACATAAAGAGGGCGACAACCTTAGTAGAAATACTAGGGTGTGTCGTCCACCCCACTTATACTCTAAGTGAGAAGTTGTTTTTCTATTTGAAATAAACCATTACAACTCAACAAGGGTTCTACCTTCTCTTCTTATAAATAGATGGCATTGGTAGAGCGTTAAACACAACTTTGAGAGATTGTTACTCTGTCGAAAAATATAGATAATTTATTCTTAACTATTAAATATATTTTTCTAAAATAACAATTCTACCAGTTTCTATTAAAGATAGAGTATTTCTATTTTCACCCCAAATAAAATAAGGAACTTTTTCTAGTTTTGTGTTTTTATTCAATTGGTTCGAGCCCACACTCGAAGCAGTTCATAGTAAGAGAATAGTGGAGAAGATCATTTGGTTGAAAATCAGGAACAATGAACGTTCGCTAAGTCAAAAACACAAATATAAATTCGGTTAGAGTTTATTGCTATGAATATGACAAATTAGGTTGATTTTCAAAATTTTAATTTTCTGCTATGCAATAAAACCATTTTCAAACCATAATTTTTCCAACATGAAGCTCTTTTAACGTTATGCCCCGGTTGAATGCCAAATCTTCAAATTGGGCTAATATAAAAAACGAGCCCAATTTCAATCTCACAAATTTAACCATTGTAATGGATAACAACTCTGACTCGTCTGCTTAAATTGAACCAATTAGTTTGTTCCACATGTTTAAAACCGAGAAAATGGTAAAAAAATATAGTTCTCATCACCCAAATTAAAAGATATATACGTAATTTAACGAATGACCTTTGCTTGGACAATAGTGTAGGTGCGAAATTCAAGTTTTTCACGGCAACACTCTTCTCCTAATGTCAAGTATCATTATAGAAATAATCTGCTTGAAGGTCAGTATGGAAACTCAATGATACGAACTCGTCTTGTGGGTTGTGATTCAAGTCGTAGATGTGCCCGATCGTAAAATGGAGAAGCTTCGTTTAATTCAAAGTTTGAAGGAATTTGGCTAAATGAATTGATGATGGAAATGACTAAGTGAATGATGGTAAAAATTCGGCTAATGTTTGAAGTAAACAAATTAGAATGTTGGATAGAACGGATAGTTGAACTTAAGGACAAGAGTGAACCAATACTATTAAGTGCATTGGCCCGAAACTTATAAATCACTTAAGATGCTAAAAAAGAAACAAAGGACCTTGACCCGCTAACTATAGAGAGTTAGGAACCAAAGGCATCAAAAGGGGTGAATGCCACACTCGGGTTTGAGTGATAAGTTCAAAGAAACAAAGAAGACGCCACTAGCTATGCTAGATAAGTCAGCTTGAGTCTTAAACGAATTTAGAGAGTTGAATAAACTCACAAATGAATTAAAATTCATAAAATGTCAAAGTGTATTGTCTAACCAAAATAATGCCTTCTTATAATCTATTTATAGGAATTATTATAACTGTTCAAATGCCTATTTGTGACCTTTCACCTTCAGCATTTAACTAAAGTTATTAAAATATTTAAATTCGGTTATAACTCTTAATGGACAGCCAAAGAGTCATGTCTTTTCACTTGATTCATGCATAGCTGAAAAGTCATGCCTTTTTCACTTGATGAAGGCTTAATAGTCCTTTAAATGTGCTGTTTGATGTCCCTTCATTTTCCCCTTAACCAAATGCCTTAATGCTTGTGTATTCATCTCTTTAATTGGCAACAAAACTAGCTTTGAGTGCATGAAACCGATTAGACTTGAAGAGTCACTCTTTGTCCATTTGAAAAGTCACTATAATGAGCTTTGAGTGCTTCAATATCCCCTAAAAACGTTCCAAATATTCACCAGCAATTAAGTGACCAAATGCACACTCTTTTATGCCGAAACTGGATAGCCAATTGAATGTGACAACATTTGATTCTTCTTGGCAAACGAACAGCCCTATTGTAGCTTTAAATATGTGACCAGCCTTTTGGACTTTCCTACAACAATCACACAATCAATTTATTTAAGAAAAATTAAACACACTGTAACTTATGCATTAAAAAAATTAATAGCCAAATTAAATATAAACAAATTCAAACATATTTAACAACTAAGATGCTTAAATGCTTGGTTTAATTAAGATATAAACTAAATGAACAATGAATTACTTAATGCATGACTTCATTAAAAAAAATGCAAACTTTAACTAACATGGGAGTTACAAAATGCGTGACATAATTTATGATGCAATCTTAACTAACATGAGAGTAACATAATGCATGACTTTATTAAATGCAGAACACATAACGCATGTCATAATTAAAAGATGTAGATTAATAATGCAAGATATTAATTAAAAATGCATTTAATAAACAAGACATAATTAAAGACTCATATTATAATAACTAAAGTAACTAAAATAAATAAATCAAAGTCCTTATTCCAGCAACCAAATTAACAAACTAAAATTAAAAGCTTCATTTTACACTTGGGCCCCTCAAGTTTGGGCCAATCTCGGTGGCATCGAGTTGTGTCGTAACATGGTGCGATCGGGATCGCATCATAAGGGATTGTTTTGAGTTTATTTTATAGAGCTTGTACCCTGAGACACATCAAACAATTCCAACAACAACACATGCCCTGTGCATCACGGGTTTTGGAGGTATACAGTTAAAGTTGAAATTTGTGGGGGAGAAAATGCTCCCCTACAGTGGCATTTTTAGCAAGGCAGCAATGTATGAAATTTATCCCGAGAATCCCGGGTTGCAAGAGGCTCAAAGGCAGAAGCAATCAAGTTGGGTGGGGGTTGAAACACCTAGAGAGAAAAAGCTCATCGCAGTGGGCGTTTTTAATTGACGTGGTAGTGAAAACGCTTCCTACAATGTGTGTTTTCATGCCACATGTCTGACTGATATGTTAGTGGAAACATATCTTGCAAGAAGCATTTTCACTACTATATTAGTTGAAAACGCTCTTTGTAGGAAGTGTTTTCTCTTTGGGCGTTTCAACCCCTACCTCAACTTGATTGCTTTTGCCTCTAAGCCCCTGTAACCCAAGATTCCTAAGATAAATTTTATACATTGCAACTCGGGATTCCTGGGATAAATTAAAAAATTTCCTTTTTTTACCCCACCCCATCCCCTATATAAATGGTCGTTCTCATCCTCTACTCCAACATATCTTAGTCCTCTTTAAATTATTTTTTTCTTTTTCTTGCGTGTTGAAATTTCTGAGTTTAAAGATTTATTCCTCTCTGGCTTTATGGGAGACATAGTCATAGTTTTAAATTGTGTTTTGGGTTTATGGTGATGTCGTGGAGCTCGGTAACCTATAATTTTCACCTGTCATGTGAGTATGAAGCCATCACTTGAGAAGTCAAGATTGCGTTACAACTCAAGGTCCAAGTTGATGGTGATTATACCATCTCGAGTTGATGTGTAACTAATGTTTTAAGTTTACAGATGTTATGCTGTCAAAGGATGGAGCATAACTGAGGCCCTAGTTAATAGTGGTTATGTGGGCACGACAACAAGTTTCTTATCATCAAAGGAGTAGCATGCTTTATAGAACTCATACGGAAATGCGAGGAAGAAAAACACATGAGACTTCTAGTATAATCAAGTAATTTATGTTGTCCATATCCATTGAAGGCAGTGATTTTGTTAATAAAATCTGTTACACCTCAATTCTGTCATAGGATATAGTAATGGAGTCACCGCCTTTGGTGGACATGGATAAAACAAATTACTTGATTATACTAAAACACCACTGCGCTTTTCTTTCTTGTACTTCTATTTGGGTTTTATGAAGCATCCTCATTTGATGAGGAAAAACTCGTTGTCGTGCCCGCATAACCATTGTCAACTAGGGCCCCATTTATGCTCCATCCCTTGACATCACAACATTTGTAAAACTTCAACCCAAGACCATATTGTCGAAACCATTTTTTTTGAAAACAAAAAATTTTAGATTGTCGACTTTAAAAAACAAAAATTAGGAGTCGCCACCAATCTTTTGTTAAGGTATGATTGGACCACCTAAAAACGATTTTGGTCTACGAGTTTTAGAAAAATGAGTTCGGGAGTCTGCTACGTACAAGAAAAGATTAGCACCCTCGCAACGCCCAAAAATCGGTACCAAGTTGATTAATAAATGTCTTAATGCCGAGAGTAAAAATACGATCCTTAATTAAATTATTTATTAGGACTCCCTCATTTTAAAGCAGAAAACATCACACCCAATACGTTAGGGCACGATATTTTATTTCTTCAAGATGAGTTTGTCTAAAAAATTTGTGTGATAAAATTTAAAAGAATATTCTATTGTTTAAGATTTATAACGAAACCGCGGCCCAATACGTTAGGGCACAATTTTCTAAAATCCCAAACATTGAATATTTTCTTTATTATTTTTTTAAAAAAATCTTTATCTCGAGAAATCAACACGTCACACCCAATACGTTAGGACACAACATATTGAATTCCCGATGACAAGTTTTATTTTGTTTGATTAAAAAAAGTAATCCTCGATTGTTAGATTTTACAAAGAAAATTGGAACCCAATACGTTAGGGCTCAACTTTCTTGAAAATCCTAAATACGAGTATTATCTTTATTTTGAAAATTTCTATTTTTTAATTCGAGTAAAAAACGGTGTAATGCTACATTTGGTGCATAAATATATGTCGCTTTAACAAATAATGAATACAACAATGATATAGGAATAATATGAACAATGAATACACGAAATTAACACAAATAAGGTAAAATAATCAATGACATACAAAATATCAAATAAATGAGCAAAATAAAAACATTCTTTTAAAATATAAATGAAAACACAAATAAATAAACGAGTGAAGGAAATAAACTAAATTAAAAAATAAAGAATAAGTTGCGTATATAATATATACATTGAAATTATGAAGAATAAAAAAACATACATATGGATTTATATATACAAATATGGATTATGAAATTAATAAAAAATATATATAATGCATTTACGAAAATAAAGAAAAATATACAAATATATATATTGTAAAATATGTATTAAAAATATAAGTATATATTTAAACACTTATATATATGTACAATATGTATATAAATAACGGAATATATAGAATAATAAAAAATGCTTAAAATAATTTAAAAGTAAAATAACAAAAATGTATATACTATAGAAAATGAATGGATAAAAAACCATGTGTATAAAATATATATAGGTAGACGTATCCTATAAAAAATGCATATAGATATATTATAAAAAAACAATGCGTGCATACTATATATAAAAAATGCATATATATATATATATATATATCATATAAAAACCATGCATGTGAATGAATATAGAAATAATAATAGTAATAATGACAATACATAATATAATAATAATGATAATAATAACAATTTATTAAAAAAATTATAAAAAACCAATAAATAAAATTAACAAAACGGAGGACTAATTTGTAATGCGTGCATTAAATGAGGGTGCCAAAATGGAAACGCTGCGCAGCAATGAGGACTGATTTGAAACAAAAATAAAGCGTGTGGCCAAATTTAAAAGGAACAAAAAGTTGATTTAAACACTCTTTTAAAAATTGAGGGACTAATTGCGCAAATGGACCATTTAGGGCCAGGACGCGCTGACCCCGCTTGCGGGTCGGGTCGACGCGCTGATCTGCTCCCCCAAAACGGCGCCGTTTCACTAATACCACTTAAATCAGTTTTTTTTACAAACTAACCTATCTGCAGCAAAAAAAAAAACAAAGAAAAATAAAAAAGGAAATTGAAACGCTCTGCTAGGGTTTTCAGCCCTAGCTTCTATTTTGTTGCGCCGCCGTTCACCTGTGCCAGCGCTCTGATTGTAACGGAGTTGGCCTCGATCCGACGACTCCGGCAAAAAGGTAAGATTCTTTTTCCCCTTTTCTTTCTAATTTGAGCAAAAATAAAAAAAAGAAGAAATAATCTGATGCGGAAACCCGGATCTACACAAGAGAAACACAAATTAGAAAATAAAACGAGAATAAATAAAATTAGATTTGCCCTATGGAACCCTTGGTTAACTTGTAACCAAAAACGCCAATGATTGAGCGGTTCCCTACGAAACCCCTAGAAGAAGAACCTCTAGAAACACCGATGAACGGGAAAGAAATTTGAATATTTGTAACTCCGAAATACCCTCGAAAATAACAAACTCCAAACTAAATAACAAGAGAAGAATCACTCTACTCTCAAAAAAAATTTGCCTCACACAAATTTGGAAGAAAACAAATACCCCCTTATTATTCGCCCCCTTCAATGTATAGAAAGCAAGCCTATTTATAGGCAAATACAAAGTAATTGAACCCTAATAAAACTCTTTTAAAATTATCTAAGAAAATAAATAAATAATAACCTAACCAATAAATTACTTAACTCATAAGTGATGTGTCCCAACCAATGAGAATTAAGTAAATAATAATAATAATAAGATACATAAAAGATTAATCCACCAATTTATGAGCTTTCACTATTCCAAGATTGGTCCAGTGAATTGCATTCCCGTATTTGTCAACGTCACGAACATGATGAATTAAATTTGTAGCAACAAAGTCTTGGACAAAAGCATTCATCTTTGATTTTAATTGTCGTGCCTTGCTTCGAGTGATTGGACCACTAGGAAAAACAACCCCTTGAGTGTCACCTCCTTGGCACGTATCATAATCTTACAAAACAATGAACATCAAATCAAATATAAAAAGAATGTTTACCTCTGTATTCAAAAAAACTTTGTATTTCTTTTAAAACTTTCTCTCTATTTTCTAGTCTCTGTCTTTTTTTCACTGAATTCCCCCTTTTACAATGTATTCAATGGCTATCTTATAGCCATAATAATGAAAAAATAAAGAAATAAAATCTGCTCATATTGATTTGATTTTACAAATATTTGATTTTGTTTCCTTTCTTGCGTTTGTTCCTTGCAGGTGAATACTCGGCTCTTGGCTGCGGCGTGAATGGGCTACGGCGCTGATGAACTCCATGGAAACCCTAGGGCTTTTTGGGCCACTGCATTTGGGTCATTATTTTTGGGCCATGTATTTTTTGGGCCGACTATTAATTGGACCATATAGGCCTATTTGTTATTCGGGCCTTTTAGACCCGGGCAAAATTAGGCATTTACAGCTGCCCCTCTTTGCTCGTTGTTGTGTAACAGGGACAGAGCAAAGACTTTAAAAATGCCCAATTTTTCCCGGTCATGCTGGACCTTGGTACTCTTCTTATTCAAGTAGCCTCATTCTCTTCTATTGTATCTTTAGAGGTATAGGAACTAGTGCTTCAATCTACTCCACTGCAACTTCAGTGGGATAAGACTTATAGCTTCAACTTGATCTGCTGTCACTTAAAGATGACTTTGATGTGATCTGTTTTGCCACAATCTCAGAGAGATAAGATCCATCACACTAATCCACTCCACTAAAACTTTAGGGAGGTAGGATTTGTTTATTTAGCCTGCCCCACTGCAATTTCAGGGGGATAAGACTTGCTTATTTAGTCTGTTCCACTGCAACTTCAGGGAGATAAGACTAGATGCGATCTGCTCTCTGCAACTTCAGAGAGATAAGATCTAAGGTTTTAATCTGCTCTACTGCCACCTCAGGGAGATAGGATTATCGACTTTAACATGCTCCACTACAACTTCAGGGAGATAAGATCTACCATCTTTAACCTACTCCACTGCTGCTCATGGAGACAAGGCTTGGTGGCTTAAATCTGCTTCCCACTATCTTGGAAAGATAAGATTTGCCGTCTTCGATCTGCTCCACTACTGCTCTACAATCTTCAACCTTCTCTGCTGCTGCTCAGGGAGACAAAGCTTGGTGGCTTAAATCTGCTTCCCACTATCTTGGAAAGATAAGGTTTGCCGTCTTCGATCTGCTCCACTACTGCATGAAGGTAAGATCTGCTATTTTTAAACCTGCTCCGCTACAACCCAGGGAGGCAAGGCTGATGTCTTCGATCTGCTTCGCTGTCGGTGCATGAAGGCAAGATCTGCTATTTTTTTAACCTGCTCTGCTGCAACCCAGAGAGGCAAGGCTGATGTCTTCGATCTGCTTCACTGTCGGTGCATGAAGGCAAGATCTGCTATTTTTTAACCTGCTCCGCTGCAACCCAGGGAGGCAAGGCTAGTGTCTTCGATCTGCTTCGCTG
This sequence comes from Gossypium turneri, assembly GCA_008044935.1. NCBI lineage: Eukaryota > Viridiplantae > Streptophyta > Magnoliopsida > Malvales > Malvaceae > Gossypium > Gossypium turneri. The sequence continues at coordinate 54,499,353 of CP032581.1, forward strand.
TCGGTGCAGGAAGGCAAGATATGCTATTTTCACTGATCTGCTCTCTGGAGAACATGACCTGTATAATGAATCTAATTATGCCTAATGATTAGGATGACATAAAATGAATCAAATGTTCCTAACTAGACATGTGTGAATGGTTTTTGCACGAATGCGTAATTTTTAACTTCTTTTTTCCGAGAATCATCCCACTTAGGTTATCATTGTTCGAAGTTTATTAAGGCTTTAATACTGATATGCTACAACGCCTTCTTGCTTGGCTTGCTTTTTTGAAGAAACATTTAGTCAGGTTGCCCCCACTGTAACCTTCAAAGTTTAATCCACTAGGACGTAAAATTTGTACCATCATTCTCCCACAGCAACCCGAGGGTAGAAATATATGGCTTTTCCTCAATCCTCTCTGATCACTATTCAAGGATACAAGACCATTCTCCGAGTGTCGTGCCAAAGGCTCATGCACAAATAAATGATTCTCTTCTCTAAGGAAACCCCCTCTTATTGCTTGGTGATTTAAACTTTGTCACCCATTTGACATCTTGTCATTTTGTTCGATTAATGTTTTTGACAACAAAATCCAAAGAGATAGTCTTCATTTAAACTCTTCCTTCTCAGATTTCTAACCTTTTAAAACTTGGTGCGTTCTAAACAATAATCCTGTTTCAGGTTCCCGTATTATTCAGAAACTTCTAGAGTAATATGCAAAACTTCCTTCGTGAAAGTTTTATTAGTCCATTAATCATTATTCTAATGCAACATGCTTGTAAAAAGAACAAAACGATGGATGAAATAGAAATAGTTCTGAGCATAGCTCGAAATGAATAAATTATCAAAGATAGTAAAGAAGAATAACAAAGAGATCAATTGGGAATGCGTATCTTGGAAACGAATGAAGTGTTCCAAGAATAACAAATTCAGTATAAATAATATGAATATTGGGTACCCCAGATATCGCAGCTTGAACTTCTCTGTACAAACTTTTTTGAAGATCCTTCTGAGTTTGACATGTGTTTAGGAGATCCACAGTACTCTGCCAATGCCCCAAGATGTTGCCTACCTTTTCCCGATAATTCAGGTATAACAAGATCACCATATGCCCCAATCTGGTTAAAATTTGAGTTGCTCTAATCACCTCATGCCCCATTCTGATCAATATTTGAGCCGCCCTTTTCAGGTTTTCAACTCAAATCCCCTTTGGTCTCAAAGTGCCCTTTGCGGGTTTTCACTTTGGCCTCTCCATTTTCTTTTCTTTTTCTTTTTTTTTATCACTTTCATTTTTTCGTTTTTGTTTTTTTGTTTTTGCTTTTCTATTTTTTATTTTTTTTTGAATCTGAACTCATAGGATTAGATAGTCCCCGTTATCCCTTTCGATCAGAACCAATGTAAGATCTTCTTTGTGATCAAATTTATTTCATAGAGCCTTTTGAGGCAAAATTTAACTATGACGAAAACTTTGGATCTTCCTCTTCAATTAGGATGAAACCCAACAATAGAGAAATGGCAACTTGACTTTGATGGGCTAAACCATGATGGGTCAAAGAAGAAGGCATTGCCCTGGTAAAGAATTCTAAATGCGTCGTTCATGATATTAATCTTGAACATACTGTAAATTTTTGATATCGTATTATTGTTCAGATTACAATGTCAGTGCTTACCCAAGCATGACCATATGAAGACATCTTTGAACTCTTTGAAGTAACTCAACAAGGTCCTACTTTATTTCTTCGGTTATACATGTTCTCTTAAGGTCACAATCTCCATTGTCTCTTCATGAGGTAAATTTCATTCCTGTTCTACCATCCTCAACAAGTCTGAAAATAGGCTACAATCTATGTCATCTTTAAAGTCATGAGATCCTTCTAAATACAGATCTCACTCAAAAGGAACTTCTGAATCCGTAGCAGCATCACTCATGTCATTGATATATAGGGACCCATAGTAGGTACCAAAGAATATACAAAAGAATGTATGAATAATCATTTGTTCAATTATGAATGAATAAAAGAATAATATGGAAGAAGATCCAAAAGAATAAAAGTAAAATTATTCGAAAAGAATGAAAGAATATTGGCTAAAAAAGATGAATGCAAAGATGCATTTTATTAGAATAACGACGTTCGGACATGAGCCTATTTCATAAAGGAATTCTTATTGCCTCTAGGTTGAAGGCAACAAGTGTGTTTTGAACATTACTCTGAGTAATCTCTAAATACTACAGGGGTTTCTTCTACAGTCTAATTATTTAGAACACTCCCAAGTCTATAAGGGCGAAAATCTGACAAGGTCCCTTCTTAAGTTGTTTCATCATGAACACTTCTCGACACCCCTTCATATATTGCATTCAATCATGACTGGGTACTAAATGAGCCATCCATCTTGACAATACCCATGTTGATGAATTTTTCAACTAGTTTTTTGAAGGTAATGCAATTCTCTATAGAGTGTCCCGTAATTCCTGTATGATAATCGCACTGTGCGTTTGCATCGTACAATTTGGGATACGGAGGCTATGGAGGCTTCACATGTAAAGGAGAAACAACATGCACATTAAATAAGCTTTGATACAGCTCCTTGTACGACATTGGAATTGGCGTGAACTGGAGTTTTTCAGTACCTTGCTTCACATATGATTCTTGTCTTGATGAACCCTGCTGATTAGCAATCGATTTACTGTACGTATTCACACTGTGCACCTCATTTTCTTTTTCTTTTGAGGCTTGCCTTCTGTTATTCCCTCCAGCATCAATCTTTCCGCTCCTTATGGCACTTTCAATCATTTCACCATTCATGATTATGTCAGAAAAGCTTTTTGTGGCACTCCCTAACATATGTGTGATGAACGGAGCTTTCAATGTATTTATGAATAGCATTGTCATTTCCCTTTCCAGGAGCGGTGGCTGAACTTGGACAGCGACCTCCCTCCACCTCTGTGCGTACCGCCTAAAGCTTTTATTTGATTTCTTTTCCAAATTCTGTAAGGTGATCCTATCAGGTACCATGTCAATTACATGATTGTACTGCTTTATGAATGCCTGTGCTAAATCTCTCCATGAATTAATCTTGGTACGACTCAGTTGGTTGTACCACTTGGATGCTGCCCCTGCGAGGCTGTCCTGGAAACAATGTATTAGCAGTTGGTCATTATTAACATACCCAGTCATCCGCCTACAAAACATGGCAATATGAGCTTCGAGGCTACTAGTTCCATTGTACTTCTCAAACTCAGGCATTTTGAATTTATAAGGGAGAACTAATCCGGAACCAAGCTCAATTCTTTAGCGTCAATTCCATGGTAGCTCTCAGTACTTTCCATCGCTCTAAGTTTTTCCTCCAGCCATTTATACTTTTCTTCGAATTGTTTTGGCAATTCACCATTCATTTTCTCTTTTTCAGCTGTTTCGTCGAAATCAGGGATATCAGGATTAACAAGGTCGTCTCCAGGGTTAGGGTCTGATCTAGCTTGAAAATTCTTTGGTGTTGTAGCACTGGCCTGAAACTGCTGAGGCTTGATGGTGACAGAGGATTTGTGCGGATATACCTCTACTTGGGTCTGCCTATGCGAGGGGTCAAGCCTGGGGAATAAAGAAGTCTCTCACTGTCTCCTTCTTCCACATTGAGCACAGAGCCTTTTCCTTTATTAGTTCCTCCGGTCAACAACTGAGTTAATTGAGCCATCATACTCTATTGGGATTCCATTATTTTGTCCATCATTTTTTGATGAATTTTCTCAAGCTGTTCATTCATTTGTTGTTGAAGTTGATCCTGCATTTCTTTTTGGAACTGTTCTAACCTCTCCATCCTTTGGTCTATGTCTTTAGTTTTTGATCGAGTACCGTAGCGGTGTGTGGTGGGTTGGTTGGTTTCTAGATTAACTGAGGAATGATTTATATCAATTAGAATCTTTTAGTGGACTTTAATGCTATGATATCATGTAATGCGAATGCATGAAATGAATGCATAAAGAGACGTTAATTATGATTCAATTCCATTTAGAGAACTTTACTAGAAAATAAATCTCTTTACATAAAATGAATATTTATACGGCCTTGCCCTCATAGGTGAAGATATTCGATCCTCTTCTTCATTCGAACGTTAAGATAAATCTCACAAATTTTTCAAAAAGGACGTCCCTTCCATCTCCTTTTTGCTCGATCCGGGCCGTAATTCGTTGCTCACTCATCCTCGTGATGCTCGTTGGCTTCTTTTTAAGTAGGTTCAGCAGCTCTCGAATAATCTTTGCCATCTTGAATCCTTGGGCAACGGAGCCATAGTCGTGTAGTCCTCCATTAAATTATCATCCTTCTCTTATCATGTGTTCTTGAACCATATTCAGACAACCATATTGTCATCCACTTTATCAAGAAACTCATTTTCTTATGACAAGCTCTCTATTTAGCAACTGAACGTGAATCAACACCTCTTTTATAATGAAATGAAATGCCATGTTATGCAATCAAAATAAAAACACAAAAAGTCAGTATCAAATATAAACATAGAATATAATAGTAAAATATCTACTCGGATATCTACTTGGATTTAGTATAGTTCTACCTAGGATGGATTCCTAAGGTTCACTATATGAAGTTTGGCTTCTAGGGCAAAGGTACCCGAACCAGCATATTCCTTGATCCTTACCCATTATAGGTTCATATAGATCAAGTTCAGTTCAGGTGAATACATTTCCCTATGGCTGCACGGAGATGAAAATCTCACGAAGACATAGGTACGGATGTATCCCAGAAGCGGTCCACTACCCTGCACGGAGGTGAAAACCTCACGAAGGACTAGTTTCTCGCTCCCACTTAAAAGGGTAAAATCATTCAACTCATGTAGTGTATAATGCAAGCAATACTTAGATCAATTGAGCAAGAAAATAATGAATGCAAAAAAGGATATCATGAATTTTCTTTAAAATCGATCATAAGACAAAAATTAATCAACTTTGTGGCTCGACTCTCTTATTTTTAAAAGTCCCCAGTGGAGTCGCCAAGCTGTCGAAACCATTTTTTTTAAAACAAAAAATTTTAGATTGTCGACTTTAAAAAACAAAAATTGGGAGTCGCCACCAATCTTTTGTGAAGGTGTGATTGAACCACCTAAAAATGATTTTGGTCTATGAGTTTTAGAAAAATGGGTTCAGGAGTCAGTTACGTACGAGGAAGGATTAGCACCCTCGCAACGCCCAAAAATCGGTACCAAGTTGATTAATAAATGTCTTAATGCCGAGAGTAAAAAATACGATCCTTAATTAAATTATTTATTAGGACTCCCTCATTTTAAAGCAGAAAACATCACACCCAATACGTTAGGGCACGATATTTTATTTCTTCAAGATGAGTTTGTCTAAAAAATTTGTGTGATAAAATTTAAAAGAATATTCTATTGTTTAAGATTTATAACGAAACCGCGGCCCAATAGGTTAGGGCACAATTTCCTAAAATCCCAAACATTGAATATTTTCTTTATTATTTTTTAAAAAAATCTTTATCTCGAGAAATCAACACGTCACACCCAATACGTTAGGACACAACATATTGAATTCCCGATGACAAGTTTTATTTTGTTTGATTAAAAAAAGTAATCCTCGATTGTTAGATTTTACAAAGAAAATTGGAACCCAATACGTTAGGGCTCAACTTTCTTGAAAATCCTAAATACGAGTATTATCTTTATTTTGAAAATTTCTATTTTTTAATTCGAGTAAAAAACGGTGTAATGCTACATTTGGTGCATGAATAAATGTCGCTTTAACAAATAATGAATACAACAATGATATAGGAATAATATGAACAATAAATACACGAAATTAACACAAATAAGGTAAAATAATCAATGACATACAAAATATCAAATAAATGAGCAAAATAAAAACATTAATAATGAATACAACAATGATATAGGAATAATATGAACAATAAATACACGAAATTAACACAAATAAGGTAAAATAATCAATGACATACAAAATATCAAATAAATGAGCAAAATAAAAACATTCTTTTAAAATATAAATGAAAACACAAATAAATAAACGAGTGAAGGAAATAAACTAAATTAAAAAATAAAGAATAAGGTGCGTATATAATATATACATTGAATTATGAAGAATAAAAAAACATACATATGGATTTATATATACAAATATGGATTATGAAATTAATAAAAATATATATAATGCATTTACGAAAATAAAGAAAAATATACAAATATGTATATTGTAAAATATGTATTAAAAATATAATTTTATATTTAAACACTTATATATATGTACAATATGTATATAAGTAACGGAATATATAGAATAATAAAAATGCTTATAATAATTTAAAAGTAAAATAACAAAAATGTATATACTATAGAAAATGAATGGATAAAAAACCATGTGTATAAAATATATATAGGTAGACGTATCCTATAAAAAATGCATATAGATATATTATAAAAAAACAATGCGTGCATACTATATATAAAAAATGCATATATATATATATATATATCATATAAAACCATGCATGTGAATGAATATAGAAATAATAATAGTAATAATGACAATACATAATATAATAATAATGATAACAATAACAATTTATTAAAAAAATTATAAAAAACCAATAAATAAAATTAACAAAACGAAGGACTAATTTGTAATGCGTGCATTAAATGAGGGTGCCAAAATGGAAATAACCTGCCGCCCTAAAAACTGCGCAGCAATGAGGACTGATTTGAAACAAAAATAAAGCGTGTGGCCAAATTTAAAAGGAACAAAAGTTGATTTAAACACTCTTTTAAAAATTGAGGGACCAATTGCGCAAATGGACCATCTAGGGCCAGGACGCGGGGACCCCGCTTCGGGTCGGGTCGATGCGCAGATCTGCTCCCCCAAAACGGCGCCGTTTCGCTAATACCACTTAAATCAGTTTTTTTTTTTACAAACTAACCTATCTGCATCAAAAAAAAAATAAAAAATAAAAAAGGAAATTGAAACGCTCTGCTAGGGTTTTCGGCCTTAGCTTCTATTTTGTTGCGCCGCCGTTCACCTGTGCCAGCGCTCCGATTGCAACGGAGTTGGCCTCGATCCGACGACTCCGGCAAAAAGGTAAGATTCTTTTCCCCTTTTCTTTCTATTTTGAGCAAAAAAAAAAAAAAAAGAACAAATAATCTCACAAAACAATGAACATCAAATCGAATATAAAAAGAATGTTTACCTCTGTATTCAAAAAAACTTTGTATTTCTTTTAAAACTTTCTCTCTATTTTCTAGTCTTTGTCTTTTTTTCACTGAATTCCCCCTTTTACAATGTATTCAATGGCTATCTTATAGCCATAATAATGAAAAAAATAAAGAAATAAAATCTGCTCATATTGATTTGATTTTACAAATATTTGATTTTGTTTCCTTTCTTGCGTTTGTTCCTTGCAGGTGAAGACTCGGCTCTTGGCTGCGGCGTGAACGGGCTACAGCGCTAATGAACTCCATGGAAACCCTAGGGCTTTTGGGCCACTGCATTTGGGTCATTATTTTTGGGCCATGTATTTTTTGGGCCGACTATTAATTGGACCATATAGGCCTATTTGTTATTCGGGCCTTTTAGACCCGGGCAAAATCAGGCATTTACAAGTATAATCACCGTTAACTGGGACCTTGAGTTGCAACATGATCCGGCTTCTCTGGTGATGGCTCCATACTTACATGGTAGATGAAATTTGTAGGTCACCCAGCTCCACGACACCACCGTAAACTCAAACATAATTTAAAATTATAACAATGTCCATCTCAAACACAGAGAAAAATAAATCTACAAACTTCTAATTTCTAACCGTAAAAAAAAAAATTTAGCAAAGTGGAAGCGTAACTTGTAAGATGCGTTTTCCTTTCTCTTCAAAAATAGCGCAATCGATAAATTAAAAAAAATATAATTTCTCTTTTTATTTTTTATTTTTATTTTCAGCATATACTTAAAAAATGAGCCGTTAATCAAAGTACATTAACAAATAACTACATAGAAGATTTAATCCTTTTGGATCACACAGTCAACACGGTTTTGCAATTTTTCTGTCAATTTTGGTAAAAGAGAAAAAAGAAACAATTTTTCTTATATTTCAGTTGGGTTAACGGTCAAATCAAAGGAAGCCCCGAAATTCGCAAGATGAACACATCTTTGCAATAATTCAAAAAAAAATAAAACTAAAAAACATATCTTTGCAACTTCCAATTATCGTCATTGGTCGGCCTCCCCTTCAATGCTTTCCGCCATTGGTCGGTTACTTAATTTCTTCACCTACAACTCGTACCAATCATCAGCACTATTAAAAAAAGTAAACATTTTTTTTTCTTTCTCAAAAGTTTAGAGCAACCCCATTTTCCATTCATCCTCCATAACCATATATTTTCTTAACAAAGAAGACAAGCTAAGTGTTTTTCTTTTGGGTTTATTACTCTTTTTTTATTTTTGGATTTTTGACAGTGAATTCTTTCTGGAATCTCCCCCCCCCCCTTTTTTTTTTTTTTTGTCTTTCTTCTACTTTCGGCTTTCAGTATTTTTCTGAATCAGCAGCCGACCTTTTGGTCTTTGTGGGCTGCTTATTTATTATTTTTTAATAAAAAGAAATTTTCTCCTTATAAATCAATACAAAAAATACGTGAGAACAACGTGCATCCTTTGTTGTTACCTGTTCTTTTTTTTTTTTTAATTCTTATATATAAAACTACTTCAACTTTTGTTTTCTTTCGTTTCAATAACTGTTAGATGAGTTTCATTAGACGATTTCTCCTCTGAATTTTCAGTAATTCCTTTTTTTCTCTATTGGTTTTCTTCCTTGAGTTTCTCGCACACAGATCAGCTTTCTCTTTTCTACAACTTGTAAAAGTTTCTTTTTTGGCCTTGAAAATATCATAGTTTGACCTGCATGTATGATCCAGTTTATGTTCTTGAATTATGTTAATATGATTTAAGTTCTATTGTGTAATTAATCTTACTTTTGATTTTCTGATGGATTTTTAATTAGGTCATCTTGTGAGGGTATTGATTGAAAGTTTACACCTTTTTGTTAGCTTCTGATTTAGGCTTCTATGTTAATTGCTTATAATTTGGTTTTTAAAGTTCTTTATCCATGGTCCATACTTATCTCTCATAAGAAACTAGCTTGTCTCCTGCTATCATTTTGTTTTGTTAGTTTCTTATTTTAGCTATTTGCATATGCCCAAAATGATTTTTTTTCCTGTTTCTTTTCTTGATTATGCTTTATAGTTTTCTTTATATGATTAAAATTGATCCTCTACGATAGCTGATTTTTTTATATTTGGAACTTGTCTCATTACTTTGTGATTTGGATGCATTTTATACACTTTAATATATTGGGTTTAATGAAAACAAATGATGTTCTTGGCCTAATTTTATGATGATATACCTTTTCATCTTTATGCAAGATGTATGGATATTGGGATCCTTAAGATTTCTGTGCTTGAATTTGTTTAATATAAGAACTTTAGTTCATTAGTTTGTTGTTTGAGATTTATATTTGGCAATTATGGCTATTAATCTTGTATTGGAATTTTGTTTATCCACTCTCTCTTGCATGCATAAATCTTCTATGAAAAGTGGTTTTTGAGATTTTTGATGAATGACATAGAGGCATCATGCATGATGTTGTTATCAAGAACTTTATGTCATAGAATTTGTCTGTCAGATGATGTTTCGTTTCTTTTCGATCTTTTCTCTTATCTCTGTCGATGTTTTTCTATTGGCAGCTTTGAATCTAGCCTTGGATTATTGATTTCATTTTGGGAGTTTTGGACTTCGATTTATTTGAAGCAGTTCATTATCTTGTTCTAAGGTCGCATAATCTTCTAGGAGATGGGTAGAGGGGGTACTTCATCTGCTAACACGGGGAGAATCTCCCGTCGGTTTAGTACGGCCTTATCATCAGCCTTTTTTGAATGGCTGTTGCTTTTTATGCTCTTCATTGATGCTATAGTTTCATACCTAATAAAAAAATTTGCTCATAAATGCAAATTGCGAACCCCGTGTATGCTATGCTCAAGACTTGATCATGTTTTCGGCAAAGAAAAACGGAAGTTTTATATGGATCTTGTATGTAATGATCATAAGTTGGAGATTTCATCCTTAGTTTACTGTCATGCTCACAACAAGCTTGTTGATGTTCATGGAATGTGCAAAAGTTGCCTTTTCTCATTTGCTACAATGAATAAGTCTAATGCCGAAACCTATCGGTTATTGGTCGGAAAGTTGGGGGATTTTGATTGTGGTCTTGAGGAGGATCCCTCACTTGGGAATCATAAACTTGGATGTTCAACTAAAAGACACTGTTCTTGTTGCAATGAGCCATGGATGCCAAGAGAGTATGTCAAAACATCGATTCAGACTCGATCGGCTGTGTTTCCGGATACTAAATTTGATCTACCTTTACCGGTTTCTGTAGAACATGGTCATGATGAGCAGAACAGAAGTAGCGATGTGTCTGTTTGGTTTCAAGCTACACATCAGAGAAAAAATCAGCCTGATCCTTTATCTCATGTAGTATATTCGGAGCTTCAGATTGATTCGGAGTCAGAATCTGAAGTGAAAAACGATGCTGGCGGTGAGGAAGATGGCATAATTATCCAAACTCATCATCTAAAACAAGATCTTGTTGATCAACACGTGCAGCCAGAGTCTCAAACTTTTACTTTATCTGACAAATTTGCTTCAGAGAAATTCATGGATCCTGTTTCTGCAGTTAAGCCTTCAATATTCATTTCACAATCAGAATCAGAATCAGCCATCATTGAGCCTCTTGGCACTATACCGGCGGAATCTACTGATTTGAAACAACATGGCTTGGAGGAACTTAATTGGGAGCAAGCCAGTACCAAAATCGAGCCATCCGCTTCTTCTAAGCTTATTTCTATTGATGATGTCCCTTTATCATCGATGGACAAGGAAGCTTCTATCGATGTGTCAACAGAAATGAATCTTAGTTCCATTGATAAGGTCTCTCCATGGTCGAATGCTGGTGAAATTCCTAATCAAGGGTCGGAAGATAGTAAGCTTATTTCCCTTGATTTTCTTTCTTCGTCCCCAATCGACAATGAAACGCTGGTTGAAGTACCAAAGGAAAGCAAGAACATTTCCGTCGACAATGTTTCTCAATCAAATGTTGCTGCATCTTCCGTCAAAGAATCAAAAGAGACTAGTAAGTTGAACTTACTAGATACACCCCTCCTACTTAATATCTGTGAGATTGTTTCGTATTAATTTAACGTTTTCTGTCACTAGGTGTCATAGAAACTCCTGAAGTTGAGAAGATATCTGAGGCAAAGTGTGAAGAAATCCACGTAACGGCAGAACAGCCACTTCCACTACCTGAATCACTGGTGGAAGAAAACCGTGTCATGAATGGGAATAGCATCCAAGCGATCAATTCATTGGACCTAAGCGATGCTTATAAGCTAGCTGTAGGTAGTAAAGGTAGACAGTTATCTGGTTTGCTTGTTGAACAATGGATTGGAAGAGATTCTTCTAGACTTAGTGAAGATTTAAAGGTCTTATTGTCGCAATTATCTTCTCGAGGGATGGAGCAATTGATGAGTGATGTAAGTCCTAGGATCGCTGCAAGTCCGAGGATTGTTGTAAGTCCAAGGATATCTATAAACAGTGATGATTTAAAAGCCTCAGATTCTTCTGCATTTAATGGAATTGAGATACTTCAAAGGAGGGTCTCATTGGAGAGAAATGAGTCTGGTTTATCATTAGATGGAAGCATTGTTAGCGAAATCGAAGGTGAAAGCGTGGTTGATCGGCTAAAACGACAGGTTGAGCATGACAGGAAACTATTGAGTGCTTTGTATAAGGAATTGGAAGAAGAAAGAAACGCGTCTGCAGTCTCTACAAATCAAGCGATGGCCATGATTACTCGACTGCAGGAAGAGAAGGCAACGCTGCAAATGGAAGCCTTGCAGCACCTGAGAATGATGGAAGAACAAGCCGAGTACGATATGGAAGCACTGCAAAACACAAATGACCTTCTTGCGGAGAAAGAGAAAGAGATTCAAGATCTAGAAGCCGAGCTAGAGTTTTACAGGTTGAAGTTCCCCAATGAATTCATGCCGGAGGACATAGTGAAGTCGGCATACAATTTGCAAGTAACACGGGACACAATGGATCATTTAGAAGCTAATAGTATTGAAGAGAAGGCAATCTTACATACAGATACAGTTACCGAAAAACCGAACATCGGCTCCACAGCTGAAGAAACATATCAATTATTTGAGGACACAAACAAAGTCACCATGAAGAATCCATTGTCTGAACATGAACATGGGTACCAAGAAGAACTCATTCCTTGAGGCTTTATTTACAAACACTACAAAGGTAAGTTCTTTGATTTTCATTGTCTGAAAGTGTGAAAATGCATTTGCATGATACAAATTTCATATATAAAATATTGCTTACTTATTTTTGTTAATTTAACAGATGCCTGCAAGAGATGCTACTGGCCATGAATTGTAAAGTATTCCAGAGATTGTTTTCTCCTTAGAACATAATAATATAGGACATGATTTTAAAACATTATTGCAGAGGTTGTGTGGCATGTTCATGTCATGTCTGTGTGTAAATTGCTAGCTGACATGTTTTGCATACCATCAAAATTGGAGTTGGTGAGATTTTTTTACATTTTCATATTTCTCTTGGTAATCTAAGTTTGCAGTACATTTTTTTCTTGATTTTCTTTTTCATTTTTAAAGTTAAAAGGGTTTGCTGTTTTAAGTGTAAATTTAAGGGATGTAAATTAAAATAGATAAGCAATTCCAAGTTTGCTTCTGATTGGTTTTTATTGTTTTTTTTTTCACATTAATTGTTAATTCCTATAAATAATATCTGTTTTTAATTATTAATAATAAATGAAAATGTTTTTTTTTTTAATAATCTATAATTTCTCCTCCTAATCTATAAATAGGAGAATAATGCGTTTCAGTGCACTTGAACTCAAGTCCTTCTACATTGGTAACAATGCCCATATCAGTTGAACTATAACTCAATCGGCATAACTATAACAATACTTCAAAGCTATCGTAATGCATAGATTAACTTACATGAAGATTGAACGAGATTATGAATTTATAGTGAAATTGAATATGATAATTAATTTAAGAATTTATTTATATCTTATTAAAATTAAAACGAATTTATATAATACTTTAATTCTTAATTACATAGTTATAATTTTTTATTTGTATAAGTTTAATATGTTGATTTTATCACTTTTGTATGTTACTATTGTATTCATGTTATTTCTATACTATGTTTATATTCATATTATCTTTTGGGAAAAATGAGTAGAAAATGCCAATTTAAAAATATATTTAACAAAATAGATCATTTCCCCCTAAATTTAGGGAAGTAAGTCAATTTTGGAGAGAGAAAAAGAAAACACCTTTTGTAGGATGTGTTTTTAGCATCCTTGTTACCACCTCAGTTGAAAACGTGTCATGTTGGACGCATTTTCGTCCAACAGTAAAAAAGTCTAACAATTAATTTTTTCAAACGACTAAAAACTAGTTTATTTGCTATATAAACCCAAATCATTTTTTTTCTTTTGGCATTCAAATTCTATTCTCTCAACTCTCTCAATTATTTAGTTATCAATTTTTCATTCAATTTCTCTCAAATTCTAGTTGTTTTAATTTTATATTTCATAATTTCTTTGATTTTAATTGATTTTTGTAATAGCAATGTTGTTTATTCATTTGAACAACAAACACATTTTCGGCGTCCAATTGCAAATGGTAAGAAAATATTATTAAAATTTTTAATTTTAATTAAGTTAATTATTAAGTTAACATTATTAATTTTATCACTTTTTTATGTTTATATAATCAGACCGAATATCGGATTTTAGAGACGTACATATACAATTTAAGTGCGAGGGCACCGCATGTTATTGAACAACACTTGCAAGTGGCGGGATTTTTGCACATGTCTCATATGCTCGGGGGGACTAAATTGGACCCTGCACTTATCAGTGCTTTGGTGGAAAAATGGAGACCAGAGACATGCGCATTTCATCTTCCGTGTGATAAGTGTAAAATTATACTCGATGACATAGCTTTACAACTCAGGTTACCGGAGGATGGGGCAGTCATTACGAGGGCAGTGGATGTTCACGATTGGATTGCAATTTGCGAGCAACTATTAGGCAAGATACCGAACAAGTTTAATGGTAGCCGAATAGAAATGAAATTATTCGAAAATAATTTCTGTTGGGGATCGACTCGATTAAGCAACGAACAAGTAAAAAATAGCAAAAGAAATTGAGAAATTGAACACACAAATTTAATGTGGAAAAATCCCTCCAAAGAGGATAAAAAACACGGGCAAAGATAATTTTACTGTAATGATAAAAGAACAAATAGTACAGAAGATGGAGATAAAAACTAAACCTCGAAAACAAAGAACCTACGTAAACACAAAATTCTCCAAAAGTGTTATGAGTTCTAATCTTTTAATGGGTTTTATTTTTTAAGGTTGTAAAAGAGTCTACTTATAGGCTAAATTCGTAGGTCAACTAAATTATGCTAATAAATACTAAATATATTATACTAATGAATACTAAATCTTCTAGAAAGAAAATATATTTTGTTTAACCTAACTTGCAAGCAATCTATTATTTTATTTAACAGGAATTTAGGTCACAAAACTCTAACAATCTCCACCTTGACACAAATTCTCACAACGCCATCTTTACCAAAGCCCGCCACGGGTCTATTTGAACTATGCAGGGAATTAACTGAGTCGAATCTATGCTTAGAAGCTGGAAGACTTCTAGCCTTTAACTTGTGTACTGCCAAATCAAAACTAACCCGGGTCTAATTTTCATGAACACAATACCCTAACTTTTCAAAACCTGCATCCAAAAGAAAACTTATCTTTAACGAAACAGACATACCTTTTAACAAGTTGACTTCGACTCCGTAACGGACGAGGGACGTCCGATTTCACCGATCACTGTAGAACCTTCCAGAATATAAAAATTGTCAGTCCTTTTAACAAAATAAGAGCTCCACGAGGCACCTTAATGTCGCTCGACTCAATGTTGATTCTGTAACCTTTCAAGTCTAAAATACTCAAGGAGATGAGATTCTTTCATAAATCAGGTACATACCTGACATCTGAGAGTGTCTTAATCATCTCATCGTGCATCCTAATTTTAACAGTACCAATACTGATTACCTTACTGGATGAATCGTTTCCCATGCACACAACTCCACCTTCAACCGAACTGTATGTGGAGAACCATTCTTTGTTAGGACACATGTGAAAAGAACATCCTGAATCTAGAATCCACTCGGACGTAAGCTCGGAGCTATCACTCGTTGACACTAACAATAAATCATCACCGCTTTCTTCAGCCAAATTAGGATCAACTACATCTTTATTGTCACTCTCAATAGCCTTTTTATTTCGCAGCTTATAACAGTCTGCTTTGACGTGACCTAACTTCTTACAATAGTAACACATTTTGTCTCGCTTCTTTGATGCTACCAAAACAGAAGCTTGCCTATCTACCTTGCTATCCGAACCAAACTCATTGTCGAGTTTGTCTTTACTCAACAAATGACCCTTCAAATCTTCGAACGAGAGTTTGTCTCTGCCATAAATCAGGGTCTCCCTAAAAGACTTGTATAAAGAGAGTAAAGAGCATAACAATAGCATTGCCTAATCTTCATCGCCAATTTTAACCTCAACATTCTTTAAACCATTCAAAAGAGTAATAAATTGACTAATATGATCTCTAAGAAGCTCACCTTCGTTCATGCGAAATGTAAATAGACGTTGTTTCGACACTAAATGGTTAGCCAGAGACTTAGTCGCATAAAGAGTTTCTAACCTTTTCCACAAGGTGGATGAGGTTTTCTCCATCAATACCTCCTGCAATACCCTATTCGCGAGGCACAACTGGATTGTAGATAGGCCTTTTCCATCAAGCTCTTCTTAATTTGTCTGATCTAGATTCCTAGGTTTTTTTCTTAGTAACGACCTTTTTTTAGGATTGTCTAAACTAGAATTGCCATCATCCGAACTTGCCACAGATTGAAATTTGTGACACCATCGAACTTCTCAATGTCAAACCTTATTGCTACCATTTCTGAATGGGCTGATCTACAAAAATTGAATAAGTTCTGATACCACTTGTTGGAGATTAACCCGATTAAGTAACAAACAAGTAAAAAAAGCAGAAGAAATTAAAAAATTGAACACACAAATTTAACATAGAAAACCCACTCCAAATAGGAGAAGGAACCATGGACAAAGATAATTTTACTATCACGACAAAAGAATGAAGAGTAAAAAGTTAGAGATAGAAACTAAACCCCGAAACCTAAAAATAAAGAACCCTCAAAACGTAAGCACAATTATCCAAAAGTGTTATGAGTTCTAATATTTTGATGTGTGTTATTTTCTAAGGTTGTAAAAGAGCCTACTTATAGGCTAAATTCGTAAGTCAAATAAATTATGCTAATAAATGCTAAATATATTATATAATAAATACTAAATCTTCTAGAAAGAAAATATATTTTGTTTAACTTGATTTGCAAGCAATCTCTTATTTTATTTAACAGGAAATTGGGTTATACAACTTTAACAATTTCAATTATATCGGCAACTCTGCGAATGTTGTGAAAAGAGAGCAATACGCCTGGGCATTCATGAAATGGTTAATCAGTGGTCTTCTAATACCCGATAAATCTCGAAATTTGGTGCATTTAAAGTGACTACTGAAACTCATCGACTTGAAAGAAGTGGGGCAACTTGGTTGGGGATCAGCTGTGTTGACGATATTATAGTGAGAGATGCGTTAGGTGACGGAACCATAAAAAATTAAAATCGGTGGTTGCATACTCCTTCTTCAGTCATGAGCATTATACTGACTACCATTTTTACGTCCTCGAGTAAATGCCACTTAGGAATTCCCACTCGTAATAAGGTAAAATTCATTTAATAATATAGTTATCATAATATTTTTTAAATAATAAATTATTTGGATAGGTAGAACAATGAAGCAAGTCATGTGGGTATAACGGACGAGCTCGAAGAAATCCGGCTATTGTTAGATCAATGATCGAAAATCGATGTTAGTTTTTGAATTTTTAAATTATATAATATTTAAATAATTATTTGAAATTTAATATTAGATACTTAATAAAATTTATAATTTTGTACTATAGTTTGAATGAATGTCATATGCTGATTCGAGAATCTGTAACAGCCCGATTTAGACCCTAATCGGAACAGTGGTTTTGGGACCACAAATTTGAGGTTGTAAAATTATTTTTTTATATTATTTTTGGTAATTACATCAGTTATTTGATATGTGTGAAAATTTCGTGATTTAATTTTACCGATTGGTTGTCTAATTTGATAAAAAGACTTAATAGCGAAAAATGTAAAAGTGGCATTCTAATTGTTAAAGTGCTTAATTGCTTTGATTAATTAAAGATAGGGTCCTTATGATGTAATTTGGCCATTAAACCATGGGATGGACGATTATGGGCTTATGTTATATGGTTTTCTAATTAAATTACAAAGGTTAAAATAGTAAATGGTATATTAATAAGAAATAAATAAAACAAAGTCATAATAGTGTTCATCTTTTTCATTCTCTTCAACCGAAAATAAAAAGGAAGGAAAGTATGGAAGCTAGAGAGGAGGCCGGCTGCATGTAGTGGAAAACCATGAAGTTGATTGCTTAGAAGTTAAAAATTTTGAAGGGGATGGGTAACTCTTCTAAACTCTCCTTTGCCTATATCTTTCCATTGATGAATTTTGGTTAAATTATGTATTTAAGTTTGACCGAATGTGTGAGGGAAGGAACAAAATTGAATTGATAGAATCGGTGTTGGGAAATTTTAGCAAGCATTCCTTGAACTTTTATTCTTTTGTGCTTGCGAATTGGGGAAAACTGTTAGATTGCTGTTCAAATTGTACACCTATTAGTATTGTTAATTGCTGCTCTGTTATTACTGTTCGATCATGGTTAATGCTGTGGAATATTACAGTGATAAGGATGTTTAGAAAAGGGTGTATGCATGTTGTTTTAGGGACAACTATTTGATGTATTAATGCAGCAGTAAATTGTTGTTTAGACATTAATAAATGTGGTCTGAGTGACTTTAAATTAGGTTAATAATGGTTGAAGTTGCCAATGAATATATAATAATGTGTTTATTACGTCTGGAACTTGAGAAAATGAGTGGTTGATACTGTCATTAATGTAGCTAGGAAGATAATAAAAGATCAGTTTAATGCGGCATAAATATGACCAAATGCCTTTTAAAGTGTTAAATTAATGATATTTATTAGTTACAGCTTAGGTGTAAAAATCTGAATGTTAAAGGGGTTAATGCAACCATTATTAAAGTTATTAAATGAGAATAAAGGCAGAGTAAATGCTACAGAAATTATGTCTTAAGTGTTAGTTAATCAGTTGATTAAGTAGTGATAAATAGCCATATGTTTATATTGTTTGGACGGTTCATGGACTATTTATTACAAGAAGGGAAAAAGGTGTTAATAATGTTAATTAATGTTGTCTAAATTGATGTCAGATTAAGCTATTGAAGAGTGTAATTAGTAATTAGTATGTACTGCATCATTAAGTTAAGTGTTAATTATTATCAAAGTTGGTTTTAGTGGATTAATTAGGCTGCTGTAATGCAGGATTTGAATACTGTTTGAATTGATATTAAGTACGTAATTATTCTGCCATATTTTTTTATATTAATGTTGTTTATTAAAAAGTATTTTAATGCCATCCATATCTATATCTATATATATATATATATATATATATATATATATATATATCTTTCAGACTTTAAGTTTAATGAACTAATATAAATTCCTACTGTATTCATGTTGTCCAAATTGGAATGAATTGGATAATGGTTGTATTTGTGTTGACCATTTGTGAGGAATAAATATGTTTTTACTAATTGTAATTAAATGATAGAATGGTTTGAGTTTGAATTTGATTTGATATTTGAGTTAGTTAATGTATTGATTTATTATTATGCTTTGATCGTGAAACAAATAGATTAATTATAAATCGGCGAAAAGATACGGCTGGAGAATAATCATCTATGACTTGAGGTAAGTCTATAAGCATTTAAATGTCGTTAAATTTGATAATATATAAATGTTATATGATGAATGGATTTTTTTTTTGTGAATATATTTGCGTATGGCCGAATGTGTATTGAACAAAGGAGCTATATTTCGAGTTCGATCCGATTGAGATTCAATGTCCGAAAGTCCCGTATGAAACCTAGGAATAGATAGGATACATATGTCATAACATATGATTTTCGATATGTGTTTTGGTGTAAGACCACGTCTGGGACGTTGGCATCGATTTGTGTTTACGTGTAAGACCATGTCTGGGACATCGGCATCGTATTTGATTCGTGTAAGACCCTGTCTAGGACAGTGGCATTGATATATGATTACATGTAAGACCACGTCTGGGACGTTGGCATTGTACGAGTTTTTCAATTATCTGCGTATCCTTTATAATTCCGAACGGTTCAACGGGCAATGTGAAGTAAAGACCGAATGTGAAATCGAATTAAAAGGTTCAGGTATGTATTCATACTATGATATGAAATTAAGGTGAATTGTATACTTGAATTGATGTACTTGTGATATTTTAAGTGATTCGGGATATTGTGATATTTAAGAGTGATAATTATATATGTTTATGTGTATTGGTGTATTTAGCTATATGATGTTAAATTCTAAATTATATTTTGAAAACATATAAACTTGTGAGTGTGATATGTGTATATTTCATTAAGGTTTGGACTAAATAGGTTAATTGACTTAGTGTTTAATGATTATTGTTTGCTTATGACTTACTAAGCTGCGAAAGCTTATTGTGTGTATGTTTGCTCTTCGTTTTATAGATTTTGGAAGTTGGTTCGAGCTCGAAAATCGTCAGGAAAGACTATCACACTATCGACTCCCTTCGGTATTTTGCTAAGTTTGAGTTCGATCTTATGGCATGTATAGTATAGCTGAAATGCTTGATTTTGGGTTATGTAATATTGAGCCATGTGAAAATGGCTTAATTCTTTTGGTTAAGCTTAGTTTCTATCCCATTGAATATAATAGCTTTATTTGATGATTGAGTAATTAGATTCGAACATGGTATAATTATGTGTAACTTGTTTAGTATGTTTTGTTTATGGTTGATTGAATTAAGTCATGGTTTAAGCTTGTATCGAAAGTAATATGTATTTCATATGTAGGTGATATATATATTCGGTGTATGCTTAGTGATAAGGTCTTGATATGTGGATTGAGTAAATCGGTAAAATTAAGTATATTATAAATGAAATGATAGTTAAGTTCAATTATAAGATATGGAAAAATATGTGTAAGTTCAGTCATGATTAATCCTGTTTTAGAAGTATGTTTTATGTTATAAATGTATGTATAATTTGAATTATGGATAGGCTTGAAAGTGGTATGTGATGTGTAGTTATATTTGGCTAGTGATGGGTAAAACAAATGCATGATATGTTTAATTGTGGTTCGTTATTTAAATGTTGAATGATTGATTTCAAAATGTGTTAAGTAAGTGGTAGCAAATTCAGCCTTAGTAAATGGTTTATTTTGATAAGCATGTGAGATGGGTGAAATATTATTTACCTATTTATGATCGAATATGATAAATTTTATTATTGAAAAATGCATATGAGTTGGTAAGGAACAAAATACTATTCGATTATTTGTAATGTTGCTAATGTTTCATACATGGTTTTTAAATAGGATAAAGGATATGTTTTGTTTTGACTTAATGAGTGAATTTGCAAAAGTACGAAGATCGTTATGTTTGATAATTAACTAATGAAACGGATGTTTAAAAAAAACAGATGGATATATGTATGCGGTATATGTCAAATAAATTAGGTTTGATGATTAATTAAAAGTCTGAAAGCCATGAACTTTGGTTATAAGGTTCGGTTATTGAGATTATATGATATATGTATTATGATCTGTTGTAAATTAGTTTGGGTCAAATAAGTGATTAAATTATTAATATTGATATGTTTAAAATTTTAAAGCATGACTTGTTTATATACCTTAAGTAGTAAGCATGGTTGGGTTTCAGTTGGTCGAGTGAAATATATGTATAAAAATTTTATTTGAATGTATATTGAATTATAAGTTGTGTGATATTGATATTAAATATAAAATGCACGAGTATTGATGTGATTGAATTACGAAACAAGAAATGTAGTAAATGTTTGTTCTGATCTGTGCTATGTCTGGTAATGCCTTGTAACCCTAATCCAGTGTTAGATATGGGTTAAGGGTGTTACAGAATCCAAAAATGCATTTCGTTTGAATTTTTGGCCAATCGCAATATTTGGCACATCAATGTGCCATTGATAGTTTTTGTGACAGTTGAGATGCACAAATCTGATCGAGTGATGTGCTAGCTTGGGTGTAGGCAAAGCATTCTGTCGTCACCCTAGGGCCTCGAAGAGCAGCACAAGATCGACTTACGGGGGAGAACAAATGAAGATTGATAGAAAATATATCTAAATTGGGAACATAAGTACAATTTCATACCTATGCGCGAACCAATTCTCCCTCCGGATTTGGTGACCTCTCTGGATTACATGAGATGGTTTAGACATCACAGTAAGTCATATCTACTGTCGAAGGAGGAAAGGAGTAGGCAACGTCATCGTAGGAGTCCAAGACGACCCCATATGAGACCGCGATCAATAGTACATGCCTTGATGGAGTCATTATCAACTCCAACCCTATATGAGGCACCGATGGTGCAGTTTAATTATAACTCAAGTTACAAAACTTGAAATTTAGATCTGTAAACTTTCCCTGAAACTAGACTCATATATCTTCTTATTATAAAATTTTCAGAATTTTTGGGTTAGCCAAATAGTACAGTTTATTCGTTAAAATCTCCCCTGTTTCACTATCTGATGGTTCTTACCTCTATTCACTAAAAATCAATTATCTCATTGTACAGGCTTCATATGGTGCTTTTGCTTCTCTCTGTTGAAAATAAACTCACTAAAGAATCGAGACATATAAATTATAACTCATAATTCTTTCTGTAAAATTTTTAATGATTTCCTAAAGTCGGAACACGGGACTTTAAAAACCATTCTGACCCTGTCTCACTAAAATTCAAATATTACAAAATATAAAATTCTTTTGCCTATATCGTTTCTTTCATGTGAAAATAGACTCGATAAGCTTTAATTCTATATCTTATTCACTCTCAAATTCCATTTCTAGTATCCTTGGTGATTTTTCAAAATCACGTCAATGTTGTTGTCTAACAACTGTTCCATTGCAAATTTTTACTCTTTTATAATTTCTTTGTATTAACTATCATTTAGGCATACATAACACCAAAACATGTTCTTAAATAGCCATTTCAATTGCTAATCAGTACCGAATATTTACATGCTATTCATTAGCCATATCATAAGGGCACACACACAAAATGACTAAGTCCCGATACATGTCATAACTTAAAACGTTTCGAACCACAAAATACCGAGATAGTCTGTTGATAGTGTGAAACGATCTCCGACGCCCTTACGATCCCTGAATTGGCTTAGCGATACTATAAAAAGAAGGAAAATAAAGGGAGTAAGCGTAAAGCTTAGTAAGTTTACAAGAAAATAAATAACAACATTTATCATAAATAATTATACTTATAAATCATCATCAAGTATCATGATCTTTGCTTCTTCTTTACTTACTCTCTTATTTGTTTACTTACTTGCTTATTTAAATAACTCATGATTATAACTTCTCCTCCCTTGATGAAATTTCTTTCTCAACTGATAACTGAAATATTCTTATCCCTTATAACTTACCTGAATCTATTTATTATTCTTTTACCTGAACTTTCATGTAACATAGTCAATTTACTAGCCCGTTGAACCACTTGGAATACTAAGGATACTCGGGTCTCCTATCTGATAATAACATGCCAAAGCCATGTCCCAGACATGGTCTTACATGGTATGTTTCCTGTATTGCCAATGCCATATCCCAAATATGGTCTTACATGGGAGTTCTCATATCGGTGCCCATGTCATGCCTCAAACATGGTCTTACGGAGGACCTCTCATCTCGGTGCCAACGCCATGTCCCAGACATGGTCTTACGTGGGACCTCTCATAACCTCAATAATGCCAATGCCATGTCCCAGACATGGTCTTACATGGGGCCTCATTCCCTTAATGCCATGACATTTGTATCCGATACATTCTTAATGTTTCAACGGAACTTTTTAACACTGATTCTCTATCATCTCATACTTGAGTCAACATTAAATAATTTCATGAAATAAGTACATAATTACTGGAAATTGATAACATTAATAATAAGTATTTAAATATTGCATTTATTTACCGTAAACTTACCTCGGTACAAAATACGATCAAATCTAGCAACTTAGTCCTTAACCTTTTTTTCCCCAGTCTAACTCTGGATTTCGTTCCTCTTGATCTATAATGGAAAATTTAGCTTATTTAATACTCACATTCATCAAAACAATCCTTGACTCGAACTTTGGCAAAATTATGATTTTGCCCCTTAACTTTTGCATAATTATATTTTTACCCCAAAGCTCGGAAATTAAACTTCATCCCTTATTCTTATGTTTTATGACATGCTGAACATCTTTCCCTTCTATGGAAACATCAAATTCCCACTCTAACATTTACTTATGAACATTAGGTATTTTTACCGATTATGTCGTTTTACTCATTTTCACTTAAAATTGCCTAGCAAAAGTTGTTTAACATAATTTCAAGCTTCATATTCTACCATAAAATATCAAAATAAACACATTTCACCTATGGGTATTTTTCCAAATATGAACCCTAACATGAATTAATGGTAGAATAAGTTAAACCGAGCTACGAGGACTCCAAAAACGTAAAAAAAACATTAAAAACAGGGCTTGGATGCACTTACTATGAGCTTGAGAAAGTGAAGAAACCCTAGCTATGGTGTCCCTTGAAGTTTCGGCCCTTATGGAAGAAGACGAGCACATATTGCCATCTTTTTCCCTTTTAATTCTTTTTATTACCAAATGACTAAAATGCCCTTCATTAAAACTTTAGTTATTTTTATCTATGCATGCCCATTTTTGTCCATGAAAGTCTAATGGTCTAATTATCATTTAAGGACCTCTACTTCAATTATGCACTTCAATTAAATCCTTTATCATCTAAAGCTCATATTTACCCAGTTTTGCAATTAGACCCTAATATGCAATTCAGACATGCAATCGCTGAAATTTCTTATCGGTATTCTAACACATGCATCCAATCAATCAGTAAATCATAAAAATTAATCACAATAAACTTTTCTATCTCGAATTCATGGTTTTGCAACCACTGTTCCGTTAAGACCTTATTTCGGGATGTTATATTTCTCCCCCTTTAGGGATTTTCGTCCTCGAAAATCTTACCTGTGAAGAGATTTGGGTGCTATTTTCGCATAGCCTATTCGGGCTCCCATGTAGCCTCGTCTACCCCATGCCTATTCCATAATACTTTCACAAGTGCAATACTTTTGTTCCTTAGTTTCTTGGCCTCTCGAGCTAGAATCTTTACCGGTTCTTCACCATAACTCATGTCTGGCTGAATCTCAACCTGTGTTTGAGAAATCACATGTGACGGATCTGAACGATAATGGCCTCTCGAGCTATAATCTTTACCGGTTCTTCACCATAAGTCATGTCTGGCTGAATCTCAACCTGTGTTTGAGAAATCACATGTGACGGATCTGAACGATAATGGCGTAACATAGACACATAGAATACATCATGAATCTTCTCTAACTCAGTTGGCAAAGCTAACCGATATGCTAAGGGCCCATTGCTTTCAGTCACCTCGAACGATCCAATAAAACGTGGACTTAGTTTGCCTTTCTTGCCAAATCTGAGAACTTTCTTCCACGGGGATACTTTCAAAAATACTCTGTCACCCACCTGAAACTCAATCTCTTTTCTTTTCAAATCTGCATAGGTTTCTGTCTATCTGAAGCTGCTTTCAAGCACTCCCTAATAACTTTTACTTCCTCTTCTATTTCTTTGACTAGATCAACCCCGTAAATCTGATTTTCATTAAGCTCTGTCCAATACAAAGGTATACGGCACTTACGTCCATACAAAGCTTCATAAGGTGCCATCTTCAAACTCAACTGATAACTATTATTATAGGCAAACTCTACCAACGGCAAATATTTCTCCCAACTACCTTGAAATTCTAACACAACATCTGAGCATATCCTTAAGTATCTGAATAACTCTCTTTGACTTACCATCGGTCTAAAACTCAACTTTGTGCCCAAAGCTTTCTGTAATTTCTTCCAAAATCGCGAAGTAAATTTCAGATCTCTATCCGAGATAATCGATAACGGTACTCTATGTAGTCTGACTATCTCTGAAACATACAACTCAGCCAACTTGTCAAGTGAATAATTCATACAAACTGGGATAAAATAAGCCGACTTCCTTAGCTTATCTATCACAACCCATACTGCATATTTCTTTCTCGGTGTCAACGGCAACCCTGTTACAAAATCCATGGTAACTCTGTCTCATTTCACTCAGGAACAAACACAGGCTGCAATAAACCTGAAGGTACCTGATGTTCGGCCATTACCTACTGACAAATCAAACATCTAGAAACAAATTCTTAAATATCTCTTTTCATTCCTGCCCACCAGTACGTTTTCTTCAAATCATTATACATCTTTGTACTACCTGGGTGAATAGACAAAGAACTGCTATGTGCTTCCTGTAAGATCTTTCGAATAAGCTCATCATTCTTCGGTACACATATCCAATTTTTGAACATTAAACAACCATCAAAACCGATTTGAAAATTAGACTTAACACTTGACTCGCACTGACCTCTTTTAGCTTACAACTCATTGTCATCTTTCTGAGCTTTACAGATTTCTTCAAGAAACATCGGTTTAGCTCTCAACTCAGCTAAAATAGAACTGTCATCTAATAAAGCTAGACTAGTATTTAAAGCTCTCAATATAAATAAAAACTTTCTACTCAAGGCATCAGCAACAACGTTTGCCTTACCCGAGTGATAGTCAATCACTAGCTCATAATCTTTAATCAACTCTAGCCATCTTCTTTGCCTCAAGTTCAAATCTTTCTGGGTTATCAAGTATTTCAAACTTTTATGGTCAGTGAATATTCGACACTTCTCACCTTACAAGTGATGTCTCCAGATCTTCAACGCAAATACAATGGCAGCTAGCTCTAAATCGTACGTCGGGTAGTTTTTCTCATGTTGCTTTAATTGTCTAGAAGCATATGCTATTACTTTACCTTCCTGCATAAGGACACAACCCAATCCATTTAAGGATGCATCACTGTAAATCACAAATTCTTTATTCAATTCTGGCTCTACTAAAATAGGAGCTTCAGTCAACAATGCTTTAACTTGTCAAAACTCTGCTAACACTTCTCGGTCCATTCAAACTTGACATCTTTCTACAACAACCTTATCAATGGGGTAGCTATCATGGAAAATCCCTTTACAAATCATCTGTAATAACCAGCTAATCTAAGAAAACTTCTATCCTCTGACATATTTCTGGGTGGTTTCCACACAACAATTGCTGAAATTTTACTCGGATCAACTTTAATACCATCATCTGAGATAATGTGTCCAAGGAATCCGACTTCTCGAAGCCAGAACTCACTTTTGCTAAACTTGGCATAAAACTGATTATCTCTCAAAATTTGTAAAACTGTTCTCAAATGTTCGGCATGTTTAATCTCATCAGGATAATAAATCAGAATATCATCAATAAACACAACTACAAACTTGTCCAAGTATGGTCGAAAGATTCGGTTCATTAAATCCATGAATATGGCAGGAGCATTAGTCAAGCCAAATGGCATCACAAGAAACTCATAGTGACCATACTTAGTCCGAAAAGCAGTCTTCGGAACATCTGACTCTTTAACCCCAACTGATAGTAACCGAATCTCAAATCTATCTTGGAAAACACAGTGGCTCCCTTCAATTGGTCAAACAGATCATCAATTCTAGGCAGTGGATATTTATTCTTTATTGTTACTTTGTTAAGCTGCCGCTAATCTATACACAACCTCATCGAATCGTCTTTCTTTTTTACAAAAAGCACTAGTGCGCCCCACGGAGAACAACTAGGCCTTTCCAAACCTTTATCAGTTAATTCCTGCAACTGAGCTTTCAGTTCTTTCAATTCCAACGAGGCCATTCTATAAGGAGCAATAGAAATGGGAGTGGTACCTGGAACCAACTCAATACCAAACTCAACTTCTCTAATAGAAGGTAAACCTAACAATTCTTCCGGAAACACATCGAAAAACTCACAAACTACTGGCACTGATTCAATTTTCAACTCTGGATCTTTAGTATTCAATACAAAAGCAAGATAAGCTTCATACCTTTTTCTCAAACATTTCTGAGCTAACATAACATAAATCATGGCAAGAGAACTATCTGACTCATCTGAATTAACCCGGATAATATCACTATTTTTACATTCCGCAATTTACTATCACATCATGGAAAGTCAACCAATCCATACCAAGAATCACATCAAACTCATAAAATGACAATAGCATAAGATCGGCCGGAAAACAGTAACCTCTAATCATCAAAGGGTAATTTTTACATACTTTGTCTACTAACACCTACTGGCCTAATGGATTCGATACTTTAATCACAAATTCGGTAGATTCTATGGGCATGTTCATACTAGGCATCAATCTCATGCAAACATAGGAATGGGTTGAACCCGGATCAATCAAAGCAATAACACCAGTATCATAGAGAGAAAATGTACCTGTTATTATATCGGGGGAGGATGCCTCTTCGCGAGTGCGAATAACATAAGTCCTTGCGGGTGCTCTAGCATCTAGTCTAGCTGCTGAGTCTCTGGACGTACCCCTGTTACTTGCTCCAACTCCCAGATTCCTCTGTAGTCTACCTCTAGTGGAAGCATTTCCCTATCTTGCACTCGGTATTACTTCTCTTTTAACTATTTCGAGACAATCCCAAATAAAATGATCTAGTGCACCACATCTGAAACAAGCACTTTCATTTGCTCGGCACTCATCGAGATGACATCTACCTCATTGATCACACTCTGGTCTAGGTGGTTGAGTACTACCTACACTTGCGACTGTAGTAGTCTGAGCTCTTGAACCCACAAATCTTTTACCTCTATTTCGGCTAGGATACCCAGTTGAAAAATTTGATCTAATAGAGAACTCTCTAGGCCTCTTGGATGTAGACTGAAATAATCTGCTCATCTGCCTTTTCTTCGTGTCTTGAACCTCAATTTCAACTTTTCCCTTTTCTTTTTCTTTAAACAACTCTTTTGCCTTACAGGCTCTTTCAACTAGAACAACAAACTCTTTTATCTCTAGAATGCCAATTGATAGTCGGATATCATCATTGAGTCTATCCTCAAATCTTTTACACATGATAGCCTCTGTAGACACACACTCTTGAGCATGCTTGCTGAGTTTGACAAATTCACGTTCATATTCGATTACAGTCATCTTACCCTACTTTAACTCAAGGAACTTTTTTCTTTTCTGGTCAATAAACCTCTGACTGATATACTTTTTACAGAACTCTTCTTGAAAGAAATCCCAAATAACTCTCTCGCTCGGTACAACTAACACAAGAGTCTTCCACCAATGATTGGCTGAATCTCTAAGGAGTGAGACAACACACTTTATGCATTCCTCAAGTGTACAGATAACTCATCAAAGACTCTGATAGTATTTTCGAGCCAAAATTCTGCTCTCTCTGTATCATCATCTTTAATAGCCCGAAACTCTTCATCCCCTTGTTTTCTGATCTTACCAACTGGTGGCCTTTCTCTTATAACTGTACCTGTGACTGGGGAGCTACATGGGGGATCGAAGAATCATAAGGGGGTGGAGGTCTAACAGCCAGATTCGTACAAACGAACTCGGCAAACCATTCATTCATAACTTAGAAAAAGGCTTCTCGAGCCCCTCCTCCTTGACTAACTGTAAGGGGCCTTTCACTACTATCTGGTGGCACCATCCTTTCTGCGGGAGTGGGCGCATTACTTTCTACATTATCTGTACCAGCTCGTTTGGGATCCATAACTATAAAAGAAAAAAAAATTTTAAATCGTCAAGAGTCGTCACACTATCAAAATACAAGTATGGCATGTATAGCTAGACTCTTATTCATACTGAATATTTCGAGAACCGACTAAACTCTTGCTCTGATACTAATAAATATAACAATCCTTACCCGAGACCGTTGCCGGAGTCGAGCACGAGGCGTTACCTGACTTAACTTACTAATTCAGAGTATAAAAATTTACTTTTAAAATTAATTCGCTCACGTTCAACCAATATGTCCCTAAAAAGGACCCTCAAGACCCTAAAACATGCAGCAAAAATGGTTCGGGTCCAAACCGGGAACATTAAAAATTTTTCGAATACTTAAACAAATCAAAATAATTTATTTCACTACTCACAATAAAACTGTCCACTTGCGTAACAATCACTAATTTAATTATAACTCGAGTTACAAAACTCAAAATATAGATTCGTAAAATTTCCTTGAAACTAGACTCATATATCTTCTTATATTAAAATTTTCAAACTTTTTGGTAAAACAAATAGTACAGTTTATTCATTAAAGTCTCTCCTATTTCATTGTCTGATGGTTCTGACCTCTATTCACTAAAAATGAATTATCTCATTGTATGGGCTTCATATGGTGCTTCGCTTGTTTCTATTCAAAATAGAATCACTAAGGAATCTATACATATAAATTATAACTCATAATTCTTTCTATACAATTTTTAATGATTTCCTAAATTCAGAACAGGGGACTTCAAAAACCATTTCGACCTTGCCTTACTAAAATTAAAATATTACAAAATATAAAATTCCTTTGCCTACACCATTTCTTTCATGTGAAAATAGACTCGATAAGATTTAATTCTATATCTCATTCACTTCAAATTCCATTTCTACTATCCTTGGTGATTTTTCAAAATCACGTCAATGCTGCTGTCCAACAACTGTTACATTGCAAATTTTTACTCTTTTATAATTTCTTTGTATTAACTATCATTTAGGCATACATAACACCAAAGCATGTTCTTAAATAGCCATTTCAATAGCTAATCATTATCGACTATTTACATGCTATTCATTAGCCATATCATAAGGGCACACACACAAAATGACTAAGTCCCGATACATGCCATAACTTAAAACGTTTCGAACCACAAAATACCGAGATGGTCTGTTGATAGTGTGAAACGATCTCCGACGCCCTTACGATCCCTGAATTGGCTTAGCGATACTATAAAAAGAAGGAAAATAAAGGGAGTAAGCGTAAAGCTTAGTAAGTTTACAAGCAAATAAATAACAACATTTATCATAAATAATTATACTTATAAATCATCATCAAGTATCATGATCTTTGCTTCTTCTTTACTTACTCTCTTATTTGTTTACTTACTTGCTTATTTAAATAACTCATGATTATAACTTCTCCTCCCTTGCTAAAATTTCTTTCTCAACTGATAACTGAAATATTCTTAACCCTTATAACTCACCTGAATCTATTTATTATGCTTTTACTTGAACTTCCATGTAACATAGTCTATTTACTAGCCCGTTGAACCACTTGGAATACTAAGGATACTCGGGTCTCCTATCTGATAATAACATGCCAAAGCCATATCCCAGACATGGTCTTACATGGGATGTTTCCTGTACTACCAATGCCATATCCAAATATGGTCTTACATGGGAGTTCTCATATCGGTGCCCATGCCATGCCTCAAACATGGTCTTACGGGGGACCTCTCATCTCGGTGCCAACGCCATGTCCCAGACATGGTCTTACATGGGACTTCTCATAACCTCAATAATGCCAATGCCATGTCCCAGACATGATCTTACATGGGGTCTCATTCCCTTAATGTCATGACTTTTTTATCCGATACATTCCTAATGTTTCAACGGAACTTTTAAACACTGATTCTCTATCATCTCATACTTGAGTCAACATTAAATAATTTCATGAAATAAGTACATAATTACTGGAAAATAATAACATTAATAATAATTATTTAAATATTGCATTTATTTACCGTAAACTTACCTTGGTACAAAATACGATCAAATCTAGCAACTTAGTCCTCAACCTTTTTCTTTCCCTGGTCTAACTCTGGATTTCGTTCCTCTTGATCTATAATGGAAAATTTAGCTTATTTAATACTCACATTCATCAAAACAATCCTTGACTCGAACTTTGGCAAAATTATTATTTTTCCCCTCAATTTTTGCATATTTATACTTTTGCCCCAAAGCTTGGAAATTAAACTTCATCCTTTATTCTTATGATTTATGACATGCTTAACATCTTTCCCTTCTATGGAAACATCAAATTCCCACTCTATCATTTACTTATGAACATTAGGTATTTTTACCGATTATGTCGTTTTACTCGTTTTCACTTAAAATCGCCTAACAAAAGTTATTTAACATAATTTCAAGCTTCATATTCTATCATAAAATATCAAAATAAACACATTTCACCTATGGGTATTTTTCCAAATATGAACCCTAACATGAATTAATGGTAGAATAAGCTAACCGAGCTACGAGGACTCCAAAAACGTTAAAAAAACATTAAAAAGGGGTTTGGATGTAGTTACTATGAGCTTGAGAAAGTGAAGAAACCCTAGCTATGGTGTCCCTTGAAGTTTCGGCCCTTATGGAAGAAGATGAGCACATTTTGCCATCTTTTTCCGTTTTAATTCTTTTTATTACCAAATGACTAAAATGCCTTCATTAAAACTTTACTTATTTTTTATCTATGCATGCCTATTTTTGTCCATGAAAATATAATGGTCTAATTCCCATTTAAGGACCTCTACTTCAGTTATGCACTTCAATTAAATTATTTATCATCTAAAGCTCATATTTACCCACTTTTGCAATTAAACCCTAATATGCAATTCAGACATGCAATCGCTAAAATTTCTTATCGGTATTCTAACACATGCATCCAATCAATCAGTAAATCATAAAAATTAATCACAATAAACTTTTCTATCTCAGATTCGTGGTTTTACAACCACTGTTACGTTTAGGCCCTATTTTGGGATGTTATACTCATTTACAATCTAAGAAAAAATTAAAAAATATTTTTGTTGTATTCTATTGTATTTCATATCAATAATATATACTTATTTATAATCTATGAGAAAAATAAAAAAATATTTATATTTATTCTATTATATTTTACATCAATAATATATCAATATTTATAATTTACCAAAAAATAAGAAGTAATAAAAAAAGTGAACAAATTATTTGTTTGTTTGTTTCTTTTTTGTATGTTTATAAAAAAATGAATAAATGTTTTAATTAATTCTTCTTCTCAATGTTACCCCAAGTGTGGACATGTTGGCTTATTATACTCTAGATTCCTACAATAATTGCATAACCTCGGTTGGTCTATCCTCTCCCAAATATTCATATTGTCGCATATCTGAGTAGAATTCGACTGACCTTTTGACTTGCGAGCAACGTAATATTTGGTATTGTAACACCTCTATACCTGATCTAATCATCGGGTCAAGATATCGGGATGCTACATCTGTTGCTGAAGTAGCGACAGTCAAATTCATTTGGTTCTGAATACTTATTTAATCAATTTGATCAATTTAAGCTTTTGATATGTTTTAGTATCATTTCGGGTCTTATACGTGTTTATTGCAGCCTTTAAAATAGTATAAAGAGGACCAAAGACTAAAGTAAAAGGTTTTCAAAATTTCGAGGTTGACGTTGCAATGTCGGGGATTCCTCGTCACGATGTCACAAACTGACCTATGTCATCAAGATGTGGTTTCTCCGTCGTCGTGACGAGAATTCTATTTCTTTTGTTTTACCATATTTCAAGTTTTTAACATCCAAGTCATTTTTCAAAACTGAAAATTCAATCAATTCAACTCAGCATATCATTCTATTGTATCCATTTCCAAATTCCACACCATATGTTTCAATAAAATTTATAAGATTAACACAACTATCAAAGTTTTACAAATAAATCTATTAATACATCATTTTACAATTATCCACTTAATGTCTTAACAATTCACCTAAACTATTCTTATGTATTAGCAATTCTATCATTTATAATAATTTCTTAGCATCACACTCTTCTACAAGTTTTCCTCCTGCTCTCAATTCCACATCCTTTATGTATGTGTATTTATATGAAAATTTATGGCATTTATTATTGTATGCCTATATGTAACATTAGTTTCAATTTTACTATTTACATAATTTTAGCAAAGCTATCCACTTGAGTAGCAGTCGTTACATTATTTTTATCTTGATCTACAGTATTCCAAATTAAGATTCGTTTTTTAGTGAATTTTCAAAGTTATACTACTGTTGTTGTCTAAAACTATTTTAATGCTAATTTTTACTTTTTCATGGTTCTTTGTATTAACTTTCATTTAGACATACATAATCATTATACTTTAATAATTATTCAATTTAATCCTTAAAACTCACTTATCATTAATGTATAGTTTTATCATAACTTCTCTTATTTCAATTACAAATTTCACAAGTTTACAATTTAATCCCTAATATCATGAAAATGGGCTCCCACATCATTTAAAAAAAAAAAATTCCCCCTGGTTGCCTATATAAAAGAGATTTTGCTCCCCCTACTCCATCAACTTTCTCGCCCACCGTCCCTTAGAAAATTAAAAATTCTCTTTTAAATTATATTTTTTTGTTGAGTGTTGAACTATTTGGAGGGAAAGATTTATTTGTGTTTGTGTTTGAGGGAGACGTTCTAATAGTTTTAAGGTGTGTTTGAGTTCACGGTGATACAATGGTGCTCGAAGAGCCACACATTTCATCTACTGTGTGGGGATCAAACTATCACCTTAGAATCTCGTCACATTGCAACTCGGGATCCAAGTTCACAATGGTTATATGGTCATAGGTTGAAGTATAACTATGACTCCCAGTTGATGATGGTTATGCAGTCACAGATTCAAGCATAAGTTGGGTCCTAGTTGACGGTGGTTATGGGGTCACGAGTTCAAATTTAATGCCACCA
This sequence comes from Gossypium turneri, assembly GCA_008044935.1. Taxonomy (NCBI): domain Eukaryota; kingdom Viridiplantae; phylum Streptophyta; class Magnoliopsida; order Malvales; family Malvaceae; genus Gossypium; species Gossypium turneri. The sequence goes on from CP032581.1 coordinate 54,533,589, forward strand.
GATGAGGATACTTTATAAACCCCATACATAAGTTTGAGATTATAATCATAGGGAAAAACAAATGGGCTTTCCAGTATAATCAAATTTTTATTTTTCTCCATCTCTACCAAATGTAATATCCTTAACCTCCCCGTTACTATAACCTGTGACAGAGTTGGGGACAATGAGACTTTCACGAGGAAGAGTGACTGTGACGTTAGAAAAAAGCTGAAACACGACAGTGATTGCTGTGATTAAAGAACTCATTACTAACTACAACCGCTACTGCTCGACTCGAGTTTCAATTTTTTCTCCACCGTCAAAGTCACTCCTCCCCTTGTAAGTCTTCTTGTCCCCAACTGTATCATAGGTTATGGACAATGAGGTTAAGGATACTACCTTTGGTGGAGATCGATAAAAAAATAAGTTGATTATACTGGAAGGCCCCTTTATTTGTCTCTATGATTATGATATCAAATTTATGTATGGGGTTTATAAAGTATCCTCTTTCAATATAATGAAACTTGAACCCGTAACCACATAACCACTGTCAATTGGGGGCCCGAGTTATACTTTAACTCGTGACTGTATAACCATCGTGAACTCGGAGCCTGAGTTGCAATGCAATGAGCTTCTAAAGGGATGATTCTATTCCCACACGACAAACGAAGTGTGTGGGTCTCCGAGCGCCATCGCATCACTGTGAACTCAAATATACTTTAAAATTATCACATGTTTACATCAAACACAAACACAAATAAATCTTTCTCCCCAAAATTTCAACACCCAATACACAAAAAAAAAAACAAGTTTTTAGAAACATAAAATGCTTCTTGCAGGATGCGCTTTTGTGTTTCTCTTTCCAAAATCAGCTTATTTCTCTAAGTTTGAAAAAAAAAACCCGACTTAAATCCCTAATTATTTTTTTAAAACGACCTTTTTATTTAATTTACCGAATGTTTCTCCCTCTTTTGTTTTGTTTTGATTTTTTTATTTATAATTTTTTTATTTTTTTCCATAATTTGAAAGCATTAAATATGTTACATATTTTATGATTTGTTATATAAAGTTTTTGACACTTTTTATGTTTCTATTGTGTTGACGTTATTTTTGTATTGTATTTTGTTGTATATATTTTTATAGTTTATCTTGTATTCATTTACCTTGTGTTTTATTTTTTTAGTGTGCAAAGTTTTATAAATTTATATAATTAATATTTACACATTAATAATTCATATTACATAATGTTTACATATATTTTATAATTTATTTTTGTGATTAACATAATTTAATATTTTCAATACTTGTTATTATATTTTTTTCATAATTCAAATTGATCTTTAAATTAATTTATTTAAGAATCAAATTATTAAACTAATTATATATTAATATAATATTATGTTGAATTCTTATCGGTTTATTGTCTATTTATTATTGTATTAATGTATTTTTATTTTATAAGTTATTTTAAAAAATTGAAATGTGTGTTTTTTTTAAATATTTTATTATATTTTTATAGGACACTTGTTGCTTGTAGAGTTTACTCTACCATTTTACAAATATTTTTCTTTTATTATTTATTACTATTTGGTTTTAAAACTAATATTTGTTAAAGCAGTATTTATTAAATTTAAAAAAACTTAAAAATGTAAATAAATATTAGAGACAAGTCATTATATAATATATTAATATCCATAAGTTGATGCATATACGATTTATTAAAATTAAAAAGAAAAGGAATAACTTGAACTAAAAAACGAACTTGTTGCTAACTGCATGCGAAAGTTTGACCCAACACAGACCAAAATAAAAATCAGAATTTAAATTTTATTTCACTTTTATAAATAAAATGCATATGATAATACAAAATAAAATCTAATATACAAAATAAATTTGATGACCATCTTACTAATAAAGCCCCATTTCCAACTTTATTTACGGAAATTGGTCAATTTTTTCATTATTTATCGGAAAGGACCGAAAAATGCAAAACGCGTCCACGTAGGAGCGTTTTTGGGTGAAATTTCAACAAATCGCGTCTCTTGGAGAGAGACTTTTCCATGTCAGCAGAAAACGCGCTGACATAGACGCGATGTGCTTACGTTGCAAAATCGCTCTCCCAGGGACGTGTTTTAGCCCGTGTTTTCCTAGGGTTAGGGCTTTTGCATGTTTAGTCCCTAGGGCTTTTTGGTTTAGGGTTTAGGGTTAGGGTTTTGTTAAAATAATTTAGGTTTAGGGTTTAGGGAATAAATCAAGATTTAAAGTTTTTTTAAAAATAATTAAATTAGGTTTTAGGGTTTTAAATAAAATTAATTAAACTAGGGTTTAGAGTTTTTAAGAAAATTAATTAAATTATGGTTTAGTTTTTTTAAAAAATAATTTTGTGTTTAGATTTAGGATTTAGGAAAAATTATATTGACAATAAGGATTTTGTTTTTTTTCTACAATGGTTCCTGAAAAAAAAATTTTGAGAAGATGATTTTGAAAAGATAATGTCAAAAACGCTTCAAGCAGGATGCACTGTCAGCAAAATTAATGAAAAAAGCTCCCACGTGGACACTCTTTTTCTACAGTAGTTCCTGAAAAAATAATTTTGAGAAGATGGTTCTAAACAAATAGTGTCAAAAACGCTCCAAGCAGGATGTATTGTTAGCAAAAATACTGAAAAAAGCTCCCACGTGAATGCTTTTTTCTACAGTAGTTCTTGTTTGGCCTTAGGATATAAATGAGCCAAATTTCATTCTCAGGTTACATAAGTTACAGCAAGAAAAATTAGAGAGGCTAAGCAGAATAGAAATTGAAGATGAGTGAACGTATTAGTGTTGTTATTTACTATGATAGTGAAGTCCGTGACATCGAGAACGGCGTTGTTTTTTTATCAAAGAACACAACGCGACTAGTTTTTAATCAGAACATAGATTTGATAAAACTTCGTAAAAGAATTAGGCGTAAAATCTTCAGAACGACACCAATGAGAGTTTCGTCTATTAAGTATAGATTTTGTGCTTCGGTTGATCCCGTGACATATGACTTATTTGATATCGACCAACCAATGTACATGTCCATGTCCATGCCTCTACATTGGATGGAATCGATTCACTCTTATTGTCGAAACCATTTTTTGTGAAAACGGGGTTGACTTTAATTTTGAGAACGAAAACGAACATGGGAGTCGCCACCAATCTTTTTTGATGAGGTGTGATCGGGTCACCTCGTAAAATGTTGTTTTTAATAAACAGTTTAGATTTATTAAAATAATACTTTTGGTCTGCGAAATGTAGAAAAATAGGTTCGGAAGTCGGTTACGTACAAGGAAGGATTAGCACCCTCGTAACGCTCAAAAATTGGTACCTAGTTGATTAATTAGTGTCTTAGTGTCGAAGATTGGAAACTTTGAAAGGTTTTTAAAAATACGATCCTTAAAAAAAACTCGAATAACATGGATTGAAATTTAAGATTCTCTTGTTCTGAAAGAATATCACATCCAGCATGTTAGGACACGATACTTTAAACCGTCGAAACCAAGATCACTTTATGATTTCAAAAAAAACCATACTTTGAAGTTTTAAGATGATATTTGGCTATTTGGTCAAACGAGAAATCGAAACTCAGCACGTTAGGGCACGCTTTCTCGAATTTTCGAATGCAAAATATTGCCTTTATTTTTTTTAGAGAAATCCTCATATTGAGAAAACAACATGTCATATCCAATGCGTTAGGACACAACGTATCGAATTCTCGATACGAGAATACATGCCGAAAATTTGCTTATTTAAAAGATACTTAGCTATCTAGGGTTCAAAAAAAAGGGTTCATGCCCAGTAAGTTAGGACACGATCTTTTTTAATTCCCGAGATCGTTTAAAACTTGAGTTTGAAAAGATTCGTGTATTTAGATTTATTGTGAAAATCGAAACTCAGTAAGTTAGAGTATGACCTTCTCGAATCTAAACACGAGGTTTTGCTTATTTTAAAGTTGTGATTTATATTTTAAATAAAGTAATAAAACACAATGTCAATATGGGTAGCAAGACAATAATAAATACGACGATGTAAACATAACGCGAGCAACCACAACAAAATGATAAATAAATAACTAAAAGATGACAAAACAATTATACATGAAATAATAAACAACTAGGGCTAAAACATTTCATAAAAATAATGATGAACACATAAATAAATAAATATAAGATAAAACAATAATAACAATACAAAAATAAATAAAATTTTAAAAGTAAAAATCTATGTATGTATATTTATATAACAAAGTTTAAAATGAAAGAAAAGATATAAATAAGTAAATAATAATATTAATATTAATAGTAGAATAACAAATAATATAAAGTTTTAAAAAGAAAAGATATATATATATATATATATAATAATAATAATATATAATAAGACAAATATATTTAAAATTTAAATAAGTAAATGTAAATATAATATAGTAATAGTAATACTTTGAAGGTATAAAAGGACATAATAACTAAGAAATAATAAAATAATATAATAAGATAATTATATACACAAAGAAAAATGCATATATATATATAAATAAAAAAATAAAGCTAAAAATAATACAAAACTAATTAATATATTAATACAATAGTAACGAATAAATAAAAGGAAAAAAAATAAAAATAAAAATAATATCAAATTATTAATTTTAATAAGAAAATAACCAAAATAGCCAAAAAAAAAGGGCTAAATTGAATTAAAAATAAAATTTAGGGTCAAATCGTAAATAAATTAAAGGGGAGGGACTATAACAAATGCACTGAAGAGCAAGGGACTTCCAGGGAAATATTCCCCAGTCCTAAAACGTAGCGCTTCAGCAAGGATTAAAATGAAATCAGCATAAAATTTATAGGCCAAAATGAAAGAAACAAAGGGTCAGATTGCATTGAACTATAAAAGCGGAGGGGCTGAACGCGCAAATAGCCCCTCCAGGCGCAACACGCGGATCTTGACCTATTCGGGTCGGGTCTCGGATCGACTCCTGGGTTTTATGTCAAACGGCATCGTTTTGGCATATGGATGCTAAGGTCCAAAACGACGCCGTTTTTAAACCTTATAAATACTAAAAAATCAACAAAAAAAAATTTCATCCATTCTATTTCAAAAAAAAAAAAAACCAGAGGAGCTCTCTCGGCCTCCCCTCCTAAGTCTGGCTAATGGCCGCCGTGGCTCCACCGCAGGTGTTGGTCGGAGCCACCAAAAAATTAGGTTTTTAACCCCGTTTTCGAAGCGGATCTGAAGGCCAAACCTTCCTAGTCCAGAAAATTAAAAAGAAAAGGACTCTTCACCTACTATTAAACCCACTCGGCGATGGAAAAAGAATCTCCGGCAATGTGGTCGGGCGTTCAGGTGAGTCTTTTCTTCCCTTTTTTGTTCTTATTATTTGTATGTAAAAAAATAAAAATAGAACAATAAGAGAATCAAACAAGAAAATTAAAAACGAAAGTAAAAAAAAATTTGCAATCTGTTTTCTGTTTTTTTATTTATTTTTTTGTGTTCGTGAAAGGGGGAAGAAGATTACAAGGGTGAGATTTAGGCTTTTATAGCCGATCTACACAACTTTTAATTTCTATTTTTTTTGTCTTTTTGCTATTTGTTTATTCTGTTGTTGCGTGTTTATTGCTCTTTGCAGGTGTCAGACACGCGTGGAAGAGGCTTAGTGCGCATGCGACAGTGGCAGCGAGGAGGCTGGTGATAGGCGACCAGCGGCGGTAGGGTTGGGGGAGGCAACTAGGTTTTGCTGAAAATTTTTAGTTTGTTGGGCTAGGGTTTGGTTGGATTTGGGCCATGTTGGGCTTTAGGCTAATGCTGTAATTGGGTCAGTCTATTTATTTTTTATTTGTAATTGGGTTTGAGCCTCCGGGCAAAAATGGGTCTTTACACTTGTCAATTGTGCAGGTAAAACTGAATTAATACCAGTTTTGGACAGGTTGTAGTAACTATGGTGTCTCAGTCCATTAGTAAATTAGCTAAAGATCATGACAGGGTTGTTATTTGATCTCATTGTTTATGGTGTGAATTCCCAGCAGAAATTCTAGTAAGCTGTTACTCTTACTAATTTAAATAAGCTTCCCAACCATCCTTCCGTAGCTTCTCAGCTTTTGTCAAGACATAGTCCCTTGTGTCTTCTTGATACTGATTCATTCTAAGGATAAGTGCAACACAAAACACGAATTAAAAATCAGAATTCACAACGTTTCAATTTCAAACACATCCATCTTATATTTATATAAAGAGAGATGGGAACTTACCTTGCCAATAGATCAGCATCACCAACTCCCAACATCCTTACTGCCAGCAATCCTACGTTTGTAGCGTTGTTTACTGCAACTGTTGCAACAGGAACACCCCTTGGCATTTGCATCATTAAAATGAATATAAACATTGAGCATTTGGGAATGCAATGTCATGTACAAGTTCAAGTCTTACCTGCACGATTGACAAGAGTGAATCGATTCTATCCAATGTAGAGGCACGAACAGGGACATGCATATCGGTTGGTCGATATCAAATAAGTCATATGTCACGGGATCAACCGAAGCACAAAATTGATACTTAATAGACGAAAATCTCATTGGCGTCATTCTGAAGATTTTACGCCTAATTCTTCTACGAAGTCTGTCAGATCTATGTTCTGGTTAAAAACAGTCGCGTTATGTTCTTTAATAAAAAAACAACGCCGTTCTCGGTGTCACGGGCCTCACCATCATAGTAAGTAATAGCACTAATACGTTCACTCATCTTCAATTTCTATTCTGCTTAGCCTCTCTAATTTTTCTTATTGTAAATTATACAACCTGAGAATGAAATTTGACTCATTTATAGCCTAAGGCCAAACAGGAACTACTGTAGAAAAAAAGCGTTCACGTGGGAGCTTTTTTCATCAATTTTGCTGATAGTGTATCCAGCTTGAAGCGTTTTTGACACCATTTGTTCAGAACCGTCTTCTCAAAATTATTTTTTCAGGAACTACAGTAGAAAAAGAGCATCCACATGGGAGCTTTTTTCAGTAATTTTGCTGACAGTGCATCTTGCTTGAAGCGTTTTTGACACTATTTGTTCAGAACTGTCTTCTCAAAATTATTTTTTAAGGAACTATTGTAGAAAAAGAATGTCCACGTGGGAGCTTTTTTCAGTAATTTTGCTGACAGTGCATCCTGCTTGAAACGTTTTTGACATTATCTTTTCAGAACCGTCTTCTCAAAATTATTTTTTCAAGAACTACTGCAAAAAAAATAAAATCCTTATTGTCAATATAATTTCCCTAAATCCTAAACCTAAACACAAAATTATTTTTAAAAAAACTAAACCATAATTTAATTAAATTTCTTAAAAACTCTAAACCCTAATTTAATTAATTTTATTTAAAACCCTTAAAACCTAATTTAATTAATTTTTTAAAAAAACTCTAAACCCTAATTTATTCCTTAAACCTACCCTAAACCCGAAACCTAAATTATTTTAATAAAACCTTAAAAACCCTAGACCAAAAAACCCTAGGGACTAAACATGCAAAAAGTCCTAAAACGCGTCCCTGGGGGAGCGATTTTGCCACGTCAGCAAAGCGCGTTCACGTCAGTGCATTTTGTGCTGACGTGGCAAAATCGCTCCCCAGGGATGCGATTTGCTGAAATATCACCAAAAAATGCTCCTATGTAGACGCATTTTGTATTTTTCGACCCTTTCCGGTAAATAATGAAAAAATTGACCCATTTCCGTAAATAAAGTTGGAAATGAGCCTTTATCGGTAAAATAGTCAAATTTGATGCATAACGAAAATATAATTATACAAATATTATTACAAGATATAAAATTAAAATTAAACTAAAATAATCAATCTTGCATAACTAAATTAAATTTTTATTAATTAATTAAAAAAAGAAGTGAAAATATAAAATGAAACCGGAAGGAAGGACAGGCTGGGGAAGGGAAGGGAAGGAAAGGAAAGTGGTAGCGCTGTTCTTATTTGGAGCCAAAACTCGCTGCTTTTCTCATCAAAATTTCTTGAGGAAGTGACAGAAATTAGAAAATAATAAATATTAATGCTCCTACAAACCTCAATGGCTGTGTTTTCGAGCTCCACCTCTGTACCAGTTTCTTCTTTCAAGCCACCTCAGTTTCTTTCCCGGCCACCACCATTTCTCTCACTTCGTTTCTTCTCCGTCTCCATCGCCAACGATAACTGCAACCGCAACCATCGCCTCCGGCACTCTTCTTCTTCTTCTTCCTCGAAACTCTACAATCCCATCTTCGCTTGCCGCGCCTCTCGTGACTCTCACGAGACCGACTCCTCTCGCAGGTTTTATATTCTTCGGGCAATTAATTTATTACCCTTTTTCTTGCTTTTATATGTTTAACGAAAACAAAAGAATATAAAATTTGGGTCTTTTTTGTTATCCTGAATTATTTAAGTTCAAATGGTTTTTTTTTTTTTCTTTTTTGTAGGAAGGATGATGATTCTCCAGTTCATGGTCTATCGGAAAAGATAGTTGGTGTATTAGGAGGAGGGCAATTGGGTCGTATGTTATGCCAAGCAGCTTCCAAGATGGCCATTAAAGTTATGGTTTTGGACCCTTCAGAGAATTGCCCGGCCAGTGCCCTTGCTTATGATCACATGGTTAGGAGCTTTGATGACAGTGCTGCTGTTGAAGAATTTGCTAAAAGGTCCAATTTTGATACTTAAACTTATTTCCTTTATTTGTTTTAAATGAAGTATTTATGTTCATTATCTGTTTCTTGGTAGTTAGATGTGGAGTTTTGACGGTTGAAATTGAACATGTGGATGTTGCCACTCTAGAGAAGCTTGAACAACAAGGAATTGATTGTGAACCTAAAGCTTCTACCATTCGAATTATCCAAGTAAATTCCCTAGGCTTGTTTACTTGCGAGCGGTACTAATGCCTGTAATAAATTGCATCAGTTTTCTTTTACTGTTGATACCTGAATGGATGTTAAGCAGAATGTACTTTTTACGACGAGTTATCAAGCTGGATTTACTATTTTACAGGATAAATATCTCCAGAAAGTTCATTTTTCTCGGCATGGCATCCCACTTCCTGAGTTTATGGAGGTTGCCTTCTGTTTTTTTATTTTATAGGGGTTTATTCTATTTTATTGAAATTCTTTAAAACTTATATTGATATATTGGTCTCTCTGTATTGATAAAAACAGATTAATAATCTAGAAGAAACCAAGAGAGCAGGTGAACTATACGGCTATCCTCTTATGATTAAGAGCAAGAGGTTAGCTTATGATGGGCGAGGAAATGCTGTTGCAAAGAGTGAAGGAGAGCTTTCTTCGGCCATAGATGGTAAGGGAGATGCTATTAGAAAGGAGATTTTTGTAGCATTTCATCATTTTCTTAATTCATAATGACTTACCTTAATTTTTAAGGCATAGGATTTCTCTAAATATTTGTCAAACACTAAAATGTTGGTTGTGGGTATCATTCCAAATCTACAATTTGTATAAATGTTGACTATATCAATATTTACAGAAGAACATGTCTAATTTGATGTAGATGTTCATATGGTGATTGTCACTTGGGACTGGAGAGTTGTCTTGTATTCTTTCCTTTTCTTTATTAGTATCTAATTTTGCCTATGACTAGTTCCTTGTTCTTCTTGACTTTGAAATTTCTCATAAACTCCATTTTTGTAACTTAGATACTGAACATTTACTTTTCCAGTTTAAAGAATTTTCATTTTTATTGCAGTTCTTGGTGGATTTGGTCGTGGCCTGTACGTTGAGAAATGGGCTCCTTTCATAAAGGTGGATGTCTAGAATGTACTGTTGACTTTTTTACTATGCATTTATTTCCTCTTTATTTATTTATACTTGATAACTTCATGCTCACTGTATTGATGGGGTATTTTCCGAACTGCCTCATCATGATACAGATAATTACTATTTGTTTATAGACATACTTCTGAATTGTACTGACATTGCTTTTAGGAGTTGGCTGTCATCGTGGCAAGAGGAAGAGATAACTCTATCCTGTGCTATCCAGTTGTTGAAACTATTCACAAGTAAGACATTCACGTTCCTTACTAGAATTCCATTTATTGTAAATTAGAATTATGTGATAATATTTACATATGACTTGCGAGGAGCTCTGTAAATCTACTATGACTGTAAATTTTGTTGGGGATGAGGAGGAGCAAAGGAAGAAAACAGAGAGCACAGAACAATGAAGCAAGATGCAAGAAATATTTTTACTTGCTCACAAATGTGCAGCAAGGGAGCTTATGGCTGATAGCTCATTTTGCTCATTCATTCAACTAGAAAAAACAATACATTTATAGCCAAATTCATCACCAAATACTACCTACTACCACTAATCATACCTTGAAACAAGTAAAACTTAACTTGCACACAAGCTGATTATGTCAATCAACACCTAAAAACATCAAAACAATACCAACTTAGTTCATTTTCAACTAAGTAGCTTAACAAAGTAACTAAACAACCTTGCTGTTACAGCAAGCATACGTGCTGCAGCATGTTTACAAGCCGCATGCACTTAACCAAAAATATAACAGCAGCATGGTTGGTCAATTTTCAACAAATTTGTGGGCTCTTATAGGGAAAACATATGTCACATTGTTAAGGCACCTGCTGACGTGCCATGGAGGATCAGAAAACTTGCAAATGATGTTGCATATGAAGCTATAAGTTCATTAGAAGGTGCTGGTGTCTTTGCAGTGGAGTTGTTTTTGACGAGGGATGGTCAGGTGTACATCTGCTATCTTTATGAGTTTTTTATTCCACTCCTAGATGGCCAGCAATAATTCAGCAATTCCGCCTTTGACTGACCTATTCTTTGTTTCTATTAGATTCTACTAAATGAAGTAGCTCCAAGACCTCATAATAGTGGTCATCACACTATTGAGTCCTGCTATACATCACAGTTTGAACAGCATTTGCGGGCTGTTGTTGGTCTTCCTCTCGGTGATCCATCCATGAAAACTCCAGCTGCTATCATGTACAATCTACTGGGTGAGGATGAAGTAGGTTCCTTCTCTTCCTTTTCCGTAACTTCCTCACCTTTCTGCTTTTATGTTTCTTATCATAAATTAAAATAACTTTATACATGAGTATAATGTACCGAAATTTTCTGTTTTCCTTGTGCTTGTGGGCAGTGAATTAGTTTGTTAGATTTGAGTTACACTAAAAATTGTATGGTTTCAGGGGGAGCCAGGTTTCAAAGTGGCTCATCAACTTATAGCAAGGGCACTGGAGATTCCAGGAGCTACTGCTCATTGGTATGATAAGCCAGGTTAGGTCTGCTTTAAGTTTCCTCAGGCTTATCCATCTCGCTGTCCTGTTTTTTTTCATTTTTTTTTCTCTCATACACATGTTCTTATTAATTGGCTGTCATGATGTTTTTACCAGAAATGCGAAGGCAAAGGAAGATGGGTCATATAACTCTTGTTGGCCCTTCTGTTGGTGTTTTAGAAGCACGGCTGAAATCAATGCTGAGGGAAGAAGGTTATGAAAATCCGAATGAAGGTCAGTTGACCTAGAGTCGATGCTTGAACTTCAATTTTGTTGTCAGTTTGTTTTTTTGTTAGACTTACTGAATGCAAATTTATTTAAAGGTTGAATTAGAACTATGCAGACATAACTGAAATTGAACCACGTGGAGAATTGAAACTACCGTTGGTTGGCTTTACTGACATTTTGGATCCTTTTTGATGCTAAATGCAGTTGCACCACGTGTTGGGATTGTAATGGGTTCGGATTCAGATCTTCCAGTTATGAAGGATGCAGCTAGAATCTTAAATATGTTTGGTGTGTCTACTGAGGTTGCATTTATTTTTTAGCTTAGAATTTTTGTTTACAAATGATGCAAATCCACTTTGACTCCATTGATTAATTTATTTGCAGGTTCGGATAGTCTCAGCACACCGGACCCCTGACCTGATGTACTCTTATGCCTCCTCTGCTCGGGAGCGAGGCATTCAGGTTATCATTGCTGGCGCTGGTGGTGCAGCTCACTTACCAGGCTAGTTGTATATAAAACTATTGTTTAACATCATTCTCTAACATGCATTAGTTATGTTAGTGACACTGATGAGGCCTGTTTTGAATTATAGGTATGGTAGCTTCACTTACACCTTTACCTGTTATCGGTGACCCTGTCCGTGCCTCTACATTGGACGGAATCGATTCACTCTTGTCAATCGTGCAGGTAAGACTTGAACTTGTACATGACATTGCATTCCCAAATGCTCGATGTTTATACTCATTTTAATGGTGCAGATGCCAAGGGGTGTTCCTGTTGCAACGGTTGCAGTAAACAACGCTACAAACGCTGGATTGCTGGCAGTAAGGATGTTGGGAATTGGTGATGCTGATCTATTGGCGAGGTAAGTTCCCATCTCTCTTTATATAAATAAAAGATGGATGTGTTTGAAATTGAAACGTTGTGAATTCTAATTTTGATTCGTGTTTTGCGTCGCACTTATCCTTAGAATGAACCAGTATCAAGAAGACACAAGGGACTATGTCTTGACAAAAGCTGAGAAGCTACGGAAGGATGGTTGGGAAGCTTATTTAAATCAGTAAGAGTAACGGCTTACTAGAATTTCTGCTGGGAATTCACACCATAAACAATGAGATCAAATAGCAACCCTGTCATGATCTTTAGCTAATTTACTAATGGACTGAGACACCATAGCTACTACAACCTGTCCAAAACTGGCATTGGTTCAGATGGAAAATAACAACAATGCAAGGGAAGAATTGAATGGGAAGAACAGGTGAAAGGGGCAACGCACAAACCTTTTTTTGCTGTAAGATCATTCTTTTCTTGTCTCTCAATTTGAGTTTAATAACTTGATTTCATCTATATTTTGTTGAAGTGCAGTAACTTATTATTTGTTAATGGAGATTTATTTCATGTTCAAGACTCTGGTTTGTACTGATTTATGAACTGCATTTTGAAGCAATAAAAAAAAGGATGATTTTCTGCAAAAGTAACATGCAAATTTATGTCTCATGTTCAAAAGCTGAAAACTGCTAACTGGAATATATGCTTCCAAGTTCCAATGGTGCTTCCTTTAATGGGTGTTTTTAGAGAAATTATTTTTATTATCTCTGCTAGTCAAAAAGCTAAAAAAAAAAAATAAAAAAAAAAAAGACAGAAGAAGATATTCCAAATATTTAAAAAAAAAAAAGCGTCACATTCTAATAAAAAGTGTTTGTACGCATGTCACTGGCTCACTGCTGGCCAGGGCTATCGTTTCATAATATAGAAATATAGAAATATCTCATTAATGTTATTATAATATATTCTTGTTTTTCTCGTATTTTTACATTATTTTTAAATAAAATATTTAGAAATTACAAAGATCAAATAATGATGTCATTGATTGAGTCAGTGCCACAATTTAAATTATTTTTAAAATTTAGCATATATGTCATTATTATTACTTTCTAACCTTACATTTCATTATTTATCGTATTTTATTTTTGATTGCACACTTGTGTTCTAATCATATGATTTTTTTGAACGTATACAAGTGTATTATTTAAAAAGTTGATTGAGTTGATGTTACCCATTTCAAACTCAATTATGAAATTATTGAAAACATATTCATTTTATTAAATAACAAGCACTAATATGAGGACACTTTTATCATATAATAATTTATGTAAAATTTTTAAAAAATATAAATAATAAAAATTAAACTTAAAACATTAAAATATTAAATATACCTTCAAATAAAATCTTTATAAAAAAAAATTCTGTGTATGGGTAAAGATTGACTTTCTAAGCATCAAGTAAAGTTGATTGAGTTTACTCAACTCAAAATATGATCTAAATAATAAGAATGTTTTTAATTTTTTAAATAAGAAAAAGAACAAAATTCAAGTCTTTGGAGTTGAATCCTAAATGAGAAAGCATCAGTTACTTGAGGGAGAAGCATTAATTTAAAAAAGTGGGATGAAATAGACTGATTCAACTTTGAAGTCACATATATGTATGGAGTATAGTGCTTGGCATTCAAGGTCCGTGTATTTGATTTAGACTTCCACCTTATTCTAAATTCATTAAACCGCGGCTTTTTAAACGGTCAAAACACACATCTATTTCCCATTTCCCATTTCATGTATATAACATCTTTAACCCATCATTTTTCATATCATCAACACTTGAAACCTTTTGTGTTTTCCAATATGCCTTCGCTTAAACTTACTGTTACATTCCTTTTCTGCATTATTTTGTTATTCGCCTACCAACATGTTTCCGCCATAAGGCCTCTCCCTCATGTTGAAGATCAACTGTTTGCTGCGATATTCAATAAAAATCTTATAATTCAAGTGCTTCAAAGGGGCACGGTGCCACCGTCTGGTGGAAACCCCTGCACTAATATACCCGGACGTAGCGGCGGTGGCTGCTAGGTGCCCGTCTTGCGCCTCCACGAAAACAGATCAAATTTGTATACACAAGTAATTTATTTCTTGTAAATTGGTTTTTTTTTTTTCCGGGGAGGAACCCATGGGAAATTATTGTACGATTCAATTAGTTGATAATTCTTTTTATTTATTTTACTATTATTCCAGTGTTAGTATGGGAAAAAAAACCATCGACCAATTTTTCGAATATAATAAGGGTATGACTACTTTTCAGGATTACGGTTTATCTTAATTTCTTTATCCAAATATACCATATTATAAATAAAATTACAATTTAAATTCATTCATATTTAAAATATTTTTACAATTACTAGTAAGTTTATATAATGGGGTTACTTAATTATGAATGGTTATAATTTGATCATTCAATTATTTGAAATTCATCATTTAAGTTATCTCTTTGTTAGCTTTCTATCATTAATTTGTTATTCCTCAATTGCACTGTCAGTCAATTATCGATAAATTTTCAATTGGGTCATTTAATCATGAAAATTTACAAAAAATGATTATTAATGTTACCAATTTGGTCAACTTCGTAAAGGGCTGATGGCATGGCACATCAACTTACAAGCTTTGAACTATTACTAAAATATACTTTTAAAATTTCTTTAATAAATCCAAAACAAATCTAAAAAAATTCTTAAAAAATTAAAAAAATTATCGCCTAGTGAAAAGAAGGAAATGGCCGTGTGAAGTCATTAGTCATGGACCCAGAGCATTTTTCAAAAGAAAAAAAAAACTTGTTAGAATTTTATGAAATTTTTAAAAATTTTAATTAATCTGCACATAATTATAATTTAAAAAATAGTTTTATAATTTCAAAGAAAAAATATAAAATTTCATTTTTAGAATTTTTGATAAATTTAGATTTTTTTTGGATTTACGTTAAAAATATTCTAAAAATACTAAATTGGTATTTTATTTACATATCAGGAATCAAAGTAGCTGTTAAACCTATGAGTTAATATGACATGTTATCATTCCGTTAATAATAATTTTATAACTTTCATAGTTGACTTATCAAAACAAAAACTTACTAATAATCAGGGAACTTAACATTATAGCTTACCTAAACATATTTGAGAAATAATAACTTAATGACCCACGCTGACATCCGATAGCAAGTTAACTGAGGGATGACTTAAATGATCAATTTTGAATATTTGAATGATCAAATTATAACTTTTCATAATCAAATGATCAAATTTAAATTTACTAATAGTTAATGACCTTGAGTGAAATTTACCCTAAATCTTTTAGATAATTACGTTTATTTTTAAATTAAGAGTTTTTTTTAAACTTCATAAATTATTTATTTTATTATTTTCCATACATAATTATTTTATTGGGTTATCTAAGTAATAAATTACATTTCATTGAAAATATTTTACGTATGAAATTCCACATCATCCTGGTAACTTTTTTAATGAAACTTTTATCAAATCTGTTAAAAAAGGTAATTTGAAAAAAAAAAGGTTGATGGCCAAAAAAGACTAAAAAATTACAATTAGAACCATTTTAACAAAACATGTAAATATTAGTGACCAAATTTATCATTAAACATTAAATATATGGTTGTTCTTAAAATGGATTAAAATTAATCCACACTCATATTAACTATGTATTCAATACATCTACACTATATTTAAGCTATTAAGTTATTTTATATTTTATATAAAATCAATAAATACGTTGCCAAATGTAAGAGGACGTGGGTTTGAGTGTGTTGAAACGTATTATTCTACTATTTATGGGTTGGGAGGGATTATAAGTAGTTCTAGACATTGTGTCGAAAAGAGCAGATACGATCAGAACCTATAATAAGATTGTTAAAAAATATTATTTAATTTTTATATAATTTAAAAATATATATTTATTACGTGAGGAAATTAGTTGGGTAGTTTGACCCAATCAAAATCAACATCCACCTACCTAATATTTTGTCAAATACTAAAAGTCAATTTTCGCAGCAAATAGCGTCTTTAAGTTGTTAAACGCTAATATTTTTACTTGAATAATCCCCGTCAAATTGCTCAAACATGGAAAATCTTGACCAAACTTTTCTTCAACATTAATTCATGCCTATTGCTTTGGACCTTTTCAAAATTTCATCCAAACTAAAATTTTTAATGTAGGAATTAAATTTTTGTTATATTCTTAAATATATTATAGTTAGTCTACTTTATAATAACTACCGACATTTTATTAATAACCAAATTTATTATAAAAATCAATTTTTTATTTTATTTTTACTTTATATAATAACTTTTCATTTATAATAGTAATATTTAGAAAATATAAAGTACACTCTATACTAGGGATGATAATGAAGCGGAGCGGGGATGAATGCTGCTAAATCCACCATCGCCCCATAGTTGGGTACACTTTGCTCCACCATATACCCCGCTTCATTGTGTATGTATAATCTTGAAATTTATTACCACATCCATGGATGTTGGATACATCCATCCCCACTCAACCTCGCTTCGCTTCAATTTAACTTTTGCTACTTATTTTTAATATTTTTAATATTTTTAAAGTCAAGTAAATATTTAAACATAAAATATGATTTTTTATAATACATTATTACTTTTTTAATAGTTATATATATACAAGGATATAATCAGAGGCGAAGGTAGAAAATTTTTATAGGAGAGGTTGAAATTAAATTGTATATTTTTACGATAGTAAAAAATGCAATTTCACCATTTTAATATCTATATCTTTATAATTTTTAAAGGATTATATCAAAATTTTATCTTTTTTTAGGGGGCAAAGTGTAATTTTACATTTACTAATTTAAATTTGTATAAATTTTAAAGGGACCTAAATGAAAATTTTTCTATTTTAGGGGGATCGGGGCCCCTGCCAGCCCCCCTGGTTACGCCCCTGGATAAAATGATAATTTTATATAATGGAGTCAGGCATGGTGGGGCAAGCACTTACCATTACTTCTCCATACCCACTATCTAAAAGAAAAAAAATTCACCCTACCTCACTCCACATCCACTTTTCAAAAAAAAAAAAAAATCACTCCATATGGAGCGGATTAATTCGAAATCCATGTGGTGATTCGAGTTTTGCCATCACTATTATTTATTAATTTAGTTCTCTATAACAACCTCGTCTGAAATTTTAGTAAAATTAATTTTATTCTAAGTAAAATAAAAATAATGAATTTTAGTAAAGATATTATTTCACAAATGTTTAATTTTATATAAAACTGCTATGAATATCTTATTAAGTAGATGTTCATCAAAATCAAGATACGTTTTGATGTACTTTAAACTATAATAGTCATTAGAAGTAGATCTCTACTTCATTTATACTTCTTATGCCTATAAATAGAGACTTTGGAGAAGCTTTGTAAATATTCCGATTGATCAATAAAATATGCTCTCTCTTTGCTCTCCCATTCTCTTTGTTCTTTGTTCTTTATTCCCTGTCTTTTATTTTATAACAATTTATTAGCACGATTTTCTTTTATTTTATAATACAGTCACTACAGCAAAATAGGTTTTTAGCAGCGCTTGGATAAAAAACGCCGTTATAGATCGAACATTATAAAAAAAAAATTAAGCACAACGCCGTCGTTTTATGTTAAGCTTTAGTGGCATTAGTGACGCTTTATCAAAAATGCCGCAAAAAGCATTTTATCTGTCTATTTATTATTTAACTGGTTTATTTATATTAATTAAATACAATTTATTTTTAATTGAATATTTAAATTCTTCAGAAAAAAATAATGACACATGGAAAAATTTAAAAGTAAAAACATAAAAAAATATTTGTTAAAAATAAAAAATTAAAATACTATTATTTAAAATAATTTTAAAATTTTTTGGGTACATGACTGATTGTTTTTTAATTTATATATTAAATAATTTCTTATATAATCGTAAAAGAGATAGTATTAATTTTAAAATATTGAATTAATTATCATTATAGTTTAGGGTTTATGGTTTAAGGTTTAAAGTTTAGGAGTTACTATTTTAAGGTTTAGGGATTATGGATTATGAATTATGGTTTAAGGGTTGGGGTTTAAGGTTTAGGGGTTACGGGTTTAGATTAATTAGTGTTTTTTAATTTATATATTAAATAATTTCTTATATAATTGTAAAAGAGATAATATTAATTTTAATATATTAAAATTATGATTATAGTTTAAATTATTTAAGAGATAATAGATAAACTTTATATATATTAAATAGTTTAGGATTTAAGGTATACTTGAGATTTGTTAAATGATGAAATTTTATACAATCAATTAATATTTTTATATTTAAAAATATTTAGGCTTCCTTTGGTTTGGCTTTTACAGCCAGTGAGGTACAGTTGGGGGGAAAATATGGTACCAACCTCACTGCTATGCTGTTTGGTTCAGCAAGTCAGTGCAGTGAGTTTGCATCTCCACCATGCTGGTCAGCTGAAAATCAGCTGGAGATTTCAGCAGCAATGGAGGCCTAACTGAGCTGTTGGTACTTTAACAGA
Source organism: Gossypium turneri (assembly GCA_008044935.1). Lineage (NCBI taxonomy): Eukaryota > Viridiplantae > Streptophyta > Magnoliopsida > Malvales > Malvaceae > Gossypium > Gossypium turneri. Next base: position 54,552,503 of record CP032581.1, read on the forward strand.
CAAAAATACCCTTACTTTTATTTATTATTTTACCATTTTATCCTTGAAAGTTAAACTAATTTCTTTCCCAATCTTATTTTTCTTTAGATTTGGCAGCCAAATTCTGCTAAAAACCCTGCTCTTCAACTCATGCTTTTCAATTGACACTCCTACAAAACCCCACCAACAACAAGCGGACTCAAAGAAACTCTGTTTTTCGACTCATCCTATCAATCTTGTTCTCAACTTTGATCTGGTAAGTCAAAACACTTCTTTTTCCACTCTATATATGTGTTTGAATTGTATCAAAGTAGTTTCTGTTTTTCCTTCTCATCTTGTTCTTAGCTAAGAAAATAATAACTATCTGGTTTCATTTGTTTGTGCGTGAGGTAGAAATATTAAACTATAAAAGGCTTCCTTGTGACCACATATACTAACATCCTGAAGGTAGAAATATTAGGATTTTATTAGATAATGGTATACAGAGAACAATATACGACTACACCAATAGAAAAGAAAGTGACGGGTTACCAGGCAAAGACATTATTAAAAATATATCACATATAGGAGTCCAGGATACCAAAGGCTTTACTGGTAGTGCCATGACATAACATATGTGATTTTATTAGATAATGGTTCTTTAATACTTTTTTGAGGGAAGACTATAGTTCACTACTGTCTATATTTGGCAATTATCATTTAGCACCAAACAGAATTACTACTTTAGCCATACCTGTGTACTATTGTTTGCCAGTCATCTCCACCATACTTTGTTTCTTTTCTATGGATCAATTCCTTTGGTTTTCGAGATATCTTATTTTCCACTCTACCGTCTGAAGCCATCTCCAACATCTTCTCTGCAAGTTCATCAGCCTCATGCTTGTTTCCTCTTGTACCCAAGTCATCAATCACAAGCATGAATGATGCAGGGTCAAATATATGATAAAACTAACAGTTATTATGGCTATGCTTAAACTAACAGTTGATTAATTTGAAGGGGAGGGGTGAAGAAACTAAAAGTCTAACAAATGCAAATATATGATAAAATACATAAGAAGAGTTACTGTTAAGTGTTAACCATAAAAACCTTCAAAATTACTTGACTAATTGATACAAAGGCTTTTACAAAGGCCTAAACTCATGGTGATCAATGCCATGAAACAATAAAATATGTACAAACAATAATGATTCACTTGTTATTAGGTGGCGGACAATAAGTGAAATGAATACTTCATATATGAACATAGGTTTTGAAATAGGTTTTGAAACAGATTAGCAATCATAATTTGTAGGGGAAATTATGCAGCCAGAGTCATAACAATGTCAACCGAATCATTTATCAAATAACCATCAAACATGCAACATCTAAAGAATTTACAGACTTCAAGCTTTCTTCACATAAGGCATGGCATCTAATAATCTGTTCTAAACCAATAATGCAGCACATGCATCTTCTTCCTCTCCGAGTATAGCAAGTTTATTACATGAAACTAATATGCTACCAATTGCAATTACGTCTGAAATCCAAAACATTACAAACAAAAACCCAATAGCTAGATATTCACTTTCATCATGCCGGTCAAAAGTTATAGTGCTAAAAACTAGTTTCTCAGAGCATGAAAGTGCATAAGCCATCAAGTTTCAGCCATTAAATGATGCCAGCATTGTTAAATTGCAACTTAGTTCAACAAAGAAGCACTTTATTCAGCCCAAAGCCCATTATACCATCAAATACATCATCAAAAACATAAATGCACTGCGAAAAAAATCACGTATTAAAGTATAAGCATAACAATTTCACTGCAGAGTCAAATAATGCTAATAACAATTTTAGTTATTATGTATTTTATCATATATTTGCATTTGTTAGACTTAGTCTCTGCAATGTTCTCATCCAAAAGCTCCAACCCTTTATTAGCAAGGCCAAACCTACAATACCCAGGAACCAAAATCCCAAAACTAAACTCATTCGGCAAGCAACCTTTCTCAGGCATTTTATCAAACAACTCTCGGGCATCCTCCAAATGACCCAAATCACATAACCCACAAATCAAAAGATTAAAAGTATAAGTCTCCGGAGAAGTGTATTACTCAAAAACAGAGTTCAAGTCAATAGCATATAAGATATATCTGAAGTTTTCATTGCCTAACTAGCCTAACTCTATTGATAATGGAGAGACCGAGCTTCTATTTTCTATCTATACATGCTGTCATTCTGTCACCAAGTCATTTCTAGTGATTAGCAACGTTTCATTGCCTTTGGTCCCTTTATTTCTGATAAAAATGTTGAATTTTGATTTGACTTTGGGCTCCCTTCATTGACTAAAATCTGCATTTCTTTCTCATTTAAGTCCATTTCATTGCCCTCAACTATTTGTGTTTCTAACCCTTTATTTTGATCCAATACCAATACCAATACCAATACCAAGCTCATATTAATTAAATCTTCTTAACCCCGATCCGTTAAGGCTTCAATAGCCTCCCCTTTGAAAGCTTTTTCAATAAATAATACAAATGTAATTCCAAAAATAATTTAGATAGAAACATGAAGTCGTCAAAATGGGTGGAACATTTGAAAAGTTAAGCTAATTTATTTGACAGAAACATGAAGAAATTGTACTGTAGATAGATTTTTAAGCTAGAAACGTGAACCAATGCTTCATGCAGATTTTTTCTTAATATTATCAATTTGCCCCAGAGACTTGAGTCCGATATCCATATAAATATGTCTTGTGTCCAAGAGAATCAGAAATGAAGTAAATATGAGACTTGAATATTATATTTTTGTTGCATTCATTTCCCCTTTTTCCATTAAGTTGAAGCTTTCAATTAAGGTGCCAGTAAACTTAGGCTGTAAAGTGTTTTTTTTTTTGTGGCTAGATAAAGATTAGCATTGGGAGACGTCTAATATAACTTATAGACTATATATTTGCTCTATGCTTCTTGGTGAAGGCTAGCACATTGATTGAATTATATCAATGACAATGGATAGGTTTTGAAGAAAGCAACCTGGTTCTTTTAGGTTGTATATGTTAATGCTGAAAGATTAGTTCGATAAGTATATGCAATTGTTTTAAAAAAAATTTAATTTACTTAAATAATATTACATTATACTTATATTTGAATATTTGTATACAAACAAATACAAATACTCTAGAAAACTTAAAGGTTAAATAACATGGTTTCTATAGAAAAACAGATCAAAGCTTTCTAAATTTTTTCTTTAGTGTTCATATTATGGCTTTCATCCATTCATGATGTGTTATTCTTATTTTTTTATGAAACTATATTATTATATCTATTCATATATTTATGATTTTATGTCAGTTGACATTTAAAATCAAAATAATAATAATAGATGGTAAAGACATGAAATTTTGTGGAGGGAGATAGTAGCTTAGCAACAAAAGCTGTTTGGGATGATGAGCTGACGTTGATATTTTGTGAACTTTACGTGAATGAAGTCAATGCTGGTAATAGACTGACAACTCATCTAAACTCAAAAGGATGAGAAAATGTCATTGCTCTTTTTCAAGCAAAAACACAAAAAAATTATGAAAAACCTCAATTGAAAAATAAGTGGGATACATTAAAAATGGAATGGAGGTTATGGAGGGAGTTGCTTAAGGAATCTACAGGTATTGGATGGTGTCCATCTAAAAAGACAGTCAATGCTACCGAAGAATGGTGGGCTGCAAAAATACAGGTTAGTGTTAACTTTATCATTATTTTAATGCATAAAGTTTATTGAAATTAATAATTTACAATTATAAAAATCTTAGTATAACATTTAACATTTAACATGTTATGTAGAAAAATCTTGATTTTAAAGGATTTAAGAAGAAAGGAATTGAACCACGATTGAATGAGTTAATGTGGCAAATGTTTAGTGGCATTGTAGCCACTGGAGAGAATGCATGGGCACCTTCATCTGGTGTTCTTCCAAGTGGGGTTCCTATGGGAGATGATGCACCTAATGAGGGATTTGGTGATTCAGATGAACATAGTAACGAGAATGAAGGTATTCCTCCTAATGAGGTACCATCAAACCCTTCTCATGAAATTCCTAATCGAAGAAAGCAAACACTTGGGGCTGTACACGGTAAACGAAAAAAAACAAGTTCAAGTAGAGAATCATCAAGAAATACATTAACTACTTAGATTGAGAAATTGTGTGAGAGTATGTCTAGTCCAAGGAAGTCAGTGAATGAAATTATTTTTCCTCACTCTCAATATACTATTTCAAATGGAATGGATGCTTTGCGTGCTTTGGGAGATGAAATTCAAAAAAAAGATGAACTGTATTATTTTGCCACCAAAATGTTCCAAATACCGGTGAAACGAGAAGTGTTTTTGAACTTAGATCTAGATGATAGGGTTTGGTGGCTTCGACGTGAGTATGCTGAACAAAATCCAATTGCATCGTTTTCATCATTGGTAGCAACATCCTCATTTCCCTTCCAACCATACCATCAACCACCTCCACCATAAGCTCCTTAGAATTATTATTGTAATAAAACTATACTACTTTTTTATATGTAAAACTAATGTATGATACTTTTTATGTTTGGTATTTTTATGTTATGCTTTTAATCAAGTTTCTGTGTTGTATAGAATGTCACGAAATATTAATTTATTTTCATTTGATTACTTTTTCAGGTTATGGATGAATTTAACAATATGTATAATAGTTTTGATATGAATTATGATACCCCTAAATTAAGTGAAGAAGCTCAACGAAGAATAGCCACAATTGTTACCCAAGTTGAGCACAACAATTATCATGAAAAGGAAGAATATGTGTTAAGCAGTGTATTGGTACACCATGAAACTTATTTCACTATGCAACCGCGTATGGATTCAAATTATATAGGTCAAATGTGGGTGGACGAAGTATTAAATGGGCACGATGATCTTTGAATGAATAGTTTTAGGATGCCAAAAAATATATTTCACAGCTTGTTGCATGATTTGCAAACAAATTATGGCTTAAAGAATGGGAAAGCATCGGCGATGGAGAAGTTAGCATTATCATTGTACATTCTTGGAAATAGAGAATCAAATTCAAATGCAACAGAGCGATTTCAACGATCTGGGGAAACTGTTAGTCTAATTTTTACTGATATGTTGCATATATTTGCTCGAATGGGAATAGACATGATTAAACCCACTGAAGGTCAATTCAAGGAAGTACCGAACCATATTCGACATGATACAAGATATTGGCCTCACTTTAAGGTAAAATTGACACAATCTTTATATTTTTAAAATATAAATTATTTCTAACTTTTATCTCATTACTTGTATTTATTTTAAAGGATTGTATTGGGGCCATAGATGGAACACACATAAAAGCATGCATTTCGCCTTCTTGTCAAATACCTTATATCGGGCGGAAAGGTGAACCAACTCAAAATATTATGGCAGTTTGTGACTTCAACATGTGCTTTATTTTTGCATTTCCTGGTTGGGAAGGAATTGCACATGATAGTAGAATTTTTTTGCAAGCACTTAGAAAACAAGAGTTAAAGTTTCCACACCCTCCACCAGGTTGAACTTTAATTTTTTAATTACTTTTTACATAAAAAAATTAAAATTTTTAATTTATTTTTAAACTTGATATTATGTTTTACTTTTTTGTAGGAAAATATTATCTTGTGGATTCAGGATATCCACAAATGGCAGGTTTTCTAGGTCCATATAGGGGGAACGATATCATTTACCTGATTTTCGTCGAGATAATCATCAAGTATCTGGAAAAAAAAAGAAATCTTTAATCATGCCCATTCTTCGTTACGCTCTGTGATTGAACGAAAATTTGGAGTGTGCAAAAAAAAATGGCCAATATTAAGAGATATTCTAAGTTATTCATTTAACAAGCAAGTTTTAATAGTTATTGCAACAATGGTTTTGCATAATTACATTCAAAGACATGCTTGGTCAAATGATGAGGATTTTCGAGAATTTAAGAATATACTGACATGCCAGTCTCTTCAAGCCAGTTTGACAGAGGTGAATCGAGTTCTTCTAACAGAGAAAGTGATATTGAAATCTCGATGTTAAGGGAAACCATTGCAACTAGTTTAATGAATCCATATTTGTAAAAACATTTTGTATCATAACCTAATTTCTAGTAATAATGAAACTTGTTATGTCTTATGTTACTATATTTTTTTTTATTAAAAATCATCCGTTTAGATACTTCAAAATTTGATCCAAGTATAATGTTACTATTTGTGAAAACAATATTTATCATTGTTATAAAAAAATATTTAACTATAAAAAATTAAAAATAATTTTCATTTTATCTAATAAATAATTTAAATTAATTATATAATTCATTAAAATATTGGAAGATACATTTTAATATTTTATTAAATGAATTTATAAATTCACATATTTTAATAATTTTAAAAAAGTAAAATAATTTAAAAAACTTCTATTATATATCAATTCTAATCTGATGTCCTTAATAGTCATTTTTTATTCTCACCTCACCGCTATAGCTGCGTTTGAATCCAAACACACTCTACCATTATTTCTAATCTCACCGCTACAGTATCCAATCTCACCGCTACAGTAACTAATCTCACCGCCACCGCTGTTTTTAACCTCACTGGAGGTAAACACACCACCCATCCAAACTAGCCCTTAATCTAAACCATTTGATACATTTAAATATTAGATTTAAAAAAATATTGATAAAAAAAAAGTAACAGATTGATATAGATAGGTAACTATCTATTTTGAATAGGACTAAATTATAATAAATAAAAATGAAATACAAAAACTAAAATCATTCCACATCGAAAATTTAGCAAAATAGTTATATTTTAGTTAGGAAGAAATATCTCTAATAAAATGGAGATTAAATCGGAAAAGAATAATATAAAATCATGATTAACGTCTCAATCTGTGAGAGATTAATTGTTTACATTGGATAATTCTAACTTAATAATTAATTACAGCCATTTAATCATTTATTTTCTTATTAAAATATACTGTATTTATTTTGAGAGTACTTAATTTTTTTATAAAAATCCAATTTATAAATAATAATAATAATAAATATTTTATAAAATCGCAGACAAAATAAAAAATTTTTAACAGAGTAAAATAACATCGTTTTATTCAAAATGAAATGAATTTTTACGATATTTTTATAAAAATCGCCACAAAAAATAAACAATAGTGACGCTGTTTTATCCCAAAATTTTCCCCCTTGAAACCGTTAATTTTTTCCCCTAAAATCGATATCCTCAAAACACCCTTTAGGTGTTTCTCTCCGCCACCACCATCTTCATCATCATCGTTCCCCTACTTTTGCTACTTTAAGCTCCTCTTCTTCTCAACCACCCTCATCAACGGCAGTAACTCCTCCTCCTCCTACTTCAGTAAGATTTTGAATTCTTACTGAGCAAGCCAAAATGGGAGTTCACGGTTTATGGGAACTGCTAGCTCCCGTCGGCCGCCGCGTATTCGTCGAAACCCTAGCCGGAAAGAAACTCGCCATCGGTTAACTCTGAATCCCTAACACTTGTAATTTTAAATTATTTTAACAAATTATTTACTTTGTGTGTGTGTTTTGTTTTGAAGATGCAAGTATTTAGATGGTTCAATTCATGAAAGCGATGCGAGATGAGAAGGGAGAAATGATTCGAAACGCGCATTTTTAGGGTTTTTTAGGAGAATTTGCAAGCTTTTATATCTAAAAACTAAACCTGTTTTCGTCTTCGACGATGCCACACCTATTCTTACTATTGACAGAATAGAAGTAAAGTAATAGTATTTAGTTAAAAATGAATAACTGAATTCAAATATTGTCCTTTAAAATTTAGCATCTTTTAAGTTTAAGATTGAAAAAAAAAAAAAAAACACTCTTCCAGCAATTGAATTGAATGAAAATTGCTAATTCTTTTTTATTCTCTATTTGTTTCCTTGTTAAAATATAATTTCTAATGTGTGGTGGAGAAAATGATTGTTCCTTTTCGTATTTGGATTAAACTTTATTCATTTTTGGGTTATTGTTCTATGTTTTATTGATTAACAGCTAAAGCAAATGAGACTGAAAGAGTTGGCAAAAGATCTGGACAGCCAGAGGAAAATGCAGAATAATAATAATAAGGATAAGGGTAAGATGGTTTCTTCAGATAACCAATCTGACACTAACTTAATTCAAGCTCTAATATGAGCTTTTAACCAATTATTGTAGTAAATGTCAAGCGAAATCTTTAGTCATTCTTTTCTCTTGCCAGATCACTCAAGTTTATGGGTTTTATGTTGAATGCCTGCGAAAGTGAGTTTTTATTGCATAACCTTCATTTGAAAGGGTGTAGTAATAATAGCCTTAAATGTGCTAGCTCTACTAAATGTCTATTCATTATCTTTTTTATCTTCATGACATTTATTAAACTACGCTTATTTCCAGTTAAGAAAATAAATTGGTACTGTATTTGCTTTGATTGTAGTTGCTTCTTTCTCTTGAAAATCCGTGATAATACTTTTTACAATGCTTGGTTACAGATATGGAAATGCTAATGTTTGGAAGATCTTTACCGTTCTTTTTGACTATTTTCCATTAACTGCTTTGGTGGGTAGAACTGATATGAGGTGCAAACTGTTTTGATTTCAATTAATAGCAACATAAATTTTAGGAAAGAAAGAACTAAGGGCATGCATATTGGCCTTAGTCTCTTTGATGTTTGGCATTTTATGTTTTAATAGTATTCATTTGGCTTTGCAATTGAATATTCTTATTGTGCTCCATATTTTTTATTATCGTGGTACTAGACTGCTATATTATATTAGCTTTGCTCATATTCATTCTATCTGAATTTTAAGTTTTGAGAACTCATTTTGTCTTCTTAGTTGGGCAAGAAAAAGTTGGGATTTATAGCTTGCTACCTTTATCCCGTTTCATTTTGAAATCATTCTAAATAGGAACTAGAAGTCTCTAACTTTAAGAAATGACACCAAAATTTTTTGAAATGTCTTATGCGACATTGTAACTATCATATGTATAACTTTAGAACTTTGTTTCTTTGTCCTCAGGAAGCGGCTTGATTCATCTCTTCAAGATTTGGAAGAGAAACAACACAGCAAGAGAGAAGCGGTTGGTGTTCTTCTTCTTTTTTATGTGCCTTAGTTCTCTTTTATGCTATATAAGACATTTCTATATAACGTTAAACAACAGTAGTGCAGCATGTTTCTGTTATGCTTTTTGCAAATTAATACTATTGTTCCTTGTTATAGATCGAGTAGTTTAGACAATCATTAGAAAGAATGCCTATTTGTGACACATGGAAGGGCTATGATTGAGATTGTTTGTTAGTATGATTCAACCTGCTACTAAAGCTGCACATAGTTGTTTGTTATATATTTTTTTTGAGCCTTAATGGCTATATATATTTTTTATTTTTAACATCTCTGTTGTTTACCAAGTTTGTTGGTTTATCTGATCATTTGGTTTTGCTTCCTTTAGATATTGAAGGTATAGCAGAGGATTCAATCTCTTCAAGCTGGAAAAGCCAAGGCTTAGCACTTCTTCAAGTAGAATGTTATTTAATGTTGCATTCCATGGTCGTTTATCTTAGTCAAAACTTGAATTTGGTGTTATTGAATCAGAGTTTTGTAGCTACCTTGTGTACTAACTTCTTTAACCATGATTGTTAATTATTACGTGTTTTGTAGCTTCTTTTATAATTGGCCGAGTTAATGTAGATCAGATGAGCTGTGAGGTAGATTGCTCATTTATTTAAACATAATATTTAAATTCTAAATTTAAATTCATTAATTTTTATATTTAGTTTTAAAGTTAAAATTTTAATAGAAAATTTAATTTAATTAATATTTTTTATCTTTAAAAGTATATAGTTTAAAGTTTAAATTTTAAAAATAAAACATAATATAATATTTATCATAGAAATAAATATTATTTAATTAAAATATTTTTTTAAAAGTCTTGTTCTATAGCGGCGTTTGTGGGAAAAGCGCCGCTAAAAGTCATGTTCTATAACGGCGTTTTTATATCAAAACGTCGAGCGCCACTATAGGCCCAAAAAAAGGCCACTAAAAGTCTATTTTGCTGTAGTGAGTCACTCCAAATTTGCTTCTCAAGTTGTTGTCGATTGCCTTTTAGAGCTATTGCTATTTCAATCTTCAATTGAGGCCTGCGTACTATAGGTAATCATTATCCAAAGAAATTTATATAACCCTTAAGTGGGTGATGACGATGATGTTAAAGATCTTCAAGTGTATTTTTATCATAATTTATTTATTATATCATGTTTATTATAATTGGAGACTGATCATGACAACATGAATAGATAGATTCTGATTTGAAATCCATGTATATTTGTAATGGTGATTTTGAAATAAAGAATTAATAGAGAAGTTTAGTTGTTTGTCCTACTAGATTTGTTGCATTCCTCGAAGTAAATGCAAACATAAAGAAAATAAAAAATATAATCATGGACCACTAAAAATGGGAACTAGTAATAAATAAAAGAACAATTAGAGTTGTTAAGATAACTCTTCAAAGGGTAAAGATAACTTATGTTATTAATGTGATATGAAATATTATTGGCTACATATATGACATATGCCCAAATATTTTGTTTCTGTTAATATTCTTTGAGGAAGGATATGAGAATGTAGTAATGAATTCTATCATTACAGATAGAAAATATTTATCTTATTTGGATATTTGAAGATTTTGACATATTCTCTAAAGTGAATATTGCATATAATTATTTAGAAATTATATTTATTGACTTAGTGGCATTATAAACTTCACATTGATTTAGACATTTTCAGTAGTAAATGCCACAATAGTACTTATATGTGGATACAAAGTAAAAGGAATGATAGTAAAATTATCAATTTGTTACAATTTAGTACAATTGAAACACATGTTAAAGTAAGCCAGAAGTTTACTAAAACAAATGCATTTATTACTTGGCGTGGCCAGTTAGACCATCCTAGATCATATATGATGCGTAAATTAATTGAGAATTCATATGACCATTCATTAAAGAATCAAAAGATTCTTTAATTTAAAGAATTCTCATTTGTTGCTTGTTCTCAATAAAATTTATTGTTAGAAACTCACTAGCTAAAGTTAAAATTTAATGTCTTGTGTACAAGCCCAATTTTTAGCCCAGGGCCCAAAACCCAACACCTAAACCTACCCAAACCCAATAGCCCAAAAATTAATCCTAACCCAACAAGCCCAAAACTAAACACAACCCTAGCCGACAAACTAAAATTTTTTTCAGCAAAAAACCCTAGCCCCAAGCCATGTGCGCCGCTGCCCCTCTCACACCGCTCGAGGTTTGACGCGGTTTTACCTCTGGTCACCTACAAAAGAGGAAGCAACAACAGAGCAAAAAAACATCAATACCAACATTAACATGAACAGCAATCAACAGTGGCATTTTTTATGATTTTCGGCTATAAAAGCCATATGAAACAAATGTAAAAAGGGGGGGGGGGACAAAGTTTGTATAAAAAAAAAGATTGAAAGAAAAGGCAATAAAAAACAGAATTTTGGAGAAGGTTATTCGGGTTTCTATTTTTTAGCGATTATCTTTTGTTTTTTTTTGTGTATTTCCTAGATTCTATGTTGATTTGAATCATTACATGGCAATAGGGAGTAGACTTACCTTCATAGCTGTGCGTCGGACCCCTGTTCACTTCGTAACAATCGGAGTACGGATAGGGGAAGCCGGGAGTGGCGAGGTAGCACGAACGGCGGAGGGGATGGACTCTCTGATATCTGGCTTTAGGGTACCCAAACTTGGGTTTAGGTCTTTTTTTTAGTTTAATATAGATTATTGAAACGGTACCGTTTGGGCCTTGCTTCAATGGCGCCAAGACGGTGCCGTATTGAGCCAGACCCGTTAACCCGACCCAGATGAGGCTAGATCCGCGCGTTTTGGCATTGGAAGGGTTATTTGCGCGCCAGGTCCTTCCTTTTTGGCGCTGTGGTTCAATATAGCCCCTTTTGTTTACTTAATTTTGGCCCATAAATTTTATGTTGATTTCATTTTAATCCTCGCTGAAGCGCTGCGTTTTAGGACTAGGGAGTATTTCCCTGGAAGTCCCTTGCTCCTTCAGTGCATTTTGTTTTAGTCCCGAGTCACCCTCTTTAATTTATTTGCGATTTGACCCCAAATTTTAGTTTAGTTTTCAATTTAATCCTCTACTTGTTATTTTAGTTGTTTTATCATTAAATTAATTATTTTAATATTATTAATACTATTAGATGGCATCATTAATCTTGTATTATTATTTATTGTTATTATTATTATTATTATTTATTCACTTATACCTTTTTAATTCCAAACTTTGTTATATACATATATACATGCATACATTTTTATAATAAACGTACATATTTTTCTCAATTTATATATATACATACTTATATATATATTTTTATATTCTATAGTCTATATACATTTTTATTTTCATATATATATATATATACATACGTACTCATATATTTTTTTTCTATATACATCTTTCTATTTTCATGAATGTATATACATACTCATATATATTTTTTATATTTTATAATTTTTATGTACATATATACATTTCTTTTTAAATACATATATACTTTTTAGGTTTTATAATTTTAAAATACATATATACGTACATACTTTTGACATATTTTTTTTAATATATATAAATTATCATTATTTACTTAGTTATATTTTTATTATTTTCAAACTTTGATGTGTACTTACATATATATCTTCTTACATTCTTTATAATTTTATCTATTTACGTTTTTATCATTATTTTAAAATGTTTTAATCTTATTTGCTTATATACTTGTTGTTTTGTATGTTATTGAATTGTCCTTTTTATTTATCTTATTTTTGTTGCTTTCGCTCGTATTATTTTTATACCATCATGTTCAATATTGTTCTGTACGCATATTAACATTGAGTTTCATTTCTACCATTTCGAGTTAGATTAATTCGATGCATGAATCATGATTTTAAAACAAGCAAAATCTCGTATTTAGATTAGAGAAGGTCGTACCCTAACTTACTGGGTTTTGATCTTCTCAATAAATCTAAATACACGAATCTTTTCAAACTCAAGTTTAAATGATTTCGGGAATTAAGAAGAGATCGTGTCCTAACTTACTGGGCATGATCCCTTTTTTTCTCAAGTTTTAAATGATCTCGGGAATTAAGAAAAGATCGTGCCCTAACTTACTGGGCATGATCCCTGTTTTTAAATCCGAGATAGTTAAAAATCTTCTAAATTAGTAAATTTTTTACATTCATTCGCGCATCGGGAATTTAAGACATTGTTTCCTAACTTACTAGATATAATTCTCTTTCTCGATTAACGTGAAATATGCCCTTTTCCTGAAAATTTTCAACATTTTAATAAAGGATTGTATTTTAAATCTCTTTAAAGTTTTCAATCTTCGACACTAAAACATTAATTAATCAACTAGGTACAAATTTTGGGCGTTACGAGGGTGCTAATCCTTCCTCGTACGTAACCGACTCCCGAACCCGTTTTTTGAATTTCGTGGACTAAAATCGCTGTTTTAATAAAATTAAATTGTTTATTAAAAACAACCACTTTTCAAGGTGACCCGATCACACCTTATCAAAAAGGATTGGTGGCGACTCCTGTATTCGTTTTTATTTTTAAAATCCAAGTCGACCCCGCTTTATCAAAAAAATGGTGCCAACAGCTTGGCGACTCCACTGGGGACTATAAGAGAGTCAGGCCGTAAATTGATTAACTTTTGTCTTTTTGTTGAAAGTTGAAATTTTGATTTTAATATATGATCCTTTCATTACATTTCATCTGTTTTTGACTTTTAGTTTTCATCATGTCTGATATTTTAAATTTTTTTTTATCTTCACACATTGCATTGCGTGACCGTGGGTCACACCTTTAAGTGGGAGTGAGAGGCTACGCCTTCGTGAGGTTTTCACCTCTGCATGGGATAGTGAATCGCTTCCGGGATACATCCGTACCTATGTCTTCGTAAGATTTTCATCTCCGCATGGCCATAGGGAAATGTATTCCCCTGAACTGAACTCAGTCCGTATGAGCCTATAATGGGTGAGGATCGAGGAATTTGCTGGTTTAGGTACCCTTACTTTAGAACCGAACTGCATATAATGAGCCTTAAGAGCCTACCCTAGGTAGAACCACACCAAATACCTAGAGGTCACCTGAAAACTTGGTTTAAGTTTACAATCATTTTGTTGTATTTCGTCCGTTTTGTTACGATTATTACTTCGGTTTGTAAATACTCTATTGGTTTGAATTTTTTATATGTTTCTGCATATTGCACTACATAACCGCTTGATTATACCCTTTTAAGTGGGAGTGAGAAACTAGTCCTTCGTGAGGTTTTCACCTCCGTGCAGGATAGTGGATCACTTTTGGGATACATCAGTACATATGTCTTCGTGAGATTTTTATCTCCGTGCAGCCATAGGGAAATGTATTCCCCTGAATTGAACTTGGTCCACATGAACCTATAATGGGTGAGGATCGAGGAATCTACCGGTTCAGGTACCTTTTACTTTAGAGCTAAACTGCATGTAGTGAGACCTAAGAGCCTACACTAGGTAGAACCACTCTGAACCATTAGTGGTCACCCAAATAGGTGTTCTATTCTTTCTTGCTTACTTTTGTTTTATACTAACCCGTTTTGTTTTGCTTTGTTTATGATTACTTTACATTTTCATCAAAGAAAAGAGGTGTTGATTCAAATTTGATTGCTAAATAGAAAAGTTTGTCATGGAAAACAAATTTATTGATAAAGTGGAATATAATGTGACTGTCTGAATATGGACTAATCAAACACAACGAGGGAAGGCTAGAAGTTCGTGGAGGAATATACGACTATGCTTCGCTGCCTAAGGATTCAAACCGATAAAGATTATTTGAGAGCTGTCACGAAACTAAAGAGCATTGCGGGGGAACAATGGGTCGTGGCTCAGATTAAAAAAAAGGAGATAGTAGAGACAGATTTTGGAAAATTCACAAGATTTGATCCTAGCATCCGTATATGAATAAGGAGATCAATGTCTTCGTTTGGAATATGAGGGCAAAGACGCATATGTAATCTGTTTTATGTAAAGAAATTTATCTTCTAGAAAAGTTGTTCTAATGTAATTGGGTTCAGAATCAATACCTCTTTTTCTTTTTGCATTCATTCATTTGCATTACATTGCATCATATACATTAGATTTTCACAAAATGACCCTAATTTGGTAAAATTATTTCAGTTACCCTGGAAACCAACAAAAATCTGCCAACTAGATATCATTACGGTAGTCGCTGCAAAACCAAAGAAATGGATCAGAAACTAGAGAGATTATAGCAATTGCAAGAACAAATGCAAGCTCAGATGCAAGAACAACTAGAAAAGATCCAATAAGACATGCAAGAATCCCAAAGGAGCTTGATGAGCCAGTTAGCATAGCTATCGGTTAAAGATAAAAGAAAAACCCTGTAGTCAATTTTGGGGTCAAATATGAAGACCCTACCTATCCCCCAGGTTTTACCCCAATAAGCGTCCAGGCCCAACCCAACGCGTATCAACAAGGGGCGCCCGCTACTAACAGACCCTAACGATATCAGGCCGGTACCTCGACACCAATGAACTACTCGATAGGTTCAGGTTCCAATCCAATGAATGATCCAACCAATCCTGCAGTTCCTGATTTAGATGAAATGGCAGAAATAGAAAAAGCAAAGTTAGAATTGCCAAAGCAACTTGAAAATCGGTATAGGTTGTTGGAAGAAAAACTCAAAGCAATGGAGAATGCTGATTACCCTAGCAGGGTTGACGCCAAGGATCTAAGTTTGGTCCCAGATCTAGTACTCCCGTTGAAATTCAAGGCTCCAGAATTCAAAAAATATAACGGGACTAGTTGTCCTGAAGCTCACATCACGATATTCTGTCGAAGAATGATAGGATACGTTGATAATGATCAATTGTTAATTCATTACTTCCAGATAGTTTGATCGGGTCGGCTACCAAATGGTACAACCAGTTGAGCCGTGCCAATATCTACTCATGGAAGGACTTGGCACAGGCTTTCATGAAGCAATACGGCCACGTGATAGACATGGCACCTGATAGAATTGCACTGCAGAACATGAAAAAGAAGCAAAGTGAGAGCTTCAGGCAATATGCCCAAAGGTGGAGAGAGGTAGCGACAAAGGTCCAGCCACCTCTTCTGGAGAAAGAAACCACGATGCTTTTCATCAACACTCTGAAAGTGCCATTCATTAACCACATGTTAGGAAGTGCTACCATGAACTTCTCGGATATGGTAATGTCTAGAGAGATGATTGAAAATGCCGTAAGAAGTGGGAAGATAGATGCGGGGGAAGTTGTCAAAAGATCAACCCCAAAGAACAAAGAAAATGAAGTGAGCAACCTGAGCTTGTATAATAAAGGGTATTCAGAATCAGTCACTGTAGGCCAACCAAGGATTGTAGCTGCTAGCTATCAAGGCCCCTCAAAGCAAGAATCCAACTCGAGGCCAAGCACTGAAAGACTTCAGTTTACGCCTGTCCCAATGACGTATAAAGAGTTGTATCAGAATCTATTTGATGCGCATGTAGTAGCTCCATTCTACTCAGAACCCATGCAACCTCCGTTCCCGAAATGGTATGATGCGAACGCCTAATACGAATATCACGCGAGAACAACGGGACATTTGATTGAAAACTACACTACATTTAAAAAGCTAGTTGAAAGGTTCATCAAGATGGGCATCGTAAAAGTTGGCGATCTATCTAGACCTAATGTGGCAAGAAATCTGTTACCCAGTCATTCAGACCCAAGGGTAAACGTGATAATTGAGAATGGAGGGGAGAATACCAAAACCAATGTTACAGAAGTAAAAACCCCACTGAAATGGGTTTTCAAACAAATGATAGACATGTGATTAATTATTCAGGATTTGGAGAAGAGACCAAAAGGGATGAGGAGCTACTGTGAGTTCCACGCTGAGGAAGGCCATGAAATCCAAGAGTGTGCTGAATTCAAAGCCTTGGTACAAAGCCTAATGGATAATAAAGAGTTGGAATTCTTTGAATAAACCAAAGCCCCTGGAGGAATGTTGGGGAATTTGAATGTTAACACCGCATCTGAAGAAGGAGCTGGAGAAGAGGATTTATAAGGCGTTTGCCCTTACACACTTGGAAGTGTTTTGAACAATAGGACTGCGAAAGAGATCCTTGTATTTTTAGAGCTAATTCGGAGTAATGTCCAAAACACGATTATTGTTCTAAGCCTAGGAACAATAAGAATCCTTTTGTGAGATAGACTTATGTCCAATATCTTTATTTTAATAAAAATACATCTTTGTTTCTTACTTCGAGAAAATATTCTTTCGTTGTTTCCATTTCATTCATAATCATACTGTACAGATAAATATTCTTAGATTATTTTATTCTTTGGATCTGCTTTCGTCCCTACAATAGGTCTCCAGATATCAAAGACATGAGCGACACTGCTATTGACTCAAAATATCCTTTTGAGCAAGATATGTGTCCAGAGGATCCTCAGGACTTTGAAGGGGACCGAGACTGTAGCTTATCTCCTGATTTGTTAAGGATGGCAGAACAAGATCCTACATTACAAAAAAAATCAATGGAAGCCATAGCCTTCCTTAATGAGGGGGCACAGATGTCATTGGGCCGATCTCACCTAAAGTTTTTGGCGATTATCAATTCATCTTTATGGTCATTAATTACCTCACTAAGTAGGCAGAAGCTACTTCATATGTCGATGTCACAAAGTTGACGGTCAGCAAATTCTTGAAAAAGAAATCATATGTTGGTATGGAATACCAAAAGGATCATATCAGACAATTCATCGAATTTGAACAACCGTACGACATCAGAAGTTTACAGTCTATTCAAGATTAACACCATATCGCCCTAAAATGCACGGTGCAGTGGAAGCAAAAAAAAAAAAGAAAAAAAAGAAAAACTTCTATAGGGGCAACGCCTTGGCTTATTGTAATTTTGCTTATTGAGGTCCAGACGCTTTCTCTCCGAGTTCTGGATTCGATCCCGATAGAAGAGAAAAGTTCAAAGCTACTGTCGTAATCAAATACAAATAATGCAAGCTTACCAAAAAGGTTCGCCCCAGAGAATTCCAAGAAGGGGACCTGATATCGAAGAAGATCCTCCTCATACAAAAGGGCTTCAAAAAAGGTTGATATCAAACTGGAAAGGACCTTATGTGGAAGGCCCTATCTAGAGAAGCGTTGATTTTGACCAAGATGGATGACAAAAACCTGCTTAATCTTGAGAATTCTGATTCAAGCAATAAATACTTCACTTGGAAAAAAGACACGAAAAAAAAAAGAAGAAAGAAGAAGAAGAAAAGATAAAGAAAAAAAAGAAGGAAAAAAAAAGAAATGAAAGGGGAGGCCTAGGTGAAAACCCGTAAAAGGGTGCCTTGAGACCAAAGGGGTTTTGAATTGAAAACCCAAAAAAAGGGCAATTCAAATTTTGATCGAAGATGGGGCATGTGGTAGTCTTACTATGCCTGAATTAGCAAGAAAGAGCGATGTTACATCTTGAGGCATCGACAAAGCATTCTGAATCCTCAAAACACATATCTAGTTCAAAAAGGTCCTCGAGAAGTTTGGGGCAGAGAAGCTCAGGCTACGATATCTGGGGCACCTATTTATATTTTATTCATTTTTTTGTATTTTTGACAAAATACGCCATCTTGTTTAATCTATTCTCATTTTGTATTCTAGCAAAATTTGTTATCTTTATTGATTCATTCATTTCGAGCTTTACTCTCGACAAAATTTCATCTTGTCCATTTTGATAAGCTTTTTCAAGCATTTTTCATTAAAAGAACGATTAATGGACTGATAATATTCAAGCAGAAGGAGTTCTGCATATTACTCTGAAAGCTTCTAAATAGTACGAGGACCTAAAACAGGGCTATTGTTTAGAACTAACCAACTTAAGGGTTAGAAGCATTGGAGAAAGAATAGTCTAAATTGTGACTATTTCTTTGGATTTTCTGTTAAACTTACCAGCTGAACAAGAAGGCACAGTGACATATCAGTGATAAAACCTTGATGACCACTGAGCAAAGACATCCCAAACATTAAAAAGGGATCATTCTTGAAAAATAAAATTTTGCATTCATGCAAATATCATACATACACATCTAGTTAGGAGTATTTAATTCATTCTAATCATGACATCTTAAACACTAGGCATAAATAGGTTCATAAAATAGACTTTACAGGTCATGTTCCTTAGAGAACAGATCAATGAAGTTACCTATACCCCTAAAATTGCGGTGGGATGGATTGAAGTCATCATATCAAGCCTTATCTCCCTAAGCAGTAGTGGAGTAGGTTGAAGATTGTAGATCTTATCTCCCTAAGCAGTAGTGGAGCAGATCGACGACGGCGAATCTTATCTTTTCGAGATAGTAGGAAGCAGATTTAAGGCACCAGCTTTATCTCCCTGAGCAGCAGTGAAGTAGGTCGGAGATTGTAGATCTTATCTCCCTAAACAGTAGTGGAGCAGATCAAAAACACCAACTTTATCTCCCCGAGCAGCAGCGGAGTAGGTCGAAGATTGTAGATCTTATCTCCCTAAACAGTAGTGGAGCAGATCAAAAACACCAACCTTATCTCTTTGAGCAGCAGCAGAGTAGGTCGAAGATTTTAGATCTTATCTCCCTAAGCAGTAGTGGAGCAGATCAAAAGCACCAGCCTTGTGCGCTGCTGCCCCTCTCACACCGCCCGAGGTTTGATGCGGTTTTACCGCCGGTCACCTACAAAAGAGGAAGTAACATCAGAGCAAAAAAAATCAATACCAACAGTAACATGAACAACAATCAACAGTGGCATTTTTTTATGATTTTAGGCTATAAAAGGCATATGAAACAAATGTAAAAGGGGGGGGGGACAAAGTTTGTATAAAAAAAGATTAAAAGAAAAGGTAATAAAAAATAGAATTTTGAAGAAGGTGATTCGGGTTTCTATTTTTTAGCGATTATCTTTTGTTTTTTTTTTTTTGTGTGTATTCCCTAGATTCTATGTTGATTTGAATCATTACATGGGAATAGGGAGTAGACTTACCTTTATAGCCGTGCGTCAGACCCCTGTTCGCTTCGTAACAATCGGAATAGAGATAGAGGAAGCCAGGAGTGGCAAGGTAGCATGAACGGTGGAGGGGATGGACTCGCTGATATCTGGATTTAGGGTACCCAAACTTGGGTTTAGGTCTTTTTTTAGTTTAATATAGATTATTGAAACGGTACCGTTTGGGCCTTGCTTCAATGGCGCCAAAATGGTGCTGTATTGAGCCAGACCCGTTGACCCGACCTAGATGGGGCTAGATCCGCGCGTTTGGTATTAGGAGGGTTATTTGCGCGCCAGGTCCTTCCTTTTTGGCGCTGTGGTTCAATATAGCCCCTTTTGTTTATTTAATTTTGGCCCATAAAGTTTATGTTGATTTCATTTTAATCCTAGCTGAAGCGCTGCGTTTTAGGACTGAGGAGTATTTCCCTGAAAGTCCCTTGCTCCTTCAGCACATTTTGTTTTAGTCCCGAGTCACCCTCTTTAATTTATTTGCAATTTGACCCCAAATTTTAGTTTAGTTTTCAATTTAATCCTCTATTTGTTATTTTAGTTGTTTTATCATTAAATTAATTATTTTAATATTATTAATACTATTAGATGGCATCATTAATCTTGTATTATTATTTATTATTATTATTATTATTATTTATTCACTTATACCTTTTTAATTCCAAACTTTGTTATATACATATATACATGCATACATTTTTATAATAAACGTACATATTTTTCTCAATTTATATATATACATACTTATATATATTTTTTATATTCTATAATCTATATACATTTTTTATTTTCATATATATATATATACATACGTACTCATATATTTTTTTCTATGTACATCTTTCTATTTTCATGAACGTATATACATACTCATATATTTTTTATATTTTATAATTTTTATGTACATATACACATTTCTTTTTAAATACATCTATACTTTTTAGGTTTTATAATTTTAAAATACATATATACGTACTTACTTTTGACATGTTTTTTTAATATATATAAATTATCATTATTTACTTACTTATATTGTTATTATTTTCAAACTTTGATGTGTACTTACATATATATCTTCTTACATTCTTTATAATTTTATCTATTTACATTTTCATCATTATTTTAAAATGTTTTAATTTTATTTACTTATATACTTGTTATTTTGTATGTTATTGAATTGCCCTTTTTATTTATCTTATTTTTGTTGCTCTCGCTCGTATTATTTTTATACCATCATGTTCAATATTGTTCTGTACGCATATTAACATTGAGTTTCATTTCTACCATTTCGAGTTAGATTAATTCGATGCATGAATCATGATTTTAAAACAAGTAAAATCTCGTATTTAGATTCGAGAAGGTCGTACCCTTATTTACTGGGTTTCGATCTTCTCAATAAATCTAAATACACGAATCTTTTCAAACTCAAGTTTAAATGATTTCGGGAATTAAGAAGAGATCGTGTCCTACCTTACTGGGCATGATCCCTTTTTTTCTCAAGTTTTAAATGATTTCGGGAATTAACAAAAGATCATATCCTAACTTACTGGGCATGATCCCTGTTTTTAAATCCAAGATAGTTAAAAATCTTCTAAATGAGTAAATTTTTGGCATTCATTCGTGCATCAGGAATTTAAGACATTGTGTCCTACTGGATATAATTCTCTTTCTCGATTAACGTGAAATATGTAATTTTCCCGAAAATTTTCAACATTTTAATAAAGGATTGTATTTTAAATCTCTTTAAAGTTTTCAATCTTCGACAGTAAAACATTAATTAATCAACTAGGTACCAATTTTGGGCGTTACGAAGGTGCTAATCCTTCCTCGTACGTAACCGACTCCCGAACCCGTTTTTTGAATTTCGTGGACCAAAATCGTTGTTTTAATAAAATTAAATTGTTTATTAAAAACAACCACTTTTCAAGGTGACCCGATCACACCTTATCAAAAAGGATTGGGGGCGACTCCCGTATTCGTTTTCATTTTTAAAATCCAAGTCGACCCTGTTTTATCAAAAAAAATGGTGTCAACATCTTGCATTTCTGAAATGAATATGAGCACATTCATCCACCATGAGAATGGTTTTAATATTATATGATTTTGGTAAATGCATCTATAAAATAGGCATCTATGTGTTATGAATTTGCAACCTGTCGTTTGCAAAATTGGTTGTTTAAATAATTAATTTCAGATCATGCAATTAAGATAATTCATCTTGCTAATACTGATGAGTTTATATCATTGTCTTTTATTGATTGAGTTTGAAATTTTTTTGTAAAAGTTTGTTATTTATGTGCATATTGGTTTAGAGAAATTATTAATTGAATGCCTTTGATTAATGTCTAAACCATTATTTATGAGAACTAAACTTCCTATTTCAACATGTGATTATGTTGATTTATGTATTGTACGCATCAAACCAATAAGTTATAAATACTCTCCCATTACAATTGATTTTTGGTCAAGAGCTAAATATTTCTCATCTTTGAATTTTTGTATGTGCGTATATGTTCCAATTGCTCTACCACAATGCACAAAGATGAGTGAATCCTTAAAGAAAGCGGGAAATATATATATTAATTACGAGTATCTTTGTATTATTAGATATTTTGAATGTATTGGAGATCCAATTATAACATGATTTGTGATTATTTTTTTTGTTAGTTCTCCTAATATTAGGGGGAGAGAAATAATAGCTGAATGAAATCATTAATTACTTGTAATGAGTTATTATTATTTAGATTCTTATAGAGAGTGATTTGAACCAAAAGTTCAAAAAGGATAACTCATTTTATTATAAGTTAACTGCCAGATGCATTTACAGACTTAATGAGAAAAAGCAAATGTTATATACCATCTAATATTTTAATTTGAATCAAAGTCTCAGTAGGACAATCAGTTAGAATAAATGATAGATTGATCGGTTCCAAAGATGAAAATCCTTCTAGATGGTTATATAGTGGAGGCAGGTGCTCTAGAAGAGACCCAAGACATAACTAAAACTCCAGAAGAGATTCAGGTACCTGAAATTGAAGATTAAAGTAGTGAAAATGAAGAAATCTCGATAAGTTATGTCAATTCAAAAAAATGTGGAACCGAATAATAAAAGTGATTGATAATGGTTTTGCATGCAATATTATTGTTGAAATGAAACGAGAATCTTGAATAAATATATGAGAAATATAGATATAGAATAGATTGGTCAAAATAGAAAGATGCAACTCAAGTACAATTAAATTCGTGCAGTTTTTGAACCAATAGTCCAAATATCTAAAAGTATAAAGCCAGTGAGGGTACAAATGAAGTAGTTTTGCAAAAGTGGAATAAAAATATGAAGTTTTTTGCTAAGCATTGGCATTGATTATGAAAAGATATAATATTCTTTTGTGGTGGATGCTATAACCTTTAGATATATTATTAAACTAACAGTTTATAAAAGATTTAACTTGCATCTAATGATTTTTATTACAACCTTTTATGAATCACTATATATTAAAATTTATATTAAAATACTTGAAGGATTTAGAATGGTAGAAGCATATTGAAATTATTGGGAAATTGTTCATTTATATGAATTGAAATAATTGAACATATGTGGTAAATTTGACTTAGTCAATAGTAGTTAAAAGAGGATTATAAAATGATCCAAAATACTTATTTGTGTTTTTATAGAAGAATCATGATTAAAGTTTGCTATGATTATTGTTGAAACTACTGAATAGATCAAAATATATTTCCCCCAAATTTTTCCTCGCTCATGACTTTCAAAAGAATGGTGACATAAATGCTTAGCAATACATTCAAATAGTCATTTGAAATACTAGTATTCAAGATTGAACATGTAGAATATGAGAAAGTATGTGATGGTTTCATGATGGGGAGTAAATACGTGTTGTACTTTTTTTTAACCAAGGTTTTGTCTCATTGGGTTTTTTTGATAAATGTTTTTAACGATGCAGCTTATAATAGAAGATTGTGTACTTTTTTTCCTTCATTAGGTTTTTATCCCACAAGGTTTTTCCTAATAAGGTTTTAACGAGGCACATTATCTACCAATGGACATCCATGGGGAAATGTTATGAATATCTTATTAATTGAATGTCCATAAAGATTAAGATAAGTTTTGATGTACTTAAAATTCTAATAGACATTAGAAGTAGATATCTACTTCATTTATATTTCTTATGCTTATAAATAGAGACTTTGGAGAAGCTTTGTAAATATTTCGGTTGATCAATAAAATACGCTCTCTTTGCTCTCTCATTCTCTTTGTTCTTTGTGTTTTATTTTATAACAAAAATATATTAACAATATTTTATTAAATATAATTTTATTAAAGATACCATCTAAATATCACTAAATAATATTATTGATAAAATATGAAATTTTAAAAATATTAAAATATAATTTAAATGTGTTTTTGATTACATCTCTATATTAATATAAATAAGATTGGTTTTTTAATCTTAAATTTATCCTATTGGCTTGGAAGTGTGTGTCCCTAGGGATGCAAAAAAAATGTGGGTCATAAAATTCATAATATAACCTTCCTTTCAATTCATGACAGTCACATGGTGAGTGGTCAGACCCCAAAAAAATTCTTAAAAAAGAAGAAGAAAATAAAACAAGTCTAAAGGAAAAAGAATAATCATTTAATATTGGATTGCATCAGTTAGGTTAAAAGTTTATAATTTATTCTATCTAGAAAAAACCATGAAAATTGATAACAATTATTAATTAATGGAATCAATTTCCATTGATTTTTGTCCCTTTTATACATCAAGAAAAAAAAAGACATGAAAATGAAGAAGATACAAGGTAGTGAAGGTGAGGAAGGACACCATGTGTGTGGAGGTTGCTGCCTTAACATAGCTATCATAATTCATAAAATAAAAATTTGACTGCAAAACCTTTCTTTTCTGGCACCCTTTCCAATGGCTTTTCATCGTACACCCTATTCTATTCTAAAACCTACCAACTTCAATTTACTTAATGACCCAACCTTTCTTTTTCCTTAGTGGTCAATATTTGTTATATAATTCGAATAATATTTATGTCATTTTTAAATCATGTTTTTGGGGGTATTCTATATATGTGTAAATTTTGTGTCCATAATTTATAATAGGTGAAAGTAGATGCCATACCTACAATACAAGAGTTACTTGGTCAACAAGTACAGTAGTGTTTGTTTTTTTTCACCAATAAATCGAAGATGAAGTAACATATAAAAAAACACCATGTGATTTGGGAAGAATATGTCCTTTGAATGTGTCGGAGAGTCCAATTATCCATTGAAAAAAATGTTATTTTTTGTTATTTATTTGAGATGGAACTGGAATGATTTTTTATTTATTTATTCAATCATTAAACGTATATTTATTTAATATATAACACATTAATACAAAAATAATTTTAATTACTTTAAATGCTGCACCCATTTTTGGAGTAAGATTTAAGAAAAAAAATATGAATATAATAAGTTTTTAAGTAAATATTAATATAAATATATGTCTAAATAATTATAATGTAGAACTAAATAAAAAATTAATGAATGAATAATTGGATAAAGTACTCCCAATAAATACTTTTATACAATATTTTAAATAAACTAATCATTTACTATTCTACCCGACTTGTAAATACTTTTATCCAGTAATTTTTTTACTTGTTTTAACTCGACCAAATCTATAAATTATAGGGTAAATTATATTGCAGGTCATTTTAAAAAGGTATCGTTCCTACTTTAGTTTTTAATTTTTTTTGTCAATTTAGTCATTTTAATTAAGATAATTATTCGAATTGGTTACTATCATTAAAAATTCTGTTAATACACTAACAAATTACTGATGTGACATTTTTAACTTTTGACTAAAGTTAGAGATCTCTCTATAATTAGTTAAAAATATTTTTTTTTGTTTATTTGCAACATAATATTAAAGCTTGTAAGTTTTCTCTTTTTCCTTGTTGTTTGTTTCTTAGGAAAAGTAAAGAAAAAAATTATGATAGTTTTGACTTGTTTGTTTGACTTGTAGGTTTTAAAATATTATGTTCATAGTATTTATTTGTACGCATTTGATTTATTCTCGGATTCAACTACATGCTTCTCGGATATCTTTTGCAATTTTTTCAAGATCTAATCTTAGTATGATAAATTTTTCGTTTCTTTTTTTTTAAAGAAAATTTATTTCCCCCCTAAATTCTTAAATTTCTAGGACTAGGTTGTGTTTTGTTTCTTTATGTGTGCGTTTGGTTTATTAATGAAACTAGTTCTGTTGGTTGTTAAACTTTTCTGATGAAAAATAATGATTCCCTAAACAATATTTTTTTTTCTGATATAAATATTCATTGTCTTTTCACTTTAATGGTAATTACGTCATTGTTATTGGGTAATCAATGTTAATAATGAAAGGATAATTTTGAGGGTACTCAAAGCAAGATTTTAAGGTTTTTTAAAGGAAATTTTGAGTTTTTCTTTTATTTTCTCCTTTGCATATTTTCTCTTAAAAATATTAATAGGAAATCAATTAAAGAAAAAAAAAAGAGTAATAAGGTTATTTGAGTAAGAAACTAGAACATGGATGTTTAGAACATGGATGTTTTGGACAAGTCAAACAAACAAGTCATAATTATTTTCATTTTCTTTTGTTACTTTTACCGGAAAACAAACAAGAAAAGGAAAAAGAAAAAACTAACAAGCTTTACTCTTATGTTGTAAATAAAAAGAAAAAAGTGTTTTGAGCTAATTACAGAGATGTCTCTAGCTTTAGTCAAAAGTAAAAAAAAAAGCCACGTCAGTAATCTGTTAGTAGATTAATGGAATTTTTAACGATAATGACTTATTTGAGCAGTTATCTTAATTAGAGTGACTAAATTGACAAAAAAATTTAGAGTGACAAAAATATGAACGACTCTATTTTCCAGTGACATGTGGTGGAGTTTATCCTAAATTATCTTTGAAAAAGATTAGAATTCTCTTTATAAATAAGTAACGGTTTTAAAAGATTATTTTTTACTTTGAAAATAAACAAATATCCAACTAAGAATGGATAAATCTCAAAATTATATGTGAATTTTGGCTAAATGTGTAATTTTATACATGATATATTAATTTGATCTAGTTCTCTGAAATTATTAACACAAGTATTGATATAACATCATTTTATACTTATATATTGCCATCGCAAATAATTATATGTATCTAATATAAAAATAAATTGATATATTTATTTCTTTAAATATGTATGATAGAATTAAAATTAAAGATTTATATATACATTTGAACCACAATCAAAGTTTCATGTGTATAATTGTACCAAATCAAAGTCCACATTTCAAATTGCACATTGAATAAAAGTTTGTATATTTTGAGATTTACCCCCAACTAAAAATTGCCACTTTTTCTGAAAAATTTCCGTTTTAATTATTTTATTTTACATAATCTTTTTCACCTACATAATTTTTTTTAAAAAAAATAAATAATTACCTCATCAAACTTATTACTCTTTCAAAAGCTATGTTTTATTTTTAAATTATATTATTCTAGATTATGTTTGATAAACTGAAAAATTAAGTATTGAAAAATAAGTACTGAACAATTAAGTGTTGAATTTAAATAATAAAATATGTTTTGATATTTTATTGAAAATTAAATACTGAATATAATTAGATTGTTTGCTAAAAGGATAATATAATCTTAAATGAAATAAAACAAAATAAAAACCATTAAGTGATAGGTCGTTATCTACTTATCATTTTCTACATTTTTTAATAAAAAAAATTCTATCTAATAATATTCATTTTGAGTTATCAAAGGTGTGTAAAAAATTAAGTTATTAGAAATAGTGATTGAATTTTTTTCAACACTTTATTAAATAAAGTCTTACATTTTTTTTTCTTTTATTTATTTAGTGTGGGTGTGATTTGTAATTTGGGATTTGAAATTTATGAATAACTTTTTGTGTTAGATTTGAAAATTTAAAATTATATTATTCATTTTGGTATGAAGGGTTCTGCAATTTAATCATATGAAATTTTGAATTAAAAAATTAAGCAAATGTGTAAAATAAAATATCAAACTAATATTGATTTTATATAGTTATTCTTAAAAAATAGGGGAAGAAAAGAAAAGAAAAGAAAAGAAAAGATAGGATTGGAACTTGGAGTACAGAAAGGAATGAGACAACCCTAACCATCCATGATGTTAGGGGAGCTGAACCTCACACCATCCATTACCTTTCATTAGTTCTTTCATTGTTTTCCACTATGCGGCTATGCCCCCACTCCCCCTCTTTCATTTATGTTTACTTCTACGTAAAAACCTCTTATGGAATATTTTGTATTTAATTTCACTTTTTATTAATTGAATTAATCTTTTCAAATTAATATTTGAGTAATTTTTTTGATACATTAAGTTTTTTTAAGACGTCATAAGCCGATAAAAATGTGATAAGTGTCACATTTATTTATATATTTAGTTTTTTTACTATACCTTATAATATACGGGTCAAACTCTTAACCCGCTTGTAGAGTCTAAAAAACTCCACAAAACTATATAGAAAGAATTTCTATGACTAAAACATACAGTTTTTTAATCAAAAAAGGTTGGGCACAAGTAATAAGACATATTGTACTTTCAAGAAAAGAACTCATGTTCGAACATTGGACCCGATATTGTTAGGTACAATCATAAATCTAAAAAAAATTAATCTTCATGAACAATAAAGTGATCATAAATGATATTTTGATTATAAAAAAACATAACTTTTAAACCAAATTAAAAAAAAAATCCAAACTCATTAAGAAAAAAACTTAAAATGATATATATATTTTTAATTTAGTTCAACTCAGTAATACATTGATGCAAAATAAAATTGTTAAATTAAGTTTGTGATAAAATAGGTAAAAGTATTATGGAGGTCTCTATACTAGAAGTAAAATTGCATTTTGTCGTTTCCACTCAAAAAATAGATAAATTAGTCTTTATACGTTAGGTCAAAGAGCAAACTAACCTTTTTGTTAAAAGTTTCATCCATTTTTACTGTTAAAAACTGATGTGGCTGACAAAATAATCAAATAGTTACACAATAGTAGAAATGGATGATTTTTTTTAACAGAAATACTAATTTACTTTTCGATCTAAAATACAAAGATTAATTTACTCATTTTTAATAGAAAGAAGAAAATGGAATTTAATAATTAGTGTAGGGGTATTTTGTGTAGTTTGTAAGTGAAAGTGAGATGTTTTTTTTTTCACTCAACATTAATATTGTACAATAACTTACGAAATCCTTGTATTAGTACTATCGATTGGACATGTTTACAAATATCTTTTTTTTTTCTTTGACATAAAATTTCATAGCACAAATATCCACTTCTAAAATAAATAAATATAATTATTAGTTATTTGATTGAAGTGATTAAGTTTAAACATTTCTAGCATTGTAGTTTTGATTTGGTTTTATAGAAAGATGGAATAAAAAGAACAAAAAGGAATGCGTTTGAAAAAGGGGGGTAACACATGGAATGGAAGGCAGGGCGAGGCAAGGGCATGGATGGGTGAGTGATATGGTGACCCACAGTCCAAAAACAAGTTTAGGGAAAGAGGATGTGGCAGTGGCATCAGCACCCAAGAAATTTGTATAGTTGGAGAGAAATGATAAGATGGAAGGTCATTTTGACTGAACCTTGTATAATAGACATAATAATAGAAATGAAAGGTCCTAATTTTGGTGCAGTTGGAAATTGACTGGACAACACTAGAAGAATTGCATGTGAGCCTTCATGTCCCAATTCCCCCACATTGTTTTCAAATCATACTTCTATATTTGTGTTTGTTCAATCCCACCCTTACTAAAAATTTCCTCCCATTTTTAAACTCTCTATGGTGAGATATTTTTCAATCATCTACATTATATATGTATACGTATTTGGTATATGAGGAATAAAACTCTTTTAACAATTTTCTTTTTATTTATAAATTCAAATCTAAGATTTTTTAATCCTAAATCCCTACTCCTTAATCTAATGCCTAGTTTATAAAGTATTTAATGACAAGATTGGGGCATTGAATGATATGTTAGCAAAGAGTTCTTTTATGGAACAACATATGCGAGATTTGCTAGAGGATTTTTAAGTGCTCCAAGGCTACAACATGAGATTAAATCACATCATATGTGCCTTCAGTGTAAGAGATAGAAAGTTTTTATGATATATGGTATCCAACAAGGGAATTGAAGAAAATCTTGAGGAAATATGAGCAATTTTGGATATGAATCCTCCCCCAAATATTAACGATATTCGAAGATTAACAAGAAAGATTGTGGCACTTAATAGATTTGCTTTCAAAATGGTGGACAAGTGCTCCGCATTCTTTAAAGCCTTAGATCAATTAAGTGGAATAAGACTTGCTAGAAGTCTTTTGAAGGTTGAAAATTTATTTATGCTCTCCTTCATTCCTGGCATTGCCCTTGTTAGGAGATCACTTATAGCTTTACTTAATAACATCAAATTAGACAATAACAGTTACATTGGTTAAAGAAGAGAGAGCTAGCCAAAGTAATGTTTGTTATGTTAGTTGGATTCTTCAAAATATGGAGCTAAATTACAAAAAACCAAATGAGATAACTTTTTTTTGGTGGTAATAGTGAGGAAGCATAACCATATTTTCAAGCACATCCAATTTCTATTTTATTTGATCAACCTTTTAGGGAATTGCTTAATAGATTAGATTCTATAGGAATAATGGTGAAGTAGATCATTGAGCTAAGTGAGTTTGACCTCAAATTTTGCCCAATAAGGCTATTAAAGCTTAAATCCTTACAGATTTTGTGGTTGATTTTTGATGGTTAGAGAAGGTCCAAGTACATCTATTTCAAAACAAGATGCACAATAGTTACTTTGAGCAAGGTGAGCCCTTGACCTTACAAACAATGGATGTTATATGTTAATGGTTCATCTAGAAAGAATGGTTCAAGTGCAAGAATATTGCTAATTGACTCAGAAGGAAATGAATGAAAATATGGTTTGTGTTTCAAGTTTAATGCCTTAAACAATGTAATAAAGTTTGAGGCTTTTATTGCAAGATTAGCACTAGCTTGGCAACTTGGGATGAAACAATTACAGATTTTTGCAAACTCTTAGCTCATCACAAAGCAAATCTAAGGGGAGTATGAGGTATAAGAATATACTTTGACTTAGTATTACAAGTTGGTTATAGATTTGTTCAGAAGATTCAAAGCAATCAGGCTCCAACAAATCTTTAGAGCGAAAAATGCAAAGGTGCACTCTCTTTCTAGATTGGCCGTATTTATTGAGATACAATACTAAGGTAAGATTTTATTAGAGTATCAAGCCCACCTTAGTCATGATATTGATAAGTTCTTATTATAATTATATTTTATGCCTCTTTTTACTTCATTTTGGTTTGTCTTTTAAGTGAAATTACATTTGTTTGTAGCATTTAGTGTAATTTGCAAATCATGCATATATTTTGCATTGTTTGCATGTTTCATAGTTTTTTTTTATTACATTTTATATGTTTTTAGGTAGATTAAACTTAAAAAGTGTTTTATGGATTTTTCGTAGGTTAAAGTGAGCTTGGAGCAAAGGATCACAATTATATAGAAGGCGAAACATAAAAGGAAATTGAGGAAATGACGCCACGAGAACCAGGACGTGGGCAACTATGACACCTTTTCTCACCATACATGCCAATTTGACTAGATTTTGTCTTCTTTCGACCATTTTTTGTCCTTTTAGTGCTAAGTACAAGTTGTAACCCTGAAAAGCCATGTAAATAACATCTTTTAGGCTAGGTTAAGTATGCTATAACATAAGGTTATTTTTCTAGACTTTTGATTTTCAATTTTCTTTTCTTTTTAAGAGTGGTTGCCTAGGGATTTCATTTGTAGGTTTTAATAAGCTCTTGGATCAAATTATTAAATAGACTGTTGCTTCAATCGAAGGAGATTTCTTTACTCTTTTGTTTAATATTTTCCATTGTTGTTATGTTTTTGTTTATGTTTTGTGTCAATTTGAACTTCACAATGAGTGATTGTGAAATTGTAAGTTAATGAATTAATAATTGAAATAGGTTAAACATAGGTTTATATCGTGATTAAATTACTTATTTAATTCATTGTTAATAGTTAATCTAGATGACAAATAGGTTAATAAAAATACTAGGAAAGAGTGCAATAAGATGTTTGATTAACCTTAGTGAACTAGTACCCAGCTCACTAAGATATACACCATCTATGAGGCTACTTATGAGATATACACCAGCTTAGATAGTGGGGAATCAAATTATAGTGATAACCAACGATTTAGTTAATTCCTATAAGCTATACACCAACTTAGGAATTCTTTTAATGTTTGTAAACTATACACCAATTTCAAATACCTATGATATGCTGTAATTTGATATGTCAAATTAGGCTCCTCGTGTCACTTAACGAGCTTATTTTTAAGCAATCCAAATGTCTTTTTAGTAGTTTAGCTTAATTTTATTTTTTGCAATTAAATAAGTGTGAAGGCCTATTTTTACTCATTTTGAGACCCAAATTGGCCAATTGTGCCATTGGGAACCCTAACGAATGATTAAGTGTAGTAGGAACGTGTTGGTGGTCAAATTTGAACGAGAACATCACCAACGAAAGGGGTATCACGATATCAAAGCTTGAGAATCGTGATACCCTAAACAGTGTTGAAATAAAGAAAATAGAGACCACCTACAGTGGTATTGCGGAATCCTCTTCAGGTATCACGATACCCAACACCTCAATGATCCCTCATTTTGAAACTGCCAATGATATCGCGACATCCATACTTGGGTATCGCGATATCGACATTGTGATGAGACAAAAAATAACACTAGGGGTAGCCCTTGTCCAACCAAAGCACTAATTAGAAAGAAACATTCAAGGCATTTTGGTCAACAATTGTGGGTTAGAATTTTCTGCTAAAACAATCAATTTTGGCTAAGGAGAGAGAAGAGGAACATTAGGCAAAGTTTTAGATAGCTTTCTTTAATTTTCTCTTAGGTTTCTCTTCATCTTTTCTAGGGTTTATCATTTTCTATCTTCTTCCATAGCTGTAGCATTTTCTTCTTGTTATTTCCATTTCCTAAGCTATTTAAGTTAGTTTTTACTATAACTAGGGTTTATTTGCACCTTTCGTACCTCTTCTTTAGTTGTAATGACATTCAACTCTCTATGTAAATACTATTTCAGTTTCTTTTATTTTTATCTGTTAAAAAATTCATCTTTAGTGTTCTTTGTTTATTATTTGGATGTTAGAAACTTGTCTTTACTTTTCTTTTAACTTTTCTAAGTTAAAAATCAAAGCTTTCATTTTCTTGTTGACCTTGATATTAATGGCTGCCATGTTTCCTTCTTTATTGTTTGCTGGCTAAGTTTTTATCATGAGTAACTAAACCTTAAGGGGGTTGATTAAAGGAGATATGGGTAAGTTGATTTTTGAGTAAGGGACTAAAGTGCAACAAATTGGACTAAATTGAATAAACCTAAGAACTTAGGATTGATGCCCCTAAAGGAAAACCTAGGCAAGTGAGACTGAGAAGTAATCTTGTTGAGCATCTATTCATTAGTCCCAGGTTAGTTGGTGAGATTGAGAGATAAAACGGATTAACTTGTCTAATTTGATAAAATTGAGACTGAGAGGTAAAATTGAACCATTTTAGGAATTTAAGCATGTAACACCCCAATTCAACCGTCTGACCGGTGAACGACGATGTTACCAAAAAATAGAAATCATTTTCATAATGACAAAAACATTGGTTTTAGTAGTAAATCAATCAATATGATTTTAAGAATACAACCTTAAAGTGATGTTTGGCAGAATAGTATTTTTAAAACAAAACCATAAGAAAATAAAGGTGTACATTCTAAAAGGTCACTTGGTGGGTTAAAAGAATTAAGACATAAATCAAGGAAAAATAAGAGTAAGCCTTAATTCACATAACATAAAAGTTAATAAATTGGAGAAATGCCACCATTCATTATATACAAATGATTATATAAAAAAATTCAAATTCACTTTTACATAATTTAATGAAAAGAGACTTACACCATAGGCCACCTGATTTGATATACATGTTACGACTAGGGGTGAGCAAAATTTGATTCGACTTGAAAAAAATAAAAAAATTTCCAATTTTGAATTATTCGAATTGAATTAATCAAGTTAATTGAATCAATTCGATTTTTTTGAATTTTGAATTCGAATCGAGTTGAACTTTTGAATTTGAATAACTCGAATAATTCGAATAAACCAAATACCAAACCCTTTTACATACCTTCCCCCAACCCACCCTTTTAAACCCTTTTACTTTCCCCCAAACCCCCAAAAAAATTTTCCTTTTACTTTTTCCCAAAACTTTTACTTCCCCTCCAAAAATTTTATTTCCCTCCAAAAAATTTTATTTCCCTCCAAACCTTTCAATTTTTTCCTTTTACTTTTCCCTAAAACTTTTACTTCCCCTAAACGCCCAAAACTTTTTTCCTTTTGTTTTCCCCAAATTTGATCCGAAAAGGTTGTAATACTTTTTTATCTTATATTTTGGACTCCAGAGTATCTGAAATGAAAGTCGATTAAGTATCGATAGTTTGTGAGTTCACTAATGTATTTCTTGAGGAATTATTGAGTTTACTATTTGAACGAGAAGTCGAGTTTGCTATAGAGTTGATTATCCATTGGCTTGTGTTGATGACCTATTTGATCAGTTGAAAGGTGCTATGGTGTTTTCAAAGATTGATCTCAGATTTGGCTACTATCAGTTGTAAGTTAAAGATGTAGATGTGTCGAAAAGAACATTTAAAACCCGTTACAAACATTACAAGTTTTAGTTATGCCCTTCAGATTGACTAATGCCCCTGCAACATTTACGGATCTGATGAATCGGGTTTTTCAGCCGTATCTCGATAGTTTCATTGTTGTTTTCATTAGTGATATTTTGATTTATTCCAGAAAAAAAATCCAAGCATGTACAACACTTGAGAACCGTATTGCAAGCCTTGTGTGAAAAATAATTGGACATAAAGTTTAGTAAATGTGAGTTATGGCTCAGGGAAGTCAAATTTCTTGGTCATGTGATTTCAGCGGAAGGTATACGGGTTGATCCAAGCAAGATTTCTGCTATTTGAATTGGAAGCTTCTACAAAATGTTTCCAAGGTAAGCAGTTTTCTGGGTTTAGCTAGATACTATTGGCATTTCATTAAGGACTTTTTGATAATAGCTTTACCAATAACGAAACTGTTACAGAAAGATGTTAGTTTTGCGTGGTCCGATAAATATCAGTAAAGTTTTGATCAATTGAAAAGTATGTCGATAGAAGCACCAGTGTTAACACAACCTGAATTCGGTAAAAAAATTGTTGTTTACAATGATGCTTCTCTAAGTGGTTTGTGGTGTGTTTTGTTGCAAGATTGTAAGGTGATTGTTTATGCTTCTTGACAGATTAAAACACGTAGAAAGAATTATTCGACACATGATCTTGAGTTGGCTACAGTTGTCTCTCCACCAGTGTTAACACTAGGTGCCGATGATTATAGTTTCCAGGAACTCTATGCCGGTGATGTATTTTGAGGTGCTATGTACAGGTGTTATAGTTTCTAGGCATTATGTGTCGATGATATATTTCCAGGTACTACGTACAAGTGGTGGATACCATACCGATGGCTTGATTCTAGAATTTGTTACAGATTCTCGTTAGCTTGTGTGAGCAACATTGTATAATGGTTAACGTCTCGATGATCAGCTTGTGTGAGCATTTTTCCCACGTATCCAACATTAATTTGCTATAGTTCTCCAGGCAAAAAAACTAGTAAAAGAAATGGAAATCAAATTATATGACATGAAAAGTTATGTTGGTTATGATTTAGTATTTGAACTTTGATATCTTGTGATCTTGATGATATTATATGTTCATATCTAACCATTTGATATGGTAGGAATTATGAAACATGGCAAGGAATGCTAATTCTAAGTTATGTATGATTTGTATATTTAAAATGGCAGGTATGCAATGTTATGTTCTACGAACTTATTAAGCTTATTGTAAGCGTACCTTGTTTCATTTTTTCCTTGTAGATTGTCAGATTTGAGTTGTCGATTGGATCGTCTTTAGAGATCACACTATTCGTTAACTCTTTTAGTAGCTATTTGTTCATTTTGTCTCGGTTATAAGTGGCATGTAAATAGAGTTTTGGTATATGTATGTTTAAGATCAATTGGTCATATTTTGCGCCATTTGAAATAAAAAATATGTGTTTTTATGTAAATCCTTAATGATATTTTGGTTGATTTGGTACTTGATGGCATAGTTTTGTTTGAAACCTATAACGCGTTGTTGGTTCGTTGAATTGGTATCTATATGATAGGATAATTGGTGAATTTCAATTGATAATTTTGGAATTTGGTAATTTATGTTGATTTGGTGAATGTATAATCATGGGAAGGAAGTATTATTTAGGTTTGGATGGTTTATGCTTATGTTTGAATTGTGTTGCTGATGAGGGCATATTGGTTAGGCACTTAGGTTGAATTGTATTTGGTATGTTTTGGTACATTTTATGTAGGTTTGTTGGCTGGTAATTGCATGAGTTGTGGTCTAAGTAATTTAGGTTGAAATATATTGTTTTAGAAGGTATTTTGATAAACAAACGGCCTGTGACATGGTCTACCACACAGCTGTGTGTCTCATATGGTTGCATGACACGACCATGTGGCCTGTTTAATTTTGGTGCAGGCCTAGGGACATGACCACATGTACCTAGAGTACAGGGCTTAATTTTATTACACAGTTAGGCACACAACCTTAGCCTTGTCACAGGCTCTGGCCACATGGACTTGTGACCCTTGTTTACACTTTTTACCTGAATTTTTGTAAAATTTTCAAATTAGTCCAGATTTATTCTTGGGTTATTTTATCTTCTTATGCTCAATTAAGGCTCAGTTATGATGGATTATCATTGAATGATTTTAATTATATTATGTTATGAAATGTTTGATAATTTATGTTAGGATAGTGAATAATGTTGATGGTTTACAGTTATAATACTTTATAGGTTGGGTCAGGTGACCAGACCGGGTATAGGGTGTTATAGTTGTGTACGATCTATTGGCAAATTCGTAACACCAAACAGTTAGGGTTTGTTGGCGGATACTATCCGCCGCTAAGTGCAGTCACCAGTAACTTCAATTTTCATACGAATATTAGTTCAGTCTCATGAAAGGCACAGATAATTTCACACCATGACCAAAATTAGTTCATATGCTGATACTTTTCACTGTTAAGCACAAATCACATTGATACCCATTCACGTACATTAACCTTACGTAACACTTGCTTGCTTTGCATGGACTATTCATAGACCCCTTCCTTGTGTTAGCTTTTGATCCACATATCTTTACGAAGAGCCATAGTTTCATATTGACGGTATTGCTCCATTGAGTAGTTGTTTCATATATCCAATTGAACATCTGCAAATCCTCCTTGTTAATTCGAACAATTATGTGTTCCCCCGCAAGGTCCGGGCATTCACCATTGCGATTTGCATTTACATGCCCTGCCAATGGTAAATCTGATATCATATAATAATATCCATACATTTCTCCAATCACATCTTAATAGTTTCCACCATTCCCCCTTCCACCATTCTGGATACGGAGCCTGTGCACCGAGGAAGAGTACCCATTTACAATCATACATGCATATATTGTTATTATCATTTTACTTTGTTAACATAGAGATGCACAATTGATTTTAAATAAACTTACTTACCTGGAAGACAACATTTTAATGAAATTAGCTGGGATTTAACAAGAATACAAGTGAAAGGTACTCACTAGAGAGTACTAAGAAAAGCTTTGCCTATTTTAAGGGTTCATTCCCTTTTGCACTAAGGCTTTCTCCCATTTCTTTAGCTAAATACAATGAAACACTTTATTAAGTATAGGAACATCTAATCTTTAATGTAAAAACAAGAATTAGAGACATGCAAACATTAACTAGAAGGAAGTTTCCTTCCATCTAACCTCCAGTAGAAACCTATATTAATGGTTCCTACAACCCTATCATTCCCTGACATTAAACTGAAGAAGGACCCACAAATTTACCAGTAGTTGGATTGAAAATCGATACCTTCTTTAAGCAGCGAAGAACACACTAGGTGTAACCTCCCAAACCTGGCCTAGACGTTATGGCTGTATCTTGAAGGTTGCATTAGCCACCGAAATGGCCAAGTAAAAACGTTTGGTTTAAAAATCGTTATTTTGCTTAATTTTCGAAAAACTTAGCGCGATTGCATTAGGTTTGTTAAAACACTAGTTTGTTAGGTCATCTATAATTTAAGTTCAATTTATTACAAGGTCGTGTTATTTGAAATAAAACTCAATTGGTTCCACTAGTAAACCTTTAAAAAACTTCGTATTACTATTTCCCGACAGAGAAAGTGTTACATTTAATTTTCGTAAGAAAATCCATATTTTAATTCGTGTTAAGCCGGTTATTAAGTTTGTTTAGTTTTCATCAAAATACCTCATGCATGCAAAATCCCAATTACAAAATAACCCATACGACAATCCATACTTAAATAAAAATTACATTCCCAAATTAAACCAAATTAAATTAAGTAAAACTTGAAATACTTTATTGTGTGAAAAAGCAAGATGAGACCTCCAAATGCAAGTTTGACCCTAGTCTTGAGGGTTATCTATAAATAGTAAACTAGGGGGTGAGCTTAAAAAGCTCAGTGTGAGTCTAAGAAAAAAATAAACATTCAATTAGTTAAAAGGCATACAATTATGATAATAGTTCATACAATTCATCATGGCATATCAAAGTTTTGTATATGGCATGCTCAATGGTACAGTGCAATAGTCCTACCTTTCCATTCGCTATATAACATGAGTTTTCCAGAACCCTTCGTTTCAGCACGAAAACAATAAAAGCCGAAGCTTGATATAGATAAACCACCAGTAAAGTATATAGTTAAAACTACCAGTAAAATGCAGACAAGCTGCCAGTAAGATGCGATACATCGCCAGTACTCCACAATACTCCGGGGTGCTATATACTAACTAACCAATATTGTGAATAAATCACCGGTACTCCATGGAACTCCTTCATCATCTATTTAATACCCAAGCCCCATGCAATTCAATACGACATACTTTTTATGAAGCAAATCATACTTTTCGATATCAATCTCAATTCAGTGGCATGCTTACATGCATTAAATTTATTGGTAATAGTGGCATACTTTTATGCTTTCAATATTAACAATCTCAATTAATGGTATGATTTTACAAGGAAATAATAAATAATGTCAATCTGCAACATGCTTTAATACTACACATTATACAACTCAAATGTCACACAGTTAGTCACAACTTTAGGCCCTAACATTCAACCATTACCTCTCATTACTTACCAATCTTGGTACACCTCTTAACTATCACCAAGCCGTTCAACTATGTTCAAAAACAGAATGCATAATTAATCCCATGCATAAAATACCATTTTTTAAACACTAATATACACAAATGTCAGACCCACACCTAATTTACGCGAATTAGATGCACTAATGTAACAACAACTTCTATAACTTAGATCTAGACAACTCTAGATTGGATTTGTACAAAACATGAACGAAACTCTATTAAAACTAGCCTTTAGACACCCATATAAGGTTCGGTGTAATAGGCCATTTTTCAGTGGTGTCGAAAATAGTGGTTTCGGGGCCACAAATCTGACAAGTAAGCGAGTCAAATATGGTTTTAAAAAGGTTTTTGATTTGGTAATTTATGCTATCGAATCATTAATTAAGTTCAAGTGGTAAGACCCTAAAGTCAAGTGGTTTTAAAAAATGAGGTATCGGGACCTCGTTTCTATAAACTGAGCTGTAAATATTTTTATAAATTTTTATGGAGTATTATTAATGTTGTATTAAAGTTTTGTTAATAAATTTTATTGTTTAAAAGGTTAAGTAGGTGAAAAGGACTAAATTGAAAAAGGTGCAAAAGTTGAATGCTATTAATTAAATGGATCTTATTGCTATGAAAAGGTAAATTCATGGACTTGGACGGTAATTGTACCATATTTAATGTGAGTGGATATTCATAGGAAGGTTCCATGGTAAATCTTGTAAATTTTAAAGGTTATAATAGTAATTAATTAATATAAACTAAAATAACCTAACTTAAAATTATCATCTTTTTCATTCTTTATCAACCGAATGGCTATGGTGGGTGAAGGAAAACCATTTAGCCAATTCATTTTGGAGTGCTTGATCAAGATCGAGTGGAAAACCGAGGAGAATGAAAAATTACCAAAAATCCCCTGTACTTCGACAATTCTACGATTTGGCCAGGTAAGTTCGTATAGTTAAAATTTAACATTTATATAAATTGGTGATTGGTATTACATGATATAAAAAATTTATATTCCATTGTTGGAGATGAATCATTATCTGAGTTATAATATTGAATTTGATGTTCGGTTTGAATTGAAGGCGAGATAGAGTATAATCGTGTTTTGGTGTATTACGGGGGTTTGGAGAGGAGATGGTATTGGAGGGAGGTATTTGTATATTACCCAAGTAAATTGAGGTTCAACATTGTTGCGAACTCTAGTGTTATACTTTCTGTTTGGTGTGTTTCAGGTGGATCAGCTCTTAGGAGTTTCTGTTCAGCTCTTATGAGCTTCTGTTGGCGTGTTTAGGGTGGACCAGCTATTATGAGCTTCTGTTTGGCATA
Organism: Gossypium turneri; assembly: GCA_008044935.1. NCBI lineage: Eukaryota > Viridiplantae > Streptophyta > Magnoliopsida > Malvales > Malvaceae > Gossypium > Gossypium turneri. Next base: position 54,593,408 of record CP032581.1, read on the forward strand.
TTTTAGTTGGATCAGCTCTTATGAGCTTCTGTCTGGTGTGTTCGGTCTATCTAACGATGTACTCTTATTCGTAAGTCATTCTTTGAATGGAAAATCTCAATAAGAAACACATATGGTTAATTTTATGTTTATACTTTGTACAATGCAGATGAGATAAGTAAGAAAAGGAATGAAAAGGTAATGTTAAATGAAAGTATATTTATGTTCATGAATTTGATGATTTCAAATGATGTTATTCATGTATGTTTCTTACCTTATGTTATTTCAAGGGATTTATGAGTTGATGCACTAACTTGTATTTTGATGATGATATATATTTAGGCTTGTTTCAAGCTTGTGTAATTGATTGATGTTTATGCTTATGTCTTGTATTGTACAAATGATACGGGTAAGGACATGTAATAAAATGATAAGTTCATAATGGGGATATAATATGATAATGTAAATGGATTGATGAGTTAAATGGCTTACTTATATGTGAGAAATTTACATGAGCTATGGATGAATTTATCTAGGTCGTGAATAAATACACTAATACGTGAGTTGATAATATTATTTTAAGCTAAGGTAAGTAAATGAAAGGTTTCAAAGTCTTATGAAAAGGGTTAATTACTGTGTAAAAGGTTTTATAAAATTCTTCCATGCTAGGAATGATAAACATACGTGGCGTTGATGGACTTACTCATTTGTGAATTAATGTTTATGGTTTGATAAATCTTGTAGCATTAGTATAGGTTTATGTTCACCTATAAAGTTCATTATTGAAATGGAATGTTATGTTTAATTTTATACGAGTTATTGCTTATGTAGTTATTTTTCCTATCCTTTACAGATTATTGGAAGCTCGATCGGGTTGGAAGCTCTTTGGAGGTCTATCACACTATCCAACAATTATATTGATAGAATTTTTGTTTTGGTCATGGTTATAATGGCATGTATAGGTGGAATTATGTCTAATGTTTAGTTAATGATTTTGACATGTGGTCAATTATGGTATAATTTGATATGGAATTAAGCTATATATATATGGGCGAGCTATGATCATATATATATAAGATAGGTATATGTGTATTTGAGATGCATGGAAACAATGATTCAAATGATAAGTTATATTGACATGGTATAAGTCAAGTATGGTATGCTTAAACATGCACATGTTCAGGTATGTTTGGAATGACCATATTTGGTATGTTTATATGGGTTTAAGTGGAGTTATGCTTTTAGGTAGATTTGAACTATTTGTAAGAGTATAAATGTGGTCAATCTATGATGAGTTTTGAAATGGAAAACGAATTAAGTGTTGATGAATGGAACGTTTTAAATACATGTATATGTTTAGATAAATTGTATGTTTGAATTTGAGGTGCGTATATGGCATATTGTTTGAATGGAATTTGGTATTCGATTTGGTCTTATTATGCATGTTTTAGGTATGTTTTGAAGCTTGATTTTATGTGCAAATGACTTGTAGGTGTGAGCTTGATTTGGGTGAAAGAAATGGCTTGAAAATGACCTATTTATTGTCCACATGGCCTAAGACACGAGCGTGCTTCTTAGCCGTGTGTCCCCTATAGGTGTCAAAGGTTTGCAAGTCAGACAGTTACAGGGCCTGGCACACGGGCGTGTGGCTTGGCCGTGTAACCTAAGTCAGAGAGTTACAAGGGCTGGGACACAGGCGTGTGTCTCAGCCATGTGACCCCTGCAGTTCAAATTTTTTGACTTTTTCCTAAACCTTCTGATTGTTTTTGGTTTAGTCCTAAATCATTTCTAAAGTGTTTCTAAGGCCTCGAGGGCTCGAATAAGGGACGATATGCATGTATTTGATTGAATTATGATATGGTTTATCTAATATTTCGAAATGAATGTCTTTTATGTTACATATTTTTGGTAATGCTCCGTAACCCTATTCTGGCGACAGATATGGGTTAGGGGTGTTATATTCTGGCAGAAAAAAGGATTAACAATGTCAAATTGAATTAAATTTTGATCACTTATTGTATTTTGGCTTAGAACGAAGATGCGAATAGTTTTTGACGTCACTACTGATCCGAGGCGTTCAGGTTTGGTCATTCAATCAAAATAACACTAAAAAGTTAGTATAAAACATTCGGCTATGGCTCCAGTAACATTTGACCAGAGAAGTAAATAAAGGAAGAGGAAAATGAGATAAGATCTGATCAAAAGAAAAACCACTTACTCCACCAGAACGGCATATTCGAAGAACCAATGAAAAATTCAAGCTGTATAGATAAATTCAGCCAGAGTAATCAACAATTCGGTAAGAAGAAAAGAAAAAGAGAAAGAGAACACAAAGGGGCACACAAGGGTAATGAGAAAACAAAGGGAGAAAAATGGAGAAAAGAAAGAAAAATTGAGAGAAAAGTGAAGGGGAGGGGATGAAAATAAGGGAAAAGAAGAGGAAAATGTTGAAAAAAAACACACATAAAAATTAGTATAATCTTTTTAAAAAACCAATAGCCTTTTGATAATTCAGATAAAGTCTTGAATATCCAAGTTAATTAGATTTTCCATTGTTTGAGTCAGACTGAAATTTGACAATTTGCTAAGGGTGGACGACACATGCTTTAAAAGAAAAATAATTTGCAAGCAAGGGGAATCAAACTTGGGTCACAAGGATACTTACACTATTTCTTAACCACTAGGCCAATTACTCATTCTTTTTATAATTTAAAATTTTATCAATTAGAAGTTCAGGATATGACAAATCTTTGCCCTTTAAAAGAAATTTTGGCATCAAAATTTACCTGATTTGAACTGATGAGGATACTATTGACAAATCGAGTCCTTCTGTTCCCAAGTGACTTCTTCAGTGCCATGGTTCCACCAAAGAACTTTAACAAGTGGGATCTATTTTCTTCTAAGAACCTTTACCTCTCTTTCCAAAATCTACATTGGCTCTTCCTCAAAGGATAAGTCTGGTCTAACCTCAATCTCCTCAATCGGGATAACGTGAGAAGGGTTTAATCAGTATCATCTCAGCATCAATATGTGGAACACATCATGAATACAGTCCAACTTGGGAGGCAAGTTCGCCTGATAAGCCATCGGTCCAATTTGTTTAAGAATCTGATAAGGTTCAATAAATCTAGGGCTCAACTTGCCATTCCATCCAAATCTCAAAACTTTCTTCCATAGAGATACTTTCAAGAAAACCCAATCACCGACACTAAACTCAATTTCCTTTAGCTTCAGATCTACATAACACTTTTTCCTGTCAAAAGCCACTTCCAATCTATTCTGAATTAGTTTGATAGTACTTTCAGGCTCTTGAACCAGCTTTGGACCCAAAACCTTTCTCTTGCCCAACGTAGTTAAAAACAAAAGAGTACGACACTTATAACCATTTAAAGTCTCATAAGGTGCATTTGTATACTTGATTGAAAACTGTTGTTGTAAGCGAATTTAGCTAACGGTAAATGCTTCTCCCAAGTACCTCGAAACTCAATCACACAGCTCCTTAACATATCCTCCAAAACCTGGATAACCCGCTCGGACTATTCATCTGCCTGCTGATGGAATTCTGTATTGAAGTACAAATGAGTATCCTGTGCCTCATGGAATTTCTTCCAGAATCGAGATGTGAAATGTGGATCCCTATCTGAAATAATCGACACAGACACCTCATACAGTCTTACTATCTTAGATATGTATAACTTAGCTTACCTTTGTGGGGAATAGTCAGTTCGAATCGATGGTAAGTGAGCTGACTTTGTCAATCTATTCACAAAAACCCATATTGAATCTTTCTTAGTAGGTGTCAAAGGTAACCCACTAACAAAGTCCATAGTGACTCTCTCCCATTTCCACTGCGGAATCCTAATTGGCTGTAACAAACCAGAAGGAAACTAATCCTCATCCTTTACTTGCTAACTAGTCAGGCACTTAGATACAAAATTAGTTACGTCTCGCTTTAGTCTAGGCTACCAATATTACTCTCTCAAATCCCGATACATTTTATTACCCTAGGATTCATGCGTATGGGCTACTATGCGCTTCCCAAATGATGGACTGTCTCAAATCTGAATCATTTGGTACACAGTATCTTCCTCTGAAACACAGAATTCCCTTAGGATTCAACCCAAAATCTTTTATCCTACTCTCTTCAATCTGTTTAAACTGGGGCAACAAGGATACATCCAAAGGCTGCTTAACCTTTATCTCACTGACCCATGTAGGCTTCGCTAATAACTAAGCCAAAAGACCACCATCCTTATACAAACTCAATCTTGTGAACATAGCCTAAAGCTCAGTCATTGATCTTCTTCGTAGAGCATCAACCATAACATTGGCTTTACCAGGATGATACTTGATAGTGCAGTCATAGTCCTTCAACAGTACAATCTATCTCCACTATCTTAAGTTTAACTCTTTCTGGATGATGAGATATTTGAGACTCTTGCGATCTGTTTAGATAGTACGACTCTTGTGATCTGTGTAGATAGTACACTTCTCACTATATATGTAATCTCTCCATATCTTAAGAGCAAACACTACAGCTGCCAACTCCAAATCATGAGTCAGATAATTGCACTCATGCAACTTAAGTTGTCTCAAAGCATGGGTTACCACTTTACAATCTTGCATCAGTACACAACTGAGACTAGTGTGGGATGCATCACTATACACAACATAGTCCTTCCCAGATTTTGGCTGAATAAAAACTAGAGCTTGAGTCAACACATATTTCAATTTCTCAAAGTTGACTTGTTGTTTATCCCACCACTTAAAATGAGTGTTCTTTCTTAATAACTTAGTTAAGAGAGTAGCTGTAACACCCCTAACCCATATCCGTCATCAGATTAGGGTTACGAATCATTACCAAACAATCAAAACAATATTTAAATTATAGCATTTAATAAATTAATCTCATTCAAAACATATCAAAAATATGCATTTAGTCCCTAAATCAAGCATTTGAGGCCCTAAAAATAAATTAGAAGGAATTCAGGACTAATTCGAGACAAAACAAAAGTTTTAAGAAAAAGTTGTAAAAATGTGAAAACATGGGTCACACGGCCGTGTAACAATCGAACAAAGAGACACACGGCCATGTCCCAACATGTGTCTTTACTCATGTAACTGACTAAGTAGGGTCACACGACCGTGTAACTCTCTGACTTTCCACACACAACCGTCTAATTCATTGTCTTAGAACACGAGGAATTTACAGATGACACACGGTTGTGTCGCCAGGCTGTGTGTGTCATACAGCCATGTGATAGCTCGTGTCCCAGGATGTGTGATCCATAATTTGACCCTAAAACAAGCCAATTCAAGGCCAAAATACACCAAACCATTCATCCCATTTGTGCACACATTCATGAGACTTAAAAATCATTCAAACTTATCTAAACATACCATTTCAAACATCCTAATTCATCCAACCATTATGCCATTAAAAGGCACCACATTTATACCAAAACATCAATAACCAAAACAAGTTAATATAACCATACCTCAAGCGGAAAACCTAGTTCATTTATCTACCAAAAGATATCACAAATGACCATTTACATGCCGTCACAAACATGCTAAAAGGGTCTTATAGACAAGCACTTAAAAGTGACCAAAATGACGTAACTTGTTAAGGCATTAAATTTCAATAAACCAAACATAAACTTCAAAGCATTTGCATACTAAAAACATCCATTACACATTCATGAACTACCATTACAAAAGATCCTATACATGCCATTATTAACCTTGGCCAAAATAATTAAAAACTACTGAAATTATTGCTGGATAGTGTAATAGGTCTTCGACAAGTTTCCAACCGATCGAGCTTCCGATAATCTATAAAACAAAGGAAAGTAACTATGTAAGCAAATAATGCTTAGTAAACTCATATAAAATCAAACAAAACTTACCATTTCATTAGCACAATTTATAGAATAAGTATAATGTCTTTACCAAGACCATAAGCTTAGTAAAAGCCTATACAAGCATCATCAAACTCACAAATTACTAAGTTCATCAATGATACATATGAATTCAACTATAATATAAATAGACTTTCATATGCACATCATTTATTGCATTAGCCCTTTCATAGATCAGGATTCAATATCCCATTATGTACTTACCATGCCTTTCCTTTTCTTAGCCGTTGAACCATTTGGAATTACATCGGATACCCGAGAATTCCCACATAAAGTGTGCCTTTCCATATAACCGTAACCTTTCTTTTTCAGTAGTGCTCCACGAGCTATGGGTCAAAATGATAGTTATACGATGCTGATCATATGAGCTGTGGAGAATCTTCAACAAATGCAGGATCTTAGCCATCGGTAGGGCATTCAAGACCAGCACCCGAAATATGGAATCCCTAATGACATGTCATTCGTATCCTAAGAAATCTTAAAGTTCAAACGAGACTTATTATTCGTCAATTAATCATAGCATCGATACATGTATGTTAAAATCCATTTATAACTAACACAATTTAATAGATAGTCAATTTAATTAACAATAACAATTCATACGAACTTCCCTTGGTAACTAATGTAACACCCCTTACCCGTATTCGACACCGGAATAGGGTACGAGGCATTACCAGAACACATACACTTGTAAATGTATTGAACCGAGTTGTAAAAATTCCATAAATTGTTAAAATTTCAAATTATTAACATGCTTTTATAATTCTTCACAATATAAATAATGCAACATTTCCTACCAACCACAATCAAGCTTCCGATAATCATCTCACTGCATCTAATAATTGTACATATTACCAATAATAATTAAATTTCAATAGTAAAACACATATCCATATAATATTCATCATAAAATAACATTCACTTTAATTAAAATTATACAGAATATAGTTCATACGAACTTACCAGGCTAATATGCAGGAATACCAAGATACAAGGGCATTTTGGTAATTTTCCATTTTTTCTCGATTTTCTACCCGATCTTGATCTAAATTAATTTTTCATTTAATAAAACAACTCATTTCATGCAATTTGGTCATTTTTGACATTTTTCTAAAATTACCCCTAAAGTTTTACTTTTATTCAATTTAGTCCCCGAGCCCAAATCATGCAAATTAACCATTTATAATGCAAACCCATGCTAGCAGAATATCCATACATTTATTTTCCTCCTCCTCCTCTCCATTCCACATCCTTAATTTATATAACATGCTTATAAGTATCATTATCTATGATTTCACTATTTACTTGTAAATTTATTCAAAGCTGTCTATCTGAGTCATAGTCACTAAATTATTTTTATCTTGAGATACAGAACTCCAAATTAGTGTCCACTAATTTTCCCTGAAACTAGACTCACATATCTTCTTACCATAAAATTTTAAGAATTTTTGATGAATCCAATAAGTACAGTTTATTCTTTAAAGTCACCCCTATTCTGCTGTCTGACAGTTTTGACCCTTCTTCACTAAAAATTAATTATCTCCTCGTGCGGGATTTTGATGATGTTCCCATTTGTTTCTTTGAAAATAGACTCATTAAGGATTTTAAACATATAAACTAAGTCCCATAATTATTTTTATTCAATTTTTTATGATTTTCCAAAGTCAGGACAGGGGAACCCAAATTCATTCTGACCTTGTCTCACAAAATTTATTATATCTCATGATTTAAAACTCTATTGCTTACACCGTTTCTTCTATAAGAAACTAGACTAAATAATATTTAAGTTAATATTTTATTCACCCTCTAATTAAGTTCCCACAATTTTTGGTGATTTTTCAAAGTTAACCTACTGCTGCTGTTCAAAACTATTTTAGTGCAAAATGTTGATTACTAGATGTATAACTCCCTTATTCCCTTTCTCCATAATATTTCCCATTACTTTCACTTATTTCTCTTCACTAATATATCAAGAACATAAGACCTTATATAAGAAAACTCTACTATAGCATTAATTCCATGCTTTTTCAATAATATCAAACTTAAAAATATATTGAAATATTGATGTTCTTACCTTGTGCTATTGATTTCAATCTTTAACTTGATTTTCTCTCTCCTTCAGCCTTTATTTCATGAATCTAACTTGATATTCTAGCTCCCCATAGTCTCCATATCAATTTTCTCTCTTGGTGGTTATGGAAATTTGTTTGATTTCAAAGTGTAAATGGAGGATTTTGGTTAGAGGACCAAATTGTAAAGAAAAGAAAGTTTCTTTCTTTCTTTTCTCTTCATACGTTGGAGTGCATGGGGGAAGATGATTCTTCATCTTTTCTTCCATATATATATATATACTAAATAAATTAATAATAAAATAATAAAATATCATTTAAAAATCTAATTAAAATATTAATAAACTAATATTTATTTATTTATTTAATCTAAAATATCTCTAACATCATCATTATTTTCTAGATTTCTCTTTCTTCTAATTGACCATTTTGCGCTTTAGATCTTTTAAAATTCCATCCTTGAGTCATCACTTACTTTGGTAAAATTATAATTCAGTCCCTCATAATTCTTCATCTATTCAATTTGGTCCCAATTCATCCATTTTCCTTAGTTTCTAGACTATTCTACCCTTAAAATATTTACACCATTGGTCCTTCAAATTTTTCATATTTACACTTTAACCCCTAAACTTTTGAGTATTTACCATTGGGTAACAAAATTTTTCTCACTTTTGCAATTAATCCTTTCTTGAATTAATATATCATAATATACTTCCCAATGTTGACATAAATCAATTACCCTTTTTATCACTTTATTTCCTTATTTTTCCATATCAGGGATATTATCTTACTTTCTCACTGTAGAAATTTTCGGGATATTACAATTTCATAGCTAGTTAACCCTTCTAGCTTCTAGAATTCAAATTCTACATTTTATACAAATAGGTTCTTTCCTTAATTAATCACTAAATCGATAAAATTTTCATATCAGTATTTTCATGCAACCTTCCTATCATAATGCAACCCATGTCATAATTTTAAAATAATTTTTTTCATCGGATTTGTGGTTCTGAAACCACTGTTCCAACTAGACCTAAAATCGGGCTGTTACAACTAAGGTCGTAGAAGTAGAGTTGCAAACTAATCCGAAGCTTTAGCTTTTCCTCGATTTAAGTCCGGTTGTTGTTTGTCTTGATCTAAATAGATAATTTCATTCAATTAAGTACTTCAGGTATTCAATTTAATCTATAATTCATATATATGCAATATTATAAAATTACACATAATACTTTAACTTTTCACAATTTAGTCCTTAAGCTCATAACTTGAATATTAATCATTTTAACCTAAATCCATATTAACCAATGCTACAAGGAAACTTGAAACAATCCATAATTACCAAAAATTCACAACAAAACCCATAGATTTACACTTTCAACAAATTAGTCCTTAATCCAAAATTCATTAAAAATCACTTAACAAAACAACTTTGTTTAACAACTAAGATTAATAATCTATCAAATAACTTCACAAATACATCAATATCATTCATGGTAGGTCTTTAAACCTTTAACAGATTTGCAAATTAACCCCTGGGCTAGCTAGATTAAGCTAAAACAATAACAAAAACATAAAAATTACTAAAAACAGAACTAAAATTACTTACATGCAAGCACTTCACTTAGCCGAACCCTAAAGCTTAAAAATGGCTATTTTCTTACCTTCAAAATCAGTGGAGAAGACAACAATAAAGAAGATACCATGTTTTAGTTTATTTTGTTTTTAATTTATGTATTAAATTACCATTTTAACCTTGGCTATTAACTATACAAAACAACAAATTCATGTCCATATTTGTCCACTAACTCCTTTACTATTTTAGTCCATTAGTTTAAGATTTCATAGCCATTTGACCCTTTTAAATAAATGAATTCAACTTTTAGACCTTTTATGATTTAGTCCTTTTTACTTAATTAACCATTTAAACTTCAAAATTTCTTAACGAAACTTTAATATAACGTTAATATAATCCCGTAGAAATTAAATAAATGATAAAATAACTCACTCATTAGAATTGTGGTCCTAAAACCACTATTTTTGACACCATAGAAAATAGACTGTTACAATAGCTATCAAGGGGAAACCCTTAACAAACCTCTGATAATACCTCACCAAACAGAGGAAGCTTCGAATTTTAGAAACACTCTTAGGCTGCTTCTATTCTAGAATGGCTTCAATCTTTTACGGATCTAGACGGATACCCTTAGCAAATACCACATGCCCCCAAAACATTACCTCATTCAACCAAAATTCGCACTTAGTCAATTTAGTGAAGAGCTTCTTCTCACGGAGAATTTGCAGAAATATTCGTATATGCTTGTCATGCTCAGATTCAATCTTAGAGTAGACGAAAATATCGTCGATGAACACAATGACGAACTGGTCGAGATACGATTGAAATGCCTAATTCATTAAAACCATGAATGCAGTCGAAGAATTTCGTAAGACTGAAAGGCATAACCAAGAACTTGTAATGGTCGTACCGAGTCCTGAATGTAGTCTTAGGAACATCAAATCCTTTACTTTCAGCTGATAATACCTATATCTCAAGTTGTTCTTAGAGAAAACCGTCGCCACTCAAAATTGATCAAAATAGATTACCAATCCTAGGCAATGGATACTTATTCTTCACTGTCAACTTGTTCAACTATTTATAATCAATGCACAGTCTCAAAGAGCCATCCTTCTTCCTAACAAATAGAAATGGAACACCCTATGGTGAAACATTAGGTCTTATGAAACCCCAATCCAAAAGCTCTTAAAGTTTAAACTTTAACTCCTGAAGTTCTTTCGGTGCCATGCGGTTGGGAGTAATAGACACTGGTGCCATTCTGGCAAACAAGTCGATTCTAAACTCAACCTCAAGATTCAGAGGTTACCTTGGCAGTTCCTCGAGAAAAATGTCAGGAAATTCCTTAATAGTTCAGATTCTCTCCATAGCTGAACTAGTAGCAGTTACTTTTCAGACATTGGCTAGAAATGCCTCAAACCCTTTTCAGACCAATTTCTCTGCTACCATAGCAGAGATCACGTTAGATAAATAATCCTGACACTCCCAAACCATGACAATCTCTTTACCATCAGAAGTCTTCAATGTTACCCTTTTAGTAGCACTGTCCAAATTGACTTGATGGTCAACCAATGATCGTATTCAATGTTACCTACTCCATTGTAACTATATTATAACAATGCCAAAAAATTATTGGTAGCATAGTAGATGTACAAGTCGTGCAAGTATACATGTCAAACAAGTAATAAAGTGATGATTGAGATCGTCTCCATAGGGATTAGATAGGCATAATTTGGCTGAGTTATCATAATTAAGTTTGATTAATGCTAAAGTAAAATAATAAGAAGAATGCAGTGGAAAAATGTGAAAATGATGATGTATAAAATGTGCAAAACAAAACAAATAAATGGAACAAGAATGCCACAACAAAATCACTACAAAAAAGGGTTGATGAACTTCAATGTTGATTAGGACAGCTGGGATTACCAATGAATCTACCTTTACTAACTATTAATGCCACAACAAATTTGTGAATACGCTACTACTCGATAGGTTTCTATAGTAGTCTGCTTCTCTCGAGAGCAAGACTGTAACATCCTGATTTTGGGCCTAGTCAGAACAGTGGTTGTGGAACCAAAAATACGACATCAAAAAATTTATATTATTATTATTTTGATGTATACAGTATGATAGTAAAGTTGTGTGAAATTTTCATAAAGAAATTTTATCGTTTGAGTGTTCAATTTGATAAAAAGGACTAAATCGCCTAAGGAGCAAAACTTGAGGTCTAATTGATAAAGGCACTAAATAGCTATAGAATTGAAAAGCATGACATCTTGCATTGTAATAATACCAATAGAAAAGTGAGGAGACAAAGATGGACATGTAGTAGGTGGATTTGGTGAAGTTATTAAAAGGTTAAATTGGTAAATAAGTTAATAGGTATAATAAGACAAAATAGCAAAAGCTATCATCTTTATTTTTCTTCTTCTTCAACCGTAATAGAGAAAAAAAAATGGCAGCCATGGAATGGGCTTCATTGGGCCAAGATTTGGAGCTTGATAGGTGAGTGATTTTTGCCTCGTTTTTAATGATTTCTATGTTTTTGAAGTTATGGTAACTCGATTTAGCTATCCCGTACCTTCATTTTCAAAACTGTTAAAGTTTGTGAATTTTTCCATTGTTGATAAAGTGTGTATTTTGATAATTGATGATAGAAAATACATCCTTGTTGTGAGATAAACAACATTTGTAAAGTGATTTTTGATAGAAATGTCGATTAGGGACTAAATTGAGAAATGTTATAAATTGTGTGGTAAAAGTGCGAATATGTGAAAAATTGGGCTACTGTAAGTATGATAAATATTCAACTAGGCATGGGTAGTAAAGAAATTGAATGAATTTCATTTTAGGAGCCTAGGGGCAAAAGTGTAAATATGACAAAATTTAGGGGTAAAAATATAATTTTACCAAAAATGTGAAATTAGGATAATTTGAGTAGCATGATGAATAAATAAATTAAATGTGTTGTTATAGATCAAGGAAGATGAGATTCAGAATTAGATCGGGGGAAAAGTAAGACAATCGAGTAATTAACTTATTTCGTCATTTCATATCGATGTAAGTTTGTATGTAAATAATGCATCGTTTTTACTTACGTTATCATATTTTATTATGTTTTATGAAATGTGGCCGAATATTGAATGAAATTGACAAGTATCGAAAAGTGAGAAATTTCGCGGTTGAACATTAGGAATAGAATAGGGTACAAGTGACATGTCACTAGTGACTTAAGTGTGGTACTATGTGAAGGCCACTTTGTGAAGAAAGATTGCTTTGGTCGCAAGTGTGGTACTATGTGAAGGCCACGTTGTGAAGAAGGTAGCTTTGGCTACAAGGGTGGAACTATGTGCAATTATGATCGTATTATCTTGAGAACATATTGTGAGGATTGGTAAAAGCATGTTAATAAATTGCTTATTATTTACATACCAACTTACTAAGCTATATAGTTTACTCCCTTCCTTTTCTTTTCCTATATTGTCACAAATACTAACTCGGGTTGGAGATCGTCGAAGATTCTATCACACTATCAGGCTATTGATCGGTATCAATGTTTTCAAGCATTTTAAGTTTATGGCATGTATAAGGACTCAGTCATTTTTGTATATATAGTTTTAAATTGAATGAAATTTTATAGCTCGATTTTGTAAGAATGCATGTGTTTGAGTCCGGTAATGCCTCGTACCCCGTTTCAGCATCGAGCACGGGTAAGGGGTGTTACAAAGACCTTGGGTTACCTCCGCATATGTCTGTAGGCTTTGAGTTAGACTACCACTAATATTTCCTACCTTCTTTCGTATGAAGCAAGGCTCTATGTTTAGAGGTTGCTTCAAATAAGTAATTAATCATTCACTCATATTATCCAACCCCTATCTAGTTAACCTAACCCTATCGAAATTAAGTTATCTTTATAAACCTACTATACATTAGTCAATTTATAGCCTGCATATAACATGAAATACCTTTGAATAAAATAGTAGAACAAACCAAACTTAAATTTTAAACATTAATAGAAATAAAAGTTTAATCAAAGTAATCCCAAGCCGAAGAGATTTAGCTCATGGTTGGGAAAATCAAGTTTGAGTTTAATAACCAGCATCATCAATAATAAATAAGCTTTAAACGAAGTATGGTAAGAAAAAAAGAGGAAATCTAAGATGTTATCTTTTGCCTATACAGCTCTAAACACAGATAGTGCAATGTCTTGCGGCTGCCAAAGATGATTGCAGTCGTTTTTTCCTTCTTCTGTCGCCCTTATTCCTAGTCCCCCACCCCATACTCTCTATTTCAGCCAAGGCTGCTGTCCCCGTTTGCTCTAGGTTGCTCTCTTTAATTAGGGTTCCCTGCTTTCTAGGGTAGGTCCATCAGCCCATGATCCTTCGTCTATTTTCCAGGTAGATATATCTGGAACACGTATATGTGGGGCCAAGAGTAATACATGTTAAGTGCTGACTAGGCATCTTTCCAGTATTGTCATGACATTTGTGTTGGAAAATTTTCCATACTTTACCATGGAAAACCTTCAACCTTCGGTCTTTTTTTCTACAGTCTGCACTTGCCAAACACAATCACCAAATAGATTGCTCCCAAAAGCAGTTAAATGCAACATGTAATAACAATCAAGCGCAATCCAAGCTCTTCAATGCAATGCCTTAAAAGTACCAATGCAGTAACCTAAAATGCAACTAAAAACACTTAAGTACATGCAATTAACTAAATCTAAGGGCACGAAATATAACTCTTTTCAAGAGTTATCATCTATATCCTCCAGAATAGTCTCGGTAATTTCCATACAGTGTTTAGCCACTATAGTGGTTGTTCCAACAACACCCCAAGGAAATCAGCCCCATTAGATCATAGCATCTCAGTACAATTCCAGTTCCAATTTAGGCTCACGATACCTAATTCCAACTTGGGATACAACATCCCCAATTCACTAATTATAATCCTCAGTGGTAGGCATTTCAATAGTCTCACTAGTATCAAGATTGGGCTTGTTTCCCAAAGAAGATGGCTCAGCTTGAGCCACTCGATGGTGCCCTCCACGGGCTCGTGTTCCTCGAGTACTTATTTTACTATCTCAATTTACACTTATAAGTCTTATCTATGATTTCAAAAAGACATAAGCACTTAGTTATTTGCTTGTATTTTCAGTTTGTAAAGTCTTAAAAATTTATGCAATTTAGTCCTAGTGTTTTTCTATAGTCTGATAGTAGCAGTTCTAATGAAAACAACATCAGAATCTCGTTAAATTTTTTTATTTTGAAAAATTTTCAAATAAAACACCGTGGCAAGCTTTTCCCAAAATACCCCATTTTCGAAAATATTTATGCAAACACATAATTGTTTTTCTAGGCCGAGATATTGAACTGGGCTCTAATACCACCAAATGTAACCTCCCAAACTCGACCTAGACATTACGGCCGTATCCTAAACGTTACATTAGCCACCTAAATGACCAAGTAAAAATTTTTGGTTCAAAAATCGCTATTTTGCTCAATTTTTGGAAAACTTAGCGCGGTTGCATTAGGTTTGTTAAAACAATAGTTCGTTAGGTCATCTATAATTTAAGTTCAATTTATTAGAAGGTTGTGTTGTTTGAAATAGAACTCAATTGGTTCCGTTAGTAAACCTTATAAAACTTTGTATTTTCAATTTACGGCAGAAAAAAGTGTTGCATTTTATTTTTGTAAGAAAATCCATATTTTAAGTCATGTTAAGCTGATTATTAAGTTTGTTTAGTTCCTATCAAAATAACTCATGTATGCAAAATCCCAATTAAAAAATAACCCATACCACAGTCCATACTTAAATACAAATTACAGTTCCAAAGTAATAAAAAATAAATTAAGTAAAATTTGATAAAGTTTATTGTGTGAAAAATTGAGATGAGACATCTGAATGTCGAGTCCAGTCCTATTTTTGAGGGTTATCTATAAATAGTAAACTAGGGGGTGAGCTTAAAAAGCTTAGTATGAGTCTAAGCAAAAATAAACATTCAATCAATCAACAGGCAAACAATTATTATAATAGTTCATATAATTCATTAGGGCATATCGAACTTTTGTATATGACATGCTCAATGGTACAATGCAATAGTCTTACCTATCCATCAACTAAACATCACGTGTTCCCTAGAACCTATCATCTGAAGACCAAAAAAATAAGAGCCGAAGCTCGATGTAGTTAACCCACTAGTAATAGTATGCAGTTAAAATTGCTAGTAAAATGCAGACAACATGCCAATAAGATGTGATAATTCACCAGTACTGCAGAATACTCCGAGGTGCAGTGTACTGACTAACCAATGTTACGGATAAACCGCCAGCAGTCCACAAAACTCCTCCATCACCCAATCAATATCCAAGCCCCATGCAATGTAATATGACATACTTTCAATGAGGCATATCACACTTTTTGATATCAATCTCAATTTGGTGGCATGCTTACATACTTTAAATTTATTGGTAACGGTGGCATACTTTTATGCTTTCAAAATTAACAATCTCAATCAATGGTATGTTTTTTCAAGTAAATAATAAACAATGTCAATCGGCAACATGCTTTAATATACACATTATACAACTCAAATATGACTCAATCACTCACAATTTTAAGCCCTAACATTCGACCATTACCTTTTATTACTTACCAATCTTGGTATACCTCTTAACTGTCACCAGGCCGTTTGACCATGTCAAAAATCAGCATGCATATTAATCGCATGCATAAAATATACCATTTTTAAACACTAATACACAAAAAAGTCAGACCGACACTTGATTTACGCGAATTACATGCACTAACATAACCACAACTTCTACAACTTAGATCTAGATAGCTCTAGATTGGATCTATACACAACATGAATAAAATTTGATTAAAACCAGCCTTTAGACACCCCTATAAGGTTTGGCCAGAAAAAGGATTAATAGTGTCAAATTGGATACAATTTTCGGTCACTTGATTACTCTATTTTGACTTAGAACGAAATACAAATAGCTTTCGATGTCACTACTAATCTGAGGCATTCGGTTTTGGTCTTGTATAGATTATTCGGCTATGGATCAAGTAACATTCGGCCAAAGTAGTAAATAAAGGAAGGATAAAACGAGATAAGATCTAATCAAAAGAAAAACTACTTACTCCACCAAAAGGTCATATTCAAAGAACCAATGAAAAACCCGAGTAGTACAGATGAATTCAGCTAGAGTAATCAGTAATTCAACAAGAAGAAAATAAAAAGATGAAGAGAAAAAAATGGGTGACACAAGGATGAAAAGAAAATAAGGAAAGAAAAAATGAGGAAAGAAAGAAAAACCAAGAGAAAAACCAAGAGAAAATAAAAGGAGAGGGAACAACAATAGGGTAAAAGAAAAGGAAAATGATGAAAAAAACAACTCAAGATAAAAATTAGTTTAATTTTGTTTTTGAAAACTGATAGCCTTTTCATAAATTAGATAAAGTCTTAAATATCCAAGTTAATCAAATTTTCCAGTGTTTGAATCAGATTGAAATCTGACAATTTTTTAGGGGTGAATGGCATAGGCTTTAAATGAAAAAGAATTTGCGAGTAAGGGGAATCAAACTCGGGTCACAAGGATACTTTCACTACTTCTTAATCACTAGGCCAATTACTCATTCTTGCTATAATTTTACAGTTTTATCAATTAGAAATTTGGGATGTGACACTAGGTTTGTTCTAAAAGAACAAGGATGAATAGAGAAATGGAAAATAAAAGTCATTCTCTATTAAGTTTTATCCTATTTATATAGGAATTTTCCCATAATTCCATTATAACAGGTTACCTAATCATTTTACATACATACACGATTCCACTAGTCATACAGGGTTGCACTATTCAAACACCATTAACGAGGTTTTATAGGTGTCATGTAAAATGACACGTTTCCTACATACAACTTGGCATGTTTCCTGTACATGTCCTACCAATTGCGGATTATAAAACAACAACCCTATGCGCTGTAATTGAAAACACCAATGGTGGGTTAATAACGGAAAAACTCGCCAAATGCAGAATAAAAATTTTCAAGATGACGGAACTTAGCGAAATATTCCGCAAGAGAACCTTCACCAAATGAAATAAGTAAATTCTCGTGAATTTAACTAGATGATACACGATTCATCACCAACCTCACTTATTCAACCAACCAAAACGCAGACTAGAAAAACTTGGAGTGTGACAAAGCAATTTAGATCTCTAATTCAAGAATTGGGGAACCACATCGAAATCAATCAACCGCCATTTTTTTATTTTTGCACATTTTAGGATTTAGTCCTTTATAGCTAGCTCGTAAATTAGTATAATTACTCTTGACTTTATATTGTGTTGTACTATAGGGTTGAGTGATTAGTCCTTTATCATGCATGCTTGTAGTTAGAATTGGTTCAATCGTCATCTCCTGTGAGTTCGATCCCCAGAGTACTTCGCACCTCGTTGTACAATTATATTACAATTGACCTATCACACTTGCAACAACTGCACGTAGTTATTGATTAATTGTTGTTTTTAGTGTTGATTTCTCTCATTGTCCGCGAGGATGATGAGAGACAGTTAAGTTGTTTTGTCATCACCGAGGAGTCTGTGCTAGATTGAGCTATTTTTAGTTTTGTACATGTTCTTTAGAGAGATAGTTAGTGAAAGATAAATTTATAGATACGACCTTTCTTTGTGTTTATTTTTTCTAAAGATAAATTTATAGCTCGTAAGAGTAGTGTATGACTAAGACTAGTAACAGGTTCGTACAATCAAACCGAAATGAAAATGAATTCTTACGCATGTGAGAAGGGTTAAACATCTAAGGGACGCCCAACCTCCACCTAGAGTCTAGCTGACTGACGAACCAAGAGTACAGAGACAACCACCACACTCACACCTGCCACCGACATAAGAAAAAACTTTGAGGGACTATGCTATGCCCAACTTAAAGGTTGTTCAGGGAAGCATTAATCTCCCGACGATTAATGCTAACAACTTCGAAATCAAGTCAATAATGATCCAAATGATGCAAACGATTATCCAATTTTAGGGATCGTTGAACGAGGATCCTAACAGCATCTCAAACGCTTCTTATCCCTTTGTGACACTTTTAAATATAATGGGGTAATCAGTGAAGTCATAGGTCTTTGATTATTCCCTTTCTCATTAATTGATGATATTTTTTGTGTGGATAGATTCGCAGCCAATTGACTCAATCAATATGTGGGACAAGTTGGAAATTCGGTTCCTAGCTAAGTTTTTTTTATCAAGATAATGAAGCTGAGGATGAACATCACTAATTTCGATCAACTTGAGGGAGAATTTTTATATGAGGTGTGGGAGCACTTTAAACTCATACTCCGTATTTGTCCATACCATGGCTTGCAAGATTGGTTATAGCTTCAAGGTCTTTATAACGGGCTAGATGGAAACTTGCCTTCTATTCTTGACGGAGTGTTCGCAGGGGCATTCATGTTAAAGACATATGTAGAAGGTTTCTAGCTTATCGATGATATGTTAATAAAATCCTATATATGGTCAGCTGAATGGTTCATATATTGAGCCAAGAAATCGACCGTGAATATGGTCATCAATGAGGATAAGTACCAACAAGTATTCAAAAGGCTCAATCAGCTTGAGATGAGTTTGGAAGAAGCGCAAGTCCCTAATCAGCCTATTTTAACTCACTTAATTGCAAGAAATGAGAGTGAAGGCACCATTTGGGGAGGACCTAATGAAAACAATCACGCGGAGGCCAACTGTTTAGAGAATATATGATATAACTCGTACTCTATGTAACACCCAATTTTCAATTAACCTAGAAACTTGAAATAATTGGAGGACTAAAGTAAAAGAGACAGTAAGTTGGTGACCTCTACTAAAAGAAACAGAAAAGCTAAAAATTAAATTGGACATGGTTGAGAACCAAAATTGGTTTGGTTAGAATGGAACCAGCTGGTTCCTTAGTGGGGGGACAAATGTTTAGGAATGGACGATTCTCATAATGTTGGTAATACTGTGGGAAGAGCTATAAATAGTTGGAAATGGGTTCCCAAGGATGATTTTTGTTCCTGACTCTGTTTCATTTTTTTCCTTCATGTTCTTTAGTAGCTTGAAGAAGGAATAAACATGGAAGGTTCTGCGTGGAGCAGGCTTCATGAGGATGGAGATGAAAAAGTAAGGAAACTAATAAGCTGGTAAGGTTCTCAGCCCTTTTGTGTGAGTAAGAATAGGTAAATAAGGTTGCGGGCCTTCAGAACCATTTTAGAGGCTCTGTATGCTTACGAAAGTTTAAGCTTTTAGGATGAAGTGCAAGTTTAACTAGTTGATTTTTTGTAACACCCTTAATCCAGTGGCCTGATGGCAAATTCCCTAAAATTTGAAAATCAAGTGGGGGTTTTCAGTTTTAAAAACTCTACAACTACCTTACTTTTCACTCATTTTCACCTGAATTGAGAGATTTCTCTCTCTTTTTTTCTTGTTTTCATAAATCAAGTATCGGAGAATAGATCTAAATGTTTTCTCACCCAAAATTCTCTCTAAAATCTCTCAAAATAATTTTCAAAATTGGGCAAAAAGTGATCCGAATTTCTTCAAGCATTTTGATTCAAACTTCCAAATCAATTATTTAAGTTCAATTGAAGGTAATCCTCGTCTTTAAACTAGCTTTTAAGTTGGTTTCAATCATAATTTGTTAATTAAAGTGATTATAATGGATTTTCAACTTTAATTTCTTCTTTCTTGAACTTGAGGATCAACAATGGTGAATCTTTAATTTTGAGTTGGAATCTAAATATTAATGGATCTCTAAGCTCAAAATAGGTCTAGTAAGAGGTTTTTAATGTTAAACCAAAAGATCAAACACGTTATCAATTTTGAGAAATTTGAATGTGATAAAGAACATGGATGAGTTTTCTGGAAAATTATGAAACGGATTAAATGATGAAATTAACACTTAGAATACATGTTATTGGACTAGGAATGAATATTAGAAGTGGTTTGAGGTGCTGAAAAGGGAGTTTAGTTGAGGAATTCCATATTTTTGCTTAGTTGTGCAACATTGGTAAGGTAGTTTAGAACAATGATTTAGATTCGTATACTTTATCAAATTTCTTGTTTTTTATTGCTATTGTTAGTTTGTAATGCATATTATGCCTCTGTTAAAGCTCCACATCAAGAGGAGAAACGTGCAAATTAGAATTGAAGCTCAAACTTGTTTGTTTGAACACATTTTTGCTTAAAGAGCTAAGTGTGGAGGTGAGTGATATTAAGGAAAATTTGGTAAATTGGCCTGATTATGTGTTAAATTAAATGTTTAATTAGTGTTATTAATGACTTAATTGCATATTGGATTGTTGGATTTGCAAAAATAGGTTTTATTTTATAAAAGAGCAAAATGGCAATTGGTTTGGTAAGTTGTGTATTATGCTTTTAGCTTGAATAAATTGTATGGAACAAATTGATATTTGGAGCATGAATTACTGATTTATTAAACATTTGATAAATGTGTTCTAACTGGTATATGAATATTGGGAAAACGATATTTGCTATGCTTAATTTTATTGATGTTTAAATTACTTAGCAACATGATTTTACTTGCATTTTAACATCCTAAATTAAGTGATTAAACAAAAAATTTTATGCCTTGTATGTATGATTGTATTGGTAACATTGCATGGTGGATCCATTGGATATAGTTGGCATGCCATGGGATTTGTGAGCACTCACCAATATTTGTTATATTGTAAGCATATGGCTCTTGGTGGATTGATTTGTTTGGAGTAGATAAGGGAGTGTTGAGCTTGAGTCTCCACTAATCGGATATTTGAAGCACTATAAGGGAGCATGTGGCTTTGACCTGCTCAATTTGAAGGACTGTATTTGATTTATGGGGGTTCAGAGATCCGTTTATCCAATGTATGATTGCACATTTACTTATTGCCATGGATGTATTATGCGAATATAATTGATTGATTGAGTTAATATTATTGAATGTTTATGTGTTAAAAGATGATTTTACATGCCATGGAAAAATTGATTCTTAATTTTTGAAATAACATGTGATGTTATGTGAAATGTTAACATGTTGTGACTGAAAATTTAATGCTTAATTGCTTTGATTTATGCATGATTGGGTGCAAATTACTTGATTTTTTAATATCATTCACTGAGATTTTTAAGCTCACACCCTCACATTTCATACAAAAAATTTTCAGGCGTAAGGAGTCAAGAAGCGAGTGTAAGGGTGATCTAAGAATAAGGCTCGGTAATGGCTTATGAAATTTACTTTAGAGATTATATAGGGGCATTGTGATGTTTTTGGGACTAGTTTTATTTTACTTGTAATGGACATTGGACATTAAAGTTTAGACTATAATTTTGAGGATTTTATAATTGCTTCAATACATGGTTTTATGTTTAATTGATGTTTGATTTATGGTATGATGATGAGTGTTCGTACGGTGGTTGATAACACGGTGTATGAAGCATGTATTTTATACTAAAAATGTTTAATTGAAGCTTACCATGAAGTGGATTGCTTGCGACTAAGGTGTGTAGCTTGTGTGAATTAATTGGTGTTTGCTAAGCATGTAATTGGGTGTTAAATTTTGATTAATTGTTGCATATTTGTTGTAAATAAATTAAATTGGAGATGTGTGGATGTTTATGGTAATTAATTGTAGTTATTTCAAGTTTAATGGGTAAGTAAAATATGTAAAATCGAAAAATTAAAACGAATTTTTGACAAAATAGGTGCAGTGGTTTGCACATCTTTTCACACAGGAGTGTGGGTTTTTGCGGGTTTGATTTTTTATTCTTGTAATCTAGTATTCTAATTTGCTTAATTTATAATTTAGTCCTAAAACTTGATTTGATTAGTTGAAGCCTTTAATGATAGGGAAACTTGGTAATATTTAAGGATTAGACTTGTAATTGCTAATATTTGGTAGAAACACTCTTAATTTTTAATTTGGAAAATGCACTAAAAGTTTGTAAAAGTTATGATTTAGTCCCTAATAATAAAACTTGAATTAGACATAGTAAATGAATTCGAATTAACCTGAAACTTTTAGGGCTTGCATAACTTGAGTAAAAGAAGGTTGGTAACTATTTAGAAATAAAATTGGGATAGTTTAACCTTAGGTGGTAAAATAACCAAAATACCCTTAGGTTTAAATACATAAAAAAAAGTTTAAAAATGGTTCACAAATTGCTTTTGCTTTGATAAATGATAGTTAATTAGTCATAAATGAGGTGTTAGAAGGTTGGGGTGTGCGTCGGGTGGTTGTTAGCTAGAGAGTCGCTTCGGTGGCTAATGTAAAGCTTCGAATTTAGGTTGGTCCATCCCGATTGGGTTTGGGGTGTCACAATGTTTTAGATGTTACAAATAGTAAACAGTTTAGTGGATGACCCACTGAAGATCCAAGACTGCATTTATGACTTTTTCTAGAGGTCTCTGACTTGTTTAGACAAAAGGGTGTTCCTGAAGATGCTTTGGACTTAAATTGTTTCCATATTCTTTAAGAAATCGTGCAAGAGCATGGTTGAATATTTTGTCGTCAAGAATAATGGCATCATGGAATGATCTTTACCAGAGATTTTTGCTACGGTATAATCTCCCAAATATGAATGCCAAGCTTAGAAATGACATCACACCTATTCGACAATCGGAGGATAAAACACTATATGAAGTTTGGGAATGATTTAAAGACTTAATTCGGAAATGTCCGATGCATGGATTTCAACAATTGGACTCATATAGAGATATTCTATAATAGGCTGAATGCAAATACGAGGATGGTAGTTGATGCTTTTGCCAATGGTACTTTGTTGGATAAATCTTATAATGAGGCATATAAAATTTTGGAAAAGATTGTCAACAATGATTATTAATATCCTACTATAAGAGTTGGGACAAGCAAAAGAGTTATTGGTACTATGTAGCTATAAGCAACCACTTCGATAATAGCCCAGGTATCTTCTTTGGCTAATATGATCAAAACAATAAAAAAGCCCACTATAATTTAGGAGATGAAATTAGTTGAGCTTTTGTGTGTTTATTGTGGTGAAGACCATGTGTTTCGTGAATGGCCATCAAACCCAGCATCTGTGTGTTACATGGGTAATTTCAACTGGAATAATAACCCTTATTCCAACATGTTTGAATAATGTATGCATGAGAAAAACCCATATCCAAAGAAAACCCAAACCATTGTCCAAATAAATTTTACAGTCCATAAATAGAATAAAACTTATTAAAAATTATTTTATAAAAAGAATTTCCCGAAGTCTGTTGTACTTTTGTATGCCACATCTAACCCTATTCTCGGGTATTAACTGAGAAGTTAAGACTATGGGGTGAACTTATAAAGGCTCAATGTGAGTCATAACAATTGTAATTATACAATTAGTCACATATTAAACAATCACTGGTTTCATTACCATACAATTCATGGCACATTTAATCCAACATTTGACCATGTTATGAGTGTGATGCAATGCAAAGTGAGTTCTACCCATCCATTCGCTACACACCACGAGTTTCCAGAACTCGTCTGCCAAATACCAAACAATGCATATATACTACTAATAAAAACAATATGCAGACATGCTGCCATCAATATATGGAGGAGCCACCAATAACAATTTACAAGATAATAGGTTGCCAATAAGTAGTGAATACACAACATTTTAGAGAGAGGGGCGACAATGGGCATCAAACAGGGCTGATATGGGCAGCAATAAGAAGGGTTTAAAGGTAGAATCAATGACTTTTAAAAGGTTAAAATACTCAACAAGGTGGCTGGAAATCAATAGCAAAGTATTAGGCACAAAAATGGTGAAAATCACCACAGTCTAGATGGCACAAGGAAGAGAAAGAAGAAAACATTGAGAGAGGAGTGGAACAGCTAGGGTTGAAAAAACATGAATAAAGGCTAAAAATGAATCAAAAAAATGTATTTAAACCTACGTTAACTAGGCTTGGACAACACAAAAATAGGCAAGGGAAAAATTTTAGCAAAAATTAGGCCAATTTGCATGAGAAGGGAATCAAACTCAATTATCAAGGATAACCACTCCAATTCTTAACCATTAAGCCAATTATTCATTCTTGAAACAATTTTACAAACTTTAAACAAAAAATTTGCCATGTTACAACTATCATGCTTTAAAATAGGTATATTTCCTATTTTAGTCCTTTGGTTAATTGCAATTTAAGTTCTCAAGCCATTTTCTAATTAAAAATCTATAGTAATTGGACTTGACAATTTAGTCATTGGACTCTATGTAAACACAATTTTCACTAATATAATAACTCTGTAAATATTTTTATTAAATATTTAAAGGCTCGATTTACAAAAATAGGATCCCAAAACCTCATTTTTCAACACCATTGGAGATCAGGTCGTTACATTAAGAATAATAGAAAAGATCAAGTGGTTGAAAGTTCAAAAACATTAGACATAGGTTCGAGTTGGTCAAAAATTCTAAGCACCTCCAAAAGCTTTGTTTGATTTGGATTGTCTACCTAAGACTCGATACACATGTACTTATTTGATCAGATTTATTTCTTTAGATATTACGATAAAGGTTTATTTTAGAAAAATTTTAAAAATTATATTATGCCAACTTAAACTTATTTTGTAAATGATTTTCCAATAGTAAGATCCTTTGTAATGTAAAGGGCTTCTTGTTTATAATAACTAGGACGGCATTGATACTCCAATAAAACCTTGCATTGCTATTGTATCTCAATAGACAAGGCCTATTTAGAAGGGGAGTTTGCCTTTTTCATTTTTCAATCCAAAGATGCTACATGCTTGTAAAATATCATAACTACTTTACCCAAATTGTCGGGATACTTTTAATTCAGTATAAAAGCCCCATCTTTTACTATAATGTTTAAGGCATTGAACCTAAAATACAAACCAAAATTAAAACTATAGTGCATTAAGAAATAAAAATTAAAACCATTTATAACAAAACTTTTTAAGCAATACATTCAACATTAAGACTTTAAAATCAAGTTGGGATAATTTTAAAGCAATTCCTAAATGGTTGGAGGTGTTTGGGACCGAGTACGAATTCCTAATTGTTTAATTGCAACAAAATTGTGTAGGAACCCTATTAGGGGCTTAGGTGTTGGTACTTGTGGACTCAAGTATCAATACCTATCCCTGTTACTGTAGAAATTTGTATTATGTCTACTAGGTACATGTACCTAAAATAAAGGTACTATACCCCTAACTCTTGCACTAAAAAAACTAACCTTGTAATTTCTTATTTTAACCCTAAACATTGCCAATTTATTTCTATGACTTTTGAAACTTTTTAACCAAGTTCTAAACACCATTTTTGTAACATTTGTTTTTAGTGAAATCAAAATAGTGATTTCAGGACCACAAATCTGACATGAAAATATTTATTTTAATATTATTTTAATGTCTACGATATGTTACTAGTGTCATATAAAAATTTCATTAAGAAATTTTGTCGTTTGCATGCTTAATTAAATGAAAAGGACTAAATCGTAAAAGGTGCAAAAGTACGGTTCTATTTGTTAAATGTATTAAATTGCTATGGAATTTTAATGTGAGTGACTTAAATGGTAATTAAACCATTTAATTAGTGGGTGGACAATCATGGACATATTATTAAGTATTTTAAGGGTTAATTTATAAGGTTATTTAAGTAAATTGATAGATAAGTTAAGTAATAATAATAAAAATAAAACATCATCTTCTAAAATGCCTTCTGATAGCACTAGAAAGAACATAGGTTTTCCTCCTTACTAATTGGTTAAATTGTTCCCATTTGGTTATTCTTAGCATATATTTTAGCATTTTTAGTTTAGTAGGTTGCATTTTATAACTCAGTGAATCCTAGCCTATTTTATCCTTAATTTTGCTATTTTTTTCATTAATGTCACTGCATGAGTTAATTCCAGATTGCGTCCAGAATTATCGCCGCACTTGACAGCTGTCTCATTAAGAAATAAAAATGTGTGAGTTGTCCAGTCTGGTATAACCAACCTATACGTACAATGACAGAATAATTCTGAGGAAAGGACACCTATAATGTGGGAGAATGTCATAAAAGGTGACATGAGAAAAAAGGGGGAGCTATTTTCTCTCAACCATCATCTTCTTCATCCTACCTTGAAGCTTGTGGCTATGGCAGCTTAAGCCTCTCACAAGTGAGCCAACGTGAAAATTAATGCAGACTAGCTTCTGACGAGGAGACCTAAGTGCGAGACAAGGGGGAATTGAGAGATTCAGTTGAGTTGTCTAGGAATAGTATTCTCCAATAGATTCTTTCTTATTTATTTCTAAATGCTGGTGATTACTCTCTGTTTTCTGTTTGTATAGAAATACACATGAATTCTTGATTAAATGTTATCTTATTCAATCTTTCTTTTATTGTTTAATCTTGGGTTTGAATGTTTCTCAATATGAAAGTGTTATTGTAGTCATTGACACTGGAAATTGTAGTGACAGTTCGAGCCAACAAGTATTCCAATGGAAGTTTAGTGATGATTAGAGGAATTTAGTACACTTGTTCTTAATAGTGCCATGTTGCCATCATCGGAAGGTGGGGTTAATGTGCATGTTTAAGTCTCATATTAAATAGAGGAGTCACGCTTGGTAACATATACATTGAATTTTATTGCCTCGACAAACACCTATCCTTTTATACCTTGTGAGCACTTAGTATGCTACTAAAGATTCATGTTCAGAATCCCAGTTTATCATTATAATATTTTATTTTATTATTTTCAAGTTATTGCATTGAAAACTATCCTCACAATTTATCTCTTTTCTATCTAGTTATTGCACCGACATTAATAGACAAAAGACAACCATCCTTGTGGGATCGATATCCGACAGACTCACATCTGTCTACCATACTTGCATCGATAGTGTACGCTTGCACATTATTGCTGTGACGTTAAACAGTCGGTCACCTTCATCCACCGAAATTGAAGCTTAGAAAACCTTCATGGAAGCTTGTTAGGTTCGGCTAAGCTAAACTTGGTGCATGGTGAGTGTTTTTCATCCCATTTTTAATGATTTTTATGTTTTTGAAGTCGTTGTAGCTTAATCTAGCTAGCCCAGGGACTAATTTACAAAATTGTTAGAGTTAGGGTTTTCTATGAACGTGTTCATGTGATTTTTGAAGTTTGATGGAAGAAAATGAATATTTGTTGATAAATAAATAAGTTTTGTAAAGTGATTTTTGATGAAATTATCATTTAGGGACTATTATGTAAAAATAGTAAAATATCATAGTGAAATTGTGAATTAATGCTTTTTTGAGTTGAAATAAGTCCCTAGGTAAGTCAGCTAGCATAGTATGTGGATGAAATTGCATGAATTTCAATTTACGAGCTTAGAGACTAAATTGTAAAGAAGTTAAAATAATAGAGGCAAAAGCTAATTTTTCAAAAGTATGGATATTTGACTGAATTGAATGGAATGAATATTAAATGGATTAAATTTGCTTATTTAGGTCAAGTTAAGCCTCGTACAAATTTAGATCGAGGGAAAGATAAAGTATCGGACTAGTTGAATCTATTTCGTCATCTTTATATTCAAGGTAAGCTCGTAAGTTTAAATAGCGTTTTAATGTTATTTGATTTAAATGTTATTATGCTATTTATCATATCATGTTATGACGGAAATCCAACAACGTTACGATGACTATCGAGTCCCGTTTGAACCTTAAGAGTATATAGGATACAAATGACATGTTATTAGGGTTAACATGTTTGGGTGCTAGTCTTGAATATCCTACCAATGGCTGAGTTTTATAGCATTTGTTGTGGATACTCGTCAGATTGTGTGAGCGGCATTGTGTAGCTACATTTCGACCGTCAGCTTATGTGAGCAGACCCATTTTATGGCTTGAGTGAGCATCTATGTAAAGGAAAAGGAAAGGAATGGTTTCGACCATGTGTTTAGCACACTTTGTGTGAGCTTGCCACGTATCCGATACTATTCTAAGTGGTTCAACGGGCATGAAAAGGGAAAGAATGGTAAGTGTATCAAAAGCTAAGTCAAGAACTTATAAAAAGGTATGAATTGTTGATGATCAAAGTATGAACACTCATGATTATGAAAAGTATGATTTAAGTGATGCTATGCTCATGTACTATACCTTACCATTATGATGATATTGCTAAGTTATGTTTTTAATCACTAACTTATGTTGTTGATGATGCTTAGGCTTGTGCCAAACTATGTTGAATTGATTCATATCTATTTTTAAGATTATGCATTAAAATGGTAAGCTATGTTCATGATTTATGAACTTACTAAGCATTATGTGCTTACGTTGTTTTTCTTTCCTATGTTTTATAGATTATCGGAAGCTCGATCGGTTTGGAAGATCATCAGAGACCTATCACACTGTCCAATGACTATATCGATAGATTTTGATGTTTTGGTCATGGTTATAATGGCATGTATAGGTGAATTGTGTTTGATGATCTGGTTGTTATGTTTGGCTTGTAAATATGATATTATGGTTTGTGTGCTTTTGGTACTTTGATGCCTTAATGGTTGGTGTTGATGTGGCTAAATGAATGCATGTTTTAAATGACCATTTTGATATGTTTTGATGAAGTTTCAATGTGGTCAATTGTGTTAAGTTTTGGTATGAAAATAGGTTAGATATGAATGCTAGATGAATGGTCAATTATGCATATGTCTAGATAGATTTAATGATTTGTGATTGAGGTGCCTTTTGGCATATTGGTTGTATGGATAAATGATCTATTGAATTGGTCCTATTATGCATGTTTTAGGTATGTTTTAAGGCTTTCTTGTATGTGCAAATGGCTTGAATTTGGCCTATTTCTTGTCCACACAGCCTAAGACACGGACGTGTGTCTCAGCTGTGTGTGACACACGGCCATGTAACACGGCCATGTGTCCCCTGTAGGTTTCAAAGGTAACAAGTCAGGCAGTTACACAAGCTAGCACACGGCTTGACACACGAGCGTGTGGCTTGGTCGTGTAACCCAAGTCAAAGAGTTACACGGGCACGGACACGGGCTGGGACACTGCCGCGTGTCCCTATTTTGAATGTTACATGGCTTGAGACACGGGCATGTGTCTCAGCCGTGTGAGACACATGGCCATGTGACCCTCACAATGTGCAATTTTCTATCTTTATCCATAAAGTTCTAAATGTTTTCGATTTAGTCCCGAATCGTTTCTAAAGTAATTCTAAGGCCTTGATGGCTCAAATAAGGGAAGATATGCATGTGTTTGAATGAATTATGCTATGATTTATCAAATTTTTGGTAATGAATGTTTTAAGTTATGATTTTACGGTAATACTTCGTAACCCTATTTCGGCGACAGATACGGGTTAGGGG
The DNA here is from genome assembly GCA_008044935.1 of Gossypium turneri. Taxonomy (NCBI): domain Eukaryota; kingdom Viridiplantae; phylum Streptophyta; class Magnoliopsida; order Malvales; family Malvaceae; genus Gossypium; species Gossypium turneri. Next base: position 54,623,335 of record CP032581.1, read on the forward strand.
TGTTACAATTTTAGAATACACAAGCATATTCAACCATCATGAAACATAATCATACTCAACAAGTACTAGACAAAACTACCAAACTAGATTGCTTTACAAGTAAGAAACTAGCCATTCATATGCATAAAATTCAAAATTCTAATTCAAACTTATGAAATAAGGCCTAAAGCAAAGAAAAACCATAAAGTATATAAGAAAAAGGGGTTGATCAACAACACATAACAAAGAACTAGATACATCCTAGCTCAACCATAGAAAAATCAAGTTAAATATTAACATATATACATAAGAAATCAACCATTATATATAAAAGGCACCCTACGTACATGCCCCAACATTTAGTACATAATGTTCATAGTCTGGTCACCTTGTGGATAGTTTCATGTTCGTTCTATGTATGGTTTCCAGAATTCACTAGTTGAGTATTTACACGCAAGAAATAACGACACATAAGTATATAATGCTTAGGAAGCTATAATGGAATTCACTATACTTACCTTGTTTTTAGGTGAGTACACTAAATACCAAAAAGACATAACATTAAACCTAGCTATGATAGAGCAATAGGAAAAACATAAGGTAAGGTAAGCAAGGTAATAACTATATGCACATATGTCTATTGTCATTCTCATTTACAAAATTAGCATACAAGATCAAATATATATTCATTCATACATTAGTTTATAGCATTGTATGTGATGAGCTATAAAAGTAACATATTTTAATCTCATTTTTAACGTGCTTTTGGATGATTAATTATGCAAATTAGTGAATTTGATGCTCCTAATCCTTTAAATTCATATTTCTATACTTAGGAGAGCATTTCGGAGTGAAAGGAGCGAAAAATGAGCCAAAATCGGACAAAAAAGAGCTACTTTCAGGATCCACATGGGCTGGACACACGCCCGTGTGAGCCACACGGGTTGGCTACACGCCCATGTGCCAGCCCACGTCGATTTTGCATTCTACTTCCCAAATACACGGAAAAACCCAATTTTTAGGCTTTTTGAGTATTCTAAAGACTATAAATACCTATTAGAAGAATAGAGAAAGGGGCAATAAGAGAAGATCGAAGAAAACACTTGAGGAACGCCATTGAAATCAACTCGGAAGGGATCTCCCTCAAGATCGAAGATCTCCATTTAATTTCTTTCAAAGTTTTATTGAGTTCTTTTATGTCTTGTGGTTATCCTAACTTTGAGATGTTTCTATTCAGGATTATGAACTAAATTCCCTAAATACTTAGGGAGAATGAAACCTATGATGAATCCTATTATTTTATTTCTAATTTACATGATAAATACTTGATTCTTGTTCTCAATTATGTATGCTTATTTCTTGTTTTAATATTTCCGGGATATTAATTCATGTTTAATGTACTTATTTCAGTGGAGCAAAAGTCCCTATTTAAGAGTAGATCTAACATAATTGAGTGGAGTTGCATGTGATCCGAGAAATAGGACGACATAAATCTACCGAATTAGAGCCAAATCTAATAGGGGAATCCATAGATAGAGTTAATGCGACGATAGGGGTTTTAATTAGAAAGAAATTTCAACTAAGCAACCTAGAGTCAGTTGTTCTTATTCTCGAAAGAGATATTAACATAATTTAGGGATTTCTACGGATCAAGACACAAGTGAATAAATCATTTAATTCAAATTCATAATAATAGCTTAAGTCCAGGTGGATTCTTTCATAGGTATTGTCTATCTCATTAGTTATCTTTGATTATTTTCCTATTTCATTCTCTGTTGCGTTATTAGATAATTTAGTTTAGTAATTTTAGATTAAAACACATCACCCCAGTTTTTCAGTTAGATAATAAGAAGATGGTAATTACTGGTACTTTTAGTCCTCGTAGATATGATATTTTCTACTCACTATAGTTATAATATTATTCGATATGTGCGCTTGCCTTAGTCATATTTATAGTTAGTTTAGTGACCATCAGCATGTCATATTCCTTATACAATGACTCTTTTATATCCGGATTAACTTGTCACCCAATGCAACCTTAGTAAAAACGAACTTAGTCACACGAGTGAACTACACCACACCAAGGTACATAAGTACAAAGCCCGTAGGAAATACATGTACATGTACATCCATCCACCACACCAAGGTCTCCAAAGATACAATACATATTCAATGATTCACAAAAAATGTTGACTCATCCAATGACATAATAGAATCTTCATAGCAATATTAGACCCATACATAAATGTGCACATGACTCTATTGGCATACCAACTATATCCTAGCTTTTCTATCAAGTTTACATGAGCATTTATCATTCATGTACATATGCTTATTTTGACAATCACATTTCAATTTTCGTAGTTCATAAGCCATAGTTTCGTACAAACACATGAGAATATCATTTTTCAATCTCTTAATTCACATAATAATTATTCTTCTTACTCACAAGCTCACTTCTATACATTAGTGCTTCCTTTCCAAGTATGTTGATTCCATTTAAATTTTAGCATGTTTTATAGCTAATAACTCTAATAACATGAAGATAGACACAAGCATACACATCAAACATGAAGGATATTAAGCTCTATGAGAACTTACTTTTCAAAACACAAAATGGATAGAAATCTTTCAAGGTTTTAATAAAAAAAATTTGTCTTTTTCTTTGCTTACTTCAACTCTTTTTCTATTAATACTTACAAATCATGTAGTTACCACTAGGAATTTAGAAATTAATGGTCACTTAATGACCATTCAAATAATTGGTAATGCAATGAGATGCAAAGCTTTTGTACAATTCAAACTCTAATATTTGAAATTCCTGTAACTCAAGTTTTACCCGACCGAATCTTAAACTATCCAAAAACATAACCATATCTCAAAAATTTAAACCCTTGTCTCATTAAACCCTTAATCTCTATTAATGGCTAATTAACCATTTTTCAAAAACAACCTATTCTCATCGTTACCTACCAACATTCAAGCTAATGAAAACCATAATTCAACCTCTAAGCACCTTAATATTCATAATCAAGTTTCTCTCTCTAATTTCCTGTAGCACCTAACAATGATAACTTGACAATACATCAACAATTCAAAGTTATAAGGAGTGGGTTATCATTAAGTATCTTACCAAGTTAAGTATTTCACTAAAATGGAAAGGAATGTTCATTTACACAAGAAATGGATCTCATGATAATGGTATGAGAACTTAGGTGTTTTTCCATTCTTCTCTTAGGCAAATGGTGGAGGAAGATGATGGTAATTGAAATTCTCTCTCCCAGATACTCAAGTTAATATATATGTATATTAATTAACCAAATTAAGCTAATTATCAAATAGCCCAATGACCAAAATTTCAAGATGGAAATGTTATTGGAAATTGTTGGATAGGATTTAGCTTTGCCACTAACATAATTTTAATCATGGTTTATTTGCATTTAGACCCTTGGCCTAATTGTACACTAAAGACTTGATTAAATATCCAATCTAATATCACTAGTTTAAGTTAGCTATAACTTATTCCTTGTACTATATTTACTTAATAAATGATTCTATTTTCAAATTTTTTCCTTTGACTCGTAATTGCTATATTAAAAAGTTTCTTGCTAGCTTGACTTAAAAAATTTAGCTTCGAAATCGATTTTCTAAAACCAACAAACAACGAGGCATTACATATTGGATAGCATAAATCCTAGAAACTTTTTAGCTCCCAAAGTGAAGGCAAACTTGTTGGGATTTAATCTCATGTTGTAGCCTTAGAGCACCTTAAAAACCTTTTATAGGTCTCACAATTGTTGTTCTATAAAGGAACACTTTACTAGCATATCATTGACATAGACTTCCATGCTTTTCCCAATTTGTTCCTTGAATACATTATTAACCAAGTGTTGATACATGCCATCAATATTTTTCAAGTCAAATGACATCACTTTATAGCAAAATAAATTATCTTTATTAACATAAGAGGTATTTTATTAATGTTTTGGAGCCATTACAATTTGGTTGTAACCTGAAAAGACATCCATGAAACTCAAATCTTTATGTCTAACAGATGCACCTACTTGTTGATTGAGAGTTAGAAGGAACAACATTAATTTTTTTTTTTGTTTATGTCTATGAAAATCAAAGGCATCCATTAATCTTTACGGCACTTTTTGTTTAAGGTGGTGAAATTCACTCACATTTCCATTTCAAATTGTTTTTGTCCACCACAACATTAAAAATTTGATGTTGCCTCTTGAATAAAGTTTGAAATAATAATTTACCAACTTTTTATTTCACTGCGTTAGCTCTATCTTGAGCGAGAATTTTTTTCTTAAAAGGTTTTGTAAAAGACTAACATATGGATCAATGCCTGACATGTCAACTAATTATAAAAATTGTCAACATTATGCCTAAACTAACTAATTAAGGTTTACATTTTCGTTCTTGGTGAAACAAAGGAGATTCGAGTTATCTTATATGGATCATCATGATATAACTATAAGGCTTTCATTTGTTCTTCTTTGTATAAATTCATCTTAACTCTTGTATCTAATCTCTCCAAGTCATCATGATATTGTTAATTAAATTGACTCGAATGTCAGGCATGATGTAATATTATCTATGAATACTATTTTTTCCCTAAAGATCTCATTCAACTAGGATCCTTATTTTATAGAGTCAATTGTAGAGACGTAATATGACATCATTGCCTCTCTATTTTCAAATTAAAGTCAATAGAAGCAATTCTTGTCGGGATGATAATTTTACTTCTATGCAAACTGTTGCCATCCTCAACATTGGTTGGTATTATATGTTAAAGGTTGATCAACAACCAAGAATCCACCATATTTGTGGTATTGATTTTACATCACCAAACATAACTGGAGGTTAATTAAAAAAGCTAAAAATCTGGCTCACCCTCTTTAATGTAGTTTTCTTTAGGCCTATTTACATGAAATCCTCTTGATGTAAGACTTCAATCGCACTTCCACTATTAAGTAGAATTGATTTCACTTCATATGCTACTATCATCACTATGACCACAAAAAGATCACTGACACTATCATTGAGAATTACATCTTCATCTTTTTTATCAAAACTAACTTATTAGCTTTTGCTGGACAAGATCTCTTTGCTAAATATCTTATTGACATTGTTAAAAATTGAACGTAGATAATGGAAATATAGAACGATTGCAAAGTAAAAAGAAAGAAAAATAAAACACACATTTTACATGGAAACCCTTTTGGGGAAAAAACCACGAGCAGAGGACAAGAAAATTCACTAATGTTGAAAATCAAATGATACAAGAGGAGTTTCGACTACATCTATTTAAAGGCTGAAAACGCTTATTCTAATCAATGTCAAATAGAATAAATGTAGTTCTATACGGATTGCCTCAGCCTTAAGCCCTCCACAAATACCCTAGTTTTACCACTGTATTATTTCTTTTACAAGGATTCGAGTCACAAATCTAACAGACATTATACTTCTCAAATGAGACTTTCACTTTAAGTTCGTTTTAATTAATTTCAACAATCATATTTATTACTTTCCTGACATTATTTTCCTTGTGTCTTAACTTGCCTATATTTTGGAAAACTTCTATCTTCATTTAATTTTTTTTAGCAAGGAGTTTGCACAGCAAATTTTCTAAGTTGACTATGTCTAATGGTTGTTTTAATAGAATTGTCCAAGCAGGCACAATCTTATGTTTTCTGGTTAGCATCCCAATGAAATTGGCATTCGTAAAATGATTGTCTTCTTTGATAACTCATTTTTATTGGTAGTGAGGACTCAAGAATACAATGCCTCTCTATTTCACTTAAAATGCAAGCAATGAAAGTTTAAAGGGGTATAATTGTCTAACTTACTATAGTCAGCTCCCTTTTTTCTTATAGGTAAATGATCCTTAGGGAGAGCTTTGTCATTCTTGGCCTATTAAGGGGATTGCAAAAGATGTTGTCCATTTAAGTTTATTTCTATGTTAAGGCTTCTTCATTATTTATATCTATTAGGAGGTTTTCGCTTCCTAAGATGGTAAATTATATATTATGCTAAGCTGAAATGATCCTTAAAAACATCTGTTCTAGGCATATTCATTTTTTTTTATTTGTGTGCATCTTTTAGCTTTCTTATACAAATAATAAAATCTCTTGAGCTTATCATTATTACGTGCATATATCAAATGTTCATGAACAACATCAACAATAAATGTTTCGATAACGCAATCATTTATTAGGTTTTTGGTCCCTACTATTGTCATATTGAAATAAAAAAATAATCTTGAAACGATTTATCGGGCTTTTGCTTGATGGAAAAAAGGCTAGTGAGGCTCTTGTACGTCTTATTATCGAGGAAATGACTTATGAATTAGTGAGCTAGCTCTTCGAAATTGTGAATAAAACCTTCTGGAGAGGCTAGATACCAATTTTTCGTATGACTTCTTAAAGTCATAGAAAAAACTCTACAATTAACTGCATCAGTGGCACCTAAAATTTCTATATACTTGTACTCATAAGATGGTTGTTCGTATCTTTGGTCTCATTATAATATTTTTTGATGGCTCAAAATTTTGAGGCATGTATTCAACAACTATCTTAACGGCTAAAGGATTATTAGAGTAAGTTATTATTTAACATCATCAAAGTTGATTTTTTTGAAGGCTTGTAATTCTTTCTTAAGGCCTCATTTGATTTTCAAGAGAGTATTTTGTTGTTGGGATGGTGCCATTTGAGGGTGGTTGTAACCTCCCAAACCCGGCGTAGATGTTATGGTCGAATTGTGGAGATCACATTGGTCACCTATGCGACACTATTATCTAATCATTTGTTGAAAACCTTAAGTACCCTCTCTTTTAGGAAAAAACCACGGTTTATCTTTATTATTTTTGGAAAACATTCATTAATGAAATATACGATTCTTAGGTCATGTTATTAGCACCTGTGTTGTTTGGAAACAACTATCTCAGCGTTCCTTATCGAGAATTTTGTTATATTTTATGCAGCGGAAAAATTTGATATTAACAAATTAATTTTTTAAGCCAAATATCATGCTTTATTCATTTTCAAATAATTCTATAATAACCAAATCTATATGTCAAGTATGCATGCATGAAAATCACAAAGTAGAAAGAAAAAAAACCCAACCACAGTTCAAACAGCTTTACAGTCCAAAAACCTAATAAATCTTATTAAAACCCAAAATAAAAATAATGTCTAAAGTCTGTCATATGTTTGCATGCCATGTCTGATCCTACTCACGTTCATTACCTAAGATGGTTGAAACTAAGGGAAGAGCTAACTAGCTCAGTTTGAGTCAAATCAATGAGATCATTCAATCATACATGCTAATATCATTCACCTCTATTACATTTGCAACACAAACATGTCATGTAACACCCTATACTCAACCCGGTTGTCGAGCCCAAGTAACAGGACACTACACCTACGTCACACCACCACACATTACGTCACGTCTCATTAGCATGCAAACATTGTAACACACATAACCTGTTTCTTTTGTCAGAATAAGGTTACAGAGTGTTACTGTACAAAAAAGAACATTCCATAGCATATAGCATTCAATTATCAAATTGATTTAAATAAATACATATGTAAATCAAAGGGTATAAATTATACATTTATAGGCCTTAATTCGAGCCTACGAGGCCTTAAAAATAGTTTAAGAGCAATTAAGGACCATTTTGAAACAAATCAGAAAGTTCAAGGAAAAACTAAAAATTTTCAAAATAGGGGTCACACGACCGTGTGTCTAGGCCATGTGACAGATCCTAGACCGTGTGGCTCCATACATGGCCCTGTGGCTATCCCACATGCCCGTGTGGCTACTCTACCTGCCTATGTGCTCTCCCGTGTAACTCATTGACTTGGGTCACATGGCCGTGCCGCAAGCCGTGTGCCAACCTGTGTGAACCCTGCACCTAAAACGTTCAGGGCACACGCCCATCTGGGTTGCCTGTGTGTGACACATGGCCGTGTGACAGCCCGTGTCCCAGGCTATGTGTCCCAAAAAAAGGACTAAAATCATACTTGTTCTTCATTCAATACCATAGCAACCTAAACCAAATTATACCACCTCATTTCATCACCTTAAAACATATCAAGGGCAACCAAAACATGCTGAATATAATCACCTAAACTTACCTAAATTGTCTTTCTAATTCACGTCACATGGTACCTATAATCTTTCTTTCTTAAAAACAAACATATAAACCATCATACACACATATTGACTTTGCTTACCTTGACCTCAAACACCATGCCTAATTTCATCCAAATACTTCCATTCATGATCAAACATTTATCACAACTTAGAATTTAACATTGCATACCATAAGAGGTTCTAAAATTTATCACATCAAGAGCATACCAACCAATACATAACTTTAACACTACAACAAATTAATTAGCCCTACTACATGCCATAAAAGCTAGGATGTTTAAAAAAACTACCAAAAAAGTCCTCGAATAGTGTGATTCTTCAAGTTTGATCAGATCTCCCTATCACAATATGTAATCTACCAAAAAAAGACAAAGGACGATTAAGCTTACTTGAAGCTTAGTACGTTCGTTAAGCCAAACAATAACCTTACCGAATTAAACACATAACAGAGCAAATTATACGATTAAAATAACCAAGATCCTGTTTGTCACAGTTCATATCAAGTAAGAATTGAATAGTACATTAGTCTCATTTCTTATTCCAAAACATAGCTTGATATGTTCCTAAATCACTAGTATCCAATACAAATCATTACACTAGCTCGAAGCCTGCTGGGCAACATGCCCGCTAATTACATCGGCACTAAGCCGACTAGGCAATAAGACCGATAGATACACCGGCACAAAGTCTGCTAAGCATTAAGCCCAATAGATACACCGACATAAAGCTTGCTAGGCACAAGGCCTGTTATAGTACAGTACATTAGCATCTCACCTGTTAGGCTCAAGGCCCAATTTTATATGCTTAAATAATTTTCAATTTCACAATTGACCTCCGTTAGATCAGACATTCAAAGATCATGAAACACTTCATTTACTAAAATAGTAACAAGTACTAAAGAAGATACCTATAACTTATTTACATGAACGAACTTATCGGACTAGTTTGCAGTAACAACTTGAGTACAGGGACTAATCCGCAACCTTTCCTTCCCACGATCGTTAACACGTTCTCGATCTAAAATGATAATATCATTCAATTAACCAAATAAATAGAAAAATTCAATTCTTTTATGCAATTTAGTCTTTTATCACATTTTACAAAATTGCCCTTAACTTTACCTTTTTATTCAATTTAGTCCCAAAGCCCTCAAACATGCAAATTGACCTTTTTCTTCTAAAACCAAACTTAGCTGAATGATCTATGGATTTCTAAAAATCCCTATTTGCAATTATTTCACATTAAGTGCAATCAATTTCATCGTTTTAACAATTTAGTCCTTAAATGTTAAAATCACTAAAAATCACTTTACAAATTAGTCTACCCAAGCAACAAAGCTTCATATTTCAACATTAACTTAATTTAACTCTTCAATGGAAACATTTATTACATTTAAAAATTTCACAAATTATACCTCGGTTTAGTAAAATCAAGCTAATACGAGCTCAAAAACATAAAAGTTACTAAAAACAGGTAGGAAAATTACCTAAAAGCTTCAATCTTTGCTTAGCCGAATCCTAAGGTCCTTCAATGGTGTTTTCCTATTCTAATTACGGTGGAAGATGAAAATTAAGGAAGAAGTTTTCATCCTTTTCTTTTATTTTTTCTTACATTTCCATTATTTATAATTTTGCCATTAAAACCCTTTTAGTTCAATAAAAATCCTTATAATTCACTAGGATAATCGTCGACCATTATTCAAATGGTATAATTACCATTTGAATCCCTCTCTTACCTTCCTTTTCCATTTTAATGCATTCCTATAACAGAATCAAACTTTTGTAACCTTTACAATTTAACATTTTAATGTATCCCTTACCACCTAAACGTTAAAAATTTACAATTTACAGAATCATAAATTTAATAAGACTTAAATGACCTTGTAAATATTAAATTATTAATATTTACGGACTGATACGTTGGAATTGTGGTCCTGAAACCATTGTTTTCGACACCACTGAAAGATAGGTTGTTACAACCATCATCATATTTAATCATTTATAGGGGTTTCAAGTCTAAAATACCCTAGGCGATGTTAAACTTTACTAAACGTACATTAAACGACCTTATAACGAGTTAGAAGCATGCTTAAAGACCACTTAATGAAAATTTCCAAAAAGTCACATAAGTATCAATACTTTCTCGCTGGCATCGATATTTCTCATAATGGGTATTGATATCGTTTAAAAAATCAGCACCTTTTTAACATTTTGTTTTTCTGCAAAATTTAAAACCCAACATTTTATCGATAGAATTTCAAAAGTATTTATATTTCCACCCCAAGTATCGATACTTGAGAATTGGTATCGATACCAAAATGAGCTACTGACTTCCTGTACATTCGTTTCAATATGGAGGTATCAATGCTAATGCCCCGATTATCGATACCTTTGTATAAATTAGCAAAAATTACAGCAAAACAAGAAATAATGCACATTCAAAGATTTATCCCTTCAACATGCATCAACTAACAACAAATCATCCAGCATCAAAATGACCATAATTATAGTTTCAATCAATATCTCAATCACAATTATTCTAACTGAAGAAAAACCAATAGAATAATGATAAAAATCCATCAAATCTTAAAAGAATTTAAAGAAATCAAAACATCAAAGACATAATATGTGTAACACCCCTAACCCATATCCGTCGTCAGAACAGGGCTACGGGGAATTACTGGAAATTCACAGATTAAATATAGACATTTCATCTCACTTCACATTGATATCAGAAATTAATCATATATTAATCATATTGTCCTTATATGAACCCTCGAGGCCCAAAACATACATTAGAAACAAGTCAGGACTCTTTCGAAAACTCAAAGAATTTTTCGTAAAATCTCAAAATTTTTCCAAAGTGCAGGGTACACACGCCTGTGTGGTCAGGACGTGTGGCTCACACGGTCAAGGGACACACCCATGTCTCAAGCCGTGTGAATATTCGAAATAGGGCACACGGCCAAGTCAAATGCCAGTGTACTAGGCCGTGTGAACATATTAATTTTCATTAATTAGGTGCAGAGATCACATGGCCAAGTTAAATGCCAGTGTGCTAGGCCGTGTGAACATATTAATTTTCATTAATTAGGTGCAGAGGTCACACGGCCAAGCCACATGCCCGTGTGCCAGGGCGCGTGAAAATACCCGAGCATTCTATTTTTGAATTTTTAAGATGTAGGGGAGACACGGCCATGTCACACGCCCATGTGCTAGGCTGTGTGTCACACATGGCTGAGACACACGACCGTGTATCTGCCAGTGGGACAAAATAAGGTCATTTTTACGCCCTATTTCTCACCCAATCTTGTCTTCCACCTACATTAACACTTAAACAAATTCCAAATCCAATACAAGACATTTTAACCAAGCCAAAACCAAGTCATATGCATGATACTTTGATCACCTATATTCATATACTCAATCTTACCTAATTGATCAAATTCACATATATGCATATTTTACTAAATATGCTATCTTAATCCATTCATCCATATATTTACCATTATTTAACCATTTCAAATTTCACACACATAAAATATGTTAAGGCTATATATATATCTCAAAATGTACCAAAATTAAGCCATTCAAATGACTATTATCAACCAAACACATCTATATGCTAACATTGGCCAAGATAACCTATACATGCCATTATGCAAAAGTTGATTTAATATTTATACCGAAAAAGAGTGGTTGATAGTTTGATGTGGCTCCGACTAGCTTCCAACCTTAACAAGCTTCCGTATAACTATAAAATAGAGGAAGTAAAACAGAGTAAGCATATAATGCTTAGTAAGTTTGTATAACAGAAAATTTACTTACCATATATTTCCACTTAAGTTAAGTATACAAAAATACATCCAAAGCAATTTAGCAATTAGCCTAACACACATAATCTCATCAAACATGTTAATCATGCATTTCATGTGAATAACCAAAATAAAGATGAGCTCATCAAATATCATGTTTTCATATGTTTTGAAGTATATACAGGTAACAATTCATTTAGAGTTCATTTTAACTTATAGCAGAATTTCACTCGTTGAATCATTTGAAATCTCGATGGATACATGGGTAGTACACACAAAGTGTACAATTCTGTAAATCTGTCAATTCATATTCGAAAATGCTCTTACGAGCACATAAACAGAAAGCTCTCTCTCTCAAGTCATATAACGGGAAGCTCATGTGAGCCATGTAACGGGAAGCTCATGTGAGCTTATAACGGGTAGCTCCGAAGACCAATTAACAAGTAGCTCCGAAGAGCAATTAATCAGGAAGCACCGGATAGCCATATAACAGGAAGTTCAAGCGAGCAATATTGGGAAGCTCACAAAGAGCCTATATGGGACGCTCATAAGAGTTGCAGTGTGCCCACAACACATGTAAGATGATGACCGATCGGGATGCTCCGAAGAGCTATTAACGGGAAGCTTGTAAGAACCATAAAACGGGAAGCTTGAGAGGGATTATAATGGGACAATCTTTCGAGCTACGATATGTCCTCAACATATGCAAGATCATAACCAATCGGGAACCCTGTATCCAATCGAATTTCATTCGTTCAAATGAGACTTAATATTTTTCAGGTATTTCCGGATATGTAATCAAATTTCATATACATGGCCATTACATAATTCACATACATATCATACAACTCAAGCATAAAATTACACAATTAAGTTATACGAGTAAATTTAACTCAATTTAATACAATTCATATTCAATTCAGTCCATTTCACATCTTAGGCAAAATTACCATTTTCCCATATACTTTTAATTAATTACGATTTCATCCCTAGGCTCGAAAAATGAAATTCATGCAATTTAATCCTTATTCCAAGCCTAGCCAATTTTCATATATCACAATAACAGTCCATGTATTTCACAAAAATCAAAATTTTTCCATGAATTTTACATCTTTTCAATTTAGTCCCTAAATAATGTTTTCATCAAAATTCCTTTAACAAAAGTTGTCTATCTATCAACAACCTTTCATTTTCTACCATGAAACTTCATAATTCATGCATACTCATCCATGGAAAGACTCTAGTACTTTGATAACTTTACAAATTAATCCCCGAGATAACTAAATTAAGCTATTACGATCTCGAAAATGTAAAAATCATTAAAAACGGGACAAGAAAACAACCTAATCAAGCCAAATAAGTTTGCTTGGGTTCTCTTCTCTTAGCTAGGGTTTCCATAAAAAAATTGGGAAAGATGATGAAAAAAATGATATTTTCATTATTTAATCAATTATCATTTTTTTTTCTACTTTCCACTTTCATCCTTTTCTTTAATAAATTTCCATGGATGAATCATCATACTTAGCTACTAACTCCCTCTTAATGGTCTATTTTCCATATAAGGACCTCTAATGTTGAATTTCGTAGCTATTTGTTCCTTTTAGCTACTAGAATTCAACTTTTGCACTTTGTGCAATTTGGTCCTTTCCATTAAATTAAACATAAAATCAGGAAAATTTTCTTTCTGAAATTTTCGTACAATATTTCTATCAACATGCAGACCATGAAATAATATTAAAATAAATTTTCTTTCAGACTCAGATTTGTGGTCCCGAAACCACTGTTCTGATTTCACTGAAAACGTGCTGTTACAGCTATCCCTCCCTTAAGAATTTTCGTCCTCGAAAATCTTAGCAGTGAAGAGGTTTGGATATTGTTTCCTCATTGTTTCTTCTGGTACCCAGGTAGCTTCTTCTATTTCGTGTCATTGCCATAGGACTTTTACTAAAGCTACCTTTTCATTTATCAGTTCTTTTGTTTCGTGTGCCAGAATTTTGATCTGTTTCTCGTTATAAGTCATATCAGGCTGAATTTCAACCCCTGTCGAGGAGATAACATGTGAAGGATTTGACCAATATCGTCGTAACATAGACACATGAAAGACATTATGAATCTTTTCTAGTTTCAGTGGTAAAGCCAATCGGTATGCAACAGGTCTAATTCTTTCAGTGATCTCATATGGCCCGATAAATCGTGGACTCAATTTGTCTTTACGGCCAAATCGAAGAACTTTCTTCCAAGGTAAAACTTTCAGAAATACCTTGTGACCAACTTGAAATGCTATTTCTTTTCTTTTAAGATCTGTATATGATTTCTGACTATCAGAAGCTATTTTCAGACTATCTCGAATAACTTTCACTTTTTTTTGGTTTCCCAGATCAGATCAACTCCATGTATCTTTTTCTCACTGAGTTCAGTCTAATACAATGGAGTTCTATATTTACGACCATACAGAGCTTCGTACGGTGCCATCTTAATGCTTGACTAATAACTATTATTATATGCGAATTCGACTAGCGGCAACTTTTTATCCCAATTGCCTTCGAATTCCAAAACACAACACTGAAGCATATCTTCAAGAATCTGTATCACACGTTCGGACTGACCATCGTCTGAGGATAGAATGCAGTACTAAAATGTAATTGCGTACCCAAGGCCTCTTGCAACTTGTTCCAAAATCAAGATGTAAACCGCGGATCTCTGTCTGAAATAATGGAGACTGGCACTCCATGTAGCCTGACAATCTCAGAAACATATAACTCTGCTAATCTATCCAGAGAGAAATCCATACGTATCGGAATAAAATGTACAGACTTTGTCAAACAATCAACGATTACCCAAATGACATCTTTTTTTCGGAGATAGGGGTAAACCTGACACAATGTCCATAGTAACTCTTTCTCATTTCCACTCTAGTATTGTCACTGGCTATAGCAACCCCGAAGGTACTTGATGTTCAGCTTTAACTTGTTGACATATCAAACATCTAGATACAAATTCAGATATATAATATTTCATTCCCGGCCACCAGTACATATTTTTCAAATCATTATACATTTTATTACTCCCCGGATGCACGGACATAATACCATTATGAGCTTCGTACAAAATCTTCTGTATAAGCTCTAAATTCTTTGATACACAGACTTTGCCCCGAAATAATAAACAATTATCAGGTCTAATTTGAAATTCTGAATCATAAGTCGATTCATATTGTACTCGTTTAACCTGTAACTCGTCATCATTTTTCTGAGCTTCACAAATCTGTTGTAGAGACGTCGGTTTATTTTTTAACTCAGCCAAAATTGAACCATCATCAAACAATGACAATCGGGTATTCATTGCTTGTAAAGCAAACAGAGATTTTCTGCTCAGAGCATCTACAACTACATTGGCTTTTCATGAATGATAATCAATAACCAGATCATAGTGTACAATTCAGGCCATCTCCGTTGTCTTAGATTCAAATATTTTTGCGACATCAAGTACTTTAAACTTTTATGATCGGTGAATATATGACATTTTTCACTGAACAAGTAATGTTGCCATATTTTTAGCGCAAAGACAATAGCTAATAATTCTAAATCATGTATCGGATAATTCTTTTCATGTGATTTAAGCTGTCTAGAGGCATAAGCTATTACTTTACCCTCTTGTATCAGAACACAGCCTAAACCATTTAATGATGCATCACTGTAAATTACAAATTCCTTACCCGATTCAGGCCGAATTAGAACTAGTGATTCGGTCAACAGGGCTTTCAACCGATCAAAGCTTTGTTGGCATTATCAGATCATTCAAACTTCATATCTTTCTGTAGTAGCCTTGTCATCAGCGAAGCTATCATCGAAAACCCTTGTACAATTCTATGATAATAACCGGTTAATCCCAAAAAACTTTTGACTTTGGACACATTTTTTGGTGGTTTCTAGTTAACAATTGCTGAAATTTTATTCAGATCCACCCTGATGCCTTTAGCAGATACTATATATCCTAGAAAACAAACTTCCCAAAACTAAAATTCACATTTGCTAAATTTGGCATATAGTCATTTATTATACAGAGTTTGCAGAACAATTCTCAAATGGTTAGCATGTTCGTTTTCATCTCGAGAATATACCAGGATGTCATCAATAAATACCACAACAAATCTATCCAGATACGGTCTAAAGATTCTATTCATTAAATCCATAAATACCGCTAGGGCATTAGTCAAACCAAATGGCATCACAAGAAATTCAAAATGTCCGTACCTGGTTCTGAAAGTTGTTTTTGGCACATTTGATTCTTTCACCCAAAGCTAATAATAACTAGAATAGAGATTTATCTTTGAAAACACTGTGACGCCTTTTAACTGATGAAATAAGTCATCAGTATGAGGCAGTGGATACTTGTTCTTAATTGTGACTATGTTGAGTTGTCTATAATCAATACATAACCTCAGCGACCAATCTTTCTTCTTTACAAATAAAACCAATGCACCCCAAGGTGATGAACTAGGTCGAGTAAAACCCCTGTTAGTCAATTCTGTAAGGGCCATTTTGTACGGTGCTATAGATATCAGTGTTGTCTCTGGAACAAGATCTATAGAAAATTCTACTTCTCTATCCAGTGGTAATCTAGGTAACTCTTTTGTAAATACCTCAGGATACTCACAGACTACTGGTACTGCTTTAATATTCGACTCAGATACTTTAGTGTCCAACATAAAAGCAAGATAAGCATCATACCCCCTTCTAACGTATTTCAGTGCTGACATGGCTGATATCACATTAGACAATCCATCTAATTTATCAGATTCAATACAGCGCATTTCACCATCCTAAAATTTCAACACAATATGCTTCTGTTTACAATTTACCACGGCATCATGCTTAGTCAACCAATCTATTACCAGAATCATATCAAATTCATCAAATGGCAATAACATTAATTCAGCTAGAAAACAGTAACCCCGTATCATTAAAGGACAATTCTTGCAAATTTTATCCACCATCACATACTGGCCTAAGGTTTGAAACTTTAACCATGAATTCAATGGGCTCAACAGGAAAATTTTTATTAAACACTAAATTCGTGCAAATATATGAGTGTGTTGAACCAGGATCAATTAAAGCAGTAATATCAGTATCAAGAAGAGAAAAAGTACCAGTAATCACATTGGGTGCAGAGGCATCCTCACATGCACGAATAGCATATATCCTGGTTGGCGCTCGTGCTTCAGGTTTGACAGTTGAATCTTTGACTGTATCTCGGTTACCACTCACATTACCAGGGTTACGAGGTGGTCTACCTCTCGAGGCGGGGTTGCTTGGCCTTGAAGTCTGTACAGTATCTTTTTCAGGCTTTTTCGGGCATCCTCTGAGATAGTGGTCAAAGGAACCACATCTAAAACAAGCTTCGCTTGTCATGCGACACTCTCTAAAATGAAATTTATTACAGTGTTTGCATCGGACTCAAATTTGTGGTCCCAAAACCACTATTCTGATTTCACTGAAAACGGGATGTTAAAATATGCATATATAGTCAATTTTCTAGCCACATTGCCTTTATTTTCACAATATAAAAGAATAATGGCGACACCTACTCAATTTACTAAGCCTAACTTGGATCGCTTCCTTGAAATTTTTGCACCATAATGCTAACTATCTGTAATGTATAAAAAGATTAGGTGAGCTTAAACAACCTCAGTGAATGATCAAAAAGGGCACCAAATAAACATGATAACATGCGTTAAATGAAAACATCTAAAACACAATTACACTTCTCGAATTGTCAATTCCAATTTGTCGAACGATCAATATTGAATTTTTCTAAGTCACACATGATTAGAGGTTGATTAGGAAGGGTTTACAGACCAAGATTTTGATGGAAATAGATGGTAAAAATTAAAGAAAATAGTAACCCCTTTTTGTGCCTTTAGGCGTTACGCACCGCCACCAACGGTGGCAAATCGAGGCTGATTTGAAAGCTAATTAAATCACTTTTGAAGGCTATAAAATTTCTTATAAAATCATTAAAAATCTCTCCAATTCCAAATCTAGAAATTTGGGTATTTTCTTAAAAGATTCGTCAAGAAAACGAATGAAAAATGACACTTACACTTGCTAGAAGGAAGGGATAGCAATGAAGTTTCTTGGGTAACAATAGAGATCGTTCTTGGGGGTTAAAGATTTAAGGTTTAAGGCTGTAAAAATGGTAGCAAGAAATAGAGGGAAATGGTTCAAGAACTCATTGCAAAAGAAAGAAAAAAGAAATGGTGGATCTTGGTGGTTTGGACGACGACACACAAGGGAAAATAAAAGAAAAATTGAAGAGAAAAGAGGAGAGGAAGAGGGATGGGTGGCTAAGGTGAAAAGGAAATGGCTAAAGGCTGAAAAAATAAATAAAATTGTTATTTATACCTAGGTTTACTAGCTAGGGGCAGTTCAAAAATAGGGAGAAGGAAAAATTCTAGCAAAATTTTAGCCATTCAGCAATGGAAGGGATTCAAACGTAGGACCTTAACTAATTTCCATGCTTATTTATTTCATTTTAACCACTAGGCTATTTGCTCATCTTTAAAATAATTTCACAAAACTTTTAAGCTAAATTTTGAGATGTTACCGTGGCACTTTTCATGCTTGTTAGGGTTTTGCTGTTGATTGTGATGTGAAGAAGCTACTTGTTTTTATATTGGCTATTGATTTTAGGGGGTTGATTCACTCCAAGTTCTTGAATAACCTGAGCATTTTGCTAAAGGAACTTTTGTTTTTGTTGTTGAAAAAGCTATATTTGTAGCTATTAAAATTGGTATTGCAAAGCCTTCATTGCAACTCAATATTGTTGAGAATTTGAGTTGGACTTTTTATGGCTTTACCTTCTAGGGTAAGCTAAGGATGAATTCCTAGTAGTGGTGTGAATGGTCATTGGTTTGGATAAGAATTTTGATATCTAGGTGGTGGATAATTCTTTTTTAATAAGATACTATTGATGATAAAATTCTCAAGGATCGTAAGGATCATAAGGTTGCCTATTTTGATTCCCTTGTTGGTATTGACTATTTTGACCAACTTGATATACCTATTAGCAAGTAACCTTGTTGATCTTAAGCTACTTGATGTTGGAAATTTCGATTATATTGGTTTTTTTTTTACTATTGATTTTCGAGGAAATTTTCACCAAGATGAGCCATGTTTGGTCCACGTTCATCACACCAATTATTGAAACAAAAATATAGATTGATGGTTGGAGATGATTCACATAGTTTTGTCGAGAACCATGGACTATAATTTTTGGTGGATTAGAGAAGAAGGGAGAGTGTAGAGGTAATTTCGCATAGTAAGAATATGGAAACTGCCTCGATGTTGCTTTGTTGATGAGAGGTACTTATAAATTCTTCATATGGCTCCTAAGGATTTAGGTGTTCTTAAGAAAATAAATTATTCAGTTGTGGTGGAACTTTTACTTGGAGGCTATAGATAGTATTGTGTTAACATATTATCTTTTAGGTTTTTAATGTATCATAACGAAATGTATGTGTAAATTATATGTTCATAACCATGCAAAACAATATATTTCTTTAGGATGAAGTGTTTTTAATGAGTTATCTCTATGTTTCTCTTTATTAATTAAAGTGATTGACGTGTCGAGAGAGTCCAAATCTGGTAAAAGATTCATAACAAATATCTATAAATATTCACAATTAATCTCCATAAATTATGTTAGACATGAGCTGTAATTTACATTATATTACTTTAGAAAAATCTAAGAGCATGTTTGGTTTGGTGTAATAGATTAGCCATTACACCCCTATTCCGTAGGCCCCACTAATCCCCACTTAATCCCGTGTTTGGTTTGATGTATTGCCTATTACAGGCCTATTACAACACAGATGTATTCCTCATTTTCTCTGCTTCAACAACGATTAGCCATTCCATTCCAAAAGTAAGGATTAGCTAATCGTTTCTGTTTTACCCTCCTCAGCCAAAATCTGCTGCTCCACCCCACCCTCTCCCTCCCAACATCAACAGCAGTTTTCTTCGAACCAAATCTCCACCATCTCAGATCACCTGTGAGTAATCCCAACAGCAGTTGCCAGTAAAATTTGTCCTTTCTTCAAAAACCCAGCCCTAAATCCTTCTTCTCTTTCAATACTCCATTCGAACAGGTTGTGGCAATAGCAATCGAATGTAGACCATATCACAGGGAATAAAATCCGGAAGGGTTCTGTGTTTTCGAGGGGGAAGCTTCCTGGTCCTCTTAGGCAACTTCAAATGGATTTGAGAAAATTGATACTTCCTTATACTGCTCTCAAACTTAAGGTAATTCTTTTCCCTCTTTTTTGTTTAAAAAAAATGAAATTTTGTTGTTCTTTAAGTTGTCCCTTTAACTAGATTTATTGTTTGTCGTTGTTTAATGGTTGCAGGAGAAGAAAAGGAACAATCTGAAAGACTTTTTGAATGTTGCAGGGCCAATGGGTGTAACCCATTTCCTCGTTTTATCTAAAATCGAAACTTTGCCTGTCCTTAGGGTTGCAAAAACCCCTCAAGGCCCTACTCTCAATTGCGCCCTCGTTGCCCGCAAGATCTTTTCAAGAATCCTCCTTTGGTAATTTCTTCTACTCACACTGTCTCAGCAGTGGAACTTGTTAGGTTATTGTAATTCTTAGCTGCTTGTATAACTTAGAAATGGATGTCTTTTTATAAGCCAAATATTGTGGTGTTTTTTTGTATTAAAACATAACTAAAGAGAGATTTAAACCTCGTACTTTCTTTGAGTTTATGCCTTAACTTGTATGGAACCTTCATGGTAGTAATTCTAAATATATCTTTGGGCAGATTGTTCTGTCTAGTTTTGCAGCAGCAGATGAACAATTAAGGCTCACGACTATGGTGTTCAAGAACATCTTTCCGGATATTGATATCAACACTGTGAGTTCACTTAGACAGTTAAATTATAGTATCCAAAGTGATCTCATTTTTTTCTTCTTCCCTCTTTAACATTGTTTGGACATGAAATGTTACAGGTTAAACTTTCTTCTTGCCAGAGGATTGTGTTGCTTAACTACAATAAAAACGTTTCCTCCCTTCATGTATATTCAAATGTTTGGCTTGTTTTCATTTTTAAATTACTTAATGCTAGTATATAGCAAATGGATTTGTTATTTTTATTTGGCCTTGACTTTTCCGTTGTATATATTTTGCAGCCTTTTCAAACAAGGAGTCAGTTGTTCACAAAGGTAATTTTCTGAATTTATCGTTTCTTTGTCTGGGATCCTTTTTTTGGTAAATTTGCCTTAACTATATAATTCTGCACATTATGGTAAGAGCTGTATGCTAGATCAACAAATATTTGCTATTCCATTCAAGTTTATGCATACTGAATTGGAGCTATCTTTTTTCTCTCTTAGTTTCAGCATATGCTGTCTGTCAACAACACATGATGCCCTTTTTCCTGTCTTGATGTTTACAGTTTAGTGTTAATATCTAAAATATGGACTTCAGAAAGATCGTAGTGTTGGAGAGGCAGGGACATCAGCATTATTGGATGATTCATGGTTTTCTTCTGATAGCTTTCTGCACTGCTTTTGCAAGGTAGTTTCATGATTTTTAGATGAGTAGTTGTGCTGACTGATTGTTAGCATGATTATTTTTCCTTGAAATAGTTGAAACCTGCATCTTTTTGTCAAGTTCTGGCAGTTAGTTAGAAATAGGATCACCTGACTTATTGTTTCATTTGTACCTAACTTTAAAGTAACCATTTTTTAGTAACATTAGCCTACACCAAAATTGATAAGTAGTTTGATGGTGGAATCACAGGATTTCTTTTCGTTAGTGCAAGATGCTTCAGTTGTTGATGGAGATCTTCTCTCATGGGTATGTGTTCTAAGCCTGGCTTTTCTACGTTTCAATTCTTACCAATTTTATACTTGCCAAAACATGTTACTAACTAGGAAGGTTTTTACACTTCACCTATTTCTTCTGTATAGTTATCCCTTTCCTTTTTTTTTCCTCCTCTTAAAAGGAGTCAATGGTGACAAATGGAGACTAGGCTTATTATTCATATAGTACTTTTTATCTTCAATCTTTAACTAATTAAACCTGATTGTTAGATATAAAGACTGCCTGAACTGTGTGTATATGAAAACCCTTAAAATCCTTGGGTGATTTGGCTAGTATCTGATTGGAGAATGTGGATGACTTTTAGTCCCCTGCAATTATTTATTTGCAAGCGGCAGGTATAAGTAAATTATGTGAAGTGAAAATCCTGAGTTTCAATATATGTGAATTTTGCAGACAAGGAAATTAAAAGAGCTGCTTGAAAATAGTTTAGGATGGGAGTTCCAGCAGAAAAGTGCAGTTGATGGAATCTACTTTGAAGAGAATGATAAGGTCTCTCTCTGATTTTTTCATCTCCATGAACTTCAATCTCTCTCTCTATATATATGTATATAAACAATATCATCCCTTACCATTCCTGCTTTTAACTTGTGCAGTATGCTCCTGTGGTTGAGATGTTGGATGGGCCGAGCGATAGCGAACCCACATCTTAGATAGTTACATCATGTCTTATTATTTTTTTGTTAATACATTAACGGCTGTGAGGGTAGTTTTCAACTTTGGAAATAGCAAGTCTGTGGTATATCAGCCTATAGGATTAGAGGTAAACAACACTTGAAATTAATTCCATGTATAAATCAATTATCTAAACTACAATGAACTTCCAATCTTGTCTCAAAATTATGTGATCATGGACTAGGACATATGCTTAATTTAAGCCCTGAAATGCAGTGTTCGATAGATACAGCTATTTTTTACTTGCTGTTCTTTTGTTCCATTCTGTTTATCCTGCTTTGGTTAGAGAACTAGACAAGGGGTGATGCATTTATGATGAACTCCTTTCTCAAAATAACAAATTGTCTAAAATTCAGTACAATATTCAGAAGATAATAGTAATGGTTATTGAATTTATGTTTATTAAAATTAATCAATAATTGAGTTGAAGTAAACCGGTGAAATGCTTACAAATAAATATTCTTTTAAGTTTGAATTCAATCTTTAAAATTGCATATAAAAATACCAAAAGATGAGAACACCGTTATATAAATATTTAATTATTTTATTAAAATAATTAACTTAGAAACAAATATTATATTTTTGTTCATGTAAATAATTCTTAAATTTGAATCTAGATAATTATTTTAAATTTTATTAAATCATATATTTTAATTAAAATATATTTAATATTAATTATTTCAAATTATGTTTTATAGTATCATATATTATGATTTTAGTAAATTCATATAAGAATATTGATTATTAGAATTTTATTAAATTATATATTTTAATTAAAATATATTTAATAATAATTATGTTAAATTATCTTTTATAGTATCATATATTATGATTTGAGTAAATTCATATAAGAATATTAATTATTAAGAATTTTATTAAATTATATATTTTAATTAAAATATATTTAATAATAATTATATTAAATTATCTTTTATAGTATCATATATTATGATTTGAGTAAATTCATATAAGATTATTAATTATTAAGAATTTTATTAAATTATAGATTTTAATTATAATATATTTAA